>CP139509.1:26288500-27635238 GCA_021014915.2 Artemisia tridentata subsp. tridentata
CGGGCCATTTAAAAAATTTCCTCTAAAAACAAATATCTTCCCCATAGATCATAATCAATCATTATGGACCTTTAGGTACAAGTTTATTTTTTGAGTAAATTACATAAATGGTCCCTGTGGTTTGTCGAAAATTTCACCTATCGTCCCTGTAACACCCCAACCCGACAAGGGTAGAAGTATTACGTTATGGTGACATATCAAAGCAACCACAAGCATATGACTAAATAATACAAAATGAATTTCAAAGGTTACAAAGGGAAAATCTGAAAATACAAGATTTCAAAGGGAAAATCAGTAATAAATTCTAAGTCTACAATTGTAGCCACTTCTAGTCATCTCTAATCCAGAATAGCTATGAAGGTAAGGTCTTCTAAGTCTCAAGTACTCTCCACTCATAACCCAGCTTCCAACTAAAACCTGCCGCATGAAAAGAAAATGCGGCTGAGCTTAAAAAGCCCAGTGAACAGATATGTATAAACGAAACCAAAAGATAAAGGACGAATATGTAAAGTATAGTGCATTGGGAAAAGCATAAGGTATAAACAAATGAATATCAAGAGTAAGGAAAGGTCAGTAATCAATCCCGAGCCCAAACAAATCAAATCAAATATCATAGTAACCATGGAGTAGCTAGCTCCCGAACATGTGAAAGACGTGGATTGCACCCATGCATCAGTCACCGAACATATCATATAATATCATAGCATAGCATATACAAAACAAATCTAGGATGCATCCATACGTCCCTGCAAAGATATTAGTGGCCAAGTACATATAATAATAATTGAGCTCATAATAAATAACATAAAAGGACGGTGTGGAACACCACTCGACCACACTAGAGTCATGCCATTGGTGCATCAATGACACGACCATGGAACCCCCATGACTAGGAAACATAATGGCTCGGGTATCAAACTATAAGGTTTAAAAGTCATATTATATCAAAGGTCCATAAGTTTCATAGCAAAGGTTCATAGTCAAAGTTTTCTATCAAATGTTCATTTAAAGAAATCTCTTAGTAATGGTTTTCATAAAAATGATCTTAAATAACGGTTTTCATAAAGGTAGTTCGTAAAAGTAGTTTTCATAAAAGTTAGTCAAAATTCCATATAAAATGGTATCGCATCGTGCTCATAACATCGTTTTATAAATAGTTTTTCTCAAAACATTTCCATGATATAATTAAGAAAGGTTTTCACATCCAGTTATAATATCAAATGAACCTTCAATGAATCAAGTGATTTGAATACTCATGTCACAGGGTAAAGAACGAATTATGTTAAGTATCATATTACAAGGGTCATAATGAACGAATGTAAAAAAAAAGATCATCATATCAACGAAGCATATCAAGCGAATGAATCAAAGTACAAGGGATCATAGCAATGGCTTAAGGGAGTCTTATCAGAATAACAAATCAATAATCAAGATCAAGTCATGAGAGCGAAAGCACCCTTACTGAAAAAGGGTAGAATATTTGTACCTTAGACCGCAAGTGAAAACACAATAGAAACCTAAGATCGGAAGCAGACTCCATCTTCAGCGAATCTACACGAATTCATGGTCGTTCTGTTAACAACTTATTTTAAGTCATATTACTCATTTTAGTCGGCTTTCCATTTTTAGTAACTTTCCTTTTATAGCAGCTTTCCAAAAATAGTAACTTTCCAAAGATAGTAAGTTTCCGCTTTAAGTAAGTTAACCCATTTTAAGTAACTTCCTATTTTTAGCAGGTTTCCCGAATTAGTAAGTTTCCATAATTAGTAGGTTTCCATAATTAATATCTTAGGGTTACTCTTATCTTAATTAGGGTTTTAATAGTAGGTTTAACATTTAATACATGTATTAATCATGTCATCGGCCAATTTAGGTTATGATGTATTAAGGTATCTTAATTACACATTTAAAGGTTATATTAATGATAAGGAGTAATTAGGTTAAAGCATATTAATAACAATTAGGTTTAAAACTCTTATTTAGTCCTTTTAGACTTTTATCAGCTTTTATTCATTAACAGGTCACAACTATATGAATTTATGAACCACATTAGAACTCCAAAATAAAATCCACAAAAATTCACACAGGTACTTCCATGTCTTTAGAACTCACACGAATTTTTCCAGAATTTATTAATTAGTTTAACCCACAAGAAAAATGCTTCAACTCAAACTACCCAGAAAACGTATCTGCTGCAGTACCCAAAAGTATCCACTTGGTTTACCCACCAATACCTTCAATAAAAATCTACAAAAATTCATGACACTACTACACATATAGAAGTTACATACTGGAGAATTTCATGACCTAACTCCTCATGGTTTGAAAATGAAAAATCGGCCAAGTGGACTGATTTTCAAAATTCCGAATTCAGTTTTGACACTTGAACTTGTAAAATCAGAAAAGGTATCTTCCCGGCCTCTAAAAATTACAAGGCTTATATATTCAGAAAGCTCTTTTCCTGAACTTGATTTTAGACCCAAGAATCACTCAAAAATACATTACTATCATCAAGATAGACCCAGTTCAATTCGACATAAATTTTCTATCAGCAAACTAGGGTTTATCATTTTATGCTTTTCATTCCAAAGACTTATTTATTGATACAAAACAATTATGTATGAACTAAAACAACCTAGGTCGACTCACATATGGTTTAACATGTTCATAACAATTCGAATCAAGAATAATTACATCAAGCCGAATATATTAGGGTTTTCATCCATGTCATTATTTTATGTAGATCAATTATGATTTTGTATAACTTTCTTATATTATCTTATGATGATATAGGTCGACAAGAACAACAAAGAACGAACAAGAATCAAACAAGAAGAGTGGTATTGAACAAGGATGATATGAGTTACCCTTGTAGCGTGATCAAAAGAGGAAAAGAACAACAAGGTCGAACACCACAAATTCCAGCCGAAACCCTAGTTTAGAACTCCCTTCGAAACAGCCTCTTAACCCACGATCAAGAACACACCACGAACCAGTAACAACACGCTTAGAAATCACAACGAAAAGGCCCTCTTGCTGCTGTGTTTGAACCGAACAGATATGAAGAAGAGTAGCAGCAGTCGATGGTCTTGGAATGGAGTTTTTAGGGTTTTGCAAAGAAAAAAAAAATGTTCGGTGTTTAAGAATGAAAAGGAAACCGTGTTTTGATGAGGCTTAAACAAGGAATGGGCCTCTAATTGTGGGATTATGATATCATTCAAAATTTAATGTGTGATTATCTCTTTTACTTGGGCCGAAAATTTGGTCTTTTGGTCACATTAAAATGTCGCCCATTAAGGACTAGGTTTTATGGAACATTTGTTTTGTGATATTAAATTATAAGGTAAAGTTTTTATTAGCTTAAATTATTAGGTAACTTAGGATTTAATTTCTTCAGGTTAAGTTCAAATAATGTTCATTGATATAATTTTATAAATTCTCAAAATTTTAAAATTAGAGGGGTATTTTGGTCTTTTCAGATTAGGCTAATTTTAGGGTTTTACAGTCCCTCAAACTTAAAAGTTGCATATATCGTCCCTATCGCCTCCAAAGAATAACACTCGTGGTCCTTAAAAGGACTACGAGTGTTATTCTTTGGAACTTAAAAAAAAATTTCACCTATCATCCCTAAAAGGACCACGAGTGTTATTCTTTGGAGGTGATAGGGACGATATATGCAACTTTTAAGTTTGAGGGACGATAGGTGAAATTTTTGACAAACCACAAAGACCATTTATGTAATTTACTCTTAATTTTTAATACAAAAAATGGTTCACAGACTTTTTACGTAAATCAAATCAATTTTGGACCAATCAACTTATTCAAATTCGACATACCTTATTTATTTTTTCATACATATGGCTCAAATTTCTTCCTAATAAAGTTCGACTTTGGTTCACATTTCATAGTCGTTCTTTTCCATTGGCTTTTTTCGATGTACGTGGGTCAATTTATGCATGTTGATAACTCGATAAGGCTAAAGTCTAAACTATAAATAAGGACAATATATGGTCCCATGTCAAACTCGTGGATGGATTAATAAGACGATATACAAACTATAACCAAATACGGACATTTACGAATTACAAGTTATTTAGAAATTAGAGCGCAAATGGCATATATATAGAAACATGTTACTTTTTTAATTCTATTTTTGGTGTATGTTTTAAGTTGTCATTATATGTCAAATTGTCAAGTCATCTTGTAAGACAGTTTTGGAGTTTACAGAAGTGTGAATCCTAAACGAATTAGAAAGAAAAATAACATATGATTTAGAGTAAATGTCATAAATCGTCTCTGTGGTTTATCGGGTTTAACGAAAATGGTCCCTAAACTTTTTTTTCTCCGATCCGGTCTCTGTGGTTTTGACCCGTAACGGGTTTGGTCCCTTGACCGGGTTTTCTGTTAGTTTGACCGTTAGTTCAAAGGCATATTCGTCTTTTCCTTTACATGAAACACCCACCACTGCTACCACCAAACACCATCCTCACCACACTCATCACCACCAACACTCAATACCAATCACCACAACTACACAAAAATCATAGATTCACAAAACCCACTAAATCATTCATATAAACCAAAAAATCCTTTACACAATCTTTCGATCTAAACCCAGATCCTCAACCTGATATCTCGGTTAAAAAAAAAGAAAAAAGAAAAAAGAAAGAATATCGATCCTAACTTCAAACCAATCTTAAACTTAACGAGTGACAACATCACCAAGATTTGTGTGTAGTTCAGTTTTGTAGCAGAAAAATAACAACAAAGGGCTGTGTTTGTTTGCTACTCGTTTAACAAAGCAGAAAAATAATAACTAAGTTCTTACAATTGATTATTAATGCTTGTCTCTTTTTAAAGGGAAAATCATGGATCCCGAGCTGCTGTGCTTGATAACCTGGATGGCATCATGGAGCGGGTCTCGATAAAATGGCAGAGCCGCCTTTCTGAAGAAAGTAAGTTCTTTGATATGGTTGTTTTTCTGGTCTTAAAATGTCTTGTTAATCCTTTATGACATTCATTTGCTATAAATCTTTACTGATGAGTAGTTTGAGACATATGTTGTGGTGGATAAATATAGTATAAGTATTCACTGTATTATTTATTTTTATTTAGAGTAAAAAATAATTATATGTAGCAAAAGAAAATTAGAGGATGAAGATGAGGGTATATTCATCATTTCAGTCCTCCAATAATGGTCAACTGACGGAAAACCCGGTCAAGGGACCAAACCCGTTACGGGTCAAAACCACCGGAACTGGATCTGGGAAAAAAAAAGTTTAGGGACCATTTTCGTTAAACCCGATAAACCACATGGACGATTTATGACATTTACTCTATGATTTATAGACTAAAATGGTCCGATCGAAGAACATGAAGATATAATTAATCAACTCAAAACTTATACCACACTTCACTTTGTATATTTCCTTAAAGATACAAACTTTTCAGTTATGAAAATGAAGATATCAAGATATGATTAATCATTACATGTTCTCACTCACCAACTTGAAACAAATATAAAGAATAAAGATGAAGTAGAAGAACTTGTATTTTAAAGGGTTAATACACAAAAAAGTCACTAAACTTTACAAGAAAGTTCGCCTAAGTCACCCAACTTTCATTTTGTTCACTTAGGTTACTGAACTTTGAAACTTTATTCGACTTGGTTACTGATCTTTGAAACTTTGTTCGATTTGGTTACTGAACTTTCATTTTGTTCACTTAAGTTACTGAACTTTGAAACTTTGTTCGACTAGGTTACTGAACTTTGAAACTTTGTTCGACTTCGTTACTGAACTTTGAAACTTTTTATACGTTTTCGTCTGTTTTTATACGTTTTCGCCAGTTTTTCTTTCGTTTTTGCCCGTTTTTATACGTTTTCGTCTGTTTTTATACTTTATCGCCATTTTTCTTCTGTTTTCGCCCGTTTTCTTCCGTTTTCGTCCGATTTTATACATTTTAGTCCGTTTTTATACGTTTTCGCGAGTTTTTCTTCCGTTTTTGCCCGTTTTTATACGTTTTCACAATTCTTTTCTGTTTTCGTCAGTTTTATCTGTTTTAGTCTGTTTCCATAAAAACATATAAAAACGGAAGAAAACTGTCGAAAATGTATAAAATTGGACGAAAACGAAAGAAAATGGGCGAAAACAGAAGAAAAATGACGAAAACGTATAAAAAGGGGCAAAAAATGGAAGAAAAACTGGCGAAAACGTATAAAAACAGACGAAAACGTATAAAAACGTACAAAAACGTATAAAAACGGACGAAAACGAATAAAAATGGGCGAAAACGGAAGAAAAATGTATGAAAGCGGGCGAAAACGTCAGAAAAACTGGCGAAAGCATATAGAAATGGTCAAACTAACAGAAATAGTGGTTTATGGACTAAATCCGTGATACCAGACTAACCACAAGGACCGTTTTGAACTATAAAATGCAATGTCATCATTTTAAAGGTTCAGTAACCAGATCGAACAAAGTTTCAAAGTTCAGTAACCTAAGTGAACAAAATGAAAGTTGGGTGACTTAGGCGAATAAAGTTTCAAAGTTCAGTAACCTAAGTGAACAAAATGAAAGTTGGGTGACTTAGGCGAACTTTCTTGTAAAGTTTAGTGACTTTTTTGTGTATTAACCCTATTTTAAATGAACAAGCTCAAACTTGAAAAAGTATCTTTCTGATTCTCGAAGGCAAAAGTTGATCGAGAAAAGTGAATCAACTCAAAATTTTAATTATATATAGATATTGAAATAAGAGTAAATTACACCGCTCGTCCCTGTGGTTTACCCAAAATAACACCGCAAGTCCCTTGGTTTTCATTTATGCGTCATAAGTCCTTATAATGAAGTTTGGTAACACCATCAATCCCTATCTCTAACGATCGTTATCTTTCTCCGTTAACTCCCCCCCCATGTGCCTAGGGGTGTTAACGATCCGAGCTGAGTCGAGTTTTGGCCTAAACGAGATAGACTCGTTTATTAACTACTCGACTCGAGCTCGGCTTGAGCTCGAATAAACTTTTATAAATTGGCTCGTTTATTAACTACTCGGCTCGAGCTCGACACAATATTACAACTTTTTTCTATTATTCTGTTAGTTTAGAGTTGTTGAAAATAAATAACCACATAACTATAAAAGTTTACCGCTATAAAATCTCATTGTATGCATATGTATTCGTCTATATATCTAACTTGACACTACTTTTTATAAAACTTGTGGACAAAGTGCAAATAAATAAATAAACCTCTTTTTAGTAAAAACCTTGGGGCCAAAGTGTGAAGAAGCAAAACTTAAAACAAAGTATCCACTTTTTAACCGGGTCATCATTTTCACCCGCTTTTTACCCATCGCCTTCTTCACACACACACACACACACACACACACACACACACACACACACACACACACACACACACACACACACACACACACACACCCTTCCGACGCATTACACAAACTCGTTTCCGTAACGACTATACATCCTTCATCACATCCATGTGTCCTAATCTCACTCACCTCAAACTCTGCGTGTGTCATCAATTAACTGATTCAGGTATGGATTTTTTTACTAAAAATTGAAGGAATTTTTAGGTGTTTATTGTTTGTTTAGTGATTTAGGTATGTTTGAGCTGTTAGCTAAATATCGACACGTATCATTAGTACGAATATGCTTATGCGTCCAAATTTTATGCATTAGCAGTGTTAAGAAGCTTCTAACTTACTTACCTTGTTACTAAAAAATAGTATGTAATTTTTTTTTTCTTTTTTTGTATACCTAGGTTCCGACTCGACATTGCGAGCCGACTAATCCCAGGGCGACTACCCTTTTGGATAGCCCGGAGTCGTCACGGGTGAACCTCCGTGGCTAATGTGGGATTAATTTTCTCCCCAGGGTTCGAACCCAAGACCTCTTGGCACTTTTGTTCTAAGAGGCTAAGCCATTACCACCGGGTCACCCTCATTGGTTGTTTAATAGTATGTAACTTCAATATCAAAATAATTATCCTTCTGTCTGAAAAACAAGTTGAAGGACTGCATATGCAATGTTCGTCTATTTTGATAATTCTATGGTTAAAAGTGTTGAAAACAGAACTGTAAAAACATACTATAGATATTAGCAATTTAGTACTAGTGATCTTATTGACCCGGTTTTGACCAGATAAGATCCAAGTCCATAAACAGACAATATGAAGCCCAATTTTCCAACAAATCGAGAAGATAGGTAACCAAATTGTAAGCTACATGTTCAATATCATTAACAACTCTCAGATATGTTCATTAATACATGTCAACTATAATAGATGAAAGTCAATACTTTGACTCAAAAAGTCAAATGGCTTTGATTTTGATAAGATCAATCCACTGATTCCAATAACTTTATTTATGAATTTAAAAAACATGATTATCTTAAACATTAAATCAAATTCTCACCATTTTCACTAAGAACAAAGTATCACTTTCTTAGAAAGTCATTTATATGGAATTATCAAATATCCTACTTAAAGATCAAATCTGTTCAAAAAAGTAGTCCAACTTTTGAATAAGCTTTTCTTCACTATAGTGATATAGTCCATCTGCGGTAAACATCCATACACCCTGACAAATTACCGCTAAACATGAAGGCATGCAAGTTTCACGTGGTACCATATAGAAAGAAGTAATGTCCTTTCCTTTAACAATAAAGAAATAGATTTATTAAAACTAGCTAGGAGATACCAACAAAAAAAAAATGACAAATCAAGAGCAAAGATCAAGAAAACAAGGAAATGGCTAACCAAACGGAACCTAAGAGGCTAAGATATGGTGCATAAACAGAAATGAGGGCGTGCACATTTACATATACGGAATATCACAACATCATTATAGCTAGGTAAGCAAAGCCCGACAGCCACATCCATGCCTTTGAGACCAAAGTGATTTAAACATTCCACAGTAATGTCGTTTTATTTGATTAGTTCATCTCGTGTTCCCAGCTTCAAACTCTGTCCAAACATGGACTTTACAAAATCATTCTCTGATGATAATGTCTTATTCCTGGAACATTTTAGGTAGCTTCTGTTATTGACTTGGATAACAAAAACTCAGTGAATTTGATGAAAGTCGATAGTTTGACTCAAAAGTCAAATATTTTAATGGTTCACCCTTTCTTCCAATCTTGATGATATTTATGCAAATCAAAACTTGTATATGATTTTATATCACTTACAAAACTTTGTTGAATTTTATTATAACATGATTATCTCCAATATCATGTAAAAATCCAATCATTTTCATCATGAACACAGTTGACTTTCATTTGGGGGTGCGGGTGTATCATCGAAATCGAAGTCGAAACCTAATGATTATTAGTATCTTCAATTGAAAGTGTTTAGGGTTTGATTAAATGTGATTATATTTAATTTATTGATTTGTGTTTTGTAAGTTTTTTGGGGTTTTGAAAATGTGTTTTGGCGGGTTTTGTTTTTGTTGAAATGAATTTCATTTTTATGGCGCCTGTCTGTGTGTACGAATCTTTTCAAAATTAATTTTTGGGTATGTTTGGATGTCAAGTTACTCGAGACTAAAGAAAAAATTTTCTCAATAGTTTCTGATTTTTGCTTTTGTTAAGGTTAGACGATTATTGCACGTAGCGGCCACGGTATATAGTAATGTTAATTTGTGTATATAATTTTTCTTTTATGTATATATGAATGTGGAGTAATTGCGTATGGTTTTCAAAAAATGAAGATACATCAGAATGCTTATACATCGTATAGGCCATAGGGTAAGTCTCTATAAGTCGTATAACGACGTATAGGGTAAATACTTATATGGCATACAGGGACTTACCCTATGATAAAATACTAGCAGGGTACCCGCGCGATGCGGCGGCGGGTACCCTGTGACTATATTTTGAGGCGAGCAAATGTTGTTCGGTAACACATTTTTTCTAACAATAACCGTACAAATGAATGATAATTTAAATTAAAATAACTCTAAGCAATAACAATGATAGCTGAGTACCCACGCCTAATGGCAACAGTGTCTAGTTTTTAACTAAATTTCGGCGGCGCGTAATTCTCTTTTGATCAAAGGTCTATCTAAAAGTATCTAAAAATATTTATGCATTTTCCATAGCAATAATGCAACATGACAATTTTAATCATAGTTTACAACTATCACTCTCCACAATAAATCAATTTACAACAATGTAAAACACCCCATTTACAATTATTGTCCCGACTGTTAAGTTGCATATGTTCAAAATGAGGAAACAAGAAATACTAACATTGGTTCATATGCTAAATCAGAAGACGAAGAAATCAATATAAAAGAGATGACCAACATGACAGACATAGTTAATTTCACGCATAAAATGATTTAAGTTTTTCACTAATGCTACCAGAAATTGTCCCAAAATACTATTGTATTATTGGCATGCATAGACGATTAAATCAAAACGACATGCATACAAAAGGATATACAATACTCAAATAATATCTCGTTTCATGTTTCTAACAACATTTGAACATTAGACTTGCTAGGCACCATGATAAACTGATATATGGTTGATCAATCGCTATATAAAGACCTTCGTGCAGATATTGTATATTGTAGTAACACGAAAACAACAATCGCCACCACGAGTTCCACTAATCCACTGGTGCATCTACCATCATTGTAGCCACCATATCTATCCAACATTATCAAAGACGTCAAATTTAGCCCACACAATCCCTTAACATTTTTAAAGGTGCTTCAACTAATAGGATGAGGGTTCGATTCGCACTTTTGAGATGTATATGATGTGGAGCGTAGTGTGAGATGTATATGATTAGTGTGATTTTTTGTCTTGGTAGAAAAAATGATCCTTTTATACTAAAATTTTTAACTGACGAATTAATGTGCTTCAATAGTTGTGTAACCGAAATTTAATTATTATTATTTACTTAATGTTATATTGATATCTTCTTAATTGTTAATAATTTGAATTACCATTTAATACTAAAATTGAGGAAAAAAAAAAAAAGCACTCGGTTTATAAAATATAAATGCTATTTTATGGTATTAATGGGCTGTTACAAGTCATTTAATTTTCATAATGTAATGTAACTTCTATTTTATGTGTATGTATTGATTTCATAGCAAAAGTAAGATAATTCTTTCCATTATAAGCAAGTGTTGAATCTGAATTTTTTAAGCCTTCCTTTTTCGAAAAGTCCCAAATGCATTATAAAGTATAGCAGGGTACCCGCGCGTTGCAGCGACGGGTATCCTGAAGTTTATTATGTTCTTTTTGACAATAAATTTACGGATATCAATAATTTCGTTTAGCCCGTGACCGTTCGGGCTCGAGCCCGTTTGGCCGCACCCGTTCGGGCTCAAGCCCATTTGACCCGTTGCCCGTTCGGGCTTGAATATTTGTATAATGTGCTTTATTATTTGTATTAGTTACATTTAATGTAGGAATTATGTTTAATTTGGTTGTACTATATGCTTGATAATTTGTATTTCTTATGTAAGGGGTGTTTTAATAACTGTATTAATTGTATTTATTGACCAGTTAATTAATTGACTACAATAAATAGCATTAATGTTTTTTTTTTTTTTTTTTTTTTTTTTTTTTTTTTAATATGTGCATTAAAGTGGTGTACACTATGCTTCTTGTATTGTAAGTCTAAAAATTATGTGTATTAAAGTGGTGTACACTATGCTTCTTTTCTTGTAAGTATTAAAAGATTACAAGCATTGAAAGCTATACTTGTAACAACCCATACTTTTTAAAGACACTTAAATTTCTAGGCTTTTAATTATATGTGTATGCATCTTTCCTATTAAAGAAATGTTTTTGGTCTTAAACATTTTAAGACTTCTAAATATAGATGTCCTAAATACATTATAAGGTAGTATAGATACGGAGTAATAAATTTTATATATATATATATATATATATATATATATATATATATATATATATATATATATATATATATATATATATATATATATATATATATATATCTTGGGCATTTCATAACTCCGTGCAAATACATTAGTTTAAAATACATTGAGAAAAATATTTATACCTAACAACAACATATTGTTGTAATTCTTTTATAAAATATAAAGTACATGGTGTATAAAGTCTAGCCCCAAAGTCCGCTCCACTAGGATTGGATATGTTGTCATTGTTGTTGGATATAAAGTCTAGAGAGTATTTACTAAAATTATAATATTATTAAAAAACCTGAAATTAATAATTATACTCAAGTCCATGTAATTTATTTTAAACTTTATCACTAAAGTATTATAAATTACCTCTTCCTTTTTTAAGTTCTTTTTTACAAAATTGACAAATATGTTTTTATCACATTTTATAAATTAGACGAATTAAAGAATTTTACCAAATGAGTTTCAATTTTGACTTATATTGACTAATATGACTGCCCAATTTTACCACATATGCATAATTGTGCACTATCATTCGTCCAATTTTAATTCTCGACCTTATTTTTTGACTATGAAATTTGTATGTTATGTATAAGATATTTCAGCACGGTAGAAATTATGTTTGTTTATAGACACTCTAAAACTGTCAAGAAATAAAACTATTAACAAATTTTTATTCATCGTCATTGTTTTACACAAATAACATGTTGCGGTTATGTTGAAATAGTGATAAAAATTTATTCAACATGGAGATCACTGGGGCAATAAAAAGTATTATTGAATAATAAAGATTTTTAGAAGTATAATATCATATTAAAATTTTCAGAAAATTATATATGTATCTAAGTTCAAGAGGGACCGACCATTTCATTTGCTAGCTCCTTCTGGGCTTCGTGTGGTTTCCATGAAACAAGTCGAAATAAATCGTCATGTACATTCCAAGAAAGACAACCACTGAACCACATATAATAGCAAGCTACATTAATTGCAAATTCTTGACCAAATTGACAGAACTCTTACATTAGGCCCACATGATGGGTTTCAGGTTGTTAGGATAATATGATTTCATTGGTTACTTTTTTTACTCTGCAAATTTTTACAAAGTACATCACATATCTCATGAGTTGGGGTGGCAATCGAGTCATGTTCGAGTTAACCTATTCGGGTTCGCGGGTTAGCGGGTTATTATAACCTCTACCCAAACACGACCCATTTATTAATCGTGTCAAGAAATTCAACCCTAACCCACACCTGCATAACACATGTAACCTGTTTGTGACCCGTTTAAGTAAATAGGTCAAGTAGTGAATAAGGTTGCTAGTTTTTTGATTTAACTAGTTTGAATGTGAAAATGATATAAGGATTTGAAAAATGATAATAATAACATACAAATAATTATATGAAAATTACAATAATATGTGAGTTATAATTGTAACTCACTCATATCAAGTACATAGCAAAATACATTTAATACAAATCCAACATAAAATTCGTGTTATATGTTCAATTTTTAGAGGCTTATATACTTAAACGGGTTCACGGGTTGACCTATTTAAAACTTACTCAAACCAAACACAACCCGTTTATCAAACGGGTTACGAGTTGAACTGTTTTTGACCCAAATATGTTTATCCTCAATCCAAACCTGTTTAACTTCGTGTCGTTTATCGTGTCGTGTCGAGAATTGCCACCCTAACTCACGAGTCACGACTTATATCTTAAAGACTTGAATACAATCTCTAAAATGTTTGGTCCCCACGCGTTTGGCACTGAAAACGATTCATTTAGAAATTTGATAAAGAAATCACCCAAACCAAATTAAAGTCGGGTCAGTACGTACGAGATTCACATAACTCTAACATTTTTAACTTTTTGCATCTTCAATACTCGAATCAACCATTAACTAACGATGGGGAAGATGCATGTTCTCGAGAATTCATAACTAATTAAGCGTAGTAGCGTTTCTATATAGTACAAGTGGCCGGCCGGGTTCAAATCTAAAACTAAACTAGGTCAAGTTTATTAAGGGTAGTAACGTTTTTACTCTTACTAGTGGGTTCAAAACTAAAACTAAACAAGGTTAAGTTTATTGAAATATTCGAGTGGGTTCAAGTGACAACTTACAAATCTCATGCATGGTGACATGGTGTGTGTGCATTTACATGCACGGCGTACCGCATATAGTAGATAACTGAAAGAGTGAAAGCCATATGTGTGCTAGACGGATAAGTTCAAGCATGAGAACCACTAGAAAAAAGAAGAACAAACAATGGTAAATCAAAAGTTCCATATATAGTACTAGTACGGTAGTACCATTATACCAGCTGAACTCTAATTCTTTTATCACCACAACCTTACAAAAGATAAAAAATGGAAAACATATGTACAACTCTAGCTAAATTACATAAACTTAAAACAAAACTCACGTACTTTGGGTAAAATTTTTTACCCAAGACGGATCACCTATATGTAGCTATGCCTACTCAGGGATGCTTTGTAGAGCAGGCCTCCAAGATAGTTGATGAGATTCGAATCGATCGCTAACGTTCATCAACCGAGCAAGCACTTGTTCTACCGTTAAACCTTGGACATCCGTCCTACCTAATAATTCCTCCAGCTGTTTTTTTGAAATCTTAATTTTTATCTCCGTCTTCGCCTTTTTATCACCATCCCCCGAAAAATTCTCTATCTTCTCCGTGTCAGAAATAAAGTTTTTCTCAGGTGAAGCTTTCGGTGATCGAAAATCACCGGCAGAGGGGTGAATGGCTAGCTGCTTCTTTATACAATTTCCCATTTATTATTTCCTGATTATAAATATGAGGAATGTGAGTTAGGTTATGAGTTTATATAGGGATGTAAAGAATGCCAAGTTAGAATGAAGACTGCCATGTTGGATCGAGCAGGTGTCCTACGTGTTAGAGTTTGTGTTTAATGAATTAATATTCGTATGTCCGGTTTCGAACCCGAGACTCGGGATTGCACACAATACGTGAGAGTTCCTTTGGTTTGAATAATTAAATATACATTTTATATTTATATTTATTTATTCATTTCACTAACAATACTTAACGACGGTTAGTACTTAACGGTGTTAGTAGATAACGACCGTTAAAGGACTAATTGTGCAAGATGGAAAAAGAAGGATCTAGAATTCCCCTTAGGGACTAAAGTCGGCTGGAAATCCCTTTTGGGATGGGCAGGCCGATTGAATGGAGTGGGGAACAAGCAAGAGAAACACTATAAATACATCCCATTGTGTTTTAGTTTTTCCCTAATCTTGTATCCCTAACTCTAGGCCAAACTTCTCTTCTTCTTTCCCTCTTGCTTCCCTTGATCGACCCAATTTTAAGTTCACTAGAACTTGGCGATTCAAGTGAGCAAATAAAGTGTTTGGTTTGTTAGTGATACTTGAACCTAGCTTTCCCATTGGAACGCTACTATCGCGTGTGTACAAGAACGAGTTACAAGCTTATTTTAGCTTATGATTCTTGGTGGTTTTACCTTGTTTGGTTCGATCCATATTCAACCCAAATTAGGGTTCTTGATTGTTCTTGGTGATTACGCGATTAAGGTACGTGTTTATTTAAGTTAATTAATTACATGTTCATTAGATCTTTCCGCTGCGCGCTTTGTGATGTTTTATATGTTTATAGTTTTATGATTCATATATTCCAACAGTGGCATCAAGAGCCTCGTTTAAGAACTTGTAATTAATTACTAAAACCTAAAAAATTGGATCTTTATTAGATACATGCAATTATTTTTGTTTAGGGTTTTTAAACCCTAAATTGTTTTTACATAAGTAGGTCGACACCCCTTATGGGTCGACACCTACATGAAAAGTTAGGGTTTTATGGTTGATTTAAAATCTTGATAGAAACCCTAGGATTGCATTAAATTTTTAGGGATTAATTTGTGAATACCTTATGTGATGTCACTAAATTAATTAAACACGTACAAATAAATATTGATTAATAATATGGGATTAACATGATTATGTGATCAATATGTTATTCATGACAAGATCTTGCATATTTTGTCATGATTGATTTGTATGGTTTTGTATTGTTTTGAATTTATTTGTCACATGATTTAAATAAATCTAAAATTGGGGAAGACCTCAATATATATTAATTAAAAGGTTATGTGCAATGTGGTATCTAACTAACTAAAACTTACGCGGCCAAATTTATTTGGTGCTGTGGTCCATTGGGTACAATGAGCTCGAAAACCAATGGGAGTTTTGTTAGTTACATACATAAAGAATTACACATAGAATTAATATTAGGATTTATTGAAAAAGGTTTGCATGTGGCTATATGATATCGTGGATGATCATATATTTGTTATTATGTGTTTATTTATTTTTGTGAATTACTTGATCTTTTGTGTTTTATATTATGATGGATTGTAAACTACAAAAGAGGGTAATTTGTCATAATAAAAATAAATAAGACTAATAACTATGAAACCTTTGTAGTAATTTTATTTATTGCCAAGTCTTATGTGCCGACAGTGGTTCGCTTCGCACGGTAATTTGCTCCCAGGCGAGACTAGCAATAATTAAATTACTACATTAATTGTTTTAGCAAGAAAATCATAATTTTTTAGTTGATTGATTGCGACTGTATTAAGTGGTCGAAGCGGCGGACCTAAAATTGACAAACTAATAAAGTGGGTTCTAGTTGGTACGCATTAAATTGTGACCTTAGAGGGGCACGGTTTTAACCAGCTTCGGCGGCTGTCGTCCCTACGCCCGCCTGTGCGTCAATTTTAGACTTACCAAGTACACCACGATAAATACGAAGCATCTTAAGGCAATGTTGTAATTTGCTCAACGCCTCAATTAAAAGATTTGATGATTTGAGCTACGAATGAGTAAACGGCGTTTTTTGTTTTGAAAACCATATGATACAAAGATGAATGCATGACATCTTTGTACATATTTTTTGATTATACACATCAAAAATTATTACCCTACAAATTTAAGTCATATGCCACCCAACTACTAAAAGAAACACCTAAGGTTTCATCCTACATCACTAGCAGCCAAAGCTGAATGTTGATGTTCAAAGGGTGCGGTCTAAGGGTAAATTGAGTACTTTGTTGCTAGCAGCCAAAGCTGAATGCAATAAACTGACGTCAATTTACAGTTTCTTAAGTTGGTAGACTTAATTGGGCACTTTCATTACTAGCAGCCAAAGCTGATGTAATGGGACGGCGCCAAGGCATAAAGAATTGGGGATGAAACATGTTTACAATGATTTGCAACTGTTGTTGGCAATGTATATTGTAAATCTCAAGATTTCTAGGAATTGCAATTTGATATTGGCAATTGGGTGATCCCGTACCTTATTGAGCACTTTCATTGCTAGCAGCCAAAGCTGATGTAATGAAACGGCGTCAATTAGGATCCTAGTTTTCATTGAAAATTAAATGGTTATTTAACCAATGGGTGTTTAATTTTCTTGAAAAGTTTATTATCGAAAGTACTAACTTTTGAACTTTTTCTGTAAAAATGGCCCAACCCGGAAGCTCGTCATCATTAACTCCTTGTTACAAGATGATGCTTGAAAAGGAAAAATTGACTGGGACTAAGAACTTTAACGATTGGTATCGTAATCTAAGGCTCGTCCTTAGGATAGCCAAGCGTTGGGATTGTCTTAGTGAGCCACTTCCACAAGCTCCACCTGCAACCTCCTCTACTGAGGTGTTGCGGGAGTACAATGAAGCTTATGAAAGGCACAATGATGCTGCCTGTATCATGCTATCGGGGATGGAAACTCAGCTGGTCAAACAGTTTGAGCAATATGGTCCGAAAGACATGATTGAGGAACTGCAACGTATGTTTCAGAAACCTCCAATGGCTGAATTGTATGATGTACTTGACAACTTGGGCAAGTGCAAGCAGGATGCTACAACACCCGTAAGTACTCATGTGCTGGAAATGAAAGGTTATCTTGACCAACTGGATGCACTTGATTGCGGATATGTGGAAGCCGTTAAAGTTGGCCTCATCAATAGATCTCTGAATGAGGACCTATATGGTGAATTTGTGCGTAACTTTAATATGCATTGCAAGGGGAAGACATTTAATGACTTGCATGCAATGCTCATTGAATATGAGAAGGGACTCACTAAGAAAGCTCCTACACCTGCTACACCTGCAGTTATGGCAATTAGAGGTGGTAGAGTAGCTAAGCCCGGTAAACCGAAACAAGTGAACAAGAAAGGAAAGGGCAAAGCTGACAAGGGCAAGCAAATTGTGACTTATCAGCAAAAGCCGAAGAAGCAGAATCCTCCTCCCAAGAAGGATTATCCCAAGAAGGATGCGGCTGCTTGTCACCACTGCAATACTCCTGGACACTGGAAGCGGGACTGTCCATTGTTGCTTGAGGAGTGTCGCAAGAATAAGAATGCCAAGGCTGGGCAGGGCGCCAGCACTTCAGGTATTTTTATGGTTGAATTATTTTCATTTCCTTGTAAGCAAAATGCCTGGATATATGATACAGGATGTGGTACTCACATTTGTAATACATCGCAGGGACTTAGAGGAATAAAGAAGCTGAACTATGGTGAATGCTACTTGTATGTCGGCAACGGGATACGTGCAGCAGTAGAGGCCATAGGGACTTTTGATCTAGTGTTACCTTCGGGTTTGATTTTGGTTTTAGACAATTGTCATTACGCACCTTCTATTGTTAGAGGTGTTGTTTCAGTTTCTTTGTTATTGGATTTGGGTTTTAAGCATACTTTTAATGATAATGGAATTTCTGTTTCTTTAAATTCTGTTTTCTACTTTAATGCTATTTCATTAAATGGTGTGTTTGAAATTGACATGGATAACCATGTATCCAATAGAAATAATTCTATGTATTGCATCGGGAATAAGAGAACCAAGTCCAACTTGGATTCGTCTTATTTATGGCACTGTCGCCTTGCCCACATAGGCAAGAAACGCATGGAAAAGCTGCTAAGTGATGGGCTTTTACCTAATATCAATGATGATTCAGTTGATAAATGCGAATCTTGCATATCAGGTAAGATGACAAAGAAACCTTTCCATAGCAATATGGAAAAGGCTTCTGATCTACTTGGATTAATACACACGGATGTGTGTGGTCCACTTAGACACGTGTCAAAACGCGGTGCTAGCTACTTCTTGACCTTCACGGATGACTATAGTCGTTATGGTTATGTTTATTTACTTAAACATAAACATGAAGTCTTTGAGACATTCAAGGTCTTTAAAAATAAAGTAGAACTTCAACTCGGAAAGAAGATTAAGGCACTTCGATCCGATCGTGGTGGTGGGTATTTGAGCCAAGAGTTCAAAGATTATTTGACTGAGTGTGGTATTGTCCAACAACTCACATCTCCTTATACTCCACAACAAAATGGTGTATCTGAAAGGAGAAATCGTACCTTGTTAGATATGGTACGATCAATGTTTAATCTTACAACTCTTCCCTTATCCTTTTGGGATTATGCTCTTGAAACGGCTGTTCACGTGTTGAATAGGATTCCAACTAAGAAGGTTGATAAAACTCCATATGAAGTATGGACTGGAAAAGCTCCCAACTTTTCTTACTTAAAGGTCTGGGGTTGTGAGGCGTTTGTTAAACGTGACTCACCTGATAAACTCCAACAAAGATCTGTTAAGTGTATCTTCGTAGGATACCCTAAGGAAACGAAGGGTTACTACTTTTACTTCCCACAAGAAAATAAGGTCATCGTAGCTAGGTACGGTGAATTTCTTGAAGATAATCTAATATCTCAAGAATTCAGTGGGAGGGCATATGATCTTGAAAATGATCATGAAGATACTTCACCTTCTGAAAGCACTAACACACTTCCTGTGGAACCGGAAAGTTTAGGTCCTCCACCTGAAGTTGAAGTGGTACCCGTCCGTAGATCTTCAAGATCTACAAAGGCTCCTGAGCGTCTATGTTTGAACGTAGATGATGAGGAAACTATGCTATTGGATCACATTGATGAGCCAACTAGTTATAAGGCTGCCATTAATAGTCCTGAAAAGGATAAATGGCAGGTAGCCATGGATGGGGAAATGCAATCCATGAAAGATAATCAAGTCTGGACTGAAGTAGACCTTCCACCCAATGCTAAGGTAGTTGGGTGTAAGTGGCTCTTCAAGAAAAAGACTGACATGGATGGCAACGTACACACCTACAAAGCTCGTTTGGTAGCCAAGGGCTTTACCCAAACATATGGTATTGACTATGAGGAGACCTTTTCTCCTGTAGCCGATATTAGAGCTATTAGGATTCTTATAGCTATAGCTGCCTACTATGACTATGAGATTTGGCAAATGGATGTCAAAACCGCGTTTCTGAATGGTCGCCTAGATGAAGACATCTATATGGCGCAACCTGAAGGTTTTGTAAATCCAGAATTTCCTGGGCGTGTATGCAAACTTCAAAGATCCATTTATGGATTGAAGCAAGCATCCAAGCAATGGAATAAGAAATTTGATGAGGAAATCAAGAAGTTTGGATTTACTCAAAATTTCGATGAGCCATGTGTATACCACAAAGTTAGTGGGAGTAACACTGTGTTTCTTATCCTATATGTCGATGACATATTGATCATGGGAAATCACATACCTAGTCTTAATGAAGTTAAGGCGTATCTATGTGAATGTTTTTCCATGAAGGATTTAGGAGAAGCAGCGTATATCCTTGGAATCAAGATCTATCGAGACAGATCTAAACGATTAATCGGTTTAAGTCAAAGTGCGTACATGGATAAAATATTGAAGAGATTCAATATGCAGAATTCCAAGAAAGGTTATCTGCCCATGCAAGTGAAACATGAATTGAGCAGTGAAATGTGTGCTTCTACACCTGAAGAGGAAGCCTACATGAAGAAAGTTCCATATGCATCTGCGGTTGGTTCTATCATGTATGCTGTTAGATGCACAAGGCCAGATGTGGCATTTGCTCAAAACATGACCAGTCGATATCAGCAGAATCCAGGAGTAAAACACTGGAAAGCTGTAAAGGACATTCTTAAGTATCTAAGGAATACTAAAGATATGTTTCTTGTTTTCGGGGGAAATCCAGACACAGAACTGAATGTTACAGGTTTCTGTGATGCATCCTTTCAGACTGATAAAGATGATACGAAGTCTCAGACGGGTTACGTTTTTGTCATAAATGGAGGAGCCGTGGACTGGAAGAGTAAGAAGCAGAGTATAACGGCCATGTCTGCTACAGAAGCTGAGTACATTGCTGCATCGGAGGCGGCACAAGAAGCTGTTTGGATAAGGAAATTCGTTAAGGATCTTGGAGTGATGCCTTCCATTGAATTACCTATAAATGTATATTGCGACAACTCTGCTGCAATTACATTCGCCAATGAACCTGGAGTTATGAAAGGCGCCAGACACTTTAAAAGGAAACTTCACTATGTTCGAGAACAAGTGAATGACGGTGAAATAAATGTACTCAAAGTTCACACAGATAACAATCTGGCTGATCCTTTTACGAAGGCATTACCTAAAGAATCGTTTACTCAACATGCTCAAGGCATTGGTCTTCGATTGCCAGATAGTTTCATGTAAATCTGTTGGATTAGTATTTTGATAGGGACATGTAAAACAATTATTATATTAATGAAATAAAGTGTGGATAACGTTTATTATCATTATTAATATTTGTGTCCTATATTTGCATGTTTAAATCCGTGAATAATTAATTTATTCTAAATGGTCCGTTGTCAATCAATAATATGGGAATACTATTGAACTAAGGCAAATGTGAGGATTGGTAGAATGGACTGTAGGTTGAGACACCAATATCACATGATATTCATTATAGGATAAAATGAATATAGGACTTATCCCAACCGCATGATTGTACTTTATGGATCATAGTCATCAAGTATATCATGAATATTTATCCTCTGACTTGAGATACTGGATAATTGCCGAGGATGTAGCTCATTTTCTGTGAAATAGTCTAACGCTATCCGTAAAAGGTAGTTATAAGGGCTATTTTCGGAAATGATGTAAAGTTCAAGGGTTATGCTGGTAGTCAATAAAGGATTTGTTCGTTCAACTTTGTGTTGAAATTTAATACTGCTAGGCCACTCGTAGAATTGACAAGATGTTTGCGTGCTCACGCCCAAAGTCTATCTGGAAGATGTTCAGATGTTTTGGTAATCTTGTTCAATTATGTACAAACGAGAAACTACTGTTAATTATGGAATGACAAAGATCCATATCCAAATTAACGCAGTATTAGTAACAAAAGGATAAGTATGATGATTATATCATCACGTGGTTTTTTCCAGGAGAACCACAACTCGGATCGAGCTGGGGGCATTGGGATCTGTTAAAGCTAGACTAGCCCATGTCATTACAATATTAATCATTATCCAAGTGGGAGCTGTTAGAGTTTGTGTTTAATGAATTAATATTCGTATGTCCGGTTTCGAACCCGAGACTCGGGATTGCACACAATACGTGAGAGTTCCTTTGGTTTGAATAATTAAATATACATTTTATATTTATATTTATTTATTCATTTCACTAACAATACTTAACGACGGTTAGTACTTAACGGTGTTAGTAGATAACGACCGTTAAAGGACTAATTGTGCAAGATGGAAAAAGAAGGATCTAGAATTCCCCTTAGGGACTAAAGTCGGCTGGAAATCCCTTTTGGGATGGGCAGGCCGATTGAATGGAGTGGGGAACAAGCAAGAGAAACACTATAAATACATCCCATTGTGTTTTAGTTTTTCCCTAATCTTGTATCCCTAACTCTAGGCCAAACTTCTCTTCTTCTTTCCCTCTTGCTTCCCTTGATCGACCCAATTTTAAGTTCACTAGAACTTGGCGATTCAAGTGAGCAAATAAAGTGTTTGGTTTGTTAGTGATACTTGAACCTAGCTTTCTCATTGGAACGCTACTATCGCGTGTGTACAAGAACGAGTTACAAGCTTATTTTAGCTTGTGATTCTTGGTGGTTTTACCTTGTTTGGTTCGATCCATATTCAACCCAAATTAGGGTTCTTGATTGTTCTTGGTGATTACGCGATTAAGGTACGTGTTTATTTAAGTTAATTAATTACATGTTCATTAGATCTTTCCGCTGCGCGCTTTGTGATGTTTTATATGTTTATAGTTTTATGATTCATATATTCCAACACTACGTGGCATTGAAAGTTTGACCAATCATCTTCACATCTAGTTTACCTGGTACACTTCGTACGCTTACAGATTAATCAGTTTCTTAGTTACTTGGGATCTGTTCAAAAAATATATGAAATCGGCTCGTGTTTAAATAATTGACTTGTACAGTCCGCGAGTTATGTTGAGTGCATGTGTATCATTTTACATGTATTCACCCTCTTTACGTGTACGTAAATTTACAAAAGTCCACTGTTTGTAACTAATCGAGCCGAATAATGAAAAAAAGGGCGATTACAAATCTTGATTGATATTATTATTTGTTATTATACTAAACTAGTAATCAAGTCTAGTCAAGTTTCAAGTTTTAGAGCAAACTCGAGTTTTAGGTGTGCTAGTCGTAACAGCACAAAGTCTATTGGTCCTCGAGACCTCAATGTTTTAGGATCGAGATGAAAAACTTTTGTTCTTAAAAATTTAATGTTTTAACCTCAGATAATGAAACCATAGTTTTTGGTTTTTATTACCTTACAATTTTAGCATCAATAATGAAGTCTATAATACATATTCAAAATTGACAAAGTGACATGCTCTGCATGAACCCTTTTGAGTTTAATTAATATGTTAGTTGATTATTTCAAAAGAAGCTTGCATGTAGGATTAGTTCAACTTTTAGTTAAATCAGTTTTTATAATCATTAATCCAATAATGTTCAAGTGATTAAGTCTTTGAGTATGCTTTTTGATTTTTTATAATCATCATATTCAATTGAGTAATTCTTTAATATAAGTCCCTTTCAAGGATGTGAACAAAGCTTTTGCAACCTCAAAATTTGACTATCAAGAGACGTACGGATCATAAGAAATGGGACAAACGACGAAGGTTCAAAGTAGCGGGCCCAATTTATTTTGTCTTAAGTGAGCTTTAGTAGGCAAAAAGCACATGTATAAGTCTCGTAAAACAATATCTTATCATAACTTTAGGAATTAATTTGGGTTCGTTGAGAAATCTTTATAACAATTTTCTGTTAAACTAGCAAGACGTTACAAAGACATACAAGAGCACAAAGATAACATGCAAGCTGAACTAGAGTCATATATACAATTAATCCATACCGAACTTAATTATCCATTCATATCTGAAATCCAAGAATGTGATAAAGTCGTTCCCTTTCTTCACCAAGTGTATATTTTTTAGGCTGTTCCAAGTTGACATAAATTCGGTTGTTAAACCTCGTTTCAATTCAAGCAGTTGTTTGGATGACAACGTCGAAAAACATATTTTGACATTTTGGTTAGATGAGCAGTATCTTCTCCGAGAGAGATTAAGTCTTTTAATTGGATAGTCATCAAATCCATGATCCCCATGCCACCAATATAGGCCAGTAGCAGCCTTGAATTCTGATAACGTATTTAATAATACTTTACCCCTTACGACGACCTAAAAGTGTCTACATTTACCAAGTAATATGAACTCAATTCAAGAATATCATTCAAGAACCTCAATACTCCCTCCGTCCCAGTAAAAGTGTCCTACTTTGAATATTCAAAGTCTTTGTTTTTCAACTTTGACCGTAAATATTTTTGTTTGTGTTATATAATACTTGATGAAAAGTATACCCAATGAAAACACATCTAAAACTAAATCAATTCATATAACTTTCATCAAGTATTATATAACACAAACAAAAATATTTACGGTCAAAGTTGAAAAACAAAGACTTTGAATATTCAAAGTAGGACACTTTTACTGGGACGGAGTGAGTATATGGTTATATACCGATTGAACAGGGAACTCTAATGTTACATATTTTATAACTTCAACCTTACATAAGAAATATTAAAACTATATGTACGTACAAGACTAACTAATGTTTGATAAACTAAAAGCCAAAACTCACGTTGCCAAGTTGGAATAAAGACTGCCACGTTTTCTTACGTGGCGGTTGAAAGCATGACCAATCTTCTTCACATGCATGTAGTTATTTGCTGGTACGTACGTACACTTCCTATCAGTTCAAAGTTCAAACTCATTATTAGTTCACTAATATTCGCGAGATCGATTTAGCAAACATTTGAAATCACGTACTCGATTTAAGTTGCTGAAATTAGAGTGTTAAACATTTGAAATGATTGAAATAATGTGGTTGTGCATGTATATTTGCAAAATTACACTGCTACTAATTAGTCGAGTTAAACTATAAAGAATGGAGTGGATTGCTACAAATCTTATTCGATTTTATTAGTTAAAATACTAATACCAAAATCAAGCATAATCAAGTTTCAAGTTTTATAGCCGATTCATGTTTTAACACCGCAATTTTTTATTATTATTTTTTTTTATACAACCATGTATACTTCTTATTTAGTTTATGACGAAAGCATATCACCATGTGCTAAAATACCATAAAGTCATATGCTCTATTCTCATATTCTATAAAGTGCATACATCCATATGCAAAAATGTCATACGGCCATATGGTCTTACATCAACTTTACAAATTATTTTATTTGTTGCATTTACTCTGTCTTTCGAAAATCATCCGTAAAAATCATTTATGCTATTTTAGAACTCGTAATAAATTCGACAATTTATAAACCTTTACATAAAATGGGGTAACAACTTATCTAAGCACGGTTATCAAGACTTACTCGTCGACTAATAACAAACAAAGGCGATTATCCTTATCTTAGCATTCCTTGAGAACCTATAAAACATAGGGTATTCCTTAAAAAAAAAGTATGCAACTATACGTGAAAACCGGTTTTACGTAGTGAACTAAAATTTTTCCCAAAATTATACCTAAACTTCACAAAACCCCTTTAAAAAACGCATTCTTTGACCTGCCCAACAGGTTACCAGTTTTTTAAGTAATAAAGACAAAAAAATTTATTTGTAATGACCATTTTACCCTATCTTATTTTAAAAATTGCAGCAACCGTCCTTACACTAAATTACATAAATAGTCCATGTCGTTACGCTAAATTGCGTCCAACATCCAAAATCATTTTTTTTTTCGAAATTAATTTTTTATGAAAAAATTAATTTTTTTTTTAGAAAAATTATATTTTTTTTCCGAAAATAATTTTTTTACAAAAATATTTTTTTTCCGAAATTAATTTTTTTACAAAAATAAATATTTTTTCCGAAATTTTTTTTTTTAGAAAAATTATTTTTTTTCCGAAAATAATATTTTACAAAAATTATTTTTTTTCCGAAAATAATTTTTTTAGAAAAATAAATTTTTTTTTCCGAAAATAATTTTTTTAGAAAATTTTTTTTCCGAAATTAATTTCGAAAAAAAATTTATTTTCGGAAAAAAATTATTTTCGGAAAAAAAATATAATTTTTCGGAAAAAAAATTTATTTTTGTATAAAAAAAAAATTAATTTTTTTTAAAATATTAACTTCGAAAAAAAATAATTTTTCTAAAAAAATTAATTTCGAAAAAAAAAAATGATTTGGACGTTGGACGCAATTTAGTGTAACGTCAGGGACCATTTATGTAATTTGTGGGAGTAGGGGGTACATGTGGGGAAAAAAAAAGAAAAAAAAAAAGAAGAAAAAACCTGCTTAGGTGGCGAAAACCGGGTGGGTAGGTCAATTCATGCGTTTTTGAGAGGGTTTTGTGGAGTTTAGGTATAATTTTGGGAAATTTTTTATTTCACTACGTAAAACCGGTTTTCACGTATAGTTGCATACTTTTTTTAAGGAATACCCCTAAAACATATACCAACTAAATAATAAGCTTTACACTTAGTAAGTAAAAGGTAACAATTTAATAATAATCACTAATCATCACTTATTTAGATAATTATATAATGCTTCTTGATTCACGGGTTTACAAACGACCCATTAGGACATTGACATACTTAACACTTATTTAAACTTTCAAAACATCACTAACATTCTTGTTGGACACATGCTTAATTCATATAGTATACTTCATCCGCAATTTTAATCATCCTTGTAACTTACCCCGAAAGGTATTATCCATTATCCCAAAAGGAGCATTATATAATTATCTAAATAAAGAACTTTGACAACCCCTTGACTTTCGTTTGTACACGTTTGGTCCCTCCTCAAAAATATATAAACCCTCACTTTTTATTTATTACTTATTTTACACACACACCACATATAACTCTCTCTCTCACCCACCCCTCGCCGCCTTCTACCTTTTCTTTGCAGATTCGATAGATCGGTGTACCTAGAACCTTTCTGGAGCTCGTGAGCTCTCGACGCACCGTGTAACCCCGTGACACACCACCACCGCCACTGCCACCACCGTGCCACCACCACAATTTTTACAGATCTATATGATTTGTGAATTACTTAATTTTTACAATTTCTTTTTGTGTTTTTATTTGTTTTCTTTTATAAATCTTATTTATCTAAGGTTTAGTTTTTTTTTTTTTTTTTTTTTTTTTTTTTTTTTTTTTTTTAATGTCGTAATATTTTAGAGTTAGTTTGTTAATCTGATTTTGTGAAGAGCTTTTATCAATCTAATTTGTTTGAGCTTATTTTGTGATTATAACTCTGATTTTTTTTTTTTTTTTTTTGCAGATCTTACTTTTTTTATTATAAATCTGGGTTAAATATACATATGATGTTTTTATAGATCTTTTTTTTCTTAATTATATTTATGAAGTTGAAACTTTTTTATTTTTATAATATTTCTGATTTTCTTTTTTGTATTTTGATCATGTTCATCTATACATAAATTCAACATGTGTCACTTTTATAATTGAAGATATGGTAAAACAATTTAATGTAGGGTGTCGGTGGGTGGTTGGTGGTGGTGGGTGGGTGTCGGTGGTGGCGGAGGTGGTGTGACCGGAGATGGTAGTTGTTGAATGTTGTATATGTGTTTTTGTATTTTAAGAAAATAATATGTGTTTTTATTTATAAAAGAGAAAGAAATAGTGTGACCAAAAATAAAATAGCAAGCAAACAACGAGGACCAAAAATGTAGTTAACAAATTTTTCACAAAAAGATGAAAAAAACAAGTCGCTCAAGAATAAATAATAGTGAGACCCAGTCGCCCAAGAAATATGTACTATTATATAATATAAAAAGATTATACTTTTTGACTAAAAGACAAAAAAGACTAGTCGCCCAAGAAATGTGATTCTCAGTTGCCCAAGAAAGTACCTAGTATGAGTGGTACAATATAAGTACAAGTAGGGGACACATGTCACTATTTTAAGATATCCGTCCAAGATTTTCAGGCGACCCTCTCCCATGGGGTATTTGGAGAAAAAAAATTTTTTTTTTAGGGCGTTTAAGATGAGTAAATATTTACTTGTGGGGGGTTTTAAGAATTATCTCATAAAGATATATTCAATTGACTAAGTCTAGCTTCAAGTCACTCTCAAGGATGAGAACGTAAATTTTGCAAGCCTCATAATTTGACTAGCTAGCATTACCAGTACGAAATATTGGAAATGGGGCCAAGTGTTTAAAGTGATTGGTACACCATTTTAGTTCGTCTTACTAGAAGTTAACTCTAGTCGTCAAAAATCATTTACTGTATAAGTTACAACTTTATAAGTATAATTGATATATCTACATGTTTATATATATCTAAACTAAAATAACTTTGAGACCATTGAAAATTTAAAATGTTTTTTCTTTAAAACTTAAAAGTGATTAATGTTTAATCTTTCGAATATCTTTTCAAAGTTAAATTCCTACATAAAAATTCAAATAATGTTTCCTTAATGAAATAGTATGCATTAAATTTCTCACTCAAAATTTCAAAAAAATTCGTGACAACTTTTTTTAAATATAGTTTCTTTAAAAAAAATGAGACTTTTTTTTTTATGTAATCCCCCACACTAATAATTTTTTAAAATCCATCCACAAACTCTATTATATAAGACACAATATTACAACTTTTTCCTATTATTCTGTTAGTTCAGAGTTGATGAAAATAAATAACCACATAACTATAGAAATTTACCGCTATAAAATCTCGTTGTATGCACATGTGTTCGTCTATATATCTATCTTGACACTACTTTTCATAAACCTTGTAGACAAAGTGCAAACAAATAAATAAACTTCATTTTAGTAAAAACCTTGGGGCCAAAGTGTGAAGAAACAAAACTTAAAACAAAGTATCCACTTTTTAACCGGGTCATAATTTTCACCCGCTTTTTACCCATCGCCTTCTTCACACACATAAAAAAAAATATATATTTTCCAAAAAATATGTTTTTTCCGAAATTTTTTATTTTTATTTTCGAAAAAAATATATTTTTATTTCCAAAAAAAATATATTTCGGAAAAAAACATATTTTTTGGAAAAATATATATTTTTTTTTATAAATTTTTTTTTTCGGAATATTTAAAAAAATAAATATTTTTTGGAAAAAAAATAATTTTTTTGAAAAAAAATATTTTTTGGAAAAATAATTTTTTTTTCGCACATTAGCACGTTAGGAAATCGCACATTTGTAAAAAAAAAGTCAAAGGCCACGTGGGGTGCAAGTGGGCCTGCAAATGATTGGTTAGTACCTTTTGTCTGGGACACGTGTCAAGAAACCAGAGGGTTCACACGATCGCACGTTAGCACTTGACTAAATTGGGAAAACATGTTGAGTTTGTCCCATTTAGGGAATTTGAAAAAAAAATTGTCCTTTTTTGGGAATTTACCCTTGGCAAAATATTCTCATTATTACTAACTTGGCATGCCATCTTCAGCAAAACTCTTGAACGATACTGGCTAATACATTAAAAGGTTTGCTACTAAATTGTGTTGCTTTTATGAAAAAAAAGAAAAAAGGGATATCATGTACTCCATATAAATGAAGTTTTTCTGTCAAGTACAATGGTAAATAGATAATACTAAATACGTTTTTCGGACTGCTTATTTCTTAAGTACATAAGTGCTTTCTACCAATATCAATTATATCGATTGCGTTGTCATTATATATACATTATTGAACCCTTGAATACTGTATCTATAACTTAATGGAGCAATAGGATCTTGTATTGATCATTTGATGGCGAAAACTCGTATAAGCTAAATGTTTTCTTGTTTTTCAGTTGGCACCGAAACAGAAAATCAGGATCAAGCTCAGGTCATATTGGGTACCTCTAATTGAAGATTCATGCAAGCAGATTATGGATGCTGCAAGAACAACAAATGCAAAGACAATGGGTCCAGTTCCATTACCCACCAAAAAGAGAATTTACTGTGTTCTTAAATCCCCTCACGTTCACAAAGACGCAAGATTCCATTTTGAGATCAGGACACACCAAAGGCTCATCGATATTCTACACCCGACTGCACAAACCATCGACTCATTAATGCAACTTGATCTTCCTGCTGGTGTCGATGTCGAGGTTAAGCTTTAGAAGCATATTTCGAGTCTCTTTTTGCTGTTAAATGCTGTTACTCGATACTTTTGTGTAGTGAATTTGTAACTTGTATTATTGTTGATTAAAGGGACGATGTTTTAGTAAATTATTTTGTAATGGCTGAAGCTTAAAATGATGGTTCCACAAGTCACAAATGGTTCTGGTTGCACTTGAAACTTGATCATGCCTTTGTAGCATGAAATTTTCATTGATTATGTGCTTCGACTTTATATGAACTGCTTACTTGAAAACATTGAATCATAACTTCAAACTTTGAAACTCAAACAAAATGGTGAAGCATGATCAGATCAAAATGTGAGGTCTGCCCATAATTTTGAACTCGTCACGCCAATTTCTTGAAAATAGAGAGCCTTACTTGGTTTGAGTATTAGTTCAAACCTCTTAGATTAGTTGGCACTACAAAAAAAAAGGCCTATAGTGACGAGAATTTAATGACGACTTATATATTTCGTCACTAATTAGTGACGATATATAATTGTCGTCACTATTTATCGTCACTTGCATATATAGTCACGAAATTTTCGTCACTCATCTAGTCACGAAAAAGTTTTGTCACTAACTTGACTATTGCAATTAATTCAATAATTTTCTTAATGTAATCTTATTAATCAATACATTTATCACAATCAAATCAATAATAATTTATTTTTCTTATTTTTCAGTTTTTCAAGTTTTAAAAGAAAAAAAAAAAGTCAAGTATTTGATAAACAGTAAAAAAAAAAGTCTAAGTTTTTAAAAATGTTTACTAGTATTTTATTATAAAAAAGTTTACTTTGGCCAAATAAAACACGATTCAGATAAAAAAGTTTACAATTCACTTGGATCTAAAACACGCGGATCTAAAACCCGAATAAAAACCCGACCCGAAATAACTTTACTAAGTTTTTAAAAATGTTTACTAGTATTTTATATTAGACCACTCAGAGAACCAATTTTTCCTTTCGTTGATCAAGTGTGGTTTGATCACTTGACTAAGTTTTTAAAGTGGTCCTCATTTCCACTAATACAACCCACACGCCTCTCATTTTTTTCTCTCTCTCCCAAAATCCGCCCTCACCACCCTTAATCACCACCACCACCCTTAATCACTACCACCAAATCCGCCGTCACACCGCTGCATACAACATCAAAACAACACCAAATCCACCACTAATTCTTGGTTGTAAACGTGTTTCCCACCTCCACGCGTGTTAAATCTCACCAAATCCGCCGTCACACCGCCTCTTTTCTCTTGTATTCGAATGTTTCACCACAACTATGTAGCTTTTCAATTAAGCTTATTAAGCTCACGGTTCATAAGCTCTAAGTGTTGTTGTTCATAAGCTCACGGTTGATAAGCTCACGGTTGTTCATAAGCTCACGGTTCATCCAGAGGTCACGGTTCATAAGTTCACGGTTCACGGTTCATAAGCTCACGTTCATTATTTGATTGCTGTAAGTGTTCACGTTCATTATGAGTTGATTTGATGAAATTATTTGATTGCATGCCAACTGTTCGATAAAATGTCTAGAAAAATTAGGCGGTAACAAAATGTAGGTAATATGAAATAATATGAAATTAGTTGTTACTGGTAAGCGAATTGCGGTTAAAAGTTAGTAATAGTGGAATTATATCTGTTTATATTGATTATAGTAATAGTTATTGATCACTGATCAGTTTATATCTGTTTAGATATGTTATGTGGTTATAGCAACTCAATACAAAATGTTGAACTGAGATCGTGTCCGAGATTATGATTGTAACAATTTAAAAGCTAAAAGTGAATTTTGAAAGATCAGTTGTGTATTTATTTCTCCAGGTTTATTGATTTTACCATAAAAAATGGATAAGTCTTGGATGAACATACGCGATAGGATAAATGATCCAAGATATGAGTCTGGTGTGATAGAGTTTCTAGATTTTGCATACCGTGACATAGATAAGTCATCGGCTATTCCATGCCCCTGCAAAAGCTGTAACAATTTTCGTGATAAAAATAAATACATTGTATATACACATTTGATGCAAAATGGAATTTCTAGAGGTTACAAAATGTGGAATTATCATGGAGAGGACTCAGATGATGACGGTGGTGGTGATGATGTGTCATTTGATGAAAGTAATGGAGCTACCGAATATATGAGCGATGATGACCTTGATGAGATGTTGGATAACATAGGACAAAGTACTTGGGGTGATGATTGGCAGACTAGAAGCAACTCTTCAAGTCCTGTTGACAAAAATTTAAACACTCTTCGAAAATTGTTAAATGAATCACACGAAGAGCTTTATGAAGGATGTGAAAAATTTTCAAAGTTTTCTTTCGTTGTTACCATTTTACATTTGAAGACAACTAGTGGTTGGTCGGTGAAATCATTTGATGCAGTGCTTGATTTATTTAGAAAAGCTTTGCCAACTCCATCCTCAGTTCCGAAGAACTTTTATGAAGCAAAAAAAATATGTGCGTGATTTAGGGTTCGGAGGAGAGAAAATACATGCGTGCGTTAATGATTGCATTCTTTATAGAAATAAGTATGCATATCACACCCACTGTCCAAACAACCGGTGTAAGGCACCTCGATTTAAGAAAAAGGTACCACAAAAGGTTGTTAGATATTTTCCACTCATACCTAGGCTTCAAAGGTTGTTTATTGATAAGCAAGTTGCGTCTGATATGAGGTGGCATAAGGAGAAACGCGTTCATGATGATAACATAGTTAGACATCCTGCAGACACCGAGGCTTGGAAACACCTTGACAAAATTGATCCTCCATTCGCTAGTGATCCACGAAATATACGCTTAGGTTTGGCAACAGATGGATTCAATCCATTTGGTAACCTAAGTAGTTCACATAGCATATGGCCTGTCTTTATTGTCCCATATAACTTGCCTCCGTGGAAATGTATGAAAGACCCATACATGTTCATGTCGATGTTGATTCCAGGTCCTCAATCACCTGGACTTAATATTGATGTTTACCTGGAACCTCTAATCGATGAACTTAAGGATTTGTGGGCCGGTGTCGACGCTTATGACGCACTAAGAAAAGAGTATTTTACACTACGTGCGGCCCTGTTGTGGACTATAAATGATTTTCCAGCGTATGGTATGCTTTCTGGTTGGACTGTTAAGGGTTACACAGCTTGTCCAACGTGTATGGATGAAACTTCTTCTCAATATTTGAAATGCGGTAGAAAAGTATGTTACATGGGACATCGAAGATTTCTACCATTGTCACATAGATGGCGAAAGGATAAAAAGAATTTTGACGGGTCAGTGGATGATCGGGAACCGATTGCACCTAAATCTGGAGATGAAGTTTTGCATGATATCCATTGTTCCATTGGTGGCCCGCATTCCTTTGTTAACAAAAAGAAGCGTAAGTATTCAGAAGAACGAAGAGGGTGGAAAAAGAAAAGTGTGTTCTTTAATCTTCCGTATTGGGCTAAACTAAAAGTGAGACACAACATCGATATCATGCATGTCATTAAGAATGTGAGTGAAAGTCTAACGGGAACATTATTTAACATAAAGGGTAAGACTAAAGACACGTGGAAATCTCGTCAAGATCTAATGGACCTAGGGTTGAAGAAAAGCTTACATCTACAACCAAGAGGTGAATCATTCATGATTCCTATGGCTTGCTACCATTTGATAAAGGATGAGAAACACAAGATACTAAACTTGCTCATGTCACTCAAATTCCCGGATGGACTTGCCTCAAATATATCTAGGTGCGTAAAAGAGGGAGAACTTCAAATGTCTCGCATGAAAAGTCATGACTTTTATGTTTTCATTCAACGAGTTTCTACTTATACACATTTAACTTGTTAAGTTTGAGTAAGCGTTAGGTTTTAGTGGTTCAGATTTAAACTTACAGATGTGGTATGTTGTTTGTGGAAATTGAGGATTAAGACAGTTTGCTAAGGTTTTGATAGTTTGTTCACACAAACTGAGCCAATTTTACGCAATTAGGCTATGATTCTGGATGTTCTAATACATATCTGATGCAATAAGATTATTAATTTGGATACTGAAATGTGTAGCTTTAGAAATTAACTAATTGTACTAAGGGACACTCCATTCTGCTTGTTGTTAATAGTACTATTATCGTTTTGTAATCTAATGTTTCTTGAGATATAGTTACTGATATCGGCTTTCTTGGTTTCCAGTGTGATTTAAAAAATAAGGAAGCTAGTTCTTCAAGTACATCGGCTGAGATTTGCATGGAAGTACTAGGTCATATTCCGGGACATATAAGGGGGCGATCAGCTTCTACTAGGCATATTTTTGAGACTGAAAGCTTACGAATGGATCTCAATTCAGAAAAGGAAAAATCAAAGCAGTTAGAGAAAGATCATCTCGAATTGAAGGAAGATCATCTCAAACTACAAAAAGAGCATGTGAGGCTTACAAAAAAAGTGAACTTTCTGTTGAAGCACTTTACTGCATGGCAATCTGCTGGAAATGTAAGTTCATATTTTATAGAGTATTAGGATCCACTTTGTTCATTACAACGTGTCAACGTAGATAAAAAAAATCCAGATTGCTTATTTAAGTACTGTATAATGGAACTTTCACTCTCGTATATAAGCAGCAACAGTTGTGAATAATGGCTACTTAGGCTTGGCTTGGGAATAGGTTAAGTCCATGCATGACCTGAATCATTTGTGTTATGTGTATACAGTAAATTTAGGTTTTATTTCAACCTATAATGGGCGAAATGGGTATTATAACTGATGATGTGCTTTGAAATTATTATTTTTATGCAGGAGACTGAGGATGATGATATGGCCGAAGATTATGAAGATTATGATGAGGCTCGAGATGATGTTTAGTTTAAGTGCATGATATACTTGTAGTAACACTTTACCACTTGAGGATTCTTTTACAGAATCATTATTATCTCTTTATAACTTTCTGGTTGAAAGTATTTGCTACAAATCGAATAATCGTTGGACATAATTGATGTTTCAGCTTTGTTATGGATTTATTGACTAAACAAATGTCTTTTTCCATTTTGTCTATAAATACCCATATTTACGATTGTAGGTACCGCATTATCGAGATATAGGATTTTGGAAAGTGACGAAATATTTCGTCACTAATTTCAGCAAATAGTGACGACTTTAGCCACTGTAGTGATGAAATTAAGTGACGAAATGGGTTGTCACACACCCATAAGTGACGACTTTAGCTCGTCACTAAATTTAGTGTCAAATTCCAATATCGTCACTATTAACTTAGTGACGGAGCTATAGTGACGACAAGTGACGACCTTGATTTTCGTGACTAATCCGGTTTAGTGACGATTTTTCCACCTTTAGTGATGATTTTCCTGTCGTCACTATAGCCCTTTTTTCTTGTAGTGCCTGTAGCTGGTCAAGAGGTTAGAGACTATTATTATTGAAAAAGGGATAAAACCAGAAAAAAAAGTAGTGAAAATACAATGTGAAAAGTAGAAAAGTGAAAAACATAACTCTAAAAAAATATAATGTGAAAAATAGAAAAGTGAAAAACATAACTCTAAAAAAATCAAACGTTGATATTATAATCGTTATGTTCAACAAGACATAAACTAGGCGTACGTCTTACTTTGAAAAAGATTGTTAAGACAACTTCTTAGGCGTTATTAGACAACCTAAATTGCTAGGTACTTGAGATTAACTCATGAAATACTCACCCGATTTCTTAAATGAACTCGATGTATTGAGCCTAGCTCGAGCTCAGTTTACTCAAGTAAAATCTTGAGTCAGATTCGAGCTCCAACATACTCGGCGGTTGTCAAGCTATGTGAAGCTTAGGTTAAATCAATTTGTGATTACTTAATTACTTACATCAATCTATATGCCACATCAACATCTATTTTCACCGCCCAACCCTAGTGTGGTTTTCATCTTTCTTGCAATTTATATATATCTCACTTAAACACAATTATATGTCACAATGTGCTCACACACACACACAAACGAAAATTCATTTGATTTGATGGTGCAAACTGTTGGAATTTAAATAGCATGATCAACATCTAAATAAATAAACACATAAAGAGCATGTAGCGGAAGCATGATCTTTATTTAACACATATAATGAATTACTGAATAATAAATAGAGTTACCTCAAGATCCTAGCAAGAACAAGGATCAATCTTCTCTTCACTTCACTTGATCAATAATTAGGATTAGCGTGGAACCCCTTACCGTTTTGTTCCACAATCCAAGATGAACAACTAAAGTAAGTTGTTACCGAACTCTTGTACACACGTACTATAACCGATCAAGCAATGATGCTAGTGATTAGACACAATTAAAACCAAATAATTTTGCTACACAAAACTTATGGATCGATCCTATAGAATAGGATCCGATCGGTTTTTAATATTAAAGAGAGGAGAAAACACAATATTAGGGTTATAGTATTGCACATGGTAACATAACAAATAACCCTTCAATTGTATTTATAGGCAAAACCTAACTTGGAGCATAAGTTGGGGAATTTGGGTCGACATGGGTTGTAAACCCATAACCAAAACCGGCCGACCCACAAGATGGGAATCTAGAACCTTCCAAGTCTCCTTTTTCACTAATAGTCCTTTAACTATTAACTTAACGGTCGTTAGTCAACACCGTTAATTACATAACGTCCGTTATGTATCATTTCGTGTCCAAATAATTAATATACATAAATAATTATACATGTTAATTATTTAGTTGATCATTCATATGTAAAGTGTGCAATCCCTCGGTCCTGTGTTCGATTCTAGTCATATACACTTTAATATTTTTCTACAACACTAACAGCTCCCATTTGAAAATCTATTAAAAGTATAATTGACATTGGTTAGCGTCTAGCAACACGCCAATGCCTCTAGTACAACTCGGGTGTGTGGTCTCCTGGAAAAACCACTTGATGATTAATCATCATACTTATCCTTTTGTTTCTAATACTACATTAATGAAGATATGGATCTCAATCATTCTTTATTAATAATTTTGTTTCTCGTTTTTCGATTAAGCAAGATTACCAAATCTTCTGAATAAGTTCAGGGGAGATCTTGGGCATGGCCATGCAAACATCTTGCTAACCATACGAGGGGCCCAACAATATTAAACTTTAAATAAATTTGAAGGAACAAATTCTATCTTGACTACGAGCATAACTCATGCACTTCGCAACACTTCCGAAAACAATCCTTATAGCTACCAGTTACGTATAACGTTAAATTGAATCACAGAAATGCACTACATGCATGACACTTATCTGGCATCTCAAGTCTGAGGATAAATATTCATGATTTACTTGATGACAAAGATCCATAAAGTACAATCATGTGGTTGGGATAAGTCCTATATTCAATTTATCCAATATTGAATATCATGTGAATTTGGCATGCCCACGCATCAATATACTTAAGTATATTCTACCAACACTCACATTTGCCTTAATTCAATAATACTCCCATATTATTGATCGACAACGGACTATTTAGAATAACATAAGTTATTCATGGATTTAAACATGCAAATATATGATACAATTTATTATTAATGAAAACAAACGTACCACGTAATTTAATTCATTGTAAATAACTACTTTACCAAACACTTAAATAAACGGCCCCTACTAGCCTGCTAGTAAGGGTGTTTGTCGGGTTGGGTGTTAGTCGGTTCGGGTTGGTCGGGTTCGGGTCAAGTCTTGTCGGGTCAAACTTAGGTTGAGGCTAAAAACATACCCGAACCTATTATGAACTCGGGTTAGTTAGGTTCGGGTCAACCCAAATATGTGTAAAATGATTGAAAAAGTTGCCTAAGTCAATACATTGGGTGCGTTTGGCGTTACACTACTAATAACTTCATAAAAAAATGTATCAAAATAATATAAAAAACCCTTATTCGGGTCAATCGGGTTGACCCGAACACGAGTTAGCCAAACATTTTCAACCCGATACCCGGCCTTATTTAGTATTTAGGGGTACTTGGGCTGACCCGAATAACCCAAATTGAAATATTGACCCGAGTAACCCGACCCGAATAGGCTTAATCGGGTGTCACACCCCCAAAATCGGGTCCAGCGGAAGCTTACACATCGCTGGGGTGCAACTCAATTGGTATCATAACACAAGTGTAAAGAACGGTTTTCACATCAATCATTTAGAATATATTTGAGAAGTCAAAAGCGTTAAATTTACATTATGAAAAGTGGTGCGGAAGTTGGCCCATAAAATAAGTTAAGCGGTCCCAAATGTTTTATCAGAGTCTTCTATGACCATGCCATGCCCTGCCAAAAGCCTCCAGTAGCGTGCTATTGCTTGGTTCCTGAAAATACATGCTAAAGTGTCAACACGAGGTTGGTGAGTTCATAGAGTTTGCTATAAATAAGTTGAAAAGCCTTTAGAGAAAGTTTCCACAGCATAGGCATTGTAAATCCACTCAGTTCCAAGACCTGCCCATTCAAGACTTGCAACCTGTGTGTTTACAACCCAATGCTAACATAGTATGTCTAGGGTAGATGTCTTGCATATCAATGCATCATGAGATTACTGGGTGTCATTTCCCAAAGAATACTAATAGATCTTATGCTGCTCACTAGGAGACTTATGTTGCTCACGAGGAGACTTATGTTCGGCCACCCCAAGTGTTTGATACTTAGGTCCGTAATCTGTTCTGTTCGGCTACCCCAAGTGTTTGATACTTAGGTCCGTGATCTGTTCTGTTCGGCTACCCCAAGTGTTTGATACTTAGGTCCGTGATCTGTTCTGTTCGGCTACCCCAAGTGTTTGATACTTAGGTCCGCGAGTTGCTTTCAAGAATAACGCAAATAAGTTTAACACAATCATGTATATAAGTAAGCAGTTTAAGCATGTATCTCCCCCAAAAGTTCAAAACGTATAAAGTAGGGGCTATGAAAACTCACCTGATGCGATAGCAACAATGATAATAATGGATAAGATGAAATGAGGCTCGATCTCTAACCGCGACCTATTATGAATGATATGATCTAGCGTAAGCAATGATACAATGCTACACATGCAAATACGTATGTTAACGATACCACTCGTTAGTTTTGAAAATAATGTTTATCGCCGAAAACTACATTTTTGACGTCTCGTTAAGTTATGAACTACTTTTCGTGTAAATAGGTTGAAACGGTACTCCACGATCCTTGTTTGATGTTTTATCGCCAAATAAAATAGTTTCGTCGCAAAATAACCCTTTTTACAACTTGTGAAAATATGACCAAACGGCCTCGCAAAACTAGTCGCAAAATATTGTACGTTAAGAGTTAGGAATAGAACTTGACGTTTTTGAAATCCTTGTAACATAATCTCTCAGCCGTCTCCTTTGACTTTTGATCATACGCGTCTCGATCATATAGATAATCGGTCATCAACTTGGCGACTTGTAAAAACACTAGTTTTTATACTTAGTTTATTTTGTGAAAGTGGGCTGTCAAAAAGGTACATGAATCGTGGGGCTTTAAACGTGTATATCTCGGTCGTTATAAGCTCGTTTGCTACGTTCTTTATATCCACGGATTCGTCATAGCATGAACTAACATGTTTTCAGTAGCTCGGCTCTCCTAGATCACGTCTAACGCCTCGTTTTGTCCCTTGAAGTTCGGCAAACAGCAAGCTTATTTTCAGAAAATAGTTTTTCGTCGCCTAACTTGTAAAAATCATATCTCCTTCGTTATAGACTCGTTTTTGTTCATTCCAGCGGCCATAGTTTCGTCTTGGAATGTATTTTCTAAATCTTTGGTCCAAAGTTACACCCTAGCCCCTGAGTTTCCCACGTTTTGCAAAATGGGACAGCAACTATATATATTGTCAAAACTTGGTTTTCTTAGTTAATAACTTGTACAAAACTTAACCAAACTACTTCAAATCAACTCCACAAATACTCAATCCTACCATACACCTTCTTAGGGTGTCATGGGGTCCTAAACATCACTAACCTTGGTGGGTTTCATGGGAATAATCATAGGATAATCAAAAACTCATTATATGTAGTAAAACAAATTAAAAGTGGTATGGATCATAGTATATTTGCATGTTTTTGTTACTAAATCATGAAAATACATCAAGTAAATGTTTAAAAGAGTAGGAAAAATTATTAGTAACTTACTTGAGATGATTATTGAAAGATGGTGATGAAAACCCATTTAATCTTTGTGGTTTTTATTTCAAAACCCAAACTAGATCACTACTAGGATTTGATAAATACTTGGTTCTTGAAAAATCTATGGTTTCTTCTTGGTGTTCTTGATGATGCCGATCCATATAGAGAGAAAGAAAGAGATGTTTTTGTGAAAATAATGAAAATAAGCTAGTTTAGGCTTTATATAGGCCAAGGGCATTTTGGTAATTTCAATGAAAGGGTAAAATGGTAATTTCACTAGGTTTTTGAAATATCTAGATATTTTTGAGAAAATATCTAGATATTTTAGGTTGGATACTTATCTTGACTTACGGAGTGAGTTTTGGTCCCGTTAATTGCTAACTGTAAGTCGTAAAGTCACAAAACTTAAAACCGGGTATCCTAAAATTTCTAAATTCATGAAAATGTCACGGAAGGTGGAAAACATATATTTCTCTTGTTGGTAATGTTGTTTGGACATATCGGGATGCCTAAATGATGTTTAAACCTTAAAGTAAGTCTCGGACACGGTTTCGTGATTCTTGCAGAAATTATCCGACGAGTGCCAAAATCTCGGGTTATCATTAAAATAGTTTAACTTACGAGAATATGAAATAAAATTTTTGGAATGAATATTGCCAGTGAATAGTAAAAATGAATAGTAACTCGTGAATAGTAAATTGTCGAGGTTCGGAAAAATGGCCTGGAATTACGAGTTGTGACATCGGGTCCGGGTATCGGGTCGGCTTTTTTGACACCCCTACCTGTGTAACTGTCATAACTGTTTTCTTACATTCTCCATTTTCTCGATTCCGTTTCTTATTTTGTTTTAGTGGCGGAAACTCATATCAGCGAATATTTTCCTTGATTTTCAGTTGGCACTGAAACAGAAATTAAAATCAGGATTAAGCTCAGGTCATACAGGGTAACCTCTAATTGAAGATTATGGATGCTGCAAGAACAACAAATGCAAAGACAATGGGGCCAGTTCCATTACCCACCAGGAAGAGAATCTACTGTGTGCTTAAATCCCCTCACGTTCACAAAGACGCAAGATTCCATTTTGAGATCAGGACACATCAAAGGCTCATTGATATCCTACACCCAACTGCACATTGACTCTTTGATGCAGCTTGATCTACCTGATGGTGTCGATGCTGAGGTTAAGATTTAGAAGCATATTTCGAATCTCTTTTTGCTGTTAAACTTGTAACTTGTATCATTGTTGATTCAAGAGATGGTGCTTTAGTAAAATATTTTGTAATGGCTTAAGCTTAAAATGATGGTTTCACAAGTCATGAATGATTCTAGTTATTGTTTGCAATTGGAACTTGATCATGCCATTGCAGCATGAAGTTTTCACGAATGGTTCTAGTTATTTAACTGTCTCAATAAAAACGACATTGCTCTTTCTTTTTCCATTTGATACCAAACAAAAAGGGTATAAGAATTCAACTGCAAATCTGTCATTATGAATATAAGTTATACCAGCTAGTTCATCTTTTATATACTTTTGCCTTCATGTTTGCCAAAAAAATGTTGAATGTAGGATATAGAAAACAGTTTATGTTTTGATACTTTCGACCTTAATTTACGCTAAAATCTGTCATGGTTGGGGTTTGTCTCAAAGTAAATCCTCAGAACTTACATTTTATTTATTAAAACGATGGGAATCTACATAGCATACAATATTCTTGGCGACCAAATGATTAAATTTTAGGAAGAAACCAATAACTACGTTAAAAACAAGAAGGGGTTAGTGTCATCCGCCTGATTTTGTACTATTCAAGGACTAATTTACAACAGCTAATCAATGCACACGCAATAATATGGTCTCTTGTCTGTATTTGTTCATAAAACTAGCGTATAGAACTTTGTATAATCGTATTTTTCTATATCAAATGCTGATCCTTCTTTCAATCTGATAATTTCAAACAAATACACAATATTCACATTAACAGTGTTAGAACCATTGTTGTCTTAATATAAACTTCAGAGTAAATTGCAAAAATCGTCCTTGTGTTTTGGCCAAATTGAACGTTTAGTCCTTGTGGTTCATTAAGTGCCAAGATCGTCCTTATTTTGCACTGTTATGTGCACTTTTAGTCCTCCATCATTGCAAAAATCATCCTTGTGGTTTGCCAAATTTTACTGTTGAAGGACCAAAAGTGCACGTAACAGTGCAAAATAAGGACGATCTTTGCACTTATTGAACCGCAAGGACGAAACGTGCAATTTGGCCAAACCACAAGGACGATTTTTGCAATTTACTCTAAACTTCATCTCTTACATCTTTTGTTGCTATCATTTCGATCATAAAGATTTCCCCCCTTTTTTGAGTAGGATCATACTATATTTCTTTTTCTATTGTTGCATGCATTGTTCGCCATAAATAGTTAGATGTATCTTTAGTATATCATTTATTTGACAAACAAAATTGAGTTCTAAGTTCGAATCCAATAGGGAGAAAATTAATCCCCTTGTGGCCACGGTCCCGGCTATCCGAAAGGGTAGTCGCCCGGGATTAGTTGGCTCGCAATGTCGAGTCGGAAACCTAGGTAACCAAAAAAAAATTGAGTTCTCAAACCCCCAAAATGAGAAATAATATGGTTATGGGTGGCGAATTTCAGTTTATGTTTTGATACTTTCGACCTTGATTTACACAAAATTCTGTCTCATAGTAAATTCTCAGAACTTACATTTAAAACGATGGGGATTACGTTATAAACAAGGAGGGGCTAGTGTCATCCGCCTGATTCCTTTGTACTTTTCAAAGACAAATTTACAACAGCTAATCAAAGCATAAACAATTATATGGTCGATCTCTTGTATGTATTTGTTCATAAAATTAGCGTTGAGAATTTTGTGTAATCATTTTTTCTATATCAAATGCTGATCCTTCTTTCAATCTGATAATTTCAAACAAATACACAATGTTCACATTAATGGTGTTAGAACCATTATTGTCTTAATATAAACTCCATCTCATACAACTTTTGTTGCTATCATTTCGATCATACAGATTTTCCCCCCAAAACACGTTTTTTGAGTAGGATCATACAAGCACACCTTTGATGGCTTCTTCTTCAACTTCATTCGTTCAAAAGAGCTATAAGTATGACGTGTTTTTAAGTTTCAGGGGTGAAGACACCCGTAAAAACTTTGTCGATCATCTTTATCAAGCTCTTATGGATAAAGGCATTTACACTTACAAAGATGATGAAAAAATCAAGAAAGGGAAAAGGATCAGCGATGATCTCTTCAAATCCATTGAAAACTCCAAATTTTACCTCATTGTTTTTTCCAAAAACTATGCATCTTCATCATGGTGCTTGGAGGAGCTTGTCAAGATTATGGAGTGTCAGAAAATGACTGGGCACACTGCTTACCCTGTATTCTATGATGTGGAACCCACCGAAGTCCAAAAACAAAGTGGGGCTGTTGGTGAAGCTTTTGCTAAACATGAAAATGTAGAGGCTGCTGGGAAATGGAGAGAGGTTTTGAAAGAAGTATCCAATCTGGCTGGGTGGGAGCTGAAGAACACTCTTGATGGGTAATTCCTTCATCCTATATATGCATGCTATATGTTTTTACTTCATATATGATTGTATGTTATAGATCTAAAGCTAAACATATCTTGTTTTTACATACACACAGGCACCAAGCAAGATTCATCAAAAAAATCATTCAAGAGATTTCATTAGAGTTACGTTCCATCAATTTCGGCTTTGATGAAAATTTAGTCGGCATGGAGACTCGAGTAAAGGATGTTGTTTCATCTTTAGAAGTTGGAATTGATGAAGTTAGGATGATAGGGATCAAGGGCATGGGAGGGGCTGGGAAGACAACTACAGCGAGAGCTGTTTTTGATCATCTATCTAATAATGATTTCGAAGCTAAAAGCTTTGTTGGGAATGTGAGGGAAGTTTCAAAAGCCTCCATGTTTGGTTTGAAGAATTTACAAGAACAAGTCCTTTCAGATGTGCTAAATCAACAAGTCACTCTAAATAATGTTGATGATGGGAAAAACATGATGAAAAGGATCATGTTTGGTAAAAAGGTTCTTCTTGTTCTTGATGATGTGGATCACATAGACCAACTTGAGGCGTTAGCGTGTGGGCATAAATGGTTTAATCCGGGAAGTAGAATTATCGTTACAACGAGAGATGAGCAAGTGTTGGTCGCTCACAGAGTGAACTTGATTCGAGGTATCCAGCTCTTATCAGATAAGGAAGCAATTTGTCTCTTCAGTAGATATGCATTTGGAAGGGAGATTCCATCTCAAGGATACGAAGAGCTATCAGGAAAAGTTGTATGCTATGCTGCTGGTCTTCCCTTAACAGTCAAAGTCTTGGGTTCATTTCTCTGTGGTAAAGATATGCTTGAATGGGAAGATGCCATCGAAAGACTAAAAAAAATTCCCTTGAAGGAGACTCTGGAAAAGCTAGAGCTAAGCTACAATAGTCTAGAGGATGATTATAAGGAAATATTTCTAGACATTACATGCATATTGAAAGGCGAGCACAAAAAAGATGCAATCAGAGTGCTTGAAAGCTGTGGATTTCATGCTAGAAATGGTTTGAAAGTTCTTGAGCAGAGATCTCTCATAACTATTTCTAAAGGTGGGTACTTGGGCATGCATGACCATATAGAAGAAATGGGAAAGAACATTGTTCGTCGTTCGCACCCCGAAGAACCTAACAAACATAGCCGACTGTGGATTAATGAGGAAATTGAAGATATATTGGCTAATGACATGGTAAAGATCAGTTTACTTGTAAGGTGGAGAAAACTAATACATTTTAATTTGTTATTGTTTTTGGATTGCAGGGTACTGAAGCAACAAGATGTCTAAAACTTAATAAGTCAAGAGGAAATGCGAGAATTGTTATGAAAGGTCTTGGAAAAATGAAGAAGCTTCGATATCTTGAAGTGAATTTTGCATATTATGATAGTGCTACAAGATGTCTTAATGATACCAGGCAATACTTTTCAAACTCTTTAAGATATCTAAAATGTTCGGATTACCCTTTCTTGTATTTACCCAAAACATTTCAAGCAAACAATCTTGTTGAACTTGATATGAAGTACAGCAGAATGGTACAACTTTGGGAAGAGGGAGAAAAAAAGGTATAATTGTTGAATGGTTGTTTTGCATAATTCCTAATAACGCTATTAATTTATTGGTTTGTTAATACGCTTATATTAATCTTTTTTCTTATTTTTGTTGACAGGTTCTTAAAAAACTCAAATTAACTTCTCACAGTAGGTCAAGCTTGAAGACCTTTGACTTTAGCATCACTCCGAATCTCCAGATGTTAACTCTAAATTGTTCTTTTAATTTGAAAGAACTTTACATGCCCTGTCAAACTCTCAAGTACCTCAATATCAGTCACTCAAAGTTAAGAACTTTTGACCTTGGGTTGACTCCGAATCTCGAGACATTATCTCTTAGAGATTCTCATGATTTAGTAGAACTTTTCATGCCCGTTAGCTGTCAAAAGCTCAAATATCTCTCTATCAGTTTCTCAAAGTTAAGAACCTTTGACCTTGGGTTGACTCCGAATCTGGAGAGTTTATCTCTTGAAAATTGTGCTGATTTTGAAGAACTTCACGTGTCTGTTGCATGTCCAAGTCTCAAATTCCTCGACCTTCGTAAATCGAGGTTTAGGAACCTTGACCTTGAGCTGATTCCAAATCTTGAGAGGTTATGTCTTTTAGATTGTCATGAGTTGGTAGAAATTAACGCTCCTGTTGGATGTCTAAAAAAGGTTGGCTACTTAAACTTAAGTGGTTGTTTGAAGTTTACCAAATTTGTGTTTCAAGGTACATCAAAACCAGAGGTTATTTGTTCTTCTGCTACTTTAGATCTAACTGGTGAGTCCATAGATTCATGCCCATTGCACCCCAACAGTAATCTCCCAAAGTTGCAGTTTCATTGTTATTATGACGAAAATCTGCCTTCATCAGTTGGAAATATTGAGAAGCTTATTTCTTTTGGTCTTTGTGCTTGCACAGACTTAAAGAAATTTTCAGACATAATTCGTAGTTTACAATGTTTAAAAAGACTTACACTCACACTCACACTCACAGGCGATATTCCAGAGTTTTCCAAAGATCTTGTCCAGTTAGAATGTCTAGAGGAGCTCTGTTTGTCATTTACAAACATAAAACATCTTCCAGATAGCATTTGTATGTTGAAACATCTCAAATCACTCAAAGTCAATAGAATTTTTGAGGAGCTACCAGAGGATATTAGCAAATTAGAATCTCTGGAGAGTCTGGATTTGTCATTTACAATGATTAAACATCTTCCGGATAGCATTTGTATGTTAAAACATCTGAAGTATCTCGAACTTCGTGATTGTGCTCTTCTTGAGAAGTTACCTGAAGATATTGGCCGATTAAAATGTTTAAAACACCTAGATATAAGACGTGCAGGCATAAGTCATCTTCCGCAAAGCATTTTTGGGTTAAAAGGTCTACTTATTATTGCATCTAGTGAGCTTCTTCAGTTGTATGATTTTCCTTCAGAGATAGAAACGAGAGCCTGGTAGGAGTCTTCTCTACAAAGGTACTTTATTTGTTTTCTATATTCATTTCAACATGAATCTGATATTGGGCCAAAAAAATCATTCCAACAAAATCAATAGTTATGTAGAAAAAAGAAAAAGTGAACTATACGAATGCTCCTTATAGTTTATACAAAATTACAAATTTGGTCTCTAAATATCAAAATTGACATGATCTGTCTCCATTTTGAAGCTTGTTACACTTTTTGTACATGTTTTCATAAATGCAAAGACAATGGATCCAGTTCCATTACCCACCTGCACAAACCATTGATGCTGGTCGATGTCAAGGTTCAATCTTTTCATTGTGGATATATAACACTTCATCACTCAGTCAAGCATTCTATCAAAAACACCTTCACCACATCTTTAAATTACATCATCATTAGCTTCAACAATCTTCCCATTATGTGGGTTTGGGTTTAATGAATTTGGGTTTCTTTTTTTGTTTGTTAGGTTGAAGATGGTGAAACGGCTACTGGGATTGTGGGGGGCTAATTTTAACAAGGTGAGTTTTGGTGTTTTGTTTTGTTAACTAAGAGTAAATTGTGGAAACTGTCCTTATGGTTTGGTCGGATTGCAGGCGCGGTCTTTACGGCTTTGGTATGCACTATGCAGCATACTGAAGTTCCCTATAGGGACACTACGTGTGTACTTTTGAAGTTGTAAGAAATATGTGTGCAAAATTTGACAAAACCACAAAGACGGTTAATTTTATATTTTTTTAATTTTTTTCAGTTGGCACCGAAACAGAAAATCAGGATCAAGCTGAGGTCATACTGGGTACCTCTAATAGAAGATTCATGCAAGCAGATTATGGATGTTCCAAGAACAACAAACGCAAAAACCATTGGTCCTGTTCCATTGCCAACCAAGAAGAGAATCTATTGTGTGTCGAAATCGCTTCACGTTCACAAAGACGCGAGATTCCATTTTAAGATCAGGACACATGCATCAAAGGCTCATTGATATCCTACACCCAACTACACAAACCATCGACTCTTTGATGCAGCTTGATCTACCTGTTGATGTCGGTGTCGAGGTTAAGCTTTAGAAGTGTATTTCAAGTCCTTTTTTGGTATTAAATGTTGTTATTTACACCTTTGTGTGGTGGATGTGTTACTTGTATCATTGTTGATTGAGGGAATGGTGTTTAGTAAAATATTTTGTAATGGCTTAATCTTATAATGATGGTTCCACAAGTCAAAAATTGTTCTGCAGTTTTTAATGCATGTTACCCTTGAAATTTCTATGACGTTGCAATAGAAACTTGATATGCCTTTGCAGTAGGAAGTTGTCACTGATTATGCGCTTCGTAAACTGCATGCCCAGAAACTAGAATCTAACGAAGATCAAGTATGAAAAGTTGCCAAAAAGAAGCAAATTAAAAACCGCTCATCCACCGAATTGAAAAGCATGCTGTGTAACGAAATTATTTAAAACCATCATGGAGGGAGCAAAGACAGCCACAAACACAAACGCCAGTGACAAGACCTTGAAGTAAAACGAGTACACAAGATCTTCTTTGGTACTGAAGAAAATTGATATTGTTATTATAAAAATCAAATCACACAACAGACTCGCGCCATAAATAGTATATGCAGCAGAGTGAAGTAGATGTTGCGGGACGACTCGGAGCGACCTCCAAACTTCTTTTCAGCCAACATTAACAGTATGAAAGTGATCGAAAAGTATAAAACCGTAAAAGAAAAGTAAGAAAAGCAACTGCGTCCCCAGCAACAACTTTGCGAGGCGGCGGACATCGACGGGACTATTGTTGTTGTTCAGTCTCAGCCATAATCTCGTCATATACGCTGTGGTGCTTTTTTTGTTCAATACTAACTATAAATTCATCATATTGGTTTTTCACAGGTTCCATACTTCAAGTTTCCAGGATCATTAAATAATCAAACAAGCATCATGTATGCATCATCATCAAGAACAATAAGAACAAGAGAATGGGGTTTGAACCCTTATAACTGATATATATTAAACGAATGGGTTACTTGTTTACAAAGTATCCTAATCTATTTATAATACATGAAGCGACACAATGCTTCATCCTACTGGTTCATCAAACGTTGTGATGTTTGAGAGAAAACCGTTTCCTATAACTGTCAACTATGGGCCTGTTTGGATTAAACGTTTTGGACCCATGTAGCAGACCTAAATCGACCCAAATACAAATCATAAACTAAATACAGAATTAACTTAATATTGTCTTAACTTTTAAACACTAAATAATATAAACATTTGATCTAACAACATTAAAAGGCTAACATTTTCCCCCCTAATGTTTTAGCATCAAATTCTCTTGAGTGATCTTCATTGTTTCTTCAAGCAATGTCTAAAGTTCATTGCTGTCTTGACTGCCATCATGTTGTCTTTTTTATCATCTCCAAGACTAACACCAAAATGATTCTGACTTGTCTCTATTGCTCCATCCTTCACTGCACTGTGCATCAACATCGATTTACATGCACTATCTCTTCTGGCCTGGTGAGTCCTTGGCTGCTTAGTTTCACCCACTTCTATCGGCTCTTCTATGCAATTTCATGGTAGACTACAATGAGATCAACAAACTTCTTATAACATGCAGTCGCAACTGCTTCATCATCTTTGGTATCTAGTACTTGAAGTTTTGCAATCATTCCATACTTATCACTCAAAACCGTGTACCCTTTTCTCTTTTCCTTCTTTGTTCCACACCGTATTTCTTCCAACAACCCTTTAATACCTAGCGGTATTCTTCTATGAACGAGTGATCAATTCGTCCTTGTTTCAATGTTCGTTGTTGTTCTTGTATTGCTAACGCTCCTAAACAATCTTGATTGTTTATAACCGGTATTCTTTTCAAAGTCTACCCAAGCAACGCCTTTTCAAAGCTTTTCTGCGCTTCTTCTTTTTCCGAAAGCAACCTTGTTGCTTTTATTCCTTTTCCTTCTTAATACCCGACGGTATTAATCCAACGTCTAAACAAAATGATTTGTTTGTCGTTCCGCTGTTGCTTGTCTCCTTTCTATGCGTTGTACCACAATACTCTTCTTTCCTATTCTTGTAAACCATGGCGAAAAACCAGACTTCAATCTCGATGCTTTTGAATCTTGAGTGATGATCAAAAAACATGAATTGTTGTGTTGTTTGATTCCTCGTTGCTCTGATACCATATTGGTTTTTCACAGGTTCCATACTTCAAGTTTCCAGGATCATTAAATAATCAAACAAGCATCATGTATGCATCATCATCAAGAACAATAAGAACAAGAGAATGGGGTTTGAACCCTTATAACTGATATATATTAAACGAATGGGTTACTTGTTTACAAAGTATCCTAATCTATTTATAATACATGAAGCGACACAATGCTTCATCCTACTGGTTCATCAAACGTTGTGATGTTTGAGAGAAAACCGTTTCCTATAACTGTCAACTATGGGCCTGTTTGGATTAAACGTTTTGGACCCATGTAGCAGACCTAAATCGACCCAAATACAAATCATAAACTAAATACAGAATTAACTTAATATTGTCTTAACTTTTAAACACTAAATAATATAAACATTTGATCTAACAACATTAAAAGGCTAACACATCATTGATGCTTCTGATCTCCTTGTTGCTGCTTAGCCGCAACTCTTCTATGATGAGGATTGTCCGCGTTGTGGAATATTTGGTCCCTGGAAATTCGATAAGCCAAAGAACATATGAAGGTGTAGGTTTTTGTTTGTTTGGTAGAGATAATCGGTTGCTCTTGTGTTTGTTCGGTGAGGATATACATGTTGCACTGATAGTTTTTCATGCCCACATTGGAAGTTTTGTACCAGCAGATATTTGTTGATAGTCATTTATCTCAGGTATGCAACACAACTTGAAAGCTTTAAATCTTTAAAGCTTCTAGTCATATCTATATCTGCTGACTTACTAAGTTTGACCATTATTAAACATCAGTCGGATAAAGTGAAATACTACACTATGAGCGTGCTAAGACCTGACAAGAAGACATTAAGGAAATTGTATTTCTGTATAGGTAAACCATCATATCTGCCTTTAACTCGAATTATCAAATTTATGTACCATCATATCTACGTTAACCATAATCTTATAAAACAAAATGAGTTATTGAAAGAATTGACAATGTCTAAGTCTTTGTGTCCTTAAATGTCAGGCTCATTCCTGGACATGCACTTCTTAGTTCTGGTGATCGAGTTATTATTAGTTATTCACATTTAAGAAACAAAGTATTTGTATTACTAGGAAAATATTAACCATAACTATGGAGTGCACAAAGCCTCTGAAAAGATCATGTGTACATGGACAGTATCTTTCTTTTTGCTGCATTCAGCTTTTAATATAACAAAATTGTGTAGGCGTTCCTCATGAAGTCATAAAAAGAGCAGCATGGGTATCGGATGCTACCACTAAAGGCATTCCAATGGACCGAGTTTCCAATGAAATCATTTTTAACATGACAATATCATATCCAAATTCATATATGAAAACCTCAGTGAAAATATGATGAAAGCCAGTAGTTTGACTCAAAAGTCAAATATTTGCATGATTAATGATTTCAACCAAATGTAGAGCTTATTTATGTATATAAAACTAGTTTATGATCACTTATAACACTTTCTTAAGTTTATTTTTATCATGATCATCACCAACCTTTTATCATAGTCCCACCAAGCATTTTCATCGAAAACACAGTTTGACTTTCTGAACAAGTCAACTGTGTTTACTGAGCTCCATGAATCAAAATAAAGTTCAAATTCTTTATTGATCTAAAGTAATAAGTACTAGTACAGCATCCAAGTTAGGATTATAGCTTGATCTAACAGTGTATACATTAAAAAAGTACTAATACCAAAAGGTAAAATGACAATCATACTTTGAAACACTTCTTTACAAACAATCATACTTTGGGAGTGTACGAGAGAAAACTATCAATGACCGAAATGGATTGAGCCAAAATCACTTGATTGGTTTCAATGCACATGAGACTAGATGCGGAGAGACATGAGCTTTAGATCACCTTCTGAGCTGAGCGGCAATTGCTTCCTGCTCACCGGACCTTGAAAGATCAAGTTGAAACAAAGTATTAAAAAAAACGTAAAATCTGTATGATAAACCATACCCTACTGAATCCATTCGAGTTGAGAAATTGCTTAATGACTTAAACGATCAGAGTTCACTTGGCCAACTGTTATGTGCTGATTGACGAATGCTTCCTGCTGATCAGACCTCCTAATAGCAGAAAATGGTTAAATTGTTAGAATCATAGTAAAACACATAAATTGCTGAATCAATGAATATTTCCAAAATAAAGTACCTGTTAAAATAGCTCTTTATGTATTGGCACCTTTGGCATGTGTTATTAATGGTTATATGTAGCTGACTATTTCATCATCATCATCACAGGTTCTTCGTCTCTTGAGTAATAAACCATATGTATCAATAAGCCGCATCGAACCAACAATACGCAGACCTCTCAACTGGAAAATGCTCTGCGGAAGATGGCTTATGCCTGTACCTTCTATGTTTTACTCTTTCAAACCTTCTAAGCATCCAATATCCTCAGGCAATTCAACAACTCGAATACAACCGCGGAGACGTAAGTGTTGAAATGTGGTTAACGATTTAATATGTAAATGTCTAGTATCGAACCCGAGACCTCGGGATTGCACACATTACAAATGAGTATTAAGGAATAATAATAAATGTATTTTTATATATTTATTATTAGCACGAGAACTTAACGACCGTTAGTGTTTTCCGTTAAATGACTAACGACCGTTAGACGCAAATAAGGAAAGAAGTGTTTGTGTAAAATTAGGAAACAAGAAAAGGCTCTAGAACCCTTCTTGGGTTATGGGGCGGCCGATCAATGGGTTAGGGCAACCCATTGCCTTAACTTGTTCCCAAAGTTTCTTAAACACTATATAAACAAACCTTAGGGTCAATTGTTTTCATAACTCTTGAACACACAATTATCCCTAAAAGTCTTTTCTTCTCTTGGTTTGTTCTAGCCGATCGAATCACCTTCTCCAAGGGTGTTTGGATCGAATTTTTGTTCAACAAAAATTGTTCTTGTGTTTTTACTTGCATAAACTTAATACGGTTTAATTTGTGTGTACAAGAACGAGGTAATAACTCACTATAGTTATTATCAAGAGATCGAATAACAAAACGGTAAGGGGTTATTCATTGATCTAGATTAAATCATATTCAAGATTTATTGAAGTGCATCGGGTACGTTTTCTATTTAAGTTTAAGTTAATATTTATGTGTTATACCTAATTGTTTACATGCTTCCGCTATTATGTACTTTGATGTTATGGAATAATATGATTGTCATGAGTGTCAAATTCCAACAGTGGCATCAAGAGCCATGTATAACATGTAATTGATTACTTAAACAATAAAAAAAACGTATCTTTTAAATTGTTTAGAATATACATGATTGTTTTCTAGGGTTTTAATTATTAAAAATTTATTTTTTTTTAATTAATGTCGAACCCTAACCCTAATTTAGGGGGGGTGTCGATTTGTCCATGAACCCTAATTAGGGTTTGTGGTTTTCATAATTAATTGTAATTAATTAGAAACCCTAGGTCTTTAAACAATTGTTGTGTTATGAATCTTGTGACCTAATTGCTATATGATATGCATGAATCCGTGACTATATATGCATATTTAGTCACGGATAATTAAATTGTTTAGATGTTTGCTACATGTTTTAAATAAATCAAGAATTAGGGAAGACCTAATATATATATTAAATTAATGAATCGGTTATGTGCAACGTGGTATATTATCATTAAAACTTACGCGGCCAATTGTTGGTGTCTGTGGTCCATTGGGTACAATGCGCTCGAAAACCAATGGGAGTTTTATTGATTCTATACATAATAATTCACATATAGATTATTAATAGGATTTGTTTAAAAAGATTGCATGTGGCTAGATGTTTCAATTACAATTAATTGTTTTAATTGTTTTATTATTAGTTGATTATTTGTTTTCTTTTAATTACTTGTTTATTGTTTTTTTTTATATGTGATATGTTAAAGTAAGCAATAAAAGGGTAATTTTCAAAGAAAAATTAAATTGGACTAATAATGGTGAAACATAAAGTAATAAAGTAAAGATCTTGCGGTGTCTTATGTGCCGACAGTGGTTCGCTTCGCACGGTAATTGGCTCCCAGGCGAGACTAGCAAGATCTAAACTTTGTTACTTATTTTTTAAGACTAAGATCATAAACTTTTGCTTGATTGATGTTTTTGTACAATAGTGTGTGAAAGGCGGACCAAAGTTGACAAACTGTGTGGGGGGTTTAACTGGAGAGGGGTTTTTTAAGAGATTCGCTCCTACCGGCTCTCCGGGCCCGCTTGTGCGTCAACTGCGACTTACCTATATCACTATTTACGTACACTATCATCTTAAGGGTGATTTACCTCAATTCCACGCGCCACTTTTGTGGCAAATATCCGAATAACATGTAAGTAGTAGGATATGTGGGCGATAATTGTTGGTACTTCTTTAATTGGTGAACCCAATACCTCAAGTAAATAGTTTTGGTTTACTCTTAACTAATTGGTAAATAAAAATTGTTTTGAAAATTAATGATACAAAGATGAGTGCATGCATCTTTGTACATGTTTTTGTCACATTAAAAACTAAATACCCTAAAATTTAAGTTACGTGCCATCTAACTATAAGGAACACTTGAAGTTAATTTTGGGTATGCGTGAGACCTGGACCAAAATTAATGACAAGGTAAATTTCCGAGTGTGCGTGAGACCACACATGGATGAATTTGCAGTTTCTAAGTTAGACAACTTAATTAAGCTGATGCGTGAGACCTAGAGCTTAAGGCATGAGATGGGATAAAACATGCTTACGTGACATATTGATGAATCAATATGTAGTAAATCCCATAAATTATCTAGGAATTGGAAAATTTTGTTTGCCAATTATTGTACGACAGATTACCATCTTTTGTACTTCCACTGCTAGCAGATCAACTGATGTAGTGGAACTATGTAAAGTTGGATCCTAGATTTTTCAAGGAAATTAAATTGGTTATATGAATATATCCATGGGTATTATATTTTCTTGAAAATAAGTATTATCGAAAATACTAATGTTTGAACTTTTCTATTTTCTGTAGAATGGCTCAACCCGATAACTCCGTGTATGCTGCTTTCAAGAGTCATCTTGAAAGAGCCAAACTGACTGGGAAAAATTTCAATGATTGGCACAGATCGCTCAGAATTGTTTTGAGGGCGACTGGTAAGCTCAATTACTTGAATACTCCTTGCCCTGAAGAGCCTGCTTCGACTGCTTCTGAAGAGGTCAAAGCAGCATGGAGAGCTGAGTATGCTAAGTACACTGAAATTGGGTGCTTAATGCTACAAAGTATGGATCCAATAATGCAAAAGAAGTTTGAGTATTATTTTCCATACAACATGCTCGAGCAGCTTAAGAAGTCTTATGAAAAGACTCCTGAAATTGAAATGTATGAGTCTCTTGACAAACTACACAGCTGCAAACATGGTGATGGTAAACCAGTTGAAGACTATGTGGATGAAATGAGAGATTTCTTTGATGAACTTCATAGAGTCGGATTTGGTTATCCCGAGAATGTTCAAGTTAACCTAATCAACAGATCCCTTAACAAGGATTTTGCTGGTTTCGTTCAGAACTTCAACATGCATTGCTCGGGGAAGACAGTTTCTGAGTTACTCGCATTGCTTGTTGACTATGAGAAACACTTACCACACCAAGGGCAAGGCTCCTACTCCGCAAGTGTTGGCAATTCAAGGAGGTAGGATCCAGAAAAAATCGCGTGTTGAACAAGGGTAAGGGTAAAGGTGATAAAGGCAAGCAGGTCATGGCCTATCAACCAAATCCTAAGGTGAATCAACACCAGCCCAAGAAGAACAAGGTGAGTCCTCCAGGAAAGAAGGATCAGGCTTGTCACCACTGTCATGAAGTAGGGCACTGGAAGAGGAACTGTCCACTCTACATCAATGACTTGCGACAGAAGAAGCAAAAGAGTGAAGCTGGTAATCCCAGCACTTCAGGTGCGTTCTTTATGATCGAATTATTTACTCTAACTCGTAAGTTAAATTCCTGGGTATATGATACGGGATGTGGTATTCATATTTGCAATACTATGCAGGGGTTTAGAGTTGAGAGAAAGCTGGCCTATGGACAACAATTCTTGCACGTGGGTAATGGAGCACATGCAGCAGTTGAAGCTATAGGCATATTTGATTTAGTGTTGCCTTCGGGCCTAGTACTATCTTTAAATAATTGTCATTATGCACCGTCAATTGTTAGAGGTGTTATTTCATTTTCATGTTTGTTGAACCTTGGTTTTGAACATACTATTAATAGCAATGGGATTTCTGTTTCTTTAAATGGTGTATTTTATTTTAAAGCTATTGCTGTGAATGGTATTTTTGAACTTGATATGAATGATAATGATAATGCTTGTGTTAAAAATAATTCGATGTATAGCATCAACAATAAGAGAATCAAGAAAAGTCTGGATTCGTCTTATCTTTGGCATTGTCGTCTTGCACACATAAGCAAGGATCGCATGAAAAAGCTGCAACATGATGGGCTTTTAGAAAAGATCAATGATGAATCATTTGATAAATGCGAGTCTTGTATTAGTGGGAAGATGACAAAGAAACCTTTTAATAATAGGATTGAAAGGGCTACTGATCTACTTGGTCTTATTCATACAGATGTGTGTGGACCACTTAGACATGTGTCAAGGAGAGGTGCTAGCTACTTCTTAACATTTACGGATGATTTCAGCCGTTATGGTTATGTTTATTTACTTAAACATAAACATGAGGTGTTTGAAACATTCAAAGTGTTTAAAGCTGAAGTAGAGTTGCAACTTGGAAAGAAGATTAAAGCTCTTCGATCCGATAGAGGTGGTGAATACCTGAGTCAAGAGTTTGTGGATTATCTAGCTAAGGAAGGAATTGTCCAGCACCTTACTTCTCCATATACACCACAACAAAATGGTGTGTCTGAGAGAAGAAATCGTACATTGCAAGATATGATACGATCTATGTTTAATCTAACAACTCTTCCCTTCTCATTCTGGGATTATGCCTTGGAGTCTGCTGTTCGCATTCTTAACATGGTTCCCACAAAGAAGGTAGATAAGACACCATATGAGTTATGGACTGGAAATGCCCCTAACTTGTCTTATCTTAAGGTCTGGGGTTGCGAGGCGTACGTTAAACGTGACTCAGGCGACAAGCTCCAACAAAGATCTGTAAAATGTATCTTCGTAGGATACCCAAAGGAAACAATGGGTTACTACTTTTATTATCCTCCTGAGAACAAAGTATTCGTTGCTAGGTATGGAGACTTCTTGGAGAAGGATCTCATATCTCAAGAATTAAGTGGGAGGATATATGATCTTGAAGAAGATCAAGATGATGCATTACCTTCTGAAAACACTAACCAACTTCCTGAAGAACCTGAAAGTCTGGGTCCTCCACCAGAAGTTGAAGTGGCTCCCATTCGCAGATCCGTAAGGACTGTAAAAGCTCCTGAACGTCTATGTCTTAACGTAGAATGTGAGGAATATATACAAGGGGATCTTGATGAACCGCCTAGTTATAAAGCTGCCATTAATAGTCCTGAAAAGGAAAAATGGTTAGTTGCTATGAATGGGGAGATGCAATCCATGAGAGACAATGAAGTCTGGATTGAAGTAGACCTTCCTCCTAATGCCAAGGTAGTTGGGAGTAAGTGGCTCTTCAAGAAGAAGACAGACATGGATGGCAATGTACACACCTATAAAGCCCGTTTGGTAGCTAAAGGCTTCACTCAAACGTATGGTGTTGACTACGAGGAGACCTTTTCTCCTGTAGCTGACATTAGGGCTATTAGGATTCTCATAGCCATAGCTGCATACTATGATTATGAGATTTGGCAAATGGATGTCAAAACCGCCTTCTTAAATGGTCGCCTAGATGAGGATATCTATATGGCGCAGCCTGAGGGGTTTGTAAATCCAAAGTTTCCAAATCGTGTATGCAAACTTCAAAGATCCATTTATGGATTGAAGCAAGCATCACGACAATGGAACAAGAGGTTTGATAGTGAAATAAAGAAGTTTGGTTTTACTCAAAATCTTGATGAGCCATGTGTATACCACAAAGTTAGTGGGAGTGAAGTAATTTTCCTTGTATTATATGTCGATGACATATTGATCATGGGAAAAGACATTCCAAGTTTGCATGAAGTCAAGGCATATCTTGGAAAGTGTTTTTCTATGAAAGATTTAGGGGAAGCTGCTTTCATTCTGGGAATTAAGATATATAGAGATAGATCTCAGCGATTAATTGGATTAAGCCAAAGTGCTTACATCGATAAAATATTGAAGAGATTCAATATGCAAGATTCCAAGAAGGGATATTTGCCGATGCAAGAACAACATGGCTTGAGCAAGAAAGTTTGTGCTTCAACACCTGAAGAGGTGAAACGCATGGCAAAAGTTCCTTATGCTTCGGCTGTAGGATCTATTATGTATGCGGTTAAAAGCACAAGGCCAGATGTGGCGTTTGCTCAGAACTTAACCAGTCGATATCAGCAGGATACCGGTGAAGCTCACTGGACTGCTGTTAAGAATATTCTTAAGTACCTTAGGGCTACTAAAGATTTGTTCTTAGTTTACGGGGGTGATCCACAAGCGGAACTTGATGTTACAGGTTTCTGCGATGCTTCATGGAAAAGTGATAAGGATGATATGAAGTCTCAGACTGGATACGTCTTTGTCATTAATGGAGGAGCTGTGGATTGGAGGAGCAAGAAGCAGAGTACATTAGCGATGTCTGCAGCAGAAAGTGAGTACATAGCAGCATCGGATGCTGCAATGGAAGCCGTCTGGATTAGGAAGTTTGTATCAAGGCTTGGAGTTATGCCTTCGATTCAACGACCTATAAAAATGTATTGCGACAATTCAGCTGCAATTACATTTGCCAATGAACCTGGAATCATGAAGGGCACCAGACATTATCCGATCAAATATCACTATGTGCGAGAGCAAATAGAGATTGGGCAGATCGAAGTACTCAAAGTTCACACAGATGATAACTTGGCAGATCAATTGACGAAAGCTCTTCCTGGCACTAAGCTTTATAAGTTAGCTGAAGGAATAGGTCTTCGTAAGGCTGAAAGTTTCATGCCCATTTGTGATTAGTATTTGGATAAAGGATGTAATAGACAATTATTAATTTTATGAAATAAAGTATTGTTTATGTTTTATTGTCTTGTTGAAATATACATATATCCTGTTTTTGCATGTTTATATCCTTGAATAATCTGGTTATTCTAAATTTGTCCATTGTCGGTTAATGATATGGGAATATCATTAAATTAAGACAAATGTGAATGTTGGTTAAAGAGTATACTTGAAAGTATATTGATGCGTAGTCATACCAAATTCACATGATATTCTAAGTGTAGAGTATAGGACTTATCCCAACTAAACATGAGATTACTTAATGGATCTAGTCATCAAGTAATTCATGAAATAGTCATCCTCAGACTTGAGATACCAGATAAGAGTCATGGATGTAGTGCATTTTTTGTAAAGCAATCTACCGCTTACCGTAACTGGAAGTTATAAGGATTGTTTTCAGAAGTGTTGCAAAATTCATGGGTTATTCTTGTAGTCAAGAAAGAATTTGTTCCTTCAAATTTTGTTTGAAGTATAATACTGCTGGGCCCCTCGTAGGGTTGACAAAATGTTTGCGTGGCCACGCCCAAAGTCTATCTGGAATACGTTTCAGATGTTTTGGTAATTTTGTTCAATCAATAACAACGAGAAACAGAAACATTAATAAAGAGTGACTTAGATCCATTTCTTTATTAATAGAGTATTAGTAACAAAAGGATAATAATAATGATGAATCATTAAAGATTTTCCAGGAAATCTAGCTCGGGTCGGACTAGGGGCATTGGAGTGTTGCAAGACGCCAACCAATGTCATTTTACTATTAATAGTTAACCAAGTGGGAGTTGTTGAAATGTGGTTAACGATTTAATATGTAAATGTCTAGTATCGAACCCGAGACCTCGGGATTGCACACATTACAAATGAGTATTAAGGAATAATAATAAATGTATTTTTATATATTTATTATTAGCACGAGAACTTAACGACCGTTAGTGTTTTCCGTTAAATGACTAACGACCGTTAGACGCAAATAAGGAAAGAAGTGTTTGTGTAAAATTAGGAAACAAGAAAAGGCTCTAGAACCCTCCTTGGGTTATGGGGCGGCCGATCAATGGGTTAGGGCAACCCATTGCCTTAACTTGTTCCCAAAGTTTCTTAAACACTATATAAACAAACCTTAGGGTCAATTGTTTTCATAACTCTTGAACACACAATTATCCCTAAAAGTCTTTTCTTCTCTTGGTTTGTTCTAGCCGATCGAATCACCTTCTCCAAGGGTGTTTGGATCGAATTTTTGTTCAACAAAAATTGTTCTTGTGTTTTTACTTGCATAAACTTAATACGGTTTAATTTGTGTGTACAAGAACGAGGTAATAACTCACTATAGTTATTATCAAGAGATCGAATAACAAAACGGTAAGGGGTTATTCATTGATCTAGATTAAATCATATTCAAGATTTATTGAAGTGCATCGGGTACGTTTTCTATTTAAGTTTAAGTTAATTATTATGTGTTATACCTAATTGTTTACATGCTTCCGCTATTATGTACTTTGATGTTATGGATTTATATGATTGTCATGAGTGTTAAATTCCAACAGTAAGTTGTTTATACATTTCATCTTACAAATGCTGTTTGGAATATATTGTAAAAGCTTACAGTCTGTTAAGATTAGCGTCTCTAAAGATTCTAACCGGCCAAGATCATCGGGTAACTTCTCAAGAATTAAACATGACTTAAGTTTGAGAGATTTCAGATGTTTCAACATACAAATGCTATCTGGAATTTATGAAATTAACTCATTTTGATATGATAATAGTCAACCAAGTATAAAATACCACTATTTTCATAAAAAACACAGTTTGACTTTCTCAAAAGGTCAACTCCGTTTGCTGAAGTTCCTAAGCTAACTTAACTTATTAATTCATATTAAACAGTCTATAGTTAAATCGTATAATTTGATCATTTCATCTCAGTGCACACAACATCAATACTACAAAAGAAATATGAGCCAGTATTACATGTATAATAGCACCTCAAGAGTATCTTGACATCACTTATAAACCTTTCATTAGAAGCACAAATTGACTTTGTGAAAACAACTCAGCTGCTTAAGCTGAACTCCATGAATAAACTTTGTAACATTAATTCTGAATGATAAAAAGAAAAGCAATCAATTGAATGCGAATGTACCTAATAATATATCATACACTGATGTTGATAAAACTATCATATTTGATGACCAACAAAGTATCTTCAGTTCTTCACACCACACTAGTGAAGTTGAGAATGATTCATGTCCTAAAACGAACACATTTGTGCTTCCTAAACCCAATAATACGCAGACCTTTCAATTGAAAAATGCTCTGTGGAAGACGACGTATTTTTGTACCTGTTATATCTAACTCTTCTAAACATTTTAAATGCCCAAGTTCCTCAGGCAAATCATCAAGTGTACAATTGAGCAAATGAAAATATTTTAGGTGTTTCAGTTCAAAGATGCTCTTTGGAAAACCTCCAGAAAACTGAAAGCACCTTAAAATTAGCTTCTCTAAACATTGTATTCGGCCAATTTCAAGATATTTCTCAAGATCACCACAAGATTCAAGTTTGAGAGATTTGAGCTTTGTACATCGGAAGGGCAAAAGTTCTTCCAAATCACAACATCTTACAAGACTTAACACCTCGAGATCTGGAGTCGGCCCAAGATTAAGGTTTTTTAAATTTGAACCATCAAGACTGAGGGATGAGCTTTGTACAATGGAAGGGCATGCAAAATTCTTCCAAATCACAACATCCTACAAGACTTAACGTCTCGAGATTTGGAGATGGTCCAAGGTCAAGGCTCTTCAACTTTGAATAATTCAGGTTTAGAGATTGGAGCTTTGGACATCCATCGGGTATGCAAAGTTCTATCAATTCTTGACAATGTTCAAGATTTAAAATCTCGATATTTGGAGTCACGCCAATATTCATTGTTTGCAACGGTGTGTAACTAAGGTCAAGGAACCTGAGCTTCTCAAGAACCTATCAAATAGAGACAAAGAAGATGAATATATATAGGGTTAATGGCATGTAATAGCAACGTACTTTCACATTTGTTCCATTATCAGATACGAACCCAAAAAAATACCACAATACCCATCCAAGTTTCAAGTTTTGTTTCATTATCATACGTTTTGTTTTCACCGTTAGTCCTTTTGACTAACGACCGTTTGTAATTAACTCAAAAATATTTTCTTCTTACGTTTTCATACGTTTTTTTTGCACCGTTAGTCCTTTTGATTAACGGCCGTTTGTAATTAACTCAAAAATATGTTTAAAAATGAACAAAAACGCTTGAAAACATATAAAAACAACGTATGAAACGTAAGAAAAACATATTTTTGAGTTAATTACAAACGGTCGTTAGTCAAAAGGACTAACGGTGCAAACGAACAAAAACGTATGAAAACGTAAGAAAAAGGGCGAAAACGTATAAAAACGGATAAAAACGCTTGAAAACATATAAAAACGTGTGAAAACGTAGGAAAATATCTTTTTTAGTTAATTACAAACGGTCGTTAGTCAAAACGTATGATAATAAAACAAATTGGAAAGTACGTGTTGCTATTACATACCAAAAGGACCAACGGAACAAAGAGTTGGATGGTGATTATGATAATTTTTTTGGTTCGTATCTGATAATGGAACAAATGGTAAAAGACATGTCAAGTCAAACAATATTGATGTATAGCATTATACTAGTAAATCATGAAAATTAACCAACCAATCATTATTCTACCTTTCTTGTTCGCCCTTTCCGAATGTTTTTTATCATGCTAAAAGACATGTCAAGTCCAACAAGATTGTTTGCTTGAAATGTTTCATGTAAAGATGAAAAAGGGTAATCTCGCCAACTGAGATATTTTAACGCATTTGGAAAGCGCTGGTTAACCTGATTATCTTTCCAATTAGGTCCGGAACACATGTAAAGAACTCGAAGTTTCCTCATGTTTCCTAGACCTCTCATAACAGTTGCAAGATTTAGTGTCATTGGTGACAATTTTATACATCTTGTTGTTTCATTAACCTTTGCCTGTACACCAAAAAGAAGTAATAAAAACATGTGTCATAACAAATAAAAATGGGGCTTAATTCATTAAATAGCTACGTACTTTTTCAAATGTACCAATATGGTACGTGTACTAAAAAAAACTAGCCATATGGTACGTGAACTTTCATAAATATGCTAATATGGTACACGGAAACTTGTTTTACCTGCTAATATGTGACAACCACCAAATACCCAATTTTTACCTACTAACCCACCACCAAACCACCACCAACCACCATCGCCACCCACCATCACCGTCAAACCACCACCAGCGGGTGGCGGTAGTGGTGTTGGTGGTGGCGGCGGGTTGTGGTTGGTGGGTGGTGGTGGCGGGTGGAGGTGGGTGATGGTGGTGGTGGCGGGTGGTGGGTGGTGTTGGGGTGTGTAGAGGCTGTTTGTGAGGTGGTGGTGGTACGGGTGGGTGGTGGTGGGGGTGGGGGTGGGGGTGGTGGATGATGGGTGGTAGTGGGTGATGCTGGTGATGGGTGGTGGTGGTGGCGGGCTGCGGTGGTGGTGGCTGGCTACAATGGTTGTGCAGGCGGCGATGGTGGTGGCGGGTTGTGGGCGGTGGGTGGTTGCGGCTAGTGGTGGCGGGTGGTGGTGGGTGATGGTGGTGGTGGCGGGTGGTGGGTGATGTTGGGGTGTGTAGAGGCTGTTTGTGGGTGGTGGGGGTGGGGGTGGTGGCAGGTGGCGGGCGGTGGTGGTGGTCGGTGGTGGTGGTGGCTGGTGTTGGGTGGTGCTAGGGTGTGTAGGTGTTTGGATTTGAGTTTTAAGTGATGTGGACCCACAAAACATGAAAATCTAAGTTTTTTGTAGAAGTAGCCGATAAAAAGACGGCCATATTAGCACAAATTTGAAAGTTCACGTATCATATGGGTAGTTTTTTTAGTACACTTACCATATTGATACATTTGGAAAAGTGCATAGCTATTTAATGACTTAAACCCATAAAAATGAGTTAGTTTTATTCACTTTAGAAATAAATTTGATCCTTACCCAATCACACGCCAATATATTTTCAATTTCTTCATCAATCCACAATCTGCTTTGTCTGTTAGGGTCATCGGGGTAGAAAACAATATTTTTGCCCATTTCTTCTATATGGTCATGCATGCCCAAGCTCCCATATTCAGTAATAGTTATGAGAGATTTCTGCTCAAGAACTCTTATACCAATGATACCATTAAATCCACAGCTTTCAAACACCTGTATTGCTCTGTCTTTCTGCTCACCTTTTAATATGCATGCTACATCTAGGAAGATTTCTTTGTAATCATTCTCTAGATCATCAAAGCTTATTTCCAATACTTTTTGGATTTCCTTCTGCGGAATTGTTTTTAGTCTTTCTAAACCATCTTTCCACTCAAGCTCCTTTTTACCACGCAGAAACGAACCCAAAACTCTTATCGTTAAGGGTAGACCGGCTGCATAACGTACAACATCTCCTGATTGTTGTTCGTACCCTTGAAGTGGAATCTCTCTCCCAAATGCGTACCTACTGAGTAGGCAAAGAGCTTCCTTATTCGACAATAGATTGACATCACGAATCAAGCTCACTCCATGTGATACTAGAACTTGTTCATCTCTGGTTGTAATGATAATCGTAGTTCCTGACTTAAACCAGTTAGGCTTACCAGCTAAAGCCTCAAGTTGGTCTATCCGATCCACATCATCTAGAACAACTAGAACCTTTCTACTACGCATCATCTTTCCCATCATGTCTTTCCCGTCAGCAACACTACTTATGGTAATGCCTTGATCATTCAAAACATCTGAAAGTACTTGTTTCTGCAACGACTTCAAACCCAACAAAGAGGTTTTCGAAACTTCCCTCACGTTTTCAACAAAGCTTTTACCTTCGAACTCACTTGATATATGAACATAAACAGCCCTGGCTAAAGTTGTCTTTCCCGTACCTCCCATCCCCTTGATTCCAATAACATGAACATCTTCGGTACAGGTTTTCAAAGATGTAAGAACCTCATTGATTCGCATCTCCATGCTTACTAGCTTGCCATCAATACTCGAACTAATGGAACGTAACTTCTTGAATATATTATCGAAAATTATTTGGATCAATTTAGATTCATCTCTGTAACATTAAACGATATTTAGCAAGCTTGCTCAAATTCTATATTAACAGTTAACTTCAAACTTATAACATAAAGCATTAGAAACATACAAAATGAAAGAATATTACACACATATGAGGAAGTAATTAAATTACCCATTAGCAGTCGCCTTCAACTCCCACCCTGCCAGATTTGATGCTTCTTTCATAGCATCTCTCCATTTCCGAGCAGCCTCTTTCTTTGTATTTTTGGCAAAGGCCTTTCTAACAGACCCACTTTGTTTTCGTACTTCGGTGGGCTCCACATCGTGGAAAACGGGGTAAGCAGTATGATCGCTCGTCTTCTGGCACTCCATAATCTTGACAATCTCATCTAAGCACCAAGATGAAGAAGCATACTTTTTAGAGAAAACAATTATGTAGAATCTTGAGTCCTCGATGGATTTGATTAGTTGTTCGTTGATCATTTTCCCTTTTTCTATCCTCTCATCATCCTTGTATGTCTCAATGCCTTTCTGCTTCAGAGCTTGATAAAGATGGCCAACAAAGCTGTTACGGGTGTCCTCACCCCTAAAACTAGAAACACGTCATACTTGAAGTTGTTTTGAATGGATGAAGATTAAGTAGACGCCATTCTAGTTGTTATCTAAGGATCTGTTGTTTAAGAGAATTATCTTAACTAATTGCAAAGAAACTTGGGTAATGTTGAGGTAAAGACTCGGACTAGGTTCGTTGAGGCCGTTCCCTTTGAACCGAGTGAGATCCTGCAAACAAAGATGAACCTGTTAGCCTCGTCCTGGGTTTTATCCCAAGACCAAGCTCCGGTGCAAGGATAAGTATTTATCCGGTTTGGAGTAAATGTAGAGTATGTAGGTGAGTAATAAATATGAGTGAAAGTAGTTGGTTTGAGTATTGAATGCGCTGGGGTATTTATAGTGTCCCATCCACTTGTTACCTGCTGTGCCTGGGGGCATGGATCTGGTACATGAACAGTTGCTGTACCTGGGGGCATGGATCCGGTACGTGAACAGTTGTTGTACCTGGGAGAATGGATCTGGTACGTGAACAGTTGCTGTAGGCGGTGCACTGTTCATGTACTTACCGTACCATTCCATTAAATGCAGGGATGGTGGCCTTGTACGTTTCTTGGTCTTTCCCGAGGTTCCTTTTGTCCTTGTTTATTACTTATTATTATTGTTATTGCGTTCCGGGCCGGACGACTTTGAATGGGATCCGTCCGGTTTAATCCGTCCGGACTGGGTCGTCCGGACACCTACACGAACATGTCCCCCCCCCCAAGTATTGTATCTTTGGTTTCCGAATCAAAGGTGCAATATAAAATACAGATAACAGAGAATTGGCTACTGTATGAGTCGGACAAACGTAATTAATGCAAGGAGGTATGATGAACATGCCATGAGTCATACCTTGGTTATTGTGCGCCCCGACACGTGTTACGACGTATTCCTTTCAATGGTTAAGATGCGTGGATTGGCATGATTTGACGTTTCGTCTTATTATCACTCTGCCTATAAATTGGGGTGGTGAATCTCTCATTTTTTTACCACTTCTACATTTTTCACCGCTTTTCTCCGAGCTCTCTGCGAACTTCCCTTCCGTCTTTCAGGTGCGTCCATCTTCCTTCTTAGTTTTAGATTTTCTTTCGTCCTATCCGGCCTTTCAAGACATGTCGGGTGATCATCTTTCACCGGACAACCAAGAAGGTACTAGCGGTACTACTTACTTTCCGAAGTTTGACATGCACATCCATACGTCTGCTATGAATGAAGCCCAAGTGAGTTGGGCTGCTAAGGTTTACGGTATTCCACTCGACCTGCACCCACGATTGCCTCCGGCCGGGATGACGATGATCCAGGTTCCGAACGATGCCCTGGGTTTATATCTCCATTTTTTCAAACAGGGGGGTTTTAGGATTCCGGTTTCTACGTTTCTATTGGGGGTGTTAAATCACTTTAGAGTTCACATTGCTCAGTTGGTGCCGATTGGGTTGAACCGGACCACCATGTTCGAGATGTATTGCCGGTCTCTGGGTATAGACCCTACCGTTATTTTGTTCCGGGTTTTTTACAAACTTTGCAAACAAGGCCACTGGTTCTCCTTCCAGGCTCGAACTGGCAAGAATTTCAAACCCTGTTTTAAAGAGATTCAGTCCAGCCTCAAAAATTGGAAAAATCAGATCTTTTTGGTTGATCGGAGGGCAATTCCTATTGCTATGCCATGGCGTGACGTAGATTCTAATATCAGTGATCCTCCACCCTCCGCCGGGTCTTATGATGTAGGTGCTGTCGCTAGGCTTCGTGAGGTGGTCATTCCACTTCATAAGCCTGAGCCCAGTGTTTTGTATGCCGCTGGCCTTAGCACTGTGTGGAAACACGCCGGACGTCATCCTGTCTTGAAGGGTCCGGAGGGAAATGGTAATATGACCCTAATCGTTCTTTGCCTCTTTTATATTTCTAACTCTTTTTATCTTATACTTTTGTGCATTGCCCTTCCCCCTTTTCATTGCAGTTATCACTATGTCGGAGCTTCTTCGTTTTCCTTCCTTTGCCGGCTGCAAAGTCATTGCCGGGCAACCTCTTGCTGAAGGGGAAAACCGTGTTACCTATACCTCCCCTCCGGCCCCCACTAATGAAGCTATCCCCCCTAAGACCCCACACATGGAGGCGGTGGAAGTACCCGATCCGGACGTGATTGTCGCCCGTTCGCGTAAAGAGGCTCAGGCGCACGCCAAGGGAGGAGAGGGTGAGGGTGTCTCTAAAAAGAGACGTGTTGCAGCTGCGGGGTCTCGTTCTGCCAAGAAGAGAAGGAATACCGAGGAGCTTGTTGATCATGACTTGAGTTCAACTCATGTTTCTTCTCCCAGCCCTTTGAATCAATCTTCTCCGGTCAACCCTGCTTTTCAGTCCGGGCCTTCTTATCCTGATGCTCAAGAAAATGAAGAGGTGGGTGATCCTCATCACAGTGAGGAATCTGAATCTCCACGGGCCAGCCAAAGGTCTCCTTCTTTGGAGCGTGAACCAAACCGTTCGGCCACCCATTCCGGTTAGTCCTATGTTTCTTTCCCCCCTCTTTTTTTTTTTTTATTAAGCCCGTAGTATTGATTTAAAAAGTTTTAATTTTCTTGCAGTTCATACTTCCGGTGTACTGACGCAGTTTGTTGATTTGACTGCCGAACGTCTTGGAGCGGATGAGGGTGAGTGATTTTGCATATTGTCATCGGTTCTTGGACGCTTTCATCTTTACCCTTACCTTTAATTTTCCGCTTACACACACTTTTTTTTTTTTTTTTTTTTTTTTTTTTTTTTTTTTTTTTTTAGGCACTTCCGGTGATCGGCATGGGGACAATGTTTTTACTCCCCAGTGGGGTCTTACCGACAGTTCTCGAATGAACAATGCTGTGAACTGCAGGGATATGCTCAAGAACTTGTTCACCCCGGCTGATCAAGAATTCTATTTTTACGGAATGTCTGATGAGCTAGCTGTCAAGCGGTCCTATCGGTCGCTGGGGATGTGTATGCTAGAACAAGCCAACGTTCTGATGCGGTTTGAGTCGTTGTCTGAGCAGTATGCTGATCTTTCCCACAAGCATCAGTCTTGCAAGGATGTTGAGCTCCGTTTCAAAGAATGTAGGCAAGAGCTTCTGGGAGTTAGAGCCGAGAGAAATTCTGCGGTTGACCGGGTTGATGAGCTTGAGCAGGAGAGGTTGGACCTGGTTAGAATTGGGGCCGAGCAGGCCGTAAAGATTAGGGAGTTGGAGGCCAAACTTGCTGGGTCAGAGAGTGCGTGTACGAAGTTGGCCAAAGAGAGAGAAGATTTGGCTGTGGCGTGTGGGCAGGGAGAGATCGCTAGGCAGCGTTTGGTCCGTGAATATTTTCCTACTTTCGTTCGGCGTCTACTTCAGAGTGAAGAATATAAAAGGAGCTTGGCCGGCCCGTTTAATACGGCCATTGCTGCTGGCTGGCTATAGGGAGTTCAAGAGGGACGTTCTCCCGAGGCCGTCCAAGCTATTCTTGATGCCTCAACTGGATTTGATCTGGAGGCCGGGGCAAAACTTTACCCGGACTATGACGCTTTGTTTGACAAGCGGTACTCCTATGTTGACAAAATCTCTTGTGCCCACAACAAAAGTCTGGCTGATCTACAGAATCTGCTTCCGGATGAAACCCCTCCAACCCCCGGCCAAGGTGGTTCAGGCTCTGCGCAGCCTTAAAGTTGTAATAACTTAGTTTTTTGAACAGTTAGAACGTTTTTGTTAAGATGAATGGTGCTGTTTTGTAACTGTTTGTAGCGCCCCTTTGCCCGAGCGGCAACGTTACCTTGTATGTATATTTGGATCGTTTCAAGTTTATGTCATGTTATGCTTTCTTACCTTTGGTTTATTTACCTGCTTAGTGTGTTTGTTCAAGGTTGTTTGTGCGTATTTTGTATTTCGTACTCATGCGGTGAATAGCACCTTTTGAATGGTATAACCGTTCGGTGAACAGCACCTGGGTTCTTCCCTTGTGAATAGCACAATTGGGGTATGATAACCGTTCGGTGAACAGCACCTGGGTTCTTCCCTTGTGAATAGCACAATTGGGGTATGATAACCGTTCGGTGAACAGCACCTGGGTTCTTCCCTTGTGAATAGCACAATTGGGGTATGATAACCGTTCGGTGAACAGCACCTGGGTTCTTCCCTTGTGAATAGCACAATTGGGGTATGATAACCGTTCGGTGAACAGCACCTGGGTTAGTAATAATAGACATTGACTACACATCGACGGAGGTAGCTAGCCGTCCGCCGGAGTCATTATTAACTTATGTCTTACATGTTTTTGCGGGAAAATTGCTGTCATTCCAACCGGAATGTAGCGTTCATTTCATTTCACATTAAATACTTAAGATTACATTTGTTTACATATAGCACCGCCTTAAATTCATAGCGTTCCATGTGCGTGGAACTTCCCTTTCATCTAGTGTCATAAGCTTGTACGAGCCGTTCTGGAAGGCTTCAATCACTTGGTATGGTCCTTCCCAAGTAGGTCCTAGCTTTCCCAAGTTTTCTACCCTGCTGGCCTCGTTTTTTCGATACACAAATTCCCCGACCTTGAATGATGCCGGCCGGACTCTTTTGTTGTAGTATTGTTCCACTTTGGACTTGTACTTTGCTTCTTTGATGGCTGCCGCTTCGCGCCTCTCTTGTAGTATGTCCAGGTTTAGACGCATTTCGTCTTCGTTCATCCCTTCCTGAAGCATCATGGTTCTGTGAGTTGGCATTCCGATTTCTGCAGGAATTACCGCCTCGCTTCCATATGTTAGGCTGAACGGCGTCTCACCGTTGCTTGTTTTCAAAGATGTTCGGTGAGCCCATAGGACATTGGGTAATTCGTCTACCCATCCGGCCCTTTCTCTTCCGAAACGTGTCTTGATGCCCTTCATGAGACTCTTGTTCTATTTCAAATATGTTCATTTATTTCATTATTGTAATCGATCTAACTTATCGAGTTGTCTAAACGAAGACCAAGTTTGGGCTGCCTAAACGGGCTAAAGGAAATCATTAATTTATATTATATGTTTATTATTAAAAAATTGCTAGATATCTTTGTTTTTGCGTAAAAGAAATATATTCTAAATTTCAATTTTTTTTTAATTTTTTTATTTTTATTTTTTTTATAAAAGCGCACGTATGTCAAAGTATATTAATATTAGATATGTTTTTTTACGGCGTTTCTACGGCGTAAATCGTTAGGTATTTGTTATATATTTGATAAATAAACTTTGCTATATAAACAAAAGAATTATATATAAACTTTTATATAGCTGCACGTCTTTGGCCTTTAGCAATATAGAGTACTATAAGTACCAGCATGATATATAAAATCTAATAGCATATACTTCTGTTATGTCATTGTTTTTATTGTAAAAATTAGAGTAAATGTCATTTTTATCTATACAATTTTTAGCTATAAAATATTGACTCTTTATAGAATCGGCAGCCTAAAAAGCACGAAACGAATCGTATTTGCCAAATATATTGATTTCGATAAAGTATTGCATATTTATACTCGTTTTTGTTGGAAAAATTATTTCGTTAATAATGGCGCAAGTTTCATAATTTTTCGAGCCCGTTTGGTACGCCGAGTTTTGTAATGGCAGAAAACAAATAATAATAATAAAAATAATAATAATAATAAAGAAAAAAAAATAATAATTAAAAAAAAAAAAAAAAAAAAAAAAAAAAAAAAAAAAAACTGTTTACTGTAGCGAACACTATAGCATGAACAGTAAAAAATAATAAAAAAACTGCCCACCGACGTTGTGCTTTTATAATAGTATATAATAAGTGGTATTTTTGTTCTAAACCTATTTGCAAATATTTTACTCGAACTCATTTGTCTCGAATTTTTAATATTTAATATTTAATGTTATGTAATGTTTAATATTCGTATTGTAATGTTTAAGAATTAATGTTATGTTTTTTAATAAATGAATTATTAGTAAGAAACTGCATAACATACATAGTCATCGACACGCAAACGTAGAAGATAACAGTTCACATCTGTAACTATGATCTCACCTCTAAACATCGATGATTACATCTGTGGAACGGTTTTGTTCGAAGTTCAAACACTTGGGATATGAATCTTAGTAATGTGTTTGAGAGATATTTATGTATTGAATGTGTTTAGCATGCGGAATCTACTACAACACACTTTAAAAGAACACAAGGTGGTGAGTTTAAGTAAACGTGAGAATGCAATGAACAAAGAACACAACTTTGGTTAACACAAAACGATTCAATATTATTGATGAAATAATACGGATGATCTAAATATCACCGGGATTACAAAGTAATCTTGAATCTTAGATTGTAAAAGGATTTGTGATTTGAAGTAACTAAGTTACTTGAGAGATAGTTTGTTTTTGCTTAATTGGTTCGTGAAGATGCATGCATGAAGTAGTGACTAAGATATCCTTTTATAAGATAAGGATATCTTATTACATGTTGTCAAGTGGAAGAGTATTATACTATACTTTGACTATTATGTGCGCCTACAATTAAATACAACTACCCATGTACAACTCTGATAATATTCCTCTGTCACCACAGAAGACTAATCTACTTCTACATAACGTATAACAATGTACAAAGACTAATAATTCAACTAAATATCTATTACAAAATATCTAATTGACTTGACATAAGCTTGGCAGGCTCTTCATCTTCTAGCAGTACCTTCTACCCAGAAGGTACTGGTAGAACATCTTCATACTTGTTCAAAATCAACTAGCAGGCTCTTCACATCATTGGCAGGCTCTTTGACTTTGATCATTTTATTCCCAACAATCCTCCCCTAAACTTGTTATTTCCATTAAAATACACAAGTTTCTGATGAATAAAATACATACCTTGAGGATTTGAGAGAACTCTTCCAAAAACCTTTACTTTCTATCCTTCCTTTTTCTTTCATATTGCTCAGATATGCTCCTCAGCAAACTCTGAACAATTTCTGAGTTTTCTTCATCCTTGTCACACCTTAATCTCTTGGAGATCATAGCTTTAAGCACTTCATAGCTAAGTGGATACTCTTTCTCAGCTAACATAAAGAGTTCTATCCCACTCTGTGTGAAAAGGTGATGAATATTGCTATGGCTTAGAAATTCCCAAGTTGTTGAAGGATCATAATAGGGAAATTTCCAATGAACATCTTTGGGATCAGGATCAAACATCCTATTTAATTCCACCCAAAGTTCTTGTTCCTTAGCATCTGTACTAGAAGTTGTGTCTAGCCTAATCTGCACTAGATTCCACAATTCTTCCAAATCTGCTCTGTCAGATGCTCTAACTAGATTTTCAAAATTCTTGAAGATAGCAGACTGTCCACCAACCCTTGATATTTTCCATGACTTACCAAATTTATCATGGTGTATTTCCCAATCAATTATAGGGTGTCTAGACCTAATTGGATCAGCATGTATGATAGTAGGTAAAGTTATCAACATTTTACTTACTTGCTCTGTGTCCAATTTTGCTACTTCTTTCTTCTGAGCATCTTTCTTCTTCATAGAGGGGTGTACATCAGATGGAACATTATAGTAAAGACTTTTGTAGGCTTGAAGATATAAAAAGAAGATTTCATCAGCAGATTTCTTCTTAAGTTGATAATCAGTCCAATTTGCCTGATTCTTCAAAAATTTCTTCATAAAGATTGTTTGATCTTTCTTAGTTTGGCCCACTTTAAAACCTCTCTTCTGACTTTCCTTCATCTTTTCAAATATGTCAGCCAAAGCTGCTTCTTTATACTTCTTGTTGATGAAAGATTCAAGTGCTTCAGTCTTCTCATCAGAATTGAGTGTCTTGTCATTTACTATATTTGCTGCATGACCTTTCACAATTGGATCATTATTGATAATCCATAGCATCTGTGCATCAAAGGTCTCTTGAGCAATTTGAGTATCAAGAAGAGTCTGAGCAGTATCTTCAGCATCTTTCTGCTCTTTCATTCCTGCAAGCATTCTTGAAGCTTCAAGTGCTTCTAGCTCTTCTTGTTGAACCCTTTTGGCCTCTTCTTCTCCTAAAGCCATCTGAATTTGCTGAGTTCTTTTCAACTTCTTGGATTTTGGCTCATCTTCAATCATAATACCTTTGCCCTTATCCTTTGGAGTTGAATCTTGTGATGGAGCAGAAGATTGCTCATCAGCAACTAAAACCCTCTTTCTCTTGTACACTCTCTCAGCAGACCCTTTATACCCCATAGCCAATAGCCTTTCTCTCCTAGCAGACTCTTCTTCTGGCCTAGCAGGCTCTTGCCCTGCTCCAACAGGCTCTTGCCCTGCTCCAACAGGCTCTTCATCATAAACTTGAGTTCCATCATGGAATTCAAATTGAGCCTGTTCCTCCTCTTCTTCCTCATCTTCAGACCTATCCTTCCTCCCCTTTTTGGAAGAGTGATCTATCCTATCAGCATCTGATTGTGAAGAACTAGATAAAACAACCTTTGCAGACTTTTTACCCTGTAACTTCTTCACTTCACCCTCCAATTTCTTGACCCTCTTGACCAATTTGATGTTGATCTTAGAAAACCTTTCATTTTGACTTTTAAGAGCATTCTCTAAGAACTTCACCTTGTCTTTCAGTTCTTGCATTGTCTGAGGTGATTGGGTTTGTGATATATGATGTGGTGATGGTGGTGGTGTTGCTGATGGTACTGGAGATGGTATTGGTGATTGTTGATGTGTTTGTGAAATGAAACCATGTGAAGAACTAGATGATGGTGTATCAGCAGATGGTGTTGGTTCTTCTGGATGTTGTGGTACCATTTCATCAAAAAGTGGAATTTCCTCCCCTCTAAAACCAATTCTCATATTTGAAAATACTTTGTGAGAAAGTTTTGGTGTGTCATAAATTGAGTCTGTGGGAAGTAACAAATGTTTTAATTTTCCAATGATGCACCCAATAAATCTTGGATACATCAAAAACTTTGTTTCACTTTTCACATTTTTAAGCAATCCTTCAAAAATATGTTTTGAAAAGTTGTATTTTCTGTTTGTGGCTAAGCAAATGAGAGCAGAAGCCATGTTTCCACTAAATTGCTCCCAAGAGGTTTTCTTCTGGCTCAAACAGTGAAGGATTGTGTGAATCAAAAATCTCCATTGTGGAGTAAGATGCTTTTTCAGAAAAGTAAGTTTGTTAGACTCAGCATGATACCCCATTCTTTGTAAATTTTCAAAAATTTCAGTATCTGGTAATTGACTAATATATACCATCAGAATCATCCAAATGAAGATGTCTTCTTATGGATGACTCAGTAAGAGTCAAATGCTTACCATCCACTTTGGCCTTAATTCTTTGTTCCCCATTTTCAGAAGTTTTAATTTTAGCAGATTGCCAAAATTGTAAAATTTGTGTTTCATAAATAGTGGGATTGACTAGCAAAGCAAACCTGATGTAGGAGTTGTTTAAAAAGTCCACTACTTGATGAAATGAGGCATTATCCTCTGACTTCTCCAAAAATGCTAACTGATTGTGACGTTGGACAAAATCTAGAACAACTGTGGAAGCCATAATGAAAATTTTGAATATGATGGTGGGATTTGTTTGTAGTACTGGTAGAAGATGAAAAGTGTATGTGAATTATGATAATGACTGATGAAAGAAGATATGAGAGAATTACTTTTAACCGACAATAATAAAGATTATAATAAGTAAATGAATAGGCGGTTAAAAAGATCTTTTATATGTGAAATATAATATAATATAATCATCAGTAATTTACATAACTACCCCAACGGCTAATTTTAACTACCAGGCCCAATTGGCTAAAACTTTTTCTGACAGGCTCAACGGCTATATAACAGTACCTTTTTATACTAGCAGTACCAATTTTGAACTACCAGTACCTTTGAAAGTTTTATAAAAATCCCTTATAGTTTTGAGCAAACTATCAGCTATCAACGGATTTGAGTTGTCTTTACCAAAAGCCGTTTGCTTAAGGACTAGCTAACTATTTACAATTAAGTATGGTTAGTTAACAACCATATAGTTTTTGGTAAACTATCAACCATCAACGGATTTGATTTGTCTTTACCAAAAGCCGTTTGCTTAAGGACTAGCCAACTCTTAAGTTTGTGAAAACTTGGTGAGCTGAATACCAAAAGCCAGGATGGCCCTAAAGATGGTGCAATTTCCTTGGATGGAGGAAATTTAAAAAGGCAATGATGCTGTGTATCTTGGATGATTGGTTCAACAAGTGAAATCATCTAATGTCATGCCTTTGAGTTGAAACCTTTCTTAGTTTGATCTAGATAGAACTTTCTCCTTGAGAAATGCTTCATCCCTTCTAGATATGTGATCTAACTCTATCTTTTTCAACTCTGCATCATCTTGTATGCTCTTGTCTTTCCTTTCATTAATTGGTTTTTCTTCCATTCTGGGCTATCAATTCCTCCCCTGAGATTGTTATCTCTCCTGAAATGAATATAACTTTTGTTGCTCCTTTCTGTTTGGAAGAACTCTTGTTTTGTTATCAACCTGAAATGTGTTAGTTGCAAACCAAAAGAACAAGATGCAAAGCACTTGATCTATAGCATTTTAAACATTCAAGCCTTTATATGAACAAAACATAGCAATTTTGTATCAGCAGGACCAATTATGAACTAACAGGACCTTTTGACTAACTAGCAGTACCATGTTTAAAATCCAATACCAGTTAATTTTATGAATAAAAACATATGATTTTCAAAGATTTATCATTCCAATACCTCCTACAAGATATTTGAATCTACCTAAATCAAAAGCTTTGGTGAGAAGGTCTGCATAATTCTTTTCAGAATCAATTTTAACTACTTGAATTAATCTCTTCTCATTGCAATCCCTTATGAAATGGTGTCTGATTTCAATATGTTTTGTTTTTGAGTGTTGAACTGGGTTTTTAATGATACAAATAGTACTGCTATTGTCAATATAAATAATGGTGTTAAGAAAATTGTACCCATAGTCAAGTATTTGATTTTGGATCCAAAGAACTTGCCCACAACAACTTGCACCAGCAACATATTCTGCTTCAGTTGTAGAATTGGCCACCATTGTTTGTTTCTTGCATTGCCAAGAGATTAGCCTGCAACCAAGAAATTGACATCCACCAGTTGTGGATTTTCTGTCTAGAGTTGCACCAGCATAGTCACTATCCGAATAAGCCACCAATTCAAAAGATGATTCCCTTGGATACCAAAGACCCAACCTAGGTTGACCCTTAAGATATCTAAAGATTCTTTTGACTGCTGTGAGATGAGAGATCTTGGGATGTATTTGAAACCTTGCACATACACATACTGAGAACATGATATCTGGTCTTGAAGATGTAAGGTACATCAAAGACCCAATCATTGATCTATAATTGTGCAAATCCATATCTTCTCCTTCAGCATCCTTGAGTAGCCCTTTGTCTGGATCCATTGGTGTACTTGCAACCTTAGAATCAGCAAAATTAAATTTCCTTAGGATCTCTGCTACATACTTATCTTGGCTGATAAATATGCCTTCTTTGGATTGTTTCACTTGGAGACCCAAAAAGAAAGTAAGTTCCCCCATGGAACTCATTTCAAACTTACTGTGCATAAGTTTTTCAAATTCTACACACAAGTCTTGGTTTGTTGATCCAAAGATTATGTCATCAACATAAATCTGCACTAGCAAGATGTCTTTCTTTGTTCTTTTGATAAACAAAGTTGGATCAATCCTGCCTCTTTGGAATCCACTTTCTAGTAGAAAACAAGCCAATGTTTCATACCATGCCCTTGGAGCTTGGTGTAGGCCATACAAAGCCTTGGTAACCTTGTAAACTTTGTCTGGATATTCTGCATCAATGAAGCCTGGAGGTTGAGACACATATACTGGTTCTTCAATTTCACCATATAAAAATGCACTCTTAACATCCATTTGATAGACAGTGAAGCCTATGAATGAAGCATAGGCCAAGAAAAGCCTAATTGCTTCAAGTCTTGCAACTGGAGCAAACACTTCTTCATAATCTACCCCTTCTTCTTGAGTATATCCTTGTGCTACCAATCTAGCCTTGTTTCTGATCACTATACCCCTTTCATCTTTCTTGTTTCTGAACACCCATTTGGTTCCAATTGCCCTATGACCTCTAGGCAAATCAACTAATATCCAAACCTTCTGAATCTTGAATTGGAGAAGCTCTTCTTGCATAGCTTTCACCCAACTTGCATCATCTAAAGCTTTGTTTATGTTTTTGGGTTCAGCCTGAGATAGAAAACATGAAAACAGGCATATATTGGAACTATCATTATTCTTTTCTTCATAAATAGAGGAGATAAACCCTTCTTCATCTGAAGATAAGACTTGAGATAAACCAACTTGAGATCTTGTTCTAACACCAGAAGTTATGCTTCCAATCACATCATCAGTTGAGTGATCTTTGAGAAGTCTAGTGTTTGGTGTTTTAGGAACTTCATATGTAGTTGGAAGATTGCTAATCCCAACTTCTTCTTGAAAAGAATCATCTATTTGAACATTCAATGGCTCAGCAGTACCAATACTTGAACTAGCAGGACCATCTGAAGAACTGGCAGTACCATTGTCATTAGCACCACTTTCTTGATTCTCTTGATTCTGAGTTCCTTGATCTTCTTCATTGCCTTCATTTGTTGTGTTTGAAGGTCCTTCTTGACTTGAAGATAGATCCATACTTTTCCAAATTGGCATCCAGATGTAATCTTGATCTTTAGGAGTTTCAACATTGTCTTCAAAACCTGCATTTTCATTAGCATTTGTACCTGTAACAGGCACATAATTCATAGATTCTGAAAGCCTATCAACATCAAACATCCAATCTGGTCCAACTCCTTTCACATTTGTAAGTTTCTCTTGAAACTCTATGTGAAGATTCTCTTCTACTAGCCTAGTGCAAGTGTTAAACACTCTATAGGCCTTACTCTGCAAGGAATACCCTATCAAATAGCCAACATCTGCTTTTCCATCAAATTTGCCTAAATGATCTTTGGTATTGAGAATAGTGACATGACAACCAAAAGGTCTCATAAAACTTAAAGATGGTTTTCTACCAAAGAAAAGTTCATAAGGTGTTTTTCTATGTGGTTTTGTCACAAGAACCCTGTTTTGTACATAACAAGCAGTACCAACTGCTTCAGCCCAAAATGAAATAGGCAACTTAGAGTCTACTAACATTGTTCTAGCAGCCTCTATAAGTGTTCTATTCTTTCTTTCTGCTACTCCATTTTGCTGAGGTGTTCTAGCTACACTAAACTCTCTTTTTATGCCTTTTTCCCTGCAAAAGTCATCCATAACTCTATTCTTGAACTCTGTCCCATTGTCACATCTGATGACCTTAACCTTCTTATCAGATTGGTTTTCTACCTCAGTGATATAGGTTTTAAGTATCTCACTAGTTTCATGTTTAGATCTTAAGAAGAAAACCCATGAAAATCTGCTATAGTCATCAGTAACAACCAGACAATATTTCTTTCCATTCAAGCTGCACACATTAGTAGGACCAAAGAGATCCATATGAAGCATATGTAAAGCCTGAGTAATAGAGTTTTGGGTCTTGGGCTTACAAGAAGCTCTATGTTGTTTGCCTTTTAGACAGTCAACACAAGATTGGTCGTTTTGGAGAATCTTTTTGGGTAAACCTCTTACTAAATCATATTTTGCAATAGTGTTGATTGTTTTAAAGTTTACATGACCAAGCCTTCTATGCCAAAGCATAGATTCATCCAATGAGGCCTTTGCTACCAAACAAGTTAAACCTTCCTTGGGATCAATGTTCTTTAAATTGACACTATACATATTGTTCCTTTTTGGAATTTTAAGAAGGATTTGACTCTCATCAGGCATCTTAAAATCAGAAGAAAGAACCATACATTCATTGTCAGTAAATAGAACATTGTTCTTTTTGTCACACATTTGTGAGACACTAAGAAGATTAAACTGAAGTTCTTTCACAAAATACACATTTTCAAAATCTAGTTTACTGGTTTTGATAGTACCTTTACCAGTGATCTTTCCTTTTATTCCACCCCCAAAGGTAACATATCCTCCATCAAATGTTTTGAAATCTGAGAGGAATGACATGTTTCCTGTCATGTGCCTTGAACATCCACTATCAACATATCCTTGATCTTCAATATCAGTTGAATGTTCCTGCACATGAATAAACATATTAGTTTCCTTGGGGTACCCAAGCCATGACAGACTTGGGTTTGCCTCTTGCATCAATGAAATCAAACCTTTTCAGGATTGTTGATGCACCTTTTGATTGGATTGGTTTCCAAATCCAACATGCTGAGGCCTTAACAGCACTTTCCCTTCTAATCCATTGTGTGGTCTTTGGTCTATCAGTACCATTTTTGACAATACCAAATTTGGCAGTACCATTTGGTCTAGCAGGACCTTTTGGTCTAGCAGGACCTTTGGTTTTTGGACTCCAAACTTTTGTTTTAACCACATTTATCTTTTGAATAGGACTCTTCTCAACTTTTGGTACACTTTTAAAAGTGTTTCTTGTACCCTTTTCAGTTGGTTTTGTAATAACAGGCTTATGTTGTCTAACAGTATGTTTAGCTTTTGTGGTGTTAGACTTAACAAAACTTTTTCTGGGGTGAGTAACATTTGTTTTAGACTTTGATTTACTCCCAGAAACCCATTTATTACAATAAGCATGAAGATGATTAAAGCTACCACAATAATAACAAGCTTTATTAAACATAACAAAGTCATCACCTAGTTGTTGTGACTTTAGGTTGTTCCAATTTCTTTGGCTTCCCCTAGGTTTGTTATTACATTTTTCACAACTCTCAACTGTTTTTAAAATAGCTTTAGTCTTAGCTTTAACTTCTACTTTCTTAGGACTGATTGGTCCTACTTTGATTCCTTTGATAGGAATAGTCTCATCTTCATCATCATCAGATACCCAATCCTCAATAATTAGGACATCTGGTCTCTTATCAGTGAGCACCTTAGAGAGTGGGACATTCTTAGCACTCTCAGAAGGTTCACTTATTACTACAGGTTTAGCTAATGGTTTGTTAACAAATTCATGTAAACCTGATGCAGCAAGATCACTACCTTGGGGACAAGGAATTCCTCTATAAGGAGGTGGACATTTATTGTATCCTATCCCTGATTTTATCCTCTTATTCATCTGATTCTCAACTATGCTCCTAGTACACTCAGAAGCATTTTCCAATTTGGTAACAGTCAGTTGAATATTATCTCTAGCCAATGTAACTTTAGTACACTCATTCCTTACCATTTCTATTTCTGAATCTTTCAAAAATATTTGTCTATTAAGAGCAGTTTTAGCATCAGAAAATGTGAGTTCATTTTCTCTATAGTGAATGAGTTGTTTTTCTAGTTTGGCCATACCACACTGATAGTTAAATAAGGTTTGTTGGGTTTTTCTGTGTTCTAATACTTCTGTATCATAAGCTTTACTTATGATTTCTAATTCTTTAAGAGATTCACAATTATTAGAACATTTGATAGTTTGTACCTCAGGGGTGGAGAATGCCATCAAAGCCAATTCATCAGAAGTTGACTCATCTTCACCCATGAAACTCCAGTCAAAACCCATGCCATCAATAGCAACCATTGCTTTTGGCTCAGCAACTTCAACAACCTTACTCTTGCTTTCAAAGCTTCCTCTCTTCTCAAAGCTTTCTTTATTTCTGTTGTCAAACCCTCTACCCTTGTCATCCTGCTTCTTAGGTCTTCTACACTCTCTAGAGTAGTGACCTTTCATGTGGCAGTTGTAACACTCCACCTTTGACTTATCATAGCCAGCAGGCTCATTTCCATCTATCAGTATCTTCTTGCCAGTCCTCATCATCAACTTCTTAGCTCTAATGCTTAAAAGTGAAAGTTGCCACTTTATGTCCATCATTTCAAGATCATCAGGATGAATCTCTTGAAGGTCTTCAAATGTTAATACGGACCCATTGTGTTGAGATGTAAGAAAAGCACACCCAATTGTTTCATCTAAAATGGATTTGGTACTACTAGAAGTACTAGCAGTACCAAAGGTTGTGTTGGCAGTACCTTCTTCTCTGCCACCTTGTTCTTCATTATCAACCTTTGAGATGCTTGGTGATGAAACAAATGCCATATTTCCTGAACTTGACCCAGTAGTCTTCTTTACTTCATGTTCTACAATTTTGAAATTGTTGTAGAGATCATTTAGACTCATCTGGTCAATATCTGGCTTGTTCTTCCAGACAATGACATGCATAGACCATTCTGAAGGTAAACTCCTAAGAAATTTAGAGTTTAGATCTTCTTGAGTTATCATCACTTCATGGATGGTTAACTGACTTGCAAGCTTCTGAAGTCTATTGAACATACTGTCCAAAGATTCATTGGTTGTGGCTGTAAAGTTCTCAAATTGTTGTTTGAGAAGTGTTTTCTGTGTTTTCTTGGTAGCATCATTACCACCAAACCTAGCCACAATAGCTTTAAAAAGGGTTTTGGCATCTTTGTATTTGTTAAAGATCAGAAGTTGATCATTTGGAATAGTCATCAGTAACATACTCCTTGCCTTTAGATCATTTCTCTTCTGAACTTTTTCATCTGCATTTGATGGTTGGTCTTGTATTCTTGTTACAAGAGCATCATTTACTGTTGTAGTGGTGATTTGGGGTTTAAATGAATTGCCTTGTTCAATGATCTCCCAAAGTGCATAGTCCTGCACTCGAAAGTATTGTTCAACCCTTAGTCTCCACATTTCAAACTCGTTTTGCTTGAGTAATGGAAGTTTAGCTGCAACATTTGTTTGAATATGTTCAACATCCATTTTTCTTTTAAATTAGTAAATATCAAGCCTAGCTCTGATACCACTTGTGGAACGGTTTTGTTCGAAGTTCAAACACTTGGGATATGAATCTTAGTAATGTGTTTGAGAGATATTTATGTATTGAATGTGTTTAGCATGCGGAATCTACTACAACACACTTTAAAAGAACACAAGGTGGTGAGTTTAAGTAAACGTGAGAATGCAATGAACAAAGAACACAACTTTGGTTAACACAAAACGATTCAATATTATTGATGAAATAATACGGATGATCTAAATATCACCGGGATTACAAAGTAATCTTGAATCTTAGATTGTAAAAGGATTTGTGATTTGAAGTAACTAAGTTACTTGAGAGATAGTTTGTTTTTGCTTAATTGGTTCGTGAAGATGCATGCATGAAGTAGTGACTAAGATATCCTTTTATAAGATAAGGATATCTTATTACATGTTGTCAAGTGGAAGAGTATTATACTATACTTTGACTATTATGTGCGCCTACAATTAAATACAACTACCCATGTACAACTCTGATAATATTCCTCTGTCACCACAGAAGACTAATCTACTTCTACATAACGTATAACAATGTACAAAGACTAATAATTCAACTAAATATCTATTACAAAATATCTAATCGACTTGACATAAGCTTGGCAGGCTCTTCATCTTCTAGCAGTACCTTCTACCCAGAAGGTACTGGTAGAACATCTTCATACTTGTTCAAAATCAACTAGCAGGCTCTTCACATCATTGGCAGGCTCTTTGACTTTGATCATTTTATTCCCAACAACATCAAATCTTGTCAAGTAACTAGAATTGAAAACGCGACAAAGGTAGATTATTAGTAAGAAAAAGCATCAATCTTGTTTTTGTCATAAATATGTAGAGCTTATTGACCTGAAAAAGTTAAAGGTCAGAGTAAGTCACTAGTCAATAATATAGTCGTTCAAGGTGGGAGGCAAAAGAAGGCTTTGCATGTAGTTGCATCTCGTGGAATTTTTTTGTCACTAGTAATAAGAATAACATAATAAAGATACTGGTCATACAGGTTGTTAGCAAATACTTACTAGTTTACTTAACTTAGTAAAATTGTAAAAATATTATCTAGCTAACTAATACACACTCATCATAGTTTCGGTGAAGATCATATAATTAATCTTTATGAATTATGATAAGATGTGTGTACATATATTACAAACTTATATAATGACAATGAAAATGAAGCTAATATGAACTCTCAAAAAGTATTGTCGTAGTTTGGTGATGGTTTGAACTTTGAAGTATAACCAAGATGATAATATTATGGTATTGATTGCTAGTTATTTTTAGCTTTGATTTCAGTAAGTTTACTAGAATAGTGGTCAAATCATGTAGAATACTGGGATTGCCAAATTCTTAGCTTATGGTTGTGATCAAGCCACAACTTCTTTAACTAGATAACAAATTCAAAACAAAATATTTGGTTGTAATGCGCCGCCACATGTTTTTAAGGTTGTGATGTGTTTATAGATAGGATTTTGTTTCAAATTGAAGATATCTTAAATTGTTTTTTCAATTATAATGTGCTTGTTAAAAAAGAGTGACTATTTACAGCTGAAATTACGAAAATGCTAATAAATGATGCTAAAACAATGCTTTAAGGAGGTGTTTGGTGTATGGGAATGAGTATCAAAGAATGGATTCATTATCAATAATGTTGTTTGTTTAGTAGATTTTGGTTTTTAAAACAAAAATGATTTCTAAATATTGGCTATCCTTCAAACCTACCAAAAGGTTAGGAATACACATTCATTTTTAGCCCTGCACTTATCTCTTCTCATTATTTCAAGAAATCCAAGCTTACTTATCAACCAAACTTGATTCAAAAACTAATTCTTACACTTATTCATTCCTATTATATCCTATTGTATCCATATCAAAATTATTCCATACATCATACCAAATGACACCTAAATGTAATATATAACCTTACAATAATTACCTCAACCGCTTAGGTGATAAGTTTATAACTACCTCAACTACCTTAACATACCAAGTGTTATGAATTGTATATCTTTTAAGCAAAAGTAGACATCTTTTAGTTAGTTAGCCATTAAAAATACTCTGTATATTTATTCTAATTAAATTTTCGATTCAAAGGCCTTTTGACCCAGCGATATTTGAGTAGCCCATCAACCTAAAGGTAGTGGGTTCAAGTCTCGTGCCATATAAGATAGAATTTGTGAGATAGTTAGTGTAGATTAGGGGCGTAAACGAGACAAGTTTTTATCAAGCAACTCTAGCTCGGGTTCAAGCTCGACTCGAACGAGTCGAGCTTTTATCGAGCTCAAGCCCAAGCTCAAGCCCAATAAACTTGCTCGAACTATAATGAGTCGAGCTCGAGCTTTTAATAGCTCGGCTCGAGCAGTTATCGAGCTTTTTGAGCCTTAGTATAGATATACTTTCATATTATTTTTACATATGTAAATAAGGGTTGATTTGAATATTAACTTAATTATAAGGACTAACTCCATAAATGATGAAATATTTTCTAGCTTTGGTTATGAGAATTTTATTGTTTGTCTTATTACTCTTAAAAATATCTAATTTGGTTTTCAGACAGTTAAGTATTTCTCTTCCAGTTTGTGATTCAAGATCATGTACAAGTTTTGTGTGAAAACTATATATTTTTTGTGGCAACTACAATTTGCAATTCGTTTTTACATGGAATGGTGTATCTGCTATTTGTTCGAGCTCAGTTCATCTGCAAATACTAGTTGGCATAGATTCGAGTTTTTCATATATATAATTTCGAGCTTTTCAAGCTAAGCTCGAGCTTTGCTCGAACCCTGCTCGAGCCAAGCTCAAGCTTGGATGGTTAAAGCTTGACGAGCAATCGAGTCGAGCTCGAGCCAACCTTTTATCTTTCGAGCCAAGCACATTGTTGAGCTCGGGCTTGGCTCAGCTCGATTACACCCCTATTGTAGATTATAAAAATTGCTAAGATATAACCCAATGAATAATAATAATAATAATAATAATAACTAAATAAAATTGATTGAATACTACTTAATTATTTGCTAAGTTTTATCCATTGTTGTATAGGAGTCGCATGCTTAGATATGAAGGGACCGGCCATAGCGTAAAATGAATCTTAAAAATTATTAACAAATTTTATGACTAGTAGTAGCTTTTAGCACAAGTGACAAATTAACGTGGACTCTTTAACGTAACCGATTACGTGAGCCACCATAATTTTATCATCTTCATTCTTCCATGACCCACTTCCCACGTAACCGCTTACGTCACTCACCATTTATATACACTTAAAATTTAAGTTCTTATCAAAATAAAAAATTTAATTTGTAGTTTCCTTCTCAACTTACATGGTCACTTTATATATTTATTTTTTTTGAATGTCAATTTTTTACAAACTATATCATATATCTCACATGTTTTCAATGAGACTTAAACCCACAACTTTAGATTGATGGCCATTCACATACTGGTGACCCACTGAGCCAAGAGCCCTTTGGTCACTTAGACTCTATATGCTTGTAAAGTTTATAAATGTGATTAGTATGATTACATTTACGTGAAAAGTTTGTCTATTAGAAATGAATAAATTACTCATTTGTTTCGGTAAAAGTACATAAATGAATGAGTAACCTCTATTTCAAATCTTTGATTTTGAATAAGATCTTACATATAGCCCATAATTTATTTAATAAAAGGTCTCGATCAGTCAATCTGTGTGGACTAGATACAATATATAAAGCTAATTTACAAACTAGTTTAATTTGGTTTTGCTACTTATTGTCACTATCTTGTAAGTTTACATCAATAATATGAAATCGAGAGAGAAAGACTGCCATGGGGACATTTGTTGGACGTCGAATAGCCGACATTAAAATGCATTGAATCTTTTGAGTGAGTAGGACATTTAAGAACAATTGCATCAGCGTGAGAGCCGACGCCGCTGTGGTATGAAGCGTCATTGGGGATCGCCAAGAGCACGTTGATCTCCTTTCATCTTTTATGCCGAACAAATAAATTCTTCTGATTGAAAAAGCAATTTCCAAAAGATGTATTGGGTTGTTTATTCATTCCTATGCTTATTTATAAGCTAATTTTGATTCATCATCAAATGATTTAGTGGTAAAGTGATATCCTTACAAATCGTATAGTGTGCAAACTTCATCGGATACACATTTGAGGTAACGATAGAAATGGTTCAAAACGGTCACAAAATACGCCGATTAAACTGCATACATCTTAGTCAAACGCTTGCAAACCATCACTTCAAACTACTTAACTGTCTTAAAAAAGCTAAAAACAGTTGGAGTATAAAAAGAGTAAGCAGATGAACCCTCTAGTCCTCTTCCCACATTTTTTAAAACTCATTTCCCTGGTCAAACCTTCAACCTTTATCCCACCATACCACAATATATAAAGGGTTGCATCCTTTAACACAAATCAATCATACCCACACACAAAATTTCATCAATTTTTACCATAACTTAGCCAAAAAAAAATGGTTGCTTGTATCCTCACTTCAAGAACAGAAATCTTTGAATTTGAATCCAGTCACATCTTGAGATACTGCAAACCAGATCACCTTGATCAAATTTCTTGCAAACCAATCTCAAACATCACTTGTAACAATCAAAACCATGATCATAATGATGATTTATGGTTAAAAATGAAAGATGAAGCAAGGCTTGATATTGATCAAGAGCCCATTTTGTCAACTTACTATTTTAGCTTAGTTTTATCTCATGCATCACTTGAGTCATCTCTAGCTAATCATATTTCAATGAAGTTAAGTACTACAAGTTTATCTAGTTCAACTTTATATGAGCTTATCATGGGAGTGTTCAAAGATGATCAAGAAATTATTAGTTATGTTAAGAGAGATTTAATGGCAGTTAAAGAAAGGGACCCTGCTTGTATAAGTTATGTACATTGTTTTCTAAACTTTAAAGGGTTTATTGCTATTCAATGTCATAGGATAGCACATTATTTATGGTTAAAAAATAGAAAGGTTTTAGCACTTTTGATACAAAGTAGGGTGTCTGAGGTTTTTGCATTGGATATACATCCTGGAGCTAAGATTGGTAGTGGGATTATGTTGGATCACGCAACAGGTGTCGTGATAGGGGAGACCGCAGTTATTGGGAACAATGTGTCGATTTTACATAATGTGACGTTGGGAGGGACCGGGAAGACTAGTGGTGATAGGCATCCTAAGATTGGTGATGGTGTATTGATTGGCGCGGGGACTTGTGTTTTGGGGAATATTGGAATTGGTAATGGGGCGAAAATTGGGGCTGGATCGGTCGTCTTGAAAGACGTGCCTGCTAGGGCTACAGTTGTAGGAAATCCCGATAGATTAGTTGGTGAGAAAAAGAATAATGTTAAGTTTGATACGGTTCCTAGTTTTACTATGGATCATGTTCAACATGATGAGTGGTCGGATTATGTTATTTAGGTAATGTTCACATTTTTTCGACTTGTGTGCAATCAATATGCACGCGCGTCTTAATACCTTTTATTACCGAGAACTTTTAGTAGAATACCTTGATGTAAAATCGGAAGATTTGTCTAACAAAGTGAGAGTTAGCGCTCTCCTGGTTGGACGTTAGATTTCCAAAATGTACCTTTTAGTTGAACCAATAATGTTGGTTTAGATTATGATTAATAAAAGAGTTCTTTGTTGTTTTCCTTATGGTTTTCGTGTACTAGATATTTTTATCAGAAATCCGACATTTGATGACAAGTGGTAAATATATATGCGCTCTGCCTGCCATATACTCATCATCTAGTCACAATCTTCACAACTGATTTATAGATACTTCGCCAATCATTTAAAAATTAGTCACAATGGATATATATCTTGTCATTTAGTCCTCTTGTCACAATCGTATAACTGATATTATGCCAAGTACCACCATTAAACGTATGATATTTGTTTGGTCACCCGTTCATCATTTAGTCAGAATCATATGACTTGATACTTTGATAGTATACCCGCGTACCCAATAATTCGAGTCACAAACATTCGATATTTTTCTTGTCTACTATCATACTTGAGACACCTTATAGGCTCATATGACTTGATAGAATCATATGACTTGATAGAATCATATGACTTGATACTAACATTCGACACCTTTCCCTGGCATAATCTTCAAAACTGAACAAGTATGAGGAGATAACCATTTAAAAAGAAAAACCTTTAAATTAAACGTTCGGCTCGTAAAAGTAATTTATGTAATAATTTCCACCAAAACAAATGTTTGAAACTCGATGTTTACATTTTATATCACATTATAGGCTCTAAACTGTGTTAACTTTTGAGATAAGTTTGGAGTCTAAAAAAAGCTGGTGAATGAAACTTAAGGACATAAGGTTGGGAAATGTTTGGGTTATTGGGTTTTTGAGTTTATTACTTTATTTATACATGATAAGCTTTGTTTATTATTTTGGGCTGAATGCAATAATGCCTCCTCTTTATTTTTTATTATAAGCCCAAATCCAATTATTCAAGGATGAAAATGTTAGTCCAATAACAAACTAAACAGGTGACTAATATAATTATTCAAATTCAAAGGTTTAGTAAAAAGAAGTATAAAAGGACATATTTTTACCTACATTGAGTTATAATATAAAAATCTGGATCCATTGATTTTCATGTGTAGACCTCACTTTAATGTGATTTTGATCCAAAATATGTAAAAAATTTTGAATCAATGTTGAAAATTTCACAATTTTGTGATATAAGTACAATTGTGAATTATACGTACAAATTTAGTGAATAATCACCATAACCTGATTTTAACAAAGATTTGTGAATCATATTTGTGATTTATAGATTTGATTCACTATTAATTGATGTATACCAGTTAATCAAATAAAAAGTTATAAGTTAATATCTCAAACGAAGTCTTCTCAATTTCTTTCTAAATGAAACCGAATCTTATAGTCCAAATACAGTTTTTTGCACGGCAACAATGATAGTACTAAAATTAGATCTTCAATACATTATAAACATTTTTGTAGTAATTTGCCTGGGATTCAAATACGGTTGGCTTTGTCTCATTCTTCAACGACTTAGGGGTAAACGTTTTGGTACCCAAACAATATTTGCCCCGAAAATGATGTTTTGTAACCTTGCTATATGATTGTTACATTTTTCTCGTTCATGTTTATGCCATTAAGAATAGCTAGATTAAAAACTGTATAAGCATTATATATGATTTTTCGACCATTAGAAAAGTAACGAATTATTATTGAAAAGGACATTCACAATAAGTGGGCTTGTCTCGTGTTTGAATAACTTGGGATGCACGCTTAGCAAATTATATGGTCCAAAAAATCATACAGTATCTTTTTATTTATAAATGGTTACTAGAATGGCGGCGACCGGCCACGTTGCGGCCGGGCGGGGTTTTTTTTGTTTGTATTCGGTCTAATAAAATTTGTATTTTGATCGTCGGTGATCATTTGACAAGGATTTTATAAAAACAAATTTTTAATAGTTAATGTCATATTGTTTTTATAGTGTCTTGTTTTTTTTATCGGTTGCATTAAAACAAATATTTTATGGTAGGTTTTTTTTTTTTTTTTTTTTTTTAGATAGTTTTGGGATAAAGGGGATAGAAAAGTTAAGGCACCACCTGCATTCTCTCCCATAGCAACTGATCCATCTATATCTAGTCAAAAAACGTATTGTGATTTAAACGGCATGGCTCCTAAGTTTGCAAAGTGTTTGAAGATCGCACATCAAATTGGTGACCGCCGAATTCATAGCATTCTGAATACACCAATCCAACCAGTTGCACCAATAGAAACCAAAGAGTTATGCACCCTACCACCAGAAGAACAGACCAACTTACCAGAACCACCAAAGCCTAAATATGAACCTAGCAAAAAAACACTTCGCAAACCTCTTTTCCCATAAGCCAAGAATGACAATACAGAAGGAAGTCAAAAAAGAGCAAAAAAAGAAGAATAATTACGCCAAATACCAGCGTATAAATGAAAAAGCAGATCGGAAAAAAACTACTTAGATTTTGACAATGGCATACAAAGCCATGTATGTGTAATAATGTAATTAGCTGCAAACTACTAAAATGCAGCCTTAAAACAATGAGTTAAGTAAAACTTATCACTAGTACTGGTAGTCCTGTAGGCAAACCTTTTATGTCGAACGGATGTTTGCATTTCTATTTTGTACAACATGTGACATCAGTCGTGTAAATAAAACTTTCCCGTTCTATGGATATTCACCTTACTATTTTCTGCAGAGACTATTCTAATCTACAAATGAAGTAAACTTATGAACAAACATACTATTCAACCCAATAAGACAAACAACTAAAAAATTTCATTAATACTGGTACATACAACATATACATTCGACCCATAGTCAAATATCGATACATCCAACATCTAAACAGCGTAACACTTATCGCTACATCTAGCATTTAAACAACCTAACATCTTAATCTCATAAACTTCCCCAAATAACTACTAAATTTCGAAAGGTAGAAACATACAAGAGACAAACATGCTTCCAACATTCTTCATAATTGTCGATTTTTCACCAACACCTACACTAACACTACCCTAATACCATTTAAACTGACCATAACCCTTCTGCCCCACAAACTACCACAAAATCCTCTGAACTATCATGAGACAAAAGCTTACAAAAAACCCCTAGATTAATAAAGTTATTTAAACTTCCTTAATTATTCCACTTTCTTAAGTTTCTTGATAATCCTAGATTTCTCACCTGCACGTAAAGCAACAGTGTGACTCATCTGAATCAACCGCCCAATTTCAGCAAAATCCTCTTGCTCCAAATCCTTCAAACCAGCCAAACACTCATCCAGAACACTATCACTCATAAACTTCTTCAATTCAAGAATAATCCCATGCCTGTGCTCAACCCTAACATGTATTTCTTCAATCCTTTCACTATAATTCTTTTCATCATCAATGTACGCCTTCTCCTCTCGCAAAAAAATAGCATGAACATTTGCTGAAGAAGTTGGTACATTTTTTATGTCTGTGTTACCTGCCGGACTGTTAGTCTTTGTGGGTGCCTTAATTGGCTATCCTTTAACGACATCTTCTGAAGTAAGAGTACATGATTCGAAGAGTTGTGAAGATTCTGGTAAATTTTCAGCAACGACGCTTGTTCCTAGTGTGAGTAACGGCATGTCTTTCCAAACTATGTCTAGAATAAAAAGCTGATTTTCTTTTGTGCTTTCTTTTGCAAAGTGTAGTTGAAATATCCTTGTCTCTCCTTGTAAAGCAAGCAGCTCTGGTGGATAGGTGTATAAGTCTTTGTTTTCCAGCTTTTGAAGGACGTCGTTGCAATCCTTCACTAAACAGTTTGGCTCGTTGCTAAAACACGTTAATTGTATCTTTCCAGTGGCGTCAGAGAGTACTGCTCTAAAGCAGTAACTGCAAAAAAAATATGCATACATTGTTTGTTAGGATAGATAGTATATATACATAATTATGCCATTCTATCGATGTTTTATTTACCTATAGTTAGGGTTTGTTTCAGTCGTTGACTGGTTGCAATGTGGATGTGAAAACCGTTCAGATACTTTGGACTTACAGGTACGACATTTGTTAAAAAACCATGGTCTTTGGGTCTTGATGTTATCAATGGTAGCAATGACAGTAAACCGTACATTCTGCATAGTTAAAACTATAGTTAGGTATGAAATGTTTATGTTTTGGTAGCTATGTTGCACTTGTTAAATACCTGTTGGTTTTCTGGATTCTTTTTCAAAAGATTGATAAGAATAACACGGTTCTTTTTTTTTCTTGTTCTACATTTGTGCAGCGCTGGTCCTGCACATCTAGAATGACTGGTGGTTCTATGAACTGGTCGTACATGTAATGTCATTGTATGTTATTTTAGATACCTGTTTGCTTTTCTATGTTCCAATATACCAGTTGATTGTTTGCTTACACATTGAGAATTTCAGCTGTTTCGGATGTCTCTGGATTAAAATAGTAGTGTGTTGCAGCTGTACTTGAAAGCTAAAGGCCTGTGACATTTGTCGCGAAGGTTAGTACATGAAGTTGGAAAGTTTTTATCATAAGTATGTGAGTAAAAACTTACCACCGTAGTTTTTTACTGATCCATGCTAAAACGTATATATAAATATTATGCAATGACGGATACACGCGAATAAATACAAATCACCCCTTTGTGAAAAATGATACTTGCAAAAACTCACGTTTGTGTGTAGTGTGAAACCAGGTAAGTGATTACCCGGATCGTTTCCCAACGAGGTGCGAATGGGCAAATTGTTTAAGTTTTGGATTAGAGTGACTGATGATTAGATATAAGATTTTTGATTTCTTATGATATTCTAATTAAATAATGAGAAACAAATTCTCAAAATAAAATTAAGGTTAACAAATTATATTAAAAACGCGTTACGTGAATTATAAAAACGCGAATAAAAAGTGAAATCTATAAAATTAAAACCTACAAGTGTAATATTATTTTTCCTAGGTTCTATTTAAGAAAAGAAAATTTTAGAAATTAAATTTATATTTTTAATTATTTATTAATTATTTATTATTTAATTACTTTTTAAACTATTTTAATTTATAATAAATACTAAATGAACAAAGAAAAATCTAAAACTTTTTCTATAAATATTATGAGGTGAAAAGAAGCTAAGAAAATTATAAAAATGAAAAGTGCTTAATTAAAAAATTTAAAAAGATAAAATCTATTAAATAGAAACTATCACTTATTTTATATTTTATTTTTCCTAAGGTCTACAGAGATGATTATATTTTTCCTAGAATCTACTTAATAAAAGAAAATTTTGAAAATTATAATTATATTTTTCTGATTATTATTCTATTTATTATGATTTAATTACTAATTTAAACTAATTAAAAGATTAAAAATATTAAAACTATTCAGAAAATTATGAAACTTTTTCCTAAATTATTTTAAGTTATTAAAAGGCTAAGAAATATAAAAAGGTGGTGTCAGCTTATTCTGATAAGCTGCTATAAGCTGAACAGCTTATATAAGCTAAAAACTAAAAAGGGTTAAAATGAAAAAGGTATAAATAAAAACTGATGCAAAGTATAACTGATAAGTGAGCTAACCCAGCTGGTTATGCAGTGAACTTGTCACCTAGGGAACCCAGGTTCGAATCCACACACACCCTTTTTGCTCAAACTTATTTTTTTTGGACTTTTTCTGTTTGCTACTTATCTATAAGCTAATATTAAGCAACTTTAAAACTGGACTTATTTTTAGAACAAGAAAATAAGCTGGAATGAAGCTGCTTAGCTTAACAGTCCACTATATAAGGTTTTAAGACTTGGATTTTACAATTTAAGCTATAAGCTGGAAATAAGCTAAGGGCTGAATTAAATAAGCTACTATGGACTGATTACACTATAAAGAAGCTAAAGGATTCAAGAAAAGCTGGCTGATAAGCCAGAAAAGGTTAAAATAAGCTGAAAGCTTATTGATTCTGCTGTGGTGCACAGGGCAAAATTGCCTCTTTTGCAGGCCTAATTTAAGCCATGAAATAAGCTCTAAAATGAAACACCAGCTTATTCCCTAAAAATTGACCTAGCAAACTACTGAAAGACCAAAAAGCAAACTAAGTTGAGCTTAATTGGTGCTTAAAAATGAGCTGAGAAAGTAGCCAATTCAAACAAGTATGTACTGATGGATCAGTACATGCTTGTCTTGGTGGGGGATTTTTGAGCTTATTTTAAGGCTCCAATAAGCCAAGAAAGGGTCTGGGATTGGAGATAAGCAAATTTGACCTAGTAAACTATCTAGAAACCAAAAATCAGGTATTGAGTATCACAAATAAGCACTTAAAACTTGGTTGGAAAATGTTGCAGACTGCTTATTAAAGGGTCTGTGTGGTTTGTTTTGTGTGCAGAGGTGCACAGAGATGCACAAACCAAATGAGACCAAACCAACTTTTGAATTTACACTAAATGGACTAAATGGAACTCAGAAAAGCCAAGGTTAAGGTCAAAATAAGCTTGTGGCTTAATATGCCTTATTTGGACTTATAAGAGGCTGAAATTAACACAGGGTACTAAAAACTTGGTTATCTATCTATCAAGCTTAAGATGACTTAAAAACACCTTATATGGATTAAGAAAAGCTGAATCAAAGTTGGACAAGTGGTAATTCTACAGTAACAGCTTAATTAACCAATAAAACTTATTAAACCAAACACCCTTTAAATATGGTTTGTGGGGATTTTCAAAGGCAAAAGCCAAGTTTTTGGTGTGATAACTGGATTTTACTAATTCAATATCTTATTTTAACTCTAACAAGTAACTTCTAATGTAGAAATAAGCAGTTAAATAAGCTATGCCTTATTTGGCTCTTTTTGGCTTTTTAAGTGATTTTAAGTAAAATAAAGACAATGACTATTTAAAACTGAAGTAAGTGATGAAATATAACTAGAAACTAGTAATAAGCAATAAACAACAATAATAAGCTAAAAATAAGCTATTGTACAGTAAACTAAGTTTTAAGGCTAAAAATTCAAACAGCTTACAATTGATTTTGCTAATAGAACAAGGGAACAAGGACCAAGAACACTTCTAGCTTGTTCACACAAGCTAGAAAACCCAGAAAAAGCCTTCCTAAATAGCTTTTCTCTTCTGAACAGCTTATTGTGAGCTAGCTTTGACTTTCATTGACTTTCTCCATTTCTTGAATTTAGAACAGATTATAACTAATATAAACTTACAACAAGCTATGATAAGCTTGTATAAGCTTATAACAAGGGTGTTTGAAGTTTATGATGATATCTTAACAGGTCTTAGAGCTTATTCGAATTAATAACAACTTGAAATTCTATTAAACATGAAACTGAGTACACAATTGATTTAACTTGCAAGAATTAACTTAAACAACACTTGAATTAACAACTGAACTTTGAAATTACAAAATTATAAAGACTAAATAAGGAATACGATTATGCTATATTAACTACTTAGCCATTAAGGCTTACATTGTGACCTATTTATACAAAAATAAAGTGGGATTAGTCCTATCTCTTCCTCTGAATCTTTCTGAGCCCTAGGATAGTCTTCAACTGATCTCAGCCCTTCATATGGATTTTTGGCGCCAAAACGAGATAGTGGGAAAATACCACTAGTACTGGTCTGAGGTGATGGGGAAGAGGCATTTAATGCCTTTTGGTTTGTTAGGTAGAGTGTTGGGAAGGTGGAAGGTGGTGGGTTTGTCAGAGATAAGGCGGTGGAAAATGGTTGTGGTATGGTTTTGGCGCGTTGATGGTTTTAGGAGAAAGGTTTGACCGAAGTCAAACCTTTGGTTAGCTAAGGGTCGGGTTTGGGCTTTGTTTTAAGTGGGCTTGGGTTATAGTAAAGGATTGGGTTGGATTTAGTGTAGATTGGGTTATAGGATTGGACTGGAAATGGGTTTAAGTATTTTAGGATAGAATTTGATTTTGGTTTTAACCTTAGGGACCAATGTTGTAAATGCTGAAAATCCAAGGACCAACTTTGCCAAAAATCAAATCTATTTCCAGGGACCATTTGTGACATTTTGGTATTTTTGGGGGTTGACTTTGACTTTCGTCTTCACTTGATCAAATGCACAATTATTTTCGAGTCAATCCAAAAATGTTCGTTTTCGTCCCGTTTTTAATCCTTTTGCACATGAAACAGATAAAACACATTTCAAGAATATTTTCTGTATTTTGAAGCATTTCTGAGTGTTTTTAAATGTTTTTGCAGTTTAAATGGGAATAAAATGATGAGTATTTAGACACTCATCAATCCCCCACACTAAACTATTGCTAGTCCCTAGCAATCCTTTTTGAAAATTTAATGGATTTTATGTCTCTTTACCAAAAGCCATTACTTCTGGAGTAGCCAATGTTTTAGTGTGATACTTTGGTACAATGATAACCAAATGATTTTGAGCAAACCATCAGCTGTCAACGGATTTGATTTGTCTTTACCAAAAGCCGTTTGCTTCTGGACTAGCCAACTCTTAGATAAAATACAGTTATTATCTTTGGCGAGCTGATTACCAATCATGGTTTTCCAATGCCTTTACCACAAGCCATAACCTTGCGGGCTAGCCAACTCTTAACTTTTAAAGATATGGGGAGTTGAATACCATACAATTTTTGGCAAATTGTAAGCCATAAACGGATTTGAGATATCTTTACCAAGAGCCGTTTGCTCTTGGATTAGCCAATCCTTATGTGGGTTAGACATGGCGGACTGATAACCATTTATTGCGTTCTAAGTGAGAAAAATTTTTAAAATTTTGGCCAAAATGGGGGTACTAGATGGTACATATGATCAAATTCGCTAGAATTCCCCCCTCCCCAACACTTAGAACTGAATATTGCCCTTAATATTCAAAGTAACCAGCTGTTAAACCAACACTCAGAACGTAAAAAGGAAATACTAATAGTTTTTTTTTTGTTTTTTTTATTTTTTTTTTATTTATTATTATTTTTTTTTAACTTTAGAATTGTACATATATACAACATGTGGGGCATCTCCCCCACACTTGGGTGAGACATGGGTGAAAACCCATGTTTTACTACTGTTTTTATTAACCGAGTCGCTAGCTTGACTCGATCCCGAATTCATTGGTTCATGGGGAAGCAAGTGGAAGAAACTATCTCCATCGGACTTTCATTCAAAATGTTTGGATAATCAATTGAACATAAGAAAGTTCCACACCGATGAGATAAATACCCGGCTCAAAAGAATAGTAAATTGAAAATGCCGGGGTCAAAGGTAATATCCTCACTCCCGAATGAGTGAAGGATAGGGGAAATGACCGGGTAGGTGAAGGGAAGAAGAGAGATCTGAATAGCAATTAAGATAAGAACTTCCTCCTCAAGAATTGCATATTCCAGTGGAGGAGGCAAGTCCTTAAACTTGATCTCAGGAAATTTATCAGTTTTCTCAACTGACTTGATTTCCTCATTATGAAGTTGTTTTGGTGGAAGAGGGGAAGATGAATCTTCGTTTAACAAACTTTCTAGAAAAAGAATGTCCCCCTCAGGATCAAGATAAGTATCATCAATTCTTGTTGGAATTGAATCATCACTTGCAAGGAAAGCATCGACCTCATCCCAAAAGGGATCACTTCCCTCAACCGGAGTGAGAGAAGGGAAAGAGTCGGCTATGATAAGTTGAGAAGATGTGGTGGGATCCCCACTCACAGAATTATGAAAATAACCAAGACTTTCTTGAGAGTACTCTTTTGAAGTAATATCAATGACATCGATTCGGTTAACCGATTCAGAATCATAATTTGAGGAGTACCTCAATGTTTGATCATGGTTAAAGGTAACAGCTTCATTACCCACACGCAATGTGATCTCATGCTTAAATACATCAATAAGAGCATGGCCCGTTTTTAGGAATCCTCTTCCAAGAATGAGAGGAACCTTTTGATCTGCGTCGAATTCAACAACCACAAAGTCAGCTGGAAAATGGAACTTCCCTACTTTCACAAACACATCCTCGGCAATGCCGAGAGGAAGTGATATAGTTCGATCTGCAAGCTCAAGAGTCATGTAGGTAGGAGTAAGAGCCGGAAGAGAAAGTTTCTTCCACACTGAATGAGGCATCAGGTTGATGCTTGCACCAAGATCGGACAAGGCATAGCATTCAACCATTCCCGGAAATACACAAGGTATTAGAAACTTTCCAGGATCTCCAAGCTTCTCGGGAAGCTTTTTCAAGATAACTGCTGAGCAGTTCTCATTTAATGGAGTTTTAGCCATTTCAATCAGTTTTTCCTTGTTGCTTAACAAGTGTTTGATTGTTGATGCAAATTTAGGTATCAGAATGATAGCATCCGCAAAACTTATGTCAAAATGTAATTCTTTAAAGATTTGAAAGAATTTGTCCATTTATTGACTAGCCTTTTAACGGAGCTTTTGCTCAATTAAGCGCGGTGGGTAAGGAATATAAGGTTTGGATTTAGGGGCAGTAACTTCAGGAGTCTCAACAGATTCAAAGACAACTCCTGGTTTGGATTTCTTTCTCGGGACAACCGGAGGATGGACTTGTGCTGTACTTTGTGGGCTTGGAATTTGCACTTTGTCCGTTGTATCCTCCGTCTCTTTTTCCATTTCATACAACGGAGGAGGAATATGACCAGAAGGTCCCTCATAAGCAGCACCACTCCGAGTGGTGATAGCTTTGATGAAATTGGTATTTTCATCATCATCACTGTCATCAATTGTACTGATAGGAGCAGTATTGAGGATATTGGAATAAGTTCTAGCTGTCCTTTGCTCACTAAGTTTGCTTGAAAAACTTTTAACCGTAAGTCGTGAAAGAGTAGGATCTATTCTTGACGGTTTAGGAGCAATTGTGGGTGTAGAATTTTGGATAACCGTAGGTTGGACGTATTTAGCACTTCCATTGTTAGAGGGAAGTACCGGGTCCTTTGTCACCTTTAGTCCATCATGAGCTTTACCACTACGTGTAGTGACAGCTTTGAGTTCACCCCTTGGGTTGACAACAGTGTTACCAGGGAGACCTCCCGAGGAAGAAGGTAGATCATTTAAAGACTTTTTTATCTCATTTATTTGGGTAACCAATAACCGGTTTGTCTCATATTGGGTCCTATTTGTCTCCTCTTGGGATTTTATGAATTGCTTAAGCAACTCATCCGAGGACGTCTGATTTTGGTTTTGGACATTCCATGGCTTTTGGTTAAAATTCCCCTGATTCTGACCTCGGTTTTGATTGAAATTTTGGGAATTGTTGAAATTTTGTCCTTGATTTTGAACAAAGCGATTTTGATTATTTTGATTTGGCACGGGTGGAAAACCAGGTGGTACCATAGCATTTGGTGCTCGGTACTGAGTTTCAGCATGCGGTCGGTATTGATTTTGGTTTACTGCAGCTACGGGAGCTGGGTAAAGAGAAGCATCGGTTGCTTGACAATCATAATACGCATGCGGGCCACCACAAGTTTCACACACTTTGTTTATGGCTTTGATTTGTTCCGGTTTATGAATTTCACTCTTCATTTTTTCATTTCCTTCATCATGCAACGCATTGCGTCCGTTAGAAAGGCTAACTTTGATGAGTTACCGGATGAAGAAGCAGGAGTGACAGGAACATTCACTTTGTTTCGAGAAATAGGAACTTTTGATTTATTTTCACAAATTTCAATCACCTCTTTAGGTCGACGATTCAAGATATTGCCACCGGCGGCAGCGTTGAGAGAATCTTGATCGTTTCCATTCAACCCATTATAAAACGTATTGATCTGTTGTAACTCCGTGAAATCATGATGCGGGCATTTTCTTAGGAGATCTTTAAATCTGTCCCATGCCTCTCCGAAGTTTTCATCAAAACCTTGACGAAATCCAGAAATTTCATTTTTTAGATTAGTCGTCTTTGATGGAGGGAAGAAATAATTGACAAATTTCTTTACGAGATATTCCCAAGTTTCAATGGATCGAGGGGGTTCTTTATCCAGCCAAATCCGGGCTGCCCCTTCGAGTGAAAACGGAAATAGCATCAATTTGATAACTTTTTGTGGCACATCCTTGTAATTGATTGTAGAGGTCAATTTGTTGAACCAACGGATGTGTGCATACGGATCTTCTCGTTCAAACCCGTGGAATTGATTTGTAGACACGAGTTGAATCAAATGCGTTTTCAGTTCAAAATGATCAGAATCGATGGGTGGTAAAACGATGGCATCTCCGTAACCCTCGGTGGGTACTTGGAGCATCTCCGCCATTGTTCGTTCGTCTGCCATATTATTAATGGGAACATCACGAATCTCGGGTTCGACTATTCGGGCAGCACGTCTACGATTACGTCTTCTCGGAATATCTACGAGTTCACGTAAAGGACTTGTCGACGTGGAAGAACGAGTGCGCATGCACTAAATAAAATATTTCAATTAAATCAAGATCGAAGCAAAACACAAGGAACTTAAACCTTAAATCAACCAGCGTACGGTAGCTCTCTGACTGAAAAACGCACAGAGTGGCGGAGAAGCAAAGGTGGGCAATTAATGCTCCTTAAAAACCCGCTTCTTTCAGTTCGACAATTTAATGTCAAACTATCCTTAAACCTCCGTTATAGTTTGTTTATCAATCAAAGGTGAGCCGAATTCGCAAGCGACACAAAGGCAAGTTTTAATCTTTGGTTTGAGAACTTATTATGATAATACCCAAGTTGAGGAATATTATTTTGATTTTGCTTTTAATCTTTTATTTTACAATAAAAAGGAAATGTTTTTGGGGTTTTATTTTTATATGATATTATATATAAAAAAAGAAAAGAAAAATATTTTTGTTTTTTATATGGTTTATGGGAAATAGGAACTTCACAAGGAAAGGGTCTCAAATCACTAATCGCTTAAACTTAAACGAAATTGTCGCAACATAACCTCCCCGGCAGCGGCGCCAAAATTTGATCCGTGCTAAAACGTATATATAAATATTATGCAATGAAGGATACACGCGAATAAATACAAATCACCCCTTTGTGAAAAAGGATACTTGCAAAAACTCACGTTTGTGTGTAGTGTGAAACCAGGTAAGTGATTACCCGGATCGTTTCCCAACGAGGTGCGAATGGGCAAATTGTTTAAGTTTTGGATTAGAGTGACTGATGATTAGATATACGATTTTTGATTTCTTATGATATTCTAATTAAATAATGAGAAACAAATTCTCAAAATAAAATTAAGGTTAACAAATTATATTAAAAACGCGTTACGTGAATTATAAAAACGCGAATAAAAAGTGAAATCTATAAAATTAAAACCTACAAGTGTAATATTATTTTTCCTAGGTTCTATTTAAGAAAAGAAAATTTTAGAAATTAAATTTATATTTTTAATTATTTATTAATTATTTATTATTTAATTACTTTTTAAACTATTTTAATTTATAATAAATACTAAATGAACAAAGAAAAATCTAAAACTTTTTCTATAAATATTATGAGGTGAAAAGAAGCTAAGAAAATTATAAAAATGAAAAGTGCTTAATTAAAAAATTTAAAAAGATAAAATCTATTAAATAGAAACTATCACTTATTTTATATTTTATTTTTCCTAAGGTCTACAGAGATGATTATATTTTTCCTAGAATCTAGTTAATAAAAGAAAATTTTGAAAATTAAAATTATATTTTTCTGATTATTATTCTATTTATTATGATTTAATTACTAATTTAAACTAATTAAAAGATTAAAAATATTAAAACTATTCAGAAAATTATGAAACTTTTTCCTAAATTATTTTAAGTTATTAAAAGGCTAAGAAAAATAAAAAGGTGGTGTCAGCTTATTCTGATAAGCTGCTATAAGCTGAACAGCTTATATAAGCTAAAAACTAAAAAGGGTTAAAATGAAAAAAGTATAAATAAAAATTGATGCAAAGTATAACTGATAAGTGAGCTAGCCCAGCTGGTTATGCAGTGAACTTGTCACCTAGGGAACCCAGGTTCGAATCCACACACACCCTTTTTGCTCAAACTTTTTTTTTTTTTGGACTTTTTCTGTTTGCTACTTATCTATAAGCTAATATTAAGCAACTTTAAACTGGACTTATTTTTAGAACAAGAAAATAAGCTGGAATGAAGCTGCTTAGCTTAACAGTCCACTATATAAGGTTTTAAGACTTGGATTTTACAATTTAAGCTATAAGCTGGAAATAAGCTAAGGGCTGAATTAAATAAGCTACTATGGACTGATTACACTATAAAGAAGCTAAAGGATTCAAGAAAAGCTGGCTGATAAGCCAGAAAAGCTTAAAATAAGCTGAAAGCTTATTGAGTCTGCTGTGGTGCACAGGGAAAAATTGCCTCTTTTGCAGGCCTAATTTAAGCCATGAAATAAGCTCTAAAATGAAACACCAGCTTATTCCCTAAAAACTGACCTAGCAAACTACTGAAAGACCAAAAAGCAGACCAAGTTGAGCTTATTTGGTGCTTAAAAATGAGCTGAGAAAGTAGCCAATTCAAACAAGTATGTACTGATGGATCAGTACATGCTTGTCTTGGTGGGGGATTTTTGAGCTTATTTTTAAGGCTCCAATAAGCCAAGAAAGGGTCTGGGATTGGAGATAAGCAAAGTTGACCTGGTAAACTATCTAGAAACCAAAAATCAGGTATTGAGTATCACAAATAAGCACTTAAAAGTTGGTTGGAAAATGTTGCAGACTGCTTATTAAAGGGTCTGTGTGGTTTGTTTTGTGTGCAGAGGTGCACAGAGATGCACAAACCAAATGAGACCAAACCAACTTTTGAATTTACACTAAATGGACTAAATGGAACTCAGAAAAGCCAAGGTTAAGGTCAAAATAAGCTTGTGGCATAATATGCCTTATTTGGACTTATAAGAGGCTGAAATTAACACAGGGTACTAAAAACTTGGTTATCTGTCTATAAAGCTTAAGATGACTTAAAAACACCTTATATGGATTAAGAAAAGCTGAATCAAAGTTGGACAAGTGGTAATTCTACAGTAACAACTTAATTAACCAGTAAAACTTATTAAACCAAACACCCCTTAAATATGGTCTGTGGGGATTTTCAAAGGCAAAAGCCAAGTTTTTGGTGTGATAACTGGATTTTACTAATTCAATATCTTATTTTAACTCTAACAAGTAACTTCTAATGTAGAAATAAGCAGTTAAATAAGCTATGCCTTATTTGGCACTTTTTGGCTTTTTAAGTGATTTTAAGTAAAATAAAGACAATGACTATTTAAAACTGAAGTAAGTGATGAAATATAACTAGAAACTAGTAATAAGCAATAAACAACAATAATAAGCTAAAAATAAGCTATTGTACAGTAAACTAAGTTTTAAGGCTAAAAATTCAAACAGCTTACAACTGATTTTGCTAATAGAACAAGGGAACAAGGACCAAGAACACTTCTAGCTTGTTCACACAAGCTAGAAAACCCAGAAAAAGCCTTCCTAAATAGCTTTTCTCTTCTGAACAGCTTATTGTGAGCTAGCTTTGACTTTCATTGACTTTCTCCATTTCTTGAATTTAGAACAGATTATAACTAATATAAACTTACAACAAGCTATGATAAGCTTGTATAAGCTTATAACAAGGGTGTTTGAAGTTTATGATGATAGCTTAACAGGTCTTAGAGCTTATTCGAATTAATAAAACTTGAAATTCTATTAAACATGAAACTGAGTACACAATTGATTTAACTTGCAACAATTAACTTAAACAACACTTGAATTAACAACTGAACTTTGAAATTACAAAATTATAAAGACTAAATAAGGAATACGATTATGCTATATTAACTACTTAGCCATTAAGGCTTACATTGTGACCTATTTATACAAAAATAAAGTGGGATTAGTCCTATCTCTTCCTCTGAATCTTTCTGAGCCCTTGGATAGTCTTCAACTGATCTCAGCCCTTCATATGGATTTTTGGCGCCAAAACGAGATAGTGGGAAAATACCACTAGTACTGGTCTGAGGTGATGGGGAAGAGGCATTTAATGCCTTTTGGTTTGTTAGGTAGAGTGTTGGGAAGGTGGAAGGTGGTGGGTTTGTCAGAGATAAGGCGGTGGAAAATGGTGGTGGTATGGTTTTGGCGCGTTGATGGTTTTAGGAGAAAGGTTTGACCGAAGTCAAACCTTTGGTTAGCTAAGGGTCGGGTTTGGGCTTTGTTTTAAGTGGGCTTGGGTTATAGTAAAGGATTGGGTTGGATTTAGTATAGATTGGGTTATAGGATTGGACTGGAAATGGGTTTAAGTATTTTAGGATAGAATTTGATTTTGGTTTTAACCTTAGGGACCAATGTTGTAAATGCTGAAAATCCAAGGACCAACTTTGCCAAAAATCAAATCTATTTCCAGGGACCATTTATGACATTTTGGTATTTTTGGGGGTTGACTTTGACTCCGCCTTTGACTTTCGTCTTCACTTGATCAAATGCACAATTATTTCCGAGTCAATCCAAAAATGTTCATTTTCGTCCCATTTTTAATCCTTTTGCACATGAAACAGATAAAACACATTTCAAGAATATTTTCTGTATTTTGAAGCATTTCTGAGTGTTTTTAAATGTTTTTGCAGTTTAAATGGGAATAAAATGATGAGTATTTAGACACTCATCATTTACCAAAAATGAACTGACTACTATGACTATTGGTTTCTGAATATTTTCATATGCTGTCATATCGAAAGTCTATGCGTTGTCATTCCACAAAGTAAAGCGTACAGTGTGTCCGCTATTAGAAACGATAGTTTGTTAGACTAGGATAGTATAAATAGTTAAATTTTATAAAAAAAAAAAAGTATGTCACATACTCTAGATTTTGGATGCCGATATCTCTCCAAACGATAACTTCTTTTGTTTCTTTAACTAACTGTTGCAGACCGGTCACATATTGAACACAGCTAATATAATCTGTAAATAGGAATACCCAAATTATACATTTTTTCTTTTGACTTGTGTTAAATATACGTGTGTGACGTACCTGTTAGCAGTCCCTCTTTTACATCTATTCTTGAATAGAGATCTCTGTACTGCTTGAAGTTGAAATAAAGGCTCGGGAATCCTATATCTGGTGCTTCTTGAACATCTGTATAAGCTCCAAAAACTAATGATAGCGAGTGTGGTAATATCTGCATCCATGTTTTAGCATCTTGAAAACCGAAACCAGTTATTCTGTAACTTTTGTTGATCTGTAGGCTGGAATCAAATTTGTTTTTTTTTCACGAAGATTGATATTTGCTTGTATAGCTCCGCCCTACGGGGATGGGGAGTGGGGAAAACTTATATATATAGAAACGGAGATCTAGTAAATTTTTTTAACTGTTTTAATGAACTATGGGTGTATGCATTTAATTTACCTGACGATCGATTAACATGAATTTAATTTACCTATGCATTTAATTTACCTGACGATCGATTAACATGCAGCAAAACACAACTGGCTTTGCATTTTTGTTTGTAATTGTCCATTTGCGGTAGACTTTTACATATATAGCTTTGTCTGTGTCTGATGGCTTTAGGTTGGCAAGGCTGATATCCTCCGGTTGTGCTATGATTTCTTTACTTGTACATTTTGTTAGCGGCACAATGCTAAAGCTCTGTTTCATTTGGTTGTATAAAAACAGTTACATGTATATTTTAGGTAAGCAGATAAGTAGTGTAATATAGTAAATATTGGCAGAACACTTAAGCATCTTACCTATGAGAAATAATTGAGAACAAAAAAAAATGTGTATGAAATATGTCAGGAATATTATGGAAGCTGAAAAATGCTATGCATAGATGTTTACAATGTAGTTAAAGTAATAGTAATTGTAACATAAGAAGTGGTGTCAATAGTAATTTTAAAACAGGCATGTAATTGTAAGACATAAGAAATCATGCAAGTTGCAAGCTGGCGATGTCACTTATTTTAAGAAACGGCACGGAATTCTCAGAGAGAAGCAATGATGTATCCCATTAGGTTTTCTATAAGTGTGTATACACATATCTAAATAATAAATATAACTATAAATGACCTCTGCGGATTTAATTAGTTTCAAGAAATCTTTGTAGACAACATTTTTAGTTGTATTTATATTTCTCTCTTCATGTCTTTTGATGAGGATTTTTAGGCCTTGCGGTGATGTTGCTCTAGACAATGCAACATAGATCTATCCATGCCTAAATACAGGTTCTGGTAAATAGATACCAATCTTGTTCAGAGATTGCCCCTGACTTTTGTTTATTATCATTGCATACCACAACTTAACTGGAAATTGCTTCCGCTTAAACACAAATGGCAATTTGTCATCTCTGTTGATTAGCAAAATCCGTGGGAGAAAAACTTTTTCAGACATTCTTGTACCAGTAACGATCTTTGCTTGAATAAGTTTGTTATATACTTGTGTGACAATCATCCGTGTACCGTTGCATAGGCCACCGGCCAGGTTAAGATTCATGAGTAATAATATCGGTGCACCTATTTTTATGGTTAGCCTATGTGGAGGCATTCCTGGAAATGAAACTGTATTAAGGTACTCTGGCGGATACAATAGTTCTATCGCTCCTCTGTCGTTTGTCTTCGGTATCGCTTCATCGATACTTTAATAAGTATAGCTGTTACCTTGTACCATGTCCAGAACACTTGAGTTTATGGTATCAGCAGTCTCATTCCTTGGACATACTATAGCTTTTTCTCGTAATGCCTTTGCAGTTGGCCTTTGTAGTGTCTCTTTATCATATATGAACTCAATGAGTTGTTGCATACCTGTGTCGGTGTCGGGAATGGAGTATCTATCTGGTATATGGATCGAAGTTGTATTTTCGAGGTCATTTTCATCTGGTTCGCCAATAGTACCATTACCAACTTGCAACAACCATTCAGAAAATGCGCGAGTATCTTCATATTCTCGGTCGGACGTTGTCATTCGGTGAAGCCTCATGTTCTTTTTTAGACATATGACTTTGAAATATGGCCACAGGTAAGATAGTGTTATAGAAGATGCAATAATTTGTTGTTTTGAAGCACTCTTCTTGATAGGAAGCGTTTGTCTGAAATCTCCGCCTAAGATAACTGGTTTTCGTCCAAATAGATCCGTTGGAGCATCGAGTATGTCTCTGAATGTGCGGTCAAGTGCTTCAAAGCACTTACGATCGTTCATAAGAGCTTCATCCCATATGATAAGGTCTGTTTGTTTTAGCAATTCTGCCACTTGTGTATTTTTTTTTATGTTGCAGACGGTTTCATCTGTTAGGTCGAGCTGCAGTTTGAATCTTGAATGAGCTATCCATCCTGATGGGAGTAATAATGAAGCAATACCAGAAGAAGCGACTACCAATACTATCTTTCCATCTAACTTTAGCTTTGAAATTATAGCCTTCCAAACGAAAGTCTTTCCTATTCCTCCGTGGCCGTAAACAAATATGAGCTTTTGTTCATGGTTATTTACTGCGTGTATGACTTGATCAAAGATTCTTTGCTGTTCAGGGTTGAGTTGGCTGACTAATCTGTTGCTTTCGTCTGCTAACAATTCACGATCATAACTCCTTTCTTCCATTATGGCTCTGTTTGTCAACATTTTAAGTAAATGAGGTGGAGGCAACTCCAAACTAAAATCTGTTATAGATTTGCCATAGAAATTGAGGGTTGCTTGTAGCTCGTACAGCAGGCCGCCTTCTGAGTCATGTGCATCTAAATGAAGTTCTGGTATATGCAGTGTCTTTGACAGTATTAAAGGAATATCTTCAGACATATCAGCAGCATGTGCTTCAAACAATCTGACTGGGTTGGACACGTCGCAAAAGATAAGAATCTGAAAAAAGAGAGACGTTATTTGAAACGCCGTTGCTGATAAGCGGCCTCTTGTAAGGCTATATCCCATTCTTGATCGTCTGCCAAGAGGCCCATCACTGCACACGCGGTTCTATTTGTAGGGTAAACATGGTCGTCAACTGTACGAACATGTTCGAACGATGTCCTGCTTTTGTGGTGACAAAGTAACATTCGTAGATAGAATACATCTCCAGAGCTAGGGTGCACGTATGCTAGCCGACCAATACATGAGCTAGTTCCTCGTTTTCTCCGCTGCCAATATTTTCCATTTGGATACCATAAAATTCTTTGGGGAAGCTCAAGTAGGTTAGGTGTCGCCCATCTGTATTGTAGATGTTATACCGGAACCATTCAGTCAATGTTGTTCTTTTGTTGTATCCATTATCAACAACTGATTGCAAAGATTCATTTGCTCTGAGAGATACACATTGCATGTTTTCAAGGTGTACGACAAGTATTTGAATAGGTGGATCTCTGCTATGTATGTTGAAACCAAGAATTCTCCAGCATGCTTCGTGTGGTCCAATATACCTAGCATATTGGAAATTTTTTATCTCGTCAATTTCAATTGCTGAATGGCTGGTATTTGGCTCTGTGCTTCCAATTCTCCTTGTAATTTGAGTAACTATCCGGTCGGTACCCTTGGAAATGTACTTAAAAAGGTATTTTATTAGCATCGTCCATTCACAGTACTCGACATTAATGTGTGCGTATAAATACATACATAGTGAACGATTATGTGGAACAACATAACCATTGTCGAGCTCGACATTGTGCTTCATTGTTACTATGCCTGTATCTCTTCACCGATAGTGCACGTACCCGTTTTTGTCAATAAACGTGGCAGGACAAAATGGCTTAAGGAATGACTTGCTGCACTCATCTCCGCGCCGCATACATGGTGCAGACTTATTGACTAATCCACATGGGCCATGCATCATGAATTCTGAAATGACTCGGTGGCCTTCAGGATCATTTGTCAGGTCTGGTAACTCTGCAAATACATATGCATCGATTTCTTCATTTGCTCTGACACGGCTTGTTTCTTTTATCCATAACAATAAATGACAATGCGGCAAACCTCTTTTTTGGAATTCAACTGTGCATAGCACTGTAATAACGGGATACTAAATTAGACAGCTAAACAACTTAGATTTGTAGAAAAGACATGTTGCTGTATAATGTAAAGAGTACCTGCTTCAACATAACCGAAAGGTCTCCTGTCTCTTAAGAATGTCACTAAATCATGTATTTTTCTTTCAAATACAGGGTCAACTACATCAGGCCTATCTGCAACTGTTACGTCTGGAAACAGTTCCATGTATTCTTCTATTTCAGGCCAATCGACATTGCATGTAAATATGATGAAGAACGATGGGTTATCGTGAACACGACATATAGCAAGTGCATCTAAATAGTGACTATACATATAGCGTGGTCCTCCAGTGAAAGATGAAGGGAGTATTATACGTGAACCAGCACCGCTTCCTTCACGTTCACCTCGTGATATGGCATCGTACAACCCTGCCATGTAATCATTTCTAATGTCGTTCTACTTTGCTCTGATGAAGTCGAGGCGTGACTGTTCGATGCTACAGTATGCAGTCACAACATATGGTTGAAATAATCGGCCACTTCTCGTTATTAAATTATACTGATTTAATCGATCATGAAGCTGATATGCATAGTACATTTTCATAGACATCTGCTTGGGCATGTCAGAGACTCTATTCCTTGCAGTTAACAATGTGAGACCCAAGTGGTATCCTTCTTCACCGCATATAAAAAGCAATGGAAACTGTAATGACATGTAGCAAGGGTGCAATTTATTAATTCGTTTCGGAGTGTCGTTGCGTTTTTCAATAATGACATCATAGTCACTTTCTACATCGGTCCCTCCTTCAAAGACTATTGCACCAATAGAATCTCCTGATGGCAAATCATACTGCCTCGAGCCTGCCACACCAAACAACTTAATTTTAAACTCTGGAATATCAGCTTTGGCCATTTTATCTCTGGCTATTCTGAATAGCCGAACTAATTCATTATGTTCGTCCAAAAATTGTATTAAATCTTCTATAGTTTCTGCCCTTAAAGTGTGGCCATTTCTTTGAAAATGTTCCAAACGAGACCTCATTATCCGTGTCATAGATATACAGCTGTAAAAACTTTGGTTGCTTTCCTGGTTCTGGACACATACTCCCCATCCAATGGTAAATCTGCCCCGAAATTTTAAAGACATAAGGCCCACATCCTCTGTTAACAGATTGATCGATCTCAGCACCCAAAGATGTCATTGCAAACATCTGGTTGTAGGCTCTAATATTTTCCATAAAATGTATGTCACTAAAGAGATGCTTTATATATTCTGGGTATTCTGCGGGCATGCGTGGCTGAACGTCCCCTCCAGCACAACACTTATGATATTCTAGACGACGACGTGGCCTGTATTTGATCCTTTCATCATACCAGAAAACCGCTTTGCAATGATGACATATATGATCACAACGGCCCATATGTTGGTATGTATCTGGAGGCCCTGCAGTGAACACATAAAATTGTGAACTGGTAAGAAAATCAGAAGCTAAAATATGTAATATAGGAAAATAAGGCCAACAGATAAAATATTCAGCAAACCTTGTCTAAGGCGGCGGGATCTATTCGATGTTTGAGTTGTATTCTGATCTGCACTTGATGATAAACGCACTGTAATTGTAGCATGAGTAAGCATAATTTGACTATGTTTGGTAATAATAATAAAAATAATATTGATACAGGTGTTTTATTCGAACCATGGAAGCACATGATAGGGAAAAAAAAGTTAACCTTGTGTGCCATGCCTTGGTCTGTTTGGCTGGCTGCATGTACTCTGATTACTTGTTGATGAAGACCATGTAGGAACTCGAAACAAAAAAAGAAATGTTAACATGAGCAACTAATAATAGATAAAATAGTACTAATACAGATGGTTTGTTTAAAGTATAAAAATATATTATGGAAAACAAATATAAAACCTTGTTTGTTAAGCGTTCGTCTGCTTTGGCGGGTGTATGTAGGGTGATTGCTTATTGATAAAGAACATGTAGGGACTGGAAATATATAAAAAAAATGTTATTTAGTAAGTCAAGAATGAGGGGGAAAAAGTAACAACAAAAAACTGAAAAGCATACCTTGTAAATGAGGCATTCGTTGGTTCACTTGTGGTGTCACATCGTCCGTTGTTATTAATGTAGAGTATGCATCACCTGTAATATGCATATGTATATTTAGAAATATGGGTGGGAACTAAATTGTATGACCACCGATTCATGTGTAGATGTAATATATACACGTAATTAACAAAAAATTATAAGACCTTCTGTATCATGTGTTAGCCTATTTGGTTGGGTGCGCGTACCCTGGTTGCTTGCTGATGGATGAGTCGTACGAACTATGACAAATAACAGGGATGTGTTAGCTAAATAAAGATGCTCATGGTTAATAATAATAGAAACATGTTTTTTTTTTTTTTTTTTTTTTTTTTTTTTTTTTTTTTTAAATAAAGATGGAAACTGTTAGTCATAGTAACATCTACCTCCGGCAGATGAAGAAGGAGCATGATTTTCAAAAGATGGATAGGTTAAGTCATTATTTTCCCTTTCATATAATTGCTCTTCACCTGGGGAAAAAAAGAACATACATCATTAAATGACTGTCTGCATATTTTTTAAAAAGACATCGACAATAGACGGTAAAAATAGGCCATGTAACATACATAAGAGATCTGTTAGCAGACCAGCCGACATGTAAGATACCCTTGACATTGTATCTTCCTGTTGCATATTACACTTATTTTGGTAATCAACCTCAAAGGCCTTACATTTTCCTTTCTGTTGTGTTTCTAATTGTGTCAGTACACAAATTATTTGTTCCTGAGTATTGTCTGTCTGATTTGTCATTATGGCCTGAAACAATAACAGTTGAAAGGAAGATGTAACCGTTCAACATTGGAATAACACATTGAAGCCTATGGTATGAAAAAAGGGAAGAAAAAAAAGAAGGTGCATGCATATTTTTTTGCTTGACTGTTCAGTCGGCATGTTAGTAACATCTCCCTGACCAAGATCACCATTCGTTGTCTGATTGTCTTTGCATATAACATTAGATATAGTTCGAGGGTCTTCAGGCGGCATGCTAGTAACCTGTGGCTGATCATGATTGCCATTCAAGGTCTCGTTGTCTTTCGATATAACACTAGATATAGTCTGATCAACATAACTTAACCTACGAACCTATCGCACCTCTCGTTTCCATTTTTTCGCAACCTCTGTACACTTTGGTGAATCTTCTAAGTTTTCATTTTCCAAACATTGTTGCAAAGTGTCGTTAACCATTCCATAGTTAACACTTTCGCGATTAAGCCTTTTTTTACCAACAGAAGTTTGGCATCCACTCTTCTGACCTACATGACTACATTCTAAAAGACTAACCTGAGCAATCCTAGGTCTGGCCTTGGTTTTTGTCCGCATATTTAGGAAAGCGTTTGTAAGCATACAAAGAGCATCAGACAATAGGCATCAACCATATGTATAACAGTTTTTCTATCATCATATACACTAATATTCCATGCAATTGTTAAAAAGAAAGTTGAAAATAGATGATCGACAACATAGGCATGCAAAGTTAATATGGTTGCAACTGCAAATGTTGCACCCATGCAAATCAAAGTTAATAGCATAATGAACATGGAAAAATAAAAAAACATGAAAATATAAACCTACATATACCTTCTAAAAGGTTTTAACTAATTTAAGAACAAATGTACCTGCTTAAGTAGGGTTTCTAATCGCCTGGATGAATTTTTTATTTTTTTTTAGCTTATTTCTTGGGTATTTTTTGGCTTATTTTTGAAGCTCAAGATTTTAGAAGGTTCTTAACCTTTCACACGCACGTGTGCATTGTACTACAAATCAAATTTCCGCCACACTTTCAAGTGTTTAGGTGAAAAAAGTTTCTACAACCAATAGATGAGTTACAACGTTTGTACTATACGTTTTCCATTTCCTTATATCCCCAACACGAATTTTTAGTTGGGTTAAAATGGGCTAAAGAACATTGGACAAAAAATGGGCTAAAGAACATTGTACGAGGCCTTTTTTTTTGCGGGAAAAGTGGAGTCAAAACGACACCGCACTCCACAACTATTAAGATATAGTATAATGCTTTTGCTATATATATTTAAAGGGTATTGTTATATCTTCTACTCTTTGTGCCTACTTATCCTCTTATCTACATAAAAATATAACACATGTATTTCACTCATTATCACACTTCATCTAAACCATCAGTTTTTTTCGCATGTCAGGATCTTGAAAGTAGGAGAATAAGTAGGAATGTTTAGTAGAAAAAAATATCATTTCTCATATTTTAATTAGGGTTGAAACAGGTCAAATTGCTCATGAAAAACTCAAAATTGGTATAGTAAAAAGTTGAAACAAGCTGAGTCTAAACAAATTAAAGCCTCTAAGTTGGAGCTCGTTTAATTACCGAGCTTCCGACCAATATATATAAAGATCACTAGTGTTGCAAGCCTAAAAGAGCCTTAGAAATATATACTCATATATCGCTTGTATGTATAACTATGTATAAAACGAGTGAAAACAAATAAATGAGCTTGAATCACGCTATAACAAGTCGAGCTTGATTTGAGCCTGTCATTAAAACGAGTCGAGCTCGAGCATGTGAAATGTGTCACGAGTTGAGCTAAATTTCAAACGAGCTCGAGCATGAGCTTTATAAATATAAATGATTTGATCTTCGGCACTAATAGACTCGAGCTGCGTTCAACTTATTTCCACCACTAATTTAAATCAACAATATGTGGTTTGATACTTTACTTATTGACCATAATCAACATATATTTTGTACTTATACTTAGCGACCAGAATCAAGGTTATCAAGATCGAAATCCTGCATAAGATTGTTTTTGTCTTTCTAAGATCGAAATTGTTAAATCAGGTGAAGATCATAAAATCTTACCAGTTTGTCACGTTTTGTTAACGGGGATAAATGAGTTAATTTGTTTTACATTTTTACTCAATGTTAATAATAAATTTATGTGAAATGCTGTTGGGATTCTAGATTTGATGAGACAAAATAAATAGAAGAATGAAACAAATGGGCTTAAAGTGACAAAGGAAGAATTCTTCAATTAATGAAGAATGAAACACAAGGGACTTGTTTGATAAAGAAGTTTTTATTTATTAGTCCTTTGTAGTCTTTTGTAAACCCTAGTTCTCTACTATATAAAGAGATCAAGGGTATAGGTTTTAATAAGTCTTCAATAATGTAGTCGATAAATGTGTGTGTGTGTGTGTTCTAGGGCGTAGTTCATTGTAAACGCCTAGAACTAGTTTTCGTGCCTCCAAGATCAGAGGTGTCTTTGATCCTGTTATTGTTGAGTAACCGTTCTATTGTGATCGAATAGAAATTGGAGGTGATTGTGAAGAAAAACTTTGTGTCAATAACAATTGATTGTTTTAATTATTCCGCTGCATATAATTGTTCATTGTTATTGTTGAACCCTATAAACTCCACAATTGGTATCAGAGCTTGGGGAGCTCGTTACCTAGGGATTCACAAAGTTTTATTGTCGAAGAAAAGAAGATTTAAAGAAGGCATCGATTTGGTTTTAAAAGGTATCGATTTATTTGTTTGTAGAATCAATTCTGGTTGGATGCATTTTTCTTATCCTCGTACTGATCGAACCTACAAGGAATTAGTTTTGATTATTTAATACTCGGTGCTTGGCGTTATTCGAATAGGATTGATATTTAATTCATTGGTTTGTGAGTGGACGTATTTAATAATAAACCTCGTACAGTCAATTAATTTTGTCGCATGTATATTCACATGGGTATTTTGCAAATTGATGTGTGATATCATTGGTCAAGAAGGTTTGCCAGTACTGAGTGGTCAAATTGGTCGATGTTTATTAATGCGTGAAGTAGCAGATCAGTATTTGGTATTTAATTGGGATTACACAGTGCTGTTACGCTTATTCTTATTCTGCTGCTGCATATATTACTCTGCTGCTACGTCTGATACACTCTGCTGCTAGTCATAATTTATTCTGCTGCTAGCTTCGAGACTCTGCTGCTGCACTTATTGATTGATACTTGCATAATTTACGAGTAGTGAGGGGAAGTAAGTATGGTTATTGGTTTACACACATACAGGGGAAGTTCACACACACAAGAGAGTTAATGTACATGTATCACTCGAGGGGAAGTTTCTATTTATTACATTCTCTATTTGTTGATAACAAAAAGGGGAAGAAATATTGTGATGGCATGGCATGGTTTAAGGGGAAGACAAGGAAGACAAATTTGTTTCATTCAGGGAGATGATTACATCTCAACTTTTCTACTTCGTCTAGGGAAGTTCGTACACGACTTTGTTTGTTTTGTCATCATCAAATAGGGGAAGATTGTTGGGATTCTAGATTTGATGAGACAAAATAAATAGAAGAATGAAACAAATGGGCTTAAAGTGACAAAGAAAGAATTCTTCAATTAATGAAGAATGAAACACAAGGGACTTGCTTGATAAAGAAGTTTTTATTTATTAGTCCTTTGTAGTCTTTTGTAAACCCTAGTTCTCTACTATATAAAGAGATCAAGGGTATAGGTTTTAATAAGTCTTCAATAATGTAGTCGATAAATGTGTGTGTGTGTGTGTTCTAGGGCGTAGTTCATTGTAAACGCCTAGAACTAGTTTTCGTGCCTCCAAGATCAGAGGTGTCTTTGATCCTGTTATTGTTGAGTAACCGTTCTATTGTGATCGAATAGAAATTGGAGGTGATTGTGAAGAAAAACTTTGTGTCAATAACAATTGATTGTTTTACTTATTTCGCTGCATATAATTGTTCATTGTTATTGTTGAACCCTAAGGCTCAAAACGATCCAAGGAGTCTAATAAACTCCATGTCAAATGCTAACAAAAATGTCAAATTCAAACTTTAAACAAAATAATAGTAGTAAAACACGGAAATGTCAAATTTTAACGGGATAAGAAAACACAACATAGATCATAAACATCTCAAAACACATGAGCCATAATGTCTAAGGGGTTGGCAATGCACATTGTTTGAACACGGTATCAACCCCATACCGTGCGGGAACACCGCCGCCGTCCCCACGGTATGGGGCACGGTATGATGAACACGGGATGTGATGCCGCACGAGAAGGAGAGTAGAAATTGACCGTTGGGAACTTTAACGGCTATTTTATTTTATTTTTATAAATATAGTGAGGTATGAGATGTAGTGTGGTATGAGATGCCAACAAAATTTGGGAGTGTGGTATGAAAAAGTAAGGGAATGAGGTTGCATAAGGGGATTGGTTGGGAGTGTGGTATGGGTTGCCAACCCCATAAGGATTATACGTAAACCATTAATCTACCATATGGAGCGGTGCATTAACCTCATTTTCTTCTTCTAAATCAAAATCTGGCAGGACCTTGAGTGATAGAAAAATAAACGTTGTATGTATAAGACTAAGAATCAAACTATAAAATATGGACTAATATAACGCTGAAAAACAAAAAATTATAAGTCTTATTTATTAATTTTATTGTTTTGGCTTAAGTGAAAATAATAGTCCAAAAGATGAAAAATGTAAAGACAATTTAGCTTTGGTAAGATGAGATCGCCAGCCGACCTTACAATCTTTACGATCTTACGCACGATGTTATGATCCTGCTTACGACCTCACATTGTGAACGATCCTAAACTGATTCTACAAGTTTTTGGCTAGTAAGATCGTAAGATTTTACGATCTAACTCGCGATCTTAACAACCTTTACTATTAATTTTATAACTATGTATTCATGGCTGACTGCATGCTTTAAAGATATAGTTTTTTCTTTTTGTTTTTTGAAACACTAGCATGTTATATATGCGTTTCGACAGCTGGTACCTTGTAATTATTAACTTTACGAGAAATGTTTTTAGATTAATTATAATCTTGTTACTCTAATTTTTTTTTAATAATTATGCAAGAAATGATCATCTTTAATTTCGCTAATTTGCTATTTTTGAGTCTAAATATGTGGTATATAATATATCTTTATTTCTTTTAATACTTAAGTTTTAGCATACGATATATCCGATAAAATTTTAATGTGGTTTGTAGTTAGCATCTAGGCTTGTATGCTTCTGTGCATCAAAAAATATTTGTTGACGCCTTTTGTGACTTATTTTCTTGTCACACGTATTTGGTCATAAAACAATAAGTTTAATTTTTGTAATGAATAAAGGCATGTTTGGTTTGTAGGTGGGTTTCGGATAAAGATAATTTGATGTAGGAGAGAGAATTTTTTTTAATAGTATTAATTATTTTAAATAATAATTTTGAAATGAAAAATATTACTTCGTATTATTTAAAATAAATATAGAAAGAGATGAGAGAAGAGTGGTACATGAGAGTTGGGACCCACTAAAAACATCAATACATATCAAAACTCACTTACTTACATATATCTTTCAGGGCCTATTTGGTTCAGGGGGTTTACATGGGTTTGGAGTTAAAAGGTTAATGGGCCGTTTGGTTTGTTGTTAGGAATTACAATGGGTATTGGATTTGGTATGAGTTAGAATGACAATGGATATGAAAAAGTGTATGATCACGATTGTTTATGTTTGGATGACAAAATATGGTATGAAAAAGTGTATAGATATATTTGAATTTTGTAGTGGAAAAGAGAGGTGCCCACAGAATGGATTTCATAGACACAATTTGATGGGTAATGAGTCTATGACTATTATATACTCATTTCATTCCTGGACCCACTAACAAACACCTTTAATCACTATGAAAGCCATAACCCATTCCCATATACCGATACCAAACGCACCCTAAATTCAATTGTTTTGTTGCATTTTTAAATTTTGGATTTAGATACTAATCCCAATTATAAGGTTAGGGGGTTTGATATGTTTTATGAAAAAGATGGGACCACATAGTATCTCTTCCACATCTTTTTTCTTTTTCACCCTCAACTATTAATATAAATAATTTTAAATTATATTTTAATACATAATATATTTTTAAATATTATTTTCTCTATCCTAACTCAAATCCAAATCCAAATCCTAATCATAAACGCGTCTACAAACCAAATAGGCCCTCAATATTTGATTGATGATTTCGTTCCTCATTTCAAAGTATACAATCAAACAATTGTCTAATATCAAATCAAGCCAAAACCCATACTAAAGATTCATACCAAATGGGCCCTAAGTGTTATTGGAGGAGTTAAATTGTGAGAACATTTAATTATTAATGGAACTACAATGATTTTAATAGTATGAATATAAATATTTAATATTTTAATGACATAGTTAGTACTTAGTAGTTACAAAATTTAAAATGCATATTGATTTGAATTTTATAACTTGTGTAAAATTAATATATTTAAAATTTCTAAAAATAGAAAGCGCTAAATGCACTGTAGATAAATAGTATAGATAACGATTTAAAAAAAAAAAAAAAACATGTGGTTTTAAGAACTTTAAGTCACCATCATAAGTTTCATATTAAACATCAAGAATTATTACAGAACTGGTTTTGGTAGTCAAAGTTTATATTCTTTTTTTATTTTATATTAAAATAATACTGGTAGAAAACGTCAAATATGCGTAAATAGCAAGAAATTATTGAAAAGGGAGTCACAGGTTGACAAATTTATATCTTATATTATTGAAAAGGGAGTCACGGGTCGACAAATTTATATCTTATCTTATGACCATCTTTTTGGAAAACAAGTCCACTATCACTTGTATTTTCACGTATACAGAAAGCAATGTATTAAAGTAGAACAATTTATGGAACAAAATGAAGAAAGTAGAAAGTAAACAATCGTCACTCATTTTTTTGTGTCGATTGATCTTCAGTTAAAAGTTGAAACTTGAAAGTGGAGTGCATGACATGTATTTTTAAAGCGTTAAGCTAGTTTCATTAGTCGATCAACAACGTGTACGGTGTTAGAGTGATACCACTAATGCAATGCTATAATGTTAAAGTTTCTTTTTCTTTTTTTACTAATATTATGTTACTTATCTTTTTAACTTTATTTCATGTAACGTATATTTTTCATCAAATTTTTTTCATTATGTCATTGAAACACTAAAATAATATCATGATTTTCCTAAGATAAGGCTGGATGCTGTAAGGCGATCAAGTTCCCCCATTTTTCTCTGCCACTCCAGCGACCTACAGGCGATTAGGTGCCCCAGTAAGGGCAACCAAGTTCAATTTTTTTTTTTTTTTTTTAATACATTTTTAAACACAAACTCAAATTTTATTTAATAATTAAAACATTACATAATAATTCAAATAAAATAAAAACATTACAATAAAATTGAAATCACACTAAAACATTACGATACTTATTAAAAACTAATAATTAAGGTTGTGTCGTTCCTTGATTTCGTTCTTAATTTCTTGCATCCTTTCTTTGACAGTTTCTGGCAAAGCCGGGTCGATTGGTGTTATATAGAATAGGATGTCTTTATCCCGTTTCTTTAGCCGGTGAAACTCAAGTCTTTCTCTTTCGGCTTGAACTTTATTTGCCTCTATTTCCAACGCTTTTTTCTTCAGTTCGTAGTAGCCGTCTGCCATTTCCTACCTCTTTTCCAAAGCAACATCCTGAAATCACTGCCATTTCTCGGCTACATCTGCCATATAAGAAGACTTGGAAGAACTCCCCGAGGACTTCTTCTTATTTTTCTTAGCGGCGTCTCGGCCAATTGGTCGCTCTTTTCGAATGACTACTTCTTCATCATCAGGCACATCCGAACCCGTTTCGGAAGTCCTTGTCTTCTTTCGACCCACATCTTGGCTTAAAAAAGCCGGCATCTCATTGTCCTTCCAAACCTCATGGTCCTTCAGAATTTCCCAACAATGCTCCAATAAAAATGCATGTTCATACATTAATAGGTATTCTTCACACGCTCGTTTGTAAACAGTGAGGTCATTCTCACCACTTCCATAATTCTTAAACGAATTATCGTAAATGGCACAAAACTGACCAACTCTAGGACGAATCCTATTTTTCCATTTGGTAACTATCGAGTTGTAAGATCTTTCTGCACCAACCTCATTTTCAAAGTACTTAATCACTTTCCGCCAAAATCCTTTGGCATTTTGGCTGTTTCCCACAATGCTATTCTCGGACACATCGCACCAAGCTCTGCACAATGCGACCTCTTCTTCGCGTGACCAAAGCGAAGAATCATTCTTTGTTTCCTTCTCCACAGCCGGCTTCTTACCCTTCGTTGCTCCTTTTTTTGGTTTCACCGGCGAAGTCTCTTATGAAATAGCATCTTCATTTGGAACCGATCCATGACCCGAACCATGAACCGAACCTTGACCAGAACCGTGATACTCTTGAGTCGGATAACCCGAACCGGTTCCCATATAAAAGTCAGGATTGTTATATAATTGTTCATCAAAATCACAAGCATTAAAATTCATACGGTTAACCGGAGAATATTCTTGATAACCTGAATATGAAGACATTGACGAGTCCATCATTGGACGATACACGGATTCGGGTGAGCCGTACGGTGGTTGTTATTGTTGTTTTCGTTGTTGTGGAGGTGGTTGTTGTCGTTGTTGTGGAGGTGGTTGTTGATAATTGATATGGTGGAATAAATGGACGATTTGTAGAACGATTTACATAAAATGGATTTTCAGTTTGTTGTTGTTGAGGAAGTTGCGATTGATAATCAAAACTAGGAGCTCGGAAATTAATGTTTGGTGACATACCGGTTAACCGAAAATTCGGATCCGGTGTTAATTGCGGCATGTTTTGAGTCAATCGGGATTTTCGGCCTTTTGATTGTGGTGTTTTCTTAGACATGTTGAATTAAGGATTGATGTGTGAGATTTTGATTAAGAGAATTGAGAGAGTTTGGTGTAGTGAAGTGTGTTAAATATGTGTATGTATTTATAGTGTTATTGAAAGATTTTTTTTTTTTTTTTTTTTTTTTTTTTTTTTTTTTTTTTTTTTTTTTTTTTGAATTGTAGCATGTTAATGTTACAAAAAAGGGGCATAATTCTCTTTTCAAATCGATCGACCCAGTGACCATGTTCTATGCGACCGAGTGATGTGATCGAGTTGTGCAGTAAGGGGATCGATCCCCATACTAGATCGAGTAAGGGTCGATCGACCTTACTGCAGATAGCCTAATGTTGGATCCTGTTTTTATAGATCCTCTCATGCTTAACAAGTGGTTAACACCCTTGCCTTTGGAGATAGATGTCAAGGCTTCGATCCTCACCCCTTGCAAGGCCGGAGGTCCTTTTCTACCTTTGGTAGAACCAAAAGTAGCCTCTCTACCATAGTTAGGGGTAAGGCTGTCTACGTCTCAACCTCCCCCATACACCGTGAAAGACGGTATTGAGACTCATAACCCGTGGAAGACGGTATTGGAAGTTACTTTACTTTTACTTTTTTTTCTCATGCTTAACAAGCATAGTTTCTTAATTATCATTCAACAACCTGACTTTCCCTTAATTAGCAATATCTCTCAATAACCACTAATAAAAAGATGTAAGTACTTGTCAACAAAAAAAGAAATATTCATGTTGATCCACAAAATTCTCTTATGTTGTTATTTATTTTCTTGTTTTTGAAGGCATGCCTTTTTAGTAGTGATCAATATATTATAGAGTCTTGAGTAGGCCTATGATTGCCGAAGTAATTACATAAAATGATTTTTATGCATGATATGATGCAAAATCATCAAGAATATACTAAAAGTATTTATTTATATTACACGAGGAATTTTGCGAAGCCTAAAAAATACTACAAAAATTAGGTATCTTTCGAGTTAAATTGTATATTCTTTTTTAAAATAATACAAAGTGTTTTGAAAGGACCATATTTTCATGGTCCATGATATGAAAAGTCGTGTATTTTGTTTTGTTTGTACCACGCCATGGTGCTTTTTTCTTTCGCATAAAATGTTTAATAAATATTTGAAACACTTTATAATAAAATATGAATCCCTATGAATTAATTATTTTTTAATACTTATAATGATTGAGAATATAGGAAATATGACGATCTAGAAATGGTCATTTTCCTGATTATTGGGATTTTTATTTTTAGCTTATGCGAGTACTTTAAGAGTCGAAACAATAAACTGCTCAAAGTACCCTTTTGAGTTACTAAAAATTATAATAGAAGGATACTAATATATCAGAACCTCAAACTCATAAGAGGCTTAAATATTTTATCTCTTATCGAGGTGAGATGAGTTGTTACAAGCTCGCGCACTTAAATTCCTGATGTCTTCCCGCATATATAACCACAAGTTACATCCCATGAGATGCATGAACTATCGGACCCATCACGCCCCAAGAGGCTATGGGTCTAATTCCATTTGTAATATCTACAGGCCGAAAAAAATGAACATATTTGGATATGTTTTTGGTTTCAATTAAAACCACGGTAGAAGAATAGTAGTAGGTCAACCTCAAGCTTATAAGAGGCTCAAATATCTCAATTCCTATCAATGTGCTGAATTATTACAATTTTATGTATTTTTGAAAATGATTTTGTAAACATTAAAGTAGCTTTGATAAAAGAAAGTTCAATACCACGAAAAGAACTTTGCCTGATTATTATACTTTACTTTTGTTGCATGTGATATAGTTTATAGAGGCTAACCACAACTACAAAATCATTGAATACGATAGATATATTATACACTTAACTAACATACGCACGTAACTATTTCCTCTTTTTATCATAATCTTTATGACTTTATCCCTGTCGAGCCAATATCCTTTTCATTATCGCCACTTCCATCACAGCCTAACCGGAGTCGTTCACCACTCACTACTTCGATAACGATACGAGTATACAATGGGAGCAATCGAATTTGAAGCTACATTCACAAAATGATCAAATCAACGAGTTATTTTGTTGTTTAGAGGCTTTTGGTGAGGACATCGTGTCCTCGCCAATACCTTCGTCGCCAGTTCTGTCTATCCTTGTAGTGACGGCTACATTCACAAAGTGAAAGTTTATTGTATGAAAAATTACTTAAACTTCGGTGACGAGTTATTCAAATCCGTAGTAGTCAACTAACCAAGTGACCAAGTTTCTAGTTAGTAACATTAGCGATCTAAGTGGCTTAAGTGACTTGTCTGGCAACAAACTGAAAGTTGATCAAAGTGTGGCCGAGAAGCAAATTAAATTGATCGACTATATATATACGATTTGATGTGTGTGAGTTGGTCAGTAAAAAAAGATAATTTGGTAAAAATGTTGCTAGTAAAGTAAATGTAATTTGTTTTAACAATCTAGCTAGCTTATTAAACATATCCATATGTTTGCATTTTAGAATATACTTTAGTAAATCGATAAAATCCACAAAGTGATCATACCAATCAATAAGCTAGTAACTCCAAAAATATAGAGACGGTTGTATACTTTATAGTTATTATCTTTATACAGAAAAATTTACTAAAAGAATCTTTCAGAAAACAAAAAAATTTAATTCCCCAATAGAGATCCCACACAACGAAATTGTCTCACATATTGTTGTCTCCGTCTCCTATTCTTGGCAACCAAGTTCTTTTTTCAAGAACCCAATTTTGACTATCTCACCTTAGCTTTTTAGTTAAAATAATATATGACTATAAGTCTATAATATGTGCACGTTAGCTTTTTAAAAAAAAATATATACTTGACCATTATTTTTGATTCACTAGCTATTAAGCATATCAACTTCTTATATAACGAGTAAACTATATTTACTGAAAAACATATAGCATGTTGTTTATAAAATACATGAACTATGTACACAGATGACATCTAAGGGTATCTTTGGTAGCGAAGTATTTAGGATTGTTTTGAAGCAACTAGCAACTAACGTTAGCGTTTGACATAAAATGTTTGTAGAAAACAAGCAACTAGCGTTCTTAATTTTTCTAAATGCTCCAAATCAAAATGCTACTTCGAATAGCATTATTTACGAGCAACTAGCGTTTTCACTTACTAATTATAACTATAAAACTATTACCAAACTCTTTATCAAAACAAATAGGTATTGTTCTTGTTACTGCTTTCTGCTACAGCTAACTACTAATGCTTTTTGTTACCGTTATTTTCGTCAAACATAGCATAAGTATATGCATGATTTTGTTTCATCAATACTTCTAGTACATATACTAAATGTAGAGAGTACAAAGTTAACCGAAAATAAATGTAAAAAAAGTAAGAAATAAAGATGCAAATCAGGAAAGAGTTAAACAAATATCTGGCATATAAAGATGTTTTTGTTGGTATCCATGTAGAGATGTTTGGCCTTATTGAAAAGAATTACAGTATTATATATTTATCGCAAAAATATTTTATCCAATCAGTAAATTAATATGGCCATGCTAACTCAAATTATTCATTTTATTTTTATTTTTTTTTTTTTTTTTTTTATTTTTTTTTTACTATAAAAGTTAACCCAATTTTAATCGTTATCACTTATAATCATTTGGTCATCAAGTCATACTTAAACTATAACTCTAAAACCTATGTGTTTCATAGTAATAGATAGTGTTTGAAATATGACGCTATTATTTCGAAATAATTACAAAAGAAGATTCTAATGACCTTCTCAAAAAACCACCATATAAACACAACACATAAACCTCAAAAACCTCATTCACCACTCGTGCTTCATACACTAAAAATAGATAAGTGAAGTGGTGCATCAAGAACCTCATTAAAAAACATCATCATTCATCACTCATTTCATCTGATCAAACAAAAAATGATGATGAGTGACATCCTTAGTGTTCCAAACTTTGGTATGTTTCATAATTCTACAATAAACCCTTTGCTAAATCCAGTTTTCTTACATGGGTGTGTTTCTTTGATCCAATTCTTGTTTTTGATATTTATATTAGTCTCATTGGTTATTAAAAGATTAAGGATTGATCGAAACGATGTTTCGAAACAAAGCTTTGGTTGTTTGTATTACAAACAAGCTTTGTTTTGTTGTGTGACTCTTTCAGTTTTTAATCTTGCTTTGTGTTTTTGGAATAGTTTTTATTGGTATAAAAATGGTTGGAATGATGAGAAGATTGTGACACTCTTGCATGGTGGTCTAGGAACACTTGTTTGGTTATTTGTTTGTGTTTATTTGCATACAATTGTTTCGAATTCGTCGACAGAATCTAGGAAGTATCCGTTTGTTTTAAGGTTTTGGTGGGTGTGTTTCTTTACGGTTTCTTGTTATTCACTTGTTGTAGACTATGTTTACTATAAAAAAACAAGTAGTTCGATTTCGATGTTCTTTGTGTCTGATTCTGTGTCTAGTTTCATGGGGTTGTTTCTTTTTTTCGTGGGGTTGTCGTATAAAAGTGAGGAAGAAGGTCGAGATGGTAATCTTGAGGAACCACTATTGAATTCGGGTTCTGTTAGTAATAAGGGTGAAATTTCGTCAACATATGAAAAAGCAAGTTATTATAGCTTGTTAACATTTTCTTGGATGAATTCGGTTATTGCAAAAGGTAATAAAAAGCCATTAGATCTTGAGGACATCCCTCAGCTCTCAGATATTGATAGTGTGAGAAAAGTGTTTCCTGTTTTGTTAAATAAAGTAGAGTCTTTAAGCAATGGGAGTACTCAAATTACAACATTTGGTCTCACAAAAGCGCTATTCTTTATCGTGTGGAAGGATGTTGTGATCACGGGTTTGTTAGGTTTAGTATCTTCGTTGGCTAGTTTTGTCGGTCCTTACCTCATAGACTCATTTGTTCAATACCTGAATGGTATCCGAGCTTATGAATACCAAGGTTTTGTTTTAGTGGTTGCATTTTTCGTGTCAAAGATTATAGGGTGTTTCACACAACGACATTGGTACTTTAAGCTGCAACAAGCTGGAATTAGAGCCCGTTCTGCTATTGTTGCCATGATTTACCTAAAGGGTTTGACCATTTCTGGTCAGTCAAAGCAAGGGAACTCGAGTGGTGAAATCATCAACTTCATGGCTGTTGATGCAGAAAGAATAGGTGACTACGCTTGGTATATGCACGATTTTTGGTTAGTGTTTGTGCAAGTAGGTATCGCATTACTACTTTTATATAAAACCTTAGGACTAGCCGTCATATCTTCATTTATCGCTACAGTTCTTGTATTGTTGGCTAATTATCCACTAGGAAACATACAAGAAAAACTTCAAGATGATTTGATGAAATCGAAAGATAAACGGATGAAATCAACATCCGAAATCTTAAGAAACATGAGGATTTTAAAACTTCAAGGTTGGGAAATGAAGTTTCTGTCGAAAATTGTCAAACTTCGTGACGAAGAAGAAGGGGCACTAAAGAAGTATATGTACACTCTGTCCATGACTTCGTTTATTTTCTGGGGTGCACCAATTATTGTGGCGGTGGCCACTTTCGCTACATGTTTGTTTGCTGGTATCCCGCTCGAATCAGGGAAAGTTCTTTCTGCACTCGCAACTTTTAAAATACTTCAAGAGCCGATTTACAATCTTCCAGACTCAATTTCAGTGTTTTTCCAAACAAAAGTCTCACTTGATCGCATTGCCACATTCCTTCGCCTGGACGACATAGATTCTAATGCTATCTATAAGGCTCCACATGGTAGTTCTGAAACGGCTATTGAAATTATAAGTGGGAATTTCGCGTGGGATAGTAGTGTGTCTTCTAACCCGACACTCAAAGATATAAACATTAGAGTGAATCATGGTATGCGTGTTGCTGTTTGTGGGACCGTTGGGTCAGGGAAGTCAAGTTTATTGTCGTGTATATTAGGTGAGGTGTCTAAGGTATCAGGAAGTGTGAAAGTAGAAGGTACAAAGGCGTATGTAGCTCAATCACCATGGATACAAAGTGGGAAGATTGAAGATAATATCTTGTTTGGTCGGGAGATGGATCGAGAGAGGTATGAGAAGGTTTTAGAAGCATGCTCGTTGAAGAAAGATCTTGAAGTTCTTTCGTTTGGTGATCAAACGGTTATTGGTGAGCGTGGGATTAATTTGAGTGGTGGTCAGAAGCAGAGGATACAGATTGCTCGGGCTCTTTATCAAGATGCTGATATTTATCTTTTTGATGATCCGTTTAGTGCTGTTGATGCTCATACAGGAAGTCATCTTTTCAAAGTAAGCGTTTTTTGATAATCCTTTTAGTGTGTATTTAAAATTTTTGTCACGTTATTTGAATGTTCATGTGTTTTTTTCTTCAATGACAGGAGTGTATGTTGCAATTTTTGGACTCGAAGACTGTCATTTACATCACACATCAAGTCGAGTTCTTACCTGCTGCAGATCTTATTCTGGTGAGTCTTTGATTTTCATTTAGTTTGTACATATCAGCACATAAAGGTATTGCATTTCATAATTTCCTATAAATCCTAAATTGAAAGAAAATGTCTAAAGGACTGAAATTTCTAATCCCATTGTTTCATACTAAAATTATGTCCTAAATACATGTCCATTTATCTTGTACATATGAACACATGTCTCACTGATGTAACACCTTTATAATCAGGTTTTGAGAGATGGAAGAATCACACAAGCAGGAAAATACAATGACATTCTAGATTCAGGAAGCGACTTTATGGAACTTGTAGGTGCACACAAAGAAGCTTTATCATCCATTGATTCCATAGGAACAACCGGTGATCAAGCACAATCAGATAGTTCCACAAAGAACACAACCAACACTCAGAATGATAAAACAGATGATATCTCGGGTTCAAAAGCACAACTTGTTCAAAAGGAAGAAAGAGAAAAAGGAAGAGTAGGTTTCTCAGTCTACTGGAAATACATAACAACCGCTTACGGAGGGGCACTTGCACCACTCATAGTATTGGCACAAGTCGTCTTCCAAGTACTTCAAATTGGAAGCAATTATTGGATGGCTTGGGCTTCTCCAGTATCAGCTAGTGATCCAGCTCCTGTCGAAGGCTCAACACTAATCATTGTTTATGTAGCTTTAGCAGCTGGAAGTGCAGTATGCATACTTGCAAGAGGCTTGCTTCTTGCAACTGTTGCATATAAAGCGGCTACTATTCTATTCCACAAGATGCACTTGTCTATTTTCCGGTCGCCCATGTCTTTCTTTGACTCTACTCCAAGTGGACGAATACTAAATAGAGTAAGGAACCACCTTCTATTCTTATTCATACTTATTTTTCTAGAATCTAGATGTAGCAAAATGAGCAGGTCAAACACATTGGCTAATGGGTCAAAACAGGTCATTTTTATTCGGGTTGAAATGGTCGAAACACTTTTTGTCCCAACCTTATATTTTCTATAAATAATGCATGCTTAAATGTGTTAAGAAATAGTATGCATGCGTAATAACATAACCAACTTTGATTTGATTTCTAATTCAAGTAACTACCTTATTATCGGTTAAGGTAATCATAAGATCGATTTGACCATGTTAATTTGTTTTAAGCTGTTGTTTTTGACTTAGCATCTTTCAATTTATAGGCATCTACAGATCAAAGTGCAGTCGACATGCAAATTCCTTACCAAGTCGGATCATTCGTATTTGCCATCATTCAGCTTCTTGGAATCATTGCAGTTATGTCACAATGTGCTTGGCAAGTGATCATAGTGTTCATTCCTGTTGCAGGATTGTGCATTTGGTTACAACAATATTACTTGCCATCAGCAAGAGAAATGGCACGTTTAGTTGGAGTATGTAAAGGTCCTGTGATACAGAATTTTTCTGAAACAATATCGGGATCTACCACCATTAGAAGCTTTGATCAACAAAGCAGATTTCAAGACACGAATCTGAAACTAAATGACGATTTTGCTAGACCAAAGTTTCATGCTGCTGCTGCTATGGAATGGTTAGGCATACGGTTGGATATGCTGTCGTCTTTTACTTTTGTTGTGTTTTTAATTTTCTTGATATCTATCCCGGAGGGAACTATTGATCCTAGTATTGCGGGCTTGGCTGTTACATATGGACTTACTTTAAACACTTTACAAGGATGGGTTGTGTGGACTTTAACCAATCTTGAAAACAAAATAATTTCCGTGGAAAGAATATTTCAGTATTCTTCTATTCCGAGTGAACCTCCACTTGTTATAGAATCAAATAGGCCCGATGATCAGTGGCCGTCACAGGGTGAAGTCGATATACGTCATCTTCAGGTACTTAAATCATACTATTTTCTTCAATAATGATAATGTACTAGTCAAGTAAACACTATTATTGAATCTGGTGAGTTCTTTTGAAAAGGTTCGGTACGCACCACATATGCCACTTGTGTTACGAGGTCTAACGTGCACTTTCAGTGGTGGAAAGAAAACCGGAATTGTAGGAAGAACCGGTAGCGGGAAGTCAACTCTGATACAGACACTCTTCCGCCTTGTGGAGCCTGCAGCTGGACAGATTCTGATAGATGGAGTTAATATATCCACAATCGGACTTCATGATCTTCGTTCAAGATTGAGCATAATTCCTCAAGATCCAACCATGTTTGAAGGAACAATCCGTAGCAACTTAGATCCCCTTGAAGAGTATACAGACGATAAGATTTGGGAGGTAGCTAAATTACATAATAATGATTTCTATGCTTTCAAACATCATATTGTGCTATATGGGGTGTTTGGGGTTGCTTACTTGCTTAATATAATTGCTTGTTTGGTTAATGCTTTTTAAAATAAGCAACTTCAATATGTTTTCTTTAACTTTTAAACAATCAAATATCCCAAACCCGTTCAAATTAAACTTCTTATCTTCTATATTAAAAACGCATTAAGCAGATATAACACTCCCATAATCTAACAATAATTGTTATTACTTTAGGCACTCGATAAGTGTCAACTTGGAGATGAAGTGAGGAGCAAGGAAGGGAAACTCGACTCACCAGGTCGATCTTGTTCATAGTCTTTATATTTAAGCATTTTCATCTTATATTACAGTGTCTTATTAGTTTTCATTTTACACAAATAGTTACCGAGAATGGAGAAAACTGGAGCATGGGTCAAAGGCAGCTTGTGTGTCTAGGGCGGGTGCTACTCAAAAAAAGCAAAGTCCTGGTACTTGACGAAGCTACTGCATCAGTCGATACTGCAACTGATGGAATGATTCAACAAACACTCAACCGACACTTTAATAACTCTACTGTTATAATGATTGCACATCGGATCACATCTGTGCTTGATAGTGACATGGTTCTAGTTCTAGAACAAGGTACATTAAGCAACTTTTTCAGCTCTAGTGTATGTTTCCATTAAAGTCTTAATCTAAGAAAATTTTGTTCTGTATAGGTTTGATTGAGGAATATGATTCGCCAGCAAAGTTGCTGGAAAATAAATCGTCTTCGTTTGCAAAGCTTGTTGCTGAGTATAGTATGAGATCGAGTTCCAGTTTTGAAAACTTAGCAGCGACAAAATAATTTGAGTGCAAAAATTGGTGCTTGATGATCTGATCTCGATTAATGCTCGAAAGTGCATGTAGACATCAGAAGCTAAATGAGTTCGAGTACTGGCTAGCTAGATTATGTTGGCATGAGGAGCTTGGGGCACTTAATGATCTGATCGTGTTTCCTCGAACACACATATTTCCACTGTTTTCTATATATTTTTTTGGGCAAGATTAATTAACTAGTTTCTTCTTGTAACTTGTTTAAAATTACCAATGTACTTAAAAATTAAAGATAATTTTCAATCGAGTTTTGAATCTTATAATTAACGGATCCTTCTTTCAGTATCATATATATATCATTTCCTTTTAGGTGAAACTATGAAAATTACAATCAAGACATATATCCTATTGATAACTAACCCATGTTTGCTAAATGGTTTGTACAAGGTTGGGGGCTTTGCTCGATGTAATGTCGAAAATAATAGCCGTTTTACATTGTTTGCTAAATGGTCCAGTTCTCTTACTGTTGACAAGAATCCTTGAATATATTGAAAAATAAGCATTTTAACTTCTGAATCTGCTTATATTAGATGAAAGTCAATAAAAATGAGTAATCGACTCAAAAGTCATATATTTTAATGCTTAATGATTTCATCCAAATGTTAAATATATTTATGCAAACAAAACTTGATTGCGATATTACATTACTCGTAAAAACCTACAGGGATTTAACTATGACATTAACCTATATATTTGTCAATTAAATCCCACCATATTTATTAACCACACAGTTTGACTTACTGAACAAGTCAACTGTGTAAACTGGACTCCAGATTCTGTATAAGTAGTGTTATTATTCAAATATCCTATTGATAACAAACCATCCTTCAAATCTACCGCAAAAGAAGACTTTGAACTTTATCTGATGATAAATTCTTATTCCTGAAACATGTTTAGTAGCTTCTATCAATACTATAAACACTATAATATATGTTCTTTCATAGACATGGATATGAAAAAAACTGAGTGAAGTTGATGAGAGTAAAAAGTTTGACTCAAAAGTCAAATATTTTTATGGTTCACCATTTTGTCCCAATGTAGAAGTTTTTTTATGTAAATCAAAACATGTGTATGATATTAAATTACTTATAAAACTTTACTGAATATGATTATAACATGATTATCTCCAACATCATGTAAAATCCAATCATGAACACAGTTGACTTTCTGAAGAAGTCAACTGTGTTATCTGAACATCATGAGTTAACTTTTCTAACATCAAAAATTCAAACTGCTTATAAAAACCAGTTACTTCACTTTTAAAGTTAATAATTATACCTTGTTTTAACTGTAAGCATCTTGTATTGAAGACTTGAGTCATCAATCCCACCTCCTTGTACTTTAATTTCAAGGCCTGCGTGATGAGGGCATGATAAAACAAACAAAGAAGTGTTAAGATGTTAAACCAATTTATCTATTGACTTTTAACTCTTTTAATTAATGTTATTTTTAAAACACCCCTGGTTCGGCTAGCCAATACATGTTATTATACATATTGTACGAACTAATAAAACACACAAAACTTCATACAATTTATATGCAAACAAGTTGATGGTACATATGGTTTTGAAACTGGACCGGACCAACGGGGAATGGTTTGGCTAGCCAATAAAAATCGTCCGAAAACGAACCAGAGAGGACCGGTCGGAACCGGTAAAAACGGGTGAACCGGGCCAGACCGGGATCATTTTCTTCTTGTTTTTCTCCGGTTAATCAACTCGTCATTGTTATTTTGTTGGTACCGGGACTTAGTCACAGGGTACCCGCCGCCACAACGTGCGGGTACCCTTCTAGTTATTCTTACATGAAGATAAACCAAAAATAAAAAGTCAAACAAGACAAAACCACCTCATTGGTTCACAAATGAATTAAAAGTATTCTGGTTAAAGTAATTGGACAAAACTCAGTTATATGAATTTATACAACCAAATTAGTTTCTTAACAGATGTTCGTAACTTAATCACCTTTGTGTGCTCATTGCTTCCCAGTCATGGAAACTCCGCGCTGAAGGAAATTAATCAAACATTAGGATGGATAGCAACACATGTACTAATTTAAAATTGGAAATGAAGTGAACATAAACCAGAGAAAGTACCTGTTATAAATTTATAATACTTATTTGTGACTTGGCTTCTGAAAGTATTGGCTGAAGCATGATAAAAGAAGACTCTTGGTTTTGTTCATAGCTGAAGGATACATATGACGATGTTCGTATCATGTAAACCCAACGATACGCAGACACCCAAGGTCAAGGGTCTTCAACTTTGTATCACTGAAGTCGATACATTCAAGTTTTAATCCCTCAACACGCATTTGAAGTTCTACCAAATCATGACAGCCTCTGAGTACCAGAATCTCAAGATTCGGAGTACTCCCGAGGTGAAGGGTCTTCAACTTTGAATGACTGAGGTCGACCTCTTCGAGCTTTGGACTTTCAGCAGGCATTTGAAGTTCTACCAAATCATTACAGCCTTTGAGTATTAGCTTCTTAAGGCTTGGAGTATTCCTGAGGCGAAGGCTCTTCAACTTTAAATGTCTGAGATTGAGATATTCAAGCTTTACACTTTCAACAGGCATATAAAGCTCTACGAAATCCCCACAATTGATATATATGATCATAATGAATACGATTCTGAGGAACCTGAGCTTATGAAGAACCTAACATAAGTAGAAAAAACAATTAATATTGGTGCAATGACAAACCAATAGATATATATGATCATAATGAATCATGAAAAACAACAAATTAATTCTACCTTTTCTTCTCCATCTTCCCAAAGTTGAACAATATTACTCTTGTACATTTCAAGTCCAACAAGATATTTTCCTTGAAATGTATTCGGTAAACTCGAAAAAGGAAAACCGTCCCATCTCATAAATCGTAAGGAATTTGGAAGGTATTCGCTAACTTTATCAAATTCATGAACAATATTGCTCTTATAATAAAAATAATAGGTATTTATGTGAATAAATCTAAGATCCTTCATTTTTGCTAGACCTTTTACTGCAGCAATTCCGGCACTGAAATCCGGTGACCGCAAGTATAGACATTTAGTTGCTTGGGTACCCTGAAATCGAAAAAACAATTACCCTTAATTTCAAAACGCCCAAAACATGATCAAATTGAGAGTGAATGAAGATGATATAAAGCGAATTGAATGATAATTCAATTCAAATTAATGAATTTTTGAATGATTATTAGAGAGAGTGAATTTGGAGAAAACTTTTAGAATGACAAACAAGGAGGAAGAGGGTGTTTGTTTAAGCTTATATGTGGGCTTAAGTAGGGATGGCAAAAAAAATCCTAACCTGACGGGAAACCGAAACCCGAACTAATTGGGCTGGGGCGGGGCGGGGCATGCTAATCGGGTTACGGGGCGGATTTGGGGATTAAACGGGGATTTTAATCGGGTTTGGGGCGGGGAGTGGGGAATCCTCGCCCCGCCCCATCCGATTAATATATACACATATATAAATATATCTATACCGTATTTTGTTAGTATTTACGTAATAAAAAAATATTACTCTAATATTGTTAGCTTTTTTATATATGTAAGATTGCAAAATTGTGATTATACAAACTCGTTTAGTATCATATTTTTAAGTTTTAATTTTTGACGGTATAATTTACTACGGTATTATTTATGTATAATACTATTGTTGAAAACTTAATAAGGCTTGTTTGTAATTGATTATTAATAGGTTCGTTATTGCTAACGGTATAAAAATAACAATAAATGTGAAATGGTGCGGCTTTGTTCGAAAATTGCACCCAAAGAGGACATCCCGATAAGATCCCCGATTAATACGGGGCGGGTTTGGGGGACTATCACGCCCCAACGGGGCGCCCCGATTAGATCCCAGATGGGGATCGGGGCGGGTTTGGGGAGAACTTTGGTAATCGGGTTTGGGCATGGGGATGGCCGCCCCGCCCCAAACCCACCCGTTGGCATCCCTAGGCTTAAGAGCTTATGAAAATTGACACCAACTTTTATTTTGTCTAATATAATATTTTAAAAAGACATTATTGACCAGCTTTTATTTTGTCAAATTTTAGACCAAACTCAAAACTTTTTAAACTATTGGACCAAAAATGAAATATTCAGTAAACCACAAGGATAAAAAATGTAGTGAACTCTCAGTTTTATTACTGTATGATTTAATTCTTACCAGGTCATTAGTCAATATGTCCTCAATTTCCTCCTTAACCCACAATCGGCTATGTCTTTGAGGTTCATTGGACCGACGAACAATATTCCTACCCATTTCTTGTAAATGATCATGCATCCCCAATTCCTTATATTCATCACTTCCCGAATCAGTGATTATAAAATATTTCCTTTTAGATATAAGAGATTTCTGCTCAAGAACTCTTAAACCAATTTTAGCATGGAATCCACGGCTTTCAAGCACTCGGATTGCTTCGTCTTCCTTCCAACCTCTGAGTAAGCATGCAACACCCAGAAAAATTTCTTTGTAATCCTCCTCAAGACTATTATAGCTTAATTCCAATTTTTTCAAAGTTTCCTCCAACGGAATTGTTTTTAGTCTTTCTATGGCATCTTTCCATTCAATTTCATCTTTACCACATAGAAATGAACCCAAAACTTTTATAGTCAATGGAAGACCAGCCGCATAACGTACAACTTGCCTCGATAGCTCTTTGTAACCTTCAATTTCAATCTCTCTCCCAAATGCATACCAACGGAACATGAAAATTGCTTCATCATTCGATAACAAATTGACATCATGAATCGAGTTCACTCTGTGTGCACGCAGCACTTGCTCATCTCTGGTTGTTATGATAATTCTACTTCCCGGCTTGAACCAATTACGAACGGTTAACGCCTCAAGTTGTTCTATGTGATCCACATCATCTAGAACAACTAGAACCTTTCTACTGTGCAAGAACTTTTTCATCATATTTTTCCCGTCAGAAACACTACTTACTCTAATGTTATTATCATTTAGAACATCTGAGAGTACTTGCTTCTGCAACTTCTTCAAACCCGACAAAGAGGTTTTTGAAATTTCCCTAACATTTTCTACAAAGCTTTGACCCTCAAACTGAACGGATATATGATCAAAAACAGCTCTGGCCAAGGTTGTCTTCCCAATTCCTCCCATGCCCTTGATCCCTATCATGCGAACATCATCAACACCGGTTTGTAAAGATGAAACAACATCGTTTACTCGGGTCTCCATGCCTATTAATTTTCCATCAACATCCGAGTTAATGAAACGCAACTCTAGTGATATCTCTTCAACAATCTTTTGGATAAATTTAGCTTCATGTCTGTATGTAAAATAGGATTCAATAAGCTTGTTAAAAATCCTACTTGAACAATCAATTTCAGATAATAACACATACAATTGTATATGAAGTAATGGCATAGAATCAGTGATCGGTTAAAATCAAGTCATATTTATTTCCAAGGAAACACAAGTGAAGTATGTGTGACCCGGTTCGTTATCCCCGATGAGAGTTGAATGGAATTTGTGAGATCGGGTTTGTGAATCGTGTTTGAGATATAAAAATTTGAGAGATTTTGAATTTGGATTACAACTACGTAAAACAATAAGTAGGCTAGGAAATAAAATACAACTAAAAACAATTAACGTAATTAAAAACGTAAACGTGATAAACTAAAACATGAAATCTACGAAATATAAATCCTACGGGTATCAAATTAATTTCCCTACACTCTAAATTATAAAAGAAAATTTTGGAAAAAAAGAAAATTAGAAATTTAATTAAAATTCTATTTAATATGATTTAATTACTAATAAACACTAATTAATTCAAAATAAATGCTAAAACTATTGAAATAAATCTGAAACTTTTTTACAAAATACTTAATGCTAACAGGAATCTAAGAAGATTATGAAAAGCCTAAGTGCTTAAGTCAAAAGCTGTGAAAATAAGCAAACAAGAACTGATTATATAAAATAAGCTAAACAGACAAACAAAGGTTTTAAATTAAATGATGCATAGATATGATTAAAAAGAACCAAGGGCGAGATGGTGTTGTGTGTATGGTATGAGGTTTAGAGTGCAGGAGGTCCAGGGTTCGAATCCCACCTCTTGCACTTTTTGAACTTTATTTTTTTTTTTCAATTTTTATTTTTGCAAAGTACTTTAACAACAATTCAAACAAGCTTTTGTGAACAAATTTTTGCTACAAAGCTTTAAAGCCACTTGCACAAATTTATAAAACCAACAGCTAGGAGCCTTTTTTGCATAAAAATTAGTTTGAGATGGAGTAGCAGCTATGGAAGGTAAAAAAAAAACCAAAGTAACATACACAAAACAACCTTAAACAACCACAAATATGCTCATAACAACAATCTAACTACTGAAACAAAAATTAACAGTTACCAACACTATCAACTAAATCATAATCACCTACGACAGTTGAAACAGTACATCATCATATCACACATATCTAAACCATAATACAGTAACAATTGAATCTAACTGTATACATTAAGAGTAAAAGATTGCAATATGAAATCAAGAACTTACAAGTTAGTTCTCAGCTTTCTGAGAACCTCCTAAGGCTAGCCTATCTTTAGATAGGCATATCACCACTGAGTACCATCAAACAACCACTGTGACCACCACATATTACCCGTTTGACTTTTGTTGACTTCCTGATTAGAACTAGTTTAAGCTGGATTGAAGCAACCAACGTTAACAAGCTACAGTAAAGAGACTTTGAAAATAGATTTAGGATACTACTTTGCTTGGAAAATTAAATGACAAAGAATTTAAATGCAAACTAAGATTTCATTGAAGACTGGAAATTGAGTACAAAGTAAACTTAAGTTAAAACATAATTTTAAAGAAAACAGGCTAAACAACTACTTGCCCTAGAAGGCTTACAAGAAATCCTATTTATACTAGAAACTAAGCTATGTCCTCACTGCCTTGGTTGTGTTTCTTCTCTGAGAGGAGACCTTTGATAACTTCGATTTGTGCTTCTTTGGATACTTTCCCAGCCGTAGGATTAAAAAGAAATGATCTCAGCTCTTGATTTTGGTCTTGGTGCCCACTAACTCACACGGATAGGTGAGGTGGATGATGGGGAGGTATAAGGGGAAGGGTTTTGGTGTTGGGGAGAAGAGAAGTGGGTAAAACGGTGAAAGTTTTGGGGAGAGGTGGTTTGTCTGGTTGTGTCCCGTGATTGTTTTGGCGGGCTAGAGAGGAAGAAGACAAGATGGCTGATGAAGTTAGGGATTTTGACCGGTTTGGGGATTTTGACTAAGTTTTATCTATTAGAGGTGTTGGGTGGGTCGGGTATAGTTTGGATGTGGGCCGGTGGGTTTAATTTAAGGTGTTGTGGGCTGGTGAGTGGTTGGGTTAAGGATATAGGGTTAAATGTTGGATCCGGTTGTTAGTTTTTTGTTTAGGATAGATACCAAGGACCAAATGTGTAATTCATGAAATTTCAAGGACCAAATCTGCCGAATCTTCAAAGCTAATCCAGGGACCAAAATTGCCAAGCTTATTATTCCAAGGACCGAAAATTTATTTTTTATTATTTTTTTATTTTTTTATTTTTTTTTCAAGCTTGAGGGACTAGACTTGCCATTTATGCAAATTTTGTTTGTTTTTCAATCTTTTTCAATCATTTTGCATATGGATAACACAAAAACACATTTCAAAGATATTTAACATTATTTGATCGTTTTAAAGTGTTTTTTGGTTGTTTTGACTCGAAAATTGGACGAAAAGATATGTGTAAAACGACACATATCAAATCCCCCACACTGAGCAATTGCTAGTCCCTAGCAATTTTTTATGAAAAGTTAATGGATTTTAAAAACTCTTTACCAGAAGCCATTACTTCTGGAGTAGCCATTGTTTCAGTGTGTGAGACCTTGGTACAATGATAACCAAATGATTTTGAGCAAATCACCAGCTGCCAACGGATTTGGTTCGTCTTTACCAGAAGCCGTTTGCTTCTGGACTAGCCAACTCTTAGATAAAACAACTTATTATCTTTGGTGAGCTGATGACCAATTATGGTTTTCCAACTGCCTTTACCACAAGCCATAATCTTGTGGGCTAGCCAACTCTTCATCTTTTTAGGATATGGTGAGTCGAATACCATACAATTTTTGGCAAATTGTAAGCCGTAAACGGATTTGATATATCTTTACCAAGAACCGTTTGCTCTTGGATTAGCCAATCCTTTTGTGTGTTAGACATGGTGGACTGATACCCATTTGTTGTGTAAGTGCAAAACACTTACACCAAAAAAAAAATTTTGGCCAAAAACGGGGGAATTAGATGGTATATATACGTGATTAAATTCGTGAGAATTCCCCCCACACTAGAAATGAATATTGTCCTCAATATTCAAAGTACCGGCTGTTATGCCGAAACTGAGAACGTAAAAGGGAAATATTACGGGCCATTTTTTTTTTTTTTTTTTTTTTTTTTTTTTTTTTTTTTTTTTTTTTGTGGTTTAATAATTTTTTTTTTTTTTTTTTTTTTTTTTTTTTTTTTGAAATTTATGTACAACAGCGGGGGGCATCTCCCCCACACTAGGGTGGTAGAAAGTAGAAAGAAGTCAGAAATATGGGTGAAAACCCATATGGTGTGCTACTGTTTTTGTTAACCGAGTCGCTAGCTTGACTCGACCCCGAATTCATTTGTCCATGGGGAAGCAAGTGGAAACCAATCTCAATCGGACTTTCATTCAAATTGTTTGGATAAACACTTGAACATGAGAAAGTTCCACACCGATGAGATAAAACCCGCGGTATTTCAATAGAAGAAACTATTAAGGGTGATACCGGGGTCAAATATGGTGTCCTCATTCCCGTAGGAGAAAAGGGAAAAAGCAATCACACCATATGTGATGAAGAGAAGCAAGATTTTTATTATTATCATGTAAAACTCTTCATCATCAGAAGCATCATCAGCTTCAACGGGAGGGAGGGTTGGGATACAATCTTCAAGAAGTAAATCTTTCAACACACCTCCCCCCACACTAGAATCATCCTCCAGATCAAAGTAGAAATGATCATTTTCAGGAGGAGATATCATATGAGGGAGTTCAACCGAGAACTCCTCATGATATCGATCATTTTCATCAAAATGAAATACATCATACTCGGGAAGAGACATATAAGAATGGGAAGTGGTATTTACACTTCCCGTCTCTTCCAAATGATCGATATCAAAACGAAAGGCTTCATAAGCCGAGAGTGAATAATCCGGATGAGGAGTGGGATTGCCACTTCTCTCCTCTTGATCATTAAACACAAAATTCTCAAATTCGGGAAAAGCATCCTCGAGCTCGAGCTCGGAAGGATAAGACGGCTTTTCCACAACAACATCATCCTTTGGGGGGAGAGCAAACAATGGTTCATCAAAAATCATTTTTTCTAAAATCGGGCCATCTCCCCCCGGATCAACATCGGGCTCAACAATTTGAGCATCAAACAAGAAGACCTCGAACTCTTCTTTAGAAATATCACTTTCCTCAAACGGAGGAGAAGTATAGGAAGAGTCGGAAATGAGTGATGTGGAAGTAAGAGTGGGATTTTTGGCAATATCAATACGACAAACCGATTCTGAAGGTGGGGCAAGTGGTGTGCTCTTAGAGCTAGCAGTTTTTACCACTTCCGTTGTATCTTCCGATTCGTGTTCATCGTAATCAAAAATACTCTTAATTTCCGCATTACAACTTTTGAACCATTCACTTGAACCAGGGGCTATGTTCATTGCTTTGAGCTCAGAACGTTTTTGTGCAACACTTTTGACCGTGAATCTTGAAAGTTTTGAATCAATTTTTTCAGATTTTTTATCAATAGTAGCAACGTTGCAATTTGACCCCTGATTAATGTTGAACGTGATCTCTTCATTTTCAACACGAATGGTTAATTCTTCGGCGTACACATCAATAAGAGCACGACTCGTTCTTAGAAAAGCTCTACCCAAAATGAGTGGAACTCGTGGATCGGCATCGAAGTCTACAACAACAAAATCTGTGGGAAATTGGAACTTTCCCACTTTCACGACAACATCCTCAGCTATTCCAAGCGGATAAGTAGTGGTACGATCCGCTAGCTCGAGTGTCATGCACGTGGATGTAAGCTTTGGAAGAGATAGTTTTTCCCATATCGAGAGTGGCATGAGGTTAATACTTGCGCCAAGATCGGCCAAGGCGGAGCATTTCACCATCCCCGAGAAATCACACGGGATTAAGAACTTGCCGGGGTCTCCAAGCTTTTCGGGAAGCTTCTTGAGGATGACCGCCGAGCATTGCTCGTTTAATGGGGTTTTTGCCATATCGACTAACTTATCCTTGTTGCTTAACAACCCTTTGAGTGTAGTTGCAAACTTTGGCATGAGAACGAGAGCATCAGCAAAGCTTATGTCGAAGTGCATCTCATTGAAGATTTGGAAGAACTTTTCCATTTGCACATTGTTTTTCTCTTTAAGCTTTTGATCATTAAGCCTTGAAGGATATGGTATTGAAGGCTTTGGATTTGTCTTCGGAACATCGGGTTCCGGAATTGGGGTTGGGATTACCGAAGGTTGGACGTGTGCGGTACTTCGTGAGCTTGTGGAATGCACCTTGTCCGTTGTCTCCTCGGTCTCAATTTCAACTACCTTTGGAGGAAGAGAAGAAGAGGTAGTTGGAATTTTGGGTCCATTATATTGGACACCACTCCTTGTTGTGATCGCCTTCACATCGCCCCTCGGGTTAGCGATCGTGTTGCTAGGAAGAGTTCCTGAGCCCGAGGGTCGATCATTTAAAGACTTTCTGATTTCATTTATTTGAGTGGCCATCAACCGATTGGTTTCATTTTGGGATATCATGAATTGTTTCAATAATTCCTCCGTGGACGTTTGATTTTGGTTTAAACCTTGGTCTTGATTAAAATTTTGTCCACGGTTTTGAACATTTCCCAAATTTTGATTGAAATTTTGACCACGGTTTTGATTTCCTTGAAAACCTTGGTGATTACCTTGGTTTTGAAAACCTTGATTTTGGAAACCTTGGTTTTGGAAATTTTGGTTCACCCGACCTTGGTTTTGGTTAAATTGGGCATTTCGGTTTTGCCCATTTGGATTTTGGGGGTTGAAACCGGGTGGTCCAAGATAATTGTTGGAGCGATAGCTTAGAAGATTACGGTCTCCTTGGGGTTGGTAAGAATTACCTCCCGAATTGTAGGATCCCGAAGCAGCATAAACGCTCTCTTGAGTGTTGCCATTGGTGGCTGGACACTCGAAATATGGGTGTGGACCACCACATGTTACACAGCTTTGATTTATCACATTTGCTTGTTGAGTTTGGTTTTGAAGATTATTTTGATGTATCCTCAAAACAGCCGTGGATAAATCATCCATTCTTTTTGTAAGTGAAGCTATCTCGGATGAAGAGTCGGTAGTGATAGATTTAGATGACTCATTCCTCTCAGCGGAGGAATCCCAATAATTGTGGTGGGCGGTTATGTTTTCAATTAAATCATAGCACTCTTCGGGTCGCCTTTTCATAAAGGTACCACCGGCCGCAGCATTGATCGTTTCACGATGTCGTAATGTTAAACCATTATAGAATGTGTCTATTATGGTAACAAGCAACATATTATGATTAGGACATCGATCAATAGATAGCTTATAACGTTCCCAAGCTTCGAATAAAGATTCATCGGGAAGCTGGCGAAAGTTGCTTATATCATTCCTCAATTTCGTCACCATTGATGGTGGGAAATATTTTGCCAAGAATTTTGAAGTCATTTCATCGAAACTATGAATTGAATTCTTGGGAAGACGATCAAACCAAGCGGTGGCATGATGCGTTAATGAATAAGGAAAAAGATACAAGCGAAGGGCGTCATCGGTGACACCTTGTTGTTTCATGCTTTGGGTTACCGTGATGAATTTATCGAGATGCTTGTTTGCATCTTCACCCGGTAAACCGTGAAATTGGCACGAAGTTTGGACTTGTTGGATCATATGATGTTTAAGTCCAAAATCCGCGGCTTGGATATTGACGGGAGCAATAGGTCCGCCCCGTCCTTGCATGGTCGGTTGGCACAACTCCTCCATCGTTCGGAGATCGGGAGCTGGCCCATTATTACCCGCGTTATTATCAGCAGCCATATTCTCAACGTCTTGAAAATCAAGACGTCGATTTCGGCGAATAATTCTTTCGGGATTAGAAACGGGTGAACAAAGATTGGGTGTGGAAGAACGGGTGCTCATGCACCAATAAAACAACAAAAGTTTAAAAATAAATTTTTGAAAATGAAAATCTTTTTTTTTTCTTTTTTTTTTAAGGATAATTACACAATATATTATTATTTTTTTTTGTGATCGATTCGTCAATCGAAACTCGTTTCTCTTAAAATTACTCGCAGAGCGGCGGAAGAGAAGAATGGATCTCTTTTCGGTTTGCAATTTAATGTCAAAACCTCCTTAAACCACTTGATTAGGTTGTAATTTCAAGATAATCCGAAAAACAATTAACTCACGATTCGTTTTGTTGGAAGTTCGGAATGGTTTACAACACTTCAAAGAAGTGAGGATGTTTATTTTATTTTCTTTTGTTTTTGTAAAACACCTTAGACAAAGTGTTTTGTTTTGGCCTTTTTTTTTTTTTTTTTTTTTTTTTTTTAGAAAATATACACAAATATACTATAAACCTTCACAAAGAAAGTTTATAAAACACGATTTGACAAACGAGATTTTAAAAATTCGCTACAGCCCTCCCCGGCAGCGGCGCCAAAATTTGATCGGTTAAAATCAAGTCATATTTATTTCCAAGGAAACACAAGTGAAGTATGTGTGACCCGGTTCGTTATCCCCGATGAGAGTTGAATGGAATTTGTGAGATCGGGTTTGTGAATCGTGTTTGAGATATAAAAATTTGAGAGATTTTGAATTTGGATTACAACTACGTAAAACAATAAGTAGGCTAGGAAATAAAATACAACTAAAAACAATTAACGTAATTAAAAACGTAAACGTGATAAACTAAAACATGAAATCTACGAAATATAAATCCTACGGGTATCAAATTAATTTCCCTACACTCTAAATTATAAAAGAAAATTTTGGAAAAAAAGAAAATTAGAAATTTAATTAAAATTCTATTTAATATGATTTAATTACTAATAAACACTAATTAATTCAAAATAAATGCTAAAACTATTGAAATAAATCTGAAACTTTTTTACAAAATACTTAATGCTAACAGGAATCTAAGAAGATTATGAAAAGCCTAAGTGCTTAAGTCAAAAGCTGTGAAAATAAGCAAACAAGAACTGATTATATAAAATAAGCTAAACAGACAAACAAAGGTTTTAAATTAAATGATGCATAGATATGATTAAAAAGAACCAAGGGCGAGATGGTGTTGTGTGTATGGTATGAGGTTTAGAGTGCAGGAGGTCCAGGGTTCGAATCCCACCTCTTGCACTTTTTGAACTTTATTTTTTTTTTCAATTTTTATTTTTGCAAAGTACTTTAACAACAATTCAAACAAGCTTTTGTGAACAAATTTTTGCTACAAAGCTTTAAAGCAACTTGCACAAATTTATAAAACCAACAGCTAGGAGCCTTTTTTGCATAAAAATTAGTTTGAGATGGAGTAGCAGCTATGGAAGGTAAAAAAAAAACCAAAGTAACATACACAAACACAACCTTAAACAACCACAAATATGCTCATAACAACAATCTAACTACTGAAACAAAAATTAACAGTTACCAACACTATCAACTAAATCATAATCACCTACGACAGTTGAAACAGTACATCATCATATCACACATATCTAAACCATAATACAGTAACAATTGAATCTAACTGTATACATTAAGAGTAAAAGATTGCAATATGAAATCAAGAACTTACAAGTTAGTTCTCAGCTTTCTGAGAACCTCCTAAGGCTAGCCTATCTTTAGATAGGCATATCACCACTGAGTACCATCAAACAACCACTGTGACCACCACATATTACCCGTTTGACTTTTGTTGACTTCCTGATTAGAACTAGTTTAAGCTGGATTGAAGCAACCAACGTTAACAAGCTACAGTAAAGAGACTTTGAAAATAGATTTAGGATACTACTTTGCTTGGAAAATTAAATGACAAAGAATTTAAATGCAAACTAAGATTTCATTGAAGACTGGAAATTGAGTACAAAGTAAACTTAAGTTAAAACATAATTTTAAAGAAAACAGGCTAAACAACTACTTGCCCTAGAAGGCTTACAAGAAATCCTATTTATACTAGAAACTAAGCTATGTCCTCACTGCCTTGGTTGTGTTTCTTCTCTGAGAGGAGACCTTTGATAACTTCGATTTGTGCTTCTTTGGATACTTTCCCAGCCGTAGGATTAAAAAGAAATGATCTCAGCCCTTGATTTTGGTCTTGGTGCCCACTAACTCACACGGATAGGTGAGGTGGATGATGGGGAGGTATAAGGGGAAGGGTTTTGGTGTTGGGGAGAAGAGAAGTGGGTAAAACGGTGAAAGTTTTGGGGAGAGGTGGTTTGTCTGGTTGTGTCCCGTGATTGTTTTGGCGGGCTAGAGAGGAAGAAGACAAGATGGCTGATGAAGTTAGGGATTTTGACCGGTTTGGGGATTTTGACTAAGTTTTATCTATTAGAGGTGTTGGGTGGGTCGGGTATAGTTTGGATGTGGGCCGGTGGGTTTAATTTAAGGTGTTGTGGGCTGGTGAGTGGTTGGGTTAAGGATATAGGGTTAAATGTTGGATCCGGTTGTTAGTTTTTTGTTTAGGATAGATACCAAGGACCAAATGTGTAATTCATGAAATTTCAAGGACCAAATCTGCCGAATCTTCAAAGCTAATCCAGGGACCAAAATTGCCAAGCTTATTATTCCAAGGACCGAAAATTTATTTTTTTTTTATTATTTTTTTATTTTTAAGCTTGAGGGACTAGACTTGCCATTTATGCAAATTTTGTTTGTTTTTCAATCGTTTTCAATTATTTTGCATATGGAAAACACAAAAACACATTTCAAATATATTTAACATTATTTGATCATTTTAAAGTGTTTTTTGGTTGTTTTGACTCGAAAATTGGACGAAAAGATATGTGTAAAACGACACATATCAATCAGCTATCAGTTAGATACTAGATAAATAACAAATAGGCTGCGCATAAGGTAAATTTTTTCCGGGTCAAAACAGGTTGGGTCTACCCGCAAACACTTCCCTTCAACATCTAACTTAAGTTTGAGAATAAAAAACTGCTCTAAGGTTATATATGCATTAAAAATACACCATGTTAGGATATAAATAGTTATTTACCCATTTGACCCGTTTGAGATGAAACATGTTTTTTTGAAAGCCATTAATTATGTATATATAAATAAAACTAGGAGCTAATAACAACCACCATAAAACTACAACTACATTGGAACCCACCGGAATCATTCAATCGTAGATCAAAAAGAAGTAAAATCAAAGAATATTGCAAAGATATGATGAAGAAATTTACCCATTAGCAATGCTTTTCAACTCCCAGCCAGCCAAATCAGATGCTTCTTTCACAGCCTCCCTCCATTTCCTTGCAGCTTCTTCCTCTTTATTAAGTTTTGCAAATGCATCTTTAACTGACCCACTTTTTTTCCTAACTTCAGTAGGTTCCACATCGTAGAACACGGGATAAGCAGTATGCCCAAAACCTTTCCGGCATTCCATAATCTTAACAAGCTCTTCCAAGCACCAAGATGAAGAAGCGTAGTTCTTGGAGAAAACAATAATGTAAAATTTCGAGTCTTCAATGGCCTTAATAAGCTCATCACTGATCATTTTTCCTTGCTTAATATTCTCGTCATCCTTGTATGTTCCAATACCTTTTTGTGTAAGAGCAAGATAAAGATGATCAACAAAGTTCTTTCGAGTGTCTTCCCCTCTAAAGCTCAAGAAGACATCATACTTGAAGCTCTTTTGAATCATTGAACTTGAAGTGGACGCCATTAAAGTTATAACTGAAAAAAGTACAATATTAAGCTGATCACAAAGAAACTTGGATGAAATGAATAAGCCTAAAGAGGTTATATTGTGGTAGTGTCGCAACTAATTAATTAATCTATCCATTAAGATTCAGTAATTAAACAATAATAAACTATCAGTTGACCTAACAAAGATTGAATCCATCTGTGAATGAATTTAGAGGTATGACATAAGAGGTCCTTTAACTCTTTCCTTTTCTTCATTTCTCACCCCTTTTATTTATTATACACTTTTCCGTCTCTTCTTGTTTATACTTTCAAATGTGGATAGGTTTACAAGAACAAACATGCAAACAAGAAAATGCTACATCTACAAAATATTGACAAAAAATCTTTCACAAAATGACTTGTCACCAATATAAATCATCTTAACTAATAATCCCTTCGATTATGTAATAGTGAAAAAAGATTGATTAGCTTCACTTGACACTAGTAACTACCTTTATATATGTTCTTAGGTACGATTCAATTAAAAACTCAGTGAAGTTGGTCAAAGTAAATAATGTGACTCAAAAAGTCAACTTTTTGTATGCTTAACGATTTTATCCCAATTTAGAACATAAATACATGGTACAGACTTTGAGATCAGTGATAAAGATCTGTATGCAAATGCATAGGAGAATTATAGTAAGTGTCGTATGTTTTTTTTTTTTTTTTAATTTTGTTCCATTTGGTATAATATGGTTGACATTTTTATTGATTAGGTTCTAATTATGGTTTGACTTTTTGCAGAAATTCATTCTACTGTGTTTACAATGAGGATACACCATGGTGGTGAGTTCATTTTTTTTCTCTAGGAAGGGTGTACTGTGGGGGTAAGAAAAGTATAGTTGCTATGGTGGATATATGAGTAACAATTTATTTAACACATTTAACTTATTCATATATATTATGAATCTAAGTAATACTTATAAACTTGAATGAAAAAATAAAAGAACCCGAACCCAATCGATCCACTGTACTCTTGCCAGAACCCGAACCCGAACCAAAATCCAAATCCAAATCCACCGTAGCTGAATATCGCCATTTGTGAACTAATGACCATCCGCTTAAACCCTCTTCCCATTAAAACATCTAATTTGTTCATTACCTTTATATTTAACTTTCATCATTTTGACCCGCTTTCTACCCAAAACAAACCACATTTTGGGGGTTTTCGAATTCCTTGTGGCAGTGTCGCAATTATTTAATCTATCCATTAGGATTCAGTAATTAAACAAGATTAAAGTATCAATTTTAGCTTATGACCAATTATTTGACCATCAATCACGCCTATCAAATACGTATTCAAACTTGTTAATGAATTTGGAGGTATGACATAAGAGGTCCTTTAACTCTTTCCTTTTCTTCATTTCTCACCCCTTTTAAGAGTGTTAATTTGACCATCAATCACGCCTATCAAGTACGGGTCAACAAAACTACCCTGTCTTGACCGAGTAGAACACAAGGTCTTAATTCAATTGAATAGTGTGATTATCCTTTAAGAGTGTTCATTTTCGATGTTAGGTAAAGAGAACATGAGGTCAAACTCAAGTCATAAAGAATGGTGAAAGATTGATGACAAATTGCTTTCCATATCCTATATTCGACAATTGGTTGCCAAACATGAAGGCGATGGTACATAAAATATGAACTATCTAGCATAACTTATATCCATAACGAAAAGACTTGAGCCCTTTTTGTCTGGTGTCACATGGAAAAAAAAGGGTCAATTTTACTCATACAACTAATAACAGCCCTTCGATTTTCCAAAATCATTATGTAATAGTGAAAAAAGATTGATTAGCTTCACTTGACACTAGTAACTACCTTTATATATGTTCTTAGGTACGATTCAATTAAAAACTCAGTGAAGTTGGTCAAAGTAAATAATCTGACTCAAAAAGTCAACTTTTTGTATGCTTAACGATTTTATCCCAATTTAGAACATAAATATGTAAAGAACGACTTTTTATGATAATAAAATCACATAATAATACTTATTGAACTTAATTTTGATATGATAATAGTCAATCAGGTATAAAATACCACTATTTTCATCAAAAACATTGTTTGACTTTTAGAAAAAGTCAACTCTGTCAGCTGATGTTCCTAAGCTAACTTAACTGATAATCAGGTATGACTGGTTTTTCTAAAAAATACTGGAAGAAGTTGAAGGAACTTTCATGTGTTTATTGTTCGACTAGTGATTTAGGTATGTTTGAGCTGTTAGATAACTCTAGTAAGCTTGAAGTTTTGTCTTTTAAGAAGTTATTTAACTATCCTGATGGCGAATTTCCGTTTATTAAACTTAGGAGGAGTGTTTTATTAAACGATTATTCATACCGTTGATTAGCGGTTTTAAGAATTTGAAAAGCTTGAAGCTGATTTGCTGTAGTGGAAAGTGGGACGGGACATTAAAGATGATTCGAGAAGATAACTGAGGTTCATTTGGGAAATGTTAATGTGACTGGTGTTGGTGTTTTGCCGTTATCTAAATGTCAGGGTTTAAATGCGTTATGTATTGTTGATGCACCAATGTTGGATTGATTAGTGTTGCTGAGAATTGTAAGGGGTTAAAGAAGCTTTGTGTTGCTCATTGGGAAGCATAGTGTAGACCTTGAGGAGCTCGTTAATGAACTAAAATTTTAAACTAATATAGAATATTTTTAAACTAAATTTCACATTTTCTTTTAAGCATCGACATGTATCATTAATAAGAAAGCTTATGCGTCCAAATTTTATGCATTAGCAGTGTTAAGAGGCTTCTAACTTACTTACCTTGTTACCAAAAATAGTATGCAACTTCAGTATCAAAATAAATATCCTCCTGAAAAACAAGTTGAAGGACTACATATGCAATGTTCATCTATTTTAATAATTCTATGGTTAAGAGTGTGAAAAACAGAACTGAAAAAACATACTGTAGATATTAGCAATTTAGTACTAGTGATCTTGTTGACCCGGTTTTGACCCAGATAAGATCCGAGTCCATAAACAGACAATATGAAGCCCAGTTTTCTAACAAAATCGATATGATAGGTAACCAAATTGTAAGCTACATGTTCAATATCATTAATGTAGGTCAACTATAATAGATGAAAGTCAATACTTTGACTCAAAAAGTCAAATGGCTTTGAGTTTGATAAGATCAACCCACTATTTACAATACCTTTCTTTATGCATTTAAAAAACATGATCACCCCACCTGATTACCGCTAAACATGAATGCAAGTTTCATGTGGTACTACACTCAAAGTAGTAATTTCCTTTTCTTTAACAACAAAGAAATAGATTTATTAAAACTAGCTAGGAGATACCAAAACGTAGAAAACGAAAACAAAACCTGACAAATTAACAGCAAAGTGCCAAGAAAACAAGGAAATGGCTAAACAAACGAACTTTCAAAATTTACAGAAAACAAGAAAACAAAACTTGACAAATCAACAGCAAAGTGCTAAGATATGGAGCAAAAACAGAAATGAGGGCGTGCCCATTTACATAGATGGAATATCACAAATTCATTATAGGTAAGCAAAGCCCGGCACCCGTATCCATGCCTTTGAGACCAAACTGATTTAAACATTCCACAGTAATGTCATTTTATTTGATAAGTTTGCGTCCATCTCGTGTTCCCAGCTTCAAACTCTGTCCAAACATGGATTTTACCAAATCATTCTCTGATGATAACGTCTTATTCCTGGAACATTTAAGTAGCTTCTATTAATACCAGTAAACATTATAATGTTAATTCTGTTACTGACTTAGAAAAAAAATCAGTGAATTTGATCAAAGTCAATAGTTTGACTCAAAAGTCAAATATTTTAATGGTTCACCACTTTGTCCCAATGTAGAAGAGTTTTATGTAAAACAAAACTTGTATATGATTTTAAATCACTTACAAAACTTTACTGAATATGATTATAACATGATTATCTCCAACATCATGTAAAATCCAATCATTTTCATCATGAAAACAATTTGACTTTCTGAAGAAGTCAATTGTGTTATCTGAACTCCATGAGTTAACATATCTGTTATTATCTAACTTGAAAAATTTTAACTGCTTATACAAGTAAGTTACTTTGATAAGTACACTTTTGAAGTTAATAGCTATACCTTGATTTAACTGTATACAGCTTGTATAGGAGACTTGAATCAGTAGTCCTACCTCCTTGCACTTTTATTTACAGACATGTGTGATGTCAAACATTGATTAAGCAGACAAAACCTTTTAAGCTGGAGATTAAAAATTGAGCTCAGTATGGTGTTTAAGTATTTTTCTGCGGGTTAAGTAATTCTATCGAACGTCCTTTGGCCTTGAGGTCGTCAAGTCCTTCGGACAGCTGCTAAGAAAGTAAACGCGTTAGTCTCGCCCCGGGTGTGACCCCAGGACCAAACTCCGGCGTGAGAGTAAGTATCGGAAGGTAAGATAATAGGTATATTAGTAAGTTAAGTACTGTGTGTAAAAGTGAGTTAACCTTACTGTAGAAATCGCTCCTTTATATAGGAGACCCATTTTTGTCTCCATCGGATACGTCCAAGTGTGATGGCGACCTCTTTAGGCGGGAACTGGAGCTTTACTCTGTTTGGGTCTTTCTTTTAACCTGTCATGGCTCCTGCAGTTCTGTCTCATGCCATATATAGTGAGGTTGACTTTCTGATCTGGATATAACCGTTAGTCCGAATGACTCAGATGGGTCGTTCGGAAATGAGGGTTCGTTCGGATCATACCTTCCGGAAATATACATTCTCAGTCTTGACCTATTCTGGAGTTATTCGTTTATCCGAACGGCCCGTTTGGTCGTTCGGTTAGGGCCAGTCGGCCATATACGCCGACATGTCCCCCCCAGTATCATAGTATCGTGTAGCGATAGTGTGATACTTTGAATTTTTTGTCTTTCGGTCCGCCGACATGGTAAGTTCGATGGGGCCTGTTTATCGCTATTCATGCATAAAACGCCAAAGGTCATTATTGCTTTCGTTTATTTGAGCGCCGTCGTTTTTACCGTGCTTTTGAGATCGTGACACGTGGAATCATGCGTCATCGTATGGACAAGAGGATGCCACGTCAGCGTCTGACATGACGCGACGTTTCGCGCCCTTTCTTTCCTGCCTATAAATAGCGCTATTCGCTTCATTTTAACCACCGTAGTTTTTTCACACACTTCTGACACATCTTCCTCTCGTCCATTCAATCGAGCAGTTTTTACGAGTCGTTCCTTACGTTTAGCAAGGTACGTTTCATATTAGCATTAATTTGTTATTTGCATTGTTCGGCTATACCTTCTCTTTCGGTCATGTCTCGCCGTTCGGTTTCATCTCATGAAGAGGATCCTCCGGAATCCGAAGGGTTTATTCCTAAGTTTGATATTCTCAAATATACTTCCCATACGGATGAAGCAGCTATTAGTTTGGTGGTGGAAGTGTAGGGTATTCACAATGCATGAATCACTAGCTTGTGGCTTGTTTGGATCGAATAGAAGATGTTTTAGAGAGAGAAATGGGAGCCTTTTAGTGAGAGAAAGGAACTTGTGTAATATTAGATTGAAAAGGTCCAACCCTTCCCATGTGTGGGAAGGGGTATATATACTACTACATATTATGTCCCTAGTGGACTGTGGAGCGAGCTGACAGAGGGGAAAGCCCCGACCCACTCCACAAATATAGATACGACTAATACTAATACTAATATTACTAATCTAATATAGATAAGCCTACGAGCTATAGAAATGCTAATTAGATGCTCGGGGTGACCGAGCCTTCATCTGAATATTTATATTCCTAACAATCTCCCCCTAAGGGAGGTCACCCCGGAAATAATAATTCGAGTTCTAGCATTCTTTCTTCTGAACTTGTCTTTGTAGCTCGTAGTCTTTGATTCTTCAAAATCTTGTATCTTTGTGTTTTCAGCAGTGATCTTGTGATGACCTTTCTTTGTCTTGGATGATCTTTGTGTATTCTTCGACTTTATCACCCAACTTTTGTTTCCAAGTCATCTTTCAGGAGTATGTTTCCATGTGATGTATAAATCTTTGCGCCGACATGCTCACACTGTTTGGTGTCATGATCTTTAGCATCAGAGTTAGCAGAAGCCGTGTTGAAGGTCTTTTAGGGTGATCATGACTTCTTTGATGATGATGTGGTGTGAACATGTGGTGATGGATTGGCATCTTTTCTGCAACCAGCTACAACAGCAACCAGCTACAGCTTTCCACAGCTACAATCGCCAGAAGTTCCTGCATACGACAGTTAGCAATAATTCGACCGGTACTTACAAGTTTGGACTTCGAGACAGTCAACAGCATATTGTGAAGACTCTCTCTAATCCTTACCAAGACCGTTCCTAATCGAAAACCCACAGAGGGCTTTTTAAGATCGCACCGTAGCACATCAACGATTAGGTGAGTCGCTGGAGATCACTCCACGACTGTAGACCGCTAGAAACCGCCGTGACCACTAAGCGTAATCCACGAGGAATTACCGAAGTGACCTGCTTTCAGGGCTGCTTGATGTTGACCCTGGCAGGAATTTCCATTCAATCATTGAGAATTACATAAGTAAATTCTCTCATAAATGTTCTGGCAGATTGCTAAGATCTGCGTAGGACTCATGAGATTACAACTGGCGTCCTTAATGTTGAACAACCAGTGTAGAAATGATTCGTGTCCCTATGAGATCTTATTATGTATCTCGTGGCTCTAGACTCAATTGTGCGTTTTGATTTGGTGATCGGAGGCTGGAGAGGACTGCCACCTATTCAATATCATCTAACTCGGAGTGAGAGAGACGATAGGAATGTATTGAACTCCGTGACAATTGAAACAAGAATCCTTTGAGGGACCTTGAGTGGCTAGGGAGGGTTGTGCAGCGTATCACTGGGTCCATGATACTTTTTCTTCAATGCCAGCAATCAACTAAGTGATTCTGACAGCATATGTATTGACCCGGTTTCTGCCTAAGTTGTAAGGAGGGCTATTTCTTTTCACCCTTTATCTTTACAATTCTTTTTCATTCTTCAACCCCTTCAGTGCTTACCGAGACTTCATTACTAGAACCTTGTTGGGTTTGTTCCAGTACTAGCTCCATCTCAGTCGGCACTCTTCCCTTAATCACACTTTTCTCCTTTTTAATCATACCTAAGGACTTCTACACTAACTAGTGGATTGTCCCTGGGTAGATCCCTCCGGCTCTGGCGGGATCGTGGGAGCTTGAGCCTAACCTAACCATCCTTATAACTCCTTGCATTAATTAAAATGGACGGTCTTTGGTGTACTTCCCCGATTGCCATAAACCAAATCTTTGAAAAATCTCTCAAAGTGTTCATGATTCTGAAACACATTTTTTCAAACACTTGAGAGTTTTATATCTTTCAAACGCTCCCCCTCAACATGTGCTCGGTAGATTGTTTTATAAATTTGCACATGTTAGGTAGAGCTTGCACTTTTTGAATTGATCCACTTTCAGTGAACATGACCGATTCGAGACACGCTTACATCACTGGTTAGACCAGCTTGAAATTATTACCCGTCCTGGTCAAGTTCATAGAAAGTTTCTCGAAACGGTACACTCTACTCAGATACATCCTTTTCGAGACACGCTTACATCACTGGTTAGACCAGCTTGAAATTATTACCCGGCCAAGACGTATCCTTTCGATTGATGACAATTCAAGTTTCGTCAATTCTTTGGTGAAGTCTGAGCCTTGCTTACACAAGATGCATGCCAAATCCTTTGCTCCCCCTCAATAAGTGCATTGGTATACAAAAGAGTTTAGCACTTACTGGAGAGCTTACTTTCACATCCAAAACATTTTGCTCCCCCTCAATATGTGCCTTGGTATACAAAAATGGTTAAGCACGTACGGGAGAGCATACGTTAACTTCCAAATCATCACATTTTCATCATGTTTCATATTTAAATCACATTCTCTCCCCCGATCAAAAATTTCAAACCTTTTGAGATTTGTGATCCCAATTGATTTAAATAAGTTAGAAACTGTGGGAGAAAATGTGTCCAATTAAATATATTTTGATGATGGAACATACTAAGCTCCCCTTAAACTAAGAGGGAGATTCACTGCTTATTATACACAGATCACACCAAGAGTATTACAAGATTCGAGGAAATTACATTGTAAAGTTACAAGTGCCCAACAAAAGAATAAAATCACTACAAAGCCCACTTGTGAAGCGAATCAGCTCATGTCGTTCTTTCCATCAGTCTGTAATCTCCTTCACGAACTCTACCCCCAACGAAGCTTTCCAGGTTGCGAAAGATCCTTCTTGTTTTCAGTCTACGCTCTATGGCTTTCATAAACTCTTTGCTCCTTTGTACATCCAGATCAGTCCAAAACTGAGTCTTCAATTGTGGGTTGTGAGGATTTAGCTTGAAGTCTTTAATCCTGAAATCCAGTGCTTCATCGATCATCCTCAGGGTACCATCGCTGAATTTATGAATCTCACTGAATTGCATCATCATAGGAGTCCCATGCTGGTCAGTGAACTTGACAGCTCTTGGAGATTCGATTACTTTAAAGTCGTGAATGTACTCGAGACCCGCACGTTCCCAATATGGCTTAGTGAGATTGAGTTTGGTCTGATAGCTCTCTATCCCTAGTTGAAAATCACTCACTCTTTGCCTGATAACAAGACCCCGGATCCATAAGTTAACAGCAGCAGCAAGTGCCTTCTTGTCGCGAGGTGGAAGATGATTCAGGTGCCCTTGAAGATTCAGAAGGAAGAGATCCTCGAAGTCACTCGGAGATAGATATTTGAAGTCGCTTTCAGAAATGATATACTCCTTCTGATCAGCACGACGGAGCACAATCCTTTTAAGATACTCATACCCATACATTGGGTGAATATCAAGTTTGAGGACACTTAAGATTCTTAGATGTGAGCGAATACCCCGACGACTTCCCTCTCCTGCGTGCCTTTCTATGTAAAAGCGTTTCTTGTGGAACCACCAATGTGTGACCCCATAAGATGCAGTAAGATCAAACTTGTATTCTTCATCTGACCATACTTGATCTGGCACCATTTGTTCTAGCCCAACGTCAGGGTAGTAAGCCGCCTTCATCTTGGAAATGGATAATGCCTGACGATCACCATTATTCCCAAACCGGAGATAATTCAGATCGTTGTTAAAGAAGAGATCTGCTTGAATGTTCTTCTGACCTGGTGGACCATCAAAGGGAAGAGGTTGGTTGATGTCGTAGGAAAGGATCCGGTCATCAACTTGATCAGTAAATAGTCTATGACATTCTTCCATTTGATATTGGAGATGAATCACATCGGGATGAAACACTTTGACGATTTCATATGCAGGACCTTCCAAATCTTGGGGAGTGAGATTTGTGATGCCTTTCTTCTTACAGAACCAACTAATAAATGCCCCCATGTCTTTTGTTTTCGCCAGCAGTGAATACTCTGGAGGTGGGTTGTGTTGTGATGCAATGGCAGCTGCCCAATTGTTTTTAGGAACACTTGTGTCTGATGATGGAATAGACCAATCTGTTTCAGGAACTGGTTCTCGTTCTTCTTCAGGTACAGGTTTCACCCAAGATTCCCTGTCTTCCTTGGTGAATCGTTTACTGGTGGGGTTAGAGTCATCCGATGTGTCTGTGCGTAAGAATTCCAACCACCATTTTTGATTAGGATCAACTGTTGGGATATTGGTGTTTGCAGAGACATCTTCTTCATCAGTTTGAGTAGACAAATCATCTGCAACCGATTCCTCATTCATGACAAAATCTTCAGGAACTGGCGAGAACGAGGGCTTGTATCTGTCATCAACTGTGGTCCATGCAAGCGACCCTGCCTTTGAAACACCCTTAGATGTGCTTGGGCCAGAAGAGGTAGTGGTTTGATCTTTACCACCAGAAGATTCAGTTGGACGATGATGAGCTTGAGCTTGGGTGGATTCTGAAGTTCCTGACATCTTTGCTGCTCCAGATCCACCACTAGGTGGAGGGGGTGGAGGAGGATGTGGTGGAGAGCCAGGGGGTGTTCCGGGTTTATCTTGTCTCCTTTTCTTCTTCTTCCGTTGTTCTTCAAGCTCAGCCATAAGGAAATCCTGATTATCACGATGCATCGATTTTTCTAATGCATCATAAAGCCGTTGATGATCTTCGTGACCTTGATACTGACCACATTCAAACATTCGGTCATAGAGGATTGATTTCATATCAGCAGTAGGAAGATCTCTGAATCGTGTCTTCATAGGAGCTTCCATTGCCCATCTGACTGCTTCCTCCACCTGATCATTCACAGCTTGAGCCACCTTTTGTTCTATATTAAGCTTTTCCACATTAAGTAGCCTCTGCTCATAATTATTCATCTTTCGTGACATGTCATCAATGAGCTTAGTGGCGGCAGTTAGTTGTGATGCTAAATTCGATGGTAGTTCTGGAGGGATGGGTGTCGCTGGTGTAGCTTCTGGTGAGGGATCTACTATGATAGTTGCTGTAGAAGACACAGGAATTGTCATAGATTTAATGCCAGACATATCTTGTTTGATTGGTACGGACACCATTGACTCTACTTCCTTATCATCATGTGGTATGTCAGTCTCTGTGGTGTTGTCGTTGGCTTTATCCACAATGAATTGATCACCATAGTTGAAGTCGGTGTCAAGGTTCTTCAGAGACGATAGAGTGCCCGTAGACCCTGTTGGTTCATTCAGGTGAGATTGCTCATCCTCCTTCATTTTCAGATTCTCATGAACCCCCGGATATGTAGAAGCCACGAATTCTTCATGTTGTATTTCTTGTGGAGGTTCTGTAGTGGTTGTTGTTATCTGATCATGAGTTTCCATAGTGATGTTATCAGACTCAGCTTCTTTTTGAACTTTCCCATCTTGACTCTCACCTTGAACTTGGGGATCCTTAACTTCAGTATGTGTGACCTTCATCTCCTCCTTCTTTTCCTTAATAACGTTACCAGACTCAGCTTCCTTATGAACTTCCTCTTCATGACTTTCACTTTGATCTTGTGGGTCTTTTACTTCTGTGTGTGTGATCTTCATCTCCACCTTCTTTTCCTTGTACAACTGTTCATCGCTTTCTGTATCACTGGAATCTTGAGCAGCTTCTAAGCTTGGTGATTCTTCTTGATGTCCTTCAGAAAGATCGAGTGCTCTAGATGATCCCTGATCACGTTTCCTGAGCTCAAATCGTGTAGTTGTCTTGGATGCCGGAGATGATATGGTAAGGAGAGTCTTTGCAGCTTGGACCACTGTAGCTACTCCTTTACCTTTGCCCTCTACTTCAGGTAATGGCTTACTGCTCTCAGCAACAGGTTCTCTAAGGACAACTCCTTTCGTAGCACTCTTTGTAGATTCCGCATGTTCTTTAGCACTTAGCTCCAAGGCTTGTAGTAGATCCGGATCTTCTTCATCTCTTAGACCTAGTTCAGGTCCTACCATCTCTTCATCATCATTTCGACCTTTCGCCTTGATTTTCTTGGATTTCAACTTCTTGCTTTATGCCTTCCTTTTGATCTTTTTCTTCTTCTTAGATCCCTCAACTCCTGTGGGTGCATCCTTTCTTTTCTTTGATTTCGATTTAGATTGGGTTTGTTTGATGGATTTCTGGGTTTCTGGTTCAGGGGTTTCAGCTTCACTTCTTACCTTATCAGAGAGGGACTTCTGATATTGCTCAATTTTGCTCAGATAATCCTTATAATAGGAAGCTTGACGAATATTATCTGAGATAAGGTGCTCAGGAATAAGTCTTCCAAATACTTCTTGATCAGCCCCTTTAGCAGCCCACTTGAGATTTCCCAAAACAAATTCTTCAGAGGACAAATGGAGAGGAGAATTTGTTCTGGGATGGAACTTGTGGAGAGAGTAGAGGTGGTGTATTATCAGTTTTGTGAATCTGATACTAGGAATTAATATCTTTCTAACTTTCTTCCTGCTGGCCAGATTAGACTCCAGTTTAACTTTGTCTTCTAAGAAAGTGTGAATGGAGTGAATAAATTCTTCCCAGATCCTTTCAGCGAAATCTATGTTGGAACGTTTGACAATTCCCCATAGAATTTGAAGCACGGGAGCCCTAGGTTTTTCATAAGCTGAAGTCTTCCCAGTAAGACATAGGTTGAGGATGGTGACGAGTGTTCTCCATGGTTGATACATTTCACTGGTGACGATTGTTGACACCTTGAGGACGGTTGATGGATAACCCAGATCATTAATGAAGTGGACGAGAGCCTCGGATGTAGGAGGTTGAGCGAAGGGTCTATCAATGACAACAGGTGAGATCTGAAGAGCCTCTCTGATGGTGTCTTTGGTAAGGTCATACCATTGTTCATCTAGCTGACAATGATAATTTCCGGTGTCTGTGTTGAGTTGAATCGTATTCCAGAACTGCTGTATGTAAATAGAGGGAACGGTTGCACATGCTGTGAATGCCCTGAAGAAAGTTGTTTCCTTCAAGATATCAACAGATATCTTGTAAATAGGATTGGGTTGAGGTCTTGCCACGTCTATAAAACAGTTGCTCCTTCCAATAGGGATCCAATTGTTCTTTGGAAGGATTTGTTCATCTGTGCGAACAGGAGTTGAGTCCTCAGGGTTTGGCTCGGAAGAAGTGGTGATCTCAGTATCAGTCATTGTATCTACAGACACACATTCACACAAAGACAGTATGCCCATACGAGTTAGATGGGAGTCAATCCTCAAGGTTAGCACATAGCCTATGTGAACATTGCAATAGACCTCATTACATCAAGTAGCACTCAATTATGAGAGACCAAATATGCATCATACATCAAGCACATACTAAAGTATCAACTGTACAGCTTAAGTGTATACATGTGAACATATAGACAAGCTGAGTTTATAAGCACATAGACACATAGAGATCGTGAATATGAGGACAAACTGCATTCATGACCATATAATCAAACAGCATTTGTGAACATTCAGACAAACCGAGTACATGAACATTAGGACAAACCGACTTCATGAGCAATTAAACAAACCGAGTTTGTGAGAGTTTAGACAAACCGAGTCCGCTGGCACATGGACAAACCGAGTCCGCGAGCACAAGGACAAACCGAGTCCGTGAGCACATGGACAAACCGAGTCCGTGAGCACATGGACAAACCGAGTCCGTGAGCACATGGACAAACCGAGTCCGTGAGCACATGGACAAACCGAGTCCGTGAGCACATGGACAAACCGAGTCCGTGAGCTCATGGACAAACCGAGTCCATGAGCAATCAGACAAACCGCATTAGTAGGCAAGCGGACAAACCGAGTCCATGAACATACATACCGACAGCCACATAACCAAACAGACAAACCGCATTAAATATTATATCATCTAAACAAACACTCTTGAAAAAGTTTGAATGCAATGATTACAGATTAGACAATACATTAATCAACACTTGAAATGCCTAATTACATCACAAACATATCAATAACATCAAGCAAAGTTTACATGCTACGCAATGCAAATATTCAACCAAGAGACTTCAACTCACATCGTTGACCATAATCCCACGAAGTAGATTAAACACTGAGTGTATAAACAGATAACTATGCGAGACCTTAAGGCAATCAAACCTATCTTAACCCAACCTCACTCATAACCGAAACACCCATCAATCGACATAGTGTATCCAATTACTTTTTAAACGAACAGATTCCTCAACTTGTAAGCAAAAACAGTGCACTTAACCCCAGAGACATGCCAATCGAAACTTATGCTAACTACACCTAGTCACAAGAACAGTTTTGACTTTTTGGAGTCAACCTTCTTTCGATAAGTCACCACAATCCGAATCATATCTTAACAATGAAGCAATCAAAGCACATAATAACAGTTATTACTCTTAGACATGCCAATCTATAATTATACTAAGTACACTTAGACACATGAACGAATTTGACTTTTGGAGTCAATCTTCGTTCGATAAATCACAACAATCCAACTCTTATCATAAGAGATGAAGCAATCAGGGCATACAATAACAGTTATTACACACAAAGATAAGATTCCCATCAATCAAAATCAGATAACAATGGACAAACCTAGGATCGATTGACGCGTCGAATGAATCAACCTAGACAAAACCACATGAAACGTTAAGAATCTAGGACTGATACGAGAATTAGTCTACTGATATGAGAGAGGATCTTTAATTACCTAGGAGGAAACTCAATGGATAGACAGAACCAGAGATCGTGGGTTTTGATAGAGAAAAAAAAACTGGGTTCGGTTTGATAAGGAGGAGAGAGAGTGAGTGATTAGGGACAAACCGAGTGAGATTTAATCTTAAATAACTATACCTAACACTCTACTTTGACCCAATGACACTTTTGGTCCCTGTCGTTGTTAACTTAGACAAACCGCCTAGATAGGGACAAACCGAGTGAGATTTGATCTTAAATAACTATACCTAACACTCTACTTTGACCCAATGACACTTTTGGTCCCTGTCGTTGTTAACTTAGACAAACCGCCTAGATGACCAGTTAAGATTCCAACTCTTGACTCTCTCAATTTAGTTGAATGGCACATTTGGTCTCTGACTATCCTGACACTAGAAAATTCTTACACTCTACAGCATCCACAGCTTTCAACCTCAACTCACCGAATACTTATACTCAACAGCATCCACAGCTTTCAAACTCAACTTACAGAATTCCTAAACACATAGTGATATCCCAAACAGTTGCTATAGATTTAGCTCATAGGCAAGTTTAAATTGCTGTAGCTCTCCCCCTCAATCAATGACTAACCTTCTGTATAGAAATGTAGACATTGATTGATTGAGCAGCAATTTAATACTTGGTGAGAAATATGAATGAACATGAATATGAAGTAATCCATGTTTAGGTGAACATCACCTTGAAGAAGAGTTGTCATTATGGTGACAATCTGCCTTCACCTGGGAACGCGGGTTGCTATCTAAAGTAATAGCAAACCTTAGAGACATGATTTACTTATAAGGAACAACTTCTGTTTGAGCTTCATTTAAAACCCCGTGTCATTATTGAATGACATTTCTAGGATCGTAAATGTTATCGATATCCAGAAGACATGTCTCACCTTATTCAAATGACTATATACACAATACACATGCACCTATAAACAAAGATAAACTATACACAAGAAGAAAAAGGATACATGAGAATCTTTTCATCAGAGCCGTACGAGTTTTGAACTGAGTTGTTCAAAAGTCATTGTCACCTTACATCACAGGTGTGTCTTCTTTACCTCCTCTTTGGGAGTTGATATCCCCTTTGGTAGCCACACCTTAAGTTTCATCATGATGCATTCTGTGATAGTAGCTGCACGAGGAAACCGTCTCCCTGCACTATCATAAATATTTTGTTTGCATATGTATTGGTTAGTGACTATGGGGTCCTGTCTTTTTGATTTCTCGCAAACATTCATAGAGGCATTCTCCGTGTCAGTAGGTACCCACTGACAACCAACTTTCTTAAATAATCTACCAGTCGGCAACCATTTTAGGCACGATCTAAATATGCTCTGTTTCTGAGGCACCTTAGTGTTTTTACGAGAGAAAGTTTCTCGTTTTTCCGCACTAGAACTATTAGGCTTCCTAGGGTGCTTCATTAATTCTACAGGCCTATGGTGATTATTTGTCGACGTAATGGATGCAGTGACATGATCATTATCTTCCTTTGTTGGTGCCATATGAGACTTATCCTGAAAGTGACTCTTAGCGAATGTTCCCTTATGTCTAGGTCGTGAAGTGACTGATTTAGGCAAACTCTTAGTCTCACCAACTTGGGGAGCACACCTTGGAGAAGGTGTTCCCAAGACTGGTGATTTGACAGACTTAGGATTCACCCTGTTCTTGGCCGACTTCTTTACATCATTCCTACGAGAAGCTAATGAGAAACATTTCCTAAGGTTTAGTGCTTGAAGGTGATCATTTTCAGCCTGTATCTCAACAGTGTTTGCATTATGTGAGGTTTTATCATCATTGACCTTTTCTTGCAATACACTTAGTTTGGTCCTTAACATTTTAATTGTCTCGTTCTTGGCCACCAGCTGATCTTTCAACTCATTTATCATGAAAAATTCCCGAAAGTCAGGTAATTCCGGATTTTTTGATGGAAGGTTAATTTGGAACTTTTCTTTAAATTGTTGCATTGAAATTTCAAGATCAACACAATGTTTTTCAAGTTTTGAAAATCCTTTTAAAAGTTCATTGTAAACCCTTTTTTCAATCATATCAGGTGATTTGAAAGACTCAGCCGTAGGCAAGGAATTCGACGAATTGTCATGCATACTTTCATTAGACACAGTATTATCTAGATGAGACAGATGTACCACAGTGGTCTGTGCTTGGTGTTTTTCAGGTTCGTAGGATTCCTTCTCACATCTTGTGAAGTCACTTCCTGTGTTGACACCATCATCCGTCTTGTCTGATTCAGTTCCATTCCTACCCAGTGCACCTTTTTCCTCAATGAACCCCTGGACATCCCTTATCAGCAGTAGCAGTGTCGTCTTGTACATTTCAACTTCTGACCCAGTATATTTAGTAAAGCACTCTTTAGTCACTTGGCAGTCATAATCATAATCCATAGTGTATTGAGAGTTGATGAACACTTGGAGTTGATTGTTGATCACATTGAGAGCCGCTCTGGCTTTATCTTCAGAATATTCTTCCTTGACCAGCTCTAGTTCTAGTTGATCCAGATATAATGTCATCATGACTGTGAAATCACCAATTTCCTGGCCAAAGAGTGAAGCGAAAGCCCGTTTGTACCCCATCACGTATTCAGATTTACCAAACAAAACCTTAATGTGTGATAAAAGTGAACTGAAGCATGCTACTTGACTGTCCTTATCATTAGCCAACTGTATAACCTGAAGGCATTCATCCATGTGTGACCGCGAATGTGACTCATCAGTTCCATCAGAATCAGTATCATTTGTTTCTGTTATAGATGTGAAATTACAGTTCCCATGATCCTTGATAACATCGTACAGTTTGAGAACCTCCGAAATAAGGGAGTCTGAGTTAGTTGTCATAGTGAATACTGGATTTTACAGATCTTGTGATTTAACCGAGAAATTGAATCTTTCGCGGGAATTACTAAAATCACCAAGACACAAACTGCATACAAGTCTGAAAGACAAACCGAGTAGATTCAACAGAGACAAACCGAGTCTACGTAGCTGAGACAAACCGAGTAGACACAAACCGAGTAACTTCTTCGGAGACAAACCAAGTCTACACAAACCGAGTCTACACAAAGCTGGGACAAACCGAGTAGGTACAAACCGAGTAAAATCCTTAGAGACAAACCGAGTCTACGTAGCTGGGACAAACCGAGTAGACACACAAACCGAGTAAATTAACACAAACCGAGTAAATTCTTAGAGACAAACCGAGTCTACACAAACCGAGTATGCACAGCAGGGACAAACCGAGTACGCACAGCAGGGACAAACCGAGTGGACACAAACTCCCAGGCACGTCACTATCACTGTCTTTTGTCCTTTAGCCTAAACGAGTAAAAGGACAAACCGTGTCCAAGAATTGACACAAACCGAGTCCAATAATCGACCAAAATAGACAAACCGCTGCCAAGAACAATTCAACTACAACCCACGAATTTTCCCAAAATCACCACACCGTTCTTAGATCTGTGATTCCAAACACTAAATACCACTCTAATACTATTCTTAATCTAGAAAGTACAAAGAAAACCAACTTCTAATCACTAAACAAAGTACAAAGATGAAATTTATGCTACTTAAACAAACCGAACCAAAACTTAAAGAAAAACTACAAATCTAAACAAATCTAACCAAGGAAAACCTAAAGAACTACACAAATTCAGTACAAAACAACCTCAAAACACTAAACAAAAACACAAAATGAATCGTATGCCACAAATCGAACCGAACAAAGATCTTGAAAAACTCCAAATCGACCCAAAAGTAAAAACACCTCACAAACTACACAAATTCGTGAATACCAACTCTCATGGACCTAACCTTGGCTCTTGATACCAATTGTAGGGTATTCACAATGCATGAATCACTAGCTTGTAGCTTGTTTGGATCGAATGGAGGATGTTTTAGAGAGAGAAATGGGAGCCTTTTAGTGAGAGAAAGGAACTTGTATAATATTAGATTGAAAAGGTCCAATCCTTCCCATGTGTGGGAAGGGGTATATATACTACTACATATTATGTCCCTAGTGGACTGTGGAGCGAGCTGACAGAGGGGAAAGCCCCGACCCACTCCACAAATATAGATACGACTAATACTAATACTAATATTACTAATCTAATATAGATAAGCCTACGAGCTATAGAAATGCTAATTAGATGCTCGGGGTGACCGAGCCTTCATCTGAATATTTATATTCCTAACAGGAAGAATATGGCATTCCGTTGGATCTAAATCCGAGACTCCCTCCGGCGAATATGACTATGGATGCCTTACCTTCGGATGCTATAGGTTTGTATCTAGCGTACTTTGATGAAGGAGGGATCAGTGTACCCTTTTCTTCTTTTTTGCTGGATGTTATTAAGTATTTCAAGGTCCATATCTTGCAGTTGGTCCCCCTGGGTTTGCATCGCATTTCTCTTTTTGAGGTTTACAGCCGGAGTTTGTACATCACCCCTACTACACCTCTTTTTCGTGTGTTTTACAAGTTAAGCAAGCAGGGACATTGGTTTTCATTTGAGAAGCGAGGAGGCCGAAACAAAAAGGTTTGTTTTAATGAAATTCTGACTGGTCTGAAGGGATGGAAAGACCAATTCTTTTTAATAGACAGACGAGTCATTCCCTTTGCTATGCCTTGGCGTCATCACCATTCGGACGTTTCTGATCCCTTTCCGACAGGTGAATACAACGTGGCAGATGCCGAGAGACTTGCTCAGAATGTTGTTGATCTTATCCAGGTTCCGCGGGGTTTTTTATACGCTCTTGGATTGACTGATCATTGGGAGCATCCAGGCTTCCGAGCGGCATTGACGGACGCTGAAGGGAAGGGTATAGCCCTTGCTTATATGTTTTGTTTACATGTGTTTGTGTTCGCTTATTTGCTGCCGAATGATACGTATCCTCCATTTATTGTTTTGCAGCCTTGACTATGTCCGAATACCTTATTAAGCTTGAGCGCCGATAGGGGGCGTCGATGACCAAAGGTGATCCGTACCGAGAGGGTGAATCTCGTCCTTCACACGTGACGGAACCAGCTCCTACTAATGAAGACATTCCCGATAAAACACCTGAGATGCTGGAGGTCGAAGTACCGAATGAGAAGGTTTTGGAGGCGAAGAGAAGGAAAGAAGAGGCTGCAAAACGCATGGGACTCAAACCGAAAGGAGCTCAAAGTTCGGGGAAGCGCCCTGTCGGGGAGGATATTTCTTCCCGAGTGCCTAAAAAGACAAAGCCAAATGCTGATGCTCCTGTCATTGACTTGGATACTTCCGGACATATTCCGACCCCCCAACCTCTCCGTTCGGTTCGTCCGGACGGATCGATGATGCCTCCCGAAAGCGAGGAAGGAGCCAGTAATCAGTTTGGGGCTGGAGATGGAGGTCAATCCTTTATCTTCTTCTTCATTTTATATTGTTGATTTATTTAGATGCGCTTTTCTTATGGGCGCCTATCGTTTTTTCGCCTTTTTCAGGGAATCCTGAGGTTCGCTATGGGCGAGGAAAAGAGAAAAAGCACATGGAAAATTTGCTAGAGACGGGTGATGACGAATTTACCTCGGGAGAGATTTTTGTGCCGAAATGGTCCGTGACGGTAGATTCTCGTCTGACCGGCTCTACTATTTGCCGGGAGATGATGTCTCATCTGTCAACTCCTCGCGAGGAACAGTATTTGGAGGGTTTGAGTGATGAGGATGCTGTTAATCGTTCTTGGATGTTACTTGGGAAGGGCGCAGTTGCTCAATCTGATATTCTTCTTCGTTTCGAAACCTTGCTTGATCAATTCCATCACCTTTCTGCCGAGCATCAGGAGTGCGCCGGACGGGATCCGGCGGAGCTGGAAAAACTGAAATCTGAGCATGCCGGTTGTGGTGTCACCGTGCAGAGTTTGACTGACAGGATTTCCGAACTGGTGAGAGAAAAGGAAAAGCAGGGTGAAATTCTGAAATCTTTAGAGTCTGAATTGTCCAAGACCAGGGAATTGTTGGCTGACGAACAGAGGGATAATCGGGAATTAAGTAAAGAGAGGGAGGACTTGGCCGTCAAGATGGGAACCGCTGGAATGGAGCGTATTAAGGTGATTAAGGATTTTCTACCGGAGATGGTGAGCCGACTACTTGGTAGTCATGAGTACAAAAAATCTTTGGCTCTTCCGTTCAATCTTTCGTCCGTGGCAGGATTTGTGGACGGTGTTGGTGTTGACCGTACTCCGGAAGAGGCGGCCGCAATTCTATCCGACTTTGAGAACATAGATGTGGATGCTGGGAAGAAGTACCGTGCTTTGTTCGACCAACTTTTCGTCACCAAGTACCCGTATGTTGAGAAGGTTAGCCGTGCTTGCTATCAACCGTTGCAAGAGGTCATGGGGCTCCTCCCGGATCCTGCTACTGCCGAACCTACTGAGCCATCTGCTGCTGCTCTTGTTGTTCCGGAAGTCGCGTCCGAAGCGACCGGCGCGAGCGTTGAAGGTCCGGATGTGTTTGTTCAAGGTCAAGTGGTTACTATTGCTGAAGAGAATGTTGCAGGGAATGTTGTAGAAACCGTTGGAGATAACGTCGAAGGTAATGTCGAAGTTACTGGTGAAGGAAATGTGGAAGGAAATGCCGAGTCTTAAGTGTAAAACCCCAAAATTTATAACTATCCGAAATGACTAAAATGCCCTCAAAATTAAAATTTAAGAACTTATGAAGAATTATACAAGTACCCTCATTTGTACTAAACCTAAGTCATCTAACAAGTTAATTTAATTTAGACCTTACGTTATACATTTAAAAGACACAAAATAAATAATAATCCTACATCTAAATAACTAGTCGACTTTTAATGTACCATGTATACAAATTTTCGGCCAAAGTTTAATAGAGATAAGCATGTATTGATTAAATAAATTAAGCCCATTATGAAAATTGATTCATTCCTTAAATATACAAAATCAATACACGGTTTTCCTTGAAATTCCATAAACCGAAAATCCCTATCCCTCATCCCCATAAGTCGGTTCAAAAAAAAAAAAAAAAAGAGAAGAGAAGAAACCCTATTCGATCCAAGGAAGAAGAAAAAGGGAGGAACGTTGGTGATTCGATCGTGTGTTGTTCTTGATCTTCGTGTGGTCTTCAAGGGTAATTTTGTCATCTTTTCTTGCTTGATCTTTTCACTACTACACAAAAGGCCATATAGATCACTTCATATAGATCGGTTACCTTAAAAACCGATCTATAAAAGGGAAAAAGAGGGGAAATATCATATATAGATCGGTTGTTTTGTTAATAACCGATCTAATTAGTTTCAAAATTTAATAGATCGGTTATTAACAAAAAAACCGATCTATATACTACTCATTTTTTTTTGCGGGATACAAAATTTTCACATCCCGCTTCACCAAAATTCCAACTTTTCATTTCGCACTTCCCCAAAATTTACACACACAAAACCCATTTCCCTACCACCATTTCCCTACATTTTTATAAAACCCATCTTTTAATTAATTCTTAGAAAAAAAAATAAAAAAAAATGGCTTCGATTTTGCAAAGAATAGGAGCTGCTTCGTCATTTGATACCACGAAATTTAATCTTGCTTCACACAGATCCACTTCAGGTTTCTTTTATTTTTATTAAAAATTGTTAATTTTGCATTGTTATAAATTTGCTAATTTTTTTTAATGTTAGTGAGGAAAGTGGGATTTGTTGTGGTGAGATCTGATGCTGCTGCTAAGAAGATTAATAAGATTGGTGGTAGAGCTGGTCAATATATCTTATGGCTGGTCAATAGGGTTATTGGCTCATAAATTTGGTATGTGTTAAAAGTTAATGTCCAATGATATATATACTTTGATTGCCATGTTTGTTTGTGATGGCTGTTCTATTAGGTTTGTTAATGGGTGTGCCCAATTATTAGTTTGACTTATCTGTTTTCCGAGGAGCACGGTTTTTAGGTTCTTTGTGTCGCCTTCTATTTTAAGTGATAGGTTATTTTCGGCTTAAAGGTATTTAAACAATAGTACTAAATTTATCAAGCCTGAGCCCAGTTTCAAGCTTTGCGTTTTAATCTCGAGCTCAAGAGTGCATTGATTGAACATTGCTCAATAAGACTTCAAGTGAAGGGTTAAACTCTAATTTTTGGGCGGTTTAACCCAAACTTTAATTTTACATGTGCCCTTTGTTTTGACAGAAGTTTAAGGATTACAGAACGACAAATAAAGTTAAGGGGTAATTAGATACACAATGATAAAATGATGAAAGACTAGTGGTTTTACCGCTATTAACCCTTTAAAGTTAGAAATAGTTAGGTAATTTTGCGCTGCAAATCTGATTATTTTGACTATCAATCAGAAAATGCACATCAATATGCCCTCTTATTCATATTTGAAAGTGGTTCATAATTTGTAGTTAGTGATACATCTCAAGTGTCTTATATGTATTTGGTAGATATGCAGGTATAAGGAACACCGTTGGGATCTTAAGCAACTTATTGGGTCGGGTGGCATGCCTTCATCACATTCTGCAACAGTCACTGCTCTTGCGGTTGCTGTTGGTTTACATGATGCCCTTGGCGGTTCTACTTTTGCAACTGCACTGATTTTAGCTTGTATCGTATGATCTTTCTCTTTAATGTCTTTTTAATCATGCTTAAAAGTTTTTTTTGATCTGTATTATGTGATTTAAAGCATACAAATTATGTTGAAGGTGATGTATGATGCGACTGGTGTAAGATTACACGCTGGACGTCAAGCAGAGGTTAGTCTCTTCTTTACAAATTGTAACATTTGATAGTTTTTAGTTGATAAAATGATTACAAAGCTTAGTGAATATGACGGTTATCCGTATATTTGAATTTTTAGGTTCTGAACCAAATCGTATTTGAGCTTCCTGCTGAACATCCCTTGGCCGAGAGCAGGCCGTTACGTGAACTTCTTGGTCACACCCCTCCTCAGGTCTGTTTTTATCAATGGTTTATGTTTTCTTGTGTTAGTCTCAACTTTGAACCTTTATTAGTAGGAGGTGTCAATGTCGACCCATATACTAATGTATGGGTCTATTTGGGTTGTGTTTCAACACATAGAAAAATAAATTTTAGTTTGTCACTCTAAAGATTTAGACTATCATTGTAGTTACAGTTAACGCTATTTATATAAAAATAAGTTAAATTAAGGACGAAAAGTGTTAGCAAGTCAATCTGTTTCAACCCAAACCCATTTTGACGCGTTACAGACCTACCCATATCGCCATATCTACTTATTATCAAAATGTGTGTGGGTTAAATTCGGGTATGTTTGTCAATGGATATTTTTTTTTAAAATAGCATAAGGCCATAAACGCCTAACCGGATGCAGTTTATGGCAACTGGTGAGATTTCTCTATCTTAATACTAAAAGGTAAATTTTTTTGTACTGATATAGTGTTTTAATCATATATGACACACAATCTAGTTATAAAATACCTAAACAATTATGGGGAATAGGATCAACGTGGCCCTTAGTTACCTATCGTGACAGTTTACTAGGCTGCCTGACACACTTTGCTGCTATTCTCTTTTACAAATGTTCCAACGTTGGACTACACTGAGGCTGATAATGTTTGTGATTTTTGCAGTGTTTGCTTGTTACTCATTTTATCATTTTTCGGGGTCCTATATCCTTACAGTCGTGGCACTATATCGACTTCACTCGTGCTGTTTTTTGTTCTTACTTCCCCAATAGCTGGATACAGTGCTGCATCATTTTTTAGTCAATTTTCCGAGACTGGATGGGTATGTTCTTTTCTTACTCTAGAACAAATCTACTGCCTGCATTCTTCTTAATGTATAATTTTCATTCGACATATATCATTTGTTTTATTTATATATTTTTTTTGAAAATGGACTTAATAGATCGGTTTTTGGGTATCAACCGATCTATATGTGGTGTCATATAGATCGGTTATTGGGTATCAACCGATCTATATGTGGTATCATATAGATCGGTTCTCAACCGATCTATATGTGACTCGCTCATAAAGATCACCTTTAGTTAGATCGGTTCAAAACCGATCTATATGTGGCATTCTAACCGATCTAACTAGCTTCTTTTGTAGTAGTGTTTTCATCTTCAATCCATTTGATGTTCTTGTCACATATGATAATAAAATTGGCTACATAAAATCATGATCTAAAACCCTAAAAACCCTAATATGTATAATCGATCCAGGTGTGTATGATGATTGTTTTGATTATGTTAAGACCTGTTATAAATCGACCTAAACATGTTATGAACTCATCTATAATCGTTTTGTGTCAAGAATTAAGATTGGAATGACAAAACTCTAAATATATGCATGAAATTATAAAACTGCTACTGATCTGGAAATTTATCCGACTTTAATCGACTGTAAAAAAATAATGGTAATGGGTATTTAGGTGGTTTTTGAGTCTAGAAGTAAGTTCAGGAAAATAGCTTTCTGGAGAAATTAATCTTGTATTTTTTGAGGTCGGGAAGGCACTTTTTCTGATTTTATGAGATCGGGTGTCAAAACTGTATTTCGGGTTACGAAAATTCACCTGTAGTTTATGAATTTTAATTTGAAATCTATAACGAGTCATGACCTAAAATTGTTGCAGGATAATATTTGGGATATAAGTTAGTTACTGTAATTTTTTCAGATTTTTATAAATTAATTTAATAGGGCTATGAACTGCATAGTTTTCGTATATTAAAACTGATCAGTAATCTGGATGACTTAAATTAAAGGATTTTTAGACTATAGTTATACTTAATAATAAATTCTGGAAAAATTTGGGGAAGTTCTTAAGACATATAGAAGCGTGTGTGAATTTTTGGGAATTTTATCTCTGAGTTCTTATAAGGATGAAAAATTTGACTAAACAGGTCCAGTTCATGTCTAAATCTGTTAGAAGTGTAAAATATATTAAAAAGGTGTTATGTGGATATTTTCCAAAACTAAAGGGTTTAAATGATCATTTTTTTTTCTTCTAAAACTAAAGGACTTAACTTGTAAAAACATGTAACTTGGTAATATTTACATTACGAACCCTAAACTTGTGATAATTGCATAATGAACCCTAAAATTATGAAAACTACATTATGAACCTTAAACCACTAATATGGTCATCTCTAATACTTTAAGTTGATAAACGGACATGTTGATAACTAAAGTTACTAAATAAGGAAACTTACTATTTTTGGAAAATTACTAAGTATGGAAACTTGCTATTTTTGGAAAGTTACCTAAGATGGAAAGAAAACTAAAATGAAACCTTCGTGATTATGAAACTAAGAAACTATGAAATCATAAAACTATGAGACTTATAAGTAAACTTATAATTCGTGTAGATTCGCTGAAGAAGGAGTTTATTCCGATCCTTATGTTTCTAGTGTGTGTTTTCCCTGGCGGTTTAAGGTACAGATATTCTACCCTTTTTCAGTAAGGGTGCTTTGGATCTCCTGACTTTTGATCTTGATTCATTAGGATTCCCTAAGCCATTGCTATGTTCCCTTATACTTGATTCGTTCTTCGTGATGCATTTGACATTCATCATCATGACCCTATGACTTAAGTATTCGAATCACTTGATGATTAGAAGGTTCATTTGATTTTGTAACTGGATGTGAAAACCTTTCTAAATTTTATCATGGAAATTTTGAGAAAGATTAATTTTAAAGTGATGTTTATGAACGATGCGATACCACTTATATAGGAAGTTTTACTAAACTTTTATGAAAAACTACTTTTAAAGATTACCTTTATGGAAACTGTTTTAAAGATCATTTTATGAAAACCATTATTAAAAGATTTCTTTAAATGAACATTCGATAGAAACCTCTAAGTTGAACCTTGCTATGAACCATTTGATTTCGAACCTTTGATTATGAACCTTTGAGATCCTATGCCTGACGTGATTCCCTCATTGACTCATGACATTCATTGATTGATTGTTATTCTTATTGTTCCACTCTGACATTTATTTTAAATGTCTCTGCCATGCTATGCTTATGTGTTTGCCATGCTTATTTGAGTTACTTTCTTGTTTCTCTTGCCATGCTAGTTTTGATTTTGTATGATATGATATTCTGTGCCTGAGCTTAACTAGTTCTAGAGGTACTAGGACCATGTCTTTGATGGCACCTTAGGCATGACACCCCCGTAGAGGTCTGATAGATCTACGGCGTTCCCCCCTTATGTATATGTATTTTATCGCGATTCACTATTGGCCAACCTTTTATGTGTGCTTAGTCTAGAGCTGACACACATACTTATGTTAGGGAGCGTATGGATGCATCCTAGGTTTTATGTATATGTAGTTATGGTGACCAGGTGGTGTGTGCCTTGCACTCCTTCACACACTATTATTATTTACTTAGAGGTCTCCCCTCTTCGTATACTTGTATTTGCTCTAGTTTGATTTGACGGATTATGTATGGAGTTCTTATGGCACATCCTTATATGACCCTTCTCATCATTTTCATTCCATTCCTTGATTCATTATTTATTCAGTTCTCATGCATTCTTGATTTTATGTTTTCTTAATATTCGTATGACTTTCATGATTATGCTTTTCGTTTTGTATTCTTATTCGTTTGCTTATGCTTATTTACCGTTCTGTTACGTTATATATATCTGTTCACTGGGCTTTTTAAGCTCAGCCGCATTTCTTTTCCTGCGGCAGGTTATAGTTGGAAGCTGGGTTATGAGTGGAGTGTTTTGGACTTAGAAGACTACGCTTAGATTGCTTTCATGGATTTAGAGTTGACTAGAAGAGCTTATATTTAGACTTAGTAATCATTGTATTCCATTGTAACCTTGTATCTTCAGATTTCCTTTGTAACCATTGAAATTCATTTTGTATTATTTAGTCATATGCTTATGTTTGTTTCTGATATGTCACTATAACGTAATACTTCTACCCTTATCGGGTTGGGGCGTTACATTAAGTCAGTTTGTTATAGGGTCCGGACTGTCTCCATTTTGACCGGATCAAGGCTGTTCCGGACGCCTTGTGAAGCTTATTTTTAAACCTTATATCGTTCGAGAACAATGTTTACTTATTTGTTGTGCGCCATATGTGGCTGCCTTAGACAATTATGAACGTTATGTAACCTCCTTTAACCGAATGGCTGTGACTTGCCTTGGCCGAGTAGTTGTAACTTCGGTCTTTTTGTTGATGGCGAGTCACTTGACTTTTATCATACTGATCTTGTTTCGTATATATTTGTCATCTTGTTGTTGTTATTATTTTTTTGTATATGTGCTTTGCGGATTGTATCTTGAGATTGTTTTGATGTTTGCCATTCTGTCGGATTGAACGCGTTTCGGCTTTCCCTTTGACATTCTAGGCTTAAATATTACCGTTGAACGTCTTGGCATTTTTACGCTCAAGTGTCATCGTTAGGAACGAACAAACTTCTTCTAATGCACTTGTAATTTAAGAGATAACTGTTGCGGTGAGGGGCGAATATGCCTCGACATGTTCCTTTTTGTTTTAAGGATTTAAATATTACCGTTAGGGGCGAATACGCCTCGGTATGCTCCTTTTTGCTTTAAGGATATAAATATTACCGTTAGGGGCGAATACGCCTCGGTATGTTCCTTTTTGTTTTAAGGATTCAAATATTACCGTTAGGGGCGAATACGCCTCGGTATGTTCCTTTTTGTTTTAAGGATTCAAATATTACCGTTAGGGGCGAATACGCCTCGGTATGTTCCTTTTTGTTTTAAGGATTCAAATATTACCGTTAGGGGCGAATACGCCTCGGTATGTTCCTTTTTGTTTTAAGGATATAAATATTACCGCTAGGGGTGAATACGCCTCGGCTAAACTTTGGCTGCGTGGGCCGAGTGGGGGTAGCTAATCCCCGCCGGAGCCATGCGAATGCCTTGTCTTTGTTTGTAACAACATGTGGGAAAATTTTTTCCTCTTCAATCCGGAGGAAAATATATAACATTTCATAACTAATTCGTTCATAATGGCTCATAGCCTTACATACTTGTTCTTACAGAAAACACTTCCTTAGATTAATTGCGTGCCACTTCGTGGGCACTTCTTCCTCATCCATGGTCTCTAGCTTGTACGAGCCGCATTGGTATGCCTCAGTTACCCGATATGGGCCTTCCCATTTCGGGCCCAGCTTGCCTTGATCTTCAACCCAGCTGGCCTCGTTCTTCCGGTACACAAAGTCTCCCGGTCTGAAAGATACCGGACGGACTTTCTTATTGTAGTATTGCTCCATCTTTGTTTTGTACCGCGCTTCCCTTATTGCCGCTTCTTCCCTCCTTTCTTGCAGTAGATCCAAATTTAGACGCATCTCCCTTTCATTCAGCTCTTCAATCCGGCGTGTATCATCCTCGTCTATCCCTTCTCTTATGACCATCGTTCGGTGAGTCGGCATGCCGATCTCAGCCGGTATCACTGCCTCACTACCGTATGTCAAGCTGAAAGGCGTTTCCCCATTACTTTGTTTTAGTGATGTTCGGCAAGCCCACAAAACATTCGGTAACTCGTCTACCCATCCTGCTTTGGTCCGACCTAACCTTGTCTTAACTCCTTCCAATAAGCTTTTGTTTTCTCTTTCTACAAGGCCGTTCGCTTGCGGATGTGCCACAGCCGTGTTTATTTGCCGGATGTTTAACTTCTCGCACCATCGCTTGAAAGGGTTATCGACCAGCTGCTTCCCATTGTCTGTCACGATTCCTTTCCTTTCCTTTCCTACCTCGGTCCTTTCCTGGGTGTCTTCTTCACCAAAGTCTAAACGTACCGGACGTACAATGCTTTGCCTATTGTGTTCCTTGACCATGGACTTAAGAGCGGAGACATACTCTTCTATTTGTTCTCGGGTGATTGTGGGAGACTCGGTGTCTCCGCCTCCAACACGATTGACGGGAGGAGTTTCGACATTCCTTCCTCCCGAACCTTCTGGACGTTCGGAACCTGACATTCTATAGCTTTGGTAGATTGAATGCCGGTCCCACGGATGGCGCCAATGTTTAAGTATTTTTCTGCGGGTTAAGTAATTCTATCGAACGTCCTTCGGCCTTGAGGTCGTCAAGTCCTTCGGACAGCTGCTAAGAAAGTAAACGCGTTAGTCTCGCCCCGGGTGTGACCCCAGGACCAAACTCCGGCGTGAGAGTAAGTATCGGAAGGTAAGATAATAGGTATATTAGTAAGTTAAGTACTGTGTGTAAAAGTGAGTTAACCTTACTGTAGAAATCGCTCCTTTATATAGGAGACCCATTTTTGTCTCCATCGGATACGTCCAAGTGTGATGGCGACCTCTTTAGGCGGGAACTGGAGCTTTACTCTGTTTGGGTCTTTCTTCTAACCTGTCATGGCTCCTGCAGTTCTGTCTCGTGCCATATATAGTGAGGTTGACTTTCTGATCTGGATATAACCGTTAGTCCGAACGACTCAGATGGGTCGTTCGGAAATGAGGGTTCGTTCGGATCATACCTTCCGGAAATATACATTCTCAGTCTTGACCTGTTCTGGAGTTATTCGTTTATCCGAACGGCCTGTTTGGTCGTTCGGTTAGGGCCAGTCGGCCATATACGCCGACATATGGCATATGAATAGAGCATGATAAAACAAATAGCAAGACCAAAAAAGAATGTTACAGTGATAAAATCATTTTATAAGGAAAAAAAATGGCAATTTAAATATTGCTTTTATGGTCATCATTTCAGATTCTTGAAGTCTTGATGAATGGAATTTAAATATATGTTGGAAAACATGAAGCCTAACTTGATTCAACTAAAAAATGTTATATTCGCTATTTTGCCCAAAAATTACCCCTAACTGTGGCTAACACGAAGGTAACACTGCCAAAGTAATATGAAGCAGCTAGTAATTTCTAATGAGTTTGAACCTTTAGGTAAATTATTTGATTAAAAAATCCCATGTTCCAGTATTTAACTTTCTGTCCCAATTTGAATTTTCCAACATTATTCGGTAATGGAACTACTGAACATATAAAATAGCTTCATTAAACATGATAAAACACTACTGGCAACCAATTCAAGTTGGAAAATTTTTACTGATGACTTTACACAGGGTGAGTTCTGTCTATTCACTTACACAAATTGGCATGTAGGTTAAATCGTAAATCACCTTGTGTGCTGAATTTCTGATTGGTGATTGCTTCACGCTCATAAGAACTCCTAATTGCAGGAAATGGATAAATTGTTAGGATTGATTATAAAACACATGTCAAATACAGAAACATCAATCATTGTAAGATCACTTAAAAAATACACATTAAAGTAAGACCGGTTAACAAAAAACAGAGAAAGTGCCTGTTAATATACTTGTAGTTATTTATGTGTTCTTTGTGCATTGTGCCTGTGTTTGGGACTGCTGTTGATATCTGATTATTATGGTTTGAAACAACAAACAACCAAGAATTCTAGTGTTTGGATAATGCAGGTTAACAGATTGGGATTATTTGAGGCAAATTATATCAGAAACACTAAACACTAGCACACATAAGTAGTCCTTTTAAAATTGCTTATAAAAAATGTTAATTTGCTTACTAAAACTGCTAAGTTACACATTCCCGGTAAAAGAAATTATTCTGAATAAGCAGTTTCAAAATGCTTAACTTAAAAGAACTTTCTTCATTCACAAAATCAAATAAACATGTTTGGATAAGCAATCCCAAACACCCTCAAAACTACATCAAATCATCATCATCATTAACAACAACCTTCCCATCAGCTACTCAAACCTGATTCGATCCTATATATCTAACTTTGACATTACTTTAATTAGGCTTTTAAAAATGATTTTATCATACAATTCCCACTCTTCTAAGATTTCAAAATTGCAGTTGACTTTCTGAACAAGTAAACTCTGCTGCATGAAACCAGTTCCATGTACTATAACAAAAAAAGCTAAGTTATTAGGAACAAAGCTTAGTGCCATGTCCTGTACGGTATCATCTTCCTCAATTTTATGATAAAGGTACAAACCTTTTAGACTCTAGTATCGTAACAGTATCACTTACGTGGTCAATGGTGATATGGTTTTAGTTGTATGCGACGGTTTGTGTTAGCTCAGTTTTACCATGTTAAACTGTTTTCCAAATTTAAAATTCTACGGTTTGTAGCTCAACCATGACAAAGACACAATATGACTACTCAATGCCTTTCAAAACTACAAACAGTACATGCTCTGATAATTTCTTATCACTAAAATATGTGCGTCCATACAATTCTATGAAAACCTCGGTGAAATTTGATGAAAGCCACTCAAAAGTCAAATAGTTTATGCTTGATGATTTCATCCACATGCAGAGCTTATTTATGTGAATCAGAATCTTATATATGATATTACATCACTAACAACACTTTCTTAAGTTTATTTTTTAGCATGATCATCTCCGACCTTTCATCATAGTCCCACCATTTTCATCGAAAACACAGTTTGACTTTCTGAACAAGTCAACTGTGTTTACTGAGCTCCTTGAATCAAAATAAAGTTCAAATTCTTTATTTATCTAAAGTAATAAGTACATCCAAGTTAGAATTATAGCTTGATCTAACAGTGTATACATTTAAAAAGTACTAATACTGAAAGGTAAAATGACAATCATACTTTGAACCACTTCTTTACAAACAATCGTACTTTCGCAGTGTACCAGAGAAAACTATCAATGCCCGAAATGGATTGAGCCAAAATCACTTGACAATGATCAACGATCAACAATGCTTGGGAAAAAAAATCATAAACAAATCATTTCAATGCACATGAGAATAGATGTGGAGAGATATGAGCTTTAGATCACCTTCTGAGCTTAGTGGCAATTGCTTCCTGCTCACCGGACCTTGAAAGATCAAGTTGAAACAAAATATTAGAAAAACGTAAAATCTGTATGATAAACCATACCCTACTGAATCCATTCGAGTTGAGAAATCGCTTAATGACTTACCCGAATAGGAGTTCACTTGGCTAACTGTTATGCGCTGATCGGACCACTTAATAGCAGAAAATAGTTTGTTAGAATCATAGTAAAACGCATAAATTGCAGAAACAATGAATATTTCCATAATCAATTTAGAATTTTAAAATAAAGTACCTGTTAAAATAGCTCTTCTTGTATTGGCTCCTTTGGCATACTAATAGCAGAAAATGGTTAAATTGTTAGGATCATACTAAATAACATAAATTGCATAAACAATGAATATTTTCATAGTCAAATTAAAATTTCACAATAAAGTACCTGTTAAAATATATAGGCTCCTTTGGCGTCTGTTTGTACGGGTTATATGTAGTAGACTATTTTATCATAATTAAAGGGGAAAAGATAGTACAATATGTCATCAGCATCGGTTCTTTGTCTCTTGAGTAATAAACCATATGTATCAATAAGCCGTATCGACCCAACAATACGTAGACCTCTCAACCTAAAAATGCTCTGTGGAAGACGCGTTACGCCTGTACCTACTATGTCTAACTCTTTCAAACCTTCTAAGCATCCAATATCCTCAGGCAATTCAACAACTCGAATACAACCGCAGAGACGTAAGTAGTTTATACATTTCATCTTACAAATGTTGTTTGGAATATATTGTAAAAGCTTACAGTCTGTTAAGATTAGCATCTCTAAAGATTCTAACTGGCCAAGATCATCGGGTAACTTCTCAAGAAGTAAACATGACTTAAGTTTGAGAGATTTCAGATGTTTCAACATACAAATGCTATCTGGAAGATTTTTAATCTCTGTAGATGAAAAAGTCAGCTCCTCTAGACATTCTAACCGATCAAGGTCCTTGGGTGCTTTTGAAATACTGCCTTCAAGTTTAAGCTTTCTTAAACATTGTAAACTACGAAAAATTCTTCTTGAAAAGCTCTCAAGATTGATACAAGCACACAGATCTATAGAAATTAGCCTTTCAAGAATTCCAAACGATGAAGCTGGGTCTTCTTTATAATAACATTCAAACCGAAACTTTGGAGAATCATTGTCGGGGTGCAGTAGGCATACATATGTGCGTTCTGCAATGAGATGTAACTCAGATAAAGAAACAAGAACTGGTTGAGACCATTTGTCAAACACAAAAGACTTAAACCTCCCACAAAAACGTAAGTCTAAGACGAGAAGACTTTTCAGACATCCAATGGGAGCATTAATTTCTACCAAATCATAACAATTTACAAGATGTAACTGTTCGAGATTTGGAGTGAGCCCAAGGTCAAGGGTCCTCAACTTTGAATGACTGAAGTTGAGATTTTTGAGCTTTAGACTTTCAACAGGCATTTGAAGTTCTACCAAATCATTACAGCCTTCGAGTATTAGCTTCTTAAGGCTTGGAGTATTCCTGAGGCGAAGGCTCTTCAACTTTAAATGTCTGAGATCGAGATATTCAAGCTTTACACTTTCAACAGGCATATGAAGCTCTACGAAATCCCCACAATTGAAAATAGTCACTGCTCAAGATTTGGCGCCAACCTAAGGTCAAAGGTCCTCAACTTTGAATGCCTGATAGTGAAGAACCTGAGCTTATGAAGAACCTAACATAAGTAGAAAAAACAATTAATATTGGTGCAATGACAAACCAATAGATATATATGATCATAATGAATCATGAAAAACAACAAATTAACCATTATTCTACCTTTTCTTCTCCATCTTCCCAAAGTTGAACAATATTGCCCCAACTTATGTCAAGTCCAACAAGATTTGGAGTATTCCCGAGGTGAAGGTTTGTCAACTTTGAATCAGTAGGTATATGAAATTCTACCAAATCAGAACACTCGTCAATAGTCAACTGTTCAAGATTTGGAGCCAACCTAAGGTCAAAGGTCCTCAACTTTGAATAGGTGATTGTGAGGAACCTGAGCTTATGAAGAACCTAACATAAGTAGAAAAAATAATTAATATTGGTGCAATGTGTTAGAGTTTATGGATTTTTATTAATATATGTATGTCCAGTTTCGAACACGAGACTCCGGGATTGCACACAATACGTAAGAGTTTCAATGGTTTGAATAATTAAATATATTTAATTATTCATTTCACGAAATAAACACTTAACGGTCGTTAATATTTAACGGGGTTTGGTTAACGGTCGTTAAATATTAACTACAAGGACTAGGGGTGAAAATACAAGCCAAGAAGATTCTAGAAATCCCTTGGGCTTGTAGAGAGGGCCGGCCATAGGGGATTAGGAAACTAATCCAACCCTAACTTGGAGAGAAAGATTTAAGGGTCTATAAATACAAACCCTTGTATTCATAAATCCCTAATCTTGAATCTCCAAGCAAGCCAAACTTCTTCCTCTTTCCCTCTTGTTAAAAACCGATCGACTCTTTTTAATTCCACTAGGAATTTCGATCCAAGTTTTTGCATTAAAGTTTTTGGTTTGTTTCGTGATCTTGAACCTAGCTTTTCCCATTGGAACGCTAGTATTACGTGTGTACAAGAACGAGTAACAAGCTTACTTTAGCTTGTGGTGACTTACCCTATTCGATCACACCTAGATAGATCCATCCTTAAACCCTAGTTAGGGTTTATATAGTTCTTGAAGCACGTGATTCCTTGTTCTTGCTAGGAATCAAAAGGTACGCTTTCTATTTAATTTTAGTTAATTAATTTACATGTTATTGTAGATCTATTCCGCTGTGCATGCTTTGATGTTAATTGGTTATTAGTTTATAGTTTATGATTCTAATATTCCAACAGTGGCATCATGAGCCCGTTTTTAACATGTAATTAATTACTAAACACATAAAAATTGGATATTTACATGTTTTTTAGACAATCTTGGGTTTTATTATTTATTTTTTTGTAAACCCTAATTTGCATTAATTATGGGTCGACACCCATGATTGCTTTTTAGGGTTTTTGTATTGATAAAAATAGTAGAAACCCTAAGATTACATGTAAAAACTTTTATGTGAAAATTAATGAATACCTGGTGATGTCATTAATTAGATTGCGTACAATATAGGCTTGTAAATATGTGATACATGATTTAAAGTGCTATATGGGATCCATGACAAAATCTTGCATGTTTTGTCATGGAATGTTTTGTGTTTAATTGCTACATGATTTTTTAAGATAAATCTAAAATTAGGGAAGACCCTAATATATATTAATTAATTGGTTATGTGCAATGTGGTATCTAATTAATCAAAATTTACGCGGCCAAGTTATTTGGCGTCTGTGGTCCATTGGGCACAATGAGCTCGAAAACCAATGGGAGTTTTATTAATTACATACATTAAAATTCACATAGAATTATTAATAGGATTTATTGAAAAGGTTTGCATGTGGCTATATGATATTGTTAAATGATCATATACGTGTTATTAAGTGTTTATTTATTTTTTCAATTACTTGTTCTTTGTGTTTAATTATGATGGATTGTAACATCAAATAGGGTAATTTTTTGAATAAAAATAAATGAACCTAATAACTATGAAACCTTTGTAGTAAACTATTTAATTGCCAAGTCTTATGTGCCGATAGTGGTTCGCTTCGCACGGTAATTTGCTCCCAGGCGAGACTAGCAATTAATAATTTACTACATAAATGTTTTAAGCTTTAAATCTTAAAGTTTTAATTGATTGATGCGACTGTACAAAAGTGGTCGAAGCGGCGGACCTATTATTGACAAACTATAAAGTGGGTATAAGGAGGCTTGACATTAAATTGTCATCCAAAAGGGACGCGTTTTTAATTAGCTTCGGCGGACGTTTGCCCCTCCGCTCGCCTGTGCGTCAATATTAGACTTACCAAGTACACCATGATAAAGTACGAAGCATCTTAAGGCAATGTTGTAAGTTTCTCAACGCCATCAATTAAAATTTTGTTGATTTTAAGCTGCGAATTGGTAAATGATTTTTGTAGAAAACATATGATACAAAGATGAATGCATGACATCTTTGTACATATTTTGATTACACACATCAAAATTATACCCTTAAAATTTAAGTAATATGCCATCCAACTAAAAAGGAAACACCTAAGGTTTCATCCTACATCACTAGCAGCCAAAGCTGAATGTGATGTTCAAAGGATAGTTGTCTAAGGGTAAATTGAGTACTTTTATTGCTAGCAGCCAAAGCTGAATGTGATGAAACGACATCAATTTACATTTTCTTAAGTTGGTTAACTTAATTGAGCACTTTCATCACTAGCAGCCAAAGCTGAATGTGATGGAACGGCGTCAAGGCATAAAGATTTGGGGATGAAACATGCTTACATTTGCAACTGAGGTTGGCATAATATGTAAGTCCCATGATTCTAGGAATTGCAATTGGATATTGGCAATTGGGATAGACCCGTACCTTATTGAGTACTTTCATTGCTAGCAGCCAAAGCTGATGTGATGAAACGACGTCAATTTGGATCCTATTTTTCAATGAAAATTAAATGGTTAAATTTTATTTACCGTGGGTGTTTAATTTTCATGAAAAGTTATTATCGAAAATACTAAAATTGAATTTTGAAAATTCTTTTAATGTATTTAATGCAACTTTAAAACCGTAAACGTAGGGTTTTCTTTTAGTAGTAAATTGATCTACACCCGTAGGGGTTTTGGATAGAGTCAATTTTTACTGAAAAAAATAAACCGAGTCTACTTTCCGTGTGAAGAGTAAGACTTAATCCTATTCCTTTTCATGAATGAGAAAGGTATAATAGGAAAATTAGAATTGTCTAAATTCTAAGAAATAACTCATGGCGAATTTTTTATGAAATTTCATGGTTAGGAGTTATTGAAATTAGAAGCTAGACTAATTACCGCATAATTGGTAAAAGGCAAACTAGAATGATTAATCTAGTTGTTATGCTTTAACCATTTAAAGGTGCTACATACCATGATGGGGAAGGTAGACCTAATCAAGGAAGAAATTGCATACCCAATTCTTTCAAGTTAATTATATTGATGGATATTCCATCATTGACAAGTAGAATACATTCTTTGAATACCTTAGTAATGTTACGTAAGGGATTCATCAAAGATGTAGGAAAGTAAACAGCACGCTATTTGCTTTCACTGGTTATGCAACACTTACAATGTTGTCAAATCCAGTGGGAGCATTGTGTTGTAATTACTGAATAATGAGTTCATGTAGTGATCTTTTATTCAGTGGGAGCTACAAGCATTGAAATCTTGGTAGTAACCCATATTATCTCTGGTATCTACTTGAGATAACTACTTTCCAATTATAGACACTTGTGGTATTAAGGATAGTCGTGTACGTTTCCTTACTAGACGAGGTGATTCTATATCTACTTATATCTATGACACAAATCATATTGATCAAATAAGCAAACTATTGATGTGTTGTTTATCTGATTCATGGTGTTGTTCCATGCACAAGTGGGAGAAATATTAAAAGTGTGCATGCAACAACACATAAGAAATATGATTTAAAGGTTTCTCTTGACTGTAAGGTAAGAGACTAATGTTCTAATGTGTTTTATACACATTCTAATATTAGAACACTTGGAGTTAATATCTACTTTCATTACTAGATATTAATGACAAGGTAAATTACATACTTTCATTACTAGCAGCCAAAGCTGATGTGATGAAACTATGTTAATTTACAAGTTTCTAAAATTAGATAATTATTAGAACAAGTGTCGATATGATAATAAGACTACTTCTAATGTGAATATTTATGTATTGTTGTAATGACATAAATAAATGAAGTAATCTTATACTACTTCAAATTTGAATGTTTATGTATTCTTGGAATGACATAAATATATGAAGTAAATAAATTAACTTGAAATAATATTGAAACCAAGTTGTGGTGTTCATGATTACTTTAGTTATGCATATTTATACTTTAGTATAAAGATATAAATATGAAGTCTTTTATTGTTATAAGACTTATAATAAAGTAAAACGTTAACTTGTCATATTTTTAATTAAGACATATACAAGAAGTCATTGAGTTGATCAATGATCTATAACGTACATTGGGATTATAACAATTATGTCTTTTTGGTAAGACATAGACATGAAGTGATTTGATAAGAATTACTTATGTTATAGTGCATGCAATTGGCTTGGAAATCTATTGTACCACTAAAATTGACTCAGATGGTAAATGGGCAAGCCAAAACGAAATATATTTATCTCACATATTGTAAGATTAAATTACAATATTAATCCTAATGAAATACGTAGTGTTTATGGTATGTTCAGTTAGGAAAATCAAACTCTTGAAAAATTGTTTGATTAAAGATAACTATATCTTCTAATCTTCCTAAAGATATCAAGGTTAGAAAATTGAGTATGAATTGGATATACTCAATTAAGACTCCAACCTAGAAGATTAATAAGACACCATTGATTATGGAATGTGTTGAATCACATTAAGTCTTAAAAATTGAAGTTCAGAAGTTGTTAAACTACTTGTTGGGTAGGTTATTAACAAATTAAGGTTAGGAACTGTCAATAAGTATTTGTAAAGTCCCAAAAGAGAACAAGTTTGAGTTGCTCTATTTGCTGAGTAACAAGTAGGTTATTAACAAATTAAGATTGGACTGCATCTAAAAATGTTTATTTGGCAAATTACTCATACTATGAATAATTAGATGCAGTCCAAAAAGATAACTAGTTTGGAAACGTAGTTGATCTTAAACTCTATAGTAACACTATAGAATGGAAATGAATTTCTACAAAGGAAATGAAAATCCTAGAGATTTAAATTCTTGTGTAGAAATCATAATGGACAAATTTGTATACATATTTAATGTATGAAAAATTATCAAACACACTTAAGAAATTAAATGTGATTGAAATTCTTTCTAAGCACATTAAATATATATAAAGATTATGATTGTCATTATTAGTTTCTTTTATATGAAATTAATAATGGAATATCAAAACTCTTTCTTGGATAATTACTTGAGCGAGGACGAAAAGTAATTGGAAGGAGTGTTTGAATTCAAATAATCTTTAGTAGTATACAAAGTGCAAATCATTTGTGAATGGATTAATGCATGCATCTAGAAGATATACTTAATTTTAGTTATTAAATCTAGTTTTGATTTATAATTAAAATAAGATATTTCTTAATATTCCTGAAAGCTAGTGGGAGTGATATATTTATTTTCTTATTTCATATATGTTGTATAACATATAGGAAGTACCGTTCCATTAACGTTGAAATGTTAAGTCTTGGTTTGAAATGAAACTTCACGTGAAATTTAGAAAATAAAACATTGGAGTATATGTTTATTGTTATAAACATAAGCGGTATGATAACTGATTCTAATAAACATGATAATCTATTAGAAAGGCTAGATAGATACATATCTTTGAAAAGATATGACATGAATAAATCTAAGGTTGACGAGAGGATTATTCATGTACATCATGTTGCTTGTTGTATCATGCTTGATTAAAAGATGATTGACAACATTAAATATCTAATTGAAATTATTAGATAGCTAAGTGTAATGGATATGGTTTAGAATTTACATCCTTATCCTGGATTTGCTCCAAAATTCTAAATGTGAACCATATGAAATATTGTTACATGATTGATATCGTTGACAAATCTTGATAGATTTGAAGATATCAAACATTACACGATGAATGTTAAAAGTTTACGGAACTTGGAAAGAGCATATTGTTGTTTGTATACAATGTTGCTAGTAAGATTGAGATGACACTCAATACTAGTCATGGTGGGAGCTCATCCTTATTAGGAGACCATGTGTACTAGTTATGCTCAATATGAGCATAGTTGCATTATACATAAAGAGTTAGAATACTTTAACTACAAGGTTTGGTAGTTTAATTGTCATAAATTCGTGCATGAGGATGTCACGTATTTTATGAAGTATGTGGCAATATCTAGATAGATGAATGCACACATACAAGAATTTCATTATTGAAATAAGTATTCTCAAAATTCTGATAGATCAACATTAGTTGATTTATGCCTTGTCAACAAGTATGTGGAACATGACTTGAGGCATAATTCATTAATGAAAATTATCATGCTTGATCTATTTAGTATTTGGATAAGGGATATTAAAGCAATTATTATTTTAATGAAATAAAGTGTGGATAACGTTCATTCTCATTTATAATATTGTATCCTATATTTGCATGTTTAAATCCGTGAATAACTTATGTTATTCTAAATTGTCCGTTGTCGATTAATGATATGGGAATATCATTAAATAAAGACAAATGTGAGGATTGGTAGAATGTACTGTAAGGTTGAGATACCAATATCACATTATATTCAATATTGGATAAATTGAATATAGGACTTATCCCAACCACATGATTGTACTTTATGGATCGTTGTCATTAAGTAAATCATGAATATTTATCCTCAGACTTGAGATACCAGATAATTCCGAGGATGTAGCTCATTTTCTGTAAGATAGTCTAACGCTATCCGCAACAGGTGGCTATAAGGCCTATTTTCAGAGGTGATGCGAAGTTCAAGGGTTATGCTCGTAGTCAACAAAGGATTTGTTCCTTCAAATTTGTTTTGAAGTATAATACTGCTGGCCCCCTCGTCGGGTTGTCAAGATGTTTGTATGGCCATACCCAAAGTCTATCTGGAAGACGTTCAGATGTTTTGGTAATCTTGATCAATCAATAAATAACGAGAAACAGAATAGTTAATTATGGAATGACTTGGATCGATATCCATATTAACGCGGCATTAGAAACAAAAGGATAAGTATGATGATTATATCATCACGTGGGTTTTTCAGGAAAACCATACTCGGTTCGATCTGGGGGCATTGGGATCTGTTAAGCTAGACTAGCCCATGTCATTACGATATTAATGAATATCCAAGTGGGAGCTGTTAGAGTTTATGGATTTTTATTAATATATGTATGTCCAATTTCGAACACGAGACTTCGGGATTGCACACAATACGTAAGTTTCAATGGTTTGAATACAATGATCATAATGAATCATGAAAAACAACAAATTAATTCTACCTTTTCTTCTCCATCTTCCCAAAGTTGAAAAATATTGTTGCGACTTATGTCAAGTTCAACAAGATATTTTCCTTGAAATGTATTCAGTAAACTTGAAAAAGGAAAAACCCACCATCTTAATTCTTACCAGGTCATTAGTCAATATATACTCAAATTCCTCATTAACCCACAATCGGCTATGTCTTTGAGGTTCCTCGGGGTGTGACCGACGGACAATATTCCTTCCCATCTCTTCTAAATGGTCATGCATCCCCAATCGCCCATCTTCATTATAAGTTATAAGAGATTTCTGCAGAAGAACTCTTGAACCATATATACCAAAAAATCCACGGCTTTCAAGCACTCTAATTGCATCTTCTTTGTCCCAACCTTTTAGTATGCATGCAACATCCAAAAATATTTGTCTGCAATCCTCATCCAGACCATTATAGCTTATTTCCAATACTTCCATAGTATCCTTAAGTGGAATTGTTTCTAGTCTTTTTATGGCATTTTTCCATTCAGACTCATCTAGATCACGAAGATGTGAACCCATAACTTTGATCGTTAAGGGAAGACCGTCAGCATATTGTAAAATTTTTCCTGATAACTCTTCGTACCCTTGAATCGGATTCTCTCTTCCAAACGCACACCTACTGAAGTGGCAATCCGCTTCCGCCTGAGATAACAAAGTCACATTATGAATCAATCCTACTCCGTGGGCTGCGAGTACTTGCTTATCTCTTGTTGTAATAATAATTCTACTTCCCGGCTTAAACCAATTACAGTTACCGGCTAACGCCTCAAGCTGGTCTTTATGATTGACGTCATCAAGAACAACAAGTACTTTTCTACCACCCATCGCTTGTTTCATCTTGTTTTTCCCGTCAAGAACACCACTTACGGTGACGCCTTGATCATTGGAAATATCTGAAAGTACTTGTTTCTGCAATGACTTTAAACCAGACAAAGATGTTGATTCTTCCCTTACATTTTCAACAAAGCTTTTACCTTCAAACTGAAAGGATATTTGATCAAAAACAGCCTTGGCTAAAGTTGTCTTCCCCGCACCACCCATCCCCCATATCCCTAGCATGCGAACATCATCCACATTAATTTTTAAAAGAGAAACCACATCCCTTATCCGTGTCCCCATGCCTACCAACTCTTCATCTAAAATGAAGTCAACGGAATGCAAATCTCATGAAATGTCTTGAACAAATTTTTGTATGAATTTAGCTTCATGCCTGTATGTTAAAGATATATACAATTAGCTGTTTTGAAATTCTCAGATGAAAAGAATACTTAATTTCAGATTTATATCTATCATATAACTCTTCCCAAAAAGAAACCAATGAAATTATATTGCAGATATATTAAGGAAGGAATTACCCATCAAGCATATCCTCCAATACCGAGCCAGCCAGACCTGCTGCTTCTTCCATAGCCTTTCTCCATTTTCCAGCAGCCTCCTTCTTTTCGTTTTCGGCAAAGGCATCTTTTACTGCCCCAATTTGTTTCCGGATTTCAGTGGGCTGCACATCATAGAAGATTGGGTAAGCAGTATGCTCGGTCATCTTCTGGCATTCCATAATTTTAACCAGCTCATCCAAGCACCAAGATGAAGAAGCATAGTTCTTAGAGAAAACAATAATATAGCATCTCGAGTCTTCAATAGACTTGATGAGTTGCTCATTGATCCTTTTCCCTTTCTCGATATTCTCGTCGTCCTTGTAAGTGACAACGCCTTTCTGCTTAAGAGCGTAATAAAGATGATCAACAAAGTTCTTACGGGTGTCTTCGCCTCTGAAACTTAAAAAAACATCATACTTGAAGCTCTTTTGAATGGAAGAAGATGAAGTAGACGCCATTCTGTTGTAGTTTTTATCTAAGGATCTGTTGTTTAAGAGAATTATCTTAACTAGTTGAAAAGAAACTTGGATAAGATGATTAAGTGTATATTGAGAAGACAAAGACTCGATAACATAAGGCTATTATTTGGTCAAGAAAGATAAGATTCATTTAAGAGATATAGCTAAACTCACATCAATCACTCGTTCTTTACTTTGACTTTAACATATATTATTATCCCTGTTCTAAAATTACCTGTTCTAATAATGAATAAATAGATATTTTGACTAATCTTAGTGGATTGATTGATGGATCTTTGAACGAGTAAAATCAAAGATTACAATTGACATCATAAATTCTTGTTCTAATCTTGCATTTTTATGATATAAATTTACAAAACTGACAGAGCCCTGAAATTTAAAAAATATTTCATACACAACTTTAGAGCCTGCAAGTATAACTTTTAACAATTTTGACAAAGATAACTATGTAATGAACTATATTCTCACGGGTCATCTTCTTGACCCGGTTTTGATCCAAAGTCATAAACAGATGAAATCAAGCTCCATTTTGTTGCAAAAATAGCAAATGTTACCTTTTATGTTTAATCATCAAATACACTGCTGATTTTGCATAAATCGAGCTTCAAAACTAACAAATTTTAGGCTCAAACTCCACTCTACCAAAGTGATATCCAAGTATAACTATATATAAGAGTTCTTAAAAAGCTTCAAATTCTAAAACTAAACTCAGGTCTAAAATATGTTTATTAGTAAAAAAAAGGTCTGGACTACAACTTGAATTTTGGAAAGCTTCTGCTATATTCTATGTTTTCCATTAGCGAACTGCCTTTGAACATCCCAATCAGTTTCTTAGTGTCTCAACATGAGTATATACCAATCTCACATTTCAGCCACACGATCAACACTCATTTCTTCTTGGTGGAAGTTTTCTTCGCCTTTTTATTTTTAAATCCTCCTCCACTCTCCTGTCAAAACAGCAGATATTCTTCAATGTTAAAAGAAATCAGATTTTCTAAAGGACAAAAGCAACATAATTGAGCTCGGATCATATTCACACACAAAAGATTTTTGAACATAAAGTTTATTAATATAAAGCGAAACAAGGTAAAGAAGTTGGGAGATATAATTGAGCAGAAGTACCTTTTAATAGTGAATGTAAGTAGCTTTGCCAGTCATTTCTTGCCCATTTTTACTTACATAAACCTAAAAGTACAAGAAAATTGTATTTATATCATACCACACAAAAAGAGATGCCGTCAAAAAGTAGGGGTGCCAATTCCTAACACGAAACACAACCCAAAACCAACACAGAAATAAACCAGTTCGGGTCTGGTCTAACCAGTTTCCGGGCCGTGTGTGTTAAACAGGTTGACCAGCCAACCCACTTGGGACTTTTTTAATTTAGATAAATTATGTTTGTAGTGGGTTAAACGGGTTAAATTGCTTAAATGGGTTAAACAAGTCGACCAGTTTAGAAAAACGGGTTGAACAGGCGGTGTTTGGGTTATATGTAAACTGGTTAGAATTGAAATAGCTGACCTAACTACATAAACATGTCATGCTCGGGTCAAGGTGTTTTGACATGCCAATCCGAACCAAAACCCGACCCGTATTTGGTTCTAACAGTTTCTTGATATGAAATGGCTACAATAACAGAGCTAGAACTTTCCAACTTACCCTCTTCCCATCGCCATTAGTGAACCAATGCCCCGTCCCTTGACCATCTGCTTGAACCCTTCTTTTACCAGCATCTTTTGTGATCCCTTTCGCAGCATTGACTTTAGGATTCATGAAACCTTGTGATGTTTCTTGAGTCTTTGATCTTCTTGATTTTTTCCTTGTTGAGCTTGTCTCAGCTTTATTACTTCTAGCAGCCTGTTTAGTTTTGTCAGCGCTGCTAAATTGACCCCTAAAAACACAAGAAATACAACAACAAAAAATTATACTCCGTATTTGAAAAGAGTTATTTGCATATAACCCCTTAAAAGCTATCAATAATATAGCAGAACTAACTTACATGTAATCGATATTTGATGTACTGGGCTGATTAGACTCTCTATTTGCTGTGTTTAACGGGAAAAAGTTGCACAAACGAGTTCGCACAAGCTCTTGGACCCTCAAATCATTATGGAAAAAAATACTGATCTGCTGGCGGGTGAGGGTCACCCAAATCTACTACACTGTCCATAACATGACTATTACGGTTACTTTTTCCAATATTACTCTGAACTTTACTTTTTTCTTTCATGGAACTAAAATATTCCTCACAGGCCTCATCTAGTGCAGGTGTCGGGATATGGAAACTCTTGTCGTGTCTAAACTCTTCCCATAAATCTTTTCTAGCTGAAGTATCGAGTGATTCACTTAATTTTCTCGGCTCATTTACACATTTCCCCCTGTTCGAATAAGGTTCTGATTTATCACAGGTCTTCTTAGTAGCAACTTTACTGATTGAAGGGATATCAGAATCCGAGTAGGAATCAATCAGCTGAAACTTTCTAAGAGGACTGAAAGTCAACTTTGGAAACAGTTGTTAGCTGCAGCTTGTGACTACAGATTCTGGCGCGTTTGAGACATTTGAGAGATTTTGCTTTCTTTTTCCTGATTCTCTGGTCAAAACACCTAGTCCGGTAAGCGGAATTTGGAACTGTTACCGACTGAATAGTGTTGTGTTGGAAGAGTCTCATCTGCATTTAGCAATAATAACAACCAGTGAATATGGGAATGATAAATAAGTGCACATGACAGTAATTAGCACACTGGTTTAAGATACGTCTGACTGCAAATTAGTTTATGGAATCTTATAAATCATAAAACTAGCACAAATACCAACCCTGTACGTAAAATTAATCAACGTGGATATCTTTGTGATCTTTCTTGGTAACGATTACAGCTTTCTTGTTAAGACATCAGTAACCGTCCAAAGGGGTGCCCAATGGCACCAATTCCCTAAATATTCAAACTTGTTAATGAATTTGGAGGTATGAGATAAGAGGTCCTTTAACTCTTTCCTTTTCTTCATTTCTCGCCCCTTTTATTTATTATACACTTTTCCCTCTCTTGTTTTTTTATACTTTCAAATGTGGATAGCTTTACAAGAACAAACATGCAAACAACTTCTCTGCCTTTGACAAACCGTGTATTTTTTAAAACTGCTATATTTACTCATAGAACACACAAAACTAGAGTACGGGTCAGCACAACTAGCCTGTCTTGACCGAGAAGAACACATGGTCCTAATTCAATTGAACAGTGTGATTATCCTATAAATATGTTCATCTTCAATGTTAGGTAAAAAAGAACATGAGGTCAAACTCAAGTCATAAAGAATGGTGAAAGATTGATGAGAAATTGCATTCCATATCGTATATTCGACAATTTGTTGGCAAACATGAAGGCGATGTTACATAAAATATGAACTATCTAGCATAACTTATATCCATAATGACAGACTTGAGCCCTTTTTGTTTGGTGTCACATGGAAAAAAACAACGGTCAATTTTACTCAAACAGCTAATAACAGCCCTTAGATTTTCCAAAATCATTATGTAATAAAATTAGTGAAAAAAGATTGATTAGCTTCACTTGACACTAGTAACTACCTTTATATATGTTCTTAGGTACGATTCAATTAAAAACTCAGTGAAGTTGGTCAAAGTAAATAATCTGACTCAAAAAGTCAACTTTTTGTATGCTCAACGGTTTTATCCCAATTTAGAACATAAATATGTAAAGAACGACTTTTTATGATAATAAATTCACATAATAATACTTACTGAACTTAATTTTGATATGATAATAGTCAATCTTCATCAAAAACATGGTTTGACTTTCAGAAAAAGTCAACTCTGTCAGCTGATGTTCCTAAGCTAACTTAACTTATAATCAGGTATGACTGGTTTTTCTAAAAAATACTGGAAGAAGTTGAAGGAACTTTCATGTGTTTATTGTTCGACTAGTGATTTAGGTATGTTTGAGCTGTTAGATAACTCTAGTCAGCTTGAAATTTTGTCTTTTAAGAAGTTATTTAACTATCCTGATGCCGAATTTCCGTTTATTAAACTTAGGAGGAGTGTTTTATTAAACGATTATTCATACCGTTGATTAGCGGTTTTAAGAATTTGAAAAGCTTGAAGCTGATTTGCTGTAGTGGAAAGTGGGACAGGACATTAGAGATGATTTGAGATGACAACTGAGGTTCATTTGGGAAATGTTAATGTGACTGGTGTTGGTGTTTTGCCGTTATCTAAATGTCGTGGTTTAAATGCTTTATGTATTGTTGATGCACCAATGTTGGATTGATTAGTGTTGCTGAGAATTGTAAGGGGTTAAAGAAGCTTTGTGTTGCTCATTGGGAAGCATAGTATATTGATATCAGCTATATATACTATTAGATAATAAGATGAACTCACCACAATGACTTTCTATATATCTGTTATCTCAGTATCAGGCCTTCAAAGTTTCAGATGTAGGTAGCTTTTAAAACTTGTTTGTTTATGATAGTTACATTACCTATTAAACCATACTACAGTAATTTTATTTATTTTAAACATGATAGTATTAGTATCCGAACTTTTTTCATAAAGGATGCGGTTTGACTTTTTTATAAAGTCAACTCATTAAGTTGAGATCAATCACCAAAATAAATCAATAAATAAATAATCTCATATTAACAAACAAATTCAATAAAATTATCTGAAACAAACATTAATCACTTACACAAATCAATCACCAAAATAATTAAATTAAACCTTTAGCATTATTATCCTCCAGTGACAAAAAACCCTCGATATCATTATCATCATCAATAGTTAATTAATCACTTACCCAAACCCAAATCCACTCTTACCCGCTTTCTACCCAAAACAAGCCACATTTTTGGGGGATTTCGAAATCCTTGTGGTAGTGTCGCAATTAATTAATGTTTCAGTAATCAAACTTGTTTAAATCCATCAGTTATAGCCTATGACCAATTTATTTGACCTTCAGTTATGCCTAACAATGATTGAAACTTGTTTAAATCCATCTGTTATTATACATTTCTCACCCCTTTTATTTATCATACAGCTTTCCCCCTCGGCCTTTGACTATTGAATAATACGGAGTAAGTGATATTCAAAGTTAAACCTCATATTAGTTAGTATAAAATTACTGAAAAAGGTTTAATTAGCTTCACTTGACACTAGTTCTTCGGAATGATTCAATGAAAAACTCAGTGAAAGTCAATAATCAACTCTTTTTATGCTTAAAAATTTCATCCCAAATTAAAACAAAAACCTCTTTATGATAATAAAATCACATAATAATACTTAGTGAACTTAATTTTGATATGATAATAGTCAACCAGGTATAAAATATTTTCTCAAAAGGTCAACTCTGTTTGCTGAAGTTCCTAGATAACTTATTTAACTTATTGATTACTTATCAAATATTCCTAGTTGGGTATTAAACAGTCGATAGTTAAATCATATTTGATCATTTCATCTCAGTGCACACGACGTCAATACTACATATGAAAAATGAGCCAGTATTACATGTATAATAGCACCTCAAGAGTATATTAACATCACTTACAAATCAATCACCAAAATAAATAATTACTTTTACCTTTAGCATTATTATCCTCGGGTGACGAAAAATCCTCGATATCATCATCATCAGCAGCAGCAGCAACCGAACCCAAATCCAAATCCAAATCCACCGTAGCCTCTTCCCATTAAAACATCTTATTTGTTCATTCCCTTTGAGTGAAATTTTACAAGGGATCCACTTTTTTACCGGGTCATCATTTTGACCCGCTTTCTACCCAAAACAAACCACATTTTGGGGATTTTCGAATTCCTTGTGGCAGTGTCGCAATTATTTATTATAAGTATAGTATAAAACCCGTGTACTGTTCACCATAGACTTATAGGCAACCACTTTCCCCTGTGACCCGTACCCGAACCGAACAACCAACACCTTATTCGGATCTCACTCACATTTAACCTCTCTTCCTCTCTCTGATGCTCCGACACCGGGAAAAAAAAAACCCGACGGATCTGATTATCCCGATCCAGGTAACTTATATCTACAGTGCACGTTGTGAGTGCAGCTACAGAACGAGTTTTTTTTATTTATGGCTCTTATCTTATTGTGCCATTTGGTCTTCCAGAACCGTCTCTCATTTTCCACAGCCCACAAAAAACCTCCATATACGCACCAATGATCGAATCGAGAAGATGAGAAATAAGGATATGATGTTCGCCGGATCGGGGTAATTCCGGTGTTGGATCGGTGTCAGATCTTAAGGTGAGAGAGGGAGGAAGAGTAAAGACTTCAACGACAGGGGTATGTGTAACTCTCTTTCATTTTTTGTTTATGGGTTTTGTAAGATTTTGAATTTTGGTTAATGTTTTGATAAGTAGAAGGAGATACATGTTTTGCTTATGTTTTGTTATGCTGCTAAAGATTAGTGGTTTTTGAGTTTGGGTTTTCTGAAGAAATATTTGTGTTAGTTGCTGCAGACTCATGTATAATTTTTTTATTTATTTACTTTTATATAAATTGGTATTATTGTTCCTTTTTATTATGATGATTAAATAAATTGTTTGGAATACGATTTAAGTTGCTTTATGTTTTGATTAGATGATATTTATAAGGACTTTGTTAAAACTAGGTCAAATGTTTGTAACAAGTATAAGTAGTTTCTAACTTTTTTTTGGTCTTTAATTTGTAGGCTTATGAATGCTATTGGTGTTTCTGTGGCTATGTTTGTGTGTCCATTCAAGCTAACGGTGCCTGCCTATTGGCATGGTAACCTGCTAGCTTTAAAGATTGGCTATGATGAATTTCAATACGGTCCATTCAAGCTAACGGTGGCCGCCTATTGGCATGGTAAGCTGCTAAGGTTGCAGCCATGGCGAGTGCGCCTACTTTACAGAAAGGAAACAGTCGCATCTTACAAGCTATAGTGTGATATGCTTTCGGCTCACTCACACGATGCACTTTAGTTATAATAATTATAATGGTGTATATTCTAAAGGCTGTTCAAAACGGCAAGTTGTTCTGGAACAGCAGGGCTACCATCTCCATCTTTGAATGCAAAAAAATTATCAGATGCATTTTAAAAATGACTTTTTCTAAAAGCCGATGACAAATTAGCCACGACTACTTCAGCATACGAATTGGAAAGCCAAAACTTGCTTCTACATGTGTTTGTGTGATTACAAAAATACAATATGCCAATAGAAGTACAATCTGCCAAGTACTTTGATTTGCAATGTTAGATGTGAATTTTGATATCAAGTGTTGGATTTGCCCTGTGCTCTGAACCATCACAGGTTCGTGTTACTTCAGATTTTACTTTTTTTAATAATTAGCGTCTATTGGTGTCTGGTAGCTACTGCTCTTCATAGCGCTGTTTCTGTTTGTGGTCACAGGTGACAAGAGTTTGAGTTTGAGTATGGCCTATATTACTTGAAAAAGTGTGTTAAAGAAGTGTTTTCAGCGAAGTCAGTTCAAGAGGTAGGTTCGTTGGGATAGTTTGGTAAGTATTATCTGTAGCCTTTTATACTAACAATATGAACAATTGATGTAAGCATTCAATAAGAAATAACATGAATTTGCATTTGTTGCAGTGGCAGTGTAAGGATTATCATGTTGAACATGATTTGTTTCCAACAAGATTTACTAAGGAGGTGATATGCAAAAATTTAAAGCAGGTAAGTTGTGTAATAAATTTGGCATTCAATAAAAAATAAATTCTAAACATAAAAAATGATGACTATATGGTACTTTTTTTTAATTGATGATGCTAAAACACATTGCACTAATATTAAACTAACGATCCCAATACATTTGTCATTTCTTAACAGCCTTTTGATGTTGCTACAAGAACCAAACAAAGATAAGTATTATTCAAATTTAGATATTGCAATGACTTTTAGCTTTTTTACCTTACTGACATCTTTTTTTCTATACAGTAAATATCATACTATGGAGAAGCTTAAATTCGATGCATGGAGAAGCTGAGATTCGATGCTATGTAAACACATTATAAAACTTTATGATGGTCATCAGTTACAAAGGTCCAACATTATTTCTTGATACTTAATCATGTGCCATTGTCTTTTATTGCTACTTGTGTACATTGCTTATTGCTAGATGTCGACTTATGTTACTATTATTATATGGATCATCCGTTCCACAATATGACGAAAATGTAAATCGCAGCGGATTCTTCTGTTTTTAGATATCTAAAAATAAAAAAACCCCGTTGCGACTTGCATTGTCCTCTATTTTGTTGAACCGATGATTCATACAATAATAGTAACATGAACCAGCAGCCTGTGGTAAACTATGTTGGCCAGCAACATGATTAGATTTTGAAAGATTAGTGACAAATGAAATAGGATGGTGTCACAAGTTATTTGTTGCAAATAGCTTTTTGCACAGCATCCTATTTCATTTGCCACTGATCTTTCAAAATTTGATCACGTTATTGGTTTGGAACATCCAAACACAAAAGACAACGGCACATGATACTAATATTTGCTATTGTCTTTTGTGTCATGTGCTGTTGTCTTTTGTAAATGTAAACAACAATGGTGATCAAGAATGAAAGGGAGAAAACAGTGAAGAGGGAAAGATTAATTTGTTTTATTGACTGTAAAATGATGCTATTACAAGAGTATATATACAAGTATATTACATTCTAGTCCCTATACTATACTTATTTACATACTAAGACCTTCAACCTTTTCCTTCCCTTTTACAGTAAACCAAAGTAATATTTTGGTACAAAAGATGTGTGGACATTAACTATAGGTAAGATGTGTGGATATTAAGTAATATTTTGGTGCAAACGATTTGTAATTCATCTTATTTTATGTGCCTACGTCATTAACTATAGGTAATGTCCACACATCTTAGTATCATTCTTTAGTATTACAAATCGTTTGCACCAAAATATTACTTAATATGTTTCTTTCTGTGATGTATACAGAGGCTTATGTGGATTGTTCAATACGGGTTGGCTATAGTGGCGGATGATCAACTAGGTATGTCTGCTAATGATTTTTCAAGTAGTTACCACTTCACATATGTCACATTTTGACGATTTCTAGAAGCTTATAAAATTAGTTTTTCTAAGGTTTGTGTCACACATAGATAGCAAGATGGGAATACGTACCGATTCACTATAAGCACATGGCAAAATTTGGGTTCGCCATGTTTGGTTTACATTTTCCTATAAGATGATACAAAATCAATCTTAAACTTTGGCCTCAACTTCTATCTATTTTGAAGTTATTAACACATGTTTCTTAAGTTTACTAAGACATTGCGTAAGCAGTTTGCCTGGAAAAGCCCAGAACAGTATGATTATTTGCTTCTGATATGGCAATGTAAAAGGGAAGGAAAAGGTTGAAGGTCTTAGTATGTAAATAAGTATAGTATAGGGACTAGAATGTAATATACTTGTATATATACTCTTGTAATAGCATCATTTTACAGTCAATAAAACAAATTAATCTTTCCATCTTCACTGTTTTCTCCCTTTCATTCTTGATCACCATTGTTGTTTACATGGTATCAGAGAGTATAACATCAATGGTGTTTTAAACTGTTGATCATTACACAATCTGCTAGTGTGTTTCTAGTGTGTAATTGATTCGTTTCTTGTTTTGTTTCCACATAATCTTCTTGATTCACGAATTAGGGTTTACTTTCTGAAAATTAGGGTTTTCACTTGAAATTGGGGATTTTTGTAATTCAAGATGTCTACTTCTAATTCGACTACTAATTCAACTGATTCAATGACTCAACTTGCTGTGTTTCAAAATCCATTGTATTTGCATCCTTCTGATGGGCCAGGATCATTGACAATGGATTTTCAACTGATTCGATGACTCAACTTGCTGTGTTTAAAACAGGCTCCAAGACAATGGTTTTCTAAATTGTCATCTGCCTTGGTAAGTTTTGGATACACACAGTCTAAAACTGATTATTCTTTGTTTGTGAAGAAGTTAGGAGACAAGATAACTGCTGTGTTAGTGTATGTGGATGATTTGTTAATAACAGGTAATGATGAAGCTCAAATAATTGAGCTTAAGTCACAGTTAAGTTCTACATTTCATATGAAGGATTTGGGAGATCTTAGTTATTTTTTGGGACTGGAAGTTTCTAAATCCTCACAAGGAATATTCATTTCACAGCATAAGTACACTGTGGATTTGTTGAAGGAAGGGGGAGTTTTGAACAATAAGCCTTACAAACTTCCAATGGAACCCAATCTGAAGTTGCAAGCAGATGTTGGAACTCCTTTAGCTGATCCAGAAGTGTATAGAAGATTGATAGGAAAGTTGATTTATCTCACAATAACAAGACCAGATATATGTTATACAGTACAGCTCTTAAGTCAGTTTATGCAGTCACCCACATCTGTACATATGCAGGCTGTGAAACACCTGTTGAGATATCTAATTTTAGCACCAGGTCAAGGAATTTTATTGGCTAAAGGTTCTGCAGTTCAACTAAAAGCTTACTGTGATTCAGACTGGGCAAGCTGTCCAATGACAAGAAGATCTACCACTGGTTATTGTATTCTTTTGGGTGATTCTCCTGTTTCTTGGAAGTCTAAAAAGCAAGCAGTTGTTTCAAGATCTTCTGCTGAAGCAGAATACAGAGCCATGGCCTTGACATGCTGTGAGGTAACTTGGTTGGTGAGTTTGTTAAAGGATTTGGGCATCAAAGGGTTAGAACCTGTTGATTTATACTGTGACAATCAAGCAGCCTTGTATATAGCTGCAAATCCTGTGTTTCATGCTAGAACAAAACACATTGAGGTGGATTGTCATTTTGTGAGAGACAAGTTGAAGTCTGGTCTTATAAATCCATCCTATGTGAATATCAAAGCTCAACTTGCAGACGTGTTTACTAAAGTGGTGTCTGTTGAGCAGCAGAACATCCTTTTGTCCAAGTTGGGAGTTTCAGTTCCTTCTAATTCTCCACTTGAGGGGGAGTGTAAAAGGGAAGGAAAAGGTTGAAGGTCTTAGTATGTAAATAAGTATAGTATAGGGACTAGAATGTAATATACTTGTATATATACTCTTGTAATAGCATCATTTTACAGTCAATAAAACAAATTAATCTTTCCCTCTTCACTGTTTTCTCCCTTTCACAGGCAATAACATAAAAATCAAATTGTTAATATGTTCATAATAACATTACATAACATAAGTGGCACCTAGGCTTTCTGACTTTCCTGAGCATGCCATTCCCATCCGGAATCAATACCCGTACAAAACATCCAAATTTGATTCTTTGTTCTCTCTCGCATTGGAGGAATATCCGATTCTCTGGGACGTTTTTTCTTTTGATCTTTTTCACAAGATGATGACGCCATTGAATTTTCTACAAATGTACCGAGAAACTGATTTTGCTTTTCCTGTATTTTCTGTTGTATATATACACCATCAAAAGGCATAACCTGTAAATAAGCACAAGCGTAAAAAACAATAAATCAATGTGACCTTTCATTTCATATTCTGCAGATTCTATAACATTCACATGACTAACATCGTAACACTCATTTTTCAGGAGCACAGGAGCTCAGGTCCTGTGACATCAATTGGTAGCTTTCGAACCTACTATGTCCAATTGCGTTGGGAATGTTACTTTTCATAAAGTATCATGTTTATGGTCACCTAAATTCATAGTTATTAACGGCACCAGCAGCTCCTTTTTAACAAATATGATCCCACATTGCAGCCCGCATGTTAAAAGTTATTTTTACTCTCATCAGGTAATCTGAATTGGGACATATTTCATGAATTTAATTTTTGTGTTATTCTGGGAAGATGGCAACCAGATATCCCATGTCACATCAAAATAATTTACGAATGCATCTGCCATCTAAAAGTATGTTAAGTTAATACTGTATATGTGATACTTATGATAACTGCAGTTTGGAATTGCTTTTTTGCTTTAACCTATACTAATTTTGGAAAGTTTGTTGTTGTAATAGGTGTTAACAATCATGTATAAAATGATTACAGCGCTTTGGGTACACAAAATACGAGACCACATTTTTTGGACCAAGGTAATTTACAATCCTATTCTTTCTTTAATCTTTTTTTAAGAGGGTGTTTGGAATTCTGCTTTAATATGAATAATGTGTGTATCTACATATTTATTCCATCGTTTCAGAATGTGCCACGAAGACCCTAAGTACAATGAAAAACTATCAGCTGAATAAGGAGGCAAAAAACATTCGCCAGTAGACTCAAGAAACAAAAGCAATATCGCTTATCTCATGGAATAAGTAAGATTTCAGATGCCCTTACACCAGCAGTTTGTAAAGTACACGATCATAAACAGGGCACCAATCAAGCCAAGATATATCAACATGATAGCTACTGAAATGTATCATTCTATTTAAATGTATAAGACTTTATTTTCACTGAATAATCTACCCAGACTATTCCATATTACCCATACTGCTCAGTCATCACCACATGCCCAACTTACATATGCAAACCTCCCGCCGCAACGCGCGGGTTACATAACTCGTTTAATCTATCCATTAGGATTCAGTAATTAAACAATATTAAACTATCAATTTTAGCTTATGACCAATTATTTGACCATCAATCACGCCTATCAAATACGTATTCAAACTTGTTAATGAATTTGGAGGTATGACATAAGAGGTCCTTTAACTCTTTCCTTTTCTTCATTTCTCACCCCTTTTATTTATTTTACACTTTTCCCTCTCTTGTTTTTTTATACTTTCAAATGTGGATAGCTTTACAAGAATAAACATGCAAACAACTTCTCTCCCTTTGACAAACCGTGTATTTTTTTTAACTGCTATAGTTACTTACTCGTAGAACACACGAAACTGGAGTACGGGTCAACACAACTAGCATGTCTTGACCGAGTAGAACACAAGGTCTTAATTCAATTGAATAGTGTGATTATCCTTTAAGAGTGTTCATTTTCGATGTTAGGTAAAGAGAACATGAGGTCAAACTCAAGTCATAAAGAATGGTGAAAGATTGATGACAAATTGCTTTCCATATCCTATATTCGACAAGAGAAATGATAGGCATGCCTAAAAACATGCCTAATGGTATGCCTAAAATTATGTGGCATGAGTTTATTGGTTTGTAAAGAACTTCGACAATTTGTTGACAAACATGAAGGCAGTGTTACGTAAAATATGAACTATCTAGCATAACTTATATCCATAATGAAAGACGACTGAAAAAAGTTTGATTAGCTTCACTTGACACTAGTAACCACCCTTAGATATGTTCTTGAGAATGATTCAATGAAAAACTCAGTGAAGTTGGCGAAAGTAAATAATTTGACGAAAGTCAACTCTTATGCTTAACGGTTTCATCCCAATTTAGAACATAAATATATAAAGAAAAACTCGTTTATGATAATAAAATCACATAATAATACTTACTGAGCTTAATTTTGATATGATAATAGTCAACCAGGTATAGAATACTACTATTTTCATCAAAAACACAGTTTGACTTTCAGAAAAAGTCAACTCTGTCAGCTGATGTTCCTAAGCTAACTTAACTTATAATCAGGTATGACTGGTTTTTCTAAAAAATACTGGAAGAAGTTGAAGGAACTTTCATGTGTTTATTGTTCGACTAGTGATTTAGGTATGTTTGAGCTGTTAGATAACTCTAGTCAGCTTGAAGTTTTGTCTTTTAAGAAGTTATTTAACTATCCTGATGCCGAATTTCCGTTTATTAAACTTAGGAGGAGTGTTTTATTAAACGATTATTCATACCGTTGATTAGCGGTTTTAAGAATTTGAAAAGCTTGAAGCTGATTTGCTGTAGTGATTTAAAATCATTGTAAGAACTCCTAATTGCAGGAAATGGATAAATTGTTAGGATTGATTATAAAACACATGTCAAATACAGAAACATCAATCATTGTAAGATCACTTAAAAAAATACACATTAAAGTAAGACAGGTTAACAAAAAACAGAGAAAGTGCCTGTTAATATACTTGTAGTTATTTATGTGTTCTTTGCGCTTTGTGCCTGTGTTTGGGATTGCCGTTGATATCTGATTATTACGGTTTGAAACAACAAACAACCAAGAATTCTAGTGTTTGGATAATGCAGGTTAACAGATTGTGATTATTTGAGGCAAATTATATCAGAAACACTAAACACTAGCACACATAAGTAGTCCTTTTAAAATTGCTGATAAAAAATGTTAATTTGCTTACTAAAACTGCTAAGTTACACATTCCCGGTAAAAGAAATTATTCTGAATAAGCAGTTTCAAAATGCTTAACTTAAAAGAACTTTCTTCATTCACAAAACCAAATAAACATGTTTGGATAAGCAATCCCAAACACCCTCAAAACTACATCAAATCATCATCATCATTAACAATAACCTTCCCATCAGCTACTCAAACCTGATTCGATCCTATCCAGATTGTTCTCAACACACGAGAAGATCCAAGATTGCATCTGGAGGGTCATATATATCTAACTTTGACATTACTTTAATAAGGCTTGTGGCCAAAGTGCAAATAAATAAACCTTTTATTTAAAACCTTGCGGCCAGTGTGGAAAACCACATTTTGGGGGTTTTCGAATCCTACAAACAGTACATGCTCTGATAATTTCTTGTCACTAAAATATGTGCGTCCATACAATTCTATGAAAACCTCAGTGAAATTTGATGAAAGCCACTCAAAAGTCAAATAGTTTATGCTTGATGATTTCATCCACATGCAGAGCTTATTTATGTGAATCAGAATCTTATATATGATATTACATCACTAACAACACTTTATTAAGTTTATTTTTTAGCATGATCATCTCCAACCTTTTATCATAGTCCCACCATTTTCATCGAACACACAGTTTGACTTTCTGAACAAGTCAACTGTGTTTACTGAGCTCCATGAATCAAAATAAAGTTCAAATTCTTTATTTATCTAAAGTAATAAGTACATCCAAGTTAGAATTATAGCTTGATCTAACAGTGTATACATTTAAAAAGTACTAATACTGAAAGGTAAAATGACAATCATACTTTGAACCACTTCTTTACAAACAATCGTACTTTCGCAGTGTACCAGAGAAAACTATCAATGACCGAAATGGATTGAGCCAAAATCACTTGATTGATTTCAATGCACATGAGACTAGATGCGGAGAGATATGAGCTTTAGATCACCTTCTGAGCTGAGCGGCAATTGCTTCCTGCTCACCGGACCTTGAAAGATCAAGTTGAAACAAAGTATTAAAAAAACGTAAAATCTGTATGATAAACCATACCCTACTGAATCCATTCGAGTTGAGAAATTGCTTAATGACTTACCCGATCAGAGTTCACTTGGCTAACTGTTATGTGCTGATTGACGAATGCTTCCTGCTGATCAGACCTCCTAATAGCAGAAAATGGTTAAATTGTTAGAATCATAGTAAAACACATAAATTGCTGAATCAATGAATATTTCCAAAATAAAGTACCTGTTAAAATAGCTCTTTATGTATTGGCTCCTTTGGCATGTGTTATTAATGGTTATATGTAGCAGACATTTGAAGTTCTACCAAATGATCATCACTTTTTCATCATCATCATCATCATCATCCGCTGCCGCCATCATCATCATCATCATCATCATCACAGGTTCTTCGTCTCTTCCGCAATAAACCATATATATCAATAATCAGCATCGACGGAACAATACGCAGATCACTCAACTGATAAATGCTCTGCGGAAGATAGCTTATGCCTGTACCTTCTATGTTTAACACTTTCAAACCTTCTAAGCATCCAATATCCTCAGGCAATTCAACAACTCGAATACAACCGCGGAGACGTAAGTTGTTTATACATTTCATCTTACAAATGCTGTTTGGAATATATTGTAAAAGCTTACAGTCTGTTAAGATTAGCGTCTCTAAAGATTCTAACCGGCCAAGATCATCGGGTAACTTCTCAAGAAGTAAACATGACTCAAGTATGAGATATTTGAGCTTTAGATGATGAGCAGGCATATGAAGCCCTTCGAAATCATCACAATATTTAATAGTCAATTGCTCAAGATTTGGAGCCAACCTAAGGTCAAAGGTCCTCAACTTTGAATGCGTGATAGTGAAGAACCTGAGCTTAGGAAGAACCAAACATAAGTAGAAAAAACAATTAATATTGGCGCAATGACAAACCAAGTAAATATATAGGATCATAATGAATCATGAAAGACAAGAAATTAATTCTACCTTTTCTTCTCCATCTTCCCAAAGTTGAACAATTTTTCTCTCATACAATTGAAGTTCAACAAGATATTTTCCTTGAAATGTATTCGGTAAACTCGAAAAAGGAAAACCACACCATCTTATAATTCGTAAGGAACTTGGAAGGTATTCGCTAACTTTATCAAATTGAAGAACAACATTGCTGTCATACAAATAATATCTATCGATATCTATGTCAATATATCTAAGATCCTTCATTTTTGCTAGACCTTTTATGGCAATTTCAGCACTGAGATCCCATGACTGGAAGTATAGAAATTTTGTAGCTTGGGTACCCTGAAATCGAAAAAATAAAGCCCATAAATTTTTGTGGGAACCCTAGAAGGAGAAAGTGATTTTGGGGAAAAATTTAGGGAAAGACACAAAGAGAAACTTATTTTGTCTAATATAATACCTAAAAAGTCAATAATATCCTTTTATTAAACGGTCAAACAAAGTCAAACTAATGGAGTTAAAAATTTTGGACCGAACCCGCATCGGATGTTTCATTTTAGACCAAACACGAGACTTCTCAAACTATTGGACCAAAAATGAAATACCCGAAAGGGACCAAAAATGTTCCTAACTCTTAGTTTTATACTTTTATTAAATCATACGAACTTGATTCTTACCAGGTCATTAGTCAATATATACTCAATTTCCTCATCACCACACAGTCGGCTATGTCTTTGAGGTTCATCGGGGTGTGACCGACGGACAATATTCCTAGCCATTTCTTCTAAATGATCATGCATCCCCAAGCGCAATATTCCGTTCCAATTCTCTAAAATAGTTATAAGAGATTTCTGCTCAAGAACTCTTAAACCAACTTCAGCATGAAATCCAAGGCTTTCAAGCATTCTAATTGCATCTTCTTTGGCCCAACCTTTTAGTATGTATGCAACATCTAGGAATATTTCCTTGTAATCCTCCTCTAGATCGATATAGCTTAATTCCAATTTCTCGAGAGTTTCCTTTAACGGAATTGTTTTTAGTCTTTCTATGGCATCTATCCAAAAATGCTCACTTCGACCACATAGAAATGAACCCAGAACTTTGATCGTTAAAGGAAGACCATCAGCATATTGTAAAACTTTTCCAACTAACTCTTCGCACCCTTGAATCAGATTCTCTCTTCCAAATGCATACCTACTGAAGAGGCAACCCGCTTCCGCTTTAGATAACAAAGTCACATTATGAATCAAGCTCACTCGGTGGGCAACCAGTACTTGTTCATCTCTTGTTGTAATTATGATTCTACTTCCCGGCTCAAACCAATTACAGTCACCGGCTAACGCCTCAAGCTGGTCTTTATGATCGACGTCATCTAGAACAACAAGTACCTTTCTACCACGCATCCTCTTTTGCATCATACGTTTTCCGCCAGAAATACTGCTTACTTCAATGTTTTGACCATTTAAAACATCTGAAAGTACTTGTTTCTGCAACTCCTTTAGACCCGCCGAAGAGGCGTTTGAAACTTCTCTGACGTTTTCAATAAAGCTTTCACCTTCGAACCGAATGGATATAATATCAAAAATAGCTCTTGCCAAAGTTGTCTTCCCCGCACCTCCCATCCCCCATATCCCTAGCATGCGAACATCACTAACACCAGGTTCTAAGGATGAAATTACTTCGTTTACACGGGTCTCCATGCCTATTAAATCTCCATCAATGCTCGAATTGATGAAACATAACTCTAGTGAAATCTCTTCAACGATTTTTTGTATGAACTTAGCTTCATGCCTATATGTTAAAGAAAGATTCATTTAGCTTGTGATAATTTCCGAACATTTTTAAATCTATAATAGTGACATAAATCATATATGAAGTAAATGGTGATATAATTATATATGATATGTAATAAATAGTGAATGAGTAATAGATGTGTTTGTTAGGTATGGGTAAACTTTGTACTGTTCGAAACTCGTCGAGTCTACCAGAAAAACGTTTCTTCACTTCCTCATAAAACAGCTGACGAATGAGGTTTTTCCATGTTGAGGTTACCCGGGGATGGCGAGCATTTTTGACTTAGATGTACGCAGCCTCACCGGGTTAATCCCGGGAGCTTTTCCGACCCTTCCCCGGACACCCCCAAATGTACACACCTAGCGAGGTAGGTTTGAACCATTGACCTATTGTGAGGAAACCAATGGCCTTACCACTAGGCCTAATGGTGGTGGATAAACAATTATTTCAACACATAATAATTTGTAATTTTGAAAACAAATAATAATAATAATAAATTAAATAAAAAATAATAATAATTAAAAAAAAAAAAAAAAAAAAAAAAAAAAAAAAAAAAAAAAAAAAAAAACTTGTTCATGGACATAGGCAAACCATACACATGAACTTTTCACTGTACCACCCAAATTTACAGAGGAAAGGTAAGTGTAAGTGTAAAGACAAAAGAGAGAAAAATAATACCACTCACATTTAAACTTGTTAAAAAGTGTGACTTGTTAGCATGACTTGGTACTTTGGTAGTGTTATAAACAGTTGGTATATAAAAGAGCATGTGGTATATACAAATGACCACCACTAACGCTTCCTTTTATAACATTGCCCAACCACGGATTGTTTGACGAAACGTGACAAATGACGGACCGGTTTGTTAAGGAATGACGAAGATTGACGAAAAATGACACAAACCATCCGCTCTTAGAGGTTGTTTGAAAAAACATTATTTGCGTAGATATGATGAAGAAATTTACCCATTAGCAATGCTTTTCAACTCCCAGCCAGCCAAATTAGATGCTTCTTTCAAAGCCTCCCTCCATTTCCTTGCAGCTTCTTCCTCTTTATTATGTTTTGCAAATGCATCTCCAACTGACCCACTTTGTTTGCGAACTTCAGTGGGCTCCACATCGTAGAACACTGGATAAGCAGTATGCCCAAAGCCTTTCCGGCATTCCATAATCTTAACAAGCTCTTCCAAGCACCAAGATGAAGAAGCGTAGTTCTTGGAGAATACAATAATGTATAATTTCGAGTCTTCAATGGCCTTAATAAGCTCATCACTTATCATATTCCCTTGCTTAATATCCTCGTCATCCTTGTATGTTTCAATACCTTTTTGTGTAAGAGCAAAATAAAGATGATCAACAAAGTTCTTTCGAGTGTCTTCGCCTCTAAAGCTTAAGAAGACATCATACTTAAAGTTCTTTTGAATGGATGAAACTGAAGTAGAAGCCATTGGAAGTTTGGTTGTTTGAGCAGTTAACAGGAAACAAGGGACGAATTTTTCTTGTTTGGTGGCTGTGAGATTTAGATCTTGAAAGAGAACAAATAATAGTGTTTGTGGCTGCGTATTTTTGTGTGAGTGAGTTTAGGGTTATAGTGTTACAACATATTAGGATAACTAGTTTTTTATAGTCTGAAAATTACAATGGAATTAGGCGGATGACACTAGTCACTTCTTGTTTTTAACGTAGTTATTGGCCGGTTTCTTCCAAAATTTTACTAATAGTTTCATATGCATGCAGATTCCCATAGTTTTAATAAGTAACATGAAACTTTGATATAAACCTCAACTATTTAAATTTTATTTATTGGGAGAATTGCATATATACCCACTAAAACTCAAATACTTGCATATTTCCCCAAAATACAAGTTTTCAATGCATGATGTACAATGTAAGTTAAGCATGTTTTGGGTATATATGCAAATATGCAAGTTTTAGTGGGTATATATGCAATTGCCCCGAGATTTTATTTGTTGGTCTAATAAGTCATTTCATTTTGATCAGTCCATCCCTGGCCTGTTGAAAATTTAAATAGCTTTTGCTTACTTGATCCGAAGTAAAAAAACGTAAAAGGGTGTGAGGGAATCCTGATCATTTTACAAAAGAGATCACTCATGGGGTTCAAGGATCAGGCAAGGGTTATAAGGTTCTCCAGTTGGTTGTTCACGAAATGGTTACGATCCTATCCAGGGAGTTCACAACACATGAGAAGATCCAAGATTGCATCTGGAGGGTCATGCATAAGGTCCATTGGTTGCATCTGGGTGTGGGGGTGGGGTTCATATCTATCTATACTAAATATATAAAGTATGCCTGTTTTTTCTTTAAAACAAAAAACACTTAAAAGTGATTAATGTTTAATATCTCAAATATCCTTTCAAACTTAAATTCCTATATAAAAATTCAAATAATGTTTCCTTAATGAAATAGTTTGCATTAAATTTCCCACCTAATATTTCAAAAAAATTCGTGACATCTTTTTTTAAATATAGTTTCTTTAAAAAAATTGAGACTTTTTTATTATGTAATCCCAACACTAATAATTTTTAAAAATTATCCACAAACTCTATTATATAAGACATCATATTACAATTTTTTTAATTGTGTTAGTTCAAAGTTGATGAAAATAAATAACCATGAAATTGTAAAAGTTTTTCGCTATAAAATCCCGTTGTATGCACGAGTATTCGTTTATATATCTAACTTGACACTACTCTTTATAAACCTTGTGGCCAAAGTGAAAATAAATAAACCTCATTTTAGTAAAGGGTTTTGGCTATTAAATAGCCACATACTTTCTTAAATGTACTAATATGTTACGTGTACTAATTTTCGTTATAATATGGTACGTGTACTTTTGATTGCGTGCTAATATGGTCACTTTTTGACCGGCTACCGGTAAAACCGGTTACCAATTTTATTTTAATGATTTTTTGTACAAAAATGGTCCCTTGTGATTTGTTTCTTTTGCAAAATAGGTCATTTGTGATTTTTTCAAAAATGGTCCCTTGTGATTTGTTTCTTTTGTAAAATAGGTCCCATTCGTTTTCATTTGTTTTTAGACGTTTTCATCTGTTTTTATACGTTTTCATTCGTTTTTATACGTTTTCATTCATTTTCATCCGTTTTTATACGTTTTCATCTCATCCGTTTTTATACGTTATTAGCCATTTTTATTCGTTTTCATCTGTTATTATACATTTTCATACGTTTTCATAATGTATGAAAACAGATGAAAACGTATAAAAACGAATAAAAACGTATAAAAACGGTTGAAAACGAATGAAAACGGATGAAAACATATAAAAATGGATGAGATGTGTGAAAAACAGACCTGCAAAAGATATATTACGAGTAGCAATTCATAGTATGGGTCATCTCTTGTTGACCCGGTTTTGACCAAGATAAGATCCGAGTCCATAAACAGACAATATGAAGCCCAATTTTCTAAAAAAAATCGAGATGATAGGTAGATCCTCTCAAGTAACTTGACTCAAGTTAGATCCTCAACCATCGGATTAAAATCAAAGGTCAAAATGATGTGGTTTCACTTTTAATCTTGACCTTTGATTTTAATCCAATGGTTGAGAATCCTCTAACTTGAGTCAAATTGTAAGCTACTTGTTCAATATCATTAACAACTCTCAGATGTGTTCATTAATACAGCTTAACTAATATAGATGAAAGTCAATACTTTGACTCAAGCTCTGTTTTGTTACAAAAATAGCAAATGTTACCTTTTATGTTTAATCATCAAATACACTGCTGATTTTGCATAAATCAAGCTTCAAAACTAACATATTTTAGGCTCAAACTCCATTCTACCAAAGTGATATCCAATTAAAAGTTTATAACTATAAGAGTTCTTAAAAAGCTTCAAATTCTAAAACTAAACTCATGTCTAAAATATGTTTATCAGTAAAAAAAGGTCTTAACTACAACTTGAATTTTGGAAAGCTTCTGCTGTATTCTCTGTTTTCCATTAGCGAACTGCCTTTGAACATCCCAATCAGTTTCTTAGTATCTCAACATGAGTATATACCGATCTCACATTTCAGCTTTATTACTTATGCTGGATTCATGAAACCTTGTGATGTTTCTTGAGTCTTTGATTTTCTTAATTTTTTCCTTGTTGAGCTTGTCTCAGCTTTATTACTTCTAGCAGCCTGTTTAGTTTTGTCACTACTGCTAAATTGACCCCTAAAAACACAAGAAATACAACAAAAAATTATATTTAAAAGAGTTATTTGCATATAACCCCTTAAAAGCTATCAATAATATAGCAGAACTAACTTACATGTAATCGATATTTGATGTATTGGGCTGATTAGACTCTCTATTTGCTGTGTTTAACGGGAAAAAGTTGCACAAACGAGTTCGCACAAGCTCTTGGACCCTCAAATCATTATGGAAATAATACTGATGAGCTGGCGGGCGAGGGTCACCCAAATCTATTACGCTGTCCATAAACTATTATGGTTACTTTTTCCAATATTACTCTGAACTTTACCTTTTTCTTTCATGGAACTAAAATATTCCTCACAAACCTCATCTAGTGCAGGTGTCGGGATATGGAACCTCTTCTCGTGTCTAAAATCTTCCCATAAATCTTTTCTGGCTGAAGTATTGAGTGATTTACTTAATTTTCTCGGCTAATGTGAACCTACACTTTTTCCCCTATCCAAATTAGATTCTGACTTGCTGCAGGTCTTGTTAGTAGCAACTTTACTGGTAGAAGGAATATCAGAATCAGAGTCGGAATCAATCAGCTGAAACTTTCTAAGAGGACTGACAGTTAACTTTGGAAACAGTTGTTTGCTGCAGCTTGTGACTACGGATTCTGGCGCGTTTGAGACATTTGAGAGATTTTGCTTTCTTTTTCCTGATTCTCTGGTCAAAACACCTAGTCCGGTAAGCGGGAATTTGGAACTGTTACTGACTGAATAGTGTTGTGTTGGAAGAGTCTCATCTGCATTTAGCAATAATTACAACCAGTGAATATGGGAATGATAAACAAGCGCACATGACAGTAATTAGCACACTGGAAATAAGTTTATGGAATCTTATAAATCATAAAACTAGCACAAATACCATCCCTGTACGCAAAGTTAATCAACGTGGATATCTTTGTGATCTTTCTTGGATTAAAAAGAATCACAAATTGCTGCATATTTAATCGTTTATGTCTGTGCTAAATACAGTAATGAGTTACAAAGTGGGATGATGGATTACATAAATATCCCCTGTTAATAAACACAATCCCATTTCGTTATTCAGATATGAAAAATAATTGGTAATGATTACAGCTTTCTTGTTAAGACATCAGTAACCGTCCAAAGGGGTGCCCAACGGCACCAATTCCCTAAATACACCAGACTTGCTACATTATAATAAAATGTAACTAAATATATTACATAAAGACACAATGAAGTTATCAAAGGTAATTGGCTTCCCTAAATACAGCTTTCTTGTAAGTTTATCCACCCGCAACATACAGTGATCGTGTATAGTATCCCCAGACCCAGCATACTGGGCCGGGCATGCTCGTAACTCGTACCGCGGCAGAGTCAATATACATTATTGATTCCAGTCTTGCCAAGCCAAGACGAGGACATACCCCGGTCTCTCCAGACCGGGACAGATCACATACTCAGCCGCGACCTTGCCACCGAAAGCCAGATCTTGTGGGATTGTGTCTCCCACTTGATCTGACACTTACCAACTAAGGTAAGGCGCAAGTTGACTTCTGCTCTGACATCTACCTACTCGGTAAGGTATGTGTCAGCCCGCTCATTCCCGAGGCGGCTACAGTAAGTATATGGGTAGTATAAATACCCCCATCTCATTTATTACTCCACCTAACTGCAACTACTTTCACCTAGTCCGCACTTACTCCTTATCTCTCAAATAATATACTTACTCTCACACCGGAGGCCAACCGCGGAAGCCCCCTTCCGCGGTAAGACTAACGGTGTTACTTTTCTTAGCAGCTCAACTGAAGTACTTAGTGCATGATTTGTACCCGCCAAGAACTAGTCTAACCTAGGTTTGGAGGCACACCCAAGATTTGTACTAACAAGCTGGCGCCATCCGTGGGACCAGTTACATAACTGAGTTTCTAAAAAAAAAAAAAAAAAAAAAAAAAAAAAAAAAAAAAAAAAAAAAAAAACTTTACCATAAGCAATCAAACAAAAAACCCCTCCCCGTCCCAAGAGCCTTCCACTGTACGGAACACTCATGAGAAGGGGAAAAGGAAAGAAGGAGAGAACCATTCTGATTCTCTTCCGAATGAGGCAATAAGGGCGTTCTGCGACAAGTACTACCACCAACTATTGCCCTTGATGACTGAAAAAGTCCATGCGGAGAAGATGGGACAATTAAAAACCCGTCTCAACTTCGAGGACGAGTCACAAGAGAATTCATACTCCCGGGAGCCATCCCGATACGTTGAATCAAGAGACAGGAGAAAGCGGAAGACAAGCCCCGGTGCGAGGCCTGAACCTTCCGAAAGCTCCTACTCCCGGAGTGTTTTCTACAGACTTAGTAAAGAACCCGAAGATAACGAGGAAAGGACCAAACACCCCAGGTCGGCCATTTTCACTCATTTAGGGGAGAGAACAGAAGGTGTTAAGTCACGATTGGGAGAAAGAAAACCGGACGTGTTCTCTCGGCTTAAATCAAAAAGCCGCGCTCGAAAGGAGCGCAGAGGTGAAGCTAGACGTTATAGACAAGACGGACGACCCCTTGTGGAAGGAAGTCCAGATAGTCTAAGAGGAAGCCCAAGCCCGACCTACAGTCGCACTCCCCGCTCAAGGGAGAAAGGCGGAGGATCTGGATCCGCTAGCTCCGGTTCCTGAAGGTGAAGGGACCGGACACCGGAGGGAAACGGAGACTATGACGGAGGATATTGGGAGGCCGGGTCTGAAAAGAACAAAAGGAACGCGGACGATCTTTATCGCCCGTACGACATCGATGACAAAGATCCTTTCACGCAAAGGCTCAGAAACTTCGAATTCCCAAAGAGGACCCGAATGCCCTCCAATGTAAAAACGTATGACGGAACAGGAGATCCGGAGGACCACCTGAAAAATTTCTGTACCGCGGCCAAAGTCGAACGATGGGCTATGCCCACTTGGTGCCACATGTTTAACTCCACACTGATGGGCCATGCTCGAATGTGGTTCGATGAATTACCGGCCGAGAGTGTAGACAGCTTTGAAGGAGAATCCACGACAACATTTGTCGACCGCTTCAAAGCGGAAAGTATGCACGTGAAGGGCGCCCCCGAATGCATGAAGGTTTCGGGATTCATACACGGGATTAACAATCCAGAGCTAATCAGGAGGCTCAATGATAGAATCCCCAAGACGGTCGACGAAATGTGGAAGGTTACTACGGCCTTCATCCGTGGAGAAACAGCCGCGGCAAATGTGTCAAGGAAAAAACAAGACCGCTCTTCATGGAAATCTCACGAGGGGGGACCCCGGGCATCTCACAACCAGAGTTTTGAAAGGAAAACAGAATTCAAAGGGAATTCAAGGCCGGACCGGAGAAAGAGTGACCGTTTCACACCGCTAACAAAAACACCAAAAGAGATTCTAGCAATGGACGCGGTCAAATTCACCGCTCCACCACCTATGGCAAGCCCGGTCAAATCCAGAAACAAAGACAGGTATTGTGAGTTCCACAGAGAAAAAGGACATCATACGGATGAATGTTTCCAATTGAAAAAGCAGACCCAAGGATCTTTCATCTTAAACCCATTAGTGGGTAACCATTTTGGGACGTAGGTAGAAGAGGTCTCAACAGTGTCGACCGAGATAGACCGATAAAAATCTTCGGAGTCACTCAACTGCTCTTCTCTGGCACCAGCATGCCCGGACGTACCCTCCTGATGACCTGACCCCGACACCTCAAGAAACTGGCCCGGAGATTCTAAATGCACGGACTGAGTCTGGTCCGTGTCAGGTGCCTCAGAACCCTTACCCTCAGAATGTTCGTGGGAAGCGGTCTTGGAGGAAGAAGTGAGAACGGTAACATTCTTCATAATATTCTCATCTGTGTGAGGCCCAGAACGCTGCAAATCAGACCCCGACTCATCACGAAGCTCAAACATAGGAGGGTCTTCCGCGGGAGGATCACCTAAAAAACAAAAACAAGACGTATGTCAGTACAGACAACATACGCGAAAAAAAAGGGAAGCAACTCATACCTGATCCAGCCGCGGTCGCTTTGCGAACAAGCTTCTTCTTTTTCTTTGACTTTTCAGGCGCATTAAACGCCACCTTTCTCTTCCCAGCCTTAGCCGCTTCTATTTTATCCACAACAGTGTGCTCCACAACCTTCAAAATGTCCTCGGACGGTTCAACAACACGTCCTGCAGTCTCCGCCCTCAACGTTGGCTCATCCTTGTTCAAGGTGCGCTCCCCAGTCGTCACCTTGAATGCATCTAGCTGATTGATGAAAGAAAACAAATCCATCTCTGCAAAAAACCAGAAAATAAATTTAGACGCGGAAGTAAACAAATAGAAAGCAGGGATAAAACAAGTCTAATACCCACCCGAATCATCCGGCCGTAAAAAGGTCGGACGGCAACTATCGTCATCCCAGGTTTGGCTTAAACCTATGACATTCAGAAAGACCTCCGGATACTTTTTGAAAGGGGCCCTATTGGTGTCAAGGAGCCGCAACAGCTCTAGATCCAAACCCTCGTCAGAAGGGGGAGGGTCGCGGTCTATTGATACCCTCTCATACCATGGAATAGAGAGGGGAAAAATGGTCTTCTTCACAAAAAAGAAACGGTCCTTCCAGTTTTTGACCGAATCAAGCGCGGCAGTGTAACAGACGGGGACAACTAAAGAATTAGGACCTTTTCTCTTCTCTAGGGTCATCCAACCATGGTTAATTTCGGCATAATAGAACTTCCTAAATAATTTGACGGTAGGGACACCACCGTGGACGCGGCAAAGAATTTCAAAATGGCTAATCCTACATGCCGCTAGAACCGACAACTGTGATAGATGAATCTGGAAATACTCCAAAACACGAAGCAAGAACAATGAGAGGGGAATCCTAAAGTTACCTAACTCAAAAAACCTAGTATATACACCTATCTTCCCTTCCGGGGCATCCCTAATAGTATCTAGGGGTCCGGGTGCTTGCGGCTGAAGATGGCCCGGAATTTTTTATTTTTCACAAAAACTATCTACATCCGCCTGAGATAACATAGAATTCACAGTACTTATATGATCAGGTGCCATTCTAAATAATCAAATGACGAATTGGAAAGAAACCTAACCTGAGAACCTAAAAGTCCGGGAATAAAAGAAGCAAGAGGAACGAAGGCGGAAGGTGTTCTTGTTTTTTTAGAGAGAAGAAAAATTTATTACTGTGTGTGAAAAAGGATTAACAGTGGTGTAAATCTTGGTATTTATAGTCACACACGCACGTGCTACCACTTCTATCAGACGGCCACAAAATGGCCACATCCCCGAATACTTATTGAACGGTTAAAGATCTACCCAGATGGACCGCCACGATTGTCGCAGAAAACGCACGGTTGGGCCGCAACAGACGTCACATCAGTCAGTAAATGCGTGGGTGAAAAACGTTTCACGATTACCCATGACAGGCTGTCATCACCAACCACGCGGAAAGTGAAATGTCTAGTCAGCAACATGGGACACGTAGCAATATCAACCGCGGAGGCTACAAAAATTCTCCAACAAGGCGCGGCTTCTTAAAGCCGCGTAACGCCTAAATAAGTCTAGAACACTTGCTCTTCAACAAAACAAGTATACTAGACTGGGGGGACTTGATCGTGTATAGTATCCCCGGACCCAGCATACTTGGCCGGGCATGCTCGTAACTCGTACCGCGGCAGAGTCAATATACATTATAGATTCCAGTCTTGCCAAGCCAAGACGAGGACATACCCCGGTCTCTCCAAACCGGGACAGATCACATACTCAGCCGCGGCCATGCCACCGAAAGCCAGATCTTGTGGGATTGTGTCTCCCACTTGATCTGACACTTACCAACTAAGGTAAGGCGCAAGTTGACTTCTGCTCTGACATCTACCTACTCGGTAAGGTATGTGTCAGCCCGCTCATTCCCGAGGCGGCTACAGTAAGTATATGGGTAGTATAAATACCCCCATCTCATTTATTACTCCACCTAACTGCAACTACTTTCACCTAGTCCGCACTTACTCCTTATCTCTTAAATAATATACTTTCACACCGGAGGCCAACCGCGGAAGCCTCCTTCCGCGGTAAGACTAACGGTGTTACTTTTCTTAGCAGCTCAACTGAAGTACTTAGTGCATAATCTGTACCCGCCAAGAACTAGTCTAACCTAGGTCTGGAGGCACGCCCAAGATTTGTACTAACAAGCTGGCGCCATCCGTGGAACCAGTTACATAACTGCGTTTCTAAAAAAAAAAAAAAAAAACTTTACCATGAAATACCCGAGACTTCTCAAACTATTGGACCAAAAATGAAATACCCCAAATGGACCAAAAATGTTGCTAACTCTCAGTTTTATTAAATCATACTAACTTGATTCTTACCAGGTCACTAGTCAATATATACTCAATTTCCTTATTAACCCACAATCGGCTATGTATTTGAGGTTCATCGGGTGTGTGACCGACGGACAATATTCCTACCCATTTCTTCTAAATGATCATGCATCCCCAAGTACAATATTCCTTTCCAATTCTTTAAAATAGTTATAAGAGATTTCTGCTCAAGAACTCTTAAACCAACATCAGCATGAAATCCACGGCTTTCAAGCACTCTAATTGCATCTTCTTTGGCCCAACCTTTTAGTATGCATGCAACATCTAGGAATATATCCTTGTAATCCTCCTCTAGATCGATATAGCTTAATTCCAATTTCTCGAGAGTTTCCTTTAACGGAATTGTTTTTAGTCTTTCTATGGCATCTATCCAAAAATGCTCACTTCGACCACATAGAAATGAACCCATAACTTTGATCGTTAAAGGAAGACCATCAGCATATTGTAAAACTTTTCCAAATAACTCTTCGTACCCTTGAATCGGATTCTCTCTTCCAAACGCATACCTATTGAAGAGGCAACCCGCTTCCGCTTTAGATAACAAAGTCACATTGTGAATCAAGCTCACTCGATGGGCAACAAGTACTTGTTCATCTCTTGTCGTAATTATGATTCTACTTCCCGGCTCAAACCAATTACAGTCACCGGCTAACGCCTCAAGCTGGTCTTTATGATCGACGTCATCTAGAACAACAAGTACCTTTCTACCACGCATCCTCTTTTGCATCATACGTTTTCCGCCAGAAACACTACTTACTTCAATGTTTTGACCATTTAAAACATCTGAAAGTACTTGCTTCTGCAACTTCTTCAAACCCGACAAAGAAGTTTTTGAAATTTCCCTAACATTTTCTACAAAGCTTTGACCCTCAAACTGAACGGATATATGATCAAAAACAGCTCTGGCCAAGGTTGTCTTCCCAATTCCTCCCATGCCCTTGATCCCTATCATGCGAACATCATCAACACCGGTTTCTAAAGATGAAACAACATCGTTTACTTGGGTCTCCATGCCTATTAATTTTCCATCAACATCCGAGTTAATGAAACGCAACTCTAGTGATATCTCTTCAACAATCTTTTGGATAAATTTAGCTTCATGTCTGTATGTAAAATAGGATTCAATAAGCTTGTTAAAAATCCTACTTGAACAATCAATTTCAGATAATAACACCTACAATTGTATATGAAGTAATGGCATAGAATCAGCTATCAGTTAGATACTAGATAAATAACAAATAGGCTGCGCATAAGGTAAATTTTTTCCGGGTCAAAACAGGTTGGGTCTACTCACGCAAACACTTCCCTTCAACATCTAACTTATAACATACTCGTTTCAATGCATTAAAAACTGCTTTAAAATTATATGTCATTACAGAAGAAATCTTAAGTTTGAGAATAAAAAATTGCTCTAAGGTTATATATGCATTAAAAATACACCATGTTAGGATATAAATAGTTATTTACCCATTTGACCCGTTTGAGATGAAACATGTTTTTTTGAAAGCCATTAATTATGTATATATAAATAAAACTAGCAAGGAGCTAATAACAACCACCATAAAACTACAACTACATTGGAACCCACCGGAATCATTCAATCGTAGATCAAAAAGAAGTAAAATCAAAGAATATTGCCTAGATGATGAAGAAATTTACCCATTAGCAATGCTTTTCAACTCCCAGCCAGCCAAATCAGATGCTTCTTTCATAGCCTCCCTCCATTTCCTTGCAGCTTCTTCCTCTTTATTAAGTTTTGCAAATGCATCTTTAACTGACCCACTTTGTTTCCTAACTTCAGTGGGCTCCACATCGTAGAGCACGGGATAACCAGTATGCCCAAAACCTTTCCGGCATTCCATAATCTTAACAAGCTCTTCTAAGCACCAAGATGAAGAAGCGTAGTTCTTGGAGAAAACAATAATGTAAAATTTCGAGTCTTCAATGGCCTTAATAAGCTCATCACTTATCATTTTTCCTTGCTTAATTTTTTCATCGTCTTTGTAAGTTTCAATACCTTTTTGTGTAAGAGCATGATACAGATGATCAACAAAATTCTTTCGAGTGTCTTCGCCTCTAAAGCTTAAGAAGACATCATACTTGAAGCTCTTCTGAATTGAATTATTCGCCAGTGAAAGAGTGTGTTTGTATGTAAAAATTATGCAATGAGAAACAAACTGGTGTTACACATTTGGGGATAGATCACAAACGAACTGAAAAACAGATCTGGTCAACGCTAATCTTCAGTTTTGATCCCTTACCTTTTTTCTTCTTCGCAACTTTAAACCTTTTTTCTTTTATCCACTTCCAGTCCCTTTCGCTGTGTTCTCGAGTCTAAATTTTAAAGAATGGAAGGAGATAGGATGGGAAAGGCAAAGTAAGGGATGACATTGGGAAGAAAGTGGTTATTAAAATTTGAGTTCTTGAGTTTATTTTTTTAAGTAGCAAGGAAAGATGGAGAAACTAATGAAATTACCAATATATCCTCAAAACTATATACATATCAGCATTTTTATGCAAATTGGAAACTTGCCACCAAGTTCTAACCAATTTAGCAAGGTCAAACTTTAAAAAAGATACTCACTTTCGTTAAATTTCAATAATTTACACTATAGGGCGAGCATAATTCATGTCAACAAAAAAAACGTATGCAAAAAATGTTACCGGATGCAAATGGGTATGCAATAAATGCATACATCATAAACAAATTGTATAGTATATATCAATTCAATACGTTGGAGCATTAATTAATTCTCGCATTAATTAATTAGTATATAGCAACCACGAGAAAAAAGAAAAACAATGCAGATTGCACTTAAATATTCAATGGTTATCTCACAAATACTTTATTCTGTAAAATAGAGTCTGTGAAGTGAAGAAATATTTTCTAAGTTAAAAAGGGATAAATGGGTAATTTACCAAAAAGCTTTAAAGTTGTGAAGATGCTTTCCCTAGCTTACCGCCCGATTTTGGGCGGATGATTTTTGGAACAAATAACACTACAGCTCCGATCCCCTACCTTACCCTCCCCTCCTCCTTCCCTTCATTCCAAAAAAATCTCAAGAACACATATTTTTTAAGTTTCACATCCTTTCTCTTTCCTTTCCCTTAAAAATAAAACTCGAGCACAGAGTGTTAACTTTTGAGCTAACTAGCTGCAATTGTTATTTAAGATGTACTAATTAATAAACTTTTAAGTAAATATAACTTGGGGGCGTAGGTGTGATTTGGGGTTCGAAATCAAAATCAAAACCTAATGAAATGAAGGTGCTTCAAAATCACCTATCGCAGAAGGGTTAAAAGCGTATCCATGAGTTTTAAAGATCAATCAAGAGTTTACGAAAGGGTTAAGATCTTATCCACGGGGTTCATAACTCGCGAGAAGGTCTAAGGTTGCATCCGGGAGGTCATGTATAAGGTCCAAGGTTACATTTGTTTGATGTAATTAAATTTCAAGCTTTCTATTAAACAAGTTCCAGTAGTTGCGTCTGGGGGTCTAAGTGTAAATAAATAAACCCTTTTCTTTAAAACCTTGTGGTCAAAATGTGACATAATAGGTCCTTCATCTCTTTCATTTTATTTATTTCATCACACCTGTTATTATTACAATAGGTTCAAATTTTGAGATATGTACTTAGCTTTTAAAACTTGTTTATGACACTTGGAGCTGTTTCTTTTATTTTGATATTAAGTACTGAATGAGCATGGTCATCTGATTTGGCATACACATCCAAATGGAGAACACCTTGGTTTGTTTCTTTTTCTATCCTTAACGAAGGACATGAAGTACCTAAATGACTACTATACCCTTGGTTCCAAAAATTGTGTAGAACGATGTGTGGATCTCAATCACACGAAAAGAAACCAACAACATCATAATTAAATGTCACAGAATCCATATAAAATTCTAATAAGAAATCAAATTCACTCTATACAAAACCCATTTAAAAATCAAAACGAAACCCACCATATATGTTATCATTTCATAACCAATCTTTAAACAAATGTGCAATATAGAATCAAAAGAAACCCAACATCATATAACCAACTGATAACCATTCAAAATCAAAGATACAACCAAAAATCAAAACTTTTATAGGTACAAAGTAATTTGAAGATAAAGTAAAAAAAAATGTTTTAGAAACACAAGAAGAAAACCATTCAGTATGTTGATGTCCAAGATTAGGATGAGAAAATCTCTAATTTAAAACATATAATCTACAGACAAAAAGATGTGAAGAAGGTTTTGAGAAGAAAAAAAAAAGGATCGGGTGTATGGAGATATAGAGATAGTGATAGATAGAGGAAAGAGAAAATGATGAGGGTGTTTTTGTAAAATAGAATAAAAAATAATATATATATATATATATATATATATATATATACAAGCCTTTGGTCGGAGAGGCTCTAGTTTTTTAACCCCTCCTAAAATAGACGCTCATATCTAAAAAGTAGAAAAAGAAACGTCAATATATAGCTGTTAGAGTTTTTGGAAAAATATTATCGTGTATGACTAGATTCGAACTCGGGAGCGAGGGATTGCACACTTTACGTATGAATGACTAATGTAAATAATTAATATATATAATAGTTATGTATTTTAATTATTTGGACACGAAATGAGACATAACGGACGTTAAGTAATTAGCCGAATTGACTAACGGTCGTTAAGTGAATAATGGGAGGACTATTAGTGAAAATAAGGATTGGAAGGATCTAGAAAACCTATCCAAGGGATAAAACCGATCGGGTATGTGGTTTCCTAATCCTAGTCGAATTGCTTTTGCTCAAAGTTTAGGGTTAGCATATATAAACAAACACAAGGGTCTTTGGTTTGCGACCCAGTGTATTGTTATTAACCCTAAAACTATTCCTCCTCCTTTCTTGCCCATACCGATCGTACATACCCCCCTCGGGTATTCGATCCATTGTTTTCTTGTTAACTAAATTGTTTAGGTTAACCGTGTTCAATCACTAGCATCATTCGTTAGTTGAGTAATAGTACGTGTGTTCGAGAACTCGTTAATATCTTACTTTAGATATTAATCTTGGATTGTGGAACAAAATTGTAAGGGGTTCCACGTTAATCCGTTTGATTGTTCAAGTGAAGAAAAGAGAAGATTTGATCTTTGTTCTTGCAAAGATCAAGGTACGTTCCTATTTATTTTTCGGTATTACTTTATACATGTTAATATGATCCTTGCTTCCGCTATTACGTGCTTTGATGTTTATGGTTATTTATTTATTTGAATGTCAAGTTATCTAAAACCAACAGTGGCATCACGAGCCGTTTAACATGTAATTGTAATTATCGAAACACATAATTAAAATCAAATCTTGTTTGGATTTACATGTTCATGTGGGGGGGGGGGGGGGTTCGACCCTCTTGTATTAAAAAGTTAGTTTTGTAACCCTAAATTAGGAACATGTGTTTATGTGATTATTTGAATAAAGGGTTACGTTCCTGTTTGATCCATGATTTTTTCATGCAAAAAAATCATGGATTAGGGTTTGTTTTATTTGCTACATGTTTTAGATAGATCTAAAATTAGGGAAGACCTAATATATTAATTAATGAATCAGTTATGTGCAATGTGGTATATTATTAATTAAAGTTTACGCGGTCAATTGTTGGCGTCTGTGGTCCATTGGGTACAATGCGCTCGAAAACCAATGGGAGCTTTATTAATCATATACATAATTAATTACACATATAGATTATTAATAGGATTTATCAAAAGGGTTTGCATGTGGCTATATGTTTTAATTGTTAAGATCATATATGTGTTATTTGTGGTTATTTATTTTTTGTTAAAAATTACTTGTTCTTATTTGTTTAAATTATTATTGAATTGTAAGCAAAAAGAGGGTAGTTTTTGGAATAAAAATAAATGGACCTAATAACTATGAAACCCTATTGTGGTAAATTATTTATTGCCAAGTCTTATGTGCCGATAGTGGTTCGCTTCGCACGGTAATTTGCTCCCAGGCGAGACTAGCAATTTAATAATTTACTACATTATTTTAAGCTTTAAAATCATAAATTGTTAATTGATTGATGCAACTGTACATAATGGTCGAAGCGGCGGACCTAATTTTTGACAAACTATAAAGTGGGTATAAGGAGGCTTGACATTAAATTGTCATCCGAAAGGGGCGCGTTTTTAATTAGCTTCGGCGGACGTTAGCCCCTCCGCTTGCCTGTGCGTCAAAATTAGACTTACCAAGTACACCATTTATATGTACGAAGCATCTTAAGGCAATGTTGTAAGTTTCTCAACGCCATCGATTAAAATTTTGTTGATTTAAGCTTATGAATTGGTAATTAAAATTGTTTTGAAAACTTAAGATACAAAGATGAATGCATGCTTCTTTGTACATATTTTGATTGTCACATCAAAATAAATACCCTAAAATTTAAGTCACATGCTATCTAATTATAAGAGACACTTGGAATTAATATCTGGCGTAAGTGAGACCTTGACACAGATATTAACAACAAGGTAAATTACATACTTTTATTGCCAGCAGATCAACTGAGTGTAATAAGAATATGTGAATTTACATGTTTCTAAATTAGACGACTTAATTAAGTTATAAGTGAGACCTTGAGACTTAAAGCATGAGATGGGAAGAAACATGCTTACATTGCAAAATTGTTATTTGGCAAATGTAATTCCCATAAATTTAGGAGTCGGAAAATTGTTTCGCGATTATTGTACGACAAGTTACCATCTTTTGTATTTTCACTGCTAGCAGATCAACTGATGTGGTGGAACTATGGAAAGTTGGATCCTAGTTTTCAAGAAAATTAAATGGTTATTTAATATTTCCTGGGTAATTTTCTTTTCTTGAAAAATAATTATCGAAAATACTAAAATTGAATTTTGTAAATTCATTTAATGTATTAATGCAACGTTAAAAACCGTAAACGTGGGGCATTCTTTTGGTGGAAAATTGACCTACACCCGTAGGGGTTTAGGCTAGAGTCAACTTTACTAAAAGAACAAACCAAGTCTACTTTATTTGAGAAGAGTGAGACTTAAAACCATATACCTTTTCATGAATGAGAAGGGTATAATGGAAAATTAGAATTGTCTAAATTCTAAGAAATAACACATAGCAAAATTTTAATAGTTAAGAAAATTGCACATGTATGAGTTATTAAAATTAGAAGCTAGAAAAGTTACCGCAAAATTGGTAAAAGGCAAACTAGCACACTTTGTCTAGTTGTTGTGCTTTGACCACTTAAATATGCAACATACCATTGTGGGGATGGTAGTCAAATTAAGAAAGAAATTGCATGCCCAATTATTTCCAAGTTAATTGAATTGATAGATAGTCCATCATTTACAAAGTAGAACACATTCTTTAGTACCTAAGTAATTGTTATGTATGGGATTACTCAAAGGTGTAGGAAAGTAAATAGCACACTATTTACTTTTACTGGTTATGAAACACTTATAATGTTGTCAAATCAAGTGGGAGCATAGTGTTGTAATTACTGAATAACATATATTAATGTAATGATTTGTAATTCAGTGGGAGCTACAAGCTTGTTATCTTGGTAGTAACCCAAATTATCTCTAGAATGAATTGAGATAATTACTTTCCAATTATAGACACTTGTGGGTTTAAGGATAGTCATGTGCGTTTCCTTACTAGACAAGGTGGTTCTATATCTACTAATATCTATGACACAATCATATTAATCACATAAACAAACGATTGACTTGTTGTTTATCTGATACATGATGTTGTTTCATGCACAAGTGGGAGAAATCTCTATTGTGTGCAAGCAACAACACAAATGAATATGATTTAAAGGATTCTCTTGACTGCATGGTAAGAGATTAATGTTCTAATGTGATGTTTATACACATCTAATTAATATAACACTTGGAATTAATATCTAGCGTAAGTGAGACCTTGACATAGATATTAATGACAAGGTAAATTACATACTTTCATTACTAGCAGATCAACTGATGTAATGAAACTATGTTAATTTGCAAGTTCTAAATTAGATTCTTATTAGAACAAGTGTCAAGATGATAATGAGACTACTTCAAACTAAATGTTTATGTATTTGATGCGTGGTTTTGCGACCTTACAACAGGTTTTACCTCTCGAGGGATCTCAAGAGGCTTGCAATCCCCACCAGGCAGTGTACCTGACCGATGTAGTATAGTGAAGTGGCAAGTACCGGGGGATTGATCGTTCTCTAGGGGAATAGTGTCGTTAGGATTGAAAAACTACTCTAATAGGTCTAAGGGTGAGGGAAGATTCTTTTTGTATTTTTATATTTTTTATGAAATCAAGTAAAATCTCGGGTTTGAAGGAGTGGGCGGAATTAGTTGCTAATCAACTAACCCAAATAACTACAATTGCAAATAAAATAAAATAACTGAAAATGAAAAGGTTGTGAAACTTGTATGGAGAGAAATGTGTTTACTTAGATTTCCTTACTCCCTAACTATCTTTTACCGGTTGATTAGTGTGTATTAATTGCGTGGATGACGGGTGTATTCCTTAATACCAATCGTGGGGTGGCGTACGTACTTCCCCAACTCTATAAGCTCCTACTTCACTCCTATGTCGAGCCGGCTAAGAAGCTCCTAACATGGGATCACTAGAATTCGCTCATGCATTAAATACAACCATAAAAACCTTAGTACGCATTGGTTCATGTTTCTTAAGACGTTCAAGCAAGTTACCGTATAGGAGGTTAGCCAGTTTTCTTAAGCCTAACATCGATAAACAATCATCCAATACAATTAATAACACACCAACAACTAATAATCAATAGTTAGGTTTCATTAGATCTAAGCAAACACAAGATAAATCTGGCCTAGCATGTTAATTAAAAGACAAGAACAAGATATAATCAAAGAACACATAGACATATTGAATGATTAAGTGATTACTTATCTTCAATTAAACATGGGAGATCCAAGGGTATAAAACCCTTAAAAATGGCAGAAAATTCGTCTTTAGGGTTTCTCCTCACAAAGTTGCACACTAATAACTAAAAATTGCAAAACTATATATAGAGTTTAGGGTCTGACGGCGTCACGTTGTAGGAGTTGACGCCGTCACCTCGCCGCGGCTAGGGTTCCCGGATGGTCTTCCTGACGCCTTCCCTCTTTAGTCCTCCAAAATCCGCTCTGGCCTATCAAGGGTTGACGCCGTCAGATTTGTGCTTGACGCCGTCTCTCTTTAACTTAAACCGTGATGGCCTTGATCACCATAAAGGGTGACGCCGTCAGATTTCCATTGCAAAACTCTCTGGTGCGTCACGTGTATTTTTCATATCCACCTCTTTTGCCAAGCCATGACGCCGTCAGGAGCAATCCTTGACGCCGTCAAGTGTACTTTTCCAGCAGCTTTGGAGACTTTGTCGTTTTCTTCACTTTTATGCTCCAAAAAGGTCCAAAATGCTTCCTTTTCCAGATTTCTTCTCCAAAGTACCTAAAATGACAAAAGGAATGATTTAGGGCAATATTTGATCAAATAAATACGATTTATGGCTTAAATGACCCCTAAAAGCGGTACACTTTTCGCTTCATCAAATTACCCTTACAATTGAGATTTGCTTGTCCTCAAGCAAATGCGCTTTTATTCTAATCAAAATACAAGTTAGGGGTCATTTAACGCTAATATAAAAGTAATTACAACAAATAGTCGTTCCCCTTTAATCATAATAAGCACGGAGAATACAAACTAGCACCTCACAAGTAGTGTTTAGATACTCACATCTCTCAGGTGTCATAAAAGTATATCTCATAAATGAAAACGGATAATATCTCTCACTACCTGTAATAGCAAATAGATTACCATAGGCTTGGGAAAGGATCAAAAACCTCCTCCACTAGGCGTAAGCACCTAAGATAAACTATCAAAGAGGGCTTTTACATGGGTTATAACGTTAGGTGTAGGGATATGATAAACACAGTTTTGTTGGATAAGGGATATTTTACTGGTGGCGAGTTAAAGATCTTGATTAATTACATGTACAATATGGCGTTGCTAAGCCAAGACTAGACTCGACTTAAGCTAAAAACAAAATAACAAAAACATAAAATGAAACGGGATGGTAGTCCGTATGTTTTTTCTACTTTTCTTTTTCTCATTTTTTTGTATTTTTCTTGATTTTTTCGATTTTTTTTTTTTTTTTTTTTTCATACATTCTTGCCCTACCATCCAAAATAATACATCATAGGGGCGTTGCATTCCCCTTACACTTGAACTTTTACATAACTTTACAATTAACTATTCTAATGACTCGAATTAAGATAATCGAAACACTTGGAGTACTTTTAAAATATTTAGCACATATGGGGGTAATAATGTTGTTCTTCCCCATTACTCCATTACACTAGTACTTTACCCATGAGTCCCAATCGTCCCAAAACAATATGTACAAGGATATGACTCGACTTAGTGGTGTGGTGCGATGTGTCGTTGCGGTTTAGCAGTTTTAATGCCTACTCAAGTTTTAAATTTATATTTAGCCGACTTATCAATAACACACACACTTAACGAGCAGTGTACCCGGTCAGTATGAATATAATGGTAAGTAGAGTGTCGATCACTAAGAGTGGAACGTATTATCTCGTTATTCTAATCAGTATTTTAATATTCTAACGCAAGGGGGTTCAGCCTGAGAGACTGGCACGATTTGGTTGCAATTAAATAATAAACTAAACCAATAGGCACGAATCAGCAAGTAGCACACACGTACACAGATAAATACTCGAGACAATAAGAGGGCTGTCCTTATGATTAAGTAGTTTGTCACTTGTTTTATTGATAGCTTTATATGAAGTGTATGTAGTTAACCCTTTCTCGTTGGTCCTATTCTTATCGGCGAGTAAACCCTTAATGATTACTTATGTCTAAAAGTTATTCCTAAGTGATCAATTTAGTAACAACCGTGGGAGTGCAACCTTTCTGTTGTCACATTACACAAGCCACTAATAAACACAGAGGTTATCAATGCACTAATAAGTAGTAACCAAAGACATCAACATATAAACTTTAATTGATGGGAAAGCAGTTTTAAGGGAGTGCAACCTTTCCGTTGTCACATTACACAAGCCATCAATCCTGATGAATTAAAGTTTGCTAACACAATAAAACAAAACTACTTAATGAATTAAACACATGCAGCACCTTCTTACAGCTCTTGTATCTTCGTTCGGGTGTGTCTTGTGCTGCTGCCTTGACTGAATTCGTCCTAGGGTTTTTGGTCTTCGGTTATAATATATACGGCACCCGAATTCGTCTGGTCTTGGGGTATTTATAGTTTCTGTCTGAGGGTAAGATGCGGCGCATCTAGTAAGTAGATGCGGCGCATTTACTTAACTTCGCGTGGGGTCCAAGATTATAATATTCAGGAATATTCGTACACCGCCAGAAGATGCGGCGTATCTTTATCTTTGGATGCGGCGCATGTCCTCTTGAATCTTGGATCGTATCTGGTGAGATCTTGATAGTGATGCGGCGCATGTCATGAGTGAGATGCGGCGCATCTGGAGCAGATTTGACTTGATCTTGTCCATTTCAGTAGACTCTTTACTTTATGCATGTTTTGCTCCATAATTAGTCCAAAATTGCCAAGTTTCACCAAATGCTTGTTTTCAACTGAGAATTACAAAAGTAAACGATTAAGTATCAATCCTCATACATAATATGATAAAACAAGTCAAATTAATAGGATAAATGATAGTAATAAAATGTACTTATTTGAGTTCATCAAATATCCCCCCACTTGAACTTTACTTGTCCCCAAGTAAACCTTAGAATTAATCTTATGAAAATGTATCCTAAAAGATGTTAGGATTTATTTTTATATTTAAGCATGTATTCATTTTTGTCATAATCACACAACTAAACACTTAACGAATTAGAAGTAAAATAAAATATTTTGATAAAAGCAAATCTAATCGTTTAACTGTCCAGTCGCGACGAATATTCTATCATAAGCTTGGCAAGTATACACATCTCCACCACTAAAGCCAAGGAATAACAAGTCTAAAGCGGTAAAAAGGGTTTTTAGGCTTAAAGGTTAATTATTCTTAATCTCTATCGATTTCAAATTCCAGAAAAGGCGACAAAATCACAAATACATGATCGAATCCACGAACACGATACTTGCAATTGCTCAAATCCTTAACTCGAATAGGCTAAAGATAGGTCCAAACTTCACCAATAATAATATATCAAAAAGGGCGACAAAATCATAAATACATAGCCGAATCCACGACTACGATACTTAAGATTGCTCAAATCCCTAATCTCAATAAATCAAAGGTTTGGTTGGATAAAGAATTGGGTATGGATAATATTTGGGATATAAATTGGTGTAAAAATAAAAAATAAACAAAACAAATAAATTAAAATCCTAAGTGTGGTTAATCACTATCCCAACCATCCCATGAATAAGACTCATATCATTGAATAACTCACGCTTTAACACTTGAAACACACGCTTTAGGTAGACACGAATTATACTCAACAAGATCTTAATCAAAGAATATCCTTAGTTGACGTTCCCATAACTGCCAACTCCCATTCAATCCATAAATATAGTACAACAACTAGTGGTGATATCGACCACTTACATAACTTTACATCGTTGGTCAAAACAAACATCCAACTTTCTTTTTCTTTTCTATTTTTTTTCCTTTTTTTTTTTTTTTTTTTTTTTTTTTATAACATAAACATAGATGTGTAAAATTTCACCACATCACTATAATGATAATTCTGGATAATTTTTCCATACTTTTCATAACTTCAGAAATAACGGTAATAGTGAAAGTAGTAAACACACGAAAAATAAACTCAAAGATATACAATATTTACTTTCACTCCAATTGCATTGTGCAATTTCCCGACCTAACCATAGATAATGAATTACGCACGCGAACACAGGTAATGTAAGGAAACACACTTTGCCTATAGCAATTAACCAACCACGGATTCTAATCTACAGGGTAGGCTAAGGTGTAAGGGTGTAACGAAACATTTTAAACATAGGTGTAAGAAACGAAAGGAATGGCTCTGAGTGTTTTTCTAGGGGTATCTTACTCTAAAAGTGAGAGTAACAAATGGTTTATACGGGGGTTAACTAACCAGTGTAGTTAGCTAATAACACATAACATATAAAGGCTATTTGGGTGTAATCCTAGAATTTTACCAATTTAGACAAGTCATTCCAATTATATAAATAATACTCATTATGGTGGTCTCGAATAGTATACAAGCCAAGTTCTAAAGTTTACAAGTCACCGGCACACTCATAGATTTGTGAATTTTGAAAAATCACAATTTTTGAAAATAACGTCATGTGTGCAGCTATGCAACTTAGATCTTAAACAAAAACATGCTAAAAATTTTTAATTTTGATATATTAAGCACATTTTAAGCATATTTTGAAAAGTTTAGGACAAGTAAGTGTTAAGTGTTCTAATTCTCCAATCCCCCCACTTAAGTTAAACAACGTCCTCGTTGTTTGTATAAAAGGTTAAAAACTGGAAAATAAAAGAATTAGAACAGAAAAACTCCCCTGAGATTTGCTCGGTATGATCTTCCATTAGTGTAAGAGCAAAAATCATCTTCCATGTGGATTAGAACGTTTAATCTTCATAGCTGATGTATCCACAGGAAATGCAGGAATCTATAATACCACCAATGCTTCAAAACACACCTAAGATAAGAAAGGTTTAAACTTTGCATAATACATTAGTAGTTAGGAAAAATAAAAATTAAAATTAAAAATTAAAAATGAAAATCATCAGGTCAGTCGATGCGCCGTATCTTATGGAAGAAGATACGCCGTATCGAGCCTGGAATAAATACGGATCAGAATAAAAGATGCACCGCATCCTTAACCAGGGATGCGCCGCATTAAAATAAACTGATAAAAAGTTTTAAATTCGAAAATAAAAAATGCAGAAAATAAAATAAGATATGACCATTGCAGGAGATGCGTCGCATCTCAGGATTGAGATGCGCCGTATCCTCTGCGGCCTGACTGACTCGACTCAGAAACAGAATAATAAAAAGATAAATCCGGGTTGTCTCCCGGTAAGCACTTGTCTTTATTCCAGAGTCTTCAAGTTAGACTCACGTTCAGCTCTTCATTTAGTCCTTGTCACGGTCCATCCTTCTTCCTTCATCCGAAAGATGTTCCCGTATATCATTGCGACGTTTTCTTCCGTTCGGCTTAATCTTCTATAATTCTTGGTCTTCGCCGCAACATACTCTTCATCAGGTCCCAAAGAATATTTGATGATTTTAAATTTTTCGGAAACAATCATGGGTGGCTCATTATAAGGAATCCCAAGTAGTTGACACTTTCTTTTGGTGAACTCTTCCTCGTCTTTATCAACAAACTCAAAATAAGGATCCTTAATCAAATAATCATCTAGTTCTTCAATTAATGACTTATTGTCTTGAATCGCCTCCCACTCTCTTTCCAAATCCCATTGTAACCGTCGACTAAGCTTCGTAAAATCATCAAATTGTTCATGCACCCATTCCCAGAAAGTAGTATCCGATGTTCCCTTAAGTCCTTTCAAGCGTTCAATTCTACCCTTTTCTTGCAAAGCCTCCGCTTTTTGTAGGCAGTCTTCAACATTATCGTACCACTCATAATCTTCAAAGGTTACATCGTTTCCAACCCGTTTCATCCCAATTATACTTCCCCCATTACAGGTTCCGTCACTTTTATAATCACAGGTCGGCCAAACACTACTCCCGTCCTTGAAAACGAAGGGTGTACAAGTGTGATTAATGTGCTCAAATTCCCATGGTTTATCCCAAACCCATGGTACTTGGTCATTCCATTCATAGTACCAGGTGTTTTTGAAATCGTCATAAGTTTTAAATCCTGGTAGATCTCCAGTAAGCACATCATTGTCGACTCGAAGAAGGTAGTTAAATTCCTTGAACTGCTTGCACAAGGGTGTCTCATAATTGAACACATCAATGTCTATTCTGAATAATTCTTCAATTCCCTCATTGACTGTTGAATCATGAAGTGACGACCCATAGTCGCTTTCTACTTCTTCGTCTTCTCCTCTCATCCAATATACCCATAATGCATCCTTAGTAGCTCGATCCATGCTCTTATGGTTATTAAACTTACTAGCCAACCATTCTGAAAAATCAACATCGTTAGGATCATGGTTAACGTCAAAGCAAGTTTTTCCAATCATATTCCTCCTTATTTCCATGAACTCGTTAAATTGCTCCTTAAAACTACGTGTCAACCATGAAGTCATAATCCGCTTGACTTCATTTGCAGGGGCAAATTTCGGACTACCATATTTAAGTTCAAGCCAATCATTGAGGGAGAGGTCCATTAATCTCACCAACCTGCCATGAAATAGTAACTCCGCCACAGCATAAATTCTTTCATCGTCCAGATAGTTCTCATTTAATCCCCAGTACTGTTCGGAATAAGGCATGTAAGAGTTTTGGGTATCGCCTTCACCACAACTTTTGTTGCTTGAGTCCATGTATGCAAGATAGAATTTTCTATCATCTTCTTCGATAGTAGTCCAGTTCAATCCTTTGGATTCAATGATAGGCCATAAGAGCGACAATTCATCCCCAGTGTACCTCACAAATACATCATAAGAGAATACCCCTTTGTCAATGTTGCACAAACACATGAATTCCTTAAAAGCAGCTTCAAGAGGGGTCTCCCAAGAGAATAAATCCGTATCAATCTCGAGTACATTGAAGTTGACATTATCAAAAACCTTCACATCGAATGAATCCGGAAACAAGAGTTCCTGAGCAAGATATCCGTTCACTGAAATGTCTTCCATAGCAAAGCCTGTCATTACATGTAAAATCATCAGTAGGATTTGTTCGCTAGAAGAGAAATTAACGAATATAGAAACGGATATAAGAATACAAGTAGCTGATATCTGCAGACGATGCGCCGTATCCAAAAAGTTGGATACGCCGTATCTTATAATCGTTAAAATTAAATCAGACTTTATTCAGAAGATAGATACGCCGCTTAGAAATTTGAATGCGCCGTATCAATTTTAATAATCAAAAATCGATATTTATTTAAAATTAAATGCGTCGTATTAACAGAAGTTAATGCGTCGTATTTTCGTTACGTTTCAAAATATAAGATTTTTGATTCAGAAGATGCGCCGTATCGATAAAAATCGATACGCCATATCTGTTTAATAATTCAAAAAACTGTTTTTAATTAAAATAACAGATACGCCGTATCTGATAAATCAGATGCGTCGTATATCGTTAACGTTTAGAAAAATTTTTTTTTATCAAAAACAGATACGCCGTATCTTTGGGAAAAGATGCGTCGTATTACTTTATTGCTTAGAAAAAAAATTCTTATTAAAAACAGATACGCCGTATCTTGGGGGAAAGATGCGTCGTATCGAATTAATTAAACGCGTTGTATTTATAAAAAATTGAACGCAATACGGCGTATCTGAGAAATCAGATGCGCCGTATCGTTCGATTTAGCTCAGTACAACGATAGCAGTATGCAAAAAATACGAAAAATAAAAAACAAATAAAAACACACGAAAATAAAAACAAATAAAAGCAAACAAATAACACACAAAAACAGAAAATATGCAAAATAGTACAATGAATGCAAATTAATCTAATACACAACAAAATTAGCGGTTAGATAAAAAATTAAAACCTAATTAAAATACTAATCAAATTAACAGATAATAACAATTCACTCCCCGGCAGCGGCGCCAAAAACTTGATGTGGTGCGATGTGTCGTTGCGGTTTAGCAGTTTTAATGCCTACTCAAGTTTTAAATTTATATTTAGCCGACTTATCAATAACACACACACTTAACGAGCAGTGTACCCGGTCAGTATGAATATAATGGTAAGTAGAGTGTCGATCACTAAGAGTGGAACGTATTATCTCGTTATTCTAATCAGTATTTTAATATTCTAACGCAAGGGGGTTCAGCCTGAGAGACTGGCACGATTTGGTTGCAATTAAATAATAAACTAAACCAATAGGCACGAATCAGCAAGTAGCACACACGTACACAGATAAATACTCGAGACAATAAGAGGGCTGTCCTTATGATTAAGTAGTTTGTCACTTGTTTTATTGATAGCTTTATATGAAGTGTATGTAGTTAACCCTTTCTCGTTGGTCCTATTCTTATCGGCGAGTAAACCCTTAATGATTACTTATGTCTAAAAGTTATTCCTAAGTGATCAATTTAGTAACAACCGTGGGAGTGCAACCTTTCCGTTGTCACATTACACAAGCCACTAATAAACACAGAGGTTATCAATGCACTAATAAGTAGTAACCAAAGACATCAACATATAAACTTTAATTGATGGGAAAGCAGTTTTAAGGGAGTGCAACCTTTCCGTTGTCACATTACACAAGCCATCAATCCTGATGAATTAAAGTTTACTAACACAATAAAACAAAACTACTTAATGAATTAAACACATGCAGCACCTTCTTACAGCTCTTGTATCTTCGTTCGGGTGTGTCTTGTGCTGCTGCCTTGACTGAATTCGTCCTAGGGTTTTTGGTCTTCGGTTATAATATATACGGCACCCGAATTCGTCTGGTCTTGGGGTATTTATAGTTTCTGTCTGAGGGTAAGATGCGGCGCATCTAGTAAGTAGATGCGGCGCATTTACTTAACTTCGCGTGGGGTCCAAGATTATAATATTCAGGAATATTCGTACACCGCCAGAAGATGCGGCGTATCTTTATCTTTGGATGCGGCGCATGTCCTCTTGAATCTTGGATCGTATCTGGTGAGATCTTGATAGCGATGCGGCGCATGTCATGAGTGAGATGCGGCGCATCTGGAGCATATTTGACTTGATCTTGTCCATTTCAGTAGACTCTTTACTTTATGCATGTTTTGCTCCATAATTAGTCCAAAATCGCCAAGTTTCACCAAATGCTTGTTTTCAACTGAGAATTACAAAAGTAAACGATTAAGTATCAATCCTCATACATAATATAATAAAACAAGTCAAATTAATAGGATAAATGATAGTAATAAAATGTACTTGTTCGAAGAGAAAGTAGAAGCTCCAAGACTAATGCATCGCCAAAAGCTTGATTCCACATACATCTCCTTGACCAAAATAACCTGTTAAACCTGAGAAAACAAACACGAAAACCTGCATAACATCGGCGGGATAAATCTATATAAGGATATAATGCTAGTGGAATGATTATTTTGCAGATTCCTGGAGTTTATAAGTTAGAGATTTAATAAAAACTTTTATAATTCCGGAAGAAAAACAAAACTTTCAAAAATTTCAGAAAATTAAAACCTGACGCTGTCAGGTTGTAAGTCCTGACGCCGTCAGAAATGATCTGACAGAATTCTCATGTTAAGTTTCCGGAAAATTTCTGGAAAAACCTATACCTTACTTCCTGGAATTCCTGCAAAACATCATTATGACTCGATACAAGCATTTGACTCTAACAATTACTAATATGTATGTTAATTTATTATTGTTATGATTCATGTTCATTTGTTCTAATAAAGCGATTTGGATTTTCCTTACACTTATCTTTTGCAAAATACCTTTATATGTAGTTAAGACGAAGTTAAAAACAAGATAAAGCATTTTCACAATTTAGTTTTCGAACATGAATCAATAATAATAAAAATTAAACATACATACGGAAGCAAATAAAATCAAACAAACAAATAAATAAACACACAAAGCAAATAAAGCTTGGGTTGCCTCCCAAGAAGCGCTTTTCTTTATTAACGAGTCTTGTAGCTAGACTCAAAGTCACGTACATTACGTGATTCCATCATTGGTCACGGTTTCTAGGTTCCCCTTTGATTCTCTATCAGAATCACTTTCATAGTAAAGGTATTTCGGGTCCTCGAGATCAAACGGATTGTTTTGGTATTTAGAACTAAGCTCCTTAACATGCTTAAAGAATCCACTCGACAGGTCAAAAGTGTCCTTACATCCTCTTCTCACATCATCATCACATAACACGAGTTGGGAACTTAACCCATCGAGCCCTCCATAATCAATCTCCTTGAATTCTCTCATCTTGTAAGGCGTTTGGTATGAGATTTCCCTAATCCCATCGGTGAAAGTCATGATCCCATTGAGCTCGTCCACAACCAAGCTTGTGGCCTTGCAAAAAGGTGCCCCAAAGACAACTTGTGACAACCTGGGATCGATGTACTTTTCGATATTATCGACAATTGCGAAGCTCATAGTGAATGTCATATTTCCTACAAACACCTGTACATCATCATCTATGCCAATGTCATCCTTCCCTTTATGAATCATCCCCCATCTACAAATGTTGTTATAATGAAACAAGGACATCACATTTTTGGGTAAACATGTGTCAATGTAAACATTATAAAAATGCTTGTGACCAATCATGCAAGGTACTTTGAGATTATTTGGATCACGTAGCTTAATTGGGCCAGGCCTTCTACTGTGTAGCCCCCATATGTTGCAAATTGCTGATGGTTGATACTCATACACTTCTTCACTGCCATCCCGAAAAATCACTTTCCTGACACCATCAGTAAATAATGCACTACTATCATCCTCATCGAGTATCACTCCCGTTGCTTTTATGAATGGTTTGCCTAGAACAAGGCCAGTTAAGGATGGGCTGATGATAGAGTTCATGTTATTAAATACAGTTAACTCGATATGAAAGAGGAACCTTTCTATCACAATTGGTACCCTCCTTATTACCCCAATGATATTAAACCCTTCATATTTGACCTGTTTGGCGAAGGCTTCGTTATATAGAGAAAGGGATATTGCATTCATAGAAGAGTTGGGGTTTATGTAGGCATCATTTATAAACTTTTTCCTAAAGGTGCAAGATATCTTAAAGACCCTGGGATCGCCATCCTCTATTCTCTCTGATGAAGCGAAAAGTGTACCGCTTTTAGGGGGTCATTTAAGCCCTAAATCATATTTATTTGATCAAATATTGCCCTAATCGTTCCTTTTGTCATTTTAGGTACTTTGGAGAAGAAATCTGGAAAAGGAAGCATTTTGGACGTTTTTGGAGCATAAAAGTGAAGAAAACGACAAAGTCTCAAAATCAGCTGGAAAAGTACCTTTGACGGCGTCAAGTATTGCTCTTGACGGCGTCATGGCTTGGCAAAAGAGGTGGATATGAAAAATACACATGATAAGCCAGAGAATTTTACAATGGAAAGTCTGACGGCGTCACCCTTTAAGGTGATCAAGGCCATCACATTTTAAGTTAAAGAGGGACGGCGTCAAGCTTATTTCTGACGGCGTCACCCCTTGATAGGCCAGAGCGGATTTTGGAGCACTAAAGAGGGACGGCGTCAGGAAGGCCATCCGGGAACCCTAGATACGGCGAGGTGACGGCATCAAGATCTATAACGTGACGCCGTCAGCCCTTAAACTCTATATATAGTTTTGCAATTTTTAGTCATTAGTGTGCAGATTTGTGAGGAGAAACCCTAAAGACGAATTTCTGCCATTTTTAAGGGTTTTCATACCCTTGGATCTCCCATGTTTAATTGAAGATAAGTAATCGTTTAATCATTCAATATGTCTATGTGTGTTTGATTATATCTCATTCTTGTCTTTTGATTAACATGCTAGGCTAGATTTATCTTGTGTTTGCTTAGATCTAATGAAACCTAGCTATTGATTATTGGTTATTAGTGTGTTATTAGTTGTATTGGATGATTGTTTATCTATGTTAGGCTTAAGAAAACTGGCTAACCTCCTATTCGGTAACTTGCTTGAACGTCTTAAGAAACATGAACCAATGCGTACTAAGGTTTTTATGGTTGTATTTAATGCATGAGCGAATTCTAGTGATCCCATGTTAGGAGCTTCCTAGCCGGCTCGACATAGGAGTGAAGTAGGAGCTTGTAGAGTTGGGGAAGTACGTACGCCACCCCACGATTGGTTGATGAAGCGAAAAGTGTACCGCTTTTAAGGGGTCATTTAAGCCCTAAATCGTATTTATTTGATCAAATATCGCCCTAAATCGTTCCTTTTGTCATTTTAGGTACTTTTGAGGAGAAATCTGGAAAAGGAGGCATTTTGGACGTTTTTGGAGCATAAAAGTGAAGAAAACGACAAAGTCTCAAAAATCGGCTAAAAGTTACCTTTGACGACGTCACATTTTACTCTGGACGGCGTCATGCCTTGGCAAGAAAAGATGGACGTGAAATTTACTCATGATAAGCCAGTGAAAATACCATGTGAATTCTGACGGCGTCACGTTTTAACTTGATCAAGGGCGTCACGGCTTAAATCATAAGGGGACGGCGTCACGTTCAAGGTTCGACGGCGTCAAGCCTTGATAAGCCAGAATGGATTTTTGAAGAGCTAAAGAGGGACGGCGTCAAGATGGTCATTCGGGAACCCTAAAAGCGGCGAGGTGACGGCGTCACAGTCCATAAGGTGACGCCGTCAGATCCAAAAGTCTATATATAGTTTTCTAATTTTTTGTCATTAAGGAGAGAGCTTAGTGTGTGGAATTTTGGGATAAAACCCTAGGACGATTTTAGCTCCTTTTTCAAGGCTTTTTGCCTTGAGATCTTCCATGTTACATTGAAGATAAGTTATCAATTAATCATTCAATATGTCTATGTGTTGTTTGATTTTATCTTACTCTTGTCTTTTGATTAACATGTTAGGCTAAATTTATCTTGTGTTTGCTTAGATCTAATGAAACCTAGCTATTGATTATTGGTTATTAGTGTGTTATTAGTTGTATTGGATGATTGTTTATCCATGTTAGGCTTAAGAAAACTGGCTAACTTCCTATTCGGTAACTTGCTTGAACGTCTTAAGAAACATGAACCAAATGCGTACTAAAGGTTTTTATGGTTGTATTTAATGCACAAGCGAATTCTAGTGATCCCATGTTAGGAGCTTCCTAGCCGGCTCGACATAGGAGTGAAGTAGGAGCTTGTAGAGTTGGGGAAGTAAGTACGCCACCCCACGAATGGTATTAAGGAATACACCCGTCATCCACGCGACTAATACACACTAATTAACCGGTAAAAGATAGTTAGGGAGTAAGAAAATCTAAGTAAACACATTTCTCTACACATAAGTTTCTCACCACATTTTCATTTTTGTTATTTTATTTTATTGCATCCGTAGTAAATTTGGGTTAGTTGACTAGCAACTAATTCCGCCCACTCTTTCAAACCCGAGATTTTACTTGCTTTCATAAAAAAATATAAAAACATAAAAAGAATCTTCCTCAACCCTTAGACCTATTAGAGTAGCCTTTCATACCTAACGAACACTATTCCCTGTGGAGAATGATCAATCCCCCGTACTTACCACTACACTATACTACATCGGTCAGGTACACTGCCTGGTGGGGTTGTAAGCCTCTTGAGATCCCTCGAGAGGTAAAACCTGTTGTAAGGTTACAAAACCACGCATCAAGTTTTTGGCGCCGTTGCCGGGGAATAATTATTGTTTAGGTTTGAATTTTTATTTTATTAGGTCTACTCGCTAGATTCCTTTCTAGTGAGATTTTTATTTTCTTTTTCTAGGATTTTCTTTAGTCTATCTTTTTCTTTGTGTCTTTGTTCGTAAAAGAAATTTCCATTGACTCTTCCGTTCACCATTATGGAGTACGCGAATCCACCATACCACCAACCACAAAGGCCATTCTACCCTATTGACATCTCGAATTTCAAACAATATCGAGATGAACCCATATATGATGCATGGACTCGTTTTAGAAATTTACTCCGAAAATTCCCTCATCATAGTTTCGCTTTAGCATCCCTAACCCGAACCTTTTACTATCGTGTTGGCCAATATGACCAAATGCGCATTGAGGATTTTGCCAATGGGGACTTTAGGGAATTAAGTGCTGAAGAAGCATGGGATGCCATAGAAGATTGTGCCCAATATTATTATAGGGTAGACAACCCAACAAACGTTAGTACAAGTCAATTGAATATAAATTTCCTGGATCATGAAACAAGTTTGTTTGGGGATGAATACATTAGTGTTGAGATACCTAAGTGGTTGTCATGTAATGCCATAGTACAAAACGAACACATAGGTGACCTTGATGTGATGAAGGATCTAGCCGAGCATGATCACATTGATCAAAAAGACCTAGGTTTTATGATCGATGACGATGAATCTCAAGAAACACATGATGAATCTTTTGGGCAATTTGAATATAGCAGTCAGAATATTGAGGATGATCCTTATGATTCGGATATAGAAGTTGAGATGCCTAGAGAAGCACTTGAGATACTAGGGAAAATGTTAGGTTTAAATTCTACCAAAACCTATGATGAGGATATAGGTGATCTTGACACAAGGAATGATGAGGTAAGTAACATAAGCCCACCAAGTACCCACAAGTCCTACCATCAATTGAGGCACACACACCGCCCGTGACTTACCCGGAAGAAGTTGAGGAGACTATAGGAACCCCAATAGAGGTAGAGCCCTTGTACCAAACACAACTAGAAGAAGTATGTTTGAATACTTGTGATCACAACCTTACTCTTAGTTCTATGGAAGTTCCTAGTTTTGATGAACCGGAGCCTCAGCCAAAACCGTTACCTAATCTTCCATCCTTAGATGTGAATTTAGGAATTGAAAAAGGTCCCGATCCACCCATCAAACCATGTAGTCCGGGTAATGTTAAGATTAAGGTAGTAGACTCTAGGCCATGTGGAGTGGAAGCTAATATAGGAGTGAACCGTGACCTTACATACATACATCACCCATTTATGATTGATCACAAGAAACATTATGGGTTTAAACCGGGTTTATTAGGTCAAAGTGGATTCTTAACTTGGAGTCTCTCGAAGTTGATAGAAGATGATCCCTTTCTAGGAGAAAACTTCAATTCACCCATTGACCCAATTGAACTAAGTAAGGTTATGATGATTGGATCCCACATCTGTGAGCATATAATTCATCCACCACTCTTTCCTCACGTGGCATACTTCCACCAAGATGGTGTGTATCGCTACTTTCACCCACACTTAATCCTAAGTGTAGGGAAAACCTCCCCTATTTCCGTTAAATAAGGGTAGAGTCAGGCTCGTGACTCGAACAAAAACAAGCGCTCTTGGGAGGCAACCCAAGCTTTATTTGTTTTATTTGCTTTGTGTGTTTATTTGTTTGTTTGCTTGTTTGATTTTATTTGTTTCCGTATGTGTGTTTAATTTTTATCATTATTGATTCATGTTCAAAAGTAAATTGTGAAAATGCTTTATTTTGTTTTTAACTTCGTCTTAACTACATATAAAGGTATTTTGCAAAAGATAAGTGTAAGGGAAATCTAAATCGGTTTATTAGAACACAAATGAACATGAATCGTAATAATAATAAATGAACATACATATTCGTATTTGTTTGAGTCAAATGCTTGTATCGAGTCATAATGATGTTTTGCAGGATTTCCAGGAAGTAAGGTAAAGGTTTTTCCAGAAATTTTCCGGAAACTTAAAATGAAAATTTTTGTCAGGTCATTTCTGACGGCGTCAGGGTTTATAACCTGACGGCGTCAGATTTAATTTCCAGAAATTTTTGAAATTTTTGTTTTCATAAAAGGTTTTTATTAAATTCTCCAACTTATAATCTCCAGGAATCTGCAAAAATTATCATTCCACAAGCATTATATCCTTATATATAGATTTTTCCCGCCGATGTTATGCAGGTTTTCGTGTTTGTTTTCTCAGGTTTAACAGGTTATTTTGGACAAGGAAATGTCTTGAATCAAGCTTGTGGCGATGCATTAGTCATGGAGCTTCAACATTCTCTTTGGAGGAAGATTTAACCGTGTAATTTCATTATCCACCGAGCGAATCAGGGGAGTATTTGATTTCATTCTTTTACTTTATGCTTTTACATCTTGTTATTTGAACATTGGGGACAATGTTCATCTTAAGTGTAAGGGGGGGTAAAAGTACGATTTTTGAGAATACAATTGCGCTTGATTTTTGTTTGTTTAATAGTAGATGTGTAATAAAACTGAGATAAATACCTGTTAGGGTAATTTTAGTGCCAAATTTAAAATTTTTTACAACATTTAGGAGTGAAACTTTGATCTTAATGAGCGTCTCACGGATAGGAGTTATATGACTAGCACAAAAACCGTACCACTAAAAAATTTTCCACCCCCAAATATGTGAGGTTCGCCCCTAGAATTGGTAGGAAAAGCATTTATGCTATGATGTGTGTACCGGTAGCACTTAGATTCTAGAACTTGCGTTAGGACCATTCCGAGGCCACAAGTGAGACTACATTCGTGTAGTTAGATTTACTACATGATAAGAGGCATTAGGATTAACCCATTGTTTTACACCTGTGTTTTTGTTATAATTACTTTGGCTACATTGGTCAAGTAATTCTCCCACACCCTTGCGTTGTACTCATTTTTAGTACACGATACCCCTAGTACACCCCTCAGAGCCTATCTTTTCGTTTCGACCTTTAAGCATTTTACTTAAAGGAAGAATTTGTTACACCCCACTAAAATGTACACCCAAATCGCCTTAGCCTACCTTGTATGCACTCATTTTTAGTGCATTATTGTTACAACATTTGTTTAAACCCAAGTTAATTATCTAGTTGATTACATGGTTGCTAAGTCGAGTCATATCCTTGTACATATTGTTTTGGGATGATTGGGACTCATGGGTAAAGTACTAGTGTAATGGAGTAATGGGGAAGAACATCATTTATTACCCCCATATGTGCTAAATATTTTAAAAGTACTCCAAGTTTTTCAATTATCTTAATTCGAGTCATTAGATTAGTATTTGTAAAGTTATGTAAAAATTCAAGTGTAAGGGGAATGCAATGCCCCTATGATGTATTATTTTGGATGGTAGGGCAAAAGTGTATGAAAAAAAAAAAAAAAAAAAAAAAAAAAAAAAAAAAAAAAAAAAAAAAAAATCAAGAAAAATACAAAAAAAATGAGAAAATGAAAAATAGAAAAAACATACGGACTACCATCCCTTTTCATTTTATGTTTATTTTATGTTTTTGATTTTGTTATTTCGTTTCTAGCTTAAGATCGAGTCTACTCTTGGCTTAGCAACGTTGTATAGTACATGTAATTGATCAAGATCTTTAACTCGCCACCAGCAAAATATCCCTTATCCAACAAAACCGTGTTTTCCTTTTCCCTACACCTAACGTTATAACCCATTTAAAAGCCCTCTTTGATAGTTTATCTTAGGTGCTTACGCCTAGTGGAGGAGGTTTTCGATCCTTTCCCAAGCCTATGGTAATCTATTTGCTATGACAGGTAGTGAGAGATATTATCCGTTTTCATTTATGAGATTTATTTTGATGACACTTGAGAGATGTGAGTATCTAAACACTACTTGTGAGGTGCTAGTATGTAATCTCCGTGCTTATTATGATTAAAGTGGAACGAATATTTGTTGTAATTACTTTTATGTTTGCATTAAATGACCCCTAACTTGTATTTTGATTAGAATAAAAGCGCATTTGCTTGAGGACAAGCAAATCTCAAGTGTAAGGGTATTTGATGAAGCGAAAAGTGTACCGCTTTTAAGGGGTCATTTAAGCCCTAAATCGTATTTATTTGATCAAATATCGCCCTAAATCGTTCCTTTTGTCATTTTAGGTACTTTTGAGGAGAAATCTGGAAAAGGAGGCATTTTAGACGTTTTTGGAGCATAAAAGTGAAGAAAACGACAAAGTCTCAAAAATCGGCTAAAAGTTACCTTTGACGGCGTCACATTTTACTCTGGACGGCGTCATGCCTTGGCAAGAAAAGATGGACGTGAAATTTACTCATGATAAGCCAGTGAAAATACCATGTGAATTCTGACGGCGTCACGTTTTAACTTGATCAAGGGCGTCACGGCTTAAATCATAAGGGGACGGCGTCACGTTCAAGGTTCGACGGCGTCAAGCCTTGATAAGCCAGAATGGATTTTTGAAGAGCTAAAGAGGGACGGCGTCAAGATGGTCATCCGGGAACCCTAAAAGCGGCGAGGTGACGGCGTCACAGTCCATAAGGTGACGCCGTCAGATCCAAAAGTCTATATATAGTTTTCTAATTTTTTGTCATTAAGGAGAGAGCTTAGTGTGTGGAATTTTGGGATAAAACCCTAGGACGATTTTAGCTCCTTTTTCAAGGCTTTTTGCCTTGAGATCTTCCATGTTACATTGAAGATAAGTTATCAATTAATCATTCAATATGTCTATGTGTTGTTTGATTTTATCTTACTCTTGTCTTTTGATTAACATGTTAGGCTAAATTTATCTTGTGTTTGCTTAGATCTAATGAAACCTAGCTATTGATTATTGGTTATTAGTGTGTTATTAGTTGTATTGGATGATTGTTTATCCATGTTAGGCTTAAGAAAACTGGCTAACTTCCTATTCGGTAACTTGCTTGAACGTCTTAAGAAACATGAACCAAATGCGTACTAAAGGTTTTTATGGTTGTATTTAATGCACAAGCGAATTCTAGTGATCCCATGTTAGGAGCTTCCTAGCCGGCTCGACATAGGAGTGAAGTAGGAGCTTGTAGAGTTGGGGAAGTAAGTACGCCACCCCACGAATGGTATTAAGGAATACACCCGTCATCCACGCGACTAATACACACTAATTAACCGGTAAAAGATAGTTAGGGAGTAAGGAAATCTAAGTAAACACATTTCTCTACACATAAGTTTCTCACCACATTTTCATTTTTGTTATTTTATTTTATTGCATCCGTAGTAAATTTGGGTTAGTTGACTAGCAACTAATTCCGCCCACTCTTTCAAACCCGAGATTTTACTTGCTTTCATAAAAAAATATAAAAACATAAAAAGAATCTTCCTCAACCCTTAGACCTATTAGAGTAGCCTTTCATACCTAACGAACACTATTCCCTGTGGAGAACGATCAATCCCCCGTACTTACCACTACACTATACTACATCGGTCAGGTACACTGCCTGGTGGGGTTGTAAGCCTCTTGAGATCCCTCGAGAGGTAAAACCTGTTGTAAGGTTACAAAACCACGCATCATTGGTATTAAGGAATATACCCGTCATCCACGCAATTAATGCACACTAATCAACCGGTAAAAGATAGTTAGGGAGTAAGGAAATCTAAGTAAACACATTTCTCTCCACATAAGTTTCACAACCTTTTCATTTTCAGTTATTTTATTTTATTTGCAATTGTAGTTATTTGGGTTAGTTGACTAGCAACTAATTCCGCCCACTCCTTCAAACCCGAGATTTTACTTGCTTTCATAAAAAAACATAAAAATACAAAAAGAATCTTCCCTCACCCTTATACCTATTAGAGTAGTTTTTTCAATCCTAACGACACTATTCCCTGTGGAGAATGATCAATCCCCCGTACTTACCACTACACTATACTACATCGGTCAGGTACACTGCCTGGTGGGGTTGTAAGCCTCTTGAGATCCCTCGAGAGGTAAAACCTGTTGTAAGGTCGTAAAACCACGCATCACTCTCTCCAAATCCCATAGGCAGCTTTGCTATGCCCCTCTCAAGTTCCTCCACCAGGGGGCGGTCTAGCAGTCCTGGGAGCCCATGAGGCATTTCGGATTTCTCTTCCGAGCCCTCCTCATTATTCAACTCTCTTGTACTAGAGTTCTTTGGTGAGTCTAGATAGTCGCCGGGCGCCTCGGTGTTCTTTTCGGGAACTTCACCCTCCATTTCATTGTCCACATTCTCGGCTGATTGTTGGTCCAGGTGGGGTTTAGGAATAGGCATTGTTGTAATGGTGTTCACGAAGTGGAGTGGTTTTGAAGGGGTATGAGTATCTCTAGTTTCTTTTCCGTTTTGTGATATGTGTTTGAAGAGTTTACTAGGGTGCTTGATTTTTACAGGAGGGGGTGTTTGGTGAGTCACCGTGACAGATTTGATCTCATTGACTCGTGCCAACTCACAAGTTGACCTGCCAGCAATGCGATCATTGATAACCTTTAACAAGTTATCAACCTTGTTGTTCATATCAACTTGCTGTTGTCTGAATTGATTCTCAAGTTTGGAGAGCTATGTTTCTTGAGAGAGAATGAATTTTTGCAGTGATTCCTCGCGATTTTGTTGTTTATGCGTATGCTGATGAGGATAATGTTCAGACCAGGTGAGTGGGGGAGAGTCATTGAATGATACGCTTCGAGTTTGGTTCCAACTAAAATTTGGCTTACTCTTCCATGCCTCATACCTATCTTCGGAATTCATGGGTCCATAATTAGTGGTGAGCCACTTATCTCCCGCCTTATCGATTCGCGAGGATGCGAATTCTTTGAAAGCCTGTTTGGGGAGTTCCATGCAATCATGAGTGTCGTGGGGACCACTACATAATTTACACGAAGAAGTGATTTTGTTCACTTGGCTTGAAGGTTTAGGAGCATCGTAGGATTTCATAAGAAACTTGACTTGGTCTTCAAGTTCTATGATCCTACGGTCAGAAGTGCTTGAATTGTTCGAAGGCAAAGATATTGCCTTGACCGTTTTATTCAAATCACGGGGATCATTCCAACTTTCGTTGTCATAAAGAGCAAGATCTTCCAGGAGAGCCCATGATTGTTCCGCACTTAGATCACGTAGCTTACCACCGGCCGATTGGTCAATGGTTTGCCTCGTGGAGAGATTGATATGGTCATAGAAGATTTGGACTTGGAGCCAAAGTTCTATGCCATGGTGAGGGACTTTTTGGAGTAAGTCCTTGAATCGAGTCCATGCCTCGTAGAGGGTTTCGCCTTGACGTTGTTGGAACATCAAGATATCATTCCTTAACTTGGTAGTTCTTCCCGGTGGGAAAAACTGAGCAAGGAAACGAGTGGTGAGATCATCCCAAGAGGTGATGGATCCTGCGGGTAGATGCTCTAGCCATTGACTAGCTTGGTCCCGCAGAGAGAATTGGAAGAGACGCAGTCAGGTCGTCTCTCGAGTGGCAACATCAAGGTCTATGGAATCAACGATTTTGAGAAAGTCCTTGAGATGTTGATTAGGATCTTCAGAACGAAGTCCATGGAATGCGCATCCGCTTTGCACCAACCGGATGGTGTCGGATCGCAAGGGTGTGACATTGGCTCCTTGAGTGAGCTCAATGGTGTTTCGATAGCCATGGTGGCTAGGACGGGAGTAGTCTCCTAAGGTACGGGCTCTAGGAGGTGGGTGTTGTTGTGGTGGTGGGTTGTTGGGATCAAGGATATTACCACCTTCCATGATGTCGGATGGTAATGGTTACGAACAAAGAAACGAAGAAAAAAGATAGACTAAAGAAAACCTAGAAAAATAAAATAAAAATCTCACTAGAAAGGAATCTAGTGAGTAGACCTAATAAAATAAAAATTCAACCTAAACAATAACTATTCCCCGGCATCGGCGCCAAAAACTTGATGCGTGGTTTTGCGACCTTACAACAGGTTTTACCTCTCGAGGGATCTCAAGAGGCTTGCAATCCCCACCAGGCAGTGTACCTGACCGATGTAGTATAGTGAAGTGGCAAGTACCGGGGGATTGATCGTTCTCTAGGTGAATAGTGTCGTTAGGATTGAAAAACTACTCTAATAGGTCTAAGGGTGAGGGAAGATTCTTTTTGTATTTTTATATTTTTTATGAAAGCAAGTAAAATCTCGGGTTTGAAGGAGTGGGCGGAATTAGTTGCTAATCAACTAACCCAAATAACTACAATTGCAAATAAAATAAAATAACTGAAAATGAAAAGGTTGTGAAACTTGTATGGAGAGAAATGTGTTTACTTAGATTTCCTTACTCCCTAACTATCTTTTACCGGTTGATTAGTGTGTATTAATTGCGTGGATGACGGGTGTATTCCTTAATACCAATTGTGGGGTGGCGTACGTACTTCCCCAACTCTATAAGCTCCTACTTCACTCCTATGTCGAGCCGGCTAAGAAGCTCCTAACATGGGATCACTAGAATTCGCTCATTCATTAAATACAACCATAAAAACCTTAGTACGCATTCGTTCATGTTTCTTAAGACGTTCAAGCAAGTTACCGTATAGGAGGTTAGCCAGTTTTCTTAAGCCTAACATCGATAAACAATCATCCAATACAATTAATAACACACCAACAACTAATAATCAATAGTTAGGTTTCATTAGATCTAAGCAAACACAAGATAAATCTAGCCTAGCATGTTAATTAAAAGACAAGAACAAGATATAATCAAACAACACATAGACATATTGAATGATTAAGTGATTACTTATCTTCAATTAAACATGGGAGATCCAAGGGTATAAAACCCTTAAAAATGGCAGAAAATTCGTCTTAGGGTTTCTCCTCACCAAGTTGCACACTAATAACTAAAAATTGCAAAACTATATATAGAGTTTAGGGTCTGACGGCGTCACGTTGTAGGAGTTGACGCCGTCACCTAGCCGCTGCTAGGGTTCCCGGATGGTCTTCCTGACGCCGTCCCTCTTTAGTCCTCCAAAATCCGCTCTGGCCTATCAAGGGTTGACGCCGTCAGATTTGTGCTTGACGCCGTCTCTCTTTAACTTAAACCGTGATGGCCTTGATCACCATAAAGGGTGACGCCGTCAGATTTCCATTGCAAAACTCTCTGGCGCGTCACGTGTATTTTTCATATCCACCTCTTTTGCCAAGCCATGACGCCGTCAGGAGCAATCCTTGACGCCTTCAAGTGTACTTTTCCAGCAGCTTTGGAGACTTTGTCGTTTTCTTCACTTTTATGCTCTAAAAACGTCCAAAATGCTTCCTTCTCCAGATTTCTTCTCCAAAGTACCTAAAATGACAAAAGGAACGATTTAGGGCAATATTTGATCAAATAAATACGATTTAGGGCTTAAATGACCCCCTAAAAGCGGTACACTTTTCGCTTCATCAGTATTATTGGAATGAAATAAATAAATGAAGTAATCTAATACTACTTCAATTTTGAATGTTTATGTATTATGGGAATGTCATAAATATATGAAGTAAATAAAATTAACTTGAAATACTATTGAAACCATATTGTGGTGTTCATGATTACTTTAGTTATGTATATTTATATTTTATAGTAAAGATATAAATATGAAGTCTTTTAATTGTTACAAGACTTATAATAAAGTAAGACGTTAACTTGTTATGTTTTTTAATTAAGACATATACAAGAAGTCATTGAGTTAATCAATGATGTATAACGTATATTGGGAATATAACAATTATGTCTTCTTGTTAAGACATGGACATGAAGTGACTTGGTTAAAAAGTACTTATGTTATATAGCATGCATTGGTTTGGAAAATCTATTTAACCATTAACTTGACTTAGTTGGTAAATAGAAAAACCAAACAAAATATATATTTATCTTACGTATTGTAAGATTATCTTACAATATAATCCTAATGAAATACATAATGGTTATGGTACGTTCAGTTAGGAAAATTAAACTGTTGTTATATTGTTTGATTAAAAGATAATTATATTTTCCATTCTTCCACAAGTTATCAAAGTTTGGAAATTGAGTATGCATTATATATACTCAATTAGACTCCAACCTAGAAGATTAATAAGACACCATTTATTATGGAATGTGATGAATCACATTAAGTCTTAAAATTGAAGTTCTGAATTTGTTAAACTCGTTTTGAGTAGGTTATTAACAAACTTCATGTAAGGAACTGTCAATATGTATTTGTAATGTCCCAAAAGAGAACAAGTTTGTGTTGTTCTACTTGCTAAAGTATTTATAGATAGTCTATAAATTGCTAAAGGCAAGTGGGAGTTTTATCTTGATAAGATAAAATCACAAAATACATGATCTTCTAAAATACACTAGTAAATGTCATGATAAGGATTAAACATGTAAATGTTAAATCTTAAGATGATGGAATTATCATTCATAGATCCGCAAGGATATCTCAAATATTTGTATAATATGTTGAGGATTATGAGTTACAGGATTAATGGTAAACCTGTTGATGAATTGCAAATATTGAATTTGGCAAGTTACTCATACTATGAATGCTTAGATGCAGTCCAGTAAGATAACTAGTTTTGGAAACTTAGTTGGTCTTGAATTCTATAGTCACACTATAGAATGAAGATGAGGTCCTACAAAGGAAATGAAAAATCCTAGAGATTTAAATTTTTGAGTAGAAATCATAAAGGACAATTTTGTATACATATTTAATGTATGGAAAGGTTATCAAACACACTTAAGCAATTAACTGTGATTGAAATTCTTTCTTAACACATTAATTGTATAAAGATTGTGATTGTGATTGTCATTGTTAGTTTCATTTACATGAAATTAATAATGGAATATCAAAACTCTTTCTTGAGTAATTACTTGTGCGAGGACGATAAGTAATTGAAAGGAGTATTTGAATTCACATAATCTTTGAAAGTATACAAAGAGCAATAATTCGTGGATGGATTAATGCATGCATCTAGGAGATACACTTATGTTTGATTATTAAATCCATGTGTTGATTTATAATTAAAATAAGATATTCTCTTAATATTCCTGAAAGCTAGTGGGAGTGTTAAATTTATTTTCTTATTTCATATATGTTGTAGAACATATAGGAAGTAACATTCCATAAGCATTAAATGTTAAGTCTTAGTTTGGAATGAAACTTCACGTGAAGATTTAGAAAATAAACTTACAACCTTGGAATATATGTTTATTATAAACATAAGCGGTAAATAATTGATTCTAATAAGAACATGATTATACTATTAGAAAGTCTAGATAGATACATATCTTTGAAAGGATATGACATGAATAAATCTAAGTTTGACACAGGGATTTTTCATGTACATCATATTGTTTGTTGTATCATGCTTGACGAAAATATGACAAAGATATATTTACCATCTTTACATAATACATGTTAATCCATCCACGAGTTTTGCATGGGACCATATAGTGTCCTTAATAGTTTAGCCTTATCGTTACAATATCATGCATGCATAAATTGACCCACGTCGCAAAAAGCCAATGAAAAAGAACGACTATGAAATGTGAACCAAAGTTGAACTTTATAAGGAAGATATTTGAACCATATGTATGAAAAAATAAGGTATGTCGAACTTGAATTAGCTGATTGGTCCAAATATAATTTGATTTACACTAATAAAAGTCTTTGAACCAACATTTTTTAATTCAAAATTCAATTGTTCACATGAATTTCCGGTTAACGATCGATATGATCTATAGGGATGTTTGTTTTTATGTCTTTAGGGCGAAAACATGAACAATTTTTGTAACCTATTTAAGTGTACTTGGCCAAAGTAAATGGTGTACATAGATCATATGTATACTTAAAATACAATGAGACAAAAGCCATATATGCATGATTACAATTATAACATGTGAAATATTGAAATAAGAAAATATATATCACGCATGTTCGTGTGTACAAAGTGGTTTTTTTATGAGTTAAAGAAGTTGTACGATGTAATACAAGTATTACTATTTACTAGTAAGGTATTCACGTGTTGCGGCGGTGGATACATGTAATTAAATTTTCTGGAGACTAATACTTTTAATTATATGTTTTTTGTGACGAACGCGGATGGTATTATAGAGTTAATAGGTATTCGACCATTGTTTCTTACGATAATAAATTTAACAAGAGGTGTTTGTTAAAAAGAAAATATAAAGATGAGAAAGATGACATAAACGACGATAAAAATAAAAAAGTATAAAACATATGACCATTAAGCTTAAGATATTAAGGTAGTTAAAAGGTCGTTATGCTTTGGTTAAAATAAGTGATTGTAAAATTAGAAATTATATGGTTGGTTTGTATCATGTCAAATAAACATGACCATAGTTGGTAGCTTTCATCATTTGTACAATTGTACCATTTGTTTTATTAGTTGTATTTTCATGTATGTGGTGTTTTATTAGTTATATTAATATTATTAGGTGTTTAAATTAGTTGTATGTTTTTATATAGGAGGTGTTTTATTAGTTACATTAGTTATAAATGTTTAAGACAAACTTTCATAATAAGTAAGTGTGTGGACTTAATATATAAATTTTTTTTTTTTAACAGGTTTCAAATGTTTTATAATACATTTGTCCAAATAGACGTCGTCATATTAGGAGAAGGTATATAAAAGAATGTTGAAAAATAAAGCAAAAGGAAAACTTCAACACAACTGTGGTTCGGGAAGGATTGGAATGGCTGATGACACCATGTTGGAGGTCTCAAGTTCGATCCTTACAATTACCGGTTGTTTTATAATTTTGTGTTTTTCAAAGCATTTATAAACACAAGTTTGTTGATGAATACAAAAGGCAATACTTAACACAAATGCCTTTCTAGGAACATGATAAACACAAATACGTTTGAGGTAACAAAGAGGCCTCGAGTACAAACTGTTATATCCATGCCGAATCCGCTAAGTCCGTTATCAGCTTAAAAGAAGTGGGCTTAGTGTGTGTTAACAAGTTTTTGGATTCCAAACTAAAGCAAATATGATTTGTGTTGAGTCATCACTTGATTTTCTCGATCAATTTTTTGCCTTCGAGAATCAGAAAGATGTACACTTCAAGTTTGATTTTGTTTTCAATGCACATGAGACTAGATGGGGAGAGATATGAGCCAAAATCACTTGATTGATTTGGGAGTGTACCAGAGAAAACTATCAATGACCGAAATGGATTGAGCCAAAATTACTTGATTGATTTCAATGCACATGAGACTAGATGCGGAGAGATATGAGCTTTAGATCACCTTCTGAGCTGAGCGGCAATTGCTTCCTGCTCACCAGACCTTGAAAGATCAAGTTGAAACAAAGTATTAAAAAAACGTAAAATCTGTATGATAAACCATACCCTACTGAATCCATTCGAGTTGAGAAATTGCTTAATGACTTACCCGATCAGAGTTCACTTGGCTAACTGTTATGTGCTGATTGACGAATGCTTCCTGCTGATCAGACCTCCTAATAGCAGAAAATGGTTAAATTGTTAGAATCATAGTAAAACACATAAATTGCTGAATCAATGAATATTTCCAAAATAAAGTACCTGTTAAAATAGCTCTTTATGTATTGGCTCCTTTGGCATGTGTTATTAATGGTTATATGTAGCAGACTATTTCATCATCCAACAAGGTTCTTTGTCTCTTGAGTAATAAACCATATGTATCAATAAGCCGCATCGACCCAACAATACGCAGACCTCTCAACTGGAAAATGCTCTGCGGAAGATGGCTTATGCCTGTACCTTCTATGTTTAACTTTTTCAAACCTTCAAAGCATCCAATATCCTCAGGCAATTCAACAACTCGAATACAACCGCGGAGACGTAAGTTGTTTATACATTTCATCTTACAAATGCTGTTTGGAATATATTGTAAAAGCTTACAGTCTGTTAAGATTAGCGTCTCTAAAGATTCTAACAGGCCAAGATCATCGGGTAACTTCTCAAGAAGTAAACATGACTTAAGTTTGAGAGATTTCAGATGTTTCAACATACAAATGCTATCTAGAAGATTTTTAATCTCTGTAGATGAAAAAGTCAGCTCCTCAAGACATTCTAACCGATCAAGGTCCTTGGGTGCTTTTGAAATACTGCCTTCAAGTTTAAGCTTTCTTAAACATTGTAAACTACAAATACTTCTTGAAAAGCTCTCAAGATTGATACAAGCACACAGACCTATTGAAATTAGCCTTTCCAGATTTCCAAACGATGAAGCTCGATCTTCTTTATAATAACATTCAAACAGAAACTTTGGAGAATCATTGTCGGAGTGCAATGGGCAAACATCTGTGGGTTCTGCAATCAGACGTAACTCAGATAAAGCCTCATGTTCAGAAAATTTATCAAACTCAAAAGACTTAAACCTCCCACATCCAATGGGAGCATTAATTTCTACCAAATCATAACAATTTCCAAGCTTTAACAATACAAAATTTGGAGTCAGCCCAAGGTCAAGGGTCTTCAACTTGTATCACTGAAGTAGATACATTCAAGTTTTAATCTCTCAACACGCATTTGAAGTTCTACCAAATCTTTACAGCCTTCGAGTATTAGAGTCTTAAGATTTGGAGTATTCCCGAGGTGAAGATTTGTCAACTTTGATTGACTGAGCTTAAGATGTTCGAGCTTTAAACTTTCAGCAGGCATTTGAAGTTCATGATTACACCATTCGAGTATAAGTGTCTTTAGATTCGGAGTATTCCCGAGGTGAAGGTTTGTCAACTTTGAACTTTCAGCAGGCATTTGACTGAGCTCAAGATATTCGAGCTTTAAATTTTCAGCAGGCATTTGAAGTTCTACCAAATCATTACAGCGTTCTAGTATAAGCGTCTCAAGACTCGGAGTATTCCCAAGGTGAAGGGTTGTCAACTTTGAATAAGAGAGGTTGAGATATTTGAGCTTTAGATGATGAGCAGGCATATGAAGCTCTCCGAAATCAATACAATGTTCAATAGTCAACTGCTCAAGATTTGGAGCCAACCTAAGGTCAAAGGTCCTCAACTTTGAATGCCTGATAGTGAAGAACCTGAGCTTATGAAGAACCTAACATAAGTAGAAAAAACAATTAATATTGGTGCAATGACAAACCAATAGATATATATGATCATAATGAATCATGAAAAACAACAAATTAACCATCATTCTACCTTTTCTTCTCCATCTTCCCAAAGTTGAACAATATTACTCTCGTACATTTCAAGTCCAACAAGATATTTTCCTTGAAATGTATTCGGTAAACTCGAAAAAGGAAAACCAAACCATCTCATAAATCGTAAGGAATTTGGAAGGTATTCGCTAACCTTATCAAATTGAACAATATTGCCCTTAAAAGGATAATACTTTTCGAGATCTATGTGAATAAATCTAAGATCCCTCATTTTTGCTAGACCGTTTACTGCAATTTCAGCACTGAAACCCGGTGACTGGAAGTATAGACATTTTGTTGCTTGGGTACCCTGAAATCGAAAACATAAAACCCATTAATTTTTGTGGGAACCCTAAATTTCAAAACGCCCAAAATCACTGATCAAATTGAGAGTGAATGAAGATGAAATAACGCGATTATTAGAAGGAGAAAGTGATTTTGGGGAAAAATTTAGAGAGAGACACAAAGAGAAACTTATTTTGTCTAATATAATACCTAAAAAGACAATAATATCCTTTTATTAAACGGTCAAACAAAGTCAAACTAATGGAGTTAAAAATTTTGGACCGAACCCGCATCGGATGTTTCATTTTAGACCAAACACGAGACTTCTCAAACTATTGGACCAAAAACTTGATTCTTACCAGGTCACTAGTCAATATATACTCAATTTCCTTATTAACCCACAATCGGCTATGTCTTTGAGGTTCATCGGGGTGTGACCGACGGACAATATTCCTTCCCATCTCTTCTAAATGGTCATGCATCCCCAATCGCCCATCTTCATCATAAGTTATAAGAGATTTCTGCAGAAGAACTCTTAAACCATATATACCAAAAAATCCACGGCTTTCAAGCACTCTAATTGCATCTTCTTTGTCCCAACCTTTTAGTATGCATGCAACATCCAAAAATATTTGTCTGCAATCCTCCTCCAGACCATTATAGCTTATTTCCAATACTTCCATAGTATCCTTAAGTGGAATTGTTTCTAGTCTTTTTATGGCATTTTTCCATTCAGACTCATCTAGATCACGAAGATGTGAACCCATAACTTTGATCGTTAAGGGAAGACCATCAGCATATTGTAAAAATTTTCCTGATAACTCTTCATACCCTTGAATCGGATTCTCTCTTCCAAACGCACGCCTACTAAAGAGGCAATCCGCTTCCGCCTGAGATAACAAAGTCACATTATGAATCAATCCTACTCCGTGGGCTGCGAGTACTTGCTTATCTCTTGTTGTAATAATAATTCTACTTCCCGGCTTAAACCAATTACAGTTACCGGCTAACGCCTCAAGCTGGTCTTTATGATTGACGTCATCAAGAACAACAAGTACTTTTCTACCACCCATCGCTTGTTTCATCTTGTTTTTCCCGTCAAGAACACCACTTACGGTGACGCCTTGATCATTGGAAATATCTGAAAGTACTTGTTTCTGCAATGACTTTAAACCAGACAAAGATGTTGATTCTTCCCTTACATTTTCAACAAAGCTTTTACCTTCAAACTGAAAGGATATTTGATCAAAAACAGCCTTGGCTAAAGTTGTCTTCCCCGCACCACCCATCCCCCATATCCCTAGCATGCGAACATCATCAACATTAATTTCTAAAGATGAAACCACATCCCTTATCCGTGTCCCCATGCCTACCAACTCTTCATCTAAAATGAAGTCAACGGAATGCAAATCTCGTGAAATGTCTTGAACAAATTTTTGTATGAATTTAGCTTCATGCCTGTATGTTAAAGATATAATACTTAATTTCAGATTTATATCTATCACATAACTCACCCCAAAAAGAAACTAATGAAATTATATTGCAGATATATTAAGGAAGGAATTACCCATCAAGCATATCCTCCAATACCGAGCCAGCCAGACCTGCTGCTTCTTCCATAGCCTTTCTCCATTTTCCAGCAGCCTCCTTCTTTTCGTTTTCGGCAAAGGCATCTTTTACTGCCCCAATTTGTTTCCGGATTTCAGTGGGCTGCACATCATAGAAGATTGGGTAAGCAGTATGCTCGGTCATCTTCTGGCATTCCATAATTTTAACCAGCTCATCCAAGCACCAAGATGAAGAAGCATAGTTCTTAGAGAAAACAATAATATAGCATCTCGAGTCTTCAATAGACTTGATGAGTTGCTCATTGATCCTTTTCCCTTTCTCGATATTCTCGTCATCCTTGTAAGTGACAACGCCTTTCTGCTTAAGAGCGTAATAAAGATGATCAACAAAGTTCTTACGGGTGTCTTCGCCTCTGAAACTTAAAAAAACATCATACTTGAAGTTCTTTTGAATGGATGAAGATGAAGTAGACGCCATTGTTTTTGGTTCAGATTCGATGAGTTTGAAGACGATTTTTCTTCTTTTGGTGCAGCTGAGTTTGAAGAAGATGCCTTTGAATAAAAGTAGTAATGGATAAAGACCATTAGCATTAGTGTTAGCATTAGCATAATACCTAATGAAGTTATGGATGAAGGATCGGAGGAGAAACGTATGTTGCTGAAGGACATTTCTACAAACTGATTGCAAAGAAAAGTGAATTATACTTGAGAAATAAAATGTAAATTAAGTGGAGAAATAAGAGCCCATTGGAAATTTGGTTGAAGCTGTTGAAAGAGTTTATGTGAACAAAGAAAGTCGTTCCAGATGCAGTGATGTGTTTATGTTTGTTGATAAACAAATGACCAATGCACACACCACGCTTTTGTATTAAAATTCCCACATATTGTTCAATTCGTTTTTTTTTTTTTTTTTTTTTTTTTTTTTTAGGCTATATTGTTCATCCTGCTTTAGTAAGATTGATAATTTACACTTGAGAGCTAAGCTGATTACATGTATTATTGCCATCAACATATTAATATATAAATGTCATATATGCATAAAACTTTCACTAAGTAGTTACGAATGGAATATAGCGTGTATATTGATATCAGTTTTATATACTACTAGATAATAAGATGAACTCACCTCAATGAATTTCTATATACTTTATCTATTATCTCAGCATCAGGTCTTCAAAGTTTCAGATATGGGTAGCTTCTAATACTTGTTTATGACAGAAACATTACTTATGAAACCATACTAATTTTTTTATTTTAAACATGATAGTATCCAAACTTTTTTCGATGCAGTTTGACTCTTTTATAAAGTCAACTCATTTAGTTGAGATTCGAGTCCAAAAATGAAATAATACAATTATACTAGTTTATGATTATTTCATCTCACATGTTTCCGGAGCAAAGCTTGGTGTCACCACAATTTTATGACAAAAGTACAAATCTTTTAGACTCTAGTATCTAACAATATCACGACAACTGTAGCATATAGCAATGTGAACAAGATATGTTCGTTTGAAAACATTGCAATGTGGTGGGGACAACAAATGACTCCTTTTGCTAAAGGAAATTACAAAGAAAAAGACTGTGAAATGATCATGATTAAGATCCCTTTGGGAGACTGTAGCACAGATAAGATCATGGTTAAGTAGTTGTGGGTTTTCTTAGTTCCACATGGATGTTGCTACGAAGGATCAATGGTGAATGTGAACGTGATCTTTTTGTGTGGAAAAACTTTGGAATGAGAAGGGGTCACAAAAAACTTTTTGTCTAAACAAACATACAAAAAAGACCATAACAATAACAATGCTTTTTTGTCTTGGCTTGTTTTATTTAATCATTCACCATTGTAGTGGTTATAAAGCATTCCTTTCCTAAATATTTTAATAATTAGTTATTTAAAAATTTCCATATACACAATCAATTACCAGACAATGACATGTATTATTGCCATCGACATATATAAATGTCATATATGCACAAAACTTTCACTAAGTAAGTTAAGAATGGAATATAGCGTGTATATTGATATCAGCTATACTACTAGATAATAAGCTGAACTCGCCTCAATGACTTTCTATATATCTATATATCTGTTATCTCAGTATCAGGTCTTGAAAGTTTCAGATATGGGTAGCTTCTAAAACTTGTTTATGATAGTTACATTACTTATGAAACCATACAACTTTTATTTATTTTAAACATGATAGTATTAGTATCCAAACTTTTTTCATAAAGGATGCAGTTTGACTTTTTTTATAAAGTCAACTCATTAAGTTGAGATCAATCACCAAAATAAATCAATAAATAAATAATCATATTAACAAACAAATTCAATAAAAAAAATTATCTCCCAAACAAAACAAACATTAATCAGTTTAACAAATCGATCACCAAATAAAAAGAATTACTTTTACCTTTAGCATTATTATCCTTGGGTAAAGAAAAATCCTCGATATCATTATCATCATCAATAACAACCGAACCCAAATCCAAATCCACTCTACTCTTACCCGCTTTCTACCCAAAACAAGCAACATTTTTGGGGGTTTTCGAAATCCTTGTGGTAGTGTCGCAATTAATTAATTAATCAAACAATAATAAACCATCAGTTATAGCCTATGAACAATTTATTTGACCTTCAGTTATGCCTAACAATGATTGAAACTTGTTTAAATCCATCTGTTATTATACATTTCTCACCCCTTTTATTTATCATACAGTTTTCCCCCTCAGCCTTTGACTATACTATTCCTTTGAATAATACGATATTCAAGCTTGAAGCTGATTTGCTGTAGTGGAAAGTGGGACAGGACATTAGAGATGATTCGAGATGATAACTGAGGTTCATTTGGGAAATGTTAATGTGACTGGTGTTGGTGTTTTGCCGTTATCTAAATGTCGTGGTTTAAATGCTTTATGTATTGTTGATGCACCAATGTTGGATTGATTAGTGTTGCTGAGAATTGTAAGGGGTTAAAGAAGCTTTGTGTTGCTCATTGGGAAGCATAGTGTGGACCTTGAGGAGCTGGTTAATGAACTAAAATTTTAAACTAAATTTCACATTTTCTTTTAAGCATCGACACGTATCATTAATAAGAAAGCTTATGCGTCCAAATTTTATGCATTAGCAGTGTTAAGAGGCTTCTAACTTACTTACCTTGTTACCAAAATAGTATGCAACTTCAGTATCAAAATAAATATCCTTCTGTCTGAAAAACAAGTTGAAGGACTACATGTGCAATGTTCATCTATTTTAATAATTCTATGGTTAAGAGTGTGAAAAACAGAACTGAAAAAACATACTGTAGATATTAGCAATTTAGTACTAGTGATCTTGTTGACCCGGTTTTGACCCAGATAAGATCCGAGTCCATAAACAGACAATATGAAGCCAAATTTTCTAACAAAATCGATATGATAGGTAACCAAATTGTAAGCTACATGTTCAATATCATTAATGTAGGTCAACTATAATAGATGAAAGTCAATACTTTGACTTAAAAAGTCAAATGGCTTTGAGTTTGATAAGATCAACCCACTATTTACAATACCTTTCTTTATGCATTTAAAAAACTAGGCGAGTACCCGTGCATAGCAACGGAGGTTCCTAGCGGCAGACAATTAACGATATGCGATATTGTGGTAAGTGTTTGTCGTGCAAGAGCACGTAGAGTTTGTTGGCTTTCTTATCCATCCAAACGAAGTAGACACGCAATTTGTCCATTTTGTACCACGCGTGTTGGCTTTTCAGGGATTTGAAAGATTCGACAGTAAAGTACCTAGCGGCAGCGGTGTCCAGTTTTCGACAACAGTTTGGCGGCAAATAGTTTCTTTCGACAAAGTGTATTATTAGCGTTAGTATTCTTTACGGAAAAAATAAGAACAAAATTCTATAGTTTGCGTCATATGTTGGTTGCAACAATATTTGTGCGTGTGTGCTTTTGTTCTCAAGATAAACCATTATGGTGGTGGTTCATAGCCTTCAACTTAATTCCATTGCGGCCATTTTGTGTCTTTATTGCGTCATTTTGTGTGTTTTTTTATATAGCACAATACGTGGCATGACGACGATGTTGTAATATTTTCAACAATATTTATTGTATTAATTTGTGTGTTTCTTTACGTCATTACGTGCGTGTGTGGTTGCAATTGTTTTGTGTGTCTTAGCTTTATTTTTATCGAGAATCAGTTTGTTATGTGTGTAAAATGCTCCCTCCGTCTCATATTTATTGTCCATATTTTCATTTCGGGTTATTCTAAATTAATTGACCACTTAAAATAAAGAGGGAATTTAGTTCGAGAGTTTGAGTTTACCATATTACCCACACTTGAGGTTATTATTACAAACATTCAAGAAGTTTCCTAACACCTCTGTATTTACTCTCGCGGTTCTTGATTAAGTGTTCACAATGTTATTTTATGATGTTTCATAACTTTGTACCTTTTAAAAGTTGAAACTTATTATTAATGTCTTAAACTTTTCCTATTGTTTTATTTTCACTAATTAACGTAGTTAAAACTTTAAATGTTTAATGCATGTGGTCCAACTTTCAAAAACTCCTAAATAATTTATCCAACCATTTCATGCATAGATTCCACATTCAACCATTTCATCTACATGACTCGAGCTCATCAAAAGTAACAAAATTTTCAAAATTCCAAAAATTCAAGATTTCTCAAAATTTAAAACTTATTTTTGGTACATTCTAGCAATTCAAAAATACTCCCTCCGTCCCATATTAAGTGTCCACAATGGAATCTTGGGATGTCACAAATTAAGTGTCCATATTGTATTTCAACCAATGAGATGAGACTTTAGTGGGTAAAAATGATATTTGATTGGTGGAGAGTGTAGTTAGTGGAATCTTCTAAAACTTTGTGCATTTTGAAAGTGGACACTTAATATTGGACGGAGGGAGTATATATTTTGGGAATATTTCAATTTTTTTTTTAATTCCGAAATGTTTAAAAAGTTCAAAAAATTTTAAAATTTTAAATTAAAAAAAAAAAAAAAAAAAAAAAAAAAAAAAAAAAAAAAAAACTTCGAATATTTTAAGAAAGTTCAAAATATTTCGAACTATTTAGCCGCTTTCCTGGAACTTTCCCTCGTATATAAAAACAACTTAAAAAAATCCGCATTCACACCACTTTGTCCCCCCACATCTTTTTTTAATGTCAGATGTGTCGAATTCCAAATATTTTTGAAATATTTCAAATTTTACAAATTCAATATATTTCAAATTTCATACAATTTCAAAAAATTTCAAAATTTTAAAAATTTACAATAAACTTTATATAGACATTTACGACATAATAAACTTTGTAACAAAATTTACATAATAAGCATTATAAGTTTATAAATATTTCAAAATTTATCACAAATTTACACAACAAACTTTATAACAAAATTTATACAATAAAAAAGCCTATAGTCCAAAACACAATGACAAATTTACCATATCATACATTAACATCCAAGTAATGAACCCCCTCAGGGCACATCTTGACTCAGTTAGATCAAAAGACCACTCCCTGGTCCCTACTGGTTGTGTTTGTATGTTCATCATATATATGCAGCCACCTGAAGATCTACTGATCACAGAAAAATAGGAGCCATCACCAGCGTTATTGTTGCAAGCATCTTGATAAGGACATGAAGCGAAGGGCCAGCTGTGTCTTTAAACGGGTCACCTACACTGTGATTTTAGAGAAATATATATGAGGGTAAGGGAACAAGAAGCCGGATAGATTGAACAATCGAAATTTTTTTTCTACACTCACGTGTCACCAGTAATTGCAGCTTTATGGCTGTCACTTCGTTTGCCTCCAAGAGCTCCCGTCTCGATGTATTTCTTAGCATTGTCCCAAGCACCACCAGTAGTGTTGAGAAAAAGAGCCATGAGTATACCAGAAACTGTGGCAAACAGCAGCATGGCGGCCACGACCTTAGCCCCAAGTAAAGGTTGTCCTGTATAGTAACCCAGAACCCGAAAAAGAATGCTTGTTTGAAAGTGCAACACACAAAAATGTTAGTAGAAGTGTCAAAAAAAATTTCTAGTCAACAAAGTGCCTACAGTTTTCATGATCATAAGCTTTGCCATGAACAATAACAAAGAAATGAGCTGACGGTTAACGGTGACTCTGGCAACTCCAGAAGAATTATATCTTAGCAGTGTAATTTGATAGCATACAATATACATACAAGATGGCTGATAAAAGTCATATCTCTCATACTCCATGTAGTGAAGTAGTATGAACTTAATAAGAGCATCTGCATTTTGTAATTACATGCACAAGACCCTAAATAACGCATGCTAGCTCTCTACTTTTATATATTACAAGCATATGTAGAACGTACCAATAAATGTAGGTGATAAGACCGCCAAGGCTCCAGGCTTTATCATATCCCTCAAAGATGCAGAGGCAACAATCGCAACACATCTCCCGTAATCTGGTTTCTCCTTGTAGTCCTATGACGAATATAACATAAAATCTTCATATACAACACTAACAAAGCTAAGTCATAACCGCAAAAAAATATATTGATAAATCAGGGATTATTTATAGCTTTCAGACATCAAATGGATTCACTTGTCCAATATAAGAAACTTCAGGTATTAGTGATAATGCAATAGTAAGGACGTAGAAAAGCCTTCCTATAAAGAGAATGATACCTACCATGATGCCAGGCCTCTCAATAAACTGTCGTCTTACTTCATTAACAACCTCCTGGGCAGTTCGACCAACTGCAGCACAGGCCCAGGCACTGAAAAGGAAGATAAGCATGGAGCCCAACAATCCACCCACAAAAACTTCTGGAATAGCGATGTCAACCTGTACAACAATATTACAAGATTATGTATTATATGCAAAATCGCAGAGCAGAAAAATTGATTTTGGGCCATGAGAAACAAAATGGATAGACCTCCTTACCTGTGTAAATGAGGTATGAGCAAATGCTGCTACCTCATCCATATACGCACTGAACAAGAGAAAAGATGCAAGTGCAGCAGATCCAATGGCAAACCCTTTGGTGGTTGCTTTTGTGGTGTTGAAATATTTCAAAGTTTTAAAGATTTCAAGAAATATTTCAAAGTTTTATGGCAACAAACCAAATACTATGGCACCACCAAATCGGTCAGCACCGGTGAAATATCATCGATTCAAAACACAAATTCATAAGCGAAAATATACAAACTTCAACAAAATATACATAAATTTTATAAACAAGCAGGTATCACAGATGCTTCTTATACATAACTTTCTTGAAATTTGCGGATAAGCATATTAGCGGATGGCTAACTGTATAAACTTACCGAATGGAAATGTACAAATGCAAATCCTCTTGAAACATGAGTAAATTTATCTCTAACAAGACGAATATCCTGCAAATGTATTGATCATTATTAGTATTCACTACAGCTCTTAAAGTTATAATATATAAAAACAATGACAATACTTGGGGCAACAAGAATTTGTACCTTAATTGGAGCATTCTTAGAAAACTCATAGCGAAGCATTTCCTCGTCAGCATTTTCATCCAATCCTCTCACAACCAATACATGAGTGGGACCTGAAAGTTCAGCATGTTATAAATCCGCTTAATTGATGACTAAGGAAATGCTAATTTGGACTTTGGACAGTGAAGAAACTAACCTGTCTCTCCTTTCTTACCAAATGAAGTAGGGTTTGATGATGACATGTCAGCCAGCGGAGCATCGTCTGTCCTAGGTTCATTACACTAATCCAAACAGCCAAAAAAGGATGGTATTAATATCAACCATATCAAAATCTCAGATTAACATTAAGATCTTTTAAGGTACAAAAGAACACCTGAAAGCACGATGTCCTCCGTGCAAAATTGACGCAGCCACATATTATGCACATCCAATCAGAAAGAAGTGTAGTTCTGTGGTTCATATGATCCGAAAAAAGGTCCACCAGCACTCCCTGTTGGCTTACTACTGCAGCAAAAACAAAAATTGTTCTAAAGCTTCCATAGTTAAAAACACAATCAATCAAATGTACAAGTCACACATGTGTTTACCTATACTCAAAGAATAGCTTCCTACCATCAACGACAACACCCTCATCTCCAACCTTGTCCATCATTGAACGGGCTGATCCCTAATTTGCAATAATGGGTTCATAAATTTCATACATAACACTTAAAACCAAAAATTTATAGAAATAAAATCCAAACTGAATAACATGGCGAAGAGGTCCCCATTCAGACTGATTCAAAAATGTTATAACAACTAAAAAACCATTAAAACTTAAAAAACCAAATACATTTATTAAAAAAAAAAATACCTAAGAACCAAAAGCAACTATCACACAACCACCAACCAACGCACCAACCGCGGATCTAACAAAAAAATTCAAAAATGTTATAACTCAAAGTTATAATAAAAATAGATCTAAACAAAAAAAGATTAAAAACATAAAGAATATATAGTTTTATTAAAAAAAAAAACTTTAAACCTTTAGAGGAGTAGTGTTCACAGTGGTGTCGTGTCTCGATGGTGGGTTTCCGAAGGTGGTGGGAGGCTCGGTGTTGGCTGTTTCAGCAGATGGTGGCGGTGATGAGGTTAATGATGGCGGCGGTTTGTTTAGAGAGAGAGAGAGAGGTGTGTGTTTTAGGTTAGAGAATATCCGTGAAGAGAGAAGAAAGAAAAGAATATGTGAGTAGGTGTGTGGACAAGGGCAAAATGGGTAATACATTAATTTCAACATTCCACAAAGATTGACTTTTTCACATTTCACCTTTGACCATACACCCATTATAAGTAGTTAAGATAAGATAAGATATGATCATCTCAAACATTAAATCAAACTCCCACCATTTTCACAAAGAACAGAATTTGACTTTCTTAAAAAGTCCTTTATATGGAATTAACAAATACCCTACTTAAGGATTAAATCTGTTAAAAAAAGTAGTCCAACTTTTGAATAAGGTTTTCTTCAATATAGCTTGGCTGTAACAAACATCGATACACCCCACCAGATTACCGCTAAACATGAATGCAAGTTTCATGTGGTACTACACTGAAAGTAGTAATTTCCTTTTCTTTAACAACAAAGTAATAGATTTATTAAAACTAGCTAGGAGATACCAAAACGTAGAAAACGAAAACAAAACCTGACAAATTAACAGCAAAGTGCCAAGAAAACAAGGAAATGGCTAAACAAACGAACTTTCAAAATTTACAGAAAACAAGAAAACAAAACTTGACAAATCAACAGCAAAGTGCTAAGATATGGAGCAAAAACAGAAATGAGGGCGTGCCCATTTACATAGATGGAATATCACAAATTCATTATAGGTAAGCAAAGCCCGGCACCCGTATCCATGCCTTTGAGACCAAACTGATTTAAACATTCCACAGTAATGTCATTTTATTTGATAAGTTCGCATTCATCTCGTGTTCCCAGCTTCAAACTCTGTCCAAACATGGATTTTACCAAATCATTCACTGATGATAACGTCTTATTCCTTTAAGTAGCTTCTATTAATACCAGTAAACACTATAATATTAATTCTGTTACTGACTTGGATAAAAAAAAACAGTGAATTTGATCAAAGTCAATAGTTTGACTCAAAAGTCAAATATTTTAATGGTTCACCACTTTGTCCCAATGTAGAAGAGTTTTATGTAAAACAAAACTTGTATATGATTTTAAATCACTTACAAAACTTTACTGAATATGATTATAACATGATTATCTCCAACATCATGTAAAATCCAATCATTTTCATCATGAAAACAGTTTGACTTTCTGAAGAAGTCAACTGTGTTATCTGAACTCCATGAGTTAACATATCTGTTATTATCTAACTTGAAAAATTTAAACTGCTTATACAAGTAAGTTACTTTGATAAGTACACTTTTGAAGTTAATAGCTATACCTTGATTTAACTGTATACAGCTTGCACTTTTATTTACAGACCTGTGTGATGTCAAACATTGATTAAGCAGACAAAACCTATTAAGCTGGAGATTAAAAATCGAGCTCAGTATGGCATATGAATAGAGCATGATAAAACAAATAGCAAGACCAAAAAAGAATGTTACAGTGATAAAATCATTTTATAAGGAAAAAAACACTACTAGCAACCAATTCAAGTTGGAAAATTTTTACTGATGACTTTACACAGGGTGAGTTCCGTCTATTCACTTACACAAATTAGCATGTAGGTTAAATCGTAAATCACCTTGTGTGCTGAATTTCTGATTGGTGATTGCTTCACGCTCATAAGAACTCCTAATTGCAGGAAATGGATAAATTGTTAGGATTGATTATAAAACACATGTCAAATACAGAAACATCAATCATTGTAAGATCACTTAAAAAAAATACACATTAAAGTAAGACAGGTTAACAAAAAACAGAGAAAGTGCCTGTTAATATACTTGTAGTTATTTATGTGTTCTTTGCGCTTTGTGCCTGTGTTTGGGATTGCCGTTGATATCTGATTATTACGGTTTGAAACAACAAACAACCAAGAATTCTAGTGTTTGGATAATGCAGGTTAACAGATTGTGATTATTTGAGACAAATTATATCAGAAACACTAAACACTAGCACACATAAGTAGTCCTTTTAAAATTGCTTATAAAAAATGTTAATTTGCTTACTAAAACTGCTAAGTTACACATTCCCGGTAAAAGAAATTATTCTTAATAAGCAGTTTCAAAATGCTTAACTTAAAAGAACTTTCTTCATTCACAAAACCAAATAAACATGTTTGGATAAGCAATCCCAAACACCCTCAAAACTACATCAAATCATCATCATCATTAACAACAACCTTCCCATCAGCTACTCGAACCCGATTCGATCCTATCCAGGGAGTTCACAACACACGAGAAGATCCAAGATTGCATCTGGAGAGTTATATATATCAAACTTTAACATTACTTTAATAAGCCTTGTGGCCAAAGTGCAAATAAATAAACCTTTCATTAAAAACCATGTGGCCAAAGTGTGAAAAACCAAAATTTTAAACAAAGTATCCACTTTTTTACTGTTCCGACCCGCTTTCTACCCAAATCAATTCACATTTTGCGGGTTTTCGAAGTTCTTGTGGCAGTAAAGCAATTGAATTGAACAATAAATTGATTAGGATACAGTAACTAAACGAGATTTAAGTACCAATTTTAGCTTATAAAAAATCATTTTTAACATGACAATATCATATCCAAACTCATATATGAAAACCTCAGTGAAAATATGATGAAAGCCAGTAGTTTGACTCAAAAGTCAAATATTTGCATGATTAATGATTTCAACCAAATGTAGAGCTTATTTATGTATATAAAACTAGTTTATGATCTTACATCACTTATAACACTTTCTTAAGTTTATTTTTATCATGATCATCACCAACCTTTTATCATAGTCCCACCATTTTCATCGAAAACACAGTTTGACTTTCTGAACAAGTCAACTGTGTTTACTGAGCTCCATGAATCAAAATAAAGTTCAAATTCTTTATTGATCTAAAGTAATAAGTACTAGTACAACTTCCAAGTTAGGATTATAGCTTGATCTAACAGTGTATACATTAAAAAAGTACTAGTTTTTTTTTTTTTTTTTTTTTTTTTTTTTTGAAAGGCATCAACTTAGACTCGACCACCTTCGCGAACGAAGGCCCCATCGCCACCCCGCCAGACTATGTTGTCTTAACCGGGCCCACGCTGAACTCAGGTGGCAACGGGTTTCCCCCGGAAACCGTACTGCTTCCACACAAGTTACCTTGCTGGAGTAACAGCCGGATGAAAACCGGGCCATTGCTCAAGTTTGAACCCCCAGCGGCTAGGTCTAAGGGGTTCCAACCATCATTGCAAATATATCTCCGGAACAATATGGTCTGCGAGTGGACCACAAGTGAGGACTTCCCGGGTGGTCACCCACCCGGTACTACTCCCACTTGTGGCTCGCTTAACAAGTTAAGCCCCACCCACTAGACCAGCTCGCTTAAAAAAGTACTAGTACCGAAAGGTAAAATGACAATCATACTTTGAAACACTTCTTTACAAACAATCATACTTTGGGAGTGTACCAGAGAAAACTATCAATCACCGAAATGGATTGAGCCAAAATCACTTGATTGATTTCAATGCACATGAGACTAGATGCGGAGAGATATGAGCTTTAGATCACCTTCTGAGCTGAGCGGCAATTGCTTCCTGCTCACCGGACGTTGAAAGATCAAGTTGAAACAAAGTACTAAAAAAGCGTAAAATCTGTATGATAAACCATACCCTACTGAATCCATTCTAGTTGAGAAATTGCTTAATGAATTACCCGATCAGAGTTCACTTGGCTAACTGTTATGTGCTGATTGACGAATGCTTCCTGCTGATCAGACCTCCTAATAGCAGAAAATGGTTAAATTGTTAGAATCATAGTAAAACACATAAATTGCTGAATCAATAAATATTTCCAAAATAAAGTACCTGTTAAAATAGCTCTTTATGTATTGGCTCCTTTGGCATGTGTTATTAATGGTTATATGTAGCACACTATTTCATCATCATCATCACAGGTTCTTCGTCTCTTGAGTAATCATATCCAAACCATATATGAAAACCTCAGTGAAAATTTGATGAAAGCCAGTAGTTTGACTCAAATGTCAAATATTTGTATGATTAATGATTTCATCCAAATGTAGAGCTTATTTATGTATATAAAACTAGTTTATGATCTTACATCACTTATAACACTTTCTTAAGTTTATTTTTAACATGATCATCTCCAACCTTCTATAAGAGTCCCACCATTTTCATCAGTTTGACTTTCTAAGAAGTCAACTGTGTTTATTCAGCTCCATGAATTAAAATAAAGTTCAAATTCATTATTGATTCAAAGTAATAAGTACTAGTACATCATCCAAGTTGGCATTATATATTGATCTAACAGTCTATACATTAAAAAGTACTAATACTGAAAGGTAAAATGACAATCAATCGTACTTTTGGGAGTGTACCAGAGAAAACTATCAATGACCGAAATGGATTGAGCCAAAATCACTTGACAATGATCAACGATCAACAATGCCTCGGGAAAAATTATAAATAAATCATTTCAATGCACATGAGAATAGATGCGGAGAGATATGAGCTTTAGATCACCATCTCCGCTGAGTGGCAATTGATTCCTGCTCACCGGACCTTGAAAGATCAAGTTGAAACAAAATATTAAAAAAACGTAAAATCTGTATGATAAACCATACCCTACTGAATCCATTCGAGTTGAGAAATTGCTCAATGACTTACCAGATCTGAGTACACTCAGCTCACTGTTGTGCGCTGATTGGCGATTGCTTCCAGCTCATCCGACCTCCTAATTACTCTCTCAAAATTACCGTTTCCTCACCATTAAAATTCTTCACTGTTTCATCTATTTCTTCCTGAATTCTAAACGAATTTCAATTCTGATTACATCTTTCGATTCAGCTAATCATTGCGCACACAATGATTTGCTTTAATTTGATTTTCGTTAAGTTTTCAAAAAACCCCCAAATTTGATGTTTTGGCACCAAATTTCAACTTTCTCTATTTTTGCTTGAATCGTTTCAGTTTTTGATGATTGCCTAGTAATTTCTAGTTCCTTACCATGTCGAATAAAAAGAAAACACAAAAAAGACAAATTAAGGTTCCTGCAAGGTATAGCGATCATGTAGTTGGAAATTTGAGTAAAAAGCGTGATGATGTTGATTATGGTAAGGTTTCTGAAGGAAGTAGTAATGATAATAGTGGGGGAATCAATTTTGAGGCTGAAATAAGCAATGTATCCAGAGATGAGGCAAGGATTGATGGAGATTCAGAGAAAAATGAGGGTATGATGACTGGTCAGAATGATAATCCCAACAATTGTGTTAATGAGATTAGTAGAGAGGATTCTGGGTGTAAGGGAATAGTTAATGAAGGCAATCATGATGAGGAGATTGCTGAGATTGCTAAGGAGGGAGTTGGTAATGGGAACACTCCTCCTTCATCGGCTAATACACCTATAACACCCACTGTAAGTAAGAATAAGCTGTCTAATACTGAGAATATTGGAAATAATGATGTAAATGCCAATAAATCTCCTAATGTGTCATATGCTAATGTTGTAAGTAAGAATGAAGTGCAAAATGATAATAAGCTGAGTTTTACTCCAACTGTCATTAATGAAGATGGAACTGAGTTTGTTGTTTTTGATGAGGAAACTGTGTATAAAGGAAGTGTAAAATGGAACTTAACCATATGTGGATATTTTGTGGGATGTAAAATGAATGTGTACGAGCTTAATTACCATTTGAGAAGGATGTGGAGTAAGTATGGATTAGCTGATGTGAAAGTAAATGCTAATGGGGAGTGTTTTTTCAAGTTTAGAAAGGAAGAAGGGATGAATGAGGTGTTAAGATTAGGCCCTTGGATTGTTAATAATAGACCAATGTTTGTGCAAAAATGGGATCCAATTTTGGGAATGGAAAAGGTTGAACAATCAAAAATTCCCATTTGGGCAAAGCTTGTTAATGTTCCTCTTGAGGCATGGAGTAAGGAAGGTATTAGTGCTATTGCAAGTAGTTTAGGGAAACCTTTGATAATGGATAGTAGTACCACACAAATGTGTAAGACTGGAATAGGTAAATTGGATTATGCTAGAGTGTTGGTGGAATTTGATGTGTCAAAAGGATTTAAGGAGGAAATTGTGATCCAGTATAGAAATAAGGAAAATATGATTAAGGGTACTAAGACTGTCAAGGTTGAATATATGTGGAAACCTGAGATTTGTTCCCACTGTTCTGTGTTTGGGCATAATACTATAAGTTGTGATAAGAGGCCAAAGTCAGAAGCTGAAATTGAAGAAATTAGGAAGCAGGCAATGGATAAGAAAAGCAATGAAGGTTTTATAGATGTTCAGAACAACAGAAAAGGAGGGGTTAGAAAACAGATGGGTGACACAAGGAATAAAGAAGGGCATAATGTAGGAATGGATAGGAATGGGAATTACTGGAAAAAGAAGGCTGTTAATACTGATCCAACACACATTGTAGCTGACAAAAGGCCTATGCAGAATACTCAACAAGCTACTCAGAAAACATGGAAGCTGCCTGATCAAGAGTTTAGTGCAATGAAAAGTACAGCAAACAAATATGCAGTTTTGAGTAGTATGGATTCAGAAGAAAGGGTTGAGTTGGGTATAATGAAGGACATAATTATTGTAGATCAGTACTTGAACATGAAACTGCAACCTTCTATTCAAGTAAAGAAAAATTGGTCAAAAGACATGCTATCATACTTTAATATTAAATGGGAGGAAGATAAAATGAAGGAAAGGGAAGTTCAGTCAGAGAATGTGGAAGATGTAAATGATATTGAAGAGAATACAAGTCCTGGTTGGATTGGAAATGAAGTGAATGGGACTGATACAGCTATTCTAAATTGATAGCTGTAAAATTGCTTTTATTTTTATGGATTTTAGAATAGCAGCTTGGAATATTAGGAGTATGAATCAATTGAAGAAGCAGGATGAAATTAAGCAGCTAATCAGAGAAGAGAATTTAAGTGTTTGTGCAGTAATTGAGACTCACTTAAAACCTCACAAGATTGAGAAGATTGCTAATAAAGTGTTTGGAAACTGGCAGTGGTGCTCTAATGTAAATTACAGTCAGAACAGTTGCAGAATTATGATCGGATGGAATAGTGATATAGTGAATCTAATGGTGTTAAATATTACCAGGCAAACTATTTTCTGTACTCTAGAAGGAATTAACTCAAACTTTAAATGTTTTTGCAGCATTATATATGTTGCTAATGGTAACACTGAAAGGAAGAAACTATGGAGAGATCTAAAAGCTGTGAAAAGCATTGTTGATGATAATCCTTGGATGCTTGTTGGAGACTTTAATGTCACTCTCAAAGTGGAAGAACATTCTGCTGGGAGCTCTACAGTGGATAATGAGATGCAAGATTTTATTGATTGTGTTAATGATATAGAGGTTGAAGATATTTTCAGCTCAGGATTGTACTTTACATGGATCAAATCCCCCCTCAAGGCTAGCACAAGTATTATGAAGAAGCTGGATAGGATTCTAATCAATGAAAGTTTTATGCATTCTTATAATGCTGCTTATGGTCAATTCAAGCCTTTTGTTACCTCTGACCACAGTGCAGCAGTGATAACCATTCCTAATTGTATTCCAAAAAAATCCAAAGCCTTCAAATTTGCCAACTTTGTCACTGATAAGCCAGAATTTCTAGAAGTGGTTCAGGAAGGATGGAAGAAGAATTTTGTAGGGTGTAATATGTTCAAAGTTGTTAAGAAGCTCAGAGATCTGAAAAAGACTTTAAGAAACTTAAGCTGGAAGAATGGAAATATCTTTGAGAAGGTCAATGATCTTAGAAAAGAATTAAAGCAAACTCAAGTTCTGATGGAGAAAAACCCTTACTGTCCTGTTATTAAAGCAAAAGAAGCTGATTGCTTAGCTAGATATATGGAAGCAGTTTCTGATGAAGAAAAGCTTTTATTTCAACAAGCTAAAATCAATTGGCTGCAGAATGGAGACAAGAACATAAAAATTTTCCATAAAGTCATTAAAAGCAGGAAACAAAGTAATAGAATTCTGAGTATTAATGATGAAGAGTGGAATATGGTTCAGGGAGATATGATTGCTATGAAATTTGTGGAGCATTTTGAGAAGTTTTTGGGCACAACTGACAATGTAGACACTATTAGTGATCCTGGAAGTCTCTTTGTGATACAACTTAATGAAGATGACAATAATGAAATGATTGCAGAGGTTACAAACAAAGAAATCAAAGAAGCAATGTTTGATATTGGCAATGATAAAGCACCAGGTCCAGATGGGTACTCAGCTGCATTTTTCAAAAAGTCTTGGAATATTGTTGGAGATGAAGTGTGTGATGCTATTAAAGATTTTTTCAGGAATGGCAAACTGTTGGGTGAGATTAATTCAACTCTGATCTCTCTTGAACCAAACACCCGAGTAAAATTTCTGAGTATAGGCCTATTGCATGTTGTAATGTTTTATACAAATGCATTAGTAAAATTCTAACCAACAGGATTAAATCATCTCTAAACAAGTTAGTAAACCAAAATCAAAGTGCATTTGTTCCTGGAAGGCTCATCCAAGACAATTTGCTTTTAACTCAAGAGCTGTTGAAAGGTTACAATTGTAAGAATGGAGCTAAAAGATGTGCTTTGAAGGTGGACATTGCTAAAGCCTTTGACACGGTGAGCTGGAGCTTTTTAGAGAACATATTAATTCAATTTGGATTTCACAGCAAGGTGGTTAACTGGATCATGAAATGTGTGAATTCTGCTTCTTTCACTTTATGTATTAATGGGGAGAGACAAGGATACTTTAAAAGTGGCAGAGGATTAAGGCAAGGGGATCCTATTTCTCCCTATTTTTTAACATTGGTAATGGAGGTTTTTTCATTGATTATGGCCAGAAATATTAGAGGAAATTATGGATTTAAATATCATAAAAGCTGCAAGGATATTCAGTTGACCCATCTATCATTTGCAGATGACCTCTTAATCTTGAGTCATGGAGACTACTGTTCTGTACAAGTGATTAGGGATGCTTTAAATGAATTTAGTGATGTGTCTAGTCTGAAACCTAATATGGGGAAGAGTACAGTGTTTTTTGGGAGTGTAGATATGCAAGAGAGACAAAGAATCCTTGAAATTTTGCCTTTTAGTGTTGGAAAGCTCCCTATGAGATATCTTGGAATCCCTTTATTGGCTAAGAATGTTGGTATTAATGGCTGTAAGATTCTTGTTGATAAGGTGAGGGGTAAAGTTAATGATTGGAAGAACAAATCACTGACTTATGCAGGAAGATTATAACTTATAGCTTTTGTCCTTTCAACTATACAGACTTACTGGGCATCTGTTATGATGATTCCTAAAGCCACTGTCAAAGAAATCAACAGTCTTCTTAAGTGTTTTTTATGAAACCAGGGCAACAGTTCCAAAGGAAGAGCAAAAGTAGCCTGGTATGTAGTTTGCAGGCCTAAAATGGAAGGGGGTTTAGGGCTGAAAAGTCTTGATTTATGGAATGAAGTGCTCCTTATGAAACATATATATAAACTTGTGTCTAATCAAAACAGCTTGTGGGTCAAATGGGTTAATAAGGTAAAGCTGAAAGGTAAAAATTTTTGGGCTGTGACTCCTGAATATAAGGATAGTGGAACTTGGAAAGCTTTACTGGATCTCAGAGAGAAAATAAGACCCTACATCATGCATGAGTTAGGTGATGGCAAAAGCACTTTTATGTGGCATGATAATTGGCATCAACTTGGCCATTTGTCTGCTTATATAACTGAACAAAACTTACATGAAGCCAGGATTGATAGTGATTGCAAGGTTAATGATATGATTGATGGTGATGGATAGAATTGGCCACATGAATGGAGTAGGAAATTTCAAGATTTGGCTCAAGTTAATGTTCCTAATCTGACTGATAACAATGATTGTGTCAGATGGAAGACTAAAAAAGGCTTGCTTATCAACTTCTCTACTAAGGAAATTTGGAAAGATCTAAAAGATGAAGCTCCTATAGTTACATGGTGGAAAGCTGTATGGTTCTCTTTTTGTAATCCAAGGTGTGCATTTATTCTATGGTTGGCTGTCAAAAAGAGGCTGCAAATACAAGACAGGATGATGAAATGGAATCCTTCTCAAATGGTATGTCCTCTGTGCAACAAAACCAATGATTCACATAATCATCTCTTCTTTCAATGTGATTTCTCTATGACTGTGTGGGGTACTATGAAGAAGATGATGAATCTGAACAATGTGCCTGATGTGTGGGATAGTATAGTTCAGATGATGGAAGAGATGCAGTGTAACAATACCATTTGGAGTGTTCTTAATAGGTTAATCATTGCTACTACAGTGTATTATATATGGAAAGAAAGAAATGAAAGGTTGTTCTCTCATAATATCAAGGATGCTGAAGTGGTTGTGCAAGTGATTCAGGAGCATGTAAGAATGCAACTCATGAGCCTTAAAGTCAAGAAAACTATCCAAACTACAAAAGTTGCTGAAATTTGGAAGGTCAATTTTCAGTTTGGGAATAAGTAAGAATCTATTGGTGGTCTGTTGTTATTTGGTATTTGCTCAGTAAAGGGGTGTTTGGATTGCAGTGTTGCATAGTTTCTTTTTCAAAAGTTTGAAGTTTATGCAGAGATGAGGATCTAGATAAGTTCTGCTCTTTATTTCAGGTTTTACATGAATATTAGTGAATGATTGCATCAGTGGTATTAAAGGGGTGTTTGGATCTGTGGAAAAAAGAATCAATTTCCGATATAGGGGTGTTTGGATAATTGAATAACAAACAGTTTGTGCTAAGATTGTTGTTATTATTTGCAAGCCATTACATTGTCAAGATACCTTGTACCTTGGAGTCCCTTTTGCAAGACTGTACCTATGATAACCTCTTGTTTGGTCCAATTGGGCCTTGGGAGGGAATTGGACAAACATGTTTGGCTAAGTAGGAGGTCTAGTCAATAGGGATGTACCATAAAGTAGGGTCTTACTTTGTGAAGGGTAAATGGCTTTGGAGGATGGTGTATGATGGGTGGAATAGAGAGGAATGAAAGATGATCCTTCTTGGTCCACTCAATACACCATCACAGGAGGTAAGGATGGTCATCATTGAGGGTGAGTGTTCCCAATCAGCTGAAGCCTTTCTAGAGAAGGAAATGTAGGCTGATTTGGCAGATCCCCCCAATGGATGGGTTATGGGTTCCTAGTGAAGCCACACATCTTCCCTGTCTTTCTGTTGTGGATGCTGGTTGAATGGATTGATGGGGAGGTGATGTGGAAATGTAGCTAGATGGTAGGTGCATTTTATAGGGTGAATCCAGTGTCTAAGCTGGCATGGTTAATGTTAAAGTGCAGCTTGGATCCTTTGGGCAGATATCTGAAAGGAGAAAGACTTAGCTATCTTGTTCAATATCGGATGTTAGTTCTTTAGTATGTACAAATATCAGATAGGATTTCATAGTATAGTTTTTTTCTGGTATTGTATCTTACTGGTTGATAGTGTTCAAACCAGTAGATGTTACATTGTATTGTAAGCTGTTTGTTGCTATTAATATATATATTCACCCTTTTGCACCAAAAATAATAAAAAAAAAACATAAATTGCAGAAACAATGAATATTGCCATAATCAATTTAAAATTTCAATATAAAGTACCTGTTAAAATAGTTCCTCATGTATTGAATCCTTTGGTTCAATAATTATATGTAGCAGACTATTTCATCATCATCAAAGGTTATTCGTCTCGTGAATAATAAACCATATGTATCAAAAAGCTGTACCGACCCAACAATACGTAGACCTCTCAACTGGAAAATGCTCTGTGGAAGACGGGTTATGCCTGTACCTTCTATGTTTAACTCTTTCAAACCTTCTAAGCATCCAATATCCTCAGGCAGTTCAACAACTCGAATACAACCGCGGAGATCAAAACTGTTTATACATTTCATCTTACAAATGCTGTTTGGAATTTCTTGTAAAAGCTTACAATCTGTTAAGATTAGCGCCTCTAAAGATTCTATTTCACCAAGATCATTGGGTAACTTCTCAAGAAGCAAACATGATTTAGGTTCGAGAGATTTGAGATGTTTCAACTTATAAATGCTATCTGGAAGATTTCTAATCTTTGTAGATGAAAAGATTAGCTCCTCTAGACATTCTAACTGGTCAAGGTCCCGGGGTGCTTCTGTAATACTGCCTTCAAGTGTAAGCTTTTTTATACCTTGTAAACTCTCAAGGTTTGTACAACCACAAAGACCTATAAAAATAAGCCTTTCAAGATTTGTACAAGCACAAAGACCTATAAAAATAAGCCTTTCAAGATTTCCAAACGATGAAGCTGGATCTTCTTTCAAATAACAAGAAAACTGAAACTTTGGAGAATAATTGTCGCAGTGCAATGGGCAAACATCTCTCGAGGATTCTGCAATCAGATGCAACTCAGATAAAGAACCAGCCTCAGCTGGTTGAGACCATTTTTCAAACACAAAAGACTTAAACCTCCAACAACAACTTAAGTTTAAGAAGGCAAGCTTTTTCAGATATCCAACCGGAGCATTAATTTCTACCAAATCGTAACAATTTTCAAGATTTAACCATTTGAGATTTGGAGTCAGCCCAAGGGCAAGGGTCCTCAACTTTGAATGACTGAGGTTGAGCTCTTGGAGCTTTAGACTTTCGGCAGGCATTTGAAGTTCCACCAAATCATTACAGCCTTCGAGCATTAGTCTCCTAAGATTCGGAGTATTCCCGAGGTGAAGCTTTTTCAACTTTGAATGACTGAGGTTGACCTCTTTGAGCTTTAGAGTACTTTCAACGGGCATTTGAAGTTCTACCAAACCATTACATCCTCCGAGTATAAGCACCTTAAGATTCGGAGTACTCCCAAGGTGAAGGGTATTCAACTTTGAATGACTGACGTTGACAGATACGAGCTTTAGACTCCCGAGGTAAAGGGTCTTCAACTTTGAATGACTGATGTTGACCTCTTCGAGCTTTGGACTTTCAGCAGGCATTTGAAGTTCTACCAAATCATCACTCTCTTCCAGTGTAAGCCTCTTAAGATTCGGAGTACTCCCGAGGTAAAGGGTCTTCAACTTTGAATGACTGATGTTGACCTCTTCGAGCTTTGGACTTTCAGCAGGCATTTGAAGTTCTACCAAATCATCACTCTCTTCCAGTGTAAGCTTCTTAAGATTCGGAGTACTCCCGAGGTAAAGGGTCTTCAACTTTGAATAATAGATGTTGACCTCTTCGAGCTTTGGACTTTCAGCAGGCATTTGAAGTTCTACCAAATCATAACTCTCTTCCAGTGTAAGCCTCTTAAGATTCGGAGTACTCCCGAGGTAAAGGGTCTTCAACTTTGAATGACTGATGTTGACCTCTTCGAGCTTTGGACTTTGCATTTGAAGTTCTACCAAATCATGACAGCCTCTGAGTACTAGAATCTCAAGATTCGGAGTACTCCCGAGGTGAAGGTTTTTCAACTTTGAATGACTGAGGTCAAGATGTTCGAGCTTCAAACTTTCAGCAGGCATTTGAAGTTCTACCAAATCATCACTCTCTTCCAGTGTAAGCCTCTTAAGATTCGGAGTACTCCCGAGGTAAAGGGTCTTCAACTTTGAATGACTGATGTTGACCTCTTCGAGCTTTGGACTTTGCATTTGAAGTTCTACCAAATCATGACAGCCTCTGAGTACTAGCTTCTTAAGATTCGGAGTACTCCCGAGGTGAAGGGTCTTCAAACTTTCAGCAGGCATTTGAAGTTCTACCAAATCATCAGGTGTAAGCCTCTTAAGATTCGGAGTACTCCCGAGATAAAGGGTCTTCAACTTTGAATGACTCATGTTGACCTCTTCGAGCTTTGGACTTTCAGCAGGCATTTGAAGTTCAACCAAATCATCACTCTTTTCCAGTGTAAGCGTCTTAAGATTCGGAGTACTCCGAGGTGAAGGGTCTTCAACTTTGAATGACTGATGTTGACCTCTTCGAGCTTTGGACTTTCAGCAGGCATTTGAAGTTCTACCAAATCATCACTCTTTTCCAATGTAAGCCTCTTAAGATTCGGAGTACTCCCAAGGTGAAGGGTCTTCAACTTTGAATGACTGATGTTGACCTCTTCGAGCTTTGGACTTTCAGCAGGCATTTGAAGTTCAACCAAATCATCACTCTTTTCCAGTGTAAGTGTCTTAAGATTCGGAGTACTCCCGAGGTGAAGGGTCTTCAACTTTGAATGCCTGATGTTGACCTCTTGGAGCTTTGGACTTTCAGCAGGCATATGAAATTTTACCAAATCATTACATTCGGAAATAGTCAACTGCTCAAGATTTGGAGCCAACCTAAGGTCAAAGGTCCTCAACTTTGAATGCCAGATAGTGAGGAACCTGAGCTTAGGAAGAACCTAACATAAGTAGAAAAAACAATTAATATTGGTGCAATGACAAACCAGTAGATATATAGGATCATAATGAATCATGAAAAACAACAAATTAATTCTACCTTTTCTTCTCCATCTTCCCAAAGTTGAACAATTTTGCTTGAATATATTTCAAGTTCAACAAGATATTTTCCTTGAAATGTATTCGGTAAACTCGAAAAAGGAAATCCATCCCAACTCATAAATCGTAAGGAATTTGGAAGGTATTCGCTAACTTTATCAAATTGAACAATATTGCTATTAAAAAAAACCATGTGAATAAATCTAAGATCCTTCATTTTTGCTAGACCTTTTACTGCAGCAATTCCGGCACTGAAATCGCGTAAATGAAAGTATAGACATTTAGTTGCTTGGGTACCCTGAAATCGAAAAAAACAAATCCCCTTAATTTTTGACGGAACCCTAAATACCAGTATATAATATTTTAAAAAGACATTATTGACCAGCTTTTATTTTGTCAAATTTTAGACCAAACTCAAAAAAATTTAAACTATTGGACCAAAAATGAAATATTCAGTAAACCACAAGGATAAAAAATGTAGTGAACTCTCAGTTTTATTACTGTATGATTTAATTCTTACCAGGTCATTAGTCAATATATCCTCAATTTCCTCCTTAACCCACAATCGACTATGTCTTTGAGGTTCATCAGGGTGCGACCGACGAACAATATTCCTACCCATTTCTTCTAAATGATCATGCATCCCCAATTCATCACTTCCCCATTTTTTAGAAATAGTTATAAGAGATTTCTGCTCAAGAACTCTTAAACCAACTTCAGCATGAAATCCACGGCTTTCAAGCGCTCTAATTGCATCTTCTTTGCCCCAACCTTTTAGTATGCATGCAGCATCTAAAAATATTTCCTTGTAATCCTCCTCTAGACCATCAAAGCTTATTTCCAATCTTTCCATAGTTGCCTTTAATGGAATTTTTTTTAGTCTTTCTATAGCATCTACCCAGTAAGGTTCACTTTGACCACAAAGAAACGAACCCAAAACTTTGATCGTTAAGGGAAGACCATGAGCATATTGTACAACTTGTCCTGATAGCTCTTCGTACCCTTGAGTTGGAATCTCTGTTTGAAATGCATACCTACTGAAAAGGCAAATGGCTTCCGTAGACGATAACAGATTGACGTCATAAACGGAGTTCACCCGGTGGGCTGACAGCACTTGCTCCTCTCTTGTGGTAATGATAATTCTGCTTCCTGATTTAAACCAGTTAGGCTCGCCTGCTAACGCCTCAAGCTGTTCTATGCAATCCACATCATCTAAAACAACAAGTGTCTTTCTACGACTCATCATGTCTTTCAACATGTTTTTCCCGTCATGAACACTACTAAAAGTGATGTCTTGTTTATTTAACACATCTTTTAGTATCCGTTTTTGAAGCTTCTTTAAACCGGACAAAGACAGCTTTGAAACTTCCCTTACATTTTCAACAAAGCTTTTTCCTTCGAAATGTTTAGAAATTTGATCATAAACAGCTCTCGCTAAAGTTGTCTTCCCCCCACCTCCCATCCCCTTGATTCCGATCATTCGAACATCTTCAGTACCAATCTCTAAAGATGAAAGAACTTCACTGATTCGGGTCTCCATACCCACTAACTTTCCATCAGCGTTCGAAAGAGTGGAATATTTCTTTTTGAAAATAACATCAACAATTATTTGGATCAATTCAGATTCATCCCTGTACCATTAAAGATTATATTATTAGCTTCCTCAAAGCGCACACAAACAGTTAAGATTGATAACACAAAAGGATTAACATTTATATAAATGTAGATATCATGATAAAAATTGAATGAAATTGAATTACCCTTTCAACTCCCACCCAGCCAGATCGGATGCTTCTTTCATAGCCTCTCTCCATTTTCCAGCAGCTTCCTTCTTTTCGTGTTCGGCAAAGGCTTCTTTTACTGCCCCACTTTGTTTGCGGACTTCGGTGGGCTCCACATCAAAAAAGATAGGATAAACATTCTGCTCGGTCGTCTTCTTACATTCCATAATCTTAACAAGCTCATCTAGGCACCAAGATGAAGATGCATAAGTCTTGGAGAAAACAATGATGTAAAACATTGAGTCCTCAATGGATTTCATGAGTTGGTCCTTGATGGGTTTTCCTTGCTCGATTTTCTTATCGTCCTTGTATGTTTCAATGCCATTTCGCTGAAGAGCTTGATAAAGATGGCCAACGAAGCTGTTACGGGTGTCCTCACCCCTAAAACTCAGAAACACATCATACTTGAAGCTCTTTTGAATGGATGAAGATGAAGTAGACGCCATTCTAGTTGTTATCTAAGGATCTGTTGTTTAAGAGAATTATCTTAACTAATTGCAAAGAAACTTGGGTAAGATGATTAAGTGTATATTGAGAAGACAAAGACTCAATAACATAAGGCTATTATTTGGTCAAGAAAGATAAGATTCCTTTTGCTAAAGGAAATTACAAAGAATTGGTTACAACTGTAGCATATAGCAATGTGAACAAGATATGTTCGTTTAAAAATATTGCAATGTGGTGGGGACAACAAATGACTCCTTTTGCTAAAGGAAATTACAAAGAAAAAGACTGAAAAGATCATCATGTATTTTATATTATGGATGTTGCTACGAAGGATCAATGGTGAATGTGAACGTGATCTTTTTGTGTGGAAAAACTTTGGAATGAGATGGGGTCTCAAAAAACTTTTTGTCTAAACAAACATAGAAAAAAGACCATAAGAATGCTTTTTTGTCTAGGCTTGTTTTATTTAATCATTCACCATTGTATTGGGTTATAAAGCATTCATTTCCTAAATATTAAAAAAAAAAAAAAAAAAAAAAAAAAAAAAAAATTGTTAACTAATCCTCACTAGATTGATTGATCTTTGAACGAGCAAAATCAAATATCACACTGATATGGTCTTCTTCTAATCTTACATTTTTTATGTTATATATTTCCTAAAATGACGAGCCCTCAAAAATGGTTAAAAAAAATTTTCTACGAGTTGAAAGCCTGCAAGTATAACAATTTGGAAATAAACAAACATTGTAATGAACTATTTTGTTTTTTATCAGAATTCATAAACAATTGAAATCAAGCTCCATTTTGAACATAAATATGGTGTGATGACTTGTTTTAACACTATTACTCATTGCATAACATATGACAAAAAAGGTATTTACTTGTTTCTTAAATGATAGGGAAAATTGATATGAATAACATTTCAAACCATCGTATAACAATCTTTAGGGTGCGTTTGGTAGGGGGAATGGAATGATGGAATCATATCGGATATGACTGCAAGTGTTTGGTTAAGATGTGTATCTTTCAAATATGGGATTGAAAGATACATATCTTCCATACTCCATAGTACTCAAAAGGGCAAGGTATGAAACTTTCATAACTGTCGACCCCCCCCCCCCCTCTTTATATCCAAACTCATACCCACTGTGATTCATGACAACATACCAAACGCACCTTTAATCTTTAATCATGCAAAATTAAACGGTTTTCAACTGAAGTTTAATTACAACATACACAAAAATTAAATTACACACATCTAGGCTCGAGGACTATTTCTAAACTTTGATGCGGACCATATATTAACTTCCCTATTCCCCTACACCAATAAGTCGATGTATGAAAGTTCCTTTTTTTTTTAATATGGACCATTATTTCTTAACATTCAATTTCATTTCCCTACACCAATAAATTTCTCTAACAAAATTCCTTGTCTTTTGCAATAAAGAAATATCTTAGAAAATTACTAGCTAGTCAGGTCAAAATTTTGTATTGACAAAAGAAATTTCAGGAAAACTCCAAAGTCGAAAATTCTATGATGATTAAAGAAAACCTTATACCTATTTACCTAAACTATTGTCTAACTTCAATATCAAAATATATATCCTTTTGTCATAAAAACAAGTTGAAGGACTCCTTATGCAAATTTCAACTATTTTATGAGCATTGGGTACAGTTGGTGCCGTGGAAAAATTTGTGCCACCTCAGCACCTTTTTTCCCACATCACCAGATTTTCCTATGGCACCAAAACACTCCTCCTTAGCTATCACACCACTTTTCTGGTGCCGTAGTTTTGTTTTGTTTTGTTTTTTTTCTTTTTTTTTTTCTTTTTTTTTTTTCATTTTTTTAACTAAAATTAAATTTCATTAATAACATATTACATAAAATTAAAAGAATACATTAAATAAAAAAAAAAGTACATAAAATGACAATAAAATAGGGATTAACGATGCAAGAAAAACATTAACAAGAGTAAATTAATGTAAACTTATATAACAACAAAAAAGAATTACCAACCACGTGAGCTAGTGGCCATGGCGCTAGGCCGTACCAGCCCAGCGGTATGGTATCTCGCGCCATAGGCTTGTGTTTTTGGCAATGGCTCAAGCCATCAGCTACCGTACCCTATGCTGTAATAATTCCATGGTTTAATGTGTGAAAAAATAGACATGCAAAAGATATATTACGAGTAGCAATTCATAGTATGGGTCATCTCTTGTTGACCCGGTTTTGACCAAGATAAGATCCAAGTCTATAAACAGACAATATAAAGCCCAATTTTCTATAAAAAAAATCGAGATGATAGGTAACAAAATTGGGAGAGGATCCTCTCAAGTAACTTGACTCAAGTTAGATCCTCAACCATTGGAGTAAAATCAAAGGTCAAAATGACGTGGTTTCACTTTTAATCTTGATCTTTGATTTTAATCAAATGGTTGAGGATCCTCTAACTTGAGTCAAATTGTAAGCTACATGTTCAATATCATTAACAACTCTCAGACGTGTTCATTAATACAGCTTAACTAATATAGATGAAAGTCAATACTTTGACTCAAGCTCTGTTTTGTTACAAAAATAACAAATGTTACCTTTTATGTTTAATCATCAAATACACTACTGATTTTGCATAAATCAAGCTTCAAAACTAACAAATTTTAGGCTCAAACTCCATTCTACCAAAGTGATATCCAATTATAAGTTTATAACTTTAAGAGTTCTTAAAAGCTTCAAATTCTAAAACTAAACTCAGGTCTAAAATATGTTTGTCAGTAAAAAAAAAGGTCTTAACTACAACTTGAATTTTGGAAAGCTTCTGCTGTATTCTCTGTTTCCAATTAGCGAACTGCCTTTGGACATCCCAATCAGTTTCTTAGCATCTCAACATGAGTATATACCGATCTCACATTTCAGCCACACGAGCAACACTCATTTCTTCTTGGTGGAAGTTTTCTTCGCCTTTTTATTTTTAAATCCTCCACTCTCCTGTCAAAATAGCAGATATTCTTCAATGTTAATAGAAATCAGACTTGCTAAAGGACAAAAGCAACATAATTGAGCTCAGATCATATTTACACACAAAAGATTTTTAAACATAGAGTTATTTAATATAAAGCAAAACAAGGTAAAGAAGTTGGGAGATAAACATAATTGAGCAGAAGTACCTTTTTATAGTGAATGTAAGCAGCTTTGCCAGTCATTTCTTGTCCATTTTTACTTACATAAACCTAAAAGTACAAGAAACTTGTATTTATATCATACCACACAAAAAGAGATGCCATCAAAAAGTAGGGTACCAATTCCTAACACGAAACACAACCCAAAACCAACACAGAAATAAACCGTTTCAGGTCTGGTCTAACCAGTTTCTGGGCTCTGTGTGTTAAACAGGTTAGCCAACCCACTTGGGACTTTTTTATTCAGATAAATTATCTTTGTAGTGGGTTAAATTACTTAAATGGGTTAAACAAGTCGACCAGTTTAGAAAAACAGGTTGAACAGGCGGTGTTTGGGTTATATGTAAACGGGTTAGAATTGAAATAGCTGACCTAACTACATAAACATGTCATGCTCGGGTCAAGGTGTTTTGACATGCTAATCCGAACCAAAACCTGACCCGTATTTGGTTCTAACAGTTTCTTGATACGAAATGGATACAATAACATAACAAGAACTTTCCAACTTATTGGGCCAAATGTCTGAGCGCGTCTCAGATCAAGAGGCTGTTAAGAGGCTCTTTTTGAAAAACGAACATCACATTAGACATGAACACAAATTCCCCATTGCATACTCTAATGCCAAATACGTTGACATAAAGCTCATTAACATACAAACTCTTGTAGTCATATCTTATTAAATTACATTTCTAACACCTTAACCATCTTGAAGTATGTACATAACTTTAACAAACAGTACTAACTTAATTTTACCGACATATATTTGTGATTTGTCACATATTTCTTCATAAAACTAACACATTTATTAAAAATTGATATATTTGAAAGTTCACAATGGCTAAAAAGGTATTTAACATGTTGTTGAAGGGTTTCATACATTCATTATATATCTAGCAAAACTAACTCGTTTATTAGATATGGTATAAAGTACAAAGTGGCTAAAATAAGCATTTAATAGGTTGTTGAGGGGCTTCAAGTATAACAAAAAAAAGTGACTTTGAAATAAACTTGATTGTTCATAACATGTGTGATCAATATGTGAAAATCAAAACTTCAGTTTTCTCATGGGTCATCTCTTTACCTGGTTTTGACCAAAGATTTGAACTCCGTTTATCTTACTAAAATCAACATGCAATGTAACCTTATATATATTTAACCATCAAATACACTACTAATCATGCATAAATGGAGCTTCAATTCAACAAAAAATAGAAGCACCAATGTCATACCATCTAATTAAAGGTTTAAAATACAAATTAAAAGTATAAGCAAAAAATTACCTTAAATTTCGCCTTATCTCATATTTGATGAAATCATAACTTCATTTTTAAAATTTTTTAATCAAAACTTGAGTCTCTTATTAAGGTTTTGGGGGTAAATACCACGGTCCACGGGTCAATACTTTGACTAAAAAAGTCAAATGTTTTTGTTTTTATGATTTTAACCCAACCATTGTGATTCATTTGTACATGATCAACTCCAACTTCATATCAAAATCCAAGCATTTTCATCGAAAACACAGTTGACTTTCTTAAAGGGTCAATTATTTTGACTGTACTCCATCATTTAACTAGTCTAAATTCTATTTATACATGTATTCAATAGAATAAAACATGTATTAGTAAACTAATAAAACAATCCTACTTTAAGCTCAAACTAACATTTAGGCTCAAACTTAATTCTACCAATATGATATCCAATTATAAATGTAAGTACTTAAAAAGCTTCAAATTCTTATTTAGAAACTCTAAATTCAGGTCTAAAATATGTTTATTAGCAAAAAAAGGTGTGGACTACAAGTTAAATTTTAAAAATATTCTGCTTAATTTCCTGTGTTTTTGGGTACCGAGCCATCTCAGAAACTTCACCAACACTTCTGAAGATGAGTATATACCAATCCCACATGTAAGACACAGTCAACACTCATTTCTTCTTGGTGGAAGTTTTCTTGGCCTTTTTATTTTTAAAACCTCCACCACTCTCCTGTCAAAACGATAGATACTCTTCAATGATTATTAAAATTTCTAAATGACAAAAGCATTATTACTTGGCTCATATCATATTTACACGCAAAAAATAAAAGTTTAAAACAATGTTTAACAATTATAAAGCAAAACAATGTGAGAAAGTTGGGAGATATAATTGAGCTGAAGTAAACGGGTTAGGATTGACATAACTGACCTGACTACTTAAACATGTCGTGCTCAAGTTAAGATGTTTGGACATGCCAATCCGAACCTAAACCCGACGTATTTGTTTCTAACAGTTGTTTCTTGATTTGAAATTACTACAATTACAGAATAAGAACCTTCCAACTTACCCTCTTCCCATCGGCATTTGTGAACTAATGCCCTGTAGCTTGACCATCTGCTTGAACCCTTCTTTTGCCCGCATCTTTTGTGATCCCTTTCAGTATTCACTTTAGGATTCATGAAACCTTGCGACAGTTCTTGAGCTTTTAATTTTCTTAAATTTTTCCTTGTTGAGCTTGTCTCAGCTTTATTAGTTCTAGCAGCTTGTTTTGTTTTGCCGCCACTGCTAAATTGACCCTAGAAACACAAGAAATGCAACACAAAAAACATGAATCATGATATAAGATTTTATGAAAAAAGAGCTAATCTTTTATGCAAATAACACCTAAAAAAACTACCAATAAAATAGCAGAATTAACTTACATGTAATCGATATTCGATGTCCTGGGAAGCTCAGAACCTCTATTTTCTGCATTTAACGGGAAAAAGTTGCACAAACAGGTTCGAACAAGCTCTTGGATCCTCGAATCATTATGGAAAAAATATTGATGAGCTGGCAGGTGAGGGTCACCTAAATCTATTACGCTGTCCATAACATGACTATTATGGTTACAGTTTCCAATATTACTCTGAGCTATCTTTTTATCTTTCATGGAACTAAAATATTCCTCACATACCTCATCCAGTGCTGGTGTCAGGATATGGAAACTCTTCTCGTGTCTAAAATCTTCCCATAAATCTTTTCTGGTTGAAGTATAGAGTGATTCACTTCATTTTCTTGGCTCATTTACACATTTCTTCCTATTCGAATAAGGTTCTGATTTATCACAGGTCTTCTTAGTAGCAACTTTACTAATTAAAGGGATATCAAGATCAGAGTCGGAATCAATGAGCTGAAACTTTCTAAGAGGACTGACAGTCAACTTTGGAAACGGTTGTTTGCTGCAGCTTGTGATTACAGATTCTTGAGCGTTAGAGACATTCGAGACATTTTGCTTTCTTTTTTCCTGATTCTTTGGTCAAAACACCAAGTCCAGTAAGCGGGAATTTGGAACTGTTGGTGTTGTGTCGAAAGATTCTCATCTGCAGTTCAATAATAATAACCAGTAAATAAGGGAATGATAAACTATAAACGTGATAGTAATTAGCATAGTGCTGTAAGGTGCATCTGACTCGGTACACAAGGTAAAAGCACAAGTCGAAGATAGCCGCAGCAGAAGAAACTTCTCATTGAAAATATATGTACATTTCATAAGTCATAAAAAAACAAATATCATTTCTTTTACGCACAATGGATCAGTGTGGTGATCCCAACATGTTTGCGACATTTCTTGGGCCAAAAATTGCTGCATAAAAAAAAAAAAAAAAAAAATTGCTAAATACAGTATGTGTTACAAACTGGGACGATGGATTACAGAATATATCACATGTTGATAATCCCATTTTGATATTTCAAGTATCGGAATTCATTTGTAACATTTACACTTGTTTGTGGTTATGTTAATGACAACAGTAAGGGTGTACAGTAATAGCGTTTTCAAGGGCTTGTAAGTTATAACCCAAAGGCACAAATTCCCAAAATAAGACAGACTCGCTACATCATTATAAGATCAACCAAGTTATTAACTATTAATTTGTTACTACTAAGTTCTACGAACCACAAGGTACATTAAACATAATGCCAATTAGGATCTTGTAAAGCAGAAGTATAAGCACGAGGAATGGGAAAGGTAGTGGTGGTATGACGAGTGAAACGTGCGAGAGGAATAGAGATGCCACGGGTATTATTAAATCCTCAGAAACTTAAATTTTCTGTTTTCCGGTACCAAGCAGCCTCAGAAACTTCAGAAAGTTTCCATTTGTAGATTGATAGATACAAGTGTCAACTGCCTTTGAACAATCCAAATCATACTCTTAATGTCTCAACATGATTATATACCAATCTCACATTTCAGACAAGCGGTCAACACTCATTTCTTCTTGGTGGAAGTTTTCCTAGCCTTTTTATTTTTAAATCCTCCTCCACTCTCCTGTCAAAACAGCAAATGTTTTAATGATAATAGAAATCAGACTTGCTAAAGGACAAAAGCATCTTTATTTAGCTCATATCATATTTACACACAAAAGATAAGTAAACATAAAGTTTATTATAATGAAGCAAAACAAGGTGAGAAAGTTAGGAGATATATTTTGAGCAGAAGCACCTTTTTATAGTGAATGTAAGCAGCTTTGCCAGTCATCTCTTGCCCGTTTTTAGCAACATAAACCTGAAAGTACAAGAAAATTCTATTTATATCATACAACACATAAAGAGATGCCATCAAACAGTGGCAATTCCTTACACGAAACATGACCCCAGCATGGAAATAAACAGGTTAGGATCTGGTCTAAACACTTTTTGGGCTGTGTGTGTTAAACAGGTTGACCCGCCAACCCATTTGAGTTTTTTAAAGTTTTAGATAAATTATGTTTGTAACGGGTTAAATGGGTTAAATAAGTTAAATGGGTTAAACAAGTCCACCCGCCCACCAGTTTAGAAAAATGGTTGACCTGCCAACCCGTTTGAGTTTTTTAAAGTTTTAGATAAATTATGTTTGTAACGGTTTAAACGGGTTAAACAAGTCGACTCTAGTTAAGGTGTTCTGAAATGTCAATCCGAACCCACACCCGACCCATATTTGGTTCTAACAGTTTCTCGATTTGAAATGACTACAATAACAAAACACGGACTTTCCAACTTACCCTCTTCCCGTCGCCATTTGTGAACCAATGTCCTGTAGCTTGACCATCCGCTTGAACCCTTCTTTTGCCAGCATCTTTTGTGATCCTTTTCGCAGTATTAACCTTAGGATTCATGAAACCTTGTGACGTTTCTTGAGTTTTTGATTTTCTTGAATTTTTCCTTGATGAGCTTGTCTCAGCTTTATTACTTCTAGCAGCTTGTTTAGTTTTGTCACCATTGCTGAATTGGCCCCTAGAAACACAAGAAAGACAGCATAAGAAACGGACTTTATTTAGTCATTTGCATACAACCATCTTTTATGAAATTAATCCTACGGAAAACTTTCAATAATATAGCAGAATTAACATACATGTAATCGATATTTGATGTACTGGGCTGCTCAGAACCTCTATTGTTTAACGGGAAAAAATTGCACAAACGAATTCGAACTAGCTCTTGAATCCTCAAATCATTATGGAAAAAATACTGATGTGCTGGCGGGCGAGGATCATCTAAATCTATTACACTGTCCATAACATGACTATTATGGTTACTCTTTCCAACATTACTCAGAACTTTCTCTTTATCTTTCATGGAACTAAAATATTCGTCACAGACCTCATCCAGTGCTGGTGTCGGGATATGGAAACTCTTCTCATGCCTAAAATCTTCCCATAAATCTTTTCTGGCTGAAGTATCGAGTGATTCACTTAATTTTCTCGGCTGATTTAAACCTACAGATTGCCCCCTATTCAAATAAGGTTCTGACTTAGTGCAGGTCTTGTTAGTAGCAACTTTACTGATAGAAGGAATATCAGAATCAGAGTCGGAATCAATCAGCTGAAACTTTCTAAGAGGACTGACAGTTAACTTTGGAAACGGTTGTTTGCTGCAGCTTGTGACTACGGATTCTGGCGCGTTTGAGACATTTGAGAGATTTTGCTTTCTTTTTCCTGATTCTCTGGTCAAAACACCTAGTCCGGTAAGCGGGAATTTGGAACTGTTACTGACTGAATAGTGTTGTGTTGGAAGAGTCTCATCTGCATTTAGCAATAATAACAACCAGTGAATATGGGAATGATAAACAAGCGCACGTGACAGTAATTAGCACACTGGTTTAAGATATGTCTGACTGGAAATTAGTTTATGGAATCTTATAAATCATAAAACTAGCACAAATACCATCCCTGTACGCAAAGTTAATCAAGGTGGATATCTTAATATCTGATAATTACGTTTTGAAACGGCAAATAATCAGTTAATTTTAGTGTTTAGACGGATGTTAACTGATTGATATCATTTTTAGACAAACTATTTCAAAGTTGCAGATTCATACCTACGAAAAACTGTTAATTTGCTTATCAAAAGTTCTATATTTGCTAATTCACTCACGAAATCATATAAGCAGTTTGGATAAGCAATCCCAGACACCCCTAATCATCGTATCATATCATAACTAACAAACCAACTCTAATAAAGAATCACACATAGAAATATCAATCACTTTTACCTTTAGCATTATTATCCTCGGGCGACGAAAAATCCTCGATATCATCATCATCATCAACAACCACCGAACCCAAATCCACTCTACCCGAACCCGTACTCTTACCCACACCCAAATTACACCCGCGCCTTAACCGCTTCAATCTCGGCTGTAACAACTCCTCATTCTCATCATCTGTATCAGCAACAGATAGTGTCTCAATTTCAAATTCATCATCAACAACCACCGAACCCAAATCCAAATCCAAATCCAAATCCACCGTACCCGAACTACACCCGCGCCTTAACCGCTTCAATCAAGGCCTTACCTCCTCATTATTTTCATCCTCTGAATCAGCAACAGTTAGCGTCTCAATCTCAAACTCATCATTACCATCAACAACTGTCTTCACATCAGCAGCTATGGGAACAGCCCGGTTCGATGAATTCGGGTGTTTGGTTTCTTCATTTGGGGGTTTTGTTTTAGTTGAAATGAATGTTTTCGAAATTAATTTGGACTGAAAATTTTGGGCAATTTTTTATGTCAGAGCAACAAAAAGTTTCTTGGGACTAAAAAAATATTTTGGACTTATATTGTTATGCTTTTACTTTTAGATTAGACATTCAGTAGTGCATATCAACAACATTTTATAAGATTTTTTGTGGGCAGATAATTATAGTGATATTGTAGTTATACAAAACACTTAATTAAAATATCATTATAATTATATGCCGCTATAAAATCTCGTTGTTATATACGGGGTACCGGATCATTTAAAAAGTAGATACAAATAAAAAGTATAAAAAGTAATCTAAACCGTTAGATTAAAAAGTACCATCAGATCCCAACAGGGGTATTCCTGTCATTTATCCCATCCTCAAAACATATCTCACTCTCACCGACCAATTCACCATCACTCCATCATCTCTTCATCACCACAATTACTGCCAAACTTCATCACCACCGACCATCACAGCCATCGCTGAACCTCACCATCGCCGGAAACATGCGTTCTAGATTCACCGGAAACATCACGGTGTCGCGTTGGTTTATGACGGTAATGGAAGAATGCGTCGGGTATTTAATTGTGTTTAATTATTATCTCATTATCTTCTCAAAATAACACACACCTCTTACTCATCTACCAGTTATGTCGCCGTCACCACTTCCACAGCCACCATCAGCCGCAACCGATACAGGTTTGATGTGTTTCGTTGGTTTTGGTGGTAGATCTGGTGGTCTTGGTGGTTGTTTGATGGTTTTTGTTCGTTAGGCCGCTCATGTTTTTAGATTTGAAAAGTGAGGTCATTGATGTTAAATAAGAGTTTGTATGGATGGTGACCAGTGTGTTTGTTATTGGATATGTTTGTTTGTTCCTATGATTGTTTTAGTAGATCTGCCAATGACATTATTTGGTTGATGCGTTTTAATTTTATTTACACTTCACTATGAGTGGTTTTGTTGGAGTTAAAAGATGAGCCTTTTATGTGTTTTAGTTCATCAGTTAAATTATTATTACTGTGCTTCTATTTTTTTTGTTCATCAATTATTATCCTAGTGTTATATGTTTTTGGATCATCAATTATTGATCATTGTTAGGTGTTTTTAGTTCATCAATTATTGTCATATGTTATTATATTTTTTTGGTTCATCAATTATTGGTTCATCAATTATTTGTTCATCAGTTATTATGTTGTGTTATGTGTTTTGGTTCATCAGTTATTGTGCTGTTATTTTTTTGGTTCATCAGTTATTGTGCTGTTATTTATTTGGTTCATCAATTATTATCCTGATGTTATGTGTTTTTGTTCATCAATTACTTTTGGAGTGCGTAAGAAATATTATACCTATAGTTTTGGTCTTTATATTCAAGTGTTCGACCCAAAGTCATGTTTTCATTTTAGTATCAAGTTGTGACTGATTAGAAGTAAATTTGTTTGTGTTAAAATGATTGTCAATTTGTGTATTTGTTGGATGTAATTAATATTTATTGTTTGCGTTTTCTTTGATGTTATTCATTAGTTAAATCAGTTATAGGTTCATCAGTTTATTGGTTCATCAGTTACTGGTTCATCAGTTATTATGTTATTATAGGTTCATCAGTTATAGGTTCATCAGTTATTGGTTCATCAGTTATTGGTTCATCAGTTATTGGTTCATCAGTTATAGGTTCATCAGTTATTGTGTTGTTATAGGTTCATCAGTTATTGGTTCATCAGTTATTGTGTTGTTATAGGTTCATCAGTTATTGGTTCATCAGTTATTGTGTTGTTATAGGTTCATCAGTTATAGGTTCATCAGTTATTGGTTCATCAGTTATAGGTTCATCAGTTATTGGTTCATTAGTTATAGGTTCATCAGTTATTGGTTCATCAGTTATTGTGTTGTTATAGGTTCATCAGTTATTAGTTCATCAGTTATTGGTTCATCAGTTATTGTGTTGTTATAGGTTCATCAGTTATTGGTTCATCAATTATAGGTTCATCAGTTATTGGTTCATCAGTTATTGGTTCATCAGTTATAGGTTCATCAGTTATTGGTTCATCAGTTATTGGTTCATCAGTTATAGGTTCATCAGTTATTGTGTTGTGTTATTTTTTTGGTTCATCAGTTATTGTGCTGTTATTTTTTTGGTTCATCAATTATTATCTTGGTGTTATGTCTTTTTGGTTCATCAATTATTGGTTCATAAGTTATAGGTTCATTAGTTATTGGTTCATCAGTTATTGGTTCATCAGTTATTGTGTCGTTATAGGTTCATCAGTTATAGGTTAATCAGTTATAGGTTCATCAATTATTGGTTCATCAGTTATATGTTCATCAGTTATTGTGTTGTGTTATTTTTTTGGTTCATCAGTCATTGTGCTGTTATTTTTTTGGTTCATCAATTATTATCCTGGTGTTGTGTTTTTGGTTCATCAATTATTGTCATGTGTTATGTTATTTTTTTGGTTCATCAATTATTGGTTCATCAATTATTGGTTCATCAGTTATAGGTTCATCAGTTAGCGTCGATTGTTTTTCAAAGTGTTTAGGTTCATCAGTTATCGTCGGTTGTTTTTCAAAGTGTTTTGGTTCATCAGTTAGCTTCGGTTGTGTTTCAAAGTGTTTAGGTTCATCAGTTAGCGTCGGTTGTTTTTCAAAGTGTTTTGGTTCATCAGTTAGTTTCGGTTGTGTTTCAAAGTGTTTAGGTTCATCAGTTAGCGTCGGTTGTTTATCAAAGTGTTTAGGTTCATCAGTTAGCGTCGGTTGTTTTTCAAAGTGTTTTGGTTCATCAGTTATTTTTGATAACGTTCATCAGTTATTGTTAATCTTTAACGTGCAATATCTCACTCATATTATATCGGATTTAAGTGATTCAAATTTATGGGTAAAGAATGGCCAAAAAGCTACAACTTTCATGTTTTAAGTTTTGCAAAATCCGGCCTTTAAACTAGGCAAAATTAGAGCTAAAAATGCATAAAATTTCAAGAAAATCAGCACCTACTTAAAAAGTTGAAAAAAAAAAGTTGCGATTCATATATTATAATGCATACCAAATTAAAGAGAATTATATTTTTAAAAATTATGGTGAAATCGGTTTTTCATAAAAGTTTATCGTTTGAAAGTTATTTACGTTTAAAGTTTTGGGGTTGAATAAAAAAAGGGGTTAAAATGACCAAAATGCCCCCTAACCAAATTTAATAAGAAAAAAAGGAGGGAATGGTTGGTGGACACTTGTCACATTGTGAGTGGTTGAAAACACTTTTTAGACTTTTTAATTTGCATCCCCTTTTTAAGGGATCGCATGCTCGTCTAATTACCACAAAAGTAACAAATATGTTATTGTGTATGTATAAGTTTTTTAAGCCATGTATGTTTAATTTGTATTTGTCTAACTTTTCATTTGTACTTTGCAAACGGTGTATGTCTAATGAATTCGGGTTTCCATTTCATTTATTAGTTTATACGAGTGCTTTTGTAACCGTGTGCTTCAAAATATTAATTTCTATCAGTATCTTAGTTTCTAATTTCCATTTCAAAGTATTAATTAGGGGTATTATGGATGCTAAATTAGACAATTAAATTTACTTTTATTTTAAAAACTACTATTATTAAGTTTTCAAGAAATGAGCTTAAATTCAAGGAGTATAGATAAGGGAACACATGTCGTTACTCGTGTTATTACACCCAACCTTTTGTCGATAACACAAAAATGCTACTCCGTAAAAGATTTTGTCAATAAGTTTATTTATTAAATCTCAAATTAATTTGAACACAATATTGTTTAAGCAATTTGGCTTTAAGGTGAAATAATCTTTATTTGGATGATAAGCCATATTTGGATGGGCTTATTGGACTTTACCAGCTTGTTTTAAACAAGCTGGAGCTTGTAGATCAGCTCTTGGAGCATATTTAGTCCTTGTTAGAGCAAATGACCAAGTGAGTTATGCTTTTACATTTTTATTTTTGAAACTGCTTATTGCTTAAATCTGCTTATTAGTACTTATTATTGCTTTATTTGTGTTTTATATGCTTATTAGTAGTAGGTCTATCTGTTTTATGCTTATTTCATAGTTTAGAAGTTAATTGCTCTTATAAGTGTTTTTATTATCAAAATAGCCAATAAGCTTTGCTTATTGGCTAATTGTTTATTCCTTATAAACTTTTGCTTAAAAACCTTTTAATACACTTAAGGTTAATCTATTTTTAATAAAACATGAGTTTTATAGCTTAATTCAATTTTAAAAAGCAAATCGGTTTTCTAAAAAGGTGTTTGGCTAACAGTTTTACCCAAGTGGTAAAACTGTGTAACTTTGTTTTGTCTTATAAGATAGCATCATCTAGCTTAATAAAAATCTAAAAAGTAGTTTAAAGTCAGTCTTACTCGGTTTTATTAAGTTTTAGAGGATTTTGTTTAAGTTTTCAAAATTTAAGAGTCTAATATGATTTGTATCAACTTATTTGGTTAAGCTGATTAGAATTCCATTAAAGTGCATAATTTTGTGTCTAAATAAGTCATTTGGGCGGATCGGGCAATCGTTAATCAATCGCCGGATTCTTTGTCGGAGTTGCACCCGATTGAGTCTAAAAGATAAGAGGAGTATGTGAGTGATAGTGAATAGTCCGGGTCAGGTAACAAAACCCAAAATGGGCTATCAAAGATCTTGATAAATGTTAAATTGTATAATAATTAATGAACTCACAAGAATTAAAAAATCAAACCTCAAATCCTATATTGATAAGACTTGTAGAAGCAAATTTAGAGGCATTAGTTAGAACTTAGTTAGAACTTGTGTGAATTTGATATTGATGAGAGAGCTGCCGATCCATATTTCCCCTTTTTTTACTATGTGACTTTTCAGTAACAAGATAGTAGAGATGGCCACACAAAATTAATCTAAAATTTACCCTTTACATATCAATATATTTACAGTAATACCCCAAATATTTGTGATGGGTTGTGGTGGGGGGGCACAACCCTCCCTAGCCCCTTTATAGGTCCGTCCATGCTTAAATTACTAAAAGAGTTAATTGCAAAAATCGTGTTTTGGCGAAATTGCAGATTTAGTCCAAATACTTTAAAAGTGCATATATTGTCCCTAAATGAAACTATTTTGCAAATACCCGCCACATTGGCAGGCCCTCATCCACCACATACCCAGACTATGTTGTTTGAACCGGGTCCACGCTGGCGCAGTGGGGATTAAACGGCTTCCGCCCGGAAACCGTACTGCCTCCACACGAGGTTTCTCGCTGGAGTAACAGCCGGATGAAAACCGGGGCCGGTTCAGATTCGAACCTGCGCAACCACTGGCTCACAGGCTCTCCTCTTCATTGCCTAATACCAACAGACCCAGTGGCCCGTAAGTGAGAACTTCCCAGATGATCATCCATCCGATACTACTCTCACCGTGGCTACAACCACTAGACCACAACATTGTTGAGGTTGTTGATTAACAGTTGTTTATATATTGGGTCCCTATTTTATAACACGCTTTATTTCTATTACACTAAAAAAAAATTAAACACTTTTTTTTTTCTATTTAATAAAAACTCACACACTAACATTTTTTTTTTTTTTTTTTTTTTTTTTTTATAATATAAACATATATTCTCTTCATTTATTTCATTTTTCATTTACTCACTAAACAGCAACCACCACCATCTCCGGCAAGCCACCACCATCTAAGGCAGACCACCACATCGGCCATCTTCTCCGACGCCACCTGCGCTCTCTTTTTTGCAATAGACCCAACTGCCGGATACCACAAACAATCAAACCCCAACCGCACCTCACCGCCGCCTCCTAACCCCCACCTCTGCTACCTAATCATCGGCCAAACACTCTCTAAACAATAACCCATCAAGTCATCAACAATTATCTTCAACTTAAACAAAAAACCAAAACCCCAAATCTTACCAAAAAAAAGCCCTAACCCTAGTATTTCAACTCAAATCACAAATTTAACTTAATAGGTTCACAGCTCCGGCAAGCTCGTTTTTTCGGAGAAAATGGCAGTGGTGAGAGACTACGATAGTACGGCAGGCGACGAATTTTTTTAATGATTTGTAGATCTGGTGTTGGAACAATTAAGTAGGTATTGTTTTCCTGTTCTCTAACAAACATTAAGTTGGTTTGAAGGAATAGAGTTGGTGATGATAATAATGTTGGTGTTTAAGTGAATCTTTGATGGTGACAATGAACAAAAAACGAAAACAAATTTGTTGATATGGTAAACATGGAATAGTGGAGTCCTTGTCGTGGTTTTCTTTTTGTGGTTGTGGTGATAAAACACATTGATTGTAGTGACAATACACATAAGATACGTAGTATTTATGGCTTTGATAAGTTTTTATTTAATAAAATTGTTTTTTTTTTTTTTTTTTGTTATTGCTAATATGAGGGTGTAAAATCTTGTCTTATGGAAATGTTTGTGTTAATATATATATATATATTATAAAAGGGAGGAGACCATAGTAAAAAGACGGTTTTGTCCTCCCACCAAATCTATTAAAATAAAAGATTTACCAGAGTTATAAAGTAGAGACCAAAATTTGCAAAATAGTTTCATTTAGAGACGATATATGCACTTTTAAAGTATTTGGACTAAATCTGCAATTTCGTCAAATGTTAGAGACGATTTTTGCAATTAACTCTTACTAAAATTGTACAAATATTATCTAACTGATACACAATCATCATATTTTGGTTGAAGATCATATCATTAATCTTTATGAATTATGATAAGATGGGTACACATTAAAAACTTATAATGACAATGAAAATGTAGCTAATATGAACTCTCAAAAACTATTGCCGTAGTTTGGTAATGGTTTGAACTTCGAAGTATAACCAAGATGATAATCGTATTGATTGCTAGTTATTTTTAGCTTTGATTTCAATAAGTTTACTAGAATAGTGGTCAAATCTTCTTCATATCTTCTTCTCTTGTTCGATAGCTTATAATCTGAGAAGATTGGTTTTTCTTTGGTGGGAGCTTGAAGATTCTAATCTCTCTTCTTATGATGATTGGCTCGCTTGGCTCATCAATGTTAGGATGCCTAATCATTTGAAGGAGATGCTTGAAGGCGTATGTTATGTCATGTGGTGGCTTCTATGGAGATTCAGAAATCAGTTCCTTTTCGGCAATCGTTAGCCTAGCAGAGATTCACTTTTTGATGATATTGTTAAAACGTCTTTTACTTTTACTTGGTGTTCTTTTCGTAATAAGTTCAATCTCAACTGAGCCACTTGGTTGCAAAGTCCCACTTATTTTGTATTTTCTTCTAGCCTTTCGGTAGTTTTAATAAATTTTCCGTTAAAAAAAATAGTGGTCAAATCATGTAGAATACTGGGATTGCCACATTCGTAACTTATGGTTGTTATCAAGCCACAACTTCTTTAACTAGATAACAAATTCAAAACAAAATATTTGGTTGTAATGTGCCGCCACGTGTTTTTAAGGTTGTGATGTGTTTATAGATAGGATTTTGTTTCAAATTGAAGATATCTTAAATTGTTTTTTCAATAATAATGTGCTTGTTAAAAAACAGTGACTATTTACAGCTAAAATTACGAAAATGCTAATAAATTATGCTAAGACAATGCTTTAGGAGGTGTTTGGTGCATTGGAATGAGTATCAAGGAATGACTATTTACGGCTGAAATTATGCTAAGACAATGCTTTAAGTTGATTTTGGTTTTCAAAACAAAAAAGATTTTTAAATATTGCATATCTTTCAAACCCACTAAGAGCAAACGGTGCAATCTTCTCCGTGCCTCGCCGTGGCCTTTCGTTGTGGCTCGTCGTTGCACCCTCGCGCCCCTCGCCATCGCTCGCCGTTGCTTCATTGCTCGTCTGCACGACGAGTATAAGCTTTGTACTTGTTGTCAGTTTTTCCAAATATAAACGTTATGAAACGTTTAAAAATTAATGATTCGACCGTTCTTTTTTTTCTTTTTTTCTTTTTTTTCTTCTCTCTTTTGCTTTTGTTTATAAATCAGATTGAAGGGTTTATAAAAACAGGTTCAAAATGATGGTGATCGGATTTAGTGGTGGCGATTGGTGGTTGAAGGTCGGTGATTCTCCATTGTAGGAGAGAAATGTTTTTGAGAGAGAATGGTGATGGGCTAAAGTGTGAAGAGGACGAAAAAACAACAATATATAAAGGTTAAAAATAAAATAAAATACTGTAATATATTGTGGAGTAATTTTGCCCAAAAAGTTTAGCTTCAAATATTTTTTCTAAATTAGTTTATTTTTTTAACAAATTTTTCTAAATTAGTAGAAGATGTGGTTAAATAATGTAAGTTTCTCATTTTGAATCGTTTATTTTTTTTGTTTGCTTTTGTTTAATGATTCGATCATGTTTGACAACTACATTAATGGGAAGATTTTCAACAACAGCAACAATAACAACAACATAATTATTTTCTTTATAATTTGATGTATTCCTTAAGTTGCGTATGTTTTTTTATCGTTTTTTTTTCGTATCGTTAGTTTATGTTTCGTATGTGTTTTAATATGTTGTAATGTATTTTTATTTTTAATGAAATGAATTTAGTTTATTTGGATATTTGAATAAAAGAAAAAAAAAATAGATAGTGGCGGAGCCCGAATGAGTAAGTTGTGATTTGTTATTGGAAGGGGAGTTGTAAAGGACTAAAGGGAGGTATGTCATGGTGACGTGGCATTCCGTGAGGCCCGAATGAGTAATTTGTGCTTGCCATTACACCTATTGCTCTAAAAGGTTAAGGAATACACATTCATTTTTAGGCCTGCATTTTTCTCTTCTTATTGTATTCAAGAAATTCAAACCTGCTTGTCAACTAAATTTGATTTCAAAATTGATTTTTACGCTTATATTCATTCATATTCTACCCTACTGTCAAATTCATACGGAAGTTATTCCCGACATCATACCAAACGACACCTAAATGTAATAATTTTACAATAATTACCTCAACCGCTTAGGTATTAAGTTGATAACTACCTCAACTACCTTAATATACCAAGTTTTATGAATTGTATAACTTTTAAGCAAAAGCAGATAATGGGTATATTTGGCAAAAGTAATTGTTGTTGGAACTAGAGATGGTGTTGGAGATGGAGATTATAAAAAGAGATTATTTTTATAAGCTACATGAAGTAACTTTTGATTTTCAGAGATAATGTAAGTTTTTTTTTTCAAGTTCTATCTGCCAAACAAAGATTATTTTTTAAGTAGCTTATTTTTTTCAAAAAATAAGCATAATCCCTCCATAATCTTTCATAATCTGCTAGAGGTGGCAATTTGTGTTCAAACTAAAAAAAATGTGCTAATTTGGGCAAAATTTTAAAATATTTGGGCACATTTAGTTACTTTTTTTTGAAATGGCATATATTGCCCATTTAAAAGCTAAATAGGCATAAACGGGCACATATTTTCTCCCAATTGGAGAACATTACAATTATTTTTAAAGAAAACTTATAGATATAATATATTTAATTTTTTAAATATAAATGGGGTGTTAAGTTTGATTAATTTATTTTGTCATTTTGGGTCTTTTCTAAAGCGATTTGTATAACATGTGCCCGTTTGGCCCGTGCCCGTTTAGCCCGTGCCCATTTAGCCCGTAGCCCGTACCCGCCCGGCCCGCCCGTTTTTCCACCTCTATAATCTGCTGCGCCAAACACACCGAATATCTTTTATTTAGTTAGCCGTTAAAAATACTCTAAATATTTATTCTGAATTAAATTTTTGATTGAATACTACTAATTATTTGCTCAGTATTGTATTAAGATCCATTATTGTATGGGAGCCACATGCTTACATATGAAGGGACCGGCGGCGATAGCGTAAAAAGAATCTTAAAAATTACTATATATATATAATTTGTCGTCAAAAACGACTACAGTGACGTCGTATGGGGCTTGGGCTATTTTCCGTGGGCCTGTTTTGTGGGCCTGTTTTGCGTATTGTTGGTCCGATCCATTGTTTAACGTTATAGCTTATACGTGGCGTCTCCCTGTGGCTGTATACGTGTGTTCTCCCTGTGGTAGTTGCGCGAACCTTCTTCCTGTACTTTGGCCGATAGCTGTGGAAATCTCCAGCGTCGTTCTCCCGCCGAATCAAAAGGATAGTAGGTTTGTGCAGCTGTAACTGTATGTGTTTCTTACTTACGTTTTTCTTTTATATATATATATATATATATATATATATATATATATATATATATATATATATATATATATATATATATATATATATATATATATATATATATATATATATATTTTGTGTGTTGAAGCATACGAGGTAACAGTAGAGTTGCAGGTACAAATAGTTAGAAACGTTTGTGTCATTTGTGTGTCAAAGTGACTTTTAGCATAAAAACTAAGAGCATACCTGTGTGTTATAAGTAAGAATCAGTCTTTAAGTGAGTTTTAGCTTAAGAACTAAGACCATAAGTATTAAGTTATCTGTAGAAATAGTTGTGAATGTGTGTTTGATTTGTGTCTTTAAGTATGAGAACTAAAAGTAAAGTTGTCCGTAGAAAGAGTTATAATCAACCGTCAGAGAGAGACGGGTCTGTTAGTGGTGGTGTTTGTAAAGGATTGGCCCGTGGGGGTGTTATAGATGTGGCTACTCATTTAGATGGTAATAGCAGTAGTGGCTTTCTGATGATTGATACGCCGACTTCAGTTTGGGAAAGTATAACGATTCCTGCGTGTGACGTAGCCGAATTCATGTATATCAACGATTCATTATGTTGTAGCGATACACCTACGAAGAATGGTATATCGATTAATGAGCCTGAGCGGGATTATGAATGTGGCTTTACGGATCCCACGAATGTTGCCGGGAAAGCGAAACAGAAGATGGATAGTGTATCATCGTCGAGACCAACTGGTAGTGTATATTTCTTTTCTGTGCTTTGTTCATAATTGTATTTTGTTGATGTGTATATTGTTTTCCATTGACAGGTTCATATCGGTTGGATACATCTTCTGATGATATTTCTAATGTTGCTAATGGTTTTCTCATGATTGATACGCCGACCTCCGCTTGGGAAAGTATAATGATCCCTGCGTGTGACATTGCTGAATTCATGGCTACTGACAATTCTTTATGCTCTACCGACATGTGGGAAGACGGTATATCTGCTATGCGTATGAGAACTTCTAATGGTGTAACGATTAATGAGCCTCACGAGGGTTGTCAACGTACCTTGCTGGATCCCGCAGACATTACCGGAAAAGGGAAACAGAAAATAGATGATGTCTTGCCATCAACAACAGGTGGTGGTGTATATTTTCTCATTTCGTGTCCTTTTTTATCTGTATTTTATTCATGTCTGCAGTTTCTTTAATACTGTTTTCATTTGCAGGTAAATGTTCTATGGATACATATGTTGCGGTGCATTCGGAGACTGTCCAACCTTCTGGTAGTATTGCGTATGTTTTACTTTTGATTTTTATTCTACTTTGTTTGTTAATGTTCTTTTATGTGCCATTGTGATCATAGGCGGTATTGGACTAAGAAGTAGTAATGCATTCGGTACAGCTACTTCTAATGGTCAGTCGTAATATTTTGTTTTTAATGCTGCTTAAGATGCATCATCTATTCATATGTCTTAGTTTTCGTTTCTTTGTTTTTCAGGTACTATCTCCGGCTGTCATAGTTTATATACATCTGAGTATTTACACGTGCATTCATCTCCTTTGTTACCAGCTATATTGATGAAGCGAAAAGTGTACCGCTTTTAGGGGGTCATTTAAGCCCTAAATCCTATTTATTTGATCAAATATTGCCCTAAATCGTTCCTTTTTTCATTTTAGGTACTTTGGAGAAGAAATCTGGAAAAGGGAGCATTTTGGACGTTTTTGGAGCATAAAAGTGAAGAAAACGACAAAGTCTCCAAAGCTGCTGGAAAAGTACACGTGACGGCGTCAAGGATTGCTCCTGACGGCGTCACGGCTTGGCAAAAGAGGTGGATATGACAAAATACACGTGACGCGCCAGAGAGTTTTACAATGGAAATCTGACGGCGTCACCCTTTAAGGTGATCAAGGTCGTCACGGTTTAAGTTAAAGAGAGACGGCGTCAAGCATAACTTTGACGGCGTCAACCCTTGACGGGCCAGAGCGGATTTTGGAGGATTAAAGAGGGACGGCGTCAGGAAGACCATCCGGGAACCCTAGCCGCGGCGAGGTGACGGCGTCACCTCCTACAACGTGACGCCGTCAGCCCCTAAATTATATATATAGTTTTGCAATTTTTAGTCATTAGTGTGCAACTTTGTGAGGAGAAACCCTAAGACGAATTTTCTGCCATTTTTAAGGGTTTTATACCCTTGGATCTCCCATGTTTAATTGAAGATAAGTAATCAATTAATCATTCAATATGTCTATGTGTTCCTAACAATAACCCATCAAGTCATCAACAATTATCTTCAACTTAAACAAAAAACCAAAACCCCCAAATCTTACCAAAAAAAAGCCCTAACCCTAGTATTTCAACTCAAATCACAAATTTAACTTAATAGGTTCACAGCTCCGGCAAGCTCGTTTTTTCGGAGAAAATGGCAGTGGTGAGAGACTACGATAGTACGGCAGGCGACGAATTTTTTTAATGATTTGTAGATCTGGTGTTGGAACAATTAAGTAGGTATTGTTTTCCTGTTCTCTAACAAACATTAAGTTGGTTTGAAGGAATAGAGTTGGTGATGATAATAATGTTGGTGTTTAAGTGAATCTTTGATGGTGACAATGAACAAAAAACGAAAACAAATTTGTTGATATGGTAAACATGGAATAGTGGAGTCCTTGTCGTGGTTTTCTTTTTGTGGTTGTGGTGATAAAACACATTGATTGTAGTGACAATACACATAAGATACGTAGTATTTATGGCTTTGATAAGTTTTTATTTAATAAAATTGTTTTTTTTTTTTTTTTTTGTTATTGCTAATATGAGGGTGTAAAATCTTGTCTTATGGAAATGTTTGTGTTAATATATATATATATATTATAAAAGGGAGGAGACCATAGTAAAAAGACGGTTTTGTCCTCCCACCAAATCTATTAAAATAAAAGATTTACCAGAGTTATAAAGTAGAGACCAAAATTTGCAAAATAGTTTCATTTAGAGACGATATATGCACTTTTAAAGTATTTGGACTAAATCTGCAATTTCGCCAAACGTTAGAGACGATTTTTGCAATTAACTCTTACTAAAATTGTACAAATATTATCTAACTGATACACAATCATCATATTTTGGTTGAAGATCATATCATTAATCTTTATGAATTATGATAAGATGGGTACACATTAAAAACTTATAATGACAATGAAAATGTAGCTAATATGAACTCTCAAAAACTATTGCCGTAGTTTGGTAATGGTTTGAACTTCGAAGTATAACCAAGATGATAATCGTATTGATTGCTAGTTATTTTTAGCTTTGATTTCAATAAGTTTACTAGAATAGTGGTCAAATCTTCTTCATATCTTCTTCTCTTGTTCGATAGCTTATAATCTGAGAAGATTGGTTTTTCTTTGGTGGGAGCTTGAAGATTCTAATCTCTCTTCTTATGATGATTGGCTCGCTTGGCTCATCAATGTTAGGATGCCTAATCATTCGAAGGAGATGCTTGAAGGCGTATGTTATGTCATGTGGTGGCTTCTATGGAGATTCAGAAATCAGTTCTTTTTCGGCAATCGTTAGCCTAGCAGAGATTCACTTTTTGATGATATTGTTAAAACGTCTTTTACTTGGTGTTCTTTTCGTAATAAGTCCAATCTCAACTGAGTCACTTGGTTGCAAAGTCCCACTTATTTTGTATTTTCTTCTAGCCTTTCGGTAGTTTTAATAAATTTTCCGTTAAAAAAAATAGTGGTCAAATCATGTAGAATACTGGGATTGCCACATTCGTAACTTATGGTTGTTATCAAGCCACAACTTCTTTAACTAGATAACAAATTCAAAACAAAATATTTGGTTGTAATGTGCCGCCACGTGTTTTTAAGGTTGTGATGTGTTTATAGATAGGATTTTGTTTCAAATTGAAGATATCTTAAATTGTTTTTTTCAATAATAATGTGCTTGTTAAAAAACATTGACTATTTACAGCTAAAATTACGAAAATGCTAATAAATGATGCTAAGACAATGCTTTAAGGAGGTGTTTGGTGCATTGGAATGAGTATCAAGGAATGACTATTTACGGCTGAAATTATGCTAAGACAATGCTTTAAGTTGATTTTGGTTTTCAAAACAAAAAAGATTTTTAAATATTGCATATCTTTCAAACCCACTAAGAGCAAACGGTGAAATCTTCTCCGTGCCTCGCCGTGGCCTTTCGCTGTGGCTCGTCGTTGCACCCTCGCGCCCCTCGCCATCGCTCGTCGTTGCTTCATTGCTCGTCTGCACGACGAGTATAAGCTTTGTACTTGTTGTCAGTTTTTCCAAATATAAACGTTATGAAACGTTTAAAAATTAATGATTCGACCGGTTTTTTTTTTTTTTTTTTTTTTTTTTTCTCTTTTGCTTTTGTTTATAAATCAGATTGAAGGGTTTATAAAAACAGGTTCAAAATGATGGTGATCGGATTTAGTGGTGGCGATTGGTGGTTGAAGGACGGTGATTCTCCATTGTAGGAGAGAAATGTTTTTGAGAGAGAATGGTGATGGGCTAAAGTGTGAAGAGGACGAAAAAACAACAATACATAAAGGTTAAAAATAAAATAAAATAAAATACTGTAATATATTGTGGAGTAATTTTGCCTAAAAAGTTTAGCTTCAAATATTTTTTCTAAATTAGTTTATTTTTTTAACAAATTTTTCTAAATTAGTAGAAGATGTGGTTAAATAATGTAAGTTTCTCATTTTGAAGCGTTTATTTTTTTTGTTTGCTTTTGTTTAATGATTCGATCATGTTTGACAACTACATTAATGGGAAGATTTTCAACAACAGCAACAATAACAACAACATAATTATTTTCTTTATAATTTGATGTATTCCTTAAGTTGCGTATGTTTTTTTATCGTTTTTTTTCGTATCGTTAGTTTATGTTTCGTATGTGTTTTAATATGTTGTAATGTATTTTTATTTTTAATGAAATGAATTTAGTTTATTTGGATATTTGAATAAAAGAAAAAAAAATAGATAGTGGCGGAGCCCGAATGAGTAAGTTGTGATTTGTTATTGGAAGGGGAGTTGTAAAGGACTAAAGGGAATCCCGTGGGGCCCGAATGAGTAATTTGTGCTTGCCATTAGGGGGGAGGGAGTGGATGCGGGGTCGCTGCCGGTGCCGGTCGGTGCCGATCGGGCACACCGCCGCCGGTAGGCGGCGCCGAATGAAAGTTAAAAATTTCGGTGAAGTTCACCGATGAAGAAGAACGTTGTGTTTTAACATAATACGGATGAAAATATAGTCAGAAACTTAATATTTTTGCGTTATATAAGTGGAACAAATATTAGTTTCATGCGTCTTTAAGAATATAAAGAAAACAGAGTTGTAGACCAGATACCGAAGGAAGATGATAACTATAGGCGATTTTCACTTTACACCCCCTAAGGTATATAGACTTTTCTCTTTCATCTTAATGTTTTAGTTTTATTTTTAAATAAAAGAGCAACGGAATTAATGTTTCGTTTTAAGTATTGTAGGAATTTTTTTTTAAGTTGTGTTTTTTTTTTAAGTATTGTAACATGTACTCTTTTTAATTTTAAGTTGTGTTTTTTTTTTTTTATGTTGTGTTTTTTTTTTAAGTATTGTATGATTTTTTTTTTTTTTTTTTTTTTTTAATGAAATGATATGTGTTTTATTTTTAAATAGTTTATGTATTAAAAATAAATGGAAAAAAAAATATGACGTGGAAAATGTGAGATTTGGGGTTGTTTGGGGACCATTGCCACCATTTTGGGGAAGTTTGGGGAAGGATTGGGGTGAAATGAGTTGGAGAGTTTTTATTGGATGATGATGAGGTGGCAATTTGGGGAAGTTTGGGGTTGGAGTGACCACTCCCTCCCCCCTTACACCTATTGCTCTAAAAGGTTAAGGAATACACATTCATTTTTAGGCCTGCATTTTTCTCTTCTTATTGTATTCAAGAAATTCAAACCTGCTTGTCAACTAAATTTGATTTCAAAATTGATTTTTACGCTTAATTCATTCATATTCTACCCTACTGTCAAATTCATACTGAAGTTATTCCCGACATCATACCAAACGACACCTAAATGTAATAATTTTACAATAATTACCTCAACCGCTTAGGTATTAAGTTGATAACTACCTCAACTACCTTAATATACCAAGTTTTATGAATTGTATAACTTTTAAGCAAAAGCAGATAATGGGTATATTTGGCAAAAGTAATTGTTGTTGGAACTAGAGATGGTGTTGGAGATGGAGATTATAAAAAGAGATTATTTTTATAAGCTACATGAAGTAACCTTTGATTTTCAGAGATAATGTAAGTTTTTTTTTTTTTTTTTTTTTTTTTTTTTTTTTTTTTTTTTTTTTTTCAAGTTCTATCTGCCAAACAAAGATTATTTTTTAAGTAGCTTATTTTTTCAAAAAATAAGCATAATCCCTCCATAATCTTTCATAATCTAGAGGTGGCAATTTGTGTTCAAACTAAAAAAAATGTGCTAATTTGGGCAAAATTTTAAAATATTTGGGCACATTTAGTTACTTATTTTTTGAAATGGCATATATTGCCCATTTAAAAGCTAAATAGGCATAAACGGGCACATATTTTCTCTCAATTGGAGAACATTACAATTATTTTTAAAGAAAACTTATAGATGTAATATATTTAATTTTTTTAAATATAAATGGGGTGTTAAGTTTGATTAATTTATTTTGTCATTTTGGGTCTTTTCTAAAGCGATTTGTATAACATGTGCCCGTTTGGCCCGTGCCCATTTAGCCCGTGCCTATTTAGCCCGTAGCCCGTTTGAATCGTGGCCCGTACCCGCCTGGCCCGCCCGTTTTTCCACCTCTATAATCTGCTGCGCCAAACACACCGAATATCTTTTATTTAGTTAGCCGTTAAAAATACTCTAAATATTTATTCTGAATTAAATTTTTGATTGAATACTACTAATTATTTGCTCAGTATTGTATTAAGATCCATTATTGTATGGGAGCCACATGCTTACATATGAAGGGACCGGCGGCGATAGCGTAAAAAGAATCTTAAAAATTACTATATATATATAATTTGTCGTCAAAAACGACTACAGTGACGTCATATGGGGCTTGGGCTGTTTTCCGTGGGCCTGTTTTGTGGGCCTGTTTTGCGTATTGTTGGTCCGATCCATTGTTTAACGTTATAGCTTATACGTGGCGTCTCCCTGTGGCTGTATACGTGTGTTCTCCCTGTGGTAGTTGCGCGAACCTTCTTCCTGTACTTTGGCCGATAGCTGTGGAAATCTCCAGCGTCGTTCTCCCGCCGAATCAAAAGGATAGTAGGTTTGTGCAGCTGTAACTGTATGTGTTTCTTACTTACTTTTTTTTTTTTTTTTTTTTTTTTTTTTTTTTTTTTTTTTTTTTTTTATATATATATATATATTTTTTGTATGTTGAAGCATACGAGGTAACAGTAGAGTTGCAGGTACAAATAGTTAGAAACGTTTGTGTCATTTGTGTGTCAAAGTGACTTTTAGCATAAAAACTAAGAGCATACTTGTGTGTTATAAGTAAGAATCAGTCTTTAAGTGAGTTTTAGCTTAAGAACTAAGACCATAAGTATTAAGTTATCTGTAGAAATAGTTGTGAATGTGTGTTTGATTTGTGTCTTTAAGTATGAGAACTAAAAGTAAAGTTGTCCGTAGAAAGAGTTATAATCAACCGTCAGAGGGAAACGGGTCTGTTAGTGGTGGTGTTTGTAAAGGATTGGCCCGTGGGGGTGTTATAGATGTGGCTACTCATTTAGATGGTAATAGCAGTAGTGGCTTTCTGATGATTGATACGCCGACTTCAGTTTGGGAAAGTATAACGATTCCTGCGTGTGACGTAGCCGAATTCATGTATATCAACGATTCATTATGTTGTAGCGATACACCTACGAAGAATGGTATATCGATTAATGAGCCTGAGCGGGATTATGAATGTGGCTTTACGGATCCCACGAATGTTGCCGGGAAAGCGAAACAGAAGATGGATAGTGTATCATCGTCGAGACCAACTGGTAGTGTATATTTCTTTTCTGTGCTTTGTTCATAACTGTATTTTGTTGATGTGTATACTGTTTTCCATTGACAGGTTCGTATCGGTTGGATACATCTTCTGATGATATTTCTAATGTTACTAATGGTTCTCTCATGATTGATACGCCGACCTCCACTTGGTAAAGTATAATGATCCCTGCGTGTGACATTGCTGAATTCATGGCTACTGACAATTCTTTATGCTCTACTGACATGTGGGAAGACGGTATATCTGCTATGTGTATGAGAACTTCTAATGGTGTAACGATTAATGAGCCTCACGAGGGTTGTCAACGTACCTTGCTGGATCCCGCAGACATTACCGGGAAAGGGAAACAGAAAATAGATGATGTCTTGCCATCAACAACAGGTGGTGGTGTATATTTTCTCATTTCGTGTCCTTTTTTATCTGTATTTTATTCATGTCTGCAATTTCTTTAATACTGTTTTCATTTCCAGGTAAATGTTCTATGGATACATATGTTGCGGTGCATTCGGAGACTGTCCAACCTTCTGGTAGTATTGCGTATGTTTTACTTTTGATTTTTATTCTACTTTGTTTGTTAATGTTCTTTTATGTGCCATTGTGATCATAGGCGGTATTGGACTAAGAAGTAGTAATGCATTCGGTACAGCTACTTCTAATGGTCAGTCGTAATATTTTGTTTTTAATGCTGCTTAAGATGCATCATCTATTCATATGTCTCAGTTTTCGTTTCTTTGTTTTTCAGGTACTATCTCCGGCTGTCATAGTTTATATACATCTGAGTATTTACACGTGCATTCATCTCCTTTGTTACCAGCTATATACAGCTAATTTTTTTCCTTGCAAATGTTAATCTTTTGTCGGTGTTTTCACAGTTGAGTCTCAGCCTCCCGCTGGTACATCTTCCAACTATGGTACAAATTTAGAGCAACAACTCTCAACTGCTGGTGTCGTTCATCAAACGTGTATGAATCCTATATCCAGTGCTAGGAGAACATCAAGACAACAAAGGCGGGTAGCGAGAATGACACCTGTTAGTGGCCAAGAGCAAACAGGTACTATTCCATACATATCTTCTTCTTTTTTTTCTTTTTTTTTTTCTTTTTTTTTTTTTTTTTTTTTTTTTAATTTTTTTTTGCACTGTTGCTTCCTTTTGATTTTTTTCCCTCCGTTTTTATTTATTTATTTATTTATTTTTTATTTTTTTATTTTGTTCTTTACAGGGCTACCGGATGAAAGACGTGCTGCCAGAATATCGCCTTCGACTGGCCATGCACATGCAGGTATGCTTTAGTTTTTTTTGTGAATTCGGTAAATAATTCGAATAGTATTTCTCTCATGGTATTCAGCTTATTGTCATCCACTGAATTACAACTTTATTTTATATGATTTTTTTCATATTAAAGTAGTTACAAAATTATGATACAACTTTCTATTGGTTTCGACGTTCTTATTTATTTTTATTTTTTTCTTTGGCTGCTTTGCAGGGCCACCAGATACATACGTGTCTTTAAGGCCGTGTAACAGAATATGTCAACATTGCAACGCGTTGTTTTGGTTTGAAGAAAGACTCAAACATGAAAGCTCCAGATTCCCAAAGTACAATAGGTGTTGCAGGGGTGGCCAAGTGGTGTTGCGTCGTCAATCCGAATACCCTGCATATATCAGGCAGTTGTTCACGGACCGGCATTTTATGGAAAATATCATAGCTTACAACTCAATGTTTGCTATGACTTCGTTAGGATTTCAGATTGATGAATCAGTTAATAGAGGCCGTGGCCCGTAAGTATTCAAGATATCAGGACAGATTTATCATTGGATAGGTGACATTTGCCCGGCTGAGAATACTGATCCGCGCTTCCTCCAGTTATATATCTATGACACACAGAATGAGGTACGGAATCGGCTAAGTCATTTTAATGATACTAATCATAGTTTAAGGCCGGAAATTGTTGATGGTTTAATTCAGCTTCTGGATGAGCATAACCAGTTGGTTCGTATATTCAGAACAGCAAGGGACCTGCTAACAGCTGAGGAAATTCCTGAGTTCAAGATACGGCTATTTGCAGTCAAGGGCTCGCGCCAGCATGAGTTACCTTCTGGAGATTCTATTGGGGCTATTGTTTACAAAGGAGGTCCTGATACAGGAACTGAATACGATATCATTATTCAAAAACGTGCTGGTGAACCGCAAAGAGTCAGCAAATTGCACCCTTGCTATATGTCATTTCAGTTTCCGTTGCTGTTTATTTTTGGAGAAGATGGGTTCCACGTTGGTTTACGTTTACATAACCCCAATACTCAAACGTTGGAACAAAGCAAAAAGATGTCCATGAAAATGTACTACGCGTACCAGTTGCATGATCGTTTTGAAGAATTTAATTTGCTAACAAGATCAAGCAGGCTTTTCCAACAATATGTTGTTACAGCTTATTGTAGTGTTGAACAATATCGATTGGATTACATTCGGGAACATCAAAACGATATCAGAAACGATTATCTATCAGGGGTATATGACGCGATTGCGCGCGGTGATCGGAATGGTTCTGATATAGGAATACGGACAATTCTTCCTGCATCATTCGTTGGTTGCTCGCGGTATATGTACAGCCACTATCTTGATGCACTCGCAATTTGCCGGGTTCATGAAAATCCTTCTTTCTTCATCACGTTTACATGCAATGTTAGATGGCCAAAGATTATAGAATATATGGAACAGTTTCCGGACGTTTCCGTCGCTGATAGACCAGATGCTGTTGACCGTGTTTTCGAGCAAAAAATTCATCATCTGATTGCATATCTCCGTGATAGCAGGCCCTTTGGCTCAGTTGCAGCAAGTAAGATACAATTTCTATTAACATATACCTATGCAGATATCTTCGACAATATACCTGACTTATTCTCTCACATAATTTTCCAGTTTTGTACACCGTTGAATTTCAAAAACGTGGGCTCCCGCATTGTCATTTGTTGCTGTGGATACGAGAGTCCTCGAGGGTACGGACGAATGCGGATATCGATCGATATATCTCAGCTGAATTACCTGCAAGGGATATTGATCCGGAAGGCTATTGTATTGTCAGTGAACTTATGATGCATGGTCCGTGTGGTGTGGCTAACAGATCGGCACCATGTATGAAGGGAACTGATGCATGTACAAAAGGTTTTCCTAAACCATATGCTAATGCCACATCCATTGACAAAAATGGTTACGTGCATTACCGGAGGCGTCCTTGGGGTGATGTGACTACCATCAAAAATATTGAGTAGACAATGTCTATGTTGTGCCATATAACATGCTGCTTCTTAGAAGGTTTTATGCACACATCAATGTGGAATACTGTGAATGGACAATGCTGATTAAGTATTTGTTCAAGTATATTTCAAAGGGCACGGATCGGATAGTGACGCAAATAACAAGATCTGTTGGAGACATAGCTTCCACTAGCCAACCGCGTGCCATCAGAATTGACGAAATAAAGAATTACCAAGATGCAAGATTCGTAGGCCCGCACGAAGCCTATTGGCGGTTACTGGGATTCGATATTCATTACAGGGATCCAGCCGTGCAAATACTAGTTGTTCATCTTGAGAATATGCAGCGCATAACTTTCAGAACAAATGAAAGTTTAGAATCTGTTGTCGAAAATCCAAATAACAAGAAAACCACGCTTACACAATGGTTAGATTTTAATGCCCGGTCCACACTTGGTCATCATCTAACATACCTAGACTTTCCTTCTGAATTCGTATGGAATGGTAATCAAAAGTTTTGGTCACCTAGACAAAACCTTAACAAGCCATCGATTGGTAGGTTAGCGTATATACATCCCAGTGCTGGCGATTTGTTTTACCAAAGGCTTTTATTGTGGCATCAAAAAGGATGTGTATCGTTTCCTGCTATACGAACAGTTGAAGGTCGAGTTTATCCAACTAATAGAGAAGCATGTGAAGCAATGGGTTTATTAACAGGTGACGGAGAATGGTCACTTGCTCTTTTAGAGGCATCCTTAACAGCTACAACATCAGAAATGCGTCAACTGTTCTCTCAAATTCTCATCTTTTGTGATGTTAGTAATCCAACATCTCCTTGGAACAGAGAATGGAGGCTTATGAGTGATGATATACGCAGAATGTTGTCACAGCTTTTGCACGTGCCTGAAGTTAACTTAACTGATGAAGAATTACAAAATGGGATTCTGTATGAGTTAGAAGCTATTCTCGGGTTTCATGGAAAATCGGTTACAGAGTTTGGTATGCACCTCCCTGTATGGCGGCTACTCGAGATTCTGCGAAACAGAGCAGTCATGGAGGAACGAAGCTATGATACAGAAAGTATGGCCACTGAAAGAGATAGACTGGTACCAAATCTTAATACTCAGTAACGACGACTATTTGATACCATCCTTGAAGGAATTCAGAATAATAGACAGGTGCTAATTTTCGTGTATGGTTACGGTGGTACTGGAAAGACTTTTGTATGAAAAAGTATAATTTACACACTAAGAGCACAACGAAAGATAGTTCTTGCAGTGGCTTCTTCTGGAATTGCATCGTTACTGCTGTCATCAGGTCGTACTGCTCATTCAAGGTTTAAACTACCCTTAGATGTAACAGATGAAACCATGTGCACTGTTATAAAACATACTCAGCTGGCCGATCTATTGATACAGGCAGATCTCATAATTTGGGACGAGGCGCTCATGAACGACCGTAAATGTTTTGAAGCTCTTGACCGCACGTTGCGTGATCTCCTCGATAGACCGACAACTGTGATTGGCAACAAATCCGTCATCCTTGGTGGCGATTTCAGACAAACTTTACCAGTTAAAAAAAAGGTACAAAACAACAAATAATTTCTTCATGTATCACTGAATCATATCTCTGGAAACACTTCAAAGTTCATTTGTTAACAGAAAATATGCGACTTACGAGGATTCAGGCATGTTCCCAACAACTGCACGATACTGCTACATTTTCCAAATGGTTGGTTGACGTTGGAGACGGTACTATTGGCGAACCAGATGAATCAGATCCTGAAGATAGCTCATGGATACATATACCTGAAATGTACTGCATTCCAAACACTGATGACGCAAGAATGCAACTTATACAGTTTATCTATCCTGATAGCATACTTCAGTCACCAACTCCCGAGGCCTTGCAGGAAAGGGCAATTGTTTGTCCAAAAAATGAAACTGCCGGCGCCATTAAGTCAGATGTTCTGCAAATGTTGTCAGCTACTAGCCATGTATATGCAAGTGATGATGAAGCTATACCGCGCGGAAATGACGGAGGAGTCACCGAATTACTATATCCAACAAAGTACCTTAACACACTTTCATTCGCTGGAATTCCACCACATAACCTTGAGCTGAAAAAAGGCGCACCTGTTATGTTGCTCAGAAACCTGAATTTGGCTGGAGGCCTATGTAATGGCACACGCATGATCGTAACACAGATGCTTGCTAAGGTGATCGAATTGAGAATTGTTACCTGTACTCGCATGTTGCAAAAAGTATTTCTTCCTCGGATCATGTTGTTTAATAAAGACGAGCACCTGTCATTTATATTTAAAAGGAAGCAGTTCCCGATCAAAGTATGTTATGCGATGACTATCAACAAGAGCCAAGGCCAGTCACTGAACAAGATAGGCGTTTACTTACCCGAGCCAATATTTGGTCATGGACAGTTATATGTTGCACTTTCAAGAGCCACATCTCCTGACGGGTTGAAAATTCTTATCAAAGATCAGCCTAACAGACCACCAAATACAACGAAAAATATCGTCTACAGAGACTTTTTAGAAAACATTCTCAGAAACCAGGTTTTATTCATAACAAATACATCATCTGTATTCTTTGTTGTTTTCATGTTCGTGTTTACTTATACGAGCCGAATACAGTTAGAGAATAAAGTTCTATTACCGTTTACTTTATATGCTCCTATAACATACATAATATATTCATTTAATCCATACGGATTATATTTCTTTTAGTTATATTTTTACAGATTTTGTCGCCAATCGCTAAAGCCCAGGTTAGTGAACCCATATAGGGTCTAATATCTTTTCTTAACCGTTGCGGAGTGTGCCTTTCTTAGTTACATTTTCACAGATATTGTTACCTATTCCTAAAGGCCAAGTTAGTGAACCCATATAGGGTGACACACATTCTATTGCCATGCCTATACTGACGAAACACTGTCCACAGATTTTGCTACATCCAGTTCCACAGTTACATGTGCGACCCTATACAGCAGAAAATATACCTGTCCTTTTATTATATTCTAAGAATGGATACCTTCAGAGACTTCTTTGGCGAGTACTTTTGAAAGTCTAGAAACAAGACTGCCGAGTGGTTGACAGACTATATCCGTTTACAGAGACCACAATCATGTATCTGTTTCCATATAGTACCAATACGTGTTTAAATCTAAGGTAAACTTATAGTAGGCTGGCGCCTTACTTACAAACGGTTTATTGCCAATCCATTACTGTTAATATGTTGCTTATTCTGCCCGTTAGTATATAATTTAATTTATCATTCCATTGTTATCATACAGGAAAATGTCGCTTGATACTACGTTGGCAGCCATAGCAAAATCTGCAGGAAAAAGACCAGCTACAGATCTTGAAATCATTGGAGTCGCTAATCTAATACCATCAGACCTAGGAAAAGGGATACACGTACGAGTATATCGTAAATGGACGTTTACATCTAGCAGAGGAGCAAAGCAACCAGTTGTCAGTGTCATATTACTTGACCAACAACTGATGTTAATCTACACAAGCTTTTCTAATACACATTACATTAGCCAGCTATCGTATCTTTATTCTTTTGTCATATTATAGGGTGGCGTGATACAGGCAAATGCAGAAGGCCACGAACGGGCCAGATTTGATAACATCCTCCAGATAGACGGTACATATACAATAACTGGATTCGGCTTGCAAGACACAAAGAAATGGATGCAGACATTGCCGAATCACTTTACTTTATTATTGGGAAGACTGACAGATGTCCAGCGATATACTGGTACCGGATTCTCGGTACATCATTTCAACTTTGCATCATACAATGACTTACCTCAACGTGCAGACAGCAACACTACCATACTAACAGGTAGTTACCACTATCAGTGCCACTTAGCCATTAAACAATCTTATAACCATACCCTATATCGTTGCAGATTACATAGGTTGTGTCCTCTATGTTGGTGACATACGACAACCGACCAGACCCAATCAAAAGCAAGTTGTCTGGAGAGATATCGTAATACGTAACCTAGAGTAAGTCTACGGAACTCCTTTTCAATAACGACCATTCTGAAAAATAATTTACTAACACGTTCATCCGTATACAGAGGAGATACTGTCAGATTTACCCTTTGGAATGACAAAGCCAGAGAATTCGACACTAATGCCTACGAAAAGGAGCCTAAACCAACCGTGATGGCGGTCACCTCATGCTGGGTCAAGACATACGGAAGTAAGCTCATTACCATATACCTACATCCAAAAGAAATTAAGATAATAGTTTCTAACAAAGGCGTGACCAAATGCAGGTTTACAACTTTCTAGCACACCTGCAACTTACTACTATCTAAATCCTCCTATTCCCGAAACTGATTATATCCTAAGCATGTCAGTTGCTCACAACTTTCTTCAATACTATTTTTTTTCCTTACCACGCAATACTCATTTCCCAGACCTTAGCCCTAACATCATTATATGCAACATCCTTTTAGGTACGATCAATTGGTGCCGCCGCCCGTTATACAGAATGTGCGTGCTTACCGGTATGATAACATAGAGGATGAAAAGAGAAGGAACAGGGTCACAATAGATGAACTTCTACGAGAAGATCCTAGAAACCAAACAGTAAGTATTTCTGAAAAATTTAACATCACATGGCCTGCTTTGCTGCTGTCTTTATTTTTATATTTGTTCCAGACCCGTTCAGTGCTGCTAACTGTTTTATGTTAAACCTTCTTATCTGAAATCACCTTTTTCAGAATGTCATATTCACAGTCGTTGCAACAATTGTCGAGATTGTCGATGGAAGAGAGTGGTTCTTTCGTAGGTGCCATGATTGTAAGCGTAAAATTTTCCATGACCGGCCACATACACATTGTGAGATGCCAGATCCAACACAGCCAAACGATTACAGGTATGGATATGTGATCTGGTATTTTAACCCTAACATCATACTGCAGTAAAAGCTTCAACTATATGTAGACTTATTATACATTTATTTTCTAACTCAGACGTTGTACATATGCAGCTACTGCTTCAGGTTACTGATTTCGGACAACAGTGGAATGTTAACACTAACCTGATTTAGCAATGAGGTCCATTCAATGGTGAAAGAATGCAAAAAAGTTGTCTTGGAAGAAGGATACACAAACCCATATGTACTCCCGCCACATTTGACAGCCCTTGAAGGAACTGTGCATTTGTTTCAGCTGCATTACTCAACAGAATCTACGAAAGAAAACCAAATCTATGTGCTTGACGCAGTCATGGAAACTGGCAGTAGTTGTTCTGCCGCCCGCCGATGCCCTTCCTGTTAACTCAACTATCCAGCAAGCACCTGATGAGAAGCTGTTGCTGACAGCACCTGAAGTCGACTCAGCAGTCAAAGAAGGTTGTAATTTCACTTGCTGTTCTCCCTTTCATGTGCTCAGTCAGTTTTTTTCCCGTCATAATTGACTATACTCTATCAGGTACTACTTCTGAGCTTCCGGTTACCCCTGTTTCAGCCGAAATTTTGCAAGCATATACTCCTATCACTCTTGAGGCTGCCATCCATTTGCAGGAGCAAACGACAAAGACTGAACCACCAAGAAGTTCTGCTCGAAGGCGTCTCTCGATAAACGACACACAGCAAGATGTAGGTTCTGCAGCAAAAAAAACAAAACCACCTGTCCGCAAGTGACTAAAATTCAACAATGGTATTTCCTGTATGGTATGGACTGTGGGAAAACAACATTTATCAACTTTTGCTTATGTAAATTATTATCGGCAATATAATATCGGAACTTTTAAATTAGTATCAAGTGTAGATACAAACAATGACTCGCTGCACCGCCGCAACGCAGCATTCCGCAGCCGACCTCGTTATTAACAAATTTTGTTACTTTTTACACTTAGTTTTTTTTTTTTTGTGTTACTTTTTACACTTAGTTTTTTTTTTCTTTTACACTTAGTTTTTTTTGTCCCAGTTCATGTTTTTTTTTGTGTGTGTTATGTTAAAAGAAAACGTAATCAAAAAATATCGAGATTTTTAATAGGCTCAGATTTTTTAAGGTTGCAAAGTGATAAAATATCACTTTACCGTCCATTCGGTTGCAAAATTTTTGTAGTAAATACATCATCATCGCCTTATCTCAAAATAATTCACGTCCCATCTTTTTTATGTCATGTACGAAGTAATAGTGAAGATTCTCCCCGTTCACGTTTTTTTTCAGGCTTTGTGTCAACATTTGAATCAAACTTTATGTCAAGTAAGATTCCATTTCATAGTTATAACCAAGTGAAACACAAGCAGAATTTCACACAAACACAATCAGTTTTCAAGGTCTCAAACATAAGCAGTTTCAGTTTTCAAGGTCTCAAACCCGCAAGTGAAACACAATCAGATACAAGGTCTCAAACATAAGCAGTATTACTCAGTTTTCAGATTTCAGAAAGCCGCAAGAACCCGCAATTTTACGGTATTATAAGCAACCATAACAAGCAACCATAACTCACTTTTTGCAGTCAACAATTTAACTATATCAGTTTCTTCATAATAAGCAACCATAATAAGCAAACATAATCTAAAAAAACCAACTCAGCATATATTTTATAATTTAAACCAAAGCAACCATAACAAGCAGTCAACAATTTCACCATATCAGTTTCTTCGGAAACAAACTCACTTAGAAACAACCCAACGAGTCATCTAAAAAGATCTAACAAAGATCTAAAGCAAGCAGTCAACAACTTCGGAAACAAACTCACTTAGAAACAACCCAACGAGTCATCTAAAAAGATCTAACAAAGATCTAAAACAAGCAGTCAACAACTTCGGAAACAAACTCACTTAGAAACAACCCACCATATCAATTTCACCATAACAAGCAGCCAACAATTTCACCGTATGAGTCATTAGAAACAACCCAACGATCTAACAAAGATCTAAAAGATCTGTTTTAGATCTAAAAAGATCTAACAAAGATCTAAAAGATCCGTTTTAGATCTAAAAAGATCTAACAAAAATTAAAACCGTGTATCAATACCGTGTTTTAGATCTAAAAGATCTAACAATACCACCCAACGAGCCATCAGAAACAATACCACCCAAAACCACCCAACGAGTCATTAGAAACAACCCAACGAGTCATCTAAAAGGATGGGATGCAGTGAATTATTGAGAGAGATGAGTGGTATTGACAGTAAAGACAGTAGAGAGAAAGAGAGAGTAAAGACAGTAGAGATGGGATGGAGTGAATTATTGAGAGAGAAAGAGAGAGTAAAGACAGTAGAGATGGGTGGGAAAGTGGGAAAGTGGGTGGGAATATTGTGGGCTGGGTGGTATTGATACACGGTTTTAGTGTGTTTTTTTTTTTTTTTTTTAAGACAATGTAAAAAAAAAAAAATTGTAATTTTTTTTTTATAAAATGTTATTAAAAAAAGGTTATAAAAGTTGTAAAAGAAGTTATATAAAAAAATTTAATTCTTTTATTTTTCTAAGAAAATTTAAAAAAAAAAATGTAAATTTTTTTTGTAAAAGTTATAAAAAAAAAAGTTTGTATCAAGATCAACTACACATGTATAATGAGATTAGACGAACACAAACATAGTACATGGTTACTGATTTATGTTGTAAATAATTATACAGACAAAACATTGTAAATGAATACTGATTTATGTTGTAAATAATTATACCGACAAAACATTGTGAATGATTACTGATTTATGTTGTAAATAATTGTTTGTATTATTTAAATTAACAATACATTACTGATTTATGTTGTAAATAACTGTTTGTATTATTTAAATTAATTCTTTGTCCAGGTGAAACAAAATAATCCTTACATGTGTCGTTGTTAGAACGGATTCATTATAGAGAGGATATCCCGTAAAGAAGCTAGTTATGGTCAACCGTATTACGCATGTCCTCTTTCAGTGGTAAGTAATCATACGTTTGCTTAGTTATGTAAATTATTTGTTTGTTAATAATACATTTCTTATTATTTTCTTAACATGTAACAGCCAGGAACAACAGACTATGGTTGTCGGTACTTTATGTGGAAGGATGAGTTTCAAAAGAAGTACTTTAGTCAAGCCTCTTCTTCAACGCAATGCTCAAACTGCGTTGCTAAAGATAATAAAATTGACCAGCTTGAAACAAGAAACAAGATGTTAGTTTCTCAAAACAAGTTGTTGATGACAAGAAATAAGACGCTCGAGGCATCACTTGAATTGACAAGGAATCCTGAGGATCACGCATGTCAGTCCGGTGCAATGCTCCATGAGCTTTTAGATGACATTAATAATCTTCACTTGTAGTAGGTGTTTTTATTAAATAATGTGTTATCGTTCTTGTTTAATTGAATAATAACAGTTGTTTTGTTTAATGTGTTAACGTTAACGTGTACAAAAAAACATTACACAAAATAAATATTACACAAAAAATAAACACTACAAAAAAAAAAAAAAAAAAAAAAAAAAAAAGGACGAAAAAATACAAAGGGGGGCTTGTATAGTATGTTTTGGGGGGCTTGTATAACCTATCCCTTTACTTTTATGTTGACCATCACTTTAACGTAACCGATTACGTGATAAGCCACCATATTTTAGGGTCATACTAACCGGACCCTCCCTACCATGGGGGGTCCACCTATTTTAGTCAAAAAGTATAAGCATTAAAGCGGACAGTACAAGCGGCGGCAGCAGTGTCGGTCAAAACACCCGGTCAGTATAACATCAGCCCATATTTTATCATCTTCATTCTTCCATGACCCATTTCCCACGTAACTGCTTACGTCACTCACCATTTATATACATTTAATTTGTAGTTTCCTTCTCAACTTACATGGTCACTTTATATATTTATTTTTTTTGAATGTCAATTTTTTACAAACTATATCACATATCACACATGTTTTTAATGAGACTTAAACCAACAACTTTAGATTGATGGCTATTCACATTATGGTGACTCAATGAGCCAAGAGCCCTTTGGTCTTACATGGTCACTTAGACTCTATATACTTGTAAAGTTTATAAAAGTGATTAGTATGATTACATTTACGTGAAAAGTTTGTCTATTAGAAATGAATAAATGACTAATTTGTTTCGGTAAAAGTACATATAGCCTATTAGTTATTTTATAAATGAATGAGTAGCCTCTAATTCAAATCTTTGATTTTGTATAGCCCATAAATTATTTTATAAAAGGTCTCGATCAGTCAATCTGTGTGGACTAGATACAATATATAAAGCTAATTTACAAACTAGTTTAATTTGGTTTTGCTACTTATTGTCACTATCTTGTAAGTTTACATCAATAATATGAACTCGAGAGAGAAAGACTGCCATGGGGACATTTGTTGGACGTCGAATAGCCGACATTAAAATGCACTGAATCTTTTGAGTGAGTAGGATATTTAAGAATAATTGCATCAGCGTGAGAGCCGACGCCGCTGTGGTTGGAAGCGTTATTGGGGATCGCCAAGAGCACGTTGATCTCCTTTCATCTTTTATGCCGAACATATAAATTCTTCTGATTGAAAAAGCAATTTCCAAAAGATGTATTGGGTTGTTTATTCATTCCTATGCTTATTTATAAGCTAATTTTGATTCATCATCAAATGATTTAGTGGTAAGGTGATATCCTTACAAATCGTATAGTGTGCAAACTTCATCGGATACACATTTGAGGTAACGATAGAAATGGTTCAAAACGGTCACAAAATACGCCGATTAAACTGCATACATCTTAGTCAAATTAAACGCTTGCAAACCATCACTTCAAACTACTTAACTGTCTTAAAAAAGCTAAAAAAAGTTGGAGTATAAAAAACATAACCAGATGAACCCTCTAGTCCTCTTCCCACATTTTTTAAAACTCTTTTCCTGGTCAAACCTTCAACCTTTACCCCACCATACCACAATATATAAGGGGTTGCATCCTTTAACACAAATCAATCATACCCACACAAAAAATTTCATCAATTTTCACCTAAACTTAGCCCAAAAAAAAAAAAAAAATGGTTGCTTGTATCCTCACTTCAAGAACAGAAATCTTTGAATTTGAATCCAGTCACATCTTGAGATACTGCAAACCAGATCACCTTGATCAAATTTCTTGCAAACCCATCTCAAAAATAACTTGTAACAATCAAAACCATGATCCTAATGATGATCATCATGATGATTTATGGTTAAAAATGAAAGATGAAGCAAGGCTTGATATTGATCAAGAGCCCATTTTGTCAACTTACTATTTTAGCTTAGTTTTATCTCATGCATCACTTGAGTCATCTCTAGCTAATCATATTTCAATGAAGTTAAGTACTACAAGTTTATCTAGTGCATCTTTATATGAGCTTATCATGGGAGTGTTCAAAGATGATCAAGAAATTATTAGTTATGTTAAGAGAGATTTAATGGCAGTTAAAGAAAGGGACCCTGCTTGTATAAGTTATGTACATTGTTTTCTAAACTTTAAAGGGTTTATTGCTAATCAATGTCATAGGATAGCACATTATTTATGGTTAAAAAATAGAAAGGTTTTAGCACTTTTGATACAAAGTAGGGTGTCTGAGGTTTTTGCATTGGATATACATCCTGGAGCTAAGATTGGTAGTGGGATTATGTTGGATCACGCAACAGGTGTCGTGATAGGGGAGACCGCAGTTATTGGGAACAATGTGTCGATTTTACATAATGTGACGTTGGGAGGGACTGGGAAGACTAGTGGTGATAGGCATCCTAAGATTGGTGATGGTGTATTGATTGGCGCGGGGACTTGTGTTTTGGGGATATTGGAATTGGTAATGGGGCAAAAATTGGGGCTGGATCGGTCGTCTTGAAAGACGTGCCTGCTAGGGCTACAGTTGTAGGAAATCCCGCTAGATTAGTTGGTGAGAAAAAGAATAATGTTAAGGTTGATACGGTTCCTAGTTTTACTATGGATCATGTTCAACATGATGAGTGGTCGGATTATGTTATTTAGGTAATGTTCACATTTTTTCGACTTGTGTGCAATCAATATGCACGCGCGTCTTAATACCTTTTATTACTGAGAACTTTTAGTAGAATACCTTGATGTAAAATCGGAAGATTTGTCTAACAAAGTGAGAGTTAGCGCTCTCCTGGTTGGACGTTAGATTTCCAAAATGTACCTTTTAGTTGAACCAATAATGTTAGTTTAGATTATGATTAATAAAAGAGTTCTTTGTTGTTTTCCTTATGGTTTTCGTGTACTAGATATTTTTATCAGAAATCCGACATTTGATGACAAGTGTATAAAGGATGCTTTCTCTTTAATTACTCATCATTTAGTCACAATTGGTAAAATATATATGCGCTCTGCCTGCCATATACTCATCATCTAGTCACAATCTTCACAACTGATTTATAGATACTTCGCCAATTATCTAAAATTTAGTCACAATGGATATATATATCTTGTCATTTAGTCCTCTTGTCACAATCGTATAACTGATATTATGCCAAGTACCACCATTAAACGTATGATGTTTGTTTGGTCACCCGTTCATCATTTAGTCAGAATCATATGACTTGATAGTATACCCGCGTACCCAATAATTTGAGTCACAAACATTCGATATTTTTCTTGTCTACTATCATACTTGAGACACCTTTCCCTGGCATAATCTTCAAAACTGAATAAGGTTATGTTTGGCGCGGAGCTTTTTAGAGCTTTTTTGGGCAATGAGCGGTGAGAATGAGCTTTTTTATTTTTGATGTTCGTTTGGTAAGGGAGCAATGAGTTGTAGCAATTTTTTAGGAAAGCTTTTTTCCCAATGCTTCCTTTTGAAGCTGTGAATATTTACAAGAGCTGTGGATATTTACAGTTATGTTACCAAACGTTTTTATTTAAAAAACAGCTACTGCTCACGGCTACTGCTCACAACTATTGCTCACAGCTACTGCTCACAGCTACTGCTCACTGCTACTGCTACTTTTACCAAACACAGCCTAAGTATGAGGAGATAACCATTTAAAAAGAAAAACCTTTAAATTAAACGTTCGGCTCGTAAAAGTAATTTATGTAATAATTTCCACCAAAACAAATGTTTGAAACTCGATGTTTACATTTTATATCACATTATAGGCTCTAAACTGTGTTAACTTTTGAGATAAGTTTGGAGTCTAAAAAAAGCTGGTGAATGAAACTTAAGGACATAAGGTTGGGAAATGTTTGGGTTTTTGAGTTTATTACTTTATTTATACATGATAAGCTTTGTTTATTATTTTGGGCTGAATGCAATAATGCCTCCTCTTTATTTTTTATTATAAGCCCAAATCCAATTATTCAAGGATGAAAATGTTAGTCCAATAACAAACTAAACAGGTGACTAATATAATTATTCAAAGGTTTAGTAAAAAGAAGTATAAAAGGACATATTTTTACCTACATTGAGTTATAATATAAAAATCTGGATCCATTGATTTTCATGTGTAGACCTCACTTTAATGTGATTTTGATCCAAAATATGTAAAAAAATTTGAATCAATGTTGAAAATTTCACAATTTTGTGATATAAGTACAATTGTGAATTATACGTACAAATTTAGTGAATAATCACCATAACCTGATTTTAGCAAAGATTTGTGAATCATATTTGTGATTTATAGATTTGATTCACTATTAATTGATGTATACCAGTTAATCAAATAAAAAGTTATAAGTTAATATCTCAAACGAAGTCTTCTCAATTTCTTTCTAAATGAAACCGAATCTTATAGTCCAAATACAGTTTTTTGCACGGCAACAATGATAGTACTAAAATTAGATCTTCAATACATTATAAACATTTTTGTAGTAATTTGCCTGGGATTCAAATACGGTTGGCTTTGTCTCATTCTTCAACGACTTAGGGGTAAACGTTTTGGTACCCAAACAATATTTGCCCCGAAAATGATGTTTTGTAACCTTGCTATATGATTGTTACATTTTTCTCGTTCATGTTTATGCCATTAAGAATAGCTAGATTAAAAACTGTATAAGCAATTATATATGATTTTTCGACTATTAGAAAAGTAACGAATTATTATTGAAAAGGACATTCACAATAAGTGGGCTTATCTCGTGTTTGAATAACTTGGGGTGCACGCTTAGCAAATTATATGGTCCAAAAAATCATACAGTATCTTTTTATTTATAAATGGTTACTAGAATGGCGGCGACCGGCCACGTTGCGGCCGGGCGGGGTTTTTTTGGTTTGTATTCGGTCTAATAAAATTTGTATTTTGATCGTCGGTGATCATTTGACAAGGATTTTTATAAAAACAAATTTTTAATAGTTAATGTCATATTGTTTTTATAGTGTCTTGTTTTTTTTATCGGTTGCATAAAAACAAATATTTTATGGTAGTTTTTTTTTTTTTTTTTTTTTTTTTTTTTTTTTTTTTTTTTTTAATATTTCGTTAGATAGTTTTGGGATAAAGGGGATAGAAAAGTTAAGGCACCACCTGCATTCTCTCCCATAGCAACTGATCCATCTATATCTAGTCAAAAAACGTATTGTGATTTAAACGGCATGGCTCCTAAGTTTGCAAAGTGTTTGAAGATCGCACATCAAATTGGTGACCGCCGAATTCATAGCGTTCTGACTACACCAATCCAACCAGTTGCACCAATAGAAACCAAAGAGGTATGCACCCCACCACCAGAAGAACATACCAGCTTACCAGAACCACCAAAGCCTAAATATGAACCTAGCAAAAAAACACTTCGCAAACCTCTTTTCCCATAAGCCAAGAATGACAATACAGAAGGAAGTCAAAAAAGAGCAAAAAAAAAAAAAAGAAGAATAATTACGCCAAATACCAGCGTATAAATGAAAAAGCAGATCGGAAAAAAACTACTTAGATTTTGACAATGGCATACAAAGCCATGTATGTGTAATAATGTAATTAGCTGCAAACTACTAAAATGCAGCCTTAAAACAATGAGTTAAGTAAAACTTATCACTAGTACTGGTAGTCCTGTAGGCAAACCTTTTATGTCGAACGGATGTTTGCATTTCTATTTTGTACAACATGTGACATCAGTCGTGTAAATAAAACTTTCCCGTTCTATGGATATTCACCTTACTATTTTCTGCAGAGACTATTCTAATCTACAAATGAAGTAAACTTATGAACAAACATACTATTCAACCCAATAAGACAAACAACTAAAAATTTTCATTAATACTGGTACATACAACATATACATTCGACCCATAGTCAAATATCGATACATCCAACATCTAAACAGCGTAACACTTATCGCTACATCTAGCATTTAAACAACCTAACATCTTAATCTCATAAACTTCCCCAAATAACTACTAAATTTCGAAAGGTAGAAACATACAAGAGACAAACATGCTTCCAACATTCTTCATAATTGTCGATTTTTCACCAACACCTACACTAACACTACCCTAATACCATTTAAACTGACCATAACCCTTCTGCCCCACAAACTACCACAAAATCCTCTGAACCATCATGAGACAAAAGCTTACAAAAAACCCCTAGATTAATAAAGTTATTTAAACTTCCTTAATTATTCCACTTTCTTAAGTTTCTTGATAATCCTAGATTTCTCACCTGCACGTAAAGCAACAGCGCGACTCATCTAAATCAACCGCCCAATTTCAGCAAAATCCTCTTGCTCCAAATCCTTCAAACCAGCCAAACACTCATCCAGAACACTATCACTCATAAACTTCTTCAATTCAAGAATAATCTCATGCCTGTGCTCAAACCTAACATGTATTTCTTCAATCCTTTCATTATAATTCTTTTCATCATCAATGTACGCATTCTCCTCTCGCAAAAAAATAGCATGAACATTTGCTGAAGAAGTTGGTACATTTTTTATGTCTGTGTTACCTGCCGGACTGTCAGTCTTTGTTGGTGCCTTAATTGGCTATCCTTTAACGACATCTTCTGAAGTAAGAGTACATGATTCGAAGAGTTGTGAAGATTCTGGTAAATTTTCAGCAACGACGCTTGTTCCTAGTATGAGTAACGGCATGTCTTTCCAAACTATGTCTAGAATAAAAAGCTGATTTTCTTTTGTGCTTTCTTTTGAAAAGTGTAGTTGAAATATCCTTGTCTCTCCTTGTAAAGCAAGCAGCTCTGGTGGATAGGTGTATAAGTCTTTGTTTTCCAGCTTTTGAAGGACGTCGTTGCAATCCTTTACTAAACAGTTTGACTCGTTGCTAAAACACGTTAATTGTATCTTTCCAGTGGCGTCAGAGAGTACTGCTCTAAAGCAGTAACTGCAAAAAAAATATGCATACATTGTTTGTTAGGATAGATAGTATATATACATAATTATGCCATTCTGTCGATGTTTTGTTTACCTATAGTTAGGGTTTGTTTCAGTCGTTGACTGGTTGCAATGTGGATGTGAAAACCGTTCAGATACTTTGGACTTACAGGTACGACATTTGTTAAAAAACCATGGTCTTTGGGTCTTGATGTTATCAATGGTAGCAATGACAGTAAACCGTACATTCTGCATAGTTAAAACTATAGTTAGGTATGAAATGTTTATGTTATGGTAGCTATGTTGCACTTGTTAAATACCTGTTGGTTTTCTGGATTCTTTTTCAAAAGATCGATAAGAATAACACGGTTCTTTTTTTTTCTTGTTCTACATCTGTGCAGCGCTGGTGCTGCACATCTAGAATGACTGGTGGTTCTATGAACTGGTCGTACATGTAATGTCATTGTATGTTATTTTAGATACCTGTTTGCTTTTCTATGTTCCAATATACCAGTTGATTGTTTGCTTACACATTGAGAATTTCGGCTGTTTCGGATGTCTCTGGATTAAAATAGTAGTGTGTTGCAGCTGTACTTGAAAGCTAAAGGCCTGTGACATTTGTCACGAAGGTTAGTACATGAAGTTGGAAAGTTTTTATCATAAGTATGAGGGTAAAAACTTACCACCGTAGTTTTTTACCAAAAATGAACTGACTACTATGACTATTGGTTTCTGAATATTTTCATATGCTGTCATATCGAAAGTCTATGCATTGTCATTCCACAAAGTAAAGCGTATAGTGTGTCCGCTATTGGAAACGATAGTTTGTTAGACTAGGATAGTATAAATAGTTAAATTTTATAAAAAAAAAAAAAAAAAAAAAAAAAAAGTATGTCACATACTCTAGATTTTGGATGCTGATATCTCTCCAAACGATAACTTCTTTTGTTGCTTTAACTGACTGTTGCAGACCGGTCACATATTGAACACAGCTAATATAATCTGTAAATAGGAATACCAAAATTATACATTTTTTTCTTTTGACTTGTGTTATATATACGTGTGTGACGTACCTGTTAGCAGTCCCTCTTTTACATCTATTCTTGAATAGAGATCTCTGTACTGCTTGAAGTTGAAATAAAGGCTCGGGAATCCTGTATCTGGTGCTTCTTGAACATCTGTATAAGCTCCAAAAACTAATGATAGCGAGTGTGGTAATATCTGCATCCATGTTTTAGCATCTTGAAAACTGAAACCAGTTATTCTGTAACTTTTGTTGATCTGTAGGTTGGAATCAAATTTGTTTTTTTTCACGAAGATTGATATTTGCTTGTATAGCTCCGCCCTACGGGGATGGGGAGTGGGGAAAACTTATATATATAGAAACGGAGATCTAGTAAAAAAATTTAACTGTTTTAATGAACTATGGGTGTATGCATTTAATTTACCTGACGATCGATTAACATGCAGCAAAACACAACTGGCTTTGCATTTTTGTTTGTAATTGTCCATTTGCGGTAGACTTTTACATATATAGCTTTGTCTGTGTCTGATGGCTTTAGGTTGGCAAGGCTGATATCCTCCGGTTGTGCTATGATTTCTTTACTTGTACATTTTGTTAGCGGCACAGTGCTAAAGCTCTGTTTCATTTGGTTGTATGAAAACAGTTACATGTATATTTTAGGTAAGCAGATAAGTAGTGTAATATAGTAAATATTGGCAGAACACTTAAGCATCTTACCTATGAGAAATAATTGAGAACAAAAAAAAATGTGTATGAAATATGTCAGGAATATTATGGAAGCTGGAAAATGCTATGCATAGATGTTTACAATGTAGTTAAAGTAATAGTAATTGTAACATAAGAAGTGGTGTCAATAGTAATTTTAAAACAGGCATGTAATTGTAAGACATAAGAAATCATGCAAGTTGCAAGCTGGCAATGTCACTTATTTTAAGAAACGGCACGGAATTCTCAAAGAGAAGCAATGATGTATCCCATTAGGTTTTCTATAAGTGTGTATACACATATCTAAATAATAAATATAACTATAAATGACCTCTGCGGATTTAATTAGTTTCAAGAAATCTTTGTAGACAACATTTTTAGTTGTATTTATATTTCTCTCTTCATGTCTTTTGATGAGGATTTTTAGGCCTTGCAGTGATGTTGCTCTAGACAATGCAACATAGATCTGTCCATGCCTAAATACAGGTTCTGGTAAATAGATACCAATCTTGTTCAGCGATTTCCCCTGACTTTTGTTTATTGTCATTGCATACCACAACTTAACTGGAAATTGCTTCCGCTTAAACACAAATGGCAATTTGTCATCTCTGTTGATTAGCAAAATCCGTGGGAGAAAAACTTTTTCAGACATTCTTGTACCAGTAATGATCTTTGCTTGAATAAGTTTGTTATATACTTGTGTGACAATCATCCGTGTACCGTTGCATAGGCCACCGGCCAGGTTAAGATTCCTGAGTAATAATATCGGTGCACCTATTTTTATGGTTAGCCTATGTGGAGGCATTCCTGGAAATGAAACTGTATTAAGGTACTCTGGCGGATACAATAGTTCTGTCGCTCCTCCGTCGTTTGTCTTCGGTATCGCTTCGTCAAAACTTTAATAAGTATAGTTGTTACCTTGTACCATGTCCAGAACACTTGAGTTTATGGTATCAGCAGTCTCATTCCTTGGACATACTATAGCTTTTTCTTGTAATGCCTTTGCAGTTGGCCTTTGTAGTGTCTCTTTATCATATATGAACTCAATGAGTTGTTGCATACCTGTGTCGGTGTCGGGAATGGAGTATCTATCTGGTATATGGATCGAAGTTGTATTTTCGAGGTCATTTTCATCTGGTTCGCCAATAGTACCATTACCAACTTGCAACAGCCATTCAGAAAATGCGCGAGTATCTTCATATTCTTGGTCGGACGTTGTCGTTCAGTGAAGCCTCATGTTCTTTTTTAGACATATGACTTTGAAATATGGCCACAGGTAAGATAGTGTTATAGAAGATGCAATAATTTGTTGTTTTGAAGCACTCTTCTTGACAGGAAGCGTTTGTCTGAAATCTCCGCCTAAGATAACTGGTTTTCTTCCAAATAGATCCGTTGGAGCATCGAGTATGTCTCTGAATGTGCGGTCAAGTGCTTCAAAGCACTTACGATCGTTCATAGGAGCTTCATCCCATATGATAAGGTCAGTTTGTTTTAGCAATTCTGCCACTTGTGTATTTTTTTTATGTTGCAGACGGTTTCATCTGTTAGGTCGAGCTGCAGTTTGAATCTTGAATGAGCTGTCCATCCTGATGGGAGCAATAATGAAGCAATACCAGAAGAAGCGACTGCCAATACTATCTTTCCATCTAACTTTAGCTTTGAAATTATAGCCTTCCAAACGAAAGTCTTTCCTATTCCTCCGTGGCCGTAAACAAATATGGGCTTTTGTTCATGGTTATTTACAGCGTGTATGACTTGATCAAAGATTCTTTGCTGTTCAGGGTTGAGTTGGCTGACTAATCTGTTGCTTTCGTCTGCTAACAATTCACGATCATAACTCCTTTCTTCCATTATGGCTCTGTTTGTCAACATTTTAAGTAAATGAGGTGGAGGCAACTCCAAACCAAAATCTGTTATAGATTTGCCATAGAAATTAAGGGTTTCTTGTAGCTCGTACAGCAGGCCGCCTTCTGAGTCATGTGCATCTAAATGAAGTTCTGGTATATGCAGTGTCTTTGACAGTATTAAAGGAATATCTTCAGACATATCAGCAGCATGTGCTTCAAACAATCTGACTGGGTTGGACACGTCGCAAAAGATAAGAATCTGAAAAAAGAGAGACGTTATTTGAAACGCCGTTGCTGATAAGCGGCCTCTTGTAAGGCTATATCCCATTCTTAATCGTCTGCCAAGAGGCCCATCGCTGCACACGCGGCTCTATTTGTAGGGTAAACATGGTCGTCAACTGTACGAACATGTTCGAACGATGTCCTGCCTTTTTGGTGACAAAGTAACATTCGTAGATAGAATACATCTCCATAGCTAGGGTGCACGTATGCTAGCCGACCAATACATGAGCTAGTTCCTCGTTTTCTCCGCTGCCAATATTTTCCATTTGGATACCATAAAATTCTTTGGGGAAGCTCAAGTAGGTTAGGTGTCGCCCATCTGTATTGTAGATGTTATACCGGAACCATTCAGTCAATGTTGTTCTTTTGTTGTATTCATTATCAACAACTGATTGCAAAGATTCATTTGCTCTGAAAGATACACATTGCATGTTTTCAAGGTGTACGACAAGTATTTGAATAGGTGGATCTCTGCTATGTATGTTGAAACCAAGAATTCTCTAGCATGCTTCGTGTGGTCCAATATACCTAGCATATTGGAAATTTTTTATCTCGTCAATTTCAATTGCTGAATGGCTGGTACTTGGCTCTGTGCTTCTAATTCTCCTTGTAATTTGAGTAACTATCCGGTCGGTACCCTTGGAAATGTACTTAAAAAGGTATTTTATTAGCATCTTCCATTCACAGTACTCGACATTAATGTGTGCATAGAAATACATACATAGTGAACGATTATGTGGAACAACATAACCATTGTCGAGCTCGACATTGTGCTTCATTGTTACTATGCCTGTGTCTCTTCACCGATAGTGCACGTACCCGTTTTTGTCAATAAACGTGGCAGGACAAAATGGCTTAAGGAATGACTTGCTGCACTCATCTCTGCGCCGCATACATGGTGCAGACTTATTGACTAATCCACATGGGCTATGCATCATGAATTCTGAAATGACTCGGTGGCCTTCAGGATCATTTGTCGGGTCTGGTAACTCTGCAGATACATATGCATCGATTTCTTCATTTGCTCTGACACGGCTTGTTTCTTTTATCCATAACAATAAATGACAATGCGGCAAACCTCTTTTTTGGAATTCAACTGTGCATAGCACTGTAATAACGGGATACTAAATTAGAGAGCTAAACAACTTAGATTTGTAGAAAAGACATGTTGCTGTATAATGTAAAGAGTACCTGCTTCAACATAACCGAAAGGTCTCCTGTCTCTTAAGAATGTCACTAAATTATGTATTTTTCTTTCAAATACAGGGTCAACTACATCAGGCCTATCTGCAACTGTTACGTCTGGAAACAGTTCCATGTATTCTTCTATTTCAGGCCAATCGACATTGCATGTAAATATGATGAAGAACGATGGGTTATCGTGAACACGGCATATAGCAAGTGCATCTAAATAGTGACTATACATATAGCGTGGTCCTCCAGTGAAAGACGAAGGGAGTATTATACGTGAACCAGCACCGCTTCCTTCACGTTCACCTCGTGATATGGCATCGTACAACCCTGCCATGTAATCATTTCTAATGTCGTTCTACTTTGCTCTGATGAAGTCGAGGCGTGATTGTTCGATGCTACAGTATGCAGTCACAACATATTGTTGAAATAATCGGCCACTTCTCGTTATTAAATTATACTGATTTAATCGATCATGAAGCTGATATGCATAGTACATTTTCATAGACATCTGCTTGGGCGTGTCAGAGACTCTATTCGTTGCAGTTAACAACGTGAGACCCAAGTGGTATCCTTCTTCACCGCATATAAAAAGCAATGGAAACTGTAATGACATGTAGCAAGGGTGCAATTTATTAATTCGTTTCGGAGTGTCATTGCGTTTTTCAATAATGACATCATAGTCACTTTCTACATCGGTCCCTCCTTCAAAGACTATTGCACCAATAGAATCTCCTGATGGCAAATCATATTGCCTCGAGCCTGCCACACCAAACAACTTAATTTTAAACTCTGGAATATCAGCTTTGGCCATTTTATCTCTGGCTATTCTGAATAGCCGAACTAATTCATTATGTTCGTCCAAAAATTGTATTAAATCTTCTATAGTTTCTGCCCTTAAAGTGTGGCCATTTCTTTGAAAATGTTCCAAACGAGACCTCATTATCCGTGTCATAGATATACAGCTGTAAAAACTTTGGTTGCTTTCCTGGTTCTGGACACATACTCCCTATCCAATGGTAAATCTGCCCCGAAATTTTAAAGACATAAGGCCCACGTCCTCTGTTAACAGATTGATCGATCTCAGCGCCCAAAGATGTCATTGCAAACATCTGGTTGTAGGCTCTAATATTTTCCATAAAATGTATGTCACTAAAGAGATGCTTTATATATTCTGGGTATTCTGCGGGCATGCGTGGCTGAACGTCCTCTCCAGCACAACACTTATGATATTCTAGACGACGACGTGGCCTGTATTTGATCCTTTCATCATACCAGAAAACCGCTTTGCAATGATGACATATCTGATCACAACGGCCCATATGTTGGTATGTATCTGGAGGCCCTGCAGTGAACACATAAAATTGTGAACTGGTAAGAAAATCAGAAGCTAAAATATGTAATATAGGAAAATAAGGCCAACAGATAAAATATTCAGCAAACCTTGTCTAAGGCGGCGGGATCTATTCGATGTTTGAGCTGTATTCTGATCTGCACTTGATGATAAACGCACTATAATTGTAGCATGAGTAAGCATAATTTGACTATGTTTGGTAATAATAATAAAAATAATATTGATACAGGTGTTTTATTCGAACCATGGAAGCACATGATAGGGAAAAAAAAGTTAACCTTGTGTGCCATGCCTTGGTCTGTTTGGCTGGCTGCATGTACTCTGATTACTTGTTGATGAAGACCATGTAGGAACTGGAAACAAAAAAAGAAATGTTAACATGAGCAACTAATAATAGATAAAATAGTACTAATACAGATGGTTTGTTTAAAGTATAAAAACATATTATGGAAAACAAATATAAAACCTTGTTTGTTACGCGTTCGTCTGCTTTGGCGGGTGTATGTAGGGTGATTGCTTATTGATAAAGAACATGTAGGGACTGGAAATACATAAACAAATGTTATTTAGTAAGTCAAGAATGAGGGGGAAAAAAAGTAACAACAAAAAACTGAAAAGCATACCTTGTAAATGAGGCATTCGTTGGTTCACTTGTGGTGTCACATCGTCCGTTGTTATTAATGTAGAGTATGCATCACCTGTAATATGCATATGTATATTTAGAAATATGGGTGGGAACTAAATTGTATGACCACCGATTCATGTGTAGATGTAATATATACACGTAATTAACAAAAAATTATAAGACCTTCTGTATCATGTGTTACCTATTTGGTTGGGTGCGCGTACCCTGGTTGCTTGCTGATGGATGAGTCGTACGAACTATGACAAATAACAGGGATGTGTTAGCTAAATAAAGATGCTCATGGTTAATAATAATAGAAACATGTTTTTTTTTTTTTTTTTTTTTTTTTTTTTTTTTTTTTTTTTTTTTTTTTTTTTAATAAAGATGGAAACTGTTAGTCATAGTAACATCTACCTCCGGCAGATGAAGAAGGAGCATGATTTTCAAATGATGGATAGGTTAAGTCATTATTTTCCCTTTCATATAATTGCTCTTCACCTGGGGAAAAAAAGAACATACATCATTAAATGACTGTCTGCATATTTTTTAAAAAGACATCGACAATAGACGGTAAAAATAGGCCATGTAACATACATAAGAGATCTGTTAGCAGACCAGCCGACATGTAAGATACCCCTGACATTGTATCTTCCTGTTGCATATTACACTTATTTTGGTAATCAACCTCAAAGGCCTTACATTTTCCTTTCTGTTGTGTTTCTAATTGTGTCAGTACACAAATTATTTGTTCCTGAGTATTGTCTGTCTGATTTGTCATTATGGCCTGAAACAATAACAGTTGAAAGGAAGATGTAACAGTTCAACATTGGAATAACACATTGAAGCCTATGGTATGAAAAAAGGGAAGAAAAAAAAGAAGGTGCATGCATATTTTTTTGCTTGACTGTTCAGTCGGCATGTTAGTAACATCTCCCTGACCAAGATCACCATTCGTTGTCTGACTGTCTTTGCATATAACATTAGATATAGTTCGAGGGTCTTCAGGCGGCATGCTAGTAACCTGTGGTTGATCATGATTGCCATTCAAGGTCTCGTTGTCTTTCGATATAACATTAGATATAGTCTGATCAACATAACTTAACCTACGAACCTGTCGCACCTCTCGTTTCCATTTTTTCGCAACCTCTGTACACTTTGGTGAATCTTCTGAGTTTTCATTTTCCAAACATTGTTGCAAAGTGTCGTTAACCATTCCATAGTTAACACTTTCGCGATTAAGCGTTTTTTTACCAACAGAAGTTTGGCATCCACTCTTCTGACCTACATGACTACATTCTAAAAGACTAACCTGAGCAATCCTAGGTCTGGCCTTGGTTTTTGTCCGCATATTTAGGAAAGCGTTTGTAAGCATACAAAGAGCATCAGACAATAGGCATCAACCATATGTATAACAGTTTTTCTATCATCATATACACTAATATTCCATGCAATTGTTAAAAAGAAAGTTGAAAATAGATGATCGACAACATAGGCATGCAAAGTTAATATGGTTGCAACTGCAAACATTGCACCCATGCAAATAAAAGTTAATAGCATAATGAACATGGAAAAATAAAAAAAAAAACATGAAAACATAAACCTACATATACCTTCTAAAAGGTTTTAACTAATTTAAGAACAAATGTACCTGCTTAAGTAGGGTTTCTAATCGCCTGGATATATATATATATATATATATATATATATATATATATATATATATATATATTTTTTTTTTTTTTTTTAAGCTTATTTCTTGGGTATTTTTTGGCTTATTTTTGAAGCTCAAGATTTTAGAAGGTCCTTAACCTTTCACACGCACGTGTGCATTGTACTACAAATCAAATTTCCGCCACACTTTCAAGTGTTTAGGTGAAAAAAGTTTCTACAACCAATAGATGAGTTACAACGTTTGTACTATACGTTTTCCATTTCCTTATATCCCTAACACGAATTTTTAGTTGGGTTAAAATGGGCTAAAGAACATTGGACAAAAAATGGGCTAAAGAGCATTGTATGAGGCCTTTTTTTTGGCGGGAAAAGTGGAGTCAAAACGACACCGCACTCCACAACTATTAAGATATAGTATAATGCTTTTGCTATATATATTTAAAGGGTATTGTTATATCTTCTACTCTTTGTGCCTACTTATCCTCCTATCTACATAAAAATATAACACATGTATTTCACTCATTATCACACTTCATCTAAACCGTCAGTTTTTTTTCGCATGTCAGGATCTTGAAAGTAGGAGAATAAGTAGGAATGTTTAGTAGAAAAAAATATCATTTCTCATATTTTAATTAGGGTTGAAACAGGTCAAATTGCTCATGAAAAGCTCAAAATTGGTATAGTAAAAAGTTGAAACAAGCTGAGTCTAAACAAATTAAAACCTCTAAGTTGGAGCTCGTTTAATTACCAAGCTTCCGACCAATATATATAAAGATCACTAGTGTTGCAAGCCTAAAAGAGCCTTAGAAATATATACTCATATATCGCTTGTATGTATAACTATGTATAAAACGAGTGAAAACAAATAAATGAGCTTGAATCACGCTATAACAAGTCGAGCTTGATTTGAGCCTGTCATTAAAACGAGTCGAGCTCGAGCATGTGAAATGTGTCACGAGTTGAGCTAAATTTCAAACGAGCTCGAGCATGAGCTTTATAAATATAAATGATTCGATCTTCGGCACTAATAGACTCAAGCTGCGTTCAGCTTATTTCCACCACTAATTTAAATCAACAATATGTGGTTTGATACTTTACTTATTGACTGTTGATATAAATAATGCCTAAACACGTTATTAATATTTTTCGATATCTCTACGTTTTGATAATCACAAAATGTAAAATCATTAATCGGAAAATTATGACGTAAACAAGTATTTAGTTGTAAATATCTATTTCTACAACTCAAATCACTTAAGGTATGAATGAACTAATGCTTAATGCATTGTATGATCAAAGGAACATTTTCTTAAACACTAGTTTTTTTATAAAATGTCAAAAACATTTTATATCTTTTAGAAAAACATTTTTGGTAATAAATAAAAAGGCTTAATTCATTATAAATTTATGAATTCAAATTTTCAACCAAAATCAGTAAAAATGTTCCAGAAAAACCTTCCCCACAAAAAGACAAAACTGGCCAACGTTCAGCAAGGGCGGCCCCCTTAATTTTACTAGGCGGCCCCCTTAAAATTAAGGGGACCGCCCCCTATTTAAGGGGGCCGGCCACGCTCCAGCTGTCCAGATTTTTCTCCTATAAATACCAGCCTTCCCCTGGATTTTTACTCACCTTTTGCACACCCAAACATTCTGTTTTAAATCTTGTAAATCCTTTCAAAAACCCTTTGATCATATTCTCTTAAGCATTGGTTTCTAAGTGATCCAAGCTTCCACCATCAAAGTGCAAAAGAAGAATACTCCTTCAACTAGAGAAGAAGTATTATAGTTTAACTCATATCATCATTGTAGTTGTGTAAAGTGTTGTATAGTTGTGATAAGTAGATCTAAGTGTAAGTAACTAGTTGTGTTGTAAAGATGTAGTGTAGAAGTAGTTGTGAAGTAGTCGTGAAGAAGAAGTCGTGAAGAAGTTGTGAAGCCGTCGTGAAGAAGTCGTGATTAAGTTGTGTAGAAGTTGTGTACAAGTCGTGAGATTAGTTCTAGCTACGATTAGAACTCGACATCTAGCTTTGTGTCGTTAAGCCGGTGTAAGCTAAAGTTGTGTAAGGTTTTCTCCGCCATAAGGGAGTTTGTTGACATAGTGAAGAAAACTCTCGAGTAGGTGACTCGAGGAGTGGAGTAGGGCAAGGAAGGTGTCCTTGTAGCCGAACCACTATACATCTCCGTGTTGTGGTTTGATCTTTCCATCTCTTTCTTTCATTTCATTATATTTACTTTACTTGCATTGCTTATCTATATTTGTTTATATTTGTTCATATTGATCAAGAGTTGAATTCAAATAAGATAGAATTGAAGTTTTAAAAAGTAAACAAAAGTTTTCATAAACTAAAAAGACGTAAAACTATTCAACCCCCCTTCTAGTTTTCCACAATTGGTATCAAGAGCCACGTCAAACAAGATTTTTAAAATAAACTGTATTTTAAAACTTGAAACGATCTATGGAATCTGAAAAATATTTAGAAGGGCAATCTATGCAAAGACCACCACTATTTGAAAGTGATGGATTTTTATATTGGAAAAATCGATTCGAAACTTATGTGAAGTCAAAAGATCTAGATCTTTGGCATGTTATTACTAATGGTGATTTTTTACCTATTCAACATAATCTTGAAACTAAAAAGGATGAAGTTGTACCTTTTGAAAAACAAAGTGATGATTTAAAAAGAAAACTTTCTAAAAATAATGAGGCTAAAATGGTTATTTATAATGCGTTACCACGTAAAGAATACGAAAGAATCTTTATGTGCGAAACCGCAAAAGAAATTTGGAACTCTTTATTAATAACTCACCAAAGTAATAGTCAAGTCAAAGATAATAAAATAGATCTTCTTGTTCAACAATATGAACAATTCACGATTCCGGAAGAGGAATCAATTGATAATGCGTTTGCTAGGTTTAACACAATCATCACAAGTTTAAAGGCACTTGATGAGAGTTTTTCCAGTAAGAATTTTGTCAGGAAATTTCTTAGGGCTCTTCATCCAAAATGGGGAGCTAAAGTTACGGCGATTGAAGAATCGAAGAACTTGTCAACTCTTCAACTTGACGAGTTGATTGGCAACTTGAAAGTCTATGAAGCAATAATCAAGAAAGACTCCGAGATAGTCAAAGGAAAGAAAGAGCAAAGCAAGTCAATCGCGTTGAAAGCTAGGAAAGTATCAAGTGACGAGGATAGCTCAACCTCCGATAGTGATGACGAAGAATATGCCATGGCCGTAAGAGACTTCAAGAAGTTTTTCAAAAGACGAGGAAGATTCGTTAGACAACCACATGACGAAAGAAAGACACTCCAAAGAAACAAAGACGACAAAGGTAGTAAGAGCGAGAGGAAGTGTTTCAAATGAGGTGATCCAAATCATCTCATCGGAAGATGTCCTATGATGTCAAAGGAGCAAAACCAAAAGGCGTTCGTTGGAGGAGCATGGAGTGATAGTGACGAAGACGAGAAAGAAACTACAAAGGAAGAGAAATGTCTTATGGCTAAGACATCAAGTGAGGTACATTCCGAAACCGAATACTTTAGTGATGAATATTTATCATTAGATGAAAAGGACTTAGATAGCGAATATAATAAATTATGCAAACTAGGTCAAAAAGTAATGAGTAAAAATAAATCACTAAAACATGTAAATAACCAATTAGAAAAGGAAATACTAGAATTAAAAATTAAACTACATAACTTAGAAAAAGGGAAAGAAATTTTTGAATGTAAAACATGTCAAGAAACTAAAAATGAAAACGAAATACTTAGGAAGGAAATTTGTAAACTTAACAAATTCGAAAATAGTAGTAATTCACTTAGGGAAATAATAAGTATTCAAAGAGTATCAAGTGATAAAACCGGATTAGGATTTAATTCAACTAAGGATTCAAATAGTAAAACTAAAAATGTAAAATTTGAATGTGAAACTAGTGAGCAAAAACCTTTAGAGTCAAAACCTAAGTATATACTTATGAAAGATAGAAAAATACCCATAGCTAGTGATGAGGAAGTAAAAACCTTTTATAAACCATCTTTAAAAAATGAAGTAGAATACTCTAAACCAAAGTTAAGGTCAAAGACACCACCTCCTCCTAGAAGACCACCTAGTCCTCACCCTCGGCCTAAAACTCCTCAACCTAAAAGAAACCAAAATAGACCAAACCGTCATAATAATAGTTACCCAATGTGGAGTTACCCGAATCCACCAAGCTTCAATCCTTGGGGAATACTTCCACCATACATGCATCCTAGTCAACTACAACCCATTTTTGGTTCAAACAACTTTGGATCAATGAGACAATGGGGACCAAGTGGCTAAATTGCTGTCTCATTGGATTATTGGCATCTCTTCCTTGATTGACTTCTACAAGTCAAAAACGCTTTGAAGCGCTTGAAGACCACATGTTGAAGACTAAAAGGTACGCCCCTCTTTCATGCTCATCATTATATGCGTAGATTAATGAACTAGCCAATTGCATGTCCCCGTAAGTTTTTAATGCCTAGTTTAGTTAGTACTTGTATGTTAGTTAGTAGATAATCCCTTATACATATACATAATATATATATATATATATATATATATATATATATATATATATATATATATATATATATATATATATATATATATATATATATATCCATATTACTATATATACTATATACATATATAAATATATCCGCACATAACCTAGATACGTCATTTGTTGACTGTCTAGAACCAAAAGAAATTGTTCGTCCTCGAACCTTTTCTTCCCCCTTTGCCTCTTTTGAACTTTAACGTTCAACACGAAAATCTTCCGTGTCCACTATCACATAACTCATGGTGATGAAGAGAAGTGAGTTAAGTGGATTAACGTAGAAGTAGCACTTCGACCGTCGCGTCAAGAAAACTATGGATGAAACAAACTCCCGTCGCCGTCAGCACCTATCTCCGTCATTACCTCATCATTTCTCGACTCCATTCAACATCCCACGTTTACACACAATATAAATATATATATATATATATATATATATATATATATATATATATATATATATATATATATATATATATATATATATATATATATATATATATGCACATTTACTCTCACTGCCTAGAACCCTTGTCGACTTGACATCTTGACTATTTTATCCAAAATTCTCAAGAAATATTTTCTTAACGAAATGTTAATAAAATGTCAAGTATTCCTTCCTCGTGCCTATACAAACCAAATTATTTTTGATATATTATAAATCTATAAATATATGCATTTAAATATTTTGCCGTCAGAAACAAAATCCTAAAATTCCAATTTTTGGCGGGCGGCCCCCTTAAAATTAAGGGGACCGGCTTGTTATCGTGGGCGGCCCCCTTAATGTTTAAGGGGACCGGCCATCTGATGCAGCCAAAAATCATTTTCCCTCTTGAATTTTAGCCAAACACTCCCTTTTCTCAAAACACCTTCCTCCCTATCTGCTGTGTACGAAAGAACCAACACCTAAACCCTCAAAATCACCCACCAAATCACAAAATCGAGCCAAATTCACAAGGGGCAAACACTTATAACTCGATTAGCAACATATATTGTAAGTTTTTCAATACACATTTCATCTAATTTCATCTAATTTTGAGTCCATTCATGATTAGGTATTTTATTCAAATTTTTCAAATTCGAATTTTTATTGAAATTAAGTCTAGGAATGCCATTGCCAAATGCTCCCCATAGGATTAGAGTGCTTAATACACCTAGAATGTAAGTAATCTAAATCCCTCATGCCAAAATTTTGAAAAACCAAACACTCTCATTCAAAATTTGTTATACATTGTTGAAAATGCCTTAAACACTTGACTAAACTAACCACATTACAATTTCACAACTTTTAATCCTAAAAATACACTTTTTGAATCATGAAAAACGATTTTATAAACATAAGAGGGTGTTTGGATTAGGTCATAAAATAGCCGAAACCAAGTCAAAATAAATTTCACAACTAATGAACAAGTTTATAAACATGTAACTAGTCATTGTTAGTCATCAAGATACATAATTCATATGTATATTGAGAGATGAGTATGTATTTTTTTTAAAAGGGGCGTTTGGCATAATAAATTAAAACATATTTTTGAGTCAAAATATGTGTTTTCATCTTTTTAATGAGTCACTTAACATAAATACTCGTAAGAAATAGCTAGATATACAATCCAATGTTTATCTAGCCATATTTCAAAGTAGATTATGACGTATAAAGGAGCGTTTGGATGGTTTTGATTCCTTATCATAATATCCCTATAACTACTCCCTAACATCATAAAATACCTTTTAGCGAGTTAAAAATTAAAACCAAGGAACATTGTAAACTACTTCTTAGGATTTAAGTTTTAGAGTCGAAGTATGTTTACGTTCCACATAAGTAGCATATATAATATATGCAAGTCATTTTCTTATTTTTCTTTGTTTGTTGCTTTCTTGTATAGGTGAAAATGCCCAAAACTACAGTCGATGATGTCTCAAAAACAAAAGACTACATTCCAAAAGTCTCTGCCACTCCGGGCATTTCTCCCACTATTGCTTGCTTCTATCGTCCCATTGAAGATAGAAATATTCATGAGGGGAGAATTGTCTATCCATCGTTCTATGAATCCGACTATATCGAACAGATGTTCTCCAACGTCAGTCTCGATTGTCTCTACAAAATCAATGAGCCTATCATTCCCCGCTTTGTTCTTGACTTCTATAGCCAAGTGACGGTGCAAATCGATCCCAATGGCTATATCCTTATATCATTTATGATTCAAAACGAATTCATTACTCTTACTCTAGCTCAATTCGGTCAAATTCTTAAAATTCCTTACATCGGTCAAGCCGTTTTCTCAAATGAGTGGGATCTTTCATCTCTTGAGCAACATCGACTTCAACAGGGTCCTTATTACTCTGAGATTCCATCTTCCGAAGAAATTCGTCAATATCTTGGGTTAGCTCGTGGTACGACTAGCCAGAAGATCAAGTCAAAAGATGTTGACATCCATGCTAACCAAATCCTCCTCAAAGAGTTACGCCCCGACATGAAGCATTGGGAAGAACTCATTCGTGAGAATGCGTTCGGTACCGGTGGTCACCGTGATCATGTCACAGCGAGCATAGCTCATATGTTGTATTGTATTGTCGCTGAACAACCGTACAATTTGGCATATCTCTTTGTCTTCCGCATCATGTCTGCTAAAAACACTCATAATGCAAATCTTCCGTATGGCATGTTTCTCACTCGTCTCTACAATCATGTCATGGTACACTATCCACATCTTCAGAGTCCAATTTATGAGTCTATTCAACCGGTCCTTAATCCACTTGTTCGTGTCCGTGCTCGTCGCTCCCGAAGCGACAAGGGAAAATCTCGTAAATCTGTATCACTCCCACCTCGTGGTTCTACGTCTCATCAAGGAGACGATGATGATGATGATGATGCGGAGGAGGGCACATCACGTGCTAGTACACCCCATCACCTAGGACCTTCGTTGAAAACCTCCCGGATCTTGATTACACCGAGTATCAAGTTCCTTCTTATTCCGAAAGAACAGACGAACTACTCTTCAGAAGACAAACCGAGCTACTCAACACCACACAGCAGATGCACCAAGAAGTACGAGGCGGTTTCAAGTCTATTGGAAAGACAATTGGAAAGATGTTTGGAAAGAAGAAGAAGTAGACATGTTTGATGAGTGTTTAGTTGATATTGTTGATGTTATGTTTAGACATTTATATATAGTAATATTATCTTAACATTTGCTTGCCATGACTTTTATTATGTTAGATGTTAAACTTATGTCATGTTAGTACTAAGCTAGATATTTAGTTGATAAAATATGCCTATGCTTCTAATATATTTTTTTTTCTAGTCATAAATATGTATATTATTTGTTTAATATGCTATTGATAATATTTAATCATTCTTGATGTACATGATCCAAATGGAACTTGCTGCAAATACACCCTAAAAATGACCTTTTTCTGGAAATTTTTCAAATTTGGTCGCCTGGGAAAACACCAGATGGGCGGCCCCCTTAATTTCCTAGGCGGTCCCCTTAATTTTAAGGGGGCCGCCCAACAATTAAGGGGACCGGCCATCTGGACAGTAAAATTTACTGTTTTCTTTTGCATCTTGTGACCACTTTTACCTAGCCCCAGCTACCATTTCTCTTAAAGGACGAACTGGTATTGGAATCTTAACACAAAACCTCCACAATTTACCTAAACCAACCACATTTTCATACTATAAATCCCCTCCAAATAATCACTTCCCATTCCATCACACCTTACCATCCAAAACCACCATGTTATCACCAAAATCCTCCATCTCTAAGACTTCAAGGAAGCAAAGACTTGTCATCATACCACCAAAACAACCTTTCATAGACCTAACCCAAGATGACATCAAAACTCCATCACCACCACCTCAATGTTCATCCCCAAGTGCACCAAATGCTCCATAAAAAACACCCTCTACCCATGGAGCATCCTCTTCCTCCATACCATCCACTTCATCCATCAATGACTACATCAACACTCACCTAACATCATCACCAAGAGCATCATCACCACCATCCACTCAAGAACCTTCATACACCCAACTTGCCATTTCCTTATCACCCATCACACCTCTTGATGCTCATTTCTCACCATCACCAACCCCACAACCATTCTTTCCTATACCTTGGGCATTGCTTGAAGCCCATGGTGACAATTGTCTTTGTTGCATCCATAACCGAACCATAATCTTTGGTCTTAGAGATGAGATACACTACATGTTTTCATCACTTGAACACATGATTACCAACCCACCACCACCACCACCTCCACCACCTTCACCCACTACACCACCACCACCTCCATTTTCACCCAATTAAGCATATGCAATGCTTAAAAATAATTTTCAAAACCTTTTTGTATGCAAGCCCCATGGAAGATCATGTACTCCTAGGACGATTATGTAGTATCATTAGTTGTTTTTGTTTGAATGTTTGCATGCCTCATGTTGTAATCTACTTGGTTGTGTATTTATACACAACACTTTTATTAAATGAATGTTCTTATTCTACATGCTTGCTTATTGTTGTTACATATACTTGTGCTTCTAACATTTTTCTTGCAAGCGTTCCATAGCTCGTTTCCTTGGTGCCCCCAAACGAGGGGGAGTTCACATACGACACTTTTACACTTAAAACTTGTCGGTTAACCTTTTTGATTCTACAAAAAGGGGGAGAAATAGATGTAAACTCACTAAATACTTGTCTAAAAACTAATTTTTAGATTTAATGAGTTTAGATTTTGTAATCATCAAAAAGGGGGAGATTGTTGATATAAATAATGCCTAAACACGTTATTAATATTTTTCGATATCTCTACGTTTTGATAATCACAAAATGTAAAATCATTAATCGGAAAATTATGACGTAAACAAGTATTTAGTTGTAAATATCTATTTCTACAACTCAAATCACTTAAGGTATGAATAAACTAATGCTTAATGCATTGTATGATCAAAGGAACATTTTCTTAAACACTAGTTTTTTTATAAAATGTCAAAAACATTTTATATCTTTTAGAAAAACATTTTTGGTAATAAATAAAAGGGATAATTACTAAAATGCCCCGGTTGCCTAAGTGCTAAGACTATCCGTCCCGATCTCACAAAATTCTCCCCTTAGACCAGGGCAACTGATCCGACGATCCACAGGATGCCACGTCACCGACCAAAATACATAGTGTATTTTGGGCAACTTTTGATTTTTGGGCAACTATATATTGTACAAGTGGTTTTTTGGTCATTTTACATCTTATTAACTGTTTATGTATACACAGATCCAACACATTTAACACTACCATCACCAATTTCACACAATTATAACTCCCTCCACACCATCGAACCCCCATCACCACCGAACCCTCCACCGCCGCCGTAAGCCTCCACCGCCGCCGTAACCCTCCACCACAGCGATGTACGCGGAGGTATGATGGCTGCTTTGATTAGATGGCTGCTTCAGTTTAGTGGCTTTAAGGAAAGGTTGCTTGCTGATGATCTTTTCTTGACTAAAGTTGGTATTGAATGTGGTGTTGGGATCTTTACTAAGGTAATTTGTGAAGATTAATTATCTTCATTATATTATTCTTCTGTTATTATTTGCATCTTTATTATCAATCATTCATTATCACAATGAGAAGCAGCAGCATCCTGTTACACCCATCAATCGCGATCTATATCGTTCTAGGTATATTTATTTTTAATTGATGTGTTTTCTAACTGTTAATGAGTGATTTTTAAGTGACTTTAATGGGTTTTCATAATTGGTTATTTACTTATTTATATATGAAGTTATTGTAATTTGTCTATAGATCTTATCCAGTTATCCATAGTACGTAGTATATTTAGTCACGAGTTTGGAGATACTATTGTGCCACAAATTTCAAACTTTGATCTAGTATTGGTTTTTTTAGAGACATTGGTATTTGTTTACTTTCACGTAGATCGTCAACTCTTTCCGGAGAGATGGCGATCTTTGAGTATAGCATAACGCTGATATTTGTTTGAACGTTGTTATAGCTGCTTTCGATTGCTATTTTTCTTAGACACATGCTCAATTCAACCATTTGAAAGGAAAAAAGAACTATTAACCCTTTATTAAATTGTTCGTTTTTGTTGCCATTTTTTATCTAGTGATGCTTTGATGGAAGAGATAGAAGCATTGGTTAACCGACACAAAGATAGACTCCATGTGAGTGTTCTCTCGCACTTTCTTGCTATGTCCAGTTTGTGATATTTGCTCATCTGATTTGGTAATCTTTTAACAGATGGAGACATTTCAAAGTTCAAATAAGGGATATCGTGCTGAACTAAATGTAGTTACATATTGCCGGAATAGGACAGCTATTGATGACAAATCTAAGTTCCGAATACTTCTTGTAAGTACTGTTACTATAGTACTTTTAATTGCATCACATGGAAGGCAGATTGAATTCCAATTTTGCCTTTGTATTCTTGTATATAAACAAAGTGAAGATCTGAAGAAAGCAATGATTTTATTGTATTTGACATGTATTGTCTCATTATTGCGTTTTTACGTCACATATATGTTTAGTATGTTGTTTAATATATGTCATTTCGTTCACTTACCCCGTGTGACTGATTTTTTAGCTGCAAACTACACACTCACAATCACTTCACACACCCTTAACCGAATTGGAACTTGAACTCGAACAAGCACTTGGTTTGTTGCACAGATGCACCTTAATTTTTATATATATTTGAAAACAAAGAATGGTCTCTTGATCTCGCGTATCACATACTTATTCAATTAAACCCTTAAACTCATCGATTGTCACACAAATTAGACTAGTGACCCACAATGAAAACAGTCTATGCTCTTGCAAAAAAATGTGTTGGTCATACTCACCTACAAAGCATCCCCAAAGTCATGCTTCAAAACTTCCTGCATGCATTTACAGATAATAGAGTTTGAACTTGATTTTTTATGTTATGCTTAACAGTGGTATTCACTAAGCAAGATTGGGAAAGGAAATGCAATGATATCCGCAACAAAGTTTTCATATGAAAACCGTATGTCACATAAGTGGAGATGTATTCTTATATAAAGGTTCATGCTTACTTTGCTTGAACTCTTGATTTGAGTTTTATGATAACTCTTGATTTGAGTTTTATGATAACTCTTGATTACTAATTGGTTATTCTTTCCCTTTTTAAATACAGAACTTCATCAGACTTGTTGGATCTGATGATCATATGTATGCTGATTCCGCGAATGTGATGCAGTGGGTAACAGATAGCAACCTGTTGGAGATGATTGTAGATAAATTGAGCCCATCTGTGAGTACAACTTCATGTTACATGTTATTTATGTGTATACATACATATGTGACTTTAGATGCTTTCACATGTGCCATCTACTGGTTTAATATTTAGACAGCTCTCAGGGTAAAATTGTAGTTGTCATGTATAGTATACCTCTGATTGCTTCTAATACGTCCATTAAAATCCTTTCACTGATGACCTGAACCAGCGCAGATGTATTTTACGCAAACACATAAATTCAAAGTGTACCAAAATTGGTTACGTATCTCATCTGGGAATGTCAATACATTTATATATACTCTTATAGTAACTCTGATCTTCTCCAAATTGCTACAGAGTTCCCCTGAAGTACATGCCAATGCAGCAGAAACATTATGTGCTATAACTAGAAATGTGTCATCTCCTCTTGCTATTAAACTCTCTACCCCAAGGTTTGTTGACCTTTTATACTGACATTTCTGTTTATTTACTCCTTTAGGTACATGATAATATTAATGATTTTTTTTTCTCTCCACATGTTCCCCAGGAAATTCTGAACCAACTTGAAGCATTAACTCGAGAGAATGAGAAGCTGAAGTTGGAAAATAAGAAGCTGAAATTGGAGAATGAGAAGCTGAAGTTGGATGATGAGTGAAATCAATTTTAAGTCATTTAAAACTTTCTTTTAACAAACAAGATGATAGTGGAGTCGGTAAATATTTTGGTCTATCTAGTGTATTAAGTGGATATTGAAGAGTTGGTTTTGATTCAATGTGATTTGAGTAGCTTTTTTACCAATTTGTTGATTCCATACATCAGTACCCATAAGTGCATCAGTTTTGAGTAGCTTCCTTCTAACTGTTATGCCCTCTGTCATGGCCAATATATTTTTTCTTGATTCCAGCCGTCATAGTAATCCATGATATTGTTGTTCAGATTGTATCTGTTGGGATTTAAGATGCTGCTGCTCAGAATGGATACTACTTCTCATGGTACTAATTGGAAAATATTGTGTCATTCTACTTCTAGGCTTAATTATACTACTGCTGGTGTATGTCATTCTACTGCTAGGTTTAATCATACTACTGCTGGTGAAAGAATGACACTTTTCTGCAACTGATTATTTTTTGGGCAACTTATTTTTTTTGGGCAACTTTTGTATTTTGGGCAACTAATTGTATTTTTTGTGCAACTTGTGTATTTCTTGGGCAACTTGTATATTTTTGGGCAACTAATTGTATTTTTTGGGCACCTTGTATATTTTTTGAGCAACTTTTGTATTTTTTTGGGCAACTTTTGTATATTTGGGCAACAAGTGTCATTCTCTCAACAAACACTTCAATACATTAAAGAATGTATTAGTTGAACAGCAGAAGAAGGAACACGAGGCTGCTAAGAGACAAGCTGAATACATTAAAGAATGTGTCATAAGAGAGGCTGCTTTGTGATTTTCCTGCCGCTCATACTGTTGCTATACGTTTTTAATACTGCTCGTTGTAAGACACTACTGCTGCCCTTTGTGTCCCTAACACCGTCCTTTACCGATGAAGAACTCACATTATAAAGGAGTAACATCCTCAGAGTGTAGCAAGAAAGCAAAACTTGGAGTACGCAATATTTATTTGTTTTGTATTTTTTGGGCAACTTTTCCAAAAAATACAAAAGTTGCCCAACTATACCAGCAGGAACTACATAGCTGCCAGCAGGAACCAACTATACTAACAGCAGAAATGAAATAACTTCTATTTTAATAATTCCTGTGGGTATAGTTGGGCAACTTTTGTATTTTTTGGGCAACTTTTCCAAAAAATACAAAAGTTGCCCAAAAAATACAAAAGTTATTTGGCAACTTTTGTATTTTTTGGGCAACTTTTCCAACAAATACAAAAGTTGCCCAACTATACCAGCAGGAACTACATACCTGCCAGCAGGAACCAACTATACTAACAGCAGAAATGAAATAACTTCTATTTTTATAATTCCTGTGGGTATACTTGGGCAACTTTTGTATTCAAAGATCGTCACACGCATATTATTGCTACGCAATCCCACAAATTGCACACAAAATAGCACTACATTAAACAAAGTTTGAATATAAACAATCCATAGGATTCTGTTTTTCTGTTTCATTGACATCCTAATATGACCATTCAAACAGGCATGATTAAGTAGTTAAAAAGCAACAAAAACAGCACCAATCCCGCCAGTGCGATTAAACAGTTAAACTACATAGTGATATTCTATTGGTAGAGAAGAACAACAAATGTCACAAGTCTTGATATATTAGATCAACATACATGCATGATACACCATTCTGATATGCAACTTTAACACAATTGAAAATACAAGAATATCAGTTGATAAGGCACCACAGGTTTCAGTAAAAAAACTACAAAAGAATAACAAGAATTGAATGTATAAGACTTTGCCTTCTGAAGGGTGCTCAAATCCAGAATCTACAATGGCTCGAAGAAGCTCTGGTTTCAGCAAGAAGTCTCGGAATCCGGAGCTGTGAATTCCAACGTAGCCCCTGCAACATTGATTCAAGTAACAAGTTAATATCTTGGATTATCAACGTCATGATTAATAATGAATTACAAGCCACAATAACATCGATGAACTTCCACATGCAATCATTTACAGCCAAGTGAAGTATTTCATTTAGAAAATATGCAAGTGAGTTAATAGCTACAATAGTTACATGGTCATGTAGTTGTGTTATCTCTAATATCCAAATGGTAAAACAAAATAAAAACAAGCTAAAAAGAAACATGAAAAATGGTTTGAATAAGTCTAAAGTTGTCCATAGCGTAATATAATTGCATACACACGTATACAACCCTTCAAGATTATATAACTAAAAATAGTAAATAATGCACAAGTTGTAATCAGCATTTGAAACACTAATTAAATGTTGAAGTATTCAAATTTATGTGATAGAAAGTACTTGAGGTCAATTCAAACCATTTTCCTAAGGTTCAAAAAGACCCATTTTGGCACCTTCAAGTAAGGAAATTATTTGACTGGTCTAAAGTCGAAGCATACCTCAATTTAAGTGCTGTTTCTGAATCAGTGTTATCAGATCCATAGTAGCAGACAGTATCCGGGCTGAGCCTGTCCTGCTTCAAGAGACCTGCACTGCTACTTGGCACATCAGCCACTGGATTGTACTCTAGGAAACCCGGTTGAGTAGGCTGCTCACTTTGAGGGATAAAGCACTTCAATCTTTCAATCTGTAACACATGGTTAATGTTTGAGTATGCTTAAAAAATCCAATAAAAACTTCATTGAGTCTGATGTTGTAACAGGGCTATCAGAATTACTTCTCCACGAAGAACATTATTTTCAAAACCAAGCTCTCGCTCCTGGACATTGCAACACATTATAAATCAACATGTAAGAAAAAGGATAGCCTAAACCATCATATAATTGCAATATTTGATTAATGATTTATCAAGAGTTTATTACCTTGGGATTTGAACGATCAATTTCCTCAAACAGCATAGCATCCTGATATAAAAATATATTTACGATATCAGTTAAAGCTTTACAAGATTCCCATATGTTGCTCGTGGTGGTGGTGAAGAAATAAATCAAACCTTCTTTTCTTTGACTGAAATTAGACCATCATTCAGTTGTTGCTCTAATTCATGCAATTCCTGCACAGTCGCTGCATTAAGGTTACTGCTCGTTAACCGCCTACACCACATCAAGAAGATAATTAAGTGCTTTACAAGATGATTAGGGGTTCAAGTCACTAAAGCCAATGAAACTTGGTGCAGCAAGAGAGGAATTTACCAAGTAACAAGTAAACCATGAGAAATCACTTCATGAAATAATCATAGTGTGTCCTATTCTAGATGATTTTAACAGCACTAACATATATTCATAATGGTATAAACTGAGCGTTAGATGAGTACGTACGCATTTTCAGTTCTGAGCCTTGACACTTCACTTCTCAAATGTTCTAGCTCAGCTTGTTCTTGCCTCTAAACAAATGAAGTATATACATGAAATCAACATTGCATACATACAAACATAGGATAACACCTCATATAAACTTGATTCTATATAATATGGCTAGAAAAATACAAGACATAAAAACGCAATCTTGTAAATCTGTTATGAATTGTAACTGGGACACCTAGCAGGGTATGTATAAGAAGTTAATTTAGGTACGCATGTGCATACATGAAAACTTTTTTTATGGTGTAATTTAAAAAAAAGGTATACTAGTAATACATATCCAAGATATGTTTTCATGAAAAAGTGTGCAGATCCTTAATCTTCTAAATCTGCAACAAATTCATGGTATAAAAGCAAATAAATTAGATTGTGTACCATCTCAGCTTGCAATTGTGATGTAGATGGTTCTGTCGCCACTTTTTCCTTCCCAATGGCGCATTTTCTTTTTTTCGTTACCCCAATGTAAAAAGTAGGAAACTGAATTCGGTCTCATAGCTGTGATTATTGATAAATGACAATATTATAAGATTTATCTTAACCTTCCCCTCATTGGTTAATTCAGGCTCGTTACAGCAGCTAGAACATAAAACTCTTATTCAGAGAACTCGTGTCTCGGTATTTTACTTGATTTTATTAATATTACAAACCTTTCCAGAGCATAGAACTAGACGTCTGATGCCTTCTTCAAGATCCGAGTGTCCACTCTGGTCCTTAATGAGGCGCTTGAATCTGGTCCCTTGTTTGTCAAAACCAGGGTGACCTTGAACATCATCAAATTCAGATTTGACTTGCAGTCTTTGTGACGAAGCAACTTCTTTGGAGCCATCACAATAAGTGGTACGATTACAATCCAATAAACAGAATCTGTCAGCATCGCCGCCCCAGCACTCATCTGTGTTCAGCAAACAAGTGAACCATCATAAGCAACACAAACATTCAAGATAAAATAAGCACAGCAAACAAGTGACCATGAGTTACCAAAGGGAAATAATACCTGAAAAATAATTTGAAACATGTAACTACAAAATGCAGCTGTTAGCACGAAATGACTTTTTACCCGTTGACTCGTTGTATTCTCCTCATGACTGAGAGGCAATAAAAATTCTTGATCTTTACCAACATTAAATGTCTTGTGGTGTCTGAAACATCCATAAACCGAGAGTAGAGATCCAAACTGCAAACAAAATTTGGGACAGTGATAAGAACAAGTGTATCAAAATCATGTAAGTTCAAACAATTGATCTAAAATACAGAAACTTGGATAAAAAGAAGCACATACCGCGAAATAGAAAGTAACCAAAGACAAAGTCCACCTATACCAGAAATTAAGCACTTGTAATCAATACAACAACAATATTCAATTTTATGTGAGAGCTTATGGTCCCGAAAATTTGTATTCGATAGATATGCACCCTGCAGACGATGCCAACAGTAACGGGTAAAAACAAGGGCTTTTAGTACGGGTCAAAACAAGCCCTGTCAGTTATTTGACCCGCAAACACCTTTTTTATAAAAAAAATTAATGATAAATGTGTTAACTATAATTATAGAACAATGCTGAAACATAGGAATCTAAAACTTCGAATAAATACTTTTGGATGTTGTATGCATTATAAGAATAACAAATATATGTGTGGCAAATTTCAGCCTGTTTGACCCATTTCACTGTTTTAGTAGAGAAAAAAAATGGATTTGACTCGTTTAAGATAAAACACAATCCAAATTGACATAATCATACATGGATGGGCTAACATATCTAGTATAGAGTTATATAAAAAAGCTTACTGAGTATAATAGAAAAACAAGTCGGTTCCATTAATGGCAACATCAGAAACGCCAGCTGCTAAAAGCAAACAAAAAGATATGATTCAAAAAACCAGTAACCAAGCAGGATGCAATCCCTTTATACATGGCATCCATGCTTCACCATCATAAAGAAACCAATCTGTTTCTTCTTGTGTCACGTCTTTATAATTTTTTGTATTTCCTGAACCTTCATATTTCCAGATCAGATATGACGCTATAATCATGGAACCAAACACCCATATTACGCAGAGAAAGAACTTCCAGGTCAGCCAGTAATTCAGACTAGTTGTGTCACTGGCCAATGTTAGCTCCATCCTATCAAAAGCATATGAAAAATCTTTTAAACTCATTTAATTTAAATAGGCGTTTTCAAAGTATTTACCTAATGACTCCAAGTTAAAATACTTATTTCTTGTGTTTAAATAACCGAATTCTGCTACGCATATATTTATGCAGTAATTTGTTATTGGTTAGTTTAGACTTTTAGCCTGATATTAGCTGCAATAAAAATGGTTACCAAAAGGTAGAGTAAACTTATATATTCTTATTTTACCTTTTATCCTGTACAACTTGGATAATAAGAATTTGTCAATACTTTCAACACGGTAAAAGTGATTATTACCACTTCAAGTAACAGATAACAGAAGCACATGTAAGAACTATCTCATGCGCCAAGTTGTATTACAACTGATTACCTTATTCTGATTATTCAATATCACATAATCACTTTCAAATTATTAATATTAAAAAATAAATATTTAGCAGAATTGATAAATGCTGAACATCTTTTTTGACAAGAATCTAGGTCTTTTACAGTTTGACACCATTCCAACATTAAGCGCATAATAGGATTTTGTCACAGGAAGGTTGTGCCCAACCACACTAATATAAAGGCAATCATCACTTACTCATCCATCATCGCTAAAGCCTGTACTTATACCTTCTGCTACTCGTTCCCCACGAAAAACGTGACATTCCACTTAACCAGATTCATTTCTTAGTTTATCAAAGATTATGTGATCACTATTCTGTTAGCAGAGCAAAATTATTCCGTTCTAAAGCTTGATTCAGGTTATAGTATTCACTCATGATTCTCTAAAAGTGAAATTCTAAAAGCTAATGAACGAGGTGTACGCTAATAGGTGAGTATAACATAAAAAATCAAGTTCAAACTCTATTATCTGTAAATGCATGCAGGAAGTTTTGAAGCATGACTTTGGGGATGCTTTGTAGGTGAGTATGACCAACACATTTTTTTGCAAGAGCATAGACTGTTTTCATTGTGGGTCACTAGTCTAATTTGTGTGACAATCGATGAGTTTAAGGGTTTAATTGAATAAGTATGTGATACGCGAGATCAAGAGACCATTATTTGTTTTCAAATATATATAAAAATTAAGGTGCATCTGTGCAACAAACCAAGTGCTTGTTCGAGTTCAAGTTCCAATTCGGTTAAGGGTGTGTGAAGTGATTGTGAGTGTGTAGTTTGCAGCTAAAAAATCAGTCACACGGGGTAGGTGAACGAAATGACATATATTAAACAACATACTAAACATATATGTGACTTAAAAACGCAATAATGAGACAATACATGTCAAATACAATAAAATCGTTGCTTTCTTCAGATCTTCACTTTGTTTATATACAAGAATACGAAGGCAAAATTGGAATTCAATCTGCCTTCCATGTGATGCAATTAAAAGTACTATAGTAACAGTACTTACAAGAAGTATTCGGAACTTAGATTTGTCATCAATAGCTGTCCTATTCCGGCAATATGTAACTACATTTAGTTCAGCACGATATCCCTTATTTGAACTTTGAAATGTCTCCATCTGTTAAAAGATTACCAAATCAGATGAGCAAATATCACAAACTGGACATAGCAAGAAAGTGCGAGAGAACACTCACATGGAGTCTATCTTTGTGTCGGTTAACCAATGCTTCTATCTCTTCCATCAAAGCATCACTAGATAAAAAATGGCAACAAAAACGAACAATTTAATAAAGGGTTAATAGTTCTTTTTTCCTTTCAAATGGTTGAATTGAGCATGTGTCTAAGAAAAATAGCAATCGAAAGCAGCTATAACAACGTTCAAACAAATATCAGCGTTATGCTATACTCAAAGATCGCCATCTCTCCGGAAAGAGTTGACGATCTACGTGAAAGTAAACAAATACCAATGTCTCTAAAAAAACCAATACTAGATCAAAGTTTGAAATTTGTGGCACAATAGTATCTCCAAACTCGTGACTAAATATACTACGTACTATGGATAACTGGATAAGATCTATAGACAAATTACAATAACTTCATATATAAATAAGTAAATAACCAATTATGAAAACCCATTAAAGTCACTTAAAAATCACTCATTAACAGTTAGAAAACACATCAATTAAAAATAAATATACCTAGAACGATATAGATCGCGATTGATGGGTGTAACAGGATACTGCTGCTGCTCATTGTGACAATGAATGATTGATAATAAAGATGCAAATAATAACAGAAGAATAATATAATGAAGATAATTAATCTTCACAAATTACCTTAGTAAAGATCCCAACACCACATTCAATACCAACTTTAGTCAAGAAAAGATCATCAGCAAGCAACCTTTCCTTAAAGCCACTAAACTGAAGCAACCATCTAATCAAAGCAGCCATCATACCTCCGCGTACATCGCTGTGGTGGAGGGTTACGGCGGCGGTGGAGGCTTACGGCGGCGGTGGAGGGTTAGGTGGTGATGGGGGTTCGATGGTGTGGAGGGAGTTATAATTGTGTGAAATTGGTGATGGTAGTGTTAAATGTGTTGAATCTGTGTATACATAAACAGTTAATAAGATGTAAAATGACCAAAAAACCACTTGTACAATATACGGTTGCCCAAAAATCAAAAGTTGCCCAAAATACACTACGGACACGTGGCATCCTGTGGTTGGTCGGACAAGTTGCCCTGGTCTAAGGGAAGAATTTTGTGAAACCGGGTCGGATAGTCTTAGCACTTGGGCAACCGGGGCATTTTAGTAATTATCCCTAAATAAAAAGGCTTAATTCATTATAAATTTATGAATTCAAATTTTCAACCAAAATCAGTAAAAATGTTCCAGAAAAACCTTCCCCACAAAAAGACAAAACTGGCCAACGTTCAGCAAGGGCGGCCCCCTTAATTTTACTAGGCGGCCCCCTTAAAATTAAGGGGACCGCCCCCCTATTTAAGGGGGCCGGCCACGCTCCAGTAGGCTCCAGCTGTCCAGATTTTTCTCCTATAAATACCAGCCTTCCCCTGGATTTTTACTCACCTTTTGCACACCCAAACATTCTGTTTTAAATCTTGTAAATCCTTTCAAAAACCCTTTGATCATATTCTCTTAAGCATTGGTTTCTAAGTGATCCAAGCTTCCACCATCAAAGTGCAAAAGAAGAATACTCCTTCAACTAGAGAAGAAGTATTATAGTTTAACTCATATCATCATTGTAGTTGTGTAAAGTGTTGTATAGTTGTGATAAGTAGATCTAAGTGTAAGTAACTAGTTGTGTTGTAAAGAAGTAGTGTAGAAGTAGTTGTGAAGTAGTCGTGAAGAAGAAGTCGTGAAGAAGTCGTGAAGCCGTCGTGAACTCCCCCTAAAAATATCAATACATATCAAAACTCACTTACTTACATATATCTTTTAGGGCCTATTTGGTTCGGGGGGTTTACATGGGTTTGGAGTTAAAAGGTTAATGGGCCGTTTGGTTTGTTGTTAGGAATTACAATGTGTATTGGATTTGGTATGAGTTAGAATGACAATGGATATGAAAAAGTGTATGATCACGATTGTTTATGTTTGGATGACAAAATATGGTATGAAAAAGTGTATAGACATATTTGAATTTTGTAGTGGAAAAGAGAGGTGCCCACAGAATGGATTTCATAGACACAATTTGATGGGTAATGAGTCTATGACTATTATATACTCATTTCATTCCTGGACCCACTAACAAACACCTTTAATCACTATGAAAGCCATAACCCATTCCCATATACCCATACCAAACGCACCCTAAATTCAATTGTTTTGTTGCATTTTTAAATTTTGGATTTAGATACTAATCCCAATTATAAGGTTAGGGGGTTTGATATGTTTTATGAAAAAGATGGGACCACATAGTATCTCTTCCACATCTTTTTTCTTTTTCACCCTCAACTATTAATATAAATAATTTTAAATTATATTTTAATACATAATATATTTTTAAATATTATTTTCTCTATGCTAACTCAAATCCAAATCCAAATCAAAATTCTAATCCTAATCATAAACGCGTCTACAAACCAAATAGGCCCTCAATATTTGATTGATGATTTCATTCCTCATTTCAAAGTATACAATCAAACAATTGTCTAATATCAAATCAAGCCAAAACCCATACTAAAGATTCATACCAAACGGGCCCTAAGTGTTATTGAAAGAGTTAAATTGTGAGAACATTTAATTATTAATGGAACTACAATGATTTTAATAGTATGAATATAAATATTTAATATTTTAATGACATAGTTAGTACTTAGTAGTTACAAAATTTAAAATGCATATTGATTTGAATTTTATAACTTGTGTAAAATTAATATATTTAAAATTTCTAAAAATAGAAAGCGCTAAATGCACTGTAGATAAATAGTATAGATAACGATTTTAACAAAAAAACATGTGGTTTTAAGAACTTTAAGTCGCCATCATAAGTTTCATATTAAACATCAAGAATTATTACAGAACTGGTTTTGGTAGTCAAAGTTTATATTCTTTTTTTATTTTATATTAAAATAATACTGGTAGAAAACGTCAAATATGCGTAAATAGCAAGAAATTATTGAAAAGGGAGTCACAGGTCGACAAATTTATATCTTATATTATTGAAAAGGGAGTCACGGGTCGACAAATTTATATCTTATCTTATGACCATCTTTTTGGAAAACAAGTCCACTATCACTTGTATTTCCACGTATACAGAAAGCAATGTATTAAAGTAAACAATTTATGGAACAAAATGAAGAAAGTAGAAAGTAAACAATCGTCACTCATTTTTTTTGTCGATTGATCTTCAGTTCAAAGTTGAAACTTGAAAGTGGAGTGCATGACATGTATTTTTAAAGCGTTAAGTTTCATTAGTGGATCAACAACGTGTACGGTGTTAGAGTGATACCACTAATGCAATATGCTATAATGTTAAAGTTTCTTTTTCTTTTTTTACTAATATTATGTTACTTATCTTTTTAACTTTATTTCATGTAACGTATATTTTTCATCAAATTTTTTTCATTATGTCATTGAAACACTAAAATAATATCATGATTTTCCTAAGATAATGTTGGATCCTATTTTTATAGATCCTCTCATGCTTAACAAGTGGTTAACACCCTTGCTTTTGGAGATAGATGTCAAGGCTTCGATTCTCACCCCTTGCAAGGCTAGAGGTCCTTTTCTACCTTTGGTAGAACCAAAAGCAGCCTCTCTACCATAGTTAGGGGTAAGGCTGTCTACGTTTCAACCTCCCCCATACACCGTGAAAGACGGTATTGAGACTCATAACCCGTGGAAGACGGTATTGGAAGTTACTTTACTTTTAATTTTTTTCTCATGCTTAACAAGCATAGTTTCTTAATTATCATTCAACAACCTGACTTTGCCTTAATTAGCAATATCTCTCAATAACCACTAATAAAAAGATGTAAGTACTTGTCAACAAAAAAAGAAATATTCATGTTGATCCACAAAATTCTCTTATGTTGTTATTTATTTTCTTGTTTTTGAAGGCATGCCTTTTTAGTAGTGATCAATATATTATAGAGTCTTGAGTAAGCCTATGATTGCCGAAGTAATTACATAAAATGATTTTTATGCATGATATGATGCAAAATCATCAAGAATATACTAAAAGTATTTATTTATATTACACGAGGAATTTTGCGAAGCCTAAAAAATACTACAAAAATTAGGTATCTTTCGAGTTAAATTGTATATTCTTTTTTAAAATAGGGAAAATGATGCCTGCAGTCCAACTGCAGGCAATTGCCTGCTTCTCTTTGTAAAAAAGGGTGGGGACAGGGGGAAAATGTGTATCAGTCACTTACCGGAGGGGCTAAATTGTACATTTTTCAAACTTTTTACAAAGGGGAAGGCAGGCAATTCCCCTGCCCCCCAACTGCAGGTATGTTATCCCCTTTAAAATAATACAAAGTGTTTTGAAAGGACCATATTTTCATGGTCCATGATATGAAAAGTCGTGTATTTTGTTTTGTTTGTACCACGCCATGGTGCTTTTTTCTTTCGCATAAAATGTTTAATAAATATTTGAAACACTTTATAATAAAATATGAATCCCTATGAATTAATTATTTTTTAATACCTATAATGATTGAGAATATAGGAAATATGACGATCTAGAAATGCTCATTTTCCTGATTATTGGGATTTTTATTTTTAGCTTATGCGAGTACTTTAAGATTCGAAACAATAAACTGCTCAAAGTACCCTTTTGAGTTACTAAAAATTATAATAGAAGGATACTAATATATCAGAACCTCAAACTCATAAGAGGCTTAAATATTTTATCTCTTATCGAGGTGAGATGAGTTGTTACAAACTCGCGCACTTAAATTCCTGATGTCTTCCCGCATATATAACCACAAGTTACATCCCATGAGATGCATGAGCTATCGACCCATCACGCCCCAAGAGGCTATGGGTCTAATCAGTGGCGGAACTAGGATGAAAGTTCAGGGGTAGCGAAATACGAAAATTTGTTTAGGGGTAGCGAAAATTTGTTTCAGGGGTAGCGAAATACGAAAGATAGTACGAAAAACGTAAAAAAAAACCAAAAATTCCACTAAAATTCAACTACCGGGTAAAAGTTCAGGGGTAGCCCTGGGCTGTACATAGCTCCGCCCCTGGGTCTAATCCCATTTGTAATGCCTCTACAGGCCGAAAAAAATGAACATATTTGGATATGTTTTTGGTTTCAATTAAAACCACGGTAGAAGAATAGTAGGTATAGGTGCAAACACTCAAAACGCACCTTTAATGATAGTCACGGGCTACAGTTCGGGTCTTTAAATATTCGTCTTATCGTTCGTCTAGTCGCTAATGTGCTGAGCATATTCAATTTACAAAGACAAAATTGTAAGTTCGTAGTTATTTTGAAAATCGACTTTTGGTTAAACGTTAAAATTTAACGATTCTGTTGTGATGAAGAAAGATAAGTAGTCAACTCAACTTATAGCCAATACTAATCATCAAGTGAATTATTACATTTATATTTGAATGTTGAACATTAAGTAGTTGATAAAGAAATTCAATACACAAAACTTTGCTATTATTACTTTACTTTGTTGCATGTGATATAGTTTATAGAGGCTAACCACAACTACAAAATCATTGAATACGATAGATATATTATACACTTAACTAACATATGCACGTAACTATTTCCTCTTTTTATCATAATCTTTATGACTTTATCCCTGTCGAGCCAATATCCTTTTCATTGTCGCCACTTCCATCACAGCCTAACCGGAGTCGTTCACCACTCACTACTTCGATAACGATACGAGTATACAATGGGAGCAATCGAATTTGAAGCTACATTCACAAAATGATCAAATCAACGAGTTATTTTGTTGTTTAGAGGCTTTTGGTGAGGAGATCGTGTCCTCGCCAATACCTTCGTCGCCAGTTCTGTCTATCCTTGTAGTGACGGCTACATTCACAAAGTGAAAGTTTATTGTATGAAAAATTACTTAAACTTCGGTGACGAGTTATTCAAATCCGTAGTAGTCAACTAACCAAGTGACCAAGTTTCTAGTTAGTAACATTAGCGATCTAAGTGGCTTAAGTGACTTGTCTGGCAACAAACTGAAAGTTGATCAAAGTGTGGCCGAGAAGCAAATTAAATTGATCGACTATATATATACGATTTGATGTGTGTGAGTTGGTCAGTAAAAAAAGATAATTTGGTAAAAATGTTGCTAGTAAAGTAAATGTAATTTGTTTTAACAATCTAGCTAGCTTATTAAACATATCCATATGTTTGCATTTTAGAATATACTTTAGTAAATCGATAAAATCCACAAAGTGATCATACCAATCAATAAGCTAGTAACTCCAAAAATATAGAGACGGTTGTATACTTTATAGTTATTATCTTTATACAGAAAAATTTACTAAAAGAATCTTTCAGAAAACAAAAAAATTTAATTCCCCAATAGAGATCCCACACAACGAAATTGTCTCACATATTGTTGTCTCCGTCTCCTATTCTTGGCAACCAAGTTTTTTTTTTCAAGAACCCAATTTTGACTATCTCACCTTAGCTTTTTTAGTTAAAATAATAAATGGCTATAATATGTGCACGTTAGCTTTTTTTGTAAAAATATATACTTGAACATTATGTTTTGATTCACTAGCTATTAAGCATATCAACTTCTTATATAACGAGTAAACTATATTTACTGAAAAACATATAGCATGTTGTTTATAAAATACATGAACTACGTACACAGATGACATCTAAGAGGGTATCTTTGGTAGCGAAGTATTTGTTGGTATTTTAGTGTAAAATAGATTGAGTTTAATATGCAAATAAGGGTCGACACTTATTTGGATATTAACTGGACTAACGGGGGTTCCAAGGGGGCGTAGCCCCCTTGGTGGGGGTTCGGGGGCAACGCCCCTGAGAGAAGCAGGGTCCAAGGGGCGGCAGCCCCTGGCAGGGTCCAAGGGGCAGAGCCCCTGGCTGGGGTCGAGCTGCCAGGTCAGCTGGAAAATTTTTTATTTGGTATAACATTGCTATGTTAGAAATTCATTAGAATTTGTTTTTTCACCAAATAAAACATATTAAGTTGATGCTCGTTTCTGCTGATAATGCTTGGTTTCTGCTGGTATGGTTCCTGCTGATAGCAGATGGTTTCTGCTGATAGCAGATGGTTTCTGCTGATAGCAGATGGTTTCTGCTGATAGCAGATGGTTTCTGCTGATAGTTGTTGGTTCCTGCCGATAGTGAACTGTTCCTGCCGAACGGTTCCTGCTGAACGGTTTCTGCTGCAAGTGCAGAGTATAACTGTTTTACAGTTATTAGGTACTAATAACCACCCCTATAAACCGTCTTATATATTCTCTAATTCGTACAGAGAAAAGAGAAGGCTGATCAACCATATTTGATCACGTTTTTACTGCAAACATACAATCATTCACAAACTTGAATCAATTAGATTTTATCCGGTCGTTAATTGGTATACACTCCAATTTAATCGATCTGAAAGCGTACTATTCGTGACTTCTAATTGCTATCAGGATACCAATCTCACCCCAATTACCACACATAAACAACAAAGATCGATTAAATTTCGAACAAGATGGCAGGAGAATCAGTACGTGATATGACATCAAAGTTTGTGAAGTTAGCCAAATTCGAAGGGCAAGATTTTCGAAGATGGCAGAAGAAGATGCAATTCCTGTTAACAACTATGAAAGTTGTGTACGTTTTAACAACACCAGCACCGGAGGAAGTGGAGGGTGAAACCATTGATCAAATCAGAAAACGCAACAAGTTCTGGAATGATGACTTCATATGTCGTGGAACAATTTTAAACGGTATGTGTGATACTCTTTTTGATATTTATCAAAACATTGAATCTGCAAAAGAATTATGGGACATGCTTCAGGCCAAGTACATGGCAGAAGATTCATCCAGTAAGAAATTCCTAGTTAGTGATTTCATGAATTACAAAATGATAGATGGACGTTCTGTTATGGAACAGTACAACGAGTGTCTTAGTATACTTGGTCGCTTTACCCAACATGGTTTAAAAATGGATGAATCCATTGCGACAGCATCTATTATTGACAAATTTCCGCCTTCTTGGAAGGATTTCAAAAATAATTTGAAACATAAGAAGGAAGAATACAATTTGGTCGAGTTGGGAAGTGCCATAAGTATTGAGGAAGGGTGTCGTAGGATGGAGAAAACATGGGTGAATGAAAAGGACAAGGATATTGGCGGATCTAATGTCAATATGGTTGAAGAAACTAATTCTAGTTTCAAAAAGGGTTCGAATTCTAAGAACAAGAAACGAAAGTTTCAAGGTAATGATTACAAAAAGGGAAGTGTAAAGAAAGCAAAACAGTCCAACGATGGTGGCTGTTGGAAATGTGGGAAACCTGGACATTTCAAGCGTGATTGCCGTAGTGGAAAAGGCAAAAACGAGGCTGGTACTAGTGGTGGATCCAAAGGGGATCCGAAACAAGCAGGTACAATATTAACAGTTAATAATAATTCGGATTTGAATTATGTATCGTTAATTTGTGAATCATTCTATGTACAGGATGATGAGATCGCTTGGTGGTATGATTCTGGTGCGACATGTCATGTTTGCAAGGACCGAAGATGGTTCAAGAAATTTGCAACAATTGATGATGGACGTGTTCTTACTATGGGAAATGTCGCAACAGAACCAATACTTGGAATTGGACTAGTAGATATAACTTTTACTTCTGGAAAAACAATTTCGTTATGTAATGTTTTATATGTGCCCGGAATCCGGAAAAACTTGTTGTCCGGTGTGTTATTAAATAATTGTGGGTACAAACAAGTGTTAGAATCCGATAAGTATATCTTGTCGAAACATGGTTCTTTTGTTGGATTTGGTTATTTGTGTAATGGGATGATTATGCTTAATTTAGATATGCCTTCTTCTTTTAATTCGATTTGTATGGTTGATTCTATTTCTAGTGTTAAACTTAGTAACATGGAACTATGGCATGCTAGACTAGGACATGTTCATTATAAAAGAATGAAAGAAATGTCTAAAATGAGTATGATTCCATCTATTGATTTAGACCATAATAAGTGTAAAACTTGTATGCTTACTAAGATCACTAGAAAACCATTTAAAACAGCAAATCGTGAATCCAAACTGTTAGACCTTATTCATAGTGATCTATGTGATTTGCATGCTACTCCATCTCTAGGAAACAAGAAATATGTCATAACTTTTATTGATGATGCATCACGTTATTGCTATATTTATTTATTGCATTCAAAGGATGAAGCTCTTGATAAATTTCGTATTTATAAACAAGAGGTAGAGCTTCATCAAAAGGATTTGGTAAAAATCTTACGTACCGATCGTGGAGGGGAGTATTATGATCCGGTATATTTCCAATCTACCGGAATAATACACCAAACTACGGCTCCATATACACCACAACAAAATGGTGTGGCTGAAAGAAAGAATAGAACATTGAAGGAAATGGTGAATTCAATGTTATCTTATTCTGGGTTAAGTGAAGGATTTTGGGGAGAAGCCATGTTAACGGCTTGTTACTTGCTAAACCGTATTCCCGGTAAAAGCAACAAGAAAACCCCATATGAACTTTGGCACAAGAAATCACCAAACTTGAATTTTCTCAAGGTTTGGGGATGTAGGGCTGTGGTTAGGCTCACGGAACCTAAAAGGAAAACTTTAGGTGAAAAAGGTATAGATTGCATATTTATTGGTTATGCTGAAAACTCATATGCTTATAGATTCTATGTATTAGAACCTAATGAGTATGTTTCTGTGAACTCAGTAATAGAGTCACGAGATGCAATCTTTGATGAAGAAAGATTCACATCTATACCTAGGCCAAGGGACATGATTCATAGTTCGAAGGAACCGGTTAATACCGAGGATGTTCCATCAACTAGCTCTGAACCAAGAAAGGGTACAAGAGTAAGAAAAGCCAAAGCTTTTGGTGATGATTTTCAACTATATTTAGTTGAAGGATCTAGAAGTGAAATTAATTTTCATGGGAGTACTTGTGGGAGAACTTGGATAAGTTCAATTTCCAGGAAAGTTCTCCCACAAGTACTCCCATGGATTCACAAGTAAAGCTATTACCTAATAAAGGTAAAGCGGTGTCTCAACTTGAATACTCGAAAAGGATTGGATCCTTAATGTATGCTATGATAAGTACTAGGCCGGATATTGCTTATGCAGTTGGCAAGCTTAGTAGGTTTACTAGCAATCCTAGTACATTTCATTGGCGAGCTTTGGATCGAGTATTTCAATATTTGAAAGGAACAATCGATTATAAGTTAACTTACATCGGATTTCCTTCGGTAATTGAAGGTTTTAGTGATGCAAGTTGGATATCCAATAAAGAAGATCATTCTTCTACATCTGGATGGGTGTTCCTTCTTGGGGGAGGTGCCATTAGTTGGGCATCTAAGAAACAGACTTGCATAACAAACTCAACTATGGAGTCTGAGTTTGTTGCTTTGGCAGCAGCTGGTAATGAGGCTGAATGGTTAAGGAATTTGCTTTATGAAATTCCATTGTGGCCAAAGCCTATTTCTTCTATTTCTATCAGGTGTGATAGTCAGGCTACTTTGGCTAAGGCTTATAGTCAAGTGTATAATGGCAAGTCAAGACACTTAGGTGTGAGACACAGCATGGTTCGTGAGCTCATAATGCATGGTGTCATATCCGTTGAGTGGATTGCAACTCATCGGAACTTAGCTGATCATTTAACCAAAGGGTTATGTAGAGATCTCGTGAAAGGATCAGCTGTGGGATTGGGTTTAAAGTCCATATGAAAGCTCTCATGTTGAGATACCCAATTCACCACCTAATATGACGTTAGGTGCTGAATTTTGAATGTGGAAAGCTTAACATCTAGAGTTTGGAACACAACATTAAATTATCCCAAAGGTATGTGTTCGGTACTGCAAGATAAGGAAGGTTGAAGTGTTCTTCTTAATAATTCTTTTGAAAAATTGCATTTGCAGGTGCAAGACTAAAAGAATTACCTATTTGAGTACGAAGTTTAGCTGCTTCAAGAAGTTGGGACTTGGCTTCGATGTACTTAAAGAAAGGATAGGGACATAGGCTAGTAAAATAATGTGTCAAGTAAGATATTGTGTATGAAAAACTAATGTGTATATTATCTTCATGTATTCAATAGTGATATTACAAGGTTCAATCTTTCGGGAAACCTTGATATCCGAATATTTGGAATGTGTAATATACTAATGTGAAATTCAATCGTCTCGACATTTCATTTATGCATTAGTTTGATTGTTTGCTGTGAACTAGTTAGTTAATTTATGATTACACTAAAATGGGGGAGGTTTGTTGGTATTTTAGTGTAAAATAGATTGAGTTTAATATGCAAATAAGGGTCGACACTTATTTGGATATTAACTGGACTAACGGGGGTTCCAAGGGGGCGTAGCCCCCTTGGTGGGGGTTCGGGGGCAACGCCCCTGAGAGAAGCAGGGTCCAAGGGGCGGCAGCCCCTGGCAGGGTCCAAGGGGCAGAGCCCCTGGTATAACATTGCTATGTTAGAAATTCATTAGAATTTGTTTTTTCACCAAATAAAACATATTAAGTTGATGCTCGTTTCTGCTGATAATGCTTGGTTTCTGCTGGTATGGTTCCTGCTGATAGCAGATGGTTTCTGCTGATAGCAGATGGTTTCTGCTGATAGCAGATGGTTTCTGCTGATAGTTGTTGGTTCCTGCCGATAGTGAACTGTTCCTGCCGAACGGTTCCTGCTGAACGGTTTCTGCTGCAAGTGCAGAGTATAACTGTTTTACAGTTATTAGGTACTAATAACCACCCCTATAAACCGTCTTATATATTCTCTAATTCGTACAGAGAAAAGAGAAGGCTGATCAACCATATTTGATCACGTTTTTACTGCAAACATAAAATCATTCACAAACTTGAATCAATTAGATTTTATCCGGTCGTTAATTGGTATACACTCCAATTTAATCGATCTGAAAGCGTACTATTCGTGACTTCTAATTGCTATCAGGATACCAATCTCACCCCAATTACCACACATAAACAACAGTATTTAGGATTGTTTTGAAGCAACTAGCAACTAACGTTAGCGTTTGACATAAAATGTTTGTAGAAAACAAGCAACTAGCGTTCTTAATTTTTCTAAATGCTCCAAATCAAAATGCTACTTCGAATAGCATTTACGAGCAACTATCGTTTTCACTTACTAATTATAACTATAAAACTATTACCAAACTCTTTATCAAAACAAATAGGTATTGTTCTTGTTACTGCTTTCTGCTACAACTAACTACTAATGCTTTTTGTTACCGTTATTTTCGTCAAACATAGCATAAGTATATGCATGATTTTCTTTTGTTTCATCAATACTTCTAGTACATATACTAAAACAAATTTGACCAAATTTTTTATTAGAAGTATTTTTAGTATAATTGATATTTTTCAATTATGCATTTTAGTAGTAAAAGTTAACTTAGGATAACTTAAAATAGAAGTGTGAGAGTTAATATTGAATGTAGAGAGTATACACTTAACCGAAAATAAATGTAAAAAAACTAAGAAATAAAGATGCAAATCAGGAAAGAGTTAAACAAATATCTGGCATATAAAGATGTTTTTGTTGGTATCCATGTAGAGATGTTTGGCCTTATTGAAAAGAATTACAGTATTACTAGTATATATTTATCGCAAAAATATTTTATCCAATCAGTAAATTAATATGGCCATGCTAACTCAAATTATTCATTTTTTTTTTTATACTATAAAAGTTAACTCAATTTTAATCGTTATCACTTATAATCATTTGGTCATCAAGTCATACTTAAACTATAACTCTAACAAACTATTTTTTTATAATAGATAGTGTTTGAAATATGACGCTATTATTTCGAAATAATTACAACAGAAGTTTCTAATGACCTTCTCAAAAAACCACTATATAAACACAACACATAAACCTCAAAAACCTCATTCACCACTCGTGCTTCATAAACTAAAAATAGATAAGTGAAGTGGTGACATCAAGAACATCATTAAAAAAACATCATCATTCATCACTCATTTCATTTGATCAAACAAAAAATGATGAGTGACATCCTTAATGTTCCAAACTTTGGTATATTTCATAATTCTACAATAAACCCTTTGCTAAATCCAGTTTTCTTACATGGGTGTGTTTCTTTGATCCAGTTCTTGTTTTTGATATTTATATTAGTCTCATTGGTTGTTAAAAGATTAAGGGTTGATCGAAACGATGTTTCGAAACAAAGCTTTGGCTGTTTGTATTACAAACAAGCTTTGTTTTGTTGTGTGACTCTTTCAGTTTTTAGTCTTGCTTTGTGTTTTTGGAATAGTTTTTATTGGTATAGGAATGGTTGGAATGATGAGAAGATTGTGACACTCTTGCATGGTGGTCTAGGAACACTTGTTTGGTTATTTGTTTGTGTTTATTTGCATACAATTGTTTCGAATTCGTCGACAGAATCTAGGAAGTATCCGTTTGTTTTAAGGTTTTGGTGGGTGTGTTTCTTTACGGTTTCTTGTTATTCACTTGTGGTAGACTATGTTTACTATAAAAAAACAAGTAGTTTGATTTCGATGTTCTTTGTGTCTGATTCTGTGTCTAGTTTCATGGGGTTGTTTCTTTTTTTCGTGGGGTTGTCGTATAAAAGTGAGGAAGAAGGTCGAGATGGTAATCTTGAGGAACCACTATTGAATTCGGGTTCTGTTAGTAATAAGGGTGAAATTTCATCAACTTATGATAAAGCAAGTTATTATAGCTTGTTAACATTTTCTTGGATGAATTCGGTTATTGCAAAAGGTAATAAAAAGCCATTAGATCTTGAGGACATCCCTCAGCTCTCAGATATTGATAGTGTGAGAAAAGTGTTTCCTGTTTTGTTAAATAAAGTAGAGTCTTTAAGCAATGGGAGTACTCAAATTACAACATTTGGTCTCACAAAAGCGCTATTCTATATCGTGTGGAAGGATGTTGTGATCACGGGTTTGTTAGGTTTAGTATCTTCGTTGGCTAGTTTTGTCGGTCCTTACCTCATAGACTCATTTGTTCAATACCTGAATGGTATCCGAGCTTATGAATACCAAGGTTTTGTTTTAGTGGCTGCATTTTTCGTGTCAAAGATTATAGGGTGTTTCACACAACGACATTGGTACTTTAAGCTGCAACAAGCTGGAATTAGAGCCCGTTCTGCTATTGTTGCCATGATTTACCTAAAGGGTTTGACCATTTCTGGTCAGTCAAAGCAAGGGAACTCGAGTGGTGAAATCATCAACTTCATGGCTGTTGATGCAGAAAGAATAGGTGACTACGCTTGGTATATGCACGATTTTTGGTTAGTGTTTGTGCAAGTAGGTATCGCATTACTACTTTTATATAAAACCTTAGGACTAGCCGTCATATCTTCATTCATCGCTACAGTTCTCGTATTGTTAGCTAATTATCCACTAGGAAACATACAAGAAAAACTTCAAGATGATTTGATGAAATCGAAAGATAAACGGATGAAATCAACATCCGAAATCTTAAGAAACATGAGGATTTTAAAACTTCAAGGTTGGGAAATGAAGTTTCTGTCGAAAATTGTCAAACTTCGTGACGAAGAAGAAGGGGCACTAAAGAAGTATATGTACACTCTGTCCATGACTTCATTTATTTTTTGGGGTGCACCAATTATTGTGGCGGTGGCCACTTTCGCTACATGTTTGTTTGCTGGTATCCCGCTTGAATCAGGGAAAGTTCTTTCTGCACTCGCAACTTTTAAAATACTTCAAGAGCCGATTTACAATCTTCCAGACTCGATTTCAGTGTTTTTCCAAACAAAAGTCTCACTTGATCGCATTGCCACATTCCTTCGCCTGGACGACATAGATTCTAATGCTATCAACAAGGCTCCACATGGTAGTTCTGAAACGGCTATTGAAATTATAAATGGGAATTTCGCGTGGGGTAGTAGTGTGTCTTCTAACCCGACACTCAAAGATATAAACATTAGAGTGAATCATGGTATGCGTGTTGCTGTTTGTGGGACCGTTGGGTCAGGGAAGTCAAGTTTATTGTCGTGTATATTAGGTGAGGTGTCTAAGGTGTCGGGAAGTGTGAAAGTAGAAGGTACAAAGGCGTATGTAGCTCAATCACCATGGATACAAAGTGGGAAGATTGAAGATAATATCTTGTTTGGTCGGGAGATGGATCGAGAGAGGTATGAGAAGGTTTTAGAAGCATGCTCGTTGAAGAAAGATCTTGAAGTTCTTTCGTTTGGTGATCAAACGGTTATTGGTGAGCGTGGGATTAATTTGAGTGGTGGTCAGAAGCAGAGGATACAGATTGCTCGGGCTCTTTATCAAGATGCTGATATTTATCTTTTTGATGATCCGTTTAGTGCTGTTGATTTTTTTTTGTGAAAAGGAGAACTATAATATATAATCACAAAAAATGTACACAGCTTTTTTAGGTAGTCATGGACATGCCCATGCTAACACTAAAAAACCTCCAGATTAAAAAACAACCTACCTAACAATGAGGTTATTCAACATTACTATGCAGTAACCTACCTAACATTAGTGCTGTTGATGCTCATACAGGAAGTCATCTTTTCAAAGTAAGCATTTTTTGATAATCCTTTTAGTGTGTATTTAAAAATTCTGTCACGTTATTTGAATGTTCATGTGTTTTTTTCTTCAATGACAGGAGTGTATGTTGCAATTTTTGGACTCGAAGACTGTCATTTACATCACACATCAAGTTGAGTTCTTACCTGCCGCAGATCTTATTCTGGTGAGTCTTTGATTTTCATTTAGTTTGTACATATCAGCACATAAAGGTATTGCATTTCATAACATAAAGGTATTGCATTTCATAATTTCCTATAAATCCTAAATTGAAAGAAAATGTCTAAAGGACTGAAATTTCTAATCCCGTTGTTTCATACTAAAATTATGTCCTAAATACATGTCCATTTATCTTGTACATATGAACACATGTCTCACTGATGTAACACCTTTATAATCAGGTTTTGAGAGATGGAAGAATCACACAAGCAGGAAAATACAATGACATTCTAGATTCAGGAAGCGACTTTATGGAACTTGTAGGTGCACACAAAGAAGCTTTATCATCCATTGATTCCATAGGAACAACCGGTGATCAAGTACAATCAGATAGTTCCACAAAGAACACAACCAACACTCAGAATGATAAAACAGATGATATCTCGGGTTCAAAAGCACAACTTGTTCAAGAGGAAGAAAGAGAAAAAGGAAGAGTAGGTTTCTCAGTCTACTGGAAATACATAACAACCGCTTACGGAGGGGCACTTGCACCACTCATAGTATTGGCACAAGTCGTCTTCCAAGTACTTCAAATTGGAAGCAATTATTGGATGGCTTGGGCTTCTCCAGTATCAGCTAGTGATCCAGCTCCTGTCGAAGGCTCAACACTAATCATTGTTTATGTAGCTTTAGCAGCTGGAAGTGCACTATGCATACTTGCAAGAGGCTTGCTTCTTGCAACTGTTGCATATAAAGCTGCTGCTATTCTATTCCACAAGATGCACTTGTCTATTTTCCGGTCCCCCATGTCTTTCTTTGACTCTACTCCAAGTGGACGAATACTAAATAGAGTAAGGAACCACCTTCTATTCTTATTCATACTTATTTTTCTAGAATCTAGATGTAGCAAAATGAGCAGGTCAAACACATTGGCTAATGGGTCAAAACAGGTCATTTTTATTCGGGTTGAAATGGTCGAAACACTTTTTGTCCCAACCTTATATTTTCTATAAATAATGCATGCGTAATAACATAACCAACTTTGATTTGATTTCTAATTCAAGTAACTACCTTATTATCGGTTAAGGTAATCATAAGATCGATTTGACCATGTTAATTTGTTTTAAGCTGTTGTTTTTGACTTAGCATCTTTTAATTTATAGGCATCTACAGATCAAAGTGCAGTCGACATGCAAATTCCTTACCAAGTCGGATCATTTGTATTTGCCATCATTCAGCTTCTTGGAATCATTGCAGTTATGTCACAATGTGCTTGGCAAGTGATCATAGTGTTCATTCCTGTTGCGGGAATGTGCATTTGGTTACAACAATATTACTTGCCATCAGCAAGAGAAATGGCACGTTTAGTTGGAGTATGTAAAGGTCCTGTGATACAGAATTTTTCTGAAACAATATCGGGATCTACCACCATTAGAAGCTTTGATCAACAAAACAGATTTCAAGACACGAATCTGAAACTAAATGACGATTTTGCTAGACCAAAGTTTCATGCTGCTGCTGCTATGGAATGGTTAGGCATACGGTTGGATACGCTGTCATCTTTTACTTTTGTTGTGTTTTTAATTTTCTTGATATCTATCCCGGAGGGAACTATTGATCCTAGTATTGCGGGCTTGGCTGTTACATATGGACTTACTTTAAACACTTTACAAGGATGGGTTGTGTGGACTTTAACCAATCTTGAAAACAAAATAATTTCCGTGGAAAGAATATTTCAGTATTCTTCTATTCCGAGTGAACCTCCACTTGTTATAGAATCAAATAGGCCCGATGATCAGTGGCCGTCACAGGGTGAAGTCGATATACGTCATCTTCAGGTACTTAAATCATACTATTTTCTTCAATAATGATACTGTACTAGTCAAGTAAACACTATTATTGAATCTGGTGAGTTCTTTTGAAAAGGTTCGGTACGCACCACATATGCCACTTGTGTTACGAGGTCTAACGTGCACTTTCAGTGGTGGAAAGAAAACTGGGATTGTAGGAAGAACCGGTAGCGGGAAGTCAACTCTGATACAGACACTCTTCCGCCTTGTGGAGCCTGCAGCTGGACGGATTCTGATAGATGAGTTAATATATCCACAATCGGACTTCATGATCTTCGTTCAAGATTGACCATAATTCCTCAAGATCCAACCATGTTTGAAGGAACAATCCGTAGCAACTTAGATCCCCTTGAAGAGTATACAGACGATAAGATTTGGGAGGTAGCTAAATTACATAATAATGATTTCTATGCTTTCAAACATCATATTGTGCTATATGGGGTGTTTGGGGTTGCTTACTTGCTTAATATAATTGCTTGTTTGGTTAATGCTTTTTAAAATAAGCAACTTCAATATGTTTTCTTTAACTTTTAAACAATCAAATATCCCAAACCCGTTCAAATTAAACTTCTTATCTTCTATATTAAAAACGCATTAAGCAGATATAATGCTCCCATAATCTAACAATAATTGTTATTACCTTAGGCACTCGATAAGTGTCAACTTGGAGATGAAGTGAGGAGCAAGGAAGGGAAACTCGACTCACCAGGTCGATTTTGTTCATAGTCTTTATATTAAGCATTTTCATCTTATATTACAGTGTCTTATTAGTTTTCATTTTACACAAATAGTTACCGAGAATGGAGAAAACTGGAGCATGGGTCAAAGGCAGCTTGTGTGTCTAGGGCGGGTGCTACTCAAAAAAAGCAAAGTCCTGGTACTTGACGAAGCTACTGCATCAGTCGATACTGCAACTGATGGAATGATTCAACAAACACTCAACCGACACTTTAATGACTCTACTGTTATAATGATTGCACATCGGATCACATCTGTGCTTGATAGTGACATGGTTCTGGTTCTAGAACAAGGTACGTTAAGCAATTTTGTCAGCTCTTGTGTATGTTTCCATTAAAGTCTTGATCTAAGAAAAAAATTTTCTGTATAGGTTTGATTGAGGAATATGATTCTCCAACAAAGTTGCTGGAAGATAAATCATCTTCGTTTGCAAAGCTTGTTGCTGAGTATAGTATGAGATCGAGTTCCAGTTTTGAAAACTTAGCAGCGACAAAATAATTTGAGTGCAAAAATTGGTGCTTGATGATCTGATCTCGATTAATGCTCGAAAGTGCATGTAGACATCAGAAGCTATGGTGGCGTTTAGTTGGAAAACATTTTCCTTCATTTCCTTTTTCTTGTTTTGTAAAAAAAGGAAGGGGAGTTTTATCTCCACAAAACAAGTAAAATTTTAGAAAACGCGTTTAGTTAGAGAAACATATGTTTGTGTTTTCCATTTTGCAAAACTAGAAAACATGTTCAAGTAGTGTTGTTTTCTATCTCCATTCTCTATTCACCTTTATAATATTATAAAAATATCTTCAAAACACAAAAACAAATATTATAAACTAACAAACTAAATTATAAAATAACTAAAAAAATCTAATACGACAAAATAAAGAATTAAAAAAGTAAAATATAAAATCAAATAACATGAAAAAATCTTCAATCGACAAATATACGTTTTCGTCCGATTTTTTACGTTTTCGTCCGTTTTATTACGTTTTCGTCTGTTTTTTTACGTTTTCGTCCGATTATTTACGTTTTCGTCCGATTCTTTATGTTTTCGTCTGTTTTTTTACGTTTTTGTCCAATTTATTACGTTTTCGTCTGTTTTTTTACGTTTTCGTCCGTTTTATTACGTTTTCGTCTGTTTTTTAACGTTTTCGTCCGATTTTTTACATTTTCGTCCGATTCTTTACTTTTTCGTCCGATTTTTTACGTTTTCTTCCGATTCTTTACGTTTTCGTCTGTTTTTTTTACGTTTTTGTCAGAATTTTTACGTTTTCGTCCGATTCTTTAAGTTTTTGTCCAAATTTTTACGTTTTCGTCCGATTCTTTACCTTTTCGTTCGATTCTTTACGTTTTCGTCCGATTCTTTATGTTTTCGTCCGATACTTTACGTTTTCGTCTATTTTTTTTACGTTTTGGTCTGAATTTTTACGTTTTCGTATGTCTATTTACGATTTCGTCCTTTTTTTACGTTTTCGCCAGTTTTTTAACGTTTTCATCAATATTTTTACGTTTTCGTCTGTTTTTTACATTTTCATTTGTTTTTTTACGTTTTCTTTCACTTTTTACGTTTTCACCCGTTTTATTATGTTTTCGTCATCTCTTTTATGTTTTCTTACGTTTTCGTCCATTTTTTTTACGTTTTCTAAATTAGAGTGTTTTCATCCATTTTTTTACATTATCGTCAATTTTTTACGTTTTCGTCTGTTTTTTTACGTTTTTGTTCACTTTTTTTACGTTTTCTTCTGTTTTTTACGTTTTCGTCAGTTTTTTACGTTTTCGTCTGACGAAACCTAAAAAAATGTAAAAAAAGGCAGAAAACGGAAGACAACGTAAGGAAATAGACAAAACCGTAAAAAAATGAACGAAAACATAAAGAAAATACGAAAACGTAAAAATTCAGACGAAAACGTAAGAAAAGGGACAAAAACGTAAAGAATGGACAAAAACGTAAAAAATGGACGAAAACGTAAAGAATCAGATGAAAAAGTAAAAATTCAGACGAAAACGTAAAGAATCGGACGAAAACGTTAAAATTCTGACGAAAAAGTAAAAAAAACAGACAAAAAAGTAAAAAAAACAGACGAAAACGTAAAGAATCGGACGAGAACGTAAAAAATCAGACGAAAACGTAAAAAATCGGTCGAAAACGTAAAAAATGGACGAAAACGTAAAGAATCGGACGAAAACATAATGAATCGGACGAAAACATAAAGAATCGGACGAAAACATAAAGAATCGGACGTAAACTTAAAAAATCAGACGAAAACGTAAAAAATCGGACGAAAACGTAAAGAATCGGACGAAAACGTAAAGAATCGGACGAAAACGTAAAAATTCAGACAAAAACGTAAAAAAACAGATGAAAACGTAAAAAATCGGACGAAAACGTAAAAAATCAGACGAAAACGTAAAAAATCGGACGATAACGTAAAGAATCGGACGAAAACGTAAAAAATCAGACGAAAACGTAAAAAATCGGACGAAAACGTAAAAAATCGGACGTAAACTTAAAAAATCGGACGAAAACGTAAAGAATCGGACGAAAACGTAAAAAAACAGACGAAAGCGTAAAGAATCTGACAAAAACGTAAAAAGTCGGACGAAAACGTAAAGAATCGGACGAAAACGTAAAGAATCGTCCAAAAACGTAAAGAATCGGACGAAAACGTAAAAAAACGGACGAAAACGTAAAGAATCGGACGAAAACGTAAAAAATCGGACGAAAACGTAAAAAATCGGACGAAAACGTAAAGAATCGGACGAAAACGTAAAAAATGGCTGGATCGACGCCGGCGAGGGTGGTGATGCTGATGTGGAAATAGAGTAGAAATAGGAAATAGGAAATAAGGAAAACAAAAAAAAATGTTTTCTTGTTTTCTTTGTTAGGGATGGAAATAGAAATTTTGTGTTTTGGAAAACATTTTGTTGGAAAACGCTAATTTGAACGTGATCTAAACAAGGGTGTTTTCCTCCAACTAAACGCACCCTATATGTTTCCACTGTTTTCTAGATTTTTGTTTTGGGCAAGATTAATTAAATAGTTTCTTCTTGTAACTTGTTTAAAATTTACCAATGTACTTAAAAATTAAAGATAATTATCAATAGAGTTTTAAATCTTATAATAAACGGATCCTTCTTTCAGTATCATATACTAGTATATAATTTCCTTTTAGGTGAAACTATGCAAAATTACAATCAATACAATTTCTTTGATGTTCAAGAACTAACCATGGTCTGCTAAATGGTTTGTACAAGGTTGGGGACTTTGCTCGATGTAATGTCGAAACTAATAGCCATTTTACATTGAGGCTGAATTGCTGATACACTTCTCTTACTGATGACAAGAATCCTTGAATATATTGAAAAATAAGCATTTTAACTTCTGAATCTGGTTATATTAGATGAAAGTCAATAAAATGAGTAATCGACTCAAAAGTCATATATTTTAATGCTTAATGATTTCATCCAAATGTTGAATATATTCACCAATATAATCATTAACCACACAGTACACAGTTTGACTTACTGAACAAGTAAACTGTGTAAACTGACTTCAGATTCTGTATGATTTAAAGTAGTATTATTAAAATAAAACAAAAAACAATCTTGCTTTCAACAACTTCTTGCTGATACAGATATCCTATTGATAACAAACGATCCTTCAAATCTATCGCAAAAGAAGACTTTGAACTTTATCAGATGATAACGTCTTATTCCTGAAACATGTTTAGTAGCTTCTATCAATACTATAAACACTATAATATATGTTCAATATATGTTCTTCCATTGACATGGATATGAAAAAAAAACTGAGTGAAGTTGATGAGAGTAAAAAGTTTGACTCAAAAGTCAAATATTTTTATGGTTCACCATTTTGTCCCAATGTAGAAGTTTTTTATGTAAATCAAAACATGTGTATGATATTAAATTACTTATAAAACTTTACTGAATATGATTATAACATGATTATCTCCAACATCATGTAAAATCCAATCATGAACACAGTTGACTTTCTGAAGAAGTCAACTGTGTTATCTGAACATCATGAGTTAACTTTTCTAACATCAAAAATTCAAACTGCTTATAAAAACCAGTTACTTCACTTTTAAAGTTAATAATTATACCTTGTTTTAACTGTAAACATCTTGTATTGAAGACTTGAGTCATCAATCCCACCTCCTTGTACTTTAATTTCAAGGCCTGCGTGATGAGGGCATGATCTAGTAAGCAAAAAGCATAAAGTATAAACCAATTAAACACAATCTACCAACACATTTATCTATTGACTTTTAACTCTTTTAATTAATGTTATTTTTAAAACACCCCTGGTTCGGCTAGCCAATACATGTTATTATACATATTGTACGAACTAATAAAACACACAAAACTTCATACAATTTATATGCAAACAAGTTGATGGTATATATGGTTTTGAAACTGGATCGGACCAACGGGGAATGGTTTGGCTAGTCAATAAAAATCGTCCGAAAACGAACCAGAGGAGACCGGTCGGAACCGGTAAAAACGGGTGAACCGGGCCGGACCGGGATCATTTTCTTCTTGTTTTTCTCCGGTTAATCAACTCGTCATTGTTATTTTGTTGGTACCGGGACTTAGTCACAGGGTACCCGCCGCCACAACGCGCGGGTACCCTTCTAGTTATTCTTACATGAAGATAAACGAAAAATAAAAAGTCAAACAAGACAAAACCACCTCATTGGTTCACAAATGAATTAAAAGTATTCTGGTTAAAGTAATTGGACAAAACTCAGTTATATGAATTTATACAACCAAATTAGTTTCTTAACAGATGTTCGTAACTTAATCACCTTTGTGTGCTCATTGCTTCCCAGTCATGGAAACTCCGCGCTGAAGGAAATTAATCAAACATTAGGATGGATAGCAACACATGTATTAATTTAAAATTGGAAATGAAGTGAACATAAACCAGAGAAAGTACCTGTTATAAATTTATAATACTTATTTGTGACTTGGCTTCTGAAAGTATTGGCTGAAGCATGATAAAAGAAGACTCTTGGTTTTGTTCACTTCTCTATGTAGCTGAAGGATACATATGTCGATGTTTGTATCATGGATGTAAAACCATACGACTGAAGCTGCCATGTAAACCCAACGATACGCAGACCTTCCAGCTGAAAAATGCTCTGTGGAAGATGACTTATGCCCGTACCTTCTATATTTAGCTCTTTTAGCTGTTTTAAACTTCCAATTTCCTCAGGCAACTTTTCAACTAGAAAACAATAGGGGAGATAGAAATATTTTAGACTTTTCATCTGACAGATGCTGTTTGGAATATCTCGTAAAACTATACACTCTGTTAGGTCTAGCTCCTCTAAACACTGTAATCGGCCAAGATCCTCCGGTAATTTCTCAAGATGCCAACAAGATTCAAGTCTGATAGCTTTCAGATGCATCAACATACAAATGCTATCTGGAAGATTTCTGATATTTGTAGATGAAAAAATTAGCTCCTCTAGACATTCTAACAGGTCAAGGTCCCTGGGTACCTCCGGAATACTGCCTTCAAGTGTAAGCTTTCTTAAACCTTGTAAACTACAAATACTACCAAATATACTCTCAATGTTACTGCAAACACAGAGACCTACAGAAATAAGCCTTTCAAGATATCTAAAGGAGGAAGCTGGGTCTTCTTTATAATAACACGAAAGCTTCAAATTTCCAAAATTATTGTCACGGTGCAACTTCCATGCATCTCTGGGCTCTGCAATCTGTTGTAGCTCAAATAAAGACGAAACCTCACACAAATCACGCTCTTTGTTAAACACAAAAGATGTAAACCTCCCACAATCACATAAGCTTGAGATGACAAGCTTTTTCAGATATCCAGAGGGAGCATCAATTTTTACTGAATTATAACAATCCTCAAGATCTAACCTTTCAAGAGTTAGAGTCAGCCGAAGGTCAAGGGTCCTTAACTTTGAATGACTAAGGTTGAGAGATAAGAGCTTTACACTTTCAGCAGGCATTTGAAGTTCTACCAACTCAGTACAACGTTCGAGTATTAGCGTCTTAAGATTCGGAGTATTCCTAAGGTAAAGGTTTGTCAACTTTGAATAACTGAGGTCGAGGAGTGCGAGCTCTAGACTTTCGGCAGGCAATTGAAGTTCTGCCAAATCATTACAGCCTTTGAGTATTAGCTTCTCAAGATTCGGAGAATTCCTGAGGTCAATGGTCTTCAACTTTGAATGACTGAGGTCGAGATATTTGAGCTTTAGACTTTCAACGGGCATTTGAAGTTCTACCAAATCATTGCAGCCTTTAAGTATTAGCATCTCAAGATTCGGAGTATTCCCGAGGTGAAGGTTTTTCAAGTGTGAATGACTGAGGTTGACCTCTTCTAGCTTTGGACTTTCGGCAGGCATTTGAAGTTCTACCAAATCATTACAGCTTTTGAGTATTAGCATCTCAAGATTCGGAGTACTCCCGAGGTGAAGGGTCTTCAACTTTGAATGGCTGATGTTGACCTCTTTGAGCTTTGGACTTTCAGCAGGCATTTGAAGTTCTACCATATCATCACTCTTTTCCAGTGTAAGCCTCTTAAGATTCGGAGTACTCCCGAGGTAAAGGGTCTTCAACTTTGAATGATAGAGGTCGACCTCTTCGAGCTTTGGACTTTCAGCAGGCATCTGAAGGTATACCAAATCATCAATCCCTTCCAGTGTAAGCCACTTAAGATTCGGAGTACTCCCGAGGTAAAGGGTCTTCAACTTTGAATGACTGATGTTGACCTCTTCGAGCTTTGGACTTTCAGCAGGCATTTGAAGTTCTACCAAATCATTACAGCTTTTGAGTATTAGCTTCTCAAGATTCGGAGTATTCCCGAGGTGAAGGGTCTTCAACTTTGAAGGACTGAGTTTGAGATATTGGAGCTTTGGACTTTCAGCAGGCATTTGAAGTTCTACCAAATCATCACTCTCTTCCAGTGTAAACCTCTTAAGATTCGGAGTACTCCCGAGGTAAAGGGTCTTCAACTTTGAATGACTGATGTTGACCTCTTCGAGCTTTGGACTTTCAGCAGGCATTTGAAGTTCTAACAAGTCATTACAGCCTTTGAGTACTAGCGTCTCAAGATTCGGAGTACTCCCGAGGTAAAGGGTCTTCAACTTTGAATGACTGATGTTGACCTCTTCGAGCTTTGGACTTTCAGCAGGCATTTGAAGTTCTACCAAATCATCACTCTCTTCCAGTGTAAGCCTCTTAAGATTCGAAGTACTCCCGAGGTAAAGGGTCTTCAACTTTGAATGACTGATGTTGACCTCTTCGAGCTTTGGACTTTCAGCAAGCATTTGAAGTTCTACCAAATCATCACTTTCTTCTAGTATAAGCCTCTTAAGATTCGGAGTACTCCCGAGGTAAAGGGTCTTCAACTTTGAATGACTGATGTTGACCTCTTCGAGCTTTGGACTTTCAGCAGGCATTTGAAGTTCTACCAAATCATCACTCTCTTCCAGTGTAAGCCACTGAAGATTCGGAGTACTCCCGAGGTAAAGGGTCTTCAACTTTGAATGACTGATGTTGACCTCTACGAGCTTTGGACTTTCAGCAGGCATTTGAAGTTCTACCAAATCATCACTCTCTTCCAGTGTAAGCCACTGAAGATTCGGAGTACTCCCGAGGTAAAGGGTCTTCAACTTTGAATGACTGATGTAGACCTCTTCGAGCTTTGGACTTTCAGCAGGCATTTGAAGTTCTACCAAATCATCACTTTTTTCTAGTATAAGCCTCTTAAGATTCGGAGTACTCCCGAGGTAAAGGGTCTTCAACTTTGAATGACTGATGTTGACCTCTTCGAGCTTTGGACGTTCAGCAATTTGAAGTTCTACCAAATAATCACTCTTTTCCAGTGTAAGCCTCTTAAGATTCGGAGTACTCCCGAGGTAAAGGGTCTTCAACTTTGAATGACTGATGTTGACCACTTCGAGCTTTGGACTTTCAGCAGGCATTTGAAGTTCTACCAAGTCATTACAGCCTCTGAGTTTTAGCTTCTTAAGGCTTGGAGTATTCCTGAGGCGAAGGCTCTTCAACTTTAAATAACTGAGATTGAGATATTCAAGCTTTACACTTTCAACAGGCATATGAAGCTCTACGAAATCCCCACAATTGAAAATAGTCAACTGCTCAAGATTTGGAGCCAACCTAAGGTCAAAGGTCCTCAACTTTGAATGATCGATAGTGAAGAACCTGAGCTTATGAAGAACCTAATATAAGAACAAAAAACAATTAATATTGGCGCAATGACAAACCAAGTAAATATATATGATCATAATGAATCATGAAAAACAACAAATTAACCATTATTCTACCTTTTCTTGTCCATCTTCCCAAAGTTGAACAATTTGGCTGCGACTTATGTCAAGTTCAACAAGATTTGGAGTATTCCCTAGGTGAAGGTTTGTCAGCTTTGAAGCAGTGAGGTGGAGATGTTCGAGCTTTGAATGATGATCAGCAGGTATATGAAGCTCTTCAAAATCATCACAATCCTCAATATTCAACCGCTCAAGATTTGGAGCCAACCTAAGGTCAAAAGTCCTCAACTTTGAAACGCTGATATTCAGGAACCTGAGCTTATGAAGAACCTAACATAAGTAGAAAAAACAATTAATATTGGTGCAATGACAAACCAATAGATATATAGGATCATAATGAATCATGAAAAACAACAAATTAACCATCATTCTACCTTTTCTTCTCCATCTTCCCAAAGTTGAACAATATTGCTGCTATGTATGTCAAGTTGAACAAGATTTGGAGTATTCCCTAGGTGAAGGTTTGTCTGCTTTGATGCAGTGAGGTGGAGATATTCGAGTTTTGAATGATGATCAGCAGGTATATGAAGCTCTTCAAAATCATCACAATCCTCAATATGCAACCGCTCAAGATTTGGAGCCAACCTAAGGTCAAAGGTCCTCAACTCTGAATGCTTGATAGTGAAGAACTTCAGCTTATGAAGAACCTAACATAAGTAGAAAAAACAATTAATATTGGTGCAATGACAAACCAATAGATATAAAGGATCATAATGAATCATGAAAAACAACAAATTAACCATCATTCTACCTTTTCTTCTCCATCTTCCCAAAGTTGAACAATATTGCTGCTATGTATGTCAAGATGAACAAGATTTGGAGTATTCCCTAGGTGAAGGTTTGTCTGCTTTGAATCAGTGAGGTGGAGATATTCGAGCTTTGAATGATGATCAGCAGGTATATGAAGCTCTTCAAAATCATCACAATCCTCAATATTCAACCACTCAAGATTTGGAGCCAACCTAAGGTCAAAAGTCCTCAACTTTGAAACGCTGATATTCAGGAACCTGAGTTTATGAAGAACCTAACATAAGTAGAAAAAACAATTAATATTGGTGCAATGACAAACCAATAGATATAAAGGATCATAATGAATCATGAAAAACAACAAATTAACCATCATTCTACCTTTTCTTCTCCATCTTCCCAAAGTTGAACAATATTGCTGCTATGTATGTCAAGTTGAACAAGATTTGGAGTATTCCCTAGGTGAAGGTTTGTCTGCTTTGAATCAGTGAGGTGGAGATATTCGAGCTTTGAATGATGATCAGCAGGTATATGAAGCTCTTCAAAATCATCACAATCCTCAATATTCAACCACTCAAGATTTGGAGCCAACCTAAGGTCAAAAGTCCTCAACTTTGAAACGCTGATATTCAGGAACCTGAGTTTATGAAGAACCTAACATAAGTAGAAAAAACAATTAATATTGGTGCAATGACAAACCAATAGATATAAAGGATCATAATGAATCATGAAAAACAACAAATTAACCATCAATCTACCTTTTCTTCTCCATCTTCCCAAAGTTGAACAATATTGCTGCTATGTATGTCAAGTTGAACAAGATTTGGAGTATTCCCTAGGTGAAGGTTTGTCTGCTTTGAATCAGTGAGGTGGAGATATTCGAGCTTTGAATGATGATCAGCAGGTATATGAAGCTCTTCAAAATCATCACAATCCTCAATATTCAACCACTCAAGATTTGGAGCCAACCTAAGGTCAAAAGTCCTCAACTTTGAAACGCTGATATTCAGGAACCTGAGTTTATGAAGAACCTAACATAAGTAGAAAAAACAATTAATATTGGTTCAATGACAAACCAATAGATATAAAGGATCATAATGAATCATGAAAAACAACAAATTAACCATCATTCTACCTTTTCTTCTCCATGTTCCCAAAGTTGAACAATATTGCTGCTATGTATGTCAAGTTGAACAAGATTTGGAGTATTCCCTAGGTGAAGGTTTGTCTGCTTTGATGCAGTGAGGTGGAGATATTCGAGTTTTGAATGATGATCAGCAGGTATATGAAGCTCTTCAAAATCATCACAATCCTCAATATGCAACCGCTCAAGATTTGGAGCCAACCTAAGGTCAAAGGTCCTCAACTCTGAATGCTTGATAGTGAAGAACTTCAGCTTATGAAGAACCTAACATAAGTAGAAAAAACAATTAATATTGGTGCAATGACAAACCAATAGATATAAAGGATCATAATGAATCATGAAAAACAACAAATTAACCATCATTCTACCTTTTCTTCTCCATCTTCCCAAAGTTGAACAATATTGCTGCTATGTATGTCAAGTTGAACAAGATTTGGAGTATTCCCTAGGTGAAGGTTTGTCTGCTTTGAATCAGTGAGGTGGAGATATTCGAGCTTTGAATGATGATCAGCAGGTATATGAAGCTCTTCAAAATCATCACAATCCTCAATATTCAACCACTCAAGATTTGGAGCCAACCTAAGGTCAAAAGTCCTCAACTTTGAAACGCTGATATTCAGGAACCTGAGTTTATGAAGAACCTAACATAAGTAGAAAAAACAATTAATATTGGTGCAATGACAAACCAATAGATATAAAGGATCATAATGAATCATGAAAAACAACAAATTAACCATCATTCTACCTTTTCTTCTCCATCTTCCCAAAGTTGAACAATATTGCTGCTATGTATGTCAAGTTGAACAAGATTTGGAGTATTCCCTAGGTGAAGGTTTGTCTGCTTTGAATCAGTGAGGTGGAGATATTCGAGCTTTGAATGATGATCAGCAGGTATATGAAGCTCTTCAAAATCATCACAATCCTCAATATGCAACCGCTCAAGATTTGGAGCCAACCTAAGGTCAAAAGTCCTCAACTTTGAAACGCTGATATTCAGGAACCTGAGCTTATGAAGAACCTAACATAAGTAGAAAAAACAATTAATATTGGTGCAATGACAAACCAATAGATATATAGGATCATAATGAATCATGAAAAACAACAAATTAACCATCATTCTACCTTTTCTTCTCCATCTTCCCAAAGTTGAACAATATTGCTGCTATGTATGTCAAGTTGAACAAGATTTGGAGTATTCCCTAGGTGAAGGTTTGTCTGCTTTGATGCAGTGAGGTGGAGATATTCGAGTTTTGAATGATGATCAGCAGGTATATGAAGCTCTTCAAAATCATCACAATCCTCAATATGCAACCGCTCAAGATTTGGAGCCAACCTAAGGTCAAAGGTCCTCAACTCTGAATGCTTGATAGTGAAGAACTTCAGCTTATGAAGAACCTAACATAAGTAGAAAAAACAATTAATATTGGTGCAATGACAAACCAATAGATATAAAGGATCATAATGAATCATGAAAAACAACAAATTAGCCATCATTCTACCTTTTCTTCTCCATCTTCCCAAAGTTGAACAATATTGCTGCTATGTATGTCAAGTTGAACAAGATTTGGAGTATTCCCTAGGTGAAGGTTTGTCTGCTTTGATGCAGTGAGGTGGAGATATTCGAGTTTTGAATGATGATCAGCAGGTATATGAAGCTCTTCAAAATCATCACAATCCTCAATATGCAACCGCTCAAGATTTGGAGCCAACCTAATGTCAAAGGTCCTCAACTTTGAATGCTTGATAGTGAAGAACTTCAGCTTATGAAGAACCTAACATAAGTAGAAAAAACAATTAATATTGGTGCAATGACAAACCAATAGATATAAAGGATCATAATGAATCATGAAAAACAACAAATTAACCATCATTCTACCTTTTCTTCTCCATCTTCCCAAAGTTGAACAATATTGCTGCTATGTATGTCAAGTCCAACAAGATCTGGAGTATTCCCTAGGTGAAGGTTTGTCAACTTTGAATCAGTGAGGGTGAGATATTCGAGCTTTGAATGATGATCAGCAGGTATATGAAGCTCTTCGAAATCATGACAATTGGAAATAGTCAACCGCTCAAGATTTGGAGCCAACCTAAGGTCAAAAGTCCTCAACTTTGAAACGCTGATATTCAGGAACCTGAGCTTATGAAGAACCTAACATAAGTAGAAAAAACAATTAATATTGGTGCAATGACAAACCAATAGATATAAAGGATCATAATGAATCATGAAAAACAACAAATTAATTCTACCTTTTCTTCTCCATCTTCCCAAAGTTGAACAATATTGCTCCGATCCATTTCAAGTTCAACAAGATTTGGAGTATTCCTGAGGTGAAGGTTTGTTAGCTTTGAAGCAGTGAGGTGGAGATGTTCGAGCTTTGAATGATGATCATCAGGTATATGAAGCTCTTCGAAATCATGACAATAGTCAATAGTCAACCGCTCAAGATTTGGAGCCAACCTAAGGTCAAAGGTCTGTAATTTTGATCTCTTGATGCTCAGGAACTTGAGCTTATGAAGAACCTAACATAAGTAGAAAAAACAATTAATATTGGTGCAATGACAAACCAATAGATATATAGGATCATAATGAATCATGAAAAACAACAAATTAATTCTACCTTTTCTTCTCCATCTTCCCAAAGTTGAACAATATTGCTGCCATACAATTCAAGTTCAACAAGATTTGGAGTATTCCCTAGGTGAAGGTTTGTCAACTTTGAAGCAGTGAGGTGGAGATGTTCGAGCTTTGAATGATGATCATCAGGTATATGAAGCTCTTCGAAATCATGACAATAGTCAATAGTCAACCGCTCAAGATTTGGAGCCAACCTAAGGCCAAAGGTCCTCAACTTTGAATTCCTGATAGTGAGGAACCTGAGCTTAGGAAGAACCTAACATAAGTAGAAAAAACAATTAATATTGGTGCAATGACAAACCAATAGATATATAGGATCATAATGAATCATGAAAAACAACAAATTAATTCTACCTTTTCTTCTCCATCTTCCCAAAGTTGAACAATCTTGCTCTGATACAATTCAAGTTCAACAAGATATTTTCCTTGAAACGTATTCGGTAAACTCGAAAAAGGAAAACCATCCCATCTCATAAATCGTAAGGAATTTGGAAGGTATTCGCTAACTTTATCAAATTGAACAATATTGCTATTAGAATAAACCTTTATCAGAATAAATCTAAGATCCTTCATTTTTGCTAGACCTTTTATTGCAATTTCAGCACTGAAAACCGGTGAATAAAATTGTAGACATTTTGTTGCTTGGGTACCCTGAAATCGAAAAAACAAATCCCCTTAATTTTAGTCGGAACCCTAAATTTCAATTCGAATTGAGAGTGAATGAAGATGATATAAAGCGAATTGAATGATAATTCAATTCGAATTAATGAATTTTTGAATGATTATTAGAGAGAGAGTGAATTTGGAGAAAACTTTTAGACAGACAAACAAAGAGGAAGAGGGTGTTTGTTTAAGCTTATATGTGGGCTTAACTTAAGAGCTTATGAAAATTGACACCAACTTTTATTTTGTCAAATTTTAGACCAAACTCAAAACTTTTTAAACTATTGGACCAAAAATGAAATATTCAGTAAACCACAAGGATAAAAAATGTAGTGAACCCTTAGTTTTATTATTACTGTATGATTTAATTCTTACCAGGTCATTAGTCAATATATCCTCAATTTCCTCATTAACCCACAATCGGCTATGTCTTTGAGGTTCATCTGGGTGTGACCGACGAACAATATTCCTACCCATTTCTTGTAAATGATCATGCATCCCCAAGGACCCATATTCAAAAATAGTTATAAGAGATTTCTGCTCAAGAACTCTTAAACCAATTTTAGCATGAAATCCACGGCTTTCAAGCACTCTAATTGCATTTTCTTTGTCCGAACCTTTTAGTATGCATGCAACATCTAGGAATATTTCCTTGTAATCCTCCTCTAGATCGATATAGCTTAATTCCAATTTCTCGAGAGTTTCCTTTAACGGAATTGTTTTTAGTCTTTCTATGGCATCTATCCAAAATTGCTCACTTCGACCACATAGAAATGAACCCATAACTTTGATCGTTAAAGGAAGACCATCAGCATATTGTAAAACTTTTCCAAATAACTCTTCGTACCCTTGAATCAGATTCTCTCTTCCAAACGCATACCTACTGAAGAGGCAACCCGCTTCCGCTTTAGATAACAAAGTCACATTATGAATCAAGCTCACTCGGTGGGCAACCAGTACTTGTTCATCTCTTGTTGTAATTATGATTCTACTTCCCGGCTCAAACCAATTACAGTCACCGGCTAACGCCTCAAGCTGGTCTTTATGATCGACGTCATCTAGAACAACAAGTACCTTTCTACCACGCATCCTCTTTTGCATCATATTTTTCCCGTCAGAAACACTACTTACTCTAATGTTATTATCATTTAAAACATCTGAAAGTACTTGCTTCTCCAACTTCTTCAAACCCGAAAAAGAGGTTTTTGAAATTTCCCTAACATTTTCAACAAAGCTTTGACCCTCAAACTGAATGCATATATGATCAAAAACAGCTCTGGCCAAGGTTGTCTTCCCCGCACCTCCCATCCCCCATATCCCTAGCATGCGAACATCATCAACACCGGTTTCTAAAGATGAAACAACATCGTTTACTCGGGTCTCCATGCCTATTAATTTTCCATCAACATCCGAGTTAATGAACCGCAACTCTAGTGATATCTCTTCAACAATCTTTTGGATAAATTTAGCTTCATGTCTGTATGTAAAATAGGATTCAATAAGCTTGTTAAAAATCCTACTTTAACAATCAATTTCAGATAATAACACATACAATTGTATATGAAGTAATGGCATAGAATCAGCTATCAGTTAGATACTAGATAAATAACAGATAGGCTGCGCATAAGGTAAATTTTTTCCGGGTCAAAACAGGTTGGGTCTACCCGCAAACACTTCCCTTCAACATCTAACTTATAACATACTCGTTTCAATGCATTAAAAACTGCTCTAAGGTTATATATGCATTAAAAATACACCATGTTAGGATATAAATAGTTATTTACCCATTTGAGATGAAACATGTTTTTTTGAAAGCCATTAATTATGTATATATAAATAAAACTAGCAAGGAGCTAATAACAACCACCATAAAACTACAACTACATTGGAACCCACCGGAATCATTCAATCGTAGATAAAAAAGAAGTAAAATCAAAGAATATTGCCTAGATGATGAAGAAATTTACCCATTAGCAATGCTTTTCAACTCCCAGCCAGCCAAATCAGATGCTTCTTTCAAAGCCTCCCTCCACTTCCTTGCAGCTTCTTCCTCTTTATTAAGTTTTGCAAATGCATCTTTAACTGACCCACTTTGTTTCCTAACTTCAGTAGGTTCCACATCGTAGAACACGGGATAAGCAGTATGCCCAAAACCTTTCCGGCATTCCATAATCTTAACAAGCTCTTCCAAGCACCAAGATGAAGAAGCATAGTTCTTGGAGAAAATAATAATGTAAAATTTCGAGTCTTCAATGGCCTTAATAAGCTCATCACTGATCATTTTTCCTTGCTTAATATTCTCGTCATCCTTGTATGTTTCAATACCTTTTTGTGTAAGAGCAAAATAAAGATGATCAACAAAGTTCTTTCGAGTGTCTTCGCCTCTAAAGCTTAAGAAGACATCATACTTAAAGCTATTTTGAATGGATGAAGTTGAAGTGGACACCATTGTTTTTGGTTCAGATGAGTTTGAAGACGATTTTTCTTCTTTTGGTGCAGCTGTGTTTGAAGAAGATGCCTTTGAATAAAAGTAGTAATGGATAAAGACCATTAGCATTAGTGTTAGCATTAGCATAATACCTAATGAAGTTATGGATGAAGGATCGGAGGAGAAACGTATGTTGCTGAAGGACATTTCTACAAACTGATTGCAAAGAAAAGTGAATAATACTTGATAATGTGAAAGTGATTGTGTTTGTGTTTGTGGGGAAATAAAATGTAAATTAAGTGGAGAAATAAGAGCCCATTGTGAATTTGGTTGAAGCTTGAAATGAGATGCCAGATGGGGTCACAAAAGACTCTTTTTGTGCAAACAAACAAAGAATAAAGACCCATAAGAATGCTTTTTGTCTAGGCTTGTTTTATTTAATCATTCACCATTGTAGTGGTTATAAAGCATTCCTTTCCTAAATATTTTAATAATTAGTTATTTAAAAATTTCCATATACACAATCAATTACCAGACAATGACATGTATTATTGCCATCAACATATATAAATGTCATATATGCACAAAACTTTCACTAAGTAAGATAAGAATGGAATATAGCGTGTATATTGATATCAGCTTTATATACTACTAGATAATAAGCTGAACTCACCTCAATGAATTTCTATATATCTATTATCTCAGTATCAGGTCTTCAAAGTTTCAGATATGGGTACCTTCTAAAACTTGTTTATGACAGAAACATTACTCATGAAAGCATACTAATTTTTTTATTTTAAACATGATAGTATCCAAACTTTTTTCATAAAGGATGCAGCTTGACTCTTTTATAAAGTCAACTCATTTAGTTGAGATTCCAGTCCCAAAATGAAATAACACAATTATACGAGTTTATGATTATTTCATCTCACATGTTTCAGGAGCAAAGCTTGGTGTCACGTCCTTGTACGGTATCATCGATCTTCCACAATTTTATGACAAAAGTACAAATCTTTTAGACTCTAGTACCTAACAATATCACGACAACCGTAGCATATAGCAATGTGAACAAGGTATGTTCGTTTGAAAACATTGCAATGTGGTGGGGACAACAAATGACTCCTTTTGCTAAAGGAAATTACAAAGAAAAAGACTATGTGAAAACATCATGATTAAGATTCCTTTCGTCATGACTGTAGCACAGATAAGATCATGATTACGTAGTTGTGGGTTTTCTTAGTTCCGTGGTGGCAGTCATGCCTCTGAAAAAACCCTATACCTCCAACCCACCAATAATATCATTCCACCTCATTATCCCAACCATTTTTTAGTGGCAACCATGCCTTTTTCATACCTCCCAACTAATTTTATTTTTTTATTTTTTATTTTCATAAATTATATTAAACAATTTAATAAAAACATAATATTTCATTAATAATTAAAATAACATTACATAATACTTGGAAAAAAAAATACATAATTATATCTAAAAATCGGTAGGCCATCCATATTTCTCCGTGTACTCACGTTTTTTGGCAATAGCGATTTCTCGCATAACCGGATTAGTTATGTGTTCGTGCGGCTCGTTATAGAATTTCATCGCCCGAAGCATAGCCTTTTCGTTAGCATTAGCGAGTTGTGCCGACATCAACTTTTCGGACAATTCATCCTTTGCACGTTTTTTTTTCCATCGCCTCATCCAACGCTAGTGATTTCTTTGCAGTATAGTTATCAATAAACTCAGCAACACTATTCTTTGTCGACGACTCGCTATCTGTCTTTTTCCCTTTTCTTTTTGATAAAGGAGTCATGTCGTCATTTAGATCCGGAATAAAAGTCTCAACATTGTCATTGCTTCCGGATTCATAGTAGCTAGATTCCGACGACTTCCTTCGTTTGTCGGAATGAGAAGTCGAATATACTTTCTCAAAACATGGTTGTTCCAACCATTTCGCTTCTCCCTTAACAATCTTCCACGCTTCAATATGAGTAAAGGAATTGCCCTTATTTTTCTTATCATAATCGGCCAGGGCGTTATGCAGGACGTTGACATCGTCACACCCACTCTCACGAATGCGATTCTACAATTATAAAAGTATATAAATTAACACAAGTATATAAATTAACACAAGTATATAGTTTAAAAATTACGTGTTGGATGTATAGCCCGTTAAAGACACCAATTGCGTGATTCATATTTTTCCACTTCGTGTTCAAGCTATGATGAGTTCGCTTAGTATCTTTAATGGTGGACTTGAAATGCTCTAAAATTCTTGCCCAAAACTTATCTCTACCTTGTTCATTCCCGACTTTTTTACATGTCGAGATATGAACCACGCTTTAGCCAAAGCAACCTCTTCGACCGACGTCCAAGGCTTTTTATCCGCTTTACTTTTCACTTTAACGACTTGAACATCTTCATCTAGTATATAATTAGAACATATAACGTATAAAAAAATTATAACAAGTAAAATTATAACGTATAAAAAAATTATAACAAGTAAAATTATAACGCATAAAAATAAAATATATACCAATTTGAGTTTGTGGTTGCGTTTCGGGAACAAACTCAACCTCATCATCGTCTTGATCATATAGAGGTAGTTCGCGTTCCACACTTGGTTCACGATGCGAAGGACCTTCACGGTAGTCACCAAACGGGTTGAAGTCACTCGTCATTGTTATATTATATTGGCTTGGGTTCATCGGTGGTGGAGGTTGGGTATAATATTGTTGTTGAAGGTATTGTGGATTAATCGGTGGTGGAGGTTGGGGATAGTAGCCTGATTGAGGGTATTGTTGATTCATCGGTGAAACTTGCGGACGAAAGCCCCGACCACGACCTCTTGTTGACGATGAAACACCTCTTGATTTTCTTTGATCCATGCTACAACTTTTTTTTTAAAGAATGAGATATAGAAGTTTTTTTTTTTTTTTTTTTTTTTTTTGATCCATCCTACTGCCACCAACAACAAATATATAGGAGTTTGATTTTTTTGATCCATGCTACTCCTCCAAACGGCTAATTTTGCAACGTTCGAATTAATAATTGTAAGATGCCGTTGAAGCATTGGATGCCGCCCAGGCAAACCGTTGGACCATACCGGTGGGGTGGCAATGGTGTTCACCGCCGGTTTGGCCATACCGATGGGCAAACCGCTTCCCACTGCCACCACCCTAATAAAAGGGGTACACTATACAAAGTACAAACCCCTCTATGATATCACATCGTCCTTTATTCCTTTTGTCTCCCATTAATTTTTAGTATAACACAGTTTTCTGTCAGTTTCTGTTCCGTATTTCTAACAATTTTAAGAATTTGACTTATTAAACTTTATATTTTCTGTTCCACACTTTCAGGTTTATAGTTTTTTGATATAAACAAAATTATCAAAATATAAAAAATTTAAAAAAAAAAAACCGCAAAAAGTAAGGGGGTGTGCGGTTTGTATTTTTTGGGGGGGTGGAGATAGGCGCCGCCATAATAAAATCATACACAATTCTTATTTGTAGATATACTTCATTAGAACTTCACACATCACATGCATGCCTTTGATTTACAAAATTCGATCAAATAACTTTATGTACTACAATTCATGAAAATAATACTTTTTTAATATAAAGATAAGGGCTAATTCCCAAAATGATACTTTGAAAAAACTTTTTTTCAAAATATAGTAGGAAAATAATGACTTTTCCCAAAAATGTCATGTGTGAATGTACGAATGTGCGACTCCATCCAATGTGCGACACGTGTTATATTTTTTAATAATAAATTACAGTTGGTAGGTGGGGTAGGTGGCACTTTGACTTTGAATGTTTGCTTAAATGACAAATTTACCCTTTTCTTAAATGACTCATTATCATCTCCATTTCTTTAAACAAATCAGATCTAAAATTGAAGCCCCATCCATATCTTCTCCCAAACTCAAATCTAAAAAATCTCATCACACAAATAATTATCATCAATCAATCTCATCTCCTTCATCGTAACTTCATTAATCCGAATCAAATACAAACATAACTTCAAGATCCATTTGTGGGGAATCTAAACATTGCTTCGATAGATTGTTAATCGTTTAATGCTTTACTTAGTTATGGAAAGATGCATAAATGTTTCTATTGGTTCGAGTAAATTTTGTTAAAAAAGTAAACTTTTTTTATGAACCTTCCTTCACGGAGGAGAGATGGATCTAGCTTTTATATCTTTACTTACACCTTTTGCATTGCGTCAGGTTGTTTATGCTTAGATTCTACCGCCTTTTTATTTGCAGGGTTAAATTAATGAGATTTACATCTATTAGGAGATTTTAATTTATAAATAACTTTTCACCAACATTGTTATGCACAACTAGCTTCTAGAATTTACTCTTAGCTTTGATATGTCGATGTATCGCATTCAACGTACCTATTTGTATTTGTTTATCAATCGTATTTATTTATCAATCGGATTTGATTGTTATTTATCAATAGGATTTATTTATTGGTTGTGGTAGTTAATGGGTTTTGTTGTGGTGGTGATGAAGAGAGGAAGAAGAAAAGAGATGATGTGGTAGGTGGGGTGAAAGAATCATGGAAAAAAATATGACTCGCACATTCGCACATTTGCACATTCGAACATTCGCACATTTGCACATTCGCACATGACCTTTTTGGGAATGTGCGAATTTGCGAATGTTTGTTAATGAGCCTTTTCTGTGATAGATTATGCAATCTTTTTTTGCTATAAAGAAAATTCTAAGTCTTCAAACCGATACTTATATTGAACATTCGCACATTCGCACATTTGCACATTCGCACATTCGCACATCCCTTTTTGGGAATGTGCGAATGTGCAAATATGCGAATGTGCGACTCCATTAGATGTTAATGAGCCTTTTCTGTGATAGATTATGCAATCTTTTTTTGCTATAAAGAAAATTCTAAGTCTTCAAACAGATACTTATGTTGAACATTCGCACATTCTCAAAAAGGTCATGTGCGAATGTGAGAATTTGCAAATGTGCGAATGTACAAATGTGCGAATGGTAGGTGGGATATTCTTTTTTTGTCTTATGGATGGGATTGTCGTTCAATCATAGCTGATTATCTGATCTGTGCAATCTTCTTACTTTACTGATCTGGTCAATCTTTCTTTAACTTAACTTAACTTATACTGGATCTGGTATTTTGTGACTTATTATGATGTATGGCTAATTTTACTTTAATAAACTCACCAAATTCATTATGTACCACGAATTTTGGACTGAATTATGACCAATTTTGGACCCAATCTATATTACTTTCAAATCTACAATCTTGCGTGATTTTGATTAATTTGGCCTTGTGACAAACTGACAAGACCGACGTTTACAATCATATGTTCAAATACAATCTTTTTCTTTTCAATAAATAATTACGGTTAACAGAAATACCGATTTATAAAAGTTAAATAAATTTCTTTAAATTGAAAACCAAGCCGAATATTTGGTTGACTGCTGCGGCCGGAATTTTTGGTGGCCATGGCGGTTGTGTGGTAGGGGGTGGAGAGGGAACGAGCCGAGCCGAGCCCGAGCCTGCCAGAGCTCGAGCTCGGCTCGTTTATATTCTAGAAAGCTCGAGCTCGAGCTCGTTTCGAGCCTAATATTTGAGCTCGAGCTCGGCTCGTGAAAATTTTCACAAGCTCGAGCTCGACTAATTTGTATGATTTTTAAAGAAAACAAAGTTAAAATGAAGCTCGGCTCGTTAATTACATAAGGCTCGAGCTCGTTTACTACTTTTAAGCTCATTTATACGTATAGACAATATATATACGTATATATTTCTAGGGCTCGTTTAGGCTCGCGAGCCTATTCGAGCTTTTTTTATAGAGCTCGAGCTCGAGCTCGATTATTAAATGAGCCCAAACTTAGGCTCGAGCTCGGGCTCGAGCTCGTTTAGGCTCGGCTCGTTCGAGCTTTTTACCGATCCGATCCCGAGCTTTTCACGAGCGGCTCGGCTCGTTTCCACCCCTAGTGATGGGTGGTGAATGAGGGAGAAAGAGATAATGAAAGAGATAAGGAGTGAAGGAGTGGTATTTATTTATATTTAAGAGAAGGGTATATTAGTCATTTAAGCAAAAACTCAAAGTCAAACTCCCACCTACCCAATGTACTTTAATATTAAAATACTGGACACGTGTCGCACATTGGATGGAGTCGCACATTCGCACATGACCTTTTTGAGAAAAGCCATTATTTTTCTACTATATTTTAAAAAAAGTTTTTTCAAAGTACCATTTTGAGAATTAGCCCTAAAGATAAACTAACCCCAAGCACCTTCTTGATATGGACTTCATCTTGTGCCTATACTTCCCATTCTCCCCACATATATATTGGCAAATATTTTTGTCACCAATGATTAAGAAATATACTGGTAAGTCCTAGTCTATTATTCAAAGAAGTCTGTACTCGAAGATTCTTGGATTGATCATCTTGTTGGTTAAGAGAAGGGATGAGCATTTGGACCCGAATCCCGGTACCGAAATGGTACCGATCGGTATCGCGTACCGAAATGGTACCGATCGGTACCGGTACCGTACCGAAACGGTACTTAAGAGGCTCTTTTTGAAAAACAAACACCACCTTAGACATGAACACAAATTCCCCGTTGCATACTCTAATGCCAAATACGTTGACATAAAGCTCATTAACATACAAACTCTTGTAGTCATATTACTCCGTGATAAATTACATTTCTAACACCTTAACCATCTTGAAGTATGTACATAACTTTAACAAACAGTACTAACTTAATTTTACCGACGTATATTTGTGATTTGTCACATATTTCTTCATAAAACTAACACATTGATTAAAAATGATATATTTGAAAGTACACAATGGCTAAAAAGGTATTTAACATGTTGTTGAGGGGTTTCATACATTCATTATATATCTAGCAAAACTAACTCGTTTATTAGATATGGTATATCTGAAAGTACAAAGCGGCTAAAATGAGCATTTAACAGGTTGTTGAGGGGCTTCAAGTATAACTAAAAAAAGCAGTGTTGCAAAAAAAGGTCTACAAGGCCGTTTAATCGCTGATTAGGTGCTACAAGTCCACCGACCTTGCCGATTTATGTAACTGGGTCAAACAAATAGGTCAACCGTGGTCAACGACGGTCAATGGTGGTCAAACTTGCCGGAAACCTATAAATCTTGCCGGAAGCATCCAAAACTCACTGTAAACTTATTTTTATCACTTATAGTAACTGTTTAAGTCTATTACAAGTTTTTTTTTTTAGAAAATAATTTGCCGGAAATACCTAAAACTCACCGAAAATACACAAAACTTGCCGGAAATAACTAAAATTTGTCAGTAATGCAAATCCGATTAATCACCGATTAATCCCGCCTAGACCGATTACAAGCTACAATGTGGTCGACCGCCCGACTACCGATTCGTGATTTTTGCAACCTTGAAAAAAAGTGACTTTGAAATAAACTTGATTCTTCATAACATGTGTGATCAATATGTGAAAATCAAAACTTCAGTTTTCTCATGGGTCATCTCTTTACCTGGTTTTGACCGAAGATCTCAACTCCGTTTTTCTTACTAAAATCAACATGCAATGTAACCTTATATATATTTAACCATCAAATACACTACTAATCATGCATAAATGGAGCTCAATTCAACAAAAATTAGAAGCACCAATGTCATACCATCTAATTAAAGGTTTAAAATACAAATTAAAAGTATAAGCAAAAAATTACCTTAAATTTCGCCTTATCTCATATTTGATGAAATCATAACTTCATTTTTAAAATTTTTTAATCAAAACTTGAGTCTCTTATTAAGGTTTTGGGGGTAAATACCACGGGTCAATACTTTGACTAAAAAAGTCAAATGTTTTTGTTTTTATGATTTTAACCCAGCTATTGTGTATTTATCATACATCACTTGTAAAATCTTCATAGATTCATTTGTACATGATCAACTCCAACTTCATATCAAAATCCCAGCATTTTCATCGAAAACACAGTTGACTTTCTTAATGGGTCAATTATTTTGACTGTACTCCATCATTTAACTAGTCTAAATTCGATTTATACATGTATTCAATAGAATAAAACATGTATTAGTAAACTAATAAAACAATCCTACTTTAAGCTCAAACTAACATTTAGGCTCAAACTTAATTCTACCAATATGATATCCAATTATAAATGTAAGTACTTAAAAAGCTTCAAATTCTTATTTAGAAACTCTATATTCAGGTCTAAAATATGTTTATTAGCAAAAAAGGTGTGGACTACAAGTTAAATTTTAAATATCTTCTGCTTAATTTCCTGTGTTTTTCGGTACCGAGCCATCTCAGAAACTTCACCAACACTTCTGAAGATGAGTATATACCAATCCCACATGTAAGACACAGTCAACACTCATTTCTTCTTGGTGGAAGTTTTCTTGGCCTTTTTATTTTTAAAACCTCCACCACTCTCCTGTCAAAACGATAGATACTCTTCAATGATTATTAAAATTTCTAAATGACAAGAGCATTATTACTTGGCTCATATCATATTTACACGCAAAAAATAAAAGTTTAAAACAATGTTTAACAATTATAAAGCAAAACAATGTGAGAAAGTTGGGAGATATAATTGAGCTGAAGTAAATGGGTTAGGATTGACATAACTGACCTAACTACTTAAACATGTCGTGCTCAAGTTAAGATGTTCGGACATGCCAATCCGAACCTAAACCCGACGTATTTGTTTCTAACAGTTGTTTCTTGATTTGAAATTACTACAATTACAGAATAAGAACTTTCCAACTTACCCTCTTCCCATCGGCATTTGTGAACTAATGCCCTGTAGCTTGACCATCTGCTTGAACCCTTCTTTGGCCCGCATCTTTTGTGATCCCTTTCAGTATTCACTTTAGGATTCATGAAACCTTGCGACATTTCTTGAGCTTTTAATTTTCTTAAATTTTTCCTTGTTGAGCTTGTCTCAGCTTTATTAGTTCTAGCAGCTTGTTTTGTTTTGCCGCCACTGCTAAATTGACCCCTAGAAACACAAGAAATGCAACACAAAAAACATGAATCATGATATAAGATTTTATGAAAAAAGAGCTAATCTTTTATGCAAATAACACGTAAAAAAACTACCAATAAAATAGCAGAATTAACTTACATGTAATCGATATTCGATGTCCTGGGAAGCTCAGAACCTCTATTTTCTGCATTTAATGGGAAAAAGTTGCACAAACAGGTTCGAACAAGCTCTTGGATCCTCGAATCATTATGGAAAAAATATTGATGAGCTGGCGGGTGAGGGTCACCTAAATCTATTACGCTGTCCATAACATGACTATTATGGTTACGGTTTCCAATATTACTCTGAGCTATCTTTTTATCTTTCATGGAACTAAAATATTCCTCACATACCTCATCCAGTGCAGGTGTCAGGATATGGAAACTCTTCTCGTGTCTAAAATCTTCCCATAAATCTTTTCTGGTTGAAGTATCGAGTGATTCACTTAATTTTATCGGCTCATTTACACATTTCTTCCTATTCGAATAAGGTTCTGATTTATCACAGGTCTTCTTAGTAGCAACTTTACTGATTGAAGGGATATCAAGATCAGAGTCGGAATCAATCAGCTGAAACTTTCTAAGAGGACTGACAGTCAACTTTGGAAACGGTTGTTTGCTGCAGCTTGTGATTACAGATTCTTGAGCGTTAGAGACATTCGAGACATTTTGCTTTCTTTTTTCCTGATTCTTTGGTCAAAACACCAAGTCCAGTAAGCGGGAATTTGGAACTGTTGGTGTTGTGTCGAAAGATTCTCATCTGCAGTTCAATAATAATAACCAGTAAATAAGGGAATGATAAACTATACACGTGATAGTAATTAGCATAGTGCTGTAAGGTGCATCTGACTCGGTACACAAGGTAAAAGCACAAGTCGAAGATAGCCGCATCAGAAGAAACTTCTCATTGAAAATATATGTATATTTCATAAGTCATAAAAAACACAAATATCATTTCTTTTACGCACAGTGGATCAGTGTGGTGATCCCAACATGTTTGCGACATTTCTTGGGCCAAAAATTGCCGCATAAAAAAAAATAAAAAAATAAAAATTTGCTAAATACAGTATGTGTTACAAACTGGGACGATGGATTACAGAATATATCACATGTTGATAATCCCATTTTGATATTTCAAGTATCGGAATTCATTTGTAACATTTACACTTGTTTTTGGTTATGTTAATGACAACAGTAAGGGTGTACAGTAATAGCGTTTTCAAGGGCTTGTAAGTTATAACCCAAAGGCACAAATTCCCAAAATAAGACAGACTCGCTACATCATTATAAGATCAACCAAGTTATTAACTATTAATTTGTTACTACTAAGTTCTACGAACCACAAGGTACATTAAACATAATGCCAATTAGGATCTTGTAAAGCAGAAGTATAAGCACGAGGAATGGGAAAGGTAGTGGTGGTATGACGAGTGAAACGTGCGAGAGGAATAGAGATGCCACAGGTATTATTAAATCCTCAGAAACTTAAATTTTCTGTTTTCCGGTACCAAGCAGCCTCAGAAACTTCAGAAAGTTTCCATTTGTAGATTGATAGATACTAGTATCAAGTGCCTTTGAACAATCCAAATCATACTCTTAATGTCTCAACATGATTATATACCAATCTCACATTTCAGACAAGCGGTCAACACTCATTTCTTCTTGGTGGAAGTCTTCCTAGCCTTTTTATTTTTAAATCCTCCTCCACTCTCCTGTCAAAACAGCAAATGTTTTGATGATAATAGAAATCAGACTTGCTAAAGGACAAAAGCGTCTTTATTTAGCTTTTTTTTTTTTTTTTTTTTTTTTTTTTTGGAAGGCGACTTTCAATTTAAGGGTCGGAGTCGCACCTGCCTCATTGGCAGGCCCTCGTCCACCACTAACCCAGACTATGTTGTCTGAACCGGGTCCACGCTGGTGTTGTGGGGACTATTAGCGGCTTCCTCCCGGAAACCGTACCGCCTCCACACGAGTTTCCTCGCTGGAGTAACGACCGGATGAAAACCGGGGGCGGCTCGGATTGGAACCTGCGCAACATTGGCTTACAGGCTCTTCCTCTTCATTGCCTGATACCAACAGAGCAAAGTGGCCCTTGCACATTGCGAGGACTTCCCAGTGGGTCACCCACACTGGTACTACTCCCGCATGTGCACGATTAACTTAATAAGCATCCACCATTGGGCCACATTGATGTTGGTGCGTCTTTATTTAGCTCATATCATATTTACACACAAAAGATAAGTAAACATAATGTTTATTATAATGAAGCAAAACAAGGTGAGAAAGTTAGGAGATATATTTTGAGCAGAAGCACCTTTTTATAGTGAATGTAAGCAGCTTTGCCAGTCATCTCTTGCCCGTTTTTAGCAACATAAACCTGAAAGTACAAGAAAATTCTATTTATATCATACAACACATAAAGAGATGCCATCAAACAGTGGCAATTCCTTACACGAAACATGACCCCAGCATGGAAATAAACAGGTTAGGATCTGGTCTAAACACTTTTTGGGCTGTGTGTGTTAAACAGGTTGACCCGCCAACCCATTTGAATTTTTTAAAGTTTTAGATAAATAATGTTTGTAACGGGTTAAATGGGTTAAATAAGTTAAATGGGTTAAACAAGTCCACCCGCCCACCAGTTTTGAAAAATGGTTGACCTGCCAACCCGTTTGAGTTTTTTAAAGTTTTAGATAAATTATGTTTATAACGGGTTAAACAAGTCGACTCACCCACCAGTTTAGAAAAATGGGTTAATTAGGCGATGTTCAGATTTATGTGTAAACGGGTTATGATTGACATAGTTGACCTAACTGCTTAAACATTCGTTCTCTAGTTAAGGTGTTCTGAAATGCCAATCCGAACCCACACCCGACCCATATTTGGTTCTAACAGTTTCTCGATTTGAAATGACTACAATAACAAAACGCGGACTTTCCAGCTTACCCTCTTCCCGTCGCCATTTGTGAACCAATGTCCTGTAGCTTGACCATCCGCTTGAACCCTTCTTTTGCCAGCATCTTTTGTGATCCTTTTCGCAGTATTAACCTTAGGATTCATGAAACCTTGTGACGTTTCTTGAGTTTTTGATTTTCTTGAATTTTTCCTTGATGAGCTTGTCTCAGCTTTATTACTTCTAGCAGCTTGTTTAGTTTTGTCACCATTGCTGAATTGGCCCCTAGAAACACGAGAAAGACAGCATAAGAAACGGACTTTATTTAGTCAATTAATCCTACGGAAAACTTTCAATAATATAGCAGAATTAACTTACATGTAATCGATATTTGATGTACTAGGCTGCTCAGAACCTCTATCATTTAACGGGGAAAAATTGCACAAACGAATTCGAAATAGCTCTTGAATCCTCAAATCATTATGGAAAAAATACTGATGTGCTGGCGGGCGAGGATCATCTAAATCTATTACACTGTCCATAACATGACTATTATGGTTACTCTTTCCAACATTACTCAGAATTTTCTTTTTATCTTTCATGGAACTAAAATATTCGTCACAGACCTCATCCAGTGCTGGTGTCGGGATATGGAAACTCTTCTCATGCCTAAAATCTTCCCATAAATCTTTTCTGGCTGAAGTATCGAGTGATTCACTTAATTTTCTCGGCTGATTTAAACCTACAGATTGCCCCCTATTCAAATAAGGTTCTGACTTAGTGCAGGTCTTGTTAGTAGCGACTTTACTGATAGAAGGAATATCAGAATCAGAGTCGGAATCAATCAGCGGAAACTTTCTAAGAGGACTGACAGTTAACTTTGGAAACGGTTGTTTGCTGCAGCTTGTGATTACGGATTCTGGCGCGTTTGAGACATTTGAGAGATTTTGCTTTCTTTTTCCTGATTCTCTGGTCAAAACACCTAGTCCGGTAAGCGGGAATTTGGAACTGTTACTGACTGAATAGTGTTGTGTTGGAAGAGTCTCATCTGCATTTAGCAATAATACAACCAGTGAATATGGGAATGATAAACAAGCGCACGTGACAGTAATTAGCACACTGGTTTAAGACACTTCTGACTGCAAATTAGTTTATGGAATCTTATAAATCATAAAACTAGCACAAATACCATCCCTGTACGCAAAATTAATCAACGTGGATATCTTTGTGATCTTTCTTGGTAACAATTACAGCTTTCTTGTTAAGACATCAGTAACCGTCCAAAGGGGTGCCCAACGGCACCAATTCCCTAAATACACCAGACTTGCTACATTATAATAAAATGTAACTAAATATATTACATAAAAGACGCAATGAAGTTATCAAAGGTTACTCGTAAGTCCATCCACCCGCAACATACAGAAACTAAGTCCAGCTTTTCGTTACTATTAGAGTTCAAAATAATGTAATTGGCTGCCAAACTCATCCGGATACGAATACAGAATCAAAAACTTTGGTTTTCTCTTTATGAAATACATTTGAACCTACTAAAAAAGGCATTAGTGACTGCTCGTAATATCTGATACTTACGTTTTGAAACGGCAAATTATCAGTTAATTTTAGTGTTTAGACGGATGTTAACTGATTGATATCATTTTTAGACAAAGTATTTCAAAGTTGCTGATTCGGATTACTTTACCATTAAACTTCAATGATAATCAACATTACCAAAGTAAACACTAGCGCAACTAAAGGGTACCTACGAAAAACTGTTAATTTGCTTATCAAAAGTTCTAAATTTGCTAATTCACTCACGAAATCATATAAGCAGTTTGGATAAGCAATCCAAACAAAGATTCAATAACACATAGAAATACCAATCACTTTTACCTTTAGAATTATTATCCTCGGGCGACGAAAAATCCTCGATATCATCATCATCATCAACAACAACCGAACCCAAATCCACTCTACCCGAACCCGTACTCTTACCCAAACCCGAACTACACCCGCGCCTTAACCATTTCAATCTCGGACGTACCAACTCCTCATTCTCATCATCTGTATCAGCAACAGTTAGTTTCTCAATTTCAAATTCATCATCATCATCATCAACAGCTACCGGAACCCGATTCAATGTGTTTGGTTGTATGGTTTCTTCATTTGGGGGTGTGGTTGTGATTCGGGGTTCGGGGAGATCATCGAAATCGAAGTCGAAACCTAATGAGAATGAAGGGGCCTCAAAATCACCCATTATGATTGATTAATTGATTATTAATTGATTTGTGTTTTGTAAGTTTTTATAAAAAAAATTGGGGTTTTCGAAATGTGTTTTGGCGGGCTTTGTTTTTATTGAAATGAATTGTGTGGCGGAATGGCGCCGGTGTAAGAACGTTTTCAAAATAATTTTGGATTAAAAATTGGGTTTTTTTAGAGTAAATTTCACCGTTGGTCCTTAAACTTATGCCGGATTTCATACGACACTAAATACGAAAAATATTGCTTTTTTAGTCCACGATTTCGAAAATATTACGCCGCTGGTCCAATTTTCTAACGATCGTTAGTTTCGCTCGTTATCACGGTCCTCACGTGCAGGTCACACGAGGGCAATTTTGTCCGATCACCTTTTGGTACTTTCCCAGCTACCATCTCACTACTTGTCATATTAATGTTCCCGCTATTATATCTCCCTTTTCCAATACATTTTCACATAATTTCTTTCACAAAAATCATCTCACAACTTCTTTCAAATGCACACAATTAAACCCTAATCTTTTCCCCAAAGTTTGGTTCATAATTTTGTTATGCTTGTTTCACAAAATCGGTACTCTTAAATGGAAGATACAGGGTACAGACTTTGAGATCAGTGATAAAGATCTGTATGCGAATGCAAAGAAGGATTATAGTAAGTGTCATTTTTTTTTGTTCCATTTAGTATAATATGGTTGACATTTTTATTGATTAGGTTCTAATTATGGTTTGACTTTTTGAACAAATTCATTCTACTGTGTTTACAATGAGGATACACCATGGTGGTGAGTTCATTTTTTTCTAAAAAGGGTGTACCGTGGGGGTAAGAAAAGTATAGTTGCTATGGTGGATATTGAAACCTTCTTGATTCAGAGTTACAAGATATGGTTCGACAGATAGAAAGATAATGTTTTATAACTTCCTTGAACCTGGTAAGAATCTTGATGTACGCTTGCATTCTTTATGTAGTGATGACGATATATGTTTTTTAAGTCAGTTTATAGTTGAGCATAAGGTCATTGAAGTGTACATAGAATATCTAGTGCTAAGTCCTAGTGTATTATTTAAAGAAGCATGTACTGGAAGATTCTTGGATTGATCATCTAGTTGGTTAAGAGTAGGGATGAGCATTTGGATCCGAATCCCGGTACCGAACCGGAACCGTACCGGTACCGTACTGAAACGGTACCGATCGGTACCAATACCGTACCGAAACGATACTTAAGAGTTTCAGCCTCTGACCGCGTCTGAACGAGAAAAGAAAAACAAATGCACTTATTGGGCCAAATGTCTGAGTGCATCTCAGTTTAAGAGGCTGTTAAGAGGCTCTTTTTGAAAAACAAACACCACCTTAGACATGAACACAAATTCCCCATTGCATAATCTAATGCCAAATACGTTGACATAAAGCTCATTAACATACAAACTCTTGTAGTAATATCTTATTAAATTACATTTCTAACACCTTAACCATCTTGAAGTATGTACATAACTTTAACAAACAGTACTAACTTAATTTTACCGACGTATATTTGTGATTTGTCACATATTTCTTCATAAAACTAACACATTTATTAAAAATGATATATTTGAAAGTACGCAATGGCTAAAAAGGTATTTAACATGTTGTTGAGGGGTTTCATAAGTTCTTTATGATTTTATATATCTAGCAAAACTAACTCGTTTATTAGATATGGTATATCTGAAAGTACAAAGCGGCTAAAATAAGCATTTAACAGGTTGTTGAGGGGCTTCAAGTATAACTGAAAAAAGTGACTTTGAACTATACTTGATTGTTTATAACATGTGTGATAAATATGTGAAAATCAAAACTTCAGTTTTCTCATAGGTCATCTCATTACCTGATTTTGACCCAAGTAAGATCCAAATTCAGAAACAAATAAAATCAAGCTCCATTTTCTTACTAAAATGAACATGCAATATAACCTTATAAATTCTATTTACACATATATTCAATAAAGTAAAACATGTATTAGTAAACTAAAACAATCCTACTTAGGCTCAAACTAATATTTAAGCTCAAACTTAATTCGACCAATATGATATCCAATTATACATGGAAGTACTTAAAAAGCTTTAAATTCTTATTTAGAAACACTAAATTTATGTCTAAAATATGTTTATTAGTAAAAAAGGTATGGACTACAAGTTAAATTTTATAAATCTTCTGCTTAATTTCCTGTGTTTTCCGGTACCAAGCCGCCTCAGAAACTTCACAAAACACTTCTTAAGCTACTAGTGTCAATTGTAATTGAACAATCCCATTTAGACTCTTAGCGTCTCAAGATGAGTATATACCAATCCCACATGTAAGGCACAATCTATTGGATATATAATGAAACCCATGAGAGTTATTGTATTATGGATATGCATTTATAGTGTTACATAGAAGATACTAGAAACCCTAATGTACCCAACCCACATTCGGGCTTGGGTCGTTATATCGTAATACTACCCCGCAATTCGAGCGGCGAAATCGCGAAAACTCAGATTGTATAAAAAAGCTAAAAGCATGAAAATAAAACTAAAGATAGTTAACCATTAACGCAATAAAAATATAATTTGTTGATAAAGAATTCCGGCAGCAAGCGGATGCAATTATTCAAGCAGCAACAAAGGCAAATCAACAACAAAAGAAAATAATATATTTGGCGGAAGCAATTCTTCAAGCAGCAACAAAGGCAAATCAGTAGCAAAAGCAAATAAAATATTTGTTGATGAAGACAACTGACAGCAAATGGAAATTAATCTTCACCATGATCAGCAAAAGCAAAGAAACAAAAATAAAATCAAAGCATAATTTTTTTTTTTTGGAAAATGGATAAATGGTGGCGGCTAGGGTTTGACGGGGTGACATAGAAGAGGCGGCTCAACTTAACCACCTAGTTCTGAGGATCAGACCCACTCCGATACCATGTTGGATAATGAAACCGTGAGAGTTATTGTATTATTGATATGCATTTATAGTGTTTCATAGAAGATACTAGAAAACCCTAATGTACCCAACCAATATTCGGGCTTGGGCCGTTATATCGTATAATACAGTCAACACTCATTCTTCTTGGTGGAAGTTTTCTTCACCTTTTTATTTTTAAATCCTCCACCACTATCCTGTAAAAAAAAAAAAAGATATTCTTCAACGATTATTAAAATCAGACTTGCTAAATGACAAAAGCATTATTCAAATGCAAAAAATAAAAGTTTAAAACAATGTTTAACAATTACTTAAGTAAAATAATGTGAGAAAATTGGGAGATATATATAATCGAGCAAAAGTACCTTTTTATAGTAAATGTAAGCAACTTTGCCAGTCATTTCTTGCCCATTTTTAATTACATAAACCTGAAAGTAAAAGAAATTCTATTCACATCATACAACAAACAACACTACAAGAAATAGAAAGGTTTGTCTCGACAATGTAGTGCCAAATCACAAAGAAAAGTCGAGACAAACAGTTTGTCTCGACAAAGTCGACCTTTTTTGGTCGAGACAAACCATTCGACCCAAGTTTTTTTGTCTCGACAATTTAATAAAGCAATGGGACGACATAAACGTGGGACCCACAATCCAGTCAAATACTGGAAATGCAATTTGTCTCGACATTTATTTCAATTTTGTCTCGACATTGTCGTGACAAACATTTTTTTATTTTTGTTAAATAAGTTATTTAATAAAGAAAAATAATTTAGAAATTAAACTTTGTCTCGACATTGTCGAGACAAAGTGTAATTTTATTAAAAAAATATTAAAATTTGTCTCGACATTGTCGAGACAAATTGTAATTTACACGCACTGTTCCTTTGCACTTTTGACAAAATGGGTCGAGCTTTTCTTTGTACTTTGGGTCGACAATGTCGACCCAAAGTGTCAAGTATGCAAAAAAAAAAATGCAGCAGCAGCCTGCATTTCCAGGTTTTTTCCGGAATTTTTTCCGGAAAAAACCTACCGTTACACCTGTAAGCCAACCGATATCCGCAATACCAATTCGACAATATGATACAATGCCAAATACGATACTAATTAAACTAACAAATACGAACTTTATACAAAAACAAACCAAGATTCGGCAATATATTCTTTCATTACATAACTAATAACAAATAGTCAAATACGATACAAATTAAACTACGCCTACTCCGACTCCTCTTCCTCCTCCCCCTCCTCCTCTCCCTCCTCCTCCTCATCACCACCACTAGCATTAGCATTATCGGGAATTTTGCTCAAATGAGGATTCATTTGTCTCACGTAATGGTTAAGGACCTCATTATTAAAACTAGGACCCGGGTTAGAACTAGGACCCGGGTTAGAACTAGAACCCCCGGGGCATGAAGTAGATCCGGGAAAGACAGGCCGATAACAATTGTCAAGGAAATTAGGGCCGGGATTAAGGTTGGGAAATGGGGGAATTGGGGGCATTTCAGAAAATGTGGGAACGTTAATGGGACACGGAGTACCTGGGTTAATGCTGTTGTAGTGGCTCAGAAACTGCCCTAAGAAAGATTCGAGGCCCACTTGTCTGGAGTGCTGATGTCGGAACTGCTTATCGTACTGAAATTGCTGCTGTTGGAACTGCTGTTGGAACTGAAGTTGCTGCTGTTGCATCTGAAGTTGGACCGTTTCATTTTGCTTCTTCAACAACTCAATCTCGACTTCCTTTTGCCTTAACACCGCTGAAACAGCCTCCTCAGTAGCATAGTTTGGTGCAATAGGCCGATGTGCCGACCTCGATGAAGCTTTTCCGCCGCCTGGCATTTTCCTGCCAACGCCCCTAAAATTTTGCCGGTTGTCACTATGGGCTGCCGCATCGAGTACTTGCTTCTCAGTCATCGGCGGGGCCGTACCGGCTTTAACTTTACCCCACATATCCTTCATCTTCAACTGTGTAAGTAAAAAAAAAAAAAAAAGAAAAAAAAAAAAAAAACAATTATGTTAAAAAGAGGTAAGTTAAAAAACAACAAGTAACTAAATATTAATGACGCATGTTAAGAGATAAATTACTTACATAAGCCTCCTCGTCCTCTTTATTTTTGAAGACGCCCAATTTTGATGCATTGTTTCTCCTAAACGTCTCCACGAGTTCTTCATTCTGCCCGCTTCTAACCCGCTATACATACAACATAAAATAAATTAATTAACGAGTTATATATAAACATTATATACACATTTGAAAATCAAAAAATTATAATGAGTCTTACGTGCTCGGTTCGTCCTTGTACGAACGACTTCCTCCCTTGGTAGGTTGTATGCTTGTTCTTTGCCCTATTTTCTGCATTTTTTGCAGATCTCTCCATTCGTTCTGGAGTCAACCACCAGTCAACCAATGACTCCCACTCCTCTCGGCTTCTGCTACCCCAATCTTTACATTTCGACGGCGGCGGATTTTGCCTTGCCGTCTCGGGTATCGGCTGTGAGTCAAAGTAATTTTTCTTCAACCTATATTTATGTTTGCGCCATATGTTCCGGAGCTGAAGTTGAAGACCAAGAGATACCCGTTCCCCCACCGTGTACTCATTCTCCCCATCCGTCACTCGCTCCTGGCTGTTTAACCATTCCGCGATCTGGAAATAATTCTGCAAATAAATATACGCATTTAAATAAACAAACAATTTAAATATAACACGCATATCTAAACGGTCGATAACGATAAGAATACAAATAAAATAAACAATTAATACCTCGAGAACGGGTAGTATGTGAGCCTTAAGAGGCGCAGGAATCTCGTGCCACTCGCAGTCATAGGGAAGTACACTAACTACTTCCCCCAAAAGACTACTGAACTGCGTGGCATATGTGCCCACAGGCGTAAAGGTCAATAGATCATTATTGTCAAAGCCGATCGGCAAAGGACGACTACCGTTCGCTTTATACGCCTTCCTTAAGGACCGATTCGAAGTATTAATCGACATCGAACCTGCAAACATAAGTTATTGAGTCGTGAAAATACAAGTAAAAAAATTTAGTTTTATCAATAAAAAACTTAAAATAAACATCACAATTTCTTACTTGCACAGTAGCCCGGCGTAGTAAAATAGGGCAGTCGTGGTGGATCACCACCGGCATCCCCGCCGTGTGATTGGGGAGCTACACACGCCATCTGTAAAATTACAAGTACAAGAACACAAAATTTCGTGGACCAATTAATACTAATACACACATTCATATAAATATACACATTTAAACATAACATAACATGCAATTTCATTTAAATAAAAGGAACACGTTTAAACATATAGTAACAATTTCATTCAAATTACAAATTAAGAACAATTGTCATCATCCGAATCATCGCTAGATAAAACTTCTTCAACAACAATCGTTGGGTTCACTTCATCATCATCAGACACGTCAACATCATCATCATCAAGGACATGAGCAACGACATCATCTTCATTATTAACAAAATCAGCATCTTCTTCAGCATCATCTGGTGGGGCGTCTACTTCTGTTGATTCATGATTTACACTCAAATTCGCAGACTCCAAACCAGGCAAACCAAGAGACAATGCAACATCTGATGAACTGCTTCCATGTATAACATCTTGATCAGAATCTACCACATCCCGATCCCAGATCTTCCGATGATGAACATCTTCGACGACCTTCCAATGAGGTGGTCGTCTAGCAGGGTCTTCAAGGTAGAAGACTTGTGTTGCTTGTGTCGCAAGAATGTATTGTTGATTTCTAAAAGCATCCTTATCAGTCAAAATATGGCGTATGCCACGTTCAATGTAAGAACGCCTAGAGTGTGCCGTAGGGTTATTATTAGGGTTACGGGTGTCGAACCATAAAACCCGGAACAACACAACCTTTCGGTCGCCCAAATAATCGAGCTCCAGAATTTCCTCCAGTTGACCATAATACATTTCTCCATCAGGCCCGGGTGTTGAAACTCCACTGCATTGAGTGGTATGAAGTTTATCGCGCTCATGCACCAAAAACTTCACACCGTTAACTATGCAAGCGGGGTATGTAAATGCACGCGATGAAGGTCCACATGCCAAAGAGAATAACTCGGGACTACAGCTTGGGTCTTTTGCCACGCTCTTTTCACGGATCTACGAAAGAGATACAAACAGATTCAGATGAGCAAAAACTCTGGACTACAAGGTAATATATCTAATGTGTTTACCTTGTGATTGAACCAGGGAGGAAAGCTTGTTTCCACGCTCTTGTTAGGAAATTCACTACAAAAGTTCATGATATTAGAATAAGTCATCGAAAAAAAATAACTTAGCAAAAAAAAAAAGGGTTCTTCGAAATATAAAAAAGAAGAAACATACTCTTTGTACGCCTGGATGTCTGCGTCGATTTCAGGACTGTTGTTAAGTATAAACCATACAACTGTCTGCATAACATCTGGCTTCATCTGAGTATCTACACATCTACCCACCGGTTTGCATACTGACTGGAACACCTGGAATTTATCTGGTTGTTCAGGTGCACCGTCGTCATTTCTGTCAGGACGATTAAATCTCGTCTCGACATCCTTAAGATAACACGAGCAGAAAGTTAATGCTTCTTCTGCAATATAACCCTCCGCTATGGAACCTTCAGGCCTGGCTTTATTTCGGACATAATTTTTTAGTTTCTTCATGTATCTTTCAAATGGATACATCCACCTGTAGTAAACAGGGCCACCTAGAATAGCCTCATCGGGTAAATGCATAACCAAATGAATCATTATGTCAAAAAAAGCAGGGGGGAATATTTGCTCTAATTTAATCATAACATCGAGCATTTGTTTTTTAGCTTTTTCCATGTCCTGCTGCGTCAAATTTCGAGCACAAATCTGCTTAAAGAATAAGCAGAGCTCGATTAATGGGGGTGAAATGTCTTTGGGTAAGTATTGGTGAACTCCATAAGGAAGTAACCGATGCATCATAATATGACAGTCATGAGATTTTAGGCCCGTTATGTTGTTATCGTCAGCGGTCACTTTTTTCTTGAAGTTGGATCCAAACCCATCGGGTAGTCTAACTCCTTTGATGAATTGACAAAACCGTTTTCTGTTTTCTGGTGTGAAAGAATACTTTGGATGAGGCTTATCGAACTTCCCGTTTCCTTTATCAACGAGCCACAACTCTTTTCGAACTCCCAGAGTTTTCAAGTCTTGCCTTGCCTTTAGCGTGTCTTTGGATTTGTCGTTCATTAGTCTAACAATCACAATAGCATACTAACTAAACGACATATTCACAATATCATACTATGTCAATCGATGAATGACATAAACATATATAATAACAACGAAATTATTTTGACAATCACAATAGCATACTAACTAAACGACATATTCACAGTGTTCATTACTTCATATATAACCACACACACTCCAATTATTAACTGATAGAAACAAGAACGTGGAAAAAAGCATGTATCTCACATTCACATATTACCAAACACACTCCAATTACTAACCAAACGCATTTTACTAAAAAAACGCAACCATCAAAGGAATTAAATTATATACCTAGTTCACGGCTGAAGTAAACGAAGAGAAGAAAAGAGAAAAAGAAGAAAGGCTACTGTCCCGACCCGGCTGTCCCGACCCGGCTGTCCCGCGACAATCTCGTAAAATAAACAACCTAAATTAAATAACCAAACTTAAATTAACCAAAATAATTAATAAAAAACTTTAACGACGACATTGTCGTCCCAAAATACATTAACACAGTAAAAAAAAACCTTTAAACTACCTGTACGTGGGGCGGCTGTGGTGGAGCTCGTGTGATAGATGGTTCACGGCGGCTGTGGTGCCATCTACACCAAAAAAAATTTCGGCTGGTCCTACACCAAAACAAATTTACTTGACAAACCAAAATAAAAATAAAACATAACTTTTAAAACAAACAAAAATTAAAAAAAAAATACATATACGAAAGAAAAAAAAATAATATACGGTTAACAAAAAAAAAAAAAAAAAAAAAAACATACCTTTTAATCAATAAGAAGAAGAATGTGGTATTGAAGGTGGTTGTGGTGGTGTCCAATGTGGTGTTGAAGGTGGTTGCTATGGAGTAGATGGCATCGATCTAACTTTTTTTTCTTTTTTTCTTTGTTAAAGGTGGTTGCTATGGTGATGAAGGTGGTTGTGGTGGTGTTGAAGGTGGTCAATTAATCAAGGATTGAAGGTGGTGATGAAGGTGGTGATGATATGCTGCGTTTTTTTTTTTTTTTTTTTTTTTGGTAGATAAGGTTTGGTAAAGTTTGAGAGAGAAGAAGGGAAGCAGAATATGGTCAATAGTTTGCAAAATGGCACGACAATGTCGTGCCAAATCACCTCCTTTAACTTTTTTTTTTTTTTTTTTTTTTTTTTTTTTTTTTTTTTTTTTTTTCTGTTTGTCAAAATGGCACGACAATGTCGTGCCAAATGACTACCTCAATTATTATTTTTTTTTTGGCGGGTGAGTTTAATTTTGGTGAAAATTTTTGGAGTAACCTTTGGCACGACATTGTCGTGCCATAATTATTAGTGTATTTTTTTTTTTCCATTTAACTTATAAATTAAAAATAATTAATATTAAATAAATTAAAAATAATTTAAATTTGTTATAAATTATTTAAATAAATTAAAAATAATTTCAATTAATTATAAATGAACACATTAAAAATTATTTAAATTAGTTCATAAGAGTCGAGATCCCGGCTATCATTTGTTCCACGACATTAAACCGTACGAATTTGTTCCACGCAGAAAATGACAAAAAAAAGCTTGACCGAGGCCAAACGACATTAAAAACGTTTGGTTGTCGAGTTGTTTAGTTTGAGTTGTTTCAACATCAGTTTTCACAACAACAACAACATTTTATTAAACATAAAGCACGTTCAATATCAGTTTTCACAACAACAACAACATTTTATTAAACAACAACAATAACACAACGACAATAACAGCAACAACAACAACAATAACAGCAACAACAACAACCTACATACGAAGATTTCCCATATCACCTAGCATGTCATTATAAAGTTCGTGAAATAAGGCAGCTGAATCAATTGTGTGTTTGTTTGGATGCATATACACTTCTAGCATTTTATTGAGTACCATTATCTGGTGATTCAATTTGATGCAGTTTGAGCACTCTGTATTTCCAGGACTCGATGTTGAAGGTCCTGCAGTGTAACGAGTTGGTGTTATGGATGGTGTTGCGGAATGAGTTGGAGGCATTGAAGCTCCAAGAGAATCGGTCATTTTTGCGAGTCGTTCCTCCTTCCATAAAAAAAAATCGCATCCATACTCCTTTGTCCCACCCTGTTAAAGTGTAAAAACTATTATTTTTAACAACTAACTAAATTATTTATATAACACACAAAAAAGTATGTAATTGTTCACCTTTGATAAAGGACACGCATAATAATGTTTACCACGGGAGTAAGGTTTATGCGATTCTCGCAGAATTACGTCTCCTCGTTTACAAGGACAAGCAAAAGCTTCAAATTCCGCCATCTTCACCATGATAACAGTGTGTGTTTGTGGTTTTGAGGTTAAGTGGTTTTGATTATAAGAGGCTGTGAAGTTGTGTGGATAAGATGTTAGTATATAAGAGCAGATCTTGGTGGGAAATTATGGTGGGAAATTTTTGGTGGGAGTATTTTGGTGGGAAAGTTTTGGTGGGAGTTTTTGGTGGGAAAGTTAAGTCTGGTTGACTTATGTTAAGTCTGTTTCACATGCAATTCCTAACCATGGGCCAAGTGTTAACCACAATGTCTCACCAGTCGTAAAGCAGTTTATTAACTCGCATGTTTCGTTTGAGTCTGTATGAAACGAGCCGAGATGTTTAACGAATGAGCTGAGATGATATGGTTCTACACGAGATGTCACACGATTGACCCGAGATGACTATAGAGCTCTATACAATGCTAACGACATCAACAACGCACATCACATGCAATTCCTAACCATGGGCCAAGTGTTAACCACAATGTCTCACCAGTCGTAAAGCAGTTTATTAACTCGCATGTTTCGTTTGAGTCTGTATGAAACGAGCCGAGATGTTTAACGAATGAGCCGAGATGATATGGTTATACACGAGATGTTACACGAATAAGCCGAGATGACTATAGAGCTCTATACAATGCTAACGACATCAACAACGCACATCACATGCAATTCCTAACCATGGGCCAAGTGTTAACCACAATGTCTCACCAGGCGTAAAGCAGTTTATTAACTCGCTTGTTTCGTTTGAGTCTATATGAAACGAGCCAAGATGTTTAACTAATGAGCCGAGATGATATGGTTATACACGAGATGTTACACGAATAAGCCGAGATGACTATAGAGCTCTATACAATGCTAACGACATCAACAACGCACATCACATGCAATTCCTAACCATGGGCCAAGTGTTAACCACAATGTCTCACCAGGCGTAAAGCAGTTTATTAACTCGCTTGTTTCGTTTGAGTCTGTATGAAACGAGCCGAGATGTTTAACGAATGAGCCGAGATGATATGGTTATACACGAGATGTTACACGAATAAGCCGAGATGACTATAGAGCTCTATACAATGCTAACGACATCAAGAACGCACATCACATGCAATTCCTAACCATGGGCCAAGTGTTAACCACAATGTCTCACCAGGCGTAAAGCAGTTTATTAACTCGCTTGTTTCGTTTGAGTCTGTATGAAACGAGCCGAGATGTTTAACGAATGAGCCGAGATGATATGGTTATACACGAGATGTTACACGAATAAGCCGAGATGACTATAGAGCTCTATACAATGCTAACGACATCAACAACGCACATCACATGCAATTCCTAACCATGGGCCAAGTGTTAACCACAATGTCTCACTAGGCGTAAAGCAGTTTATTAACTCGCTTGTTTCGTTTGAGTCTATATGAAATGAGCCGAGATGATATGGTTATACACGAGATGTTACACGAATAAGCCGAGATGACTATAGAGCTCTATACAATGCTAACGACATCAACAACGCACATCACATGCAATTCCTAACAATGGGCCAAGTGTTAACCACAATGTCTCACCAGGCGTAAAGCAGTTTATTAACTCGCTTGTTTCGTTTGAGTCGGTATGAAACGATCCGAGATGTTAACGAATGAGCCGAGATGATATGGTTATACACGAGATATTACACGAATAAGCCGAGATGACTATAGAGCTCTATACAATGCTAACGACATCAACAATGCACATCACATGCAATTCCTAACCATGGGCCAAGTGTTAACCACAATATCTCACCAGGCGTAAAGCAGTTTATTAACTCGCTTGTTTCGTTTGAGTCTGTATGAAACGAGCCGAGATGTTTAACGAATGAGCCGAGATGATATGGTTATACACGAGATGTTACACGAATAAGCCGAGATGACTATAGAGCTCTATACAATGCTAACAACATCAACATCGCACATCACATGCAATTCCTAACCATGGGCCAAGTGTTAACCACAATGTCTCACCAGGCGTAAAGCAGTTTATTAACTCGCATGGACTTTGAATGTATATTTTTTTAATTAAAAGTTCTTAAATTAAATATATTTTTTTAATTTTATAAAAGTATTTAATTATAAATATAAAGTTTTTAATTTTAATTATATATTAGAAAAGTTTTAATATTTCTTTTAAAATAAAAACTGAATTAAAAAGTTTTTAAATTAAAAAAAAAAAAAAAAAAAAAAAAAACGAATTTTGGGTCGACATTGTCGACCCATAATTTTTTTATAATTATTCTAAAATAAAAAAACTTATTCTAAAATAAAAAAGCGATTTAAAAAGTTTTGAAATTAAAAATAAATATATGGCACGACATTGTCGTGCCATTTTGCATATTAAAAAAGTTTTAATCTTTTTTTTTGGCGGGTTCTTTTAATTTTGGAAAAATATTTTGGTGGTAAATTATGGCACGACATTGTCGTGCCATATTTCTTCCCATATATTCTTTTTAAATAAAAACTAATTTAAAAAGTTTTTAAATTAAAAAAAAAAAATGTTTATGAAATTTGGCACGACATTGTCGTGCCAAACTTAACGGATGTTTGACTGATTTTTTTGTTGAAAGTTTTGTGGGCCATTGTCAAAATTTGGGTCGACAATGTCGACCCAAAGAAATTCCCCGTGCCAAACCTTTCCTTTTGGTGTAGTGCAAAGAGATGCAATCAAAAAGTATAGGGGTGGCAATTCCTAACACGAAACACAACTCAAAACCGACACAGAACTAAGCTGGTAGGGTGTGGTCTAAACAGTTTTCTGGTCATTGGTGTTAAACAATGTGACCCACCAACCCGTTTGAGTTTTTTTATTTTAGAAAAAAAAATGTTTATAATGGGTTAAACAGGTTAAATGAGTTAAATCGATTAAACGACTCAATTGCCCACCAGTATAGAAAAACAGGTTGAATACGCGGTGTTAAGTGTACTAGATCATCACAACCATCGAGTATTAGCGTCTCAAGATTTGAGCTTTAAACTTTCTGGAGGCATTTGAAGCTCTACTAGATCATCAAAGCCATCGAGTATTAGCGTCTCAAGATTTGGAGTCTTCCTGATGTGATGGTTTGTCAACTTTGAATAACTAAGGTCGAGATATTTGAGCTTTAAACTTTCGGCAAACATTTGAAGCTCTACTAGATCATCACAGCCATCGAGTATTAGCGTCTCAAGATTTGGAGTGTTCCCGATGTGACGATTTGTCAACTTTGAATAACTAAGGTCGATATATTTGAGCTTTAAACTTTCGGCAAACATTTGAAGCTCTACCAAATCCTTACACCTATTTAGTTTTAGTATCTTAAGATTCGGAGTATTCCCAAGTTGAAAGGTCCTCAGTTTTGAACTGGTGAGGGTCAAGAACCTGAGCACCGAAACTTATGTCAAGTTCAACAAGATTTTTTCCCTTGAAATGTAGTTGGTAAACTCGAAAAAGGAAAACCAATCTATTTCACAAATTGTAAAGAATTTGGAAGGTATTGTCTAACTTTATCTGATTCCCAGTTAATAGTATTACCATTACATTTATCTAAGGTAACTACATCAATTAGGAACTCTGTAAATTTATTTTTGAGTTAATTTCAAAAATGACCCCTGTGGTCTGTCGGGTTTAACGCTTTTAGTCCCTTTACTATTTAATAATTTTGGGGACATTTTCTAACTAATCACGATCAACCAATCTTCTGATTAAATCGTGGCTCAATTCATTGAGCAATCGACTTCAATGTACTACCTTCAAACTATTTTTAGTACTAGTGGCCAAACTAAAAAATAAATAAACTTGCAGTTTAAAACCTTGTGGCCAAAGTGTGAAAACCAGAACTCTAACAAAATACCTTCATTTTCTCCCCCACAATCCACTGAAATCATTATTTTTGGAGGTTTTCGAATTCCTTGGGGTAATTGTCTACCTTCATTATTGCCCAACAAAATTCAAGACATGTGTTTAGGCTTCAAAGTTTAAATCTATATGGAGTTACGAGTGTAAACAGGTAAACGGATGTACACGTTACCTGCGAAGGCGAGCTTTCTAACTCAGATATACGCGACCTCATCAGTTAATCCAAATACCGTTTCCGACCCTTCCTTGCCACCCAAATGTACACCTCTAGCGAAGTTTGAACCTTTTACCTCTTGCAAAGAAACCAAGGACCTTACCACTACACCGATCAGTGGTGGTTACTTATAAAACCTTAACGGAATTATTTTTCATGTTATTATCTTCAACATCATATTCAAATCAAGCCTTTTTAATTAAGAGAACAGCTTGACTTTTTTCTGAAAGTAAACTCAGTTAGCTAGCTGAACTCCATGAACTTTAAACTGATTTCAGAGAGTTACAAATGCTCTTGAAATGACGAATTAAGTTTCGAGAAAAAACAAAAGTGAAGTTCAGACTGAAGTCTCCCAAAATGGCGACAATGGTTACAGAGGGAAAGAAGCTGAGTTTCAGCAACAAAGCTTGGTGATATGTCCTGCACGGTGTCATCTTCCGCAATTTTGAAATAAATAATTCAAACTTTTTAGACTTTTGGTAACATAAAAAAATCACAACATATCACCTACGTGGTCGATACTCACATGGTTTAAACGGTTTGTGTTAGCTCAGTTTTACCATGTCAAACTGTTTTTCAAATTCTACATTCCACATTTTACAGCTCAAACACACAATATGACTACACAGTGGCTTTTAGAAATCTCAGTAAAATATGTTTTTCGGTATAATTCCGATAAAAATCTCAGTGAAATTTGATGAAAGCAAATAGTTTGACTCAATACTGTTTATTAGTAAAACTTGTTTAGTAGCCAGTCAATATGAATATATGATAGAAAGTCAATACTGTAGACTTAAAAAGTCAAATGCTTTCTTTTTGATGATTTCCATCCAGCTTAGAACATATTACTGTAAATTAAAGTTTTGTGTATTTTCTCATATCATTTTAAAAACCTTTATTTATTCATTAGGGAAAAAAAAAAAAAAAAAAAAAAAAAAAAAAAAAAAAAAGATCGTCTCAAACATTAAATCAAACTCCAACCATTTTCACTAAGAACAGAGTTTGATGATGACGTATAGTCTATACCCGGGTCACGAACCCGATTAGTAAACAATACTAATAATTAAGCCCACCATGTATGGGCCACTACGACAATAACTGGACTACCAGTTATGCGGCTGGGTCCGACAAGGCCCAAGCCCAAAGTTATCTTTGGATAAGATATGGGGTATCTTCTAAAAAGAGAGGATATATACCATATATCCGATATCGGCGAATAGGCCGAGAAGTAGGGAACACGAAACCTACTAGGGTTTCGTGTGTATATATAGGGCACCCAAGCCCTCGGTAAAAGGTACGATCTACTAAGAACCCTAAGTCTTCGCTAAAACCCTAAATTCGATTACTTACTCTCACGCCGGAGGATAATCGGGGGAGACAATCCCTCGATAAGCCTAACGGTGTCTGTTCTTTTTCTTAGTGCGCAGGTTCCATCAAGCATTAAGAGTTAATTGGTACGAGAATAGAAGCCCTCACAAGGAACGCCCAACTTTTGTATCAACAAGTGGCGCCATCCGTGGGACCCTACACTAAGATTTTTACCAAGAACTAGAATGACGAAACACGGGAAGGAGCGAACTCCCCATACGAAGAAATCGCATGATGACTCACTAGGGAAGAAGCATCAAACAGATGCGCCCCCTAAGCAGGCTCCTGGGACAACCAGCACGCCTAGAAGCTTAGGAGCATACTCAGATCTGGTCTTTCCCGCAGTGGAATCACTTACCAAGACTACCCCCGTTATTACAACAAGTACTAGCGCGGTAGAACTGGAGCGCACTCCTCTTAACATGCCAGAGGTGAACTTCACTGAACCTCCTAATGCGCCTATCCGAAACAAGGATCCTGCCTTGGAAACAGACTCCATCGCGCTAGAGGGAGTCACTTCTGAATTGGCGCCAAGTGACTTTGTATCTCAAAATTACGAAGCCTTGACTGCGCTCATGCGAGAGGAGGCAAAGAAGAGGTCAAGCCAAAGTCTGCACGCCAGACTCAACTTTGACCCTGAGCACGAAGTATCCCCACCGCGCTACCAAAAGGGAAGACGCGAAAAGGATAACCGCAAGCAACCAGTGTTTGCCAGGATTGGAAGAAAGGTTGTGGACGACGAAGCAGCCGACCTTCAACATCTGGAAGAGCCTGAAGAGGGGGAGCGGCGCACCAATGTCCACGCTAGGCTGGGCAGTAGCAGGATCCAAGATAGGCTTGGGCGACGATGCTCCCCAAGTGAAAGCCCCTCAAGCTCTGACTCTGAGGATAGTCAGCGCAAGCGCCGCAGAGGAGCAAGCTCAGACTCTGATGATAGTCGACGCAAGCGTCACAAAAGAGTTCGCTCATCTTCAAGAGATTCCTCGGACAGCGAGACTGGACACTGGAAATCAAGAGGAAAATACCGCGACCAGGAAGACGAAGACATGTCTCTTCCCTGGCGTCGCCAAAAGGTTGATGCGTTCACTAGACGCATCAGCGATTTTTCGGAGAATAAGAAAAGGCGCATGCCTGCTAACGTCAAAACATATGATGGGACAGGTGATCCTGATGATCACCTAAAATTTTTCGAATCAGCAGCTACCATCGAAAATTGGCCACAACCTGTGTGGTGCCATATGTTCAACTCTACGTTAGTAGGGAATGCGCGCAACTGGTTTAGCAAGCTTCCACGTAGAAGCATCGATGGGTTTGAGGAGTTGCGCAAGGCGTTTCGCTTAAACTTCACTCAAAGGAAGAAGTGCGCCAAAAACCCTGTCGAACTTGCTAGGGTTAAACAGCGACAAGGGGAATCCACGAGTGCTTTCATGGAACGTTTTAAGGACGAATGTATGAAAGTCAAGGCGTGTCCAGAGATACTAAAAATATCGGGTTTTATGAATGCAATCAATAACCCAGATTTGATAAAAAAGTTAAACGATAAGGTTCCCCTAACCTTTGACGAACTCATGAAGCGCACGAGGTCTTTCGTCCAAGGAGAAGAAGCTGCCGCGGATAGCAAAAAAGGCTATTCGAACCATAGGCCACAAGAAGAGTCAAGGAGACAATCCAATGACCAGAGTGGCAATCGTAATAGGAGTTATCGCAATCAAGGCGGTGGAAGGGGAAACGACAAGTATACCCCACTAACAAAAAATCCAAAGGAGATATTCGCAACGGAAGGGGCAAACTTCCCGAAACCACCACCAATGCGCACCCCAGAAGACCGGCGCACAGGGAATGGTTATTGCGAATACCATGGACAGAAAGGCCACACAACCAACGAGTGCGTCCAACTGCGCCAATTGATTGACAAATTGGTAAAGGAAGGAAAGATGGATCACCTCGTGAAAAATATAAGAGAAGGGAAAGACAAACCAAAACCAGCGGCCAAGAAAGAAACATCAAAAGAAAAGGCAGATATCATTTACATGATACAGCCATGGCAGCGCGCGACAAGACAGAAAGTCAGCCAACGGTTTTCTAAAGGAAATGAAATTTCTTTCCCTTCCCTAACTGCGAACAACGCAGTAGTGGATCCACTCACCATTGAAATACATACGGGAGGTCATGACATCCGTCGCATGTATGTAGATGGAGGTGCATCCGCTGATATCATATATGAACACTGTTTCAAGAAGCTACGACCTGAGATACAGAATCAGTTGATCCCAGCAACAACGTCGCTCACTGGCTTCACAGGGGAGAAGATATGGCCCATGGGGCAATTACGTCTATTTGTAGAAGTTGGTGACAAACCACACTCTACAGTCACCTGGATGAACTTCATGGTAATCAGATCTCCCTCTCCGTACAACGGCATCATCGGGAGACCTGGAATATCATCTATCCGCGCTGTGCCGTCCACAGCGCACGGGATGCTAAAGTTCCCAGTGGAAGGAGGTATTGTCACTCTTTACAATACCACCATACCACCAAAAGAATGCAACGCAGTGACAAACGACGTATGCGATGCTCCAGAACAGCGCGCAATCAAAGTCCCAAATTTAAAGGTCTCCATCCACCCTGACTACCTGGATCAACAAGTATCCATTGGCGGGTCTCTGTCTGACAAAGGCAAATCAGCTATATGCGCACTCTTGCAAAATAACCTAGATATTTTTGCATGGGAGCCAAAGCATATGACAGGAGTACCACGTTCCATCACGGAACACAAGCTACAAATCCGACAAGGATATCCTCCAATACGACAGAAAAAGCGCGGACAAGCCCCAGACCGCGCAAAAGCCATCCTGGAAGAAGTACACAAACTAGTAGACGCAGGCATCATGCGGGAAGTGTACTACCATGACTGGCTCTCTAACCCAGTAATGGTAAAGAAGAGCGATGGCAGTTGGAGAATGTGCGTAGACTTCACAGACCTCAATAAAGCATGTCCACAGGACTGTTACCCGCTACCGGTGATAGACTGGAAGATCGAATCTCTGTGTGGATATCCCTTCAAATGCTTCCTGGACGCATACAAGGGATACCACCAAATTCAAATGGCGGAGGAGGATGAAGAAAAAACGGCCTTCCACACAAGTCAAGGGGTCTATTGCTATACAAAGATGCCCTTTGGCCTAAAGAACGCAGGAGCAACATACCAACAATTGGTAGACACTGCGTTCGAGAAACAAGTAGGCCGCAACTTGGAAGTATACGTCGATGACCTAGTCATCAAAAGCTATACTGAAGAAGAACTAGTGCGCGACATGGAGGAAACGTTCAAAACACTGAGGAGAATCAACATGAAATTGAATCCCAAGAAGTGTACATTTGGCGCAACAGAAGGCATGTTCCTCGGGTATTTGATAGAACCCGATGGGATCAAGCCTTGCCCAGAAAAGACCCAAGCAGTCATCGACCTTCCCTCACCGCGCACACTGAAGGAGGTTCAGTCACTAAACGGCAAGCTAGCCGGACTGAACCGATTCTTATCCAAATCAGCGGACAAGTCACTTCCCCTATTCAAGACACTCAAGAAGTGCACAAAAAAGGGAGACTTCAGGTGGACCGCGGAAGCAGAAGAGGCCTTCCAACAGCTCAAACAACACATAGCAGCGCTCCCAAAGCTTGTTGCGCCCCGACCAGGGGAAGAGCTGATCATGTACCTATCTGCGACCCATGGAGCAGTCAGCGCAGTACTACTGACAGACAGGAACTCTGTCCAAACACCCATCTATTTTGTTAGTAAGGCGCTCAAGAAGACGGAGATTAACTACACGGCAATGGAGAAGTTGGTCCTAGCCTTAGTATTTGCAGCAAAAAGACTGCGCAGGTATTTCCAGGCGCACCCAATAGCTGTTATCACAGACCAACCCATCAAACAAGTTATCTCAAGACCCGACGCATCGGGACGCCTACAAAAATGGAGTGTGTTACTGGGCGAGCATAACATATCGTACAGACCGCGCACTGCAATCAAAGGGCAGATATTGGCCGACTTCATCATTGAGAAGCCAGATGCTGACGCTACACCTGCGACAAGCAAGGAGGAACTTCAAGAACCATGGATTCTATTCACTGATGGATCCTCATGCGTAGATGGATCAGGAGGTGGTCTCATTCTTACTAACCCAGAAGGAGCCGAATTCACATATGCCCTGCGCTTTGAATTCACAGCCACGAACAACGAGGCTGAATACGAAGCACTCCTGGCTGGGTTACGCATCGCAATTCAAATGGGTGCACGCAACCTCGAAGCGAACGTCGATTCACGGCTAGTTGCTAACCACGTGTTAGGCGAGTATGTAGCAAAGGAGGAACACATGATCCAATACCTCGAAAAAACCAAATCTCTGATCCAGAACTTCGATAGGTTTACCATCAAGCAGGTTCCCAGGGGTGAAAACAGAAAAGCAGATGCGCTGAGCAAGATTGCATCCACCAGTTTCACACATTTATCGAAACAAGTATTGGTGGAAACCTTGAAAAATAAGTCAATCGAAGAGATGGAAATATCCAGAGTAGTAGAAGAAGAAGGCCCTACGTGGATGACACCAATCATTGACTTCATTAGTAAGGGCATACTCCCCCAAGAACAGAAGGAAGCTAGAAGAATCCGGCGCACAGCGCAGCGATTCGAGCTCAGAGATAACGTCTTATATAGACGCTCATTCCTACAACCGTGGCTCAGGTGCGTTGGACCTCTCCAGGCAGACTATGTACTTCGAGAGATCCACGCAGGTTCATGCAGCATGCACTCAGGACCACGGTCCATTGTAGCGCGTGCACTAAGGTCTGGATACTATTGGCCCACTATGCACCGTGACGCGCGAGACTTGGTACGGAAGTGCAGTGATTGCCAAGTTCACAGACCCATTCCGCGCCGACCACAGCATGAACTAACGCCTATTACATCGCCATGGCCATTCCACAAATGGGGTATCGACATCGCTGGACCTTTCCCTATTGCCGCAGGTGGATTGAAATTCCTTATTGTGGCAATAGACTACTTTACTAAGTGGATCGAAGCAAAGGCAGTAGCGACCATAACAGGTAACCAGATAAAACGATTCGTGTGGGACAACATAGTATGTCGCTTTGGATTACCTGGTGAAATTATCTCAGACAACGGAAAACAATTCCGTGATAACCCGTTCAAAGATTGGTGCGAACAACTGAACATCACGCAACACTTTGCGTCAGTAACTCATCCACAAACTAATGGTCTGGTTGAACGCACAAATAGAAGCCTAGGCGAAGGAATCAAAGCGCGCCTGGACAGACACAAGGGAAGATGGGTAGAAGAATTATCACATGTTCTCTGGGCGCACCGAACAACCATCAAGGTTAGCAACGGGGACACTCCCTTCTCTTTGGTCTATGGGACAGAAGCTGTAATACCAGCTGAAATCGGAATGCCAACCATCCGCACTGCGGAAGTTAATGTGGCAACCAATGATGATGAGCGGCGCATAGACTTAGATCTATTGGAAGAGCGACGTGAACGCGCAGCAATACGCGAAGAGAAAGCCAAGTCAAGAATGAAAGGATATTATGATGCCAAAGTACGCAGCACGTCCTTCAGACCAGGTGACTTCGTATACCGCGAAAATGACTCAAGCCGCGCAGAGGACACTGGTAAGCTAGGACCAAAGTGGGAAGGACCTTACGAGGTCATAGAAGCACTTGGCAATGGAGCGTACAAGCTACGCGACAAGGACGGAAATGCGCTACAGCGAACATGGAACGTCCGCAACCTTAAGCGGTGCTATCTCTAAAGTAGGCTACGGCCCAACATGGACACTCACGCACTTTAGAAAGTGCCCCAATAAAGATTCATGTAATTTTATTTTTTAAGTATTATCTAGATAAGTATTGTCTTTTAAAAACTTGCAAGTATTAATAAAACGTTATGGTTTCTAGCTAACTCCATAACACATTTAACTTTATTGTTTGCATCTTTCATTATCGTGTTTCAATATTGTTATAATCTTGCCTACATGGCGTGCATGCACACACTAAGACCCACGATGGCAGAAAGGATGAGTAAACCTAATAAATAACTCGTTGAGTAAGAGGGTTGCAAACCCATCAACACCGGATCACGAATCCTTGTTAAACACCTTGCGCTCAAGACGTTGGCGCAAGTTCCTCACGCACCCCACGACGGATGCGCAATAGGGCACACTGTGCGCGTTTAACAACTCAGGAAATCAAGACTCTTGATTCCTTCAAGTAAAATACGACAAGTAAACTTACAAAATACATAGACGACTATGATTTCTCTCTTTACATTAAGTTGGAAAAATTCAATTAACGACTACGGTCCTTACTTAAGGAAATTCATACACGATTATGATTATTCCTTTCTAAGTACGCTTAGACACTTAAAGATATCTTAACACAAGGATATATAAGAACTACGAGTTAAAAAGCGTAAATATTTGGAAGTTGTAAAAACAACAAGTACAACAACAAAATTCCAATATACAGCAATACGTTCATACAAAAGATGTGTACAAAAAAGCTAAATGCTATATGTACGCCTTAGCTGGCTAGAGCCCCCACTCATAGCCGTCTCCTTCGCATCCTCGAGCCGCTTTAACAACTCTGCATCATTAAGAGAAACAGTGGCCACAGAAACAGGCACACCATCGGATCTAGGCTGATGCGCAGCGCCTATGCCGCATAGAATGGCCTTTCCTCTCACGCCTTTCTTTCTTGCGACCCTGGAAACGTGAGCATTTAGCGACCTTTGCAAGGAAATCTCTTTCTCAATACGGAAAGGATTTAGAATGTCACGAGGCTGAGCAAAAATAGGTACCTTCAACTGCGCCACATCAGGCTTCAAGTAGAAGTCCACTTGCTGATCCGCATCCTCCTTCAGATGCCCGGGAAGAGTGAGCCCCGCCATGATCACGCCGATAGGCTGATCCTGATCACGCTCCAAATGAGCGATATGCGGAAGTTCAAGCTTTTTCAACTCTTCCATAGCAGCAACAAGCTCAGCTCGGGCGTCCGCCTTGTACCCAGGGACCTCCGCAAGCGGCACGGTCAACAACTTGGCCTCAGCAAGTTTGTCCGCGGCCGAGGTCTCACCATGTGCAATAGCGCACTCCACAACCTTGCCAAAGGATGTGGTGACCTCGGGATGCTCCAGCGTACACATGGCGGCCAGGCGAAGACCATGACTGATCAACCACCTACAAAATAACACAAGTGTTAATAAGGGTCTTAAATACACATAAGTTATAAAGAAATAAAAGCAGCATGTACCTGCGCTCAGCTACGGACTGAACCATATGCGGGTATAGCTCCTCATCATACTCGATGCTGAGCTTGCGGAGCTTCTCTTCTTGCGTCTTCAGCGCAAGCTCCACTTTGCTACGAAACTCTTCAATGTTGGCAAAGTGCTTGCTCCTATTTTGTTGCAAGTACTTCAGCGCCCATAAAGAATTACGCTTCTGAAGGTCCGCAGCAGCACGCTCCTGCTCCAGCTCAGTCATCACCAAGAGCCTGCTTTCAGCCGACTCTTGCGCAGATGCTTCTGCGCGCTCCAGTTTAGCCTTGGAGCTCAGCTGCTCAGCTTTAGAGCTTGCTAATTCGGCTTGCACAGACGCTAATTGCGCCTGCAGTCTGGAAACCTCCTCAGACTTGTGCACCCTTACTTGCGCCACCAGTTCAGATTGACGCACAGCAATGGAGGCCAGCTCCTCCATCGCAGAGTCAAACGGACTTAACTCCTCCTCAACATCCTTTGGTGAAGGCACCCCAAACGGACTCTCCTTGGGAGGCGTACTCCCATCTACGACGCCAGTGTCCTCCACAGGCTGTTTACTACACGAAAGATCAAGAGGCAAGGTTAGCGCACAGTCAAGCATACACAAAATCTTAAGGAATTGCTAAAAAATACTTACATGGGGGGAGGAGTCGAGGACATGTCCTTCTCCGTCTCAGTCTCAGTCGTGGATACACCTTCACCAGACTTCTCAGCATCCACACTGAGGACACGCAGAAACAAAGTTAGAATAAAATATAACTTGACAAAAGTTTATAACTAAGGTACTTACTCCATCTGCGCCCCAGTAAAAGACGAGCTTCCCCCAGCCTCAGTTCGCGGCCTCTTGGAAGGACCTTCACCATCACCACTAAGCGCTATCTTGCGCGTCAGAGGGGAGCTCTCCTCCATGTCACTATCGGTCTCCTCTAAATGGATCATCATCTTAGGAGGAGGAGTCTGCGCAGTGTCAGGACCCTGCTGCTCAGGAGGAGCCACCTCCTGTAACGGCTCAGCTACCACCACATCAGGCGTGCCTTCAGGATCTGGGATAACCAAATCCACGACGCGCCCTGCCGTCGCCTGCAGAATAGTCTGCTCACCTTCCCCCAGAGGACGCACTCCCACCGCCACGGAACGCGGATTCTCCAGGCGCACAACAGAAAAAAGATCCATCTCTGCGCATAAAATAGACAAAAAGAAGCAAGTTACATAAAGTATGAAAGACGAAGAAACGCTTACACTAATAACGACAGTAAGGCGACAGAAGGAGCACCCACCCGTGCCATCCGCATTCAAGAATGTGGGAACTTCTGTCTCATGCTCAAAATAGTTGCGACTGATGCCCATGTGCACCAGAAACGCTTCCGGATATGGTTTGATCGGAAGGCGGTTCTCATCTATTATCGCCGCATGATCCGCGTTGTACCACGTCTCAGGGGGGCGCTCATCCTTGGGCAGAGTGGCACGGGTGTAGAATTGAAAATTGGAGGGGAAGACGGCGTCATCAACCCAAAAGAATTTTTCCCTCCAATCCTTGAGCTTATCTACCTTATTCACATAACATTGTAACTTCCCTACGCGCTTAGAGAAGGTAACCCACCCATTTGACCATGTTGCGTGGTAAAACGCGCGAAATAATTGGAGGGTTGGGTGGATCGCTAACAAGCGACAGTTAACCTCAAAGTTGGCAATTTTACCAGCGCCAATACAATGCAACTGAGAGATATGGAGCTCGTAATAATGGAGTATATCACTCAATAACACGGAGATGGGTACGCGCTGATTCGCCCACTCAAAAAAGCGCGTATATAGCCCCACCTTCCCAGCGGGGAAATTAGCGATGGTGTCATTCGGACCTGGTACCTCTGGGCGCAGGCCCATAGGGATAAAGTAATCCGAGGTGAACTGAATCAGTTCATCCTCGGTTATGTTAGAATGAAAATCATGAAGTTGCGCTACCATTTTGTGATTCCGAATATGTGCGCACGCGCTATTACCTTTGAATTATCGTTCTCGAAAGCGGATTTGAAGATGTAAAAATGGTGGAATTGTGATTTTTTAACTGTGAACAACACAGTGAATGGAGGCGGTAGCTTATATAGTTTTCCACCCACCACCGATGATTGACACGTGTACCCCACTAACTCAAATCGTGTGGCTGGGAGCTGAAACAGTACGAGGCAAGTGGATATAATCCCCACTTCCCAAGGTACCCGAATTGCATTTTTTTGGACTAGATACATCATAAGTGCATTTTTGGCGGTAAATTTTTACTAATCTTCCCGCGTACGCGTAGTGAAAATTTTTGACACGACTATAGTCTAGCATCCGCATGTTTTACCCTGCGCATACTAGACTGGGGGGACATGATGACGTATAGTCTATACCCGGGTCACGAACCCGATTAGTAAACAATACTAATAATTAAGCCCACCATGTATGGGCCACTACGACAATAACTGGACTACCAGTTATGCGGCTGGGTCCGACAAGGCCCAAGCCCAAAGTTATCTTTGGATAAGATATGGGGTATCTTCTAAAAAGAGAGGATATATACCATATATCCGATATCGGCGAATAGGCCGAGAAGTAGGGAACACGAAACCTACTAGGGTTTCGTGTGTATATATAGGGCACCCAAGCCCTCGTAAAAGGTACGATCTACTAAGAACCCTAACTCTTCGCTAAAACCCTAAATTCGATTACTTACTCTCACGCCGGAGGATAATCGGGGAGACAATCCCTCGATAAGCCTAACGGTGTCTGTTCTTTTTCTTAGTGCGCAGGTTCCATCAAGCATTAAGAGTTAATTGGTACGAGAATAGGAGCCCTCACAAGGAACGCCCAACTTTTGTATCAACAGAGTTTGACTTTCTCAAAAAGTCAAGAATCTTAACTGACCTCCATTAGTTTAAAACGAGTCGGGCAGCCCGCGCGTTGCGCCGGGGTGATTGGCATCAGTTTTTTGCAACCATGTTTTTGTTCATTATGTGCCTGCGCGTTGCGCCTGGGTGATTGACATTATTTTTTTGCAACTATGTTGGCCAAAACAATTTATCAATACAGAGTAAAAAAAAAAAAAAATAATAGCCATGTTTATTAAAAAAAACAAAAAAAAAAAAATCTTTTATTTTGTACGTAAGGATTGTTTTTGGAAAGAGTCGTTGACTTCAGGGGTACTTTGTGTAATTTTCCCAAACTTTCGAAATAGACTTTTTGAACAAAGGACTGCTTTTGCAAAGGGTCGTCAACTTCGGGGGTATTTTCTGCCAATGTTCAAAACTACAAAACGACGTCGTACTCTTTGGCACTGTACAAATAACTAAATGGCACTGTAGCAAGTGGGATTGGTCAACTGTAGCGCAGGCTTTATTTTTGGCCCAAAACGTCGACGTTTTGGTTGTCAATTAGTAATATTTATAATTATAATTATAATTATAATGTCTAACTTTGAACTGTAAATTAATTTATATTTTTCACTTGACAACTTATCAGCCATAAATATAGTTTGATGTTAATAAAAATATCATACTTAAGGATCAAAGCTGTTGTTGAAAAAAATGTCGAAATTATGAACAAACTTTCTTCCAAATAGCCTATCAGTAACAAAAATGCAATACAACCGCAATTACCGCGTAACATGAAGGCGGCAAATTTTACTTATCATGAGACCTTTTTTGTGTAGTGCAATGGAAAGAAGTAATATCCCTTTCTTTAACAACAAAAAATTTTACTTATCATTAGCCCATCAGTAGTGTCGTCTTATACGATAAGTTCATGTTCATCCCGTGTTCCCAGACATGGATTTTCCCAAACCATTCTCTGATGATAACGTCTCATTCCTGAAAAATGTTCAGTATCAATATCATCATCATCACTCACAACAACCGAACCCAAACCCACCTTACCCGAACCAGAACCCGAAAACCCCCTATCCTCCGCACTACACCCACGCCTTAACCGCTTCATTTATTTAGGTATGAAAAAGAAGGTGCTTCAAAATCACCTAATGGGTTCGCACAAGGGTTAAAACCGTATCTGTTACACCCCGTGAACGCTTTGACCAAATGCTTTGACTTTTTACGCGGAAACGACCCAACTTTGACCTTCATTCCAAAACTCTTTTGACCATTAACAAAATCCTTTGACATATAGACCTTGAACTCATTTTTAAATGAGACTATACTCAAATACTTTAAAAAAAATGACGGGTGGCACCCTAAAGTGCACTGTAACATGTACGGTGCACTAAGGACCCCTAAAGTGCACTATGGACCCCTAAAGTGCACTATAACACTTTCGGTGCACTATGGACCCCTAAAGTGCACTATGACACCTCCGGTGCACTATGGACCCCTAAAGTGCACTATTTTCTTAAACTTGACCCGTGCGCCTTTAAACACAAAAAGTCGACACTTTAGACATATATATATACACATTTAATTCACATTGAACTAAAATATACCATATACATTGTTTCCCAAAACCCTTAACCCGTTTGACCCAAAACGGGTTAAAATAGACCTTGTCCCAAACACCCCTTTTTCTGCATAACCCCTTTTGTGCACTTTTTGACCCATTTTTCGGAAAACGACTTCTATAACATGACATAACACCAAAACTTCCAGAAATCATTAGGACATTATAAACATCAAATATATACATAAACTTGGTCATAACGACCCGCGGAAACATGCTTTACAAAGTAACAGGTATTATGCCAAAATACCCGTTTTGACCCATTTACACTACAAACCACTTATAACACTTCATTTTCCCACCAAAATTAGCCAACAACATTTATTTATCATAACAAACATGTTCCAAGGGTACTTGACCCGTTCACCACCCCAAAATGGGTACTTTTACATATTAGCCAAACACCCCCTTAACTTAACCCATAAACACATAAAACATACTTCAACTCAACGATTGACCACCAAATCGATATACGGACCTTGACATACATTTTGCCACTTGGCTACACTTTACAAAACATGAAAAGACCAACGGGGGTACAAACTACACATGAGCTCGGTATTCTACCTAAGCTCCTAAATACATACTACCTTCAATTATTCCACATAATCGAACCATACTCCTTATTTCACGCCATCCAACATCACAAGAACCTACAAAAAGGTTAGACAACTAAACCATAAGCTTTCGCTTAGTAAGTAACCCGACATAAAACATATATCATACACATATATGCACATAAACATCATAACACTTACTTACTTACTTCAAACCATACCATTCAATTATCACATAAACCTTCATCACATAAGCTATAACCAATCTCACTAGCAAGCAGCCATATACTTGCTAGTCTAACTCATGTCTAGCCATCATTTCCATATCCAACATCATAAAATCAACAAATCACTAAACCTCATAATAATCATAACACATATATACATAATACACATATAACACATGTTTTAGTACAAGTTACTTACCTTAGCTTCCAAAGCTAAGCTACTAACATAAATCCCACCATCATCATCCTCAACATCATCATCATCATCACAATGATCCATCATCATCCTTCATAACTTATCAATCCTAACAACATAACAATAAATATCATAACAAGGGTTATCAAAACCCATCAAAACATAATCATCTATTTTTCTACATCATCATATGATCATATTTTGATCATATGATGAAACCCACTTAATTCATACATCTTAACCTTATAACATCAAGATATAGAGAACACTTACTTGAAGAAGATCATTACTAAGGAAGGCTATTAATACTAGATCTTCATCTTCTTCATCATAAGCCATCATCCATCTTTTTCCCTCTCTTTTCCATTTCTCTAAAAAACCGGACTTCCAAACTCTTGAAAGATGTGGATTTCTCTAGAATTGGCTAGATATAATTAGTTAGGCACAAGTTTGGGCAATTGGCAAGTATAGCCCCTCAAGTCTCTTTCTTCTTACTTTAGCCACAACTAACTTATAATACCTTTAACATATTACCACAATGGTAACTTAGGTCCCTTTAGTTACACATCATATTTTACATAACCACTTTAGTCATATTTTGACTATCGGGTTTGACCACTACACATCAAATGTTGACTGGCCAATGACATACGAACTTTATCATTTTCATCTAGGGTGGGGTCCCAACACCCGGGAAACGGGTCTAACAGTATCCATGAGGTTAAAAGATCAATCAAGGGTTTATGAAAAGGGTTAAGATCTTCTCCACGGGGTTCATAACTCGCGAGAAGGTCCAAGGTTGCATCAGGGAGGTCATATATAAGGTCCACGGTTAAAAACAAAGTATCCACTTTTTACTGGATCATCATTTTGACCCCCTTTCTACCCAAAACAAACCACATTTTTGAATTCCTTGGGGGGTAGTGTTGTAATAAAACGAGATTTAGGTATCAGTTTTATCTTATCAACAATTCTTTGACCTTCAAGTTTGCCCACTGATCTGTTAATGAATTTGGAAGTATGACATAATAGGTCCTTCAAGCTTTGGGGTCCTGTTATACAAGAAGTTCAAATTTTCAGATGTGGGTAGCTTTTAAAACTGGTTTATGACACTTATGAAACCATACTACAGTAATTTTATTTATTTTAAACATGATAGTATCCAAATCCAACCTTTTTTCTTAAATGATGCAGTTTGACTTTTTTATAAACTCAACTCATTTAGTTGGGATTCGAGTCCCAAAATGAAATAGCACAATGATACGAGTTTATCATTATTTCATGTTACAGGAACAAAGCTTGGTGTCACGTCCTTACGGTATCATCTTCGCGATTAATTTTATGATAAAAGTACAAACCTTTTAGACTCTAGTATCATAACAATATCACGACATATCACTTACGTGGTCAATGGTGATATGGTTTTAGTTATAAGCAACGGTTTGTGTTAGCTCAGTTTTACCATGTTAAACTGTTTACTAAATTGCACATTCTAGGGTTTGTAGCTCAACCATGACAAAGACACAATATGACTACACAATGGCCATTTTCATCAGTTTGACTTTCTAAGAAGTCAACTGCGTTTATTCAGCTCCATGAATTAAAATAAAGTTCAAATTCTTTATTGGTTCAAAGTAATAAGTACTAGTGACAGCATCCAAGTTGGGATTATAACTTGATCTAACAACAATGTATGCATTAAAATGTACTAATCCTGAAAGGTAAAATGACAATCATACTTTGAAACACTTCTTTACAAACAATCGTACTTTGGGAGTGTACCAGAGAAAACTATCAATGACCAAAATGATCAACCATCAACAATGCCTGGGGGAAAAAATCATAAATAAATCATTTCAATGCACATGAGAACAGATGCAGAGAGATGAGCTTTAGATCACCTTCTGAGCTGAACGGAAATTGTTTCCTGCTCACCAGACCTTGAAAGATTAATTTGAAACAAAATATTAAAAAAACGTAAAATCTGTATGATAAACCATACCCTTCTGAATCCATTCAAATTGAGAAATTGCTTAACAACTTACCCGGTCAGAGTTCACTCGGCTAACTGTTATGCGCTGATTGACAAATCACGAATGCTTCCTGCTGATCAGACCTCCTAATAGCAGAATATGTTATATTGTAAAAATCATACTAAATAACATAAATTGCAGAAACAATGAATATTTTCATAATCAATTTAAAATTTCAAAATAAAGTACCTGTTAAAATAGCTATTCATGTATTGGCTCCTTTGGCGTCTGTTAGTACGGGTTATATGTAGTAGACTGTTTCATCATAATTAGAGCGGAAAAGATAGTAAAATATGTCATCAGCATCGGTTCTTTGTCTCTTGAGTAATAAACCATATGTACCAATAAGCCGTATCGACCCAACAATACGTAGAACTCTCAACCTAAAAATGCTATGTGGAAGACGGGTTACGCCTGTACCTACTATGTCTAACTCTTTCAAAACTTCTAAGCATCCAATATTTTTATGTCTCAACCAAAAAATGCTCTGTGGAGTACTAGAATCTTAAGATTTGGAGTATTCCCGAGGTGAAGATTTTTCAACTTTGATTGACTGAGCTTAAGATGTTCGAGCTTTAAACTTTCAGCAGGCATTTGAAGTTCTACCAAATGATTACAGCATTCGAGTATAAGTGTCTTTAGATTCGGAGTATTCCCGAGCTGAAGGTTTGTCAACTTTGAATGACTGAGGTGAAGATGTTCGAGCTTCAAACTTTCAGCAGGCATTTGAAGTTCTACCAAATCATTACAGGCTATGAGTATTAGCTTCTTAAGGCTTGGAGTATTCCTGAGGCAAAGGTTCTTCAACTTTAAATGACTGAGATCGAGATATTCAAGCTTTACACTTTCAACAGGCATATGAAGCTCTACTAAATCCCCACAATTGGAAATAGTCAACTGCTCAAGATTTGGGGCCACCTTAAGGTCAAAGGTCCTCAACTTTGAATGACTGAGGTCAAGATGTTTGAGCTCTAAACTTTCAGCAGGCATTTGAAATTCTACCAAATCAGGACAGCCTCTGAGTATAAGCGTCTCAAGATTCAGAGTATTCCCGAGGTGAAGGTTTTTCAACTTTGAATGACTGAGGTCAAGATGTTGGAGCTTCAAACTTTCAGCAGGCATTTGAAGTTCTACCAAATCATTACAGCCTTTGAGTATTAGCTTCTTAAGGCTTGGAGTATTCCTGAGGCGAAGGCTTTTCAACTTTAAATGACTGAGATCAAGATATTCAAGCTTTACACTTTCAACAAGCATATGAAGCTCTACGAAATTCCCACAATTGGAAATAGTCAACTGCTCAAGATTTGGGGCCACCTTAAGGTCAAAGGTCCTCAACTTTGAAGAGGTGATTCTGAGGAACCTGAGCTTATGAAGAACCTAACATAAGTACAAAAAACAATTAATATTGGTGCAATGACAAACCAATAGATATATAGGATCATAATGAATCGTGTAAAACAATAAATTAACCATTATTCTACCTTTTGTTCTCCATCTTCCCAAAGTTGAACAATATTGCTCTTATACATTTCAAGTTGAACAAGATATTTTCCTTGAAATGTATTCGGTAAACTTGAAAAAGGAAAATCCCACCAACTCATAAATCGTAAGGAACTTGGAAGGTATTCGCTAACTTTATCAAATTGAACAATATTGCTATTAGAATAATCCTTTAGGAGATGTATATGAATAAATCTAAGATCCTTCATTTTTGCTAGACCTTTTATTGCAATTTCAGCACTCAAACCCGGTGACTGGAAGTATAGACATTTTGTTGCTTGGGTACCCTGGAAAAAATAGAACCCATTAATTTTTGTCGGAACCCTAAATTTCAAAACGCCCAAAATCACTTAAAACATGATCAAATTAAGAGTGAATGAAGATGATATAAGGCGATTTGAATGAATTTTTGAATGATTATTAGATAGAGAAACTGAATTTGGACAAAAAATGAAATCCCAGCTTAATTCTTACCAGGTCAGTAGTCAATATATACTCAATTTCCTCATTAACCCACAATCGGCTATGTCTTTGAGGTTCCTCGGGGTGTGACCGACGGACAATATTCCTACCCATTTCTTCTAAATGATCATGCATCCCCAAGTACAATATTCCTATCCAATTCTTTGAAATAGTTATAAGAGACTTCTGCTCAAGAACTCTTAAACCAACTTCAGCATGAAATCCACGGCTTTCAAGCACTCTAATTGCATCTTCTTTGGCCCAACCTTTTAGTATGCATGCAACATCTAGGAATATTTCCTTGTAATCCTCCTCTAGATCGATATAGCTTAATTCCAATTTCTCGAGAGTTTCCTTCAAAGGAATTGTTTTTAGTCTTTCTATGGCATCTATCCAAAAATGCTCACTACGACCACATAGAAATGAACCCATAACTTTGATCGTTAAAGGAAGACCATCAGCATATTGTAAAACTTTTCCAAATAACTCTTCGTACCCTTGAATCGGATTCTCTCTTCCAAACGCATACCTACTGAAGAGGCAACCCGCTTCCGCTATAGATAACAAAGTCACATTATGAATCAAGCTCACTCGGTGGGCAACCAGTACTTGTTCATCTCTTGTTGTAATTATGATTCTACTTCCCGGCTCAAACCAATTACAGTCACCGGCTAACGCCTCAAGCTGGTCCTTATGATCGACGTCATCTAGAACAACGAGTACCTTTCTACCCCGCATCCTCTTTTGCATCATACGTTTTCCGCCAGAAACACTGCTTACTTCAATGTTTTGACCATTTAAAACATCTGAAAGTACTTGCTTCTGCAACTTCTTCAAACCCGACAAAGAGGTTTTTGAAATTTCCCTAACATTTACTACAAAGCTTTGACCCTCAAACTGAACAGATATATGATCAAAAACAGCTCTGGCCAAGGTTGTCTTCCCAATTCCTCCCATGCCCTTGATCCCTATCATGCGAACATCATCAACACCGGTTTCTAAAGATGAAACAACATCGTTTACTCGGGTCTCCATGCCTATTAATTTTCCATCAACATCCGAGTTAATGAAACGCAACTCTAGTGATATCTCTTCAACAATCTTTTGGATAAATTTAGCTTCATGTCATTATGTGCCTGCGCGTTGCGCCTGGGTGATTGACATTATTTTTTTGCAACTATATTGGCCAAAACAATTTATCAATACAGAGTAAAAAAATAAATAAATAATAGCCATGTTTATTAAAAAAAAAAAAAAAAAAAAAAAAATCTTTTATTTTGTACGTAAGGATTGTTTTTGGAAAGAGTCGTTGACTTCAAGGGTACTTTGTGTAATTTTCCCAAACTTTCGAAATAGACTTTTTGAACAAAGGACTGCTTTTGCAAAGGGTCGTCAACTTCGGGGGTATTTTCTGCCAATGTTCGAAACTACAAAACGACGTCGTACTCTTTGGCACTGTACAAATAACTAAATGGCACTGTAGCAAGTGGGATTGGTCAACTGTAGCGCAGGCTTTATTTTTGGCCCAAAACGTCGACGTTTTGGTTGTCAATTAGTAATATTTATAATTATAATTATAATTATAATGTCTAACTTTGAACTGTAAATTAATTTATATTTTTCACTTGACAACTTATCAGCCATAAATATAGTTTGATGTTAATAAAAATATCATACTTAAGGATCAAAGCTGTTGTTGAAAAAAATGTCGAAATTATGAACAAACTTTCTTCCAAATAGCCTATCAGTAACAAAAATGCAATACAACCGCAATTACCGCGTAACATGAAGGCGGCAAATTTTACTTATCATGAGACCTTTTTTGTGTAGTGCAATGGAAAGAAGTAATATCCCTTTCTTTAACAACAAAAAATTTTACTTATCATTAGCCCATCAGTAGTGTCGTCTTATACGATAAGTTCATGTTCATCCCGTGTTCCCAGACATGGATTTTCCCAAACCATTCTCTGATGATAACGTCTCATTCCTGAAAAATGTTCAGTATCAATATCATCATCATCACTCACAACAACTGAACCCAAACCCACCTTACCCGAACCAGAACCCGAAAACCCCCTATCCTCCGCACTACACCCACGCCTTAACCGCTTCATTTATTTAGGTATGAAAAAGAAGGTGCTTCAAAATCACCTAATGGGTTCGCACAAGGGTTAAAACCGTATCTGTTACACCCCGTGAACGCTTTGACCAAATGCTTTGACTTTTTACGCGGAAACGACCCAACTTTGACCTTCATTCCAAAACTCTTTTGACCATTAACAAAATCCTTTGACATATAGACCTTGAACTCATTTTTAAATGAGACTATACTCAAATACTTTAAAAAAATGACGGGTGGCACCCTAAAGTGCACTGTAACATGTACGGTGCACTAAGGACCCCTAAAGTGCACTATGGACCCCTAAAGTGCACTATGACACTTTCGGTGCACTATGGACCCCTAAAGTGCACTATAACACCTCCGGTGCACTATGGACCCCTAAAGTGCACTATTTTCTTAAACTTGACCCGTGCGCCTTTAAACACAAAAAGTCGACACTTTAGACATATATATATACACATTTAATTCACATTGAACTAAAATATACCATATACATTGTTTCCCAAAACCCTTAACCCGTTTGACCCAAAACGGGTTAAAATAGACCTTGTCCCAAACACCCCTTTTTCTGCATAACCCCTTTTGTGCACTTTTTGACCCATTTTTCCGGAAAACGACTTCCATAACATGACATAACACCAAAACTTCCAGAAATCATTAGGACATTATAAACATCAAATATATACATAAACTTGGTCATAACGACCCGCGGAAACATGCTTTACAAAGTAACGGGTATTATGCCAAAATACCCGTTTTGACCCATTTACACTACAAACCACTTATAACACTTCATTTTCCCACCAAAATTAGCCAACAACATTTATTTATCATAACAAACATGTTCCAAGGGTACTTGACCCGTTCACCACCCCAAAATGGGTACTTTTACATATTAGCCAAACACCCCCTTAACTTAACCCATAAACACATAAAACATACTTCAACTCAACGATTGACCACCAAATCGATATACGGACCTTGACATACATTTTGCCACTTGGCTACACTTTACAAAACATGAAAAGACCAACGGGGGTACAAACTACACATGAGCTCGGTATTCTACCTAAGCTCCTAAATACATACTACCTTCAATTATTCCACATAATCGAACCATACTCCTTATTTCACGCCATCCAACATCACAAGAACCTACAAAAAGGTTAGACAACTAAACCATAAGCTTTCGCTTAGTAAGTAACCCGACATAAAACATATATCATACACATATATGCACATAAACATCATAACACTTACTTACTTACTTCAAACCATACCATTCAATTATCACATAAACCTTCATCACATAAGCTATAACCAATCTCACTAGCAAGCAGCCATATACTTGCTAGTCTAACTCATGTCTAGCCATCATTTCCATATCCAACATCATAAAATCAACAAATCACTAAACCTCATAATAATCATAACACATATATACATAATACACATATAACACATGTTTTAGTACAAGTTACTTACCTTAGCTTCCAAAGCTAAGCTACTAACATAAATCCCACCATCATCATCCTCAACATCATCATCATCATCACAATGATCCATCATCATCCTTCATAACTTATCAATCCTAACAACATAACAATAAATATCATAACAAGGGTTATCAAAACCCATCAAAACATAATCATCTATTTTTCTACATCATCATATGATCATATTTTGATCATATGATGAAACCCACTTAATTCATACATCTTAACCTTATAACATCAAGATATAGAGAACACTTACTTGAAGAAGATCATTACTAAGGAAGGCTATTAATACTAGATCTTCATCTTCTTCATCATAAGCCATCATCCATCTTTTTCCCTCTCTTTTCCATTTCTCTAAAAAACCGGACTTCCAAACTCTTGAAAGATGTGGATTTCTCTAGAATTGGCTAGATATAATTAGTTAGGCACAAGTTTGGGCAATTGGCAAGTATAGCCCCTCAAGTCTCTTTCTTCTTACTTTAGCCACAACTAACTTATAATACCTTTAACATATTACCACAATGGTAACTTAGGTCCCTTTAGTTACACATCATATTTTACATAACCACTTTAGTCATATTTTGACTATCGGGTTTGACCACTACACATCAAATGTTGACTGGCCAATGACATACGAACTTTATCATTTTCATCTAGGGTGGGGTCCCAACACCCGGGAAACGGGTCTAACAGTATCCATGAGGTTAAAAGATCAATCAAGGGTTTATGAAAAGGGTTAAGATCTTCTCCACGGGGTTCATAACTCGCGAGAAGGTCCAAGGTTGCATCAGGGAGGTCATATATAAGGTCCACGGTTAAAAACAAAGTATCCACTTTTTTACTGGATCATCATTTTGACCCCCTTTCTACCCAAAACAAACCACATTTTTGAATTCCTTGGGGGGTAGTGTTGTAATAAAACGAGATTTAGGTATCAGTTTTATCTTATCAACAATTCTTTGACCTTCAAGTTTGCCCACTGATCTGTTAATGAATTTGGAAGTATGACATAATAGGTCCTTCAAGCTTTGGGGTCCTGTTATACAAGAAGTTCAAATTTTCAGATGTGGGTAGCTTTTAAAACTGGTTTATGACACTTATGAAACCATACTACAGTAATTTTATTTATTTTAAACATGATAGTATCCAAATCCAACCTTTTTTCTTAAATGATGCAGTTTGACTTTTTTATAAACTCAACTCATTTAGTTGGGATTCGAGTCCCAAAATGAAATAGCACAATGATACGAGTTTATCATTATTTCATGTTACAGGAACAAAGCTTGGTGTCACGTCCTTACGGTATCATCTTCGCGATTAATTTTATGATAAAAGTACAAACCTTTTAGACTCTAGTATCATAACAATATCACGACATATCACTTACGTGGTCAATGGTGATATGGTTTTAGTTATAAGCAACGGTTTGTGTTAGCTCAGTTTTACCATGTTAAACTGTTTACTAAATTGCACATTCTAGGGTTTGTAGCTCAACCATGACAAAGACACAATATGACTACACAATGGCCATTTTCATCAGTTTGACTTTCTAAGAAGTCAACTGCGTTTATTCAGCTCCATGAATTAAAATAAAGTTCAAATTCTTTATTGGTTCAAAGTAATAAGTACTAGTGACAGCATCCAAGTTGGGATTATAACTTGATCTAACAACAATGTATGCATTAAAATGTACTAATCCTGAAAGGTAAAATGACAATCATACTTTGAAACACTTCTTTACAAACAATCGTACTTTGGGAGTGTACCAGAGAAAACTATCAATGACCAAAATGATCAACCATCAACAATGCCTGGGGGAAAAAATCATAAATAAATCATTTCAATGCACATGAGAACAGATGCAGAGAGATGAGCTTTAGATCACCTTCTGAGCTGAACGGAAATTGTTTCCTGCTCACCAGACCTTGAAAGATTAATTTGAAACAAAATATTAAAAAAACGTAAAATCTGTATGATAAACCATACCCTTCTGAATCCATTCAAATTGAGAAATTGCTTAACAACTTACCCGGTCAGAGTTCACTCGGCTAACTGTTATGCGCTGATTGACAAATCACGAATGCTTCCTGCTGATCAGACCTCCTAATAGCAGAATATGTTATATTGTAAAAATCATACTAAATAACATAAATTGCAGAAACAATGAATATTTTCATAATCAATTTAAAATTTCAAAATAAAGTACCTGTTAAAATAGCTATTCATGTATTGGCTCCTTTGGCGTCTGTTAGTACGGGTTATATGTAGTAGACTGTTTCATCATAATTAGAGCGGAAAAGATAGTAAAATATGTCATCAGCATCGGTTCTTTGTCTCTTGAGTAATAAACCATATGTACCAATAAGCCGTATCGACCCAACAATACGTAGAACTCTCAACCTAAAAATGCTATGTGGAAGACGGGTTACGCCTGTACCTACTATGTCTAACTCTTTCAAAACTTCTAAGCATCCAATATTTTTATGTCTCAACCAAAAAATGCTCTGTGGAGTACTAGAATCTTAAGATTTGGAGTATTCCCGAGGTGAAGATTTTTCAACTTTGATTGACTGAGCTTAAGATGTTCGAGCTTTAAACTTTCAGCAGGCATTTGAAGTTCTACCAAATGATTACAGCATTCGAGTATAAGTGTCTTTAGATTCGGAGTATTCCCGAGCTGAAGGTTTGTCAACTTTGAATGACTGAGGTGAAGATGTTCGAGCTTCAAACTTTCAGCAGGCATTTGAAGTTCTACCAAATCATTACAGGCTATGAGTATTAGCTTCTTAAGGCTTGGAGTATTCCTGAGGCAAAGGTTCTTCAACTTTAAATGACTGAGATCGAGATATTCAAGCTTTACACTTTCAACAGGCATATGAAGCTCTACTAAATCCCCACAATTGGAAATAGTCAACTGCTCAAGATTTGGGGCCACCTTAAGGTCAAAGGTCCTCAACTTTGAATGACTGAGGTCAAGATGTTTGAGCTCTAAACTTTCAGCAGGCATTTGAAATTCTACCAAATCATGACAGCCTCTGAGTATAAGCGTCTCAAGATTCAGAGTATTCCCGAGGTGAAGGTTTTTCAACTTTGAATGACTGAGGTCAAGATGTTGGAGCTTCAAACTTTCAGCAGGCATTTGAAGTTCTACCAAATCATTACAGCCTTTGAGTATTAGCTTCTTAAGGCTTGGAGTATTCCTGAGGCGAAGGCTTTTCAACTTTAAATGACTGAGATCAAGATATTCAAGCTTTACACTTTCAACAAGCATATGAAGCTCTACGAAATTCCCACAATTGGAAATAGTCAACTGCTCAAGATTTGGGGCCACCTTAAGGTCAAAGGTCCTCAACTTTGAAGAGGTGATTCTGAGGAACCTGAGCTTATGAAGAACCTAACATAAGTACAAAAAACAATTAATATTGGTGCAATGACAAACCAATAGATATATAGGATCATAATGAATCGTGTAAAACAATAAATTAACCATTATTCTACCTTTTGTTCTCCATCTTCCCAAAGTTGAACAATATTGCTCTTATACATTTCAAGTTGAACAAGATATTTTCCTTGAAATGTATTCGGTAAACTTGAAAAAGGAAAATCCCACCAACTCATAAATCGTAAGGAACTTGGAAGGTATTCGCTAACTTTATCAAATTGAACAATATTGCTATTAGAATAATCCTTTAGGAGATGTATGTGAATAAATCTAAGATCCTTCATTTTTGCTAGACCTTTTATTGCAATTTCAGCACTCAAACCCGGTGACTGGAAGTATAGACATTTTGTTGCTTGGGTACCCTGGAAAAAATAGAACCCATTAATTTTTGTCGGAACCCTAAATTTCAAAACGCCCAAAATCACTTAAAACATGATCAAATTAAGAGTGAATGAAGATGATATAAGGCGATTTGAATGAATTTTTGAATGATTATTAGATAGAGAAACTGAATTTGGACAAAAAATGAAATCCCAGCTTAATTCTTACCAGGTCAGTAGTCAATATATACTCAATTTCCTCATTAACCCACAATCGGCTATGTCTTTGAGGTTCCTCGGGGTGTGACCGACGGACAATATTCCTACCCATTTCTTCTAAATGATCATGCATCCCCAAGTACAATATTCCTATCCAATTCTTTGAAATAGTTATAAGAGATTTCTGCTCAAGAACTCTTAAACCAACTTCAGCATGAAAACCACGGCTTTCAAGCACTCTAATTGCATCTTCTTTGGCCCAACCTTTTAGTATGCATGCAACATCTAGGAATATTTCCTTGTAATCCTCCTCTAGATCGATATAGCTTAATTCCAATTTCTCGAGAGTTTCCTTCAAAGGAATTGTTTTTAGTCTTTCTATGGCATCTATCCAAAAATGCTCACTACGACCACATAGAAATGAACCCATAACTTTGATCGTTAAAGGAAGACCATCAGCATATTGTAAAACTTTTCCAAATAACTCTTCGTACCCTTGAATCGGATTCTCTCTTCCAAACGCATACCTACTGAAGAGGCAACCCGCTTCCGCTATAGATAACAAAGTCACATTATGAATCAAGCTCACTCGGTGGGCAACCAGTACTTGTTCATCTCTTGTTGTAATTATGATTCTACTTCCCGGCTCAAACCAATTACAGTCACCGGCTAACGCCTCAAGCTGGTCCTTATGATCGACGTCATCTAGAACAACGAGTACCTTTCTACCCCGCATCCTCTTTTGCATCATACGTTTTCCGCCAGAAACACTGCTTACTTCAATGTTTTGACCATTTAAAACATCTGAAAGTACTTGCTTCTGCAACTTCTTCAAACCCGACAAAGAGGTTTTTGAAATTTCCCTAACATTTTCTACAAAGCTTTGACCCTCAAACTGAACAGATATATGATCAAAAACAGCTCTGGCCAAGGTTGTCTTCCCAATTCCTCCCATGCCCTTGATCCCTATCATGCGAACATCATCAACACCGGTTTCTAAAGATGAAACAACATCGTTTACTCGGGTCTCCATGCCTATTAATTTTCCATCAACATCCGAGTTAATGAAACGCAACTCTAGTGATATCTCTTCAACAATCTTTTGGATAAATTTAGCTTCATGTCTGTATGTAAAATAGGATTCAATAAGCTTGTTAAAAATCCTACTTGAACAATCAATTTCAGATAATAACACATACAATTGTATATGAAGTAATGGCATAGAATCAGCTATCAGTTAGATACTAGATAAATAACAAATAGGCTGCGCATAAGGTAAATTTTTTCCGGGTCAAAACAGGTTGGGTCTACCCGCAAACACTTCCCTTCAACATCTAACTTATAACATACTTGTTTCAATGCATTAAAAACTGCTTTAAAATTATATGTCATTACAGAAAAAATCTTAAGTTTGAGAATAAAAAACTGCTCTAAGGTTATATATGCATTAAAAATACACCATGTTAGGATATAAATAGTTATTTACCCATTTGACCCGTTTGAGATGAAACATGTTTTTTTGAAAGCCATTAATTATGTATATATATATATATATATATATATATATATATATATATATATATATATATATATATATATATATATATATATATATATATAAAACTAGCAAGGAGCTAATAATAACAACCCTAAAACTACAACTACATTGGAATGCACCGGAATCAGTCAATCGTAGATCAAAAAGAAGTAAAATCAAAGAATATTGCAAAGATATGATGAAGGAATTACCCATCAAAAGTGTTCTTCAACTCCCAGCCAGCCAAATCAGATGCTTCTTTCATAGCATCCCTCCACTTCCTTGCAGCTTCTTCCTCTTTATTAAGTTTTGCAAATGCATCTTTAACTGACCCACTTTGTTTCCTAACTTCAGTCGGTTCCACATCATAGAACACGGGATAAGCAGTATGCCCAAAACCTTTCCGGCATTCCATAATCTTAACAAGCTCTTCCAAGCACCAAGATGAAGAAGCATAGTTCTTGGAGAAAATAATAATGTAAAATTTCGAGTCTTCAATGGCCTTAATAAGCTCATCACTGATCATATTCCCTTGCTTAATATTCTCGTCATCCTTGTATGTTTCAATACCTTTTTGTGTAAGAGCAAGATAAAGATGATCAACAAAGTTCTTTCGAGTGTCTTCGCCTCTAAAGCTTAAGAAGACATCATACTTGAAGCTCTTTTGAATCATTGAACTTGAAGTGGACGCCATTAAAGTTATAACTGAAAAAAGTACAATATTCAGCTGACCACAAAGAAACTTGGATGAAATGAATAACCCTAAAGAGGTTATACTAATAATTAAGGTAGTGTTATCAAAACTTTGTAATGATGTTGCTACTAAGGATCGATGGTGAATGTGAACGTGATCTTTTTTTGTGGAAAAACTTTGGAATGAGATGGGGTCACAAAAAACTTTTTGTGCAAACAAACAAAGAAAAAAGACCCATAAGAATGCTTTTTTGTCTAGGCTTGTTTTATTTAATAATTCACCATTGTAGTGGTTATAAAGCATTCCTTTCCTAAATATTTTAATAATTAGTTATTTAAAAATTTCATATACACAATCAATTACCAGACATGTATTATTGCCATCAACATATATAAATGTCATATATGCATAAAACTTTCACTAAGATAATAAGATGAACTCACCTCAATGAATTTCTATATATCTATTATCTCAATATCAGGTCTTCAAAGTTTCAGATATGGGTAGCTTCTAAAACTTATTTATGATAGTTACATTATACTTGTGAAACCATACAACTTTTATTTATTTTAAACATGATAGTATTAGTATCCGAACTTTTTTCATAAAGGATGCAGTTTGACTTTTTAATAAAGTCAACTCATTAAGTTGAGATCAATCACCAAAATAAATCAATAAATAAATAATCTCATATTAACAAACAAATTGAATAAAATTATCCCAAACAAACATTAATCACTTACACAAATCAATCACCAAAATAATTGCTTTTACATTTAGCATTATTATCTTCCAGTGACAAAAAATCCTCGATATCATTTTACCCAAATCCACTCTACTCTTACCCGCTTTCTACCCAAAACAAGCCACATTTTTGGGGGTTTTCGAAATCCTTGTGGTAGTGTCGCAATTAATTAATGAATCAATCCATTACGTTTCAGTAATCAAACAATAATAAACAGTGCACACGACGTCAATACTACAAAAGAAATATGAGCCAGTATTATATGTATAATAGCACCTCAAGAGCATATTGACATCAGTTATAAATCTTTCATTAGAAGCAATAATAAACCATCAGTTATAGCCTATGACCAATTTATTTGACCTTCAGTTATGCCTAACAATGATTGAAACTTGTTTAAATCCATCTGTTATTATACATTTCTCACCCCTTTTATTTATCATACAGCTTTCCCCCTCGGCCTTTGACTATTGAATAATACGGAGTAAGTGATATTCAAAGTTAAACCTCATATTAGTTAGTATAAAATTACTGAAAAAGGTTTAATTAGCTTCACTTGACACTAGTTCTTCGGAATGATTCAATGAAAAACTAAGTGAAGTCAGTGAAAGTCAATAATCAACTCTTTTTATGCTTAAAAATTTCATCCCAAATTAAAACAAAAACCTCTTTATGATAATAAAATCACATAATAATACTTAGTGAACTTAATTTTGATATCATAATAGTCAACCAGGTATTAAACAGTCGATAGTTACAAATCAATCAACAAAATAAATAATTACTTTTACCTTTAGCATTATTATCCTCGATATCATCAGCAGCAACAACCGAACCCAATCAATATCGGCATTTGTGAACTAATGACCATCCGCTTAAACCCTCTTCCCATTAAAACATCTAATTTGTTCATTCCCTTTGAATGAAATTTAACAAGGTATCCACTTTTTTTTCCGGGTCATCATTTTGACCCGCTTTCTACCCAAAACAAACCACATTTTGGGGGTTTTCGAATTCCTTGTGGCAGTGTCGCAAATCCATTAGGATTCAGTAATTAAACAAGATTGAAGTATCAATTTTAGCTTATGACCAATTATTTGACCTCAATCACGCCCTATCAAATATTCAAACTTGTTAATGAATTTGGAGGTATGACATAAGAGGTCCTTTAACTCTTTCCTTTTCTTCATTTCTCACCCCTTTTATTTATTATACACTTTTCCCTCTCTTCTTGTTTTTTTATACTTTCAAATGTGGATAGCTTTACAAGAACAAACATGCAAACAACTTCTCTGCCTTTGACAAACCGTGTATTTTTTTTTAAACTGCTATAGTTACTTACTCGTAGAACACACGAAACTGGAGTACGGGTCAACACAACTAGCATGTCTTGACCGAGTAGAACACAAGGTCAAGAGAACATGAGGTCAAACTCAAGTCATAAAGAATGGTGAAAGATTGATGACAAATTGCTTTCCATATCCTATATTCGACAATTGGTTGCCAAACATGAAGGCAATGTTACATAAAATATGAACTATCTAGCATAACTTATATCCGTAACGAAAAGACTTGAGCCCTTTTTGTCTGGTGTCACATGGAAGAAAAACAACGGTCGCTTTTATTCAGACAGTTAATAACAGCCCTGAACATAGATTTTCCAAAATCATTTTGTAATAAAACTACTGAAAAAAGTTTGATTAGCTTCACTTGACACTAGTAACTACCCTTAGATATGTTCTTAGGTACGATTCAATCAAAAACTCAGTGAAGTTGGTCAAAGTAAATAATCTTATTCAAAAAGTCAACTTTTTGTATGCTTAACGATTTTATCCCAATTTAGAACATAAATATATAAAGAACGACTTTTTATGATAATAAAATCACATAATAATACTTACTGAACTTAATTTTGATATGATAATAGTCAACCAGGTATAAAATATCACTATTTTCATCAAAAACATGGTTTGACTTTCAGCTGATGTTCCTAAGCTAACTTAACTTATAATCAGGTATGACTGGTTTTTCTAAAAAAATACTGGAAGAAGTTGAAGGAACCTTCATGTGTTTATTGTTCGACTAGTGATTTAGGTATGTTTGAGCTGTTAGATAACTCTAGTTAGCTTGAAGTTTTGTCTTTTAAGAAGTTATTTAACTATCCTGATGCCGAATTTCCGTTTATTAAACTTAGGAGGAGTGTTTTATTAAACGATTATTCATACCGTTGATTAGCGGTTTTAAGAATTTGAAAAGCTTGAAGCTGATTTGCTGTAGTGGAAAGTGGGACAGGACATTAGAGATTATTGGAGATGATAACTGAGGTTCATTTGGGAAATGTTAATGTGACTGGTGTTGGTGTTTTGCCGTTATCTAAATGTCGTGGTTTAAATGCTTTATGTATTGTTGATGCACCAATGTTGGATTGATTAGTGTTGCTGAGAATTGTAAGGGGTTAAAGAAGCTTTGTGTTGCTCATTGGGAAGCATAGTGTGGACCTTGAGGAGCTGGTTAATGAACTAAAATTTTAAACTAATATAGAATATTTTTAAACTAAATTTCACATTTTCTTTTAAGCATTGACACGTATCATTAATAAGAAAGCTTATGCGTCCAAATTTTATGCATTAGTAGTGTTAAGAGGCTTCTAACTTACTTACCTTGTTACCAAAAATAGTATGTAACTTCAGTATCAAAATAAATATCCTTCTAGGTATGTTTGGCAAAACTAGCTGTAAGCTGTATGTTGTAAACTGTTAACTGTAAGCTGTAAGCAGTAAATTGCAAAGCTGTTAACATGAGATAGAAGTTGTATATTTTTTTAAATAAAAGTGTTTGGTAAGTTAGCTGTTAAATATAATTATATGATGTAAAATGACATAAAAGGACATATTTATAATTGTAAACAAATGTTTGGAGGATATATCAGTAATTTAAAATTTTAACAGCTCCAAGATATTTAAAAAGCTTCATGAATCAGCTTTTCATTTAAGAGCTATTTGTTTACATAAAAGCTTGAAGCTGATGTATTCAAACGGAGCTAATTATTTTAGAGGAGATTATTTTTGTAACAAAAAGCTAACAGCTCCCCAAAAAGCTGTTGCCAAACAGGCCCTCTGTCTGAAAAAACAAGTTAATTGCATATACAATGTTCAACTATTTTAACAATTCCATGGTTGAAAGTGTGAAAAACAGAACTGTAAAAATATAGATATTACGAGTAGCAATTAAGTACGGGTCATCTTGTTGACCCGGTTTTGACCCTGATAAGATCCGAGTCCATAAACAGACAATATGAAGCCTAATTTTCCAACAAATCGAGAAGATAGGTAACCAAATTGTAAGCTACATGTTCAATATCATTAACAACACTCAAATATGTTCATTAATACAGGTCAACTATAATAGATGAAAGTCAATACTTTGACTCAAAAAGTCAAATGGCTTTGATTTTGATAAGATCAATCCATTGTTTTCAATACCTTTATTTATGAATTTAAAAAACATGATTATCACAAACATTAAATCAAACTCTCACCATTTTCACAAAGAACAGAGTATCAGTTTCTTAGAAAGTCATTTATATGGAATTAACAAATATCCTACTTAAAGATCAAATCTGTTCAAAAAAGTAGTCCAACTTGTGAATAAGCTTTTCTTCACTATAGTGATATAGTCCATCTGCGGTAAACATCCATACACCCTGACAAATTACCGCTAAACATGAAGGCATGCAAGTTTCACGTGGTACCATACATAAAGAAGTGATGTCCTTTTCTTTAACAACAAAGAAATAGATTTATTAAAACTAGCTAGGAGATACCAAAAAAAAAAATTGACAAATCAACAGCAAAGTGCCGAGAAAACAAGGAAATGGCTAACCAAACGGAACCTAAGAGGCTAAGATATGGTGCATAAACAGAAATGAGGACGTGCACATTTACATATATGGAATATCACAACATCATTATAGCTCGGTAAGCAAAGCCCGACAGCCACATCCATGCCTTTGAGACCAAAGTGATTTAAACATTCCACAGTAATGTCGTTTTATTTGATTAGTTCATCTCGTGTTCCCAGCTTCAAACTCTGTCCAAACATGGACTTTACAAAATCATTCTCTGATGATAATGTCTTATTCCTGGAACATTTTAGGTAGCTTCTGTTATTGACTTGGATAAAAAAAACTCAGTGAATTTGATGAAAGTCAATAGTTTGACTCAAAAGTCAAATATTTTAATGGTTCACCATTTAGATGATATTTATGCAAATCAAAACTTTTATATGATATTAAATCACTTACAAAACTTTACTGAATATTATTATAACATGATTATCTCCAATATCATGTAAAATCCAATCATTTTCATCATGAACACAGTTGACTTTCTGAAGAAGTCAACTGTGTTATCTGAACTCCATGAGTTAACTTTTCTAACTTCAAAATTTAAACTGCTTATACAAGTACGTTACTTTACTCACTACACTTTTGAATTTAATAGCTATACCTTGATTTAACTGTATACAGCTTGTATAGGAGACTTGAATCAGTAGTCCCGCCTCCTTGCACTTTTATTTACAGACCTGTGTGATGGCAAACATTGATTAAGCCGAGACAAAACGAATCGAGTTCAGTATGGCATATGAAGAGAGCATGGTAAAACAAATAGCAAGACCAAAAAAGCATGTTACAATGATAAAATCATTTTATAAGAAAAAAAATGGCAATTTAAATATTGCTTTTATGGTCATCATTTCAGATTCTTGAAGTCTTGACGAACGGAATATAAATATATGTTGGAAAACATGAAGCCTAACTTGATTCAACTAACAAATGTTATATTCGATATTTTGCCCAAACATACAACTTTACCCAACCCATATTTGTAAATAGCTATAACTACTATAAAAGAAGAAAGAATTGGAATACGGTCAACTACAACTAATCTGTCTAGGCTGCATTTTGCTAAAAATGATACTCCATGATAGGTCATATTTGTCTTCAATATTGGAAGCAGGGTATAGCATGAGATTATGATTTATTTGTATATGTATCGCTGAGAATGAGCATGTGACGACGGTGACGTTTACATGGGTTTATATGAAAGAGTAACATAATTACGCCTAACTATGGCTAACACAAAGGTAACACTACCAAAGTAATATGAAGCAGCTAGTAAAAGTTCTAATGATTTTGAACCTTTAGGTGAATTCTTATACCCTTTTTAACTGCTGTCACATGGGAAAAAAAATAGCAGTGTCATCTTATTTGATAAAAGAATCCCCTGTTCCAGTATTTAACTTTCTGTCCCAATTTGAATTTTCCAACATTATTCTGTAATGGAACTACTGAACATATAAAATAGCTTCATTAAACATGATAAAACACTACTGGCAACCAATTCGAGTTGGAAAATTAACTGATGACTTTACACAGGGTGAGATCCGTCTATTCACATACACTAATTAGCATGTAGGTTAAATCGTAAATCACCTTGCTGTTCAAAATAAATAAATAAATCGTAAATCACCTTGTGTGCTGTGAATTGCTGATTTGTGATTGCTTCACGTTCATAAAAAAAAAATACACATTAAAGTACGATAGGTTAACAAAAAACAGAGAAAGTACCTGTTAAAATAATTGTAGTTATACATGTATTCTCTGCGCTTTGTGCCTGTGTTATTCATGGCTATATATAGCAGAAGATTTTGTTAATGCCTACCGAGGTTCTTCGTAATTTGGGTCCAAACCACATGAATCGAAAAGCCTTCTTGACCCAATAATACGCAGACCTTTCAAATGATAAATACTCAGTGGAAGACGGGTTACGCCTGTACCTTCTATGTTTAACTCTTTCAAACATCGTAAAAGACCAATTTTCCTAGGCAAATTCTCAACTAGAATACAGCCGGGGAGATGAAAATACTTTATACATTTCATCCTACAGATGCTGTTTGGAATATCTTGTAAAAGCTTACAGTCTGTTAAGATTAGCGTCTCTAAAAATTCTAACCGGCCAAGATCATCGGGTAACTTCTCAAGAAGTAAACATGACTCAAGTTTGAGAGATTTCAGATGTTTCAACATACAAATGCTATCTGGAAGATTTTTAATCTCTGTAGATGAAAAAGTCAGCTCCTCTAGACATTCTAACCGATCAAGGTCCTTGGGTGCTTTCGAAATACTGCCTTCAAGTTCAAGCTTTCTTAAACATTGTAAACTACAAATACTTCTTGAAAAGCTCTCAAGATTGATACAAGCACACAGACCTATAGAAATTAGCCTTTCAAGATTTCCAAACGATGAAGCAAATAGATATTCTTTATAATAACATTCAAACCGAAACTTTGGAGAATCATTGTCGGAGTGCAATGGGCAAACATCTGTGGGTTCTGCAATCAGATGTAACTCAGGTGAAGCCTCATGGTGAGACCATTTATCAAACTCAAAAGACTTAAACCTCCCACATCCAATGGGAGCATTAATTTCTACCAAATCATAACAATTTTCAAGCTTTAAGAATACAAGATTTGGAGTCAGCCCAAGGTCAAGGGTCTTCAACTTTGTATCACTGAAGTCGAGAAATTCGAGCTTTGGACTTTCAACAGGCATTTGAAGTTCTGCAAAATCATTACAGCCTTCGAGTGTAAGCCTCTCAAGATTTGGAGTATTCCCGAGGTTAATGGTCTTCAACTTTGAATGACTGAGGTCGACGTCTTCGAGCTTTGGACTTTCAACAGGCATTTGAAGTTCTACCAAATCATTACAGCCTTTGAGTATTAGAAACTTAAGATTTGAAGTATTCCCGAGGTGAAGGGTCTTCAACTTTGTATCACTGAAGTCGAGATGTTCTAGCTTTGGACTTTCAACAGGCATTTGAAGTTCTACCAAATCATTACAGCCTTCGAGTATAAGCTTCTCAAGATTTGGAGTATTCCCGAGGTTAATGGTCTTCAACTCTGAATGACTGAGGTCGACCTCTTCGAGCTTTGGACTTTCAACAGGCATTTGAAGTTCTACCAAATCATTACACCATTCGAGTATAAGCTTCTCAAGATTTGGAGTATTCCCGAGGTGAAGGTTTGTCAACTTTGAATCACTGAGGTCAAGATGTTCGAGCTTCAAACTTTCAGCAGGCATTTGAAGTTCTACCAAATCATTACAGCCTTTGAGTATTAGCTTCTTAAGGCTTGGAGTATTCCTGAGGCGAAGGCTCTTCAACTTTAACTGACTGAGATCGAGATATTCAAGCTTTACACTTTCAACAGGCACATGAAGCTCTACGAAATCATCACAATATTTAATAGTCAACTGCTCAAGATTTGGGGCCACCTTAAGGTCAAAGGTCCTCAACTTTGAAAAGGTGATTCTGAGGAACCTGAGCTTATGAAGAACCTAACATAAGTACAAAAAACAATTAATATTGCTGCAATAACTAACCAATAGATATATAGGATCATAATGAATCATGAAAAACAACAAATTAATTATACCTTTTCTTCTCCATCTTCCCAAAGTTGAACAATATTGCTGCCATACAATTCAAGTTCAACAAGATATTTTCCTTGAAATGTATTCGGTAAACTCGAAAAAGGAAAACCAAACCATCTCATAAATCGTAAGGAATTTGGAAGGTATTCGCTAACTTTATCAAATTGAACAACATTGCTCTTATAATTATAATACATTCCAAATGTTAAGAGATCTATGTGAATAAATCTAAGATCCTTCATTTTTGCTAGACCTTTTACTGCAATTTCAGCACTGAAACCCACAGGTGAATCAAAGTATAGACATTTTGTTGCTTGGGTACCCTGAAATCGAAAAAATAAAACCCATTAATTTTTGTGGGAACCCTAAATTTCAAAACGCCCAAAATCACTGATCAAATTGAGAGTGATTTTGGGGAAAAATTTAGAGAGAGACACAAAGAGAAACTTATTTTGTGTAATATAATACCTAAGAAGAAAATCATATCCTTTTATTAAACGGTCAAACAAAGTCAAATTAATGGAGTTAAAAATTTTGGACCGAACCCGCATCGGATGTTTCATTTTAGACCAAACACGAGACTTCTCAAACTATTGGACCAAAAATGAAATACCCGAAAGGGACCAAAAATGTTGCTAACGCTCAGTTTTATTAAATCATAATAACTTGATTCTTACCAGGTCACTAGTCAATATATACTCAATTTCCTTATTAACCCACAATCGGCTATGTCTTTGAGGTTCATTGGGGTGTGACCGACGGACAATATTCCTACCCATTTCTTCTAAATGATCATGCATCCCCAAGTACAATATTCCTGTCCAATTCTTTGAAATAGTTATAAGAGATTTCTGCTCAAGAACTCTTAAACCAACTTCAGCATGAAATCCACGGCTTTCAAGCACTCTAATTGCATCTTCTTTGTCCCAACCTTTTAGTATGCATGCAACATCTAGGAATATTTCCTTGTAATCCTCCTCTAGATCGATATAGCTTAATTCCAATTTCTCGAGAGTTTCCTTCAACGGAATTGTTTTTAGTCTTTCTATGGCATCTATCCAAAAATGCTCACTTCGACCACATAGAAATGAACCCATGACTTTGATCGTTAAAGGAAGACCATCAGCATATTGTAAAACTTTTCCAACTAACTCTTCGTACCCTTGAATCGGATTCTCTCTTCCAAATGCATACCTACTGAAGAGGCAACCCGCTTCCGCTTTAGATAACAAAGTCACATTATGAATCAAGCTCACTCGGTGGGCAACCAGTACTTGTTCATCTCTTGTTGTAATTATGATTCTACTTCCCGGCTCAAACCAATTACAGTCATCGGCTAACGCCTCAAGCTGGTCTTTATGATCGACGTCATCTAGAACAACAAGTACCTTTCTACCACGCATCCTCTTTTGCATCATACGTTTTCCGCCAGAAACACTGCTTACTTCAATGTTTTGACCATTTAAAACATCTGAAAGTACTTGCTTCTGCAACTTCTTCAAACCCGACAAAGAGGTTTTTGAAATTTCCCTAACATTTTCTACAAAGCTTTGACCGTCAAACTGAACGGATATATGATCAAAAACAGCTCTGGCCAAGGTTGTCTTCCCAATTCCTCCCATGCCCTTGATCCCTATCATGCGAACATCATCAACACCGGTTTCTAAAGATGAAACAACATCGTTTACTCGGGTATCCATGCCTATTAATTTTCCATCAACATCCGAGTTAATGAAACGCAACTCTAGTGATATCTCTTCAACAATCTTTTGGATAAATTTAGCTTCGTGTCTGTATGTAAAATAGGATTCAATAAGCTTGTTAAAAAACCTACTTGAACAATCAATTTCAGATAATAACACATACAATTGTATATGAAGTAATGGCATAGAATCAGCTATCAGTTAGATACTAGATAAATAACAGATAGGCTGCGCATAAGGTAAATTTTTTCCGTGTCAAAACAGGTTGGGTCTACCCGCAAACACTTCCCTTCAACATCTAACTTATAACATACTCGTTTCAATGCATTAAAAACTGCTTTAAAATTATATGTCATTACAGAAAAAATCTTAAGTTTGAGAATAAAAACTGCTCTAAGGTTATATATGCATAAAAAATACACCATGTTAGGATATAAATATGAGTAGTTATTTACACATTTGACCCGATTGAGATGAAACATGTTTTTTTGAAAGCCATTAATTATGTGTACATATATATATATAAATAAAACTAGCAAGGAGCTAATAACAACAACCCTAAGGGGGGAGGGAGTCATGCTTCCAGCCCTCCAACCCTCCCAAATTTTAACCAATCAAATCCCTCCACCTCATTTCAACCCTCCAACCCTCAATCCAACCTTTTTTACCGGCGCCCATCACTTTCAACCCTCCCAAATTTTTTTTTTAAATATTCATAATTTGTCTCCAAAATTATAAATTTGCAACATTAACCCTTCCAATACTAAACAATTATATAAAAAAAACAAACACTTGATTAAAAATAAAAATACAATTCCTAAAAAATAAAAAGTACAATTCCTAAAAATTAAAAACTACAAATCCTAAAAATAAAAAACTACAATTCCTAAAAAAAAAAACTACAAATCATACGAATAAAAAACTACAAATCGCCCACACTCCACGGCCAGTTATATTTCGCCGCTATCTCACGCTTCTTATCAAGCGTCCACTTTAGCATTCCTAGATCGGTGATGTGGTTGTGCGATTTGTTGTAGAACTTGTGATCTTGATATAAGGTCTTTTCCGCAATATATTTTGCCCACTTTTTTTATTTCTTTGATCCATATGTTATGTATGATGATTTGTTTTATTTTTTGATTGTGAAAAAGGGGGGGTTTGTTCGGTTTTTTATAGGCAGTGGAAGGGTTAAATTTTTTTTTTTTCTCCCCACGCTCCTCAAACGGCTCTTTTTTTTTTTTTCAATTCTCCCCTTCAACGGTAATATTACCGTTCCACTATCCCAACTCGCAGCGAGCTAAAAGCCGGTTCTCCCAGCCCGCCGAACCGGCGGCGGTGTGCCCGCTAGCCCGCCAGCCCGCTTCCCACTCCTCCTACCCTAAAACTACAACTACATTGGAACCCACCGGAATCAGTCAATCGTAGATAAAAAAAGAAGTAAAATCAAAGAATATTGCAAAGATACGATGAAGGAATTACCCATCAAAAGTGTTCTTCAACTCCCAGCCAGCCAAATCAGATGCTTCTTTCATAGCATCCCTCCATTTCCTTGCAGCTTCTTCCTCTTTATTAAGTTTTGCAAATGCATCTTTAACTGACCCACTTTGTTTCCTAACTTCAGTAGGTTCCACATCGTAGAACACGGGATAAGCAGTATGCCCAAACCCTTTCCGGCATTCCATAATCTTAACAAGCTCTTCTAAGCACCAAGATGAAGAAGCGTAGTTCTTGGAGAAAACAATAATGTAAAATTTCGAGTCTTCAATGGCCTTAATAAGCTCATCACTGATCATTTTTCCTTGCTTAATATTCTCGTCATCCTTGTACGTTCCAATACCTTTTTGTGTAAGAGCAAAATAAAGATGATCAACAAAGTTCTTTCGAGTGTCTTCCCCTCTAAAGCTCAAGAAGACATCATACTTGAAGCTCTTTTGAATCATTGAACTTGAAGTGGACGCCATTAAAGTTATAACTGAAAAAAGTACAATATTAAGCTGATCACAAAGAAACTTGGATGAAATGAATAAGCCTAAAGAGGTTATACTAATAATTAAGGTAGTGTTATCAGAACTTTGTATTAATATTCTCACAGATTGATCAATTTATTCATTTTTGGAGGCTAAGCTGATTACATTACAACGAAATATACCCATTATTTTATATTGTGGTAGTGTCGCAATTAATTAATCAATCAATCCATTAAGATTCAGTAATTAAACAATAATAAACTATCAGTTGACCTAACAAAGATTGAATCCACTATTAGCAGTTTAATACTGATTTATATGTCTAGACTCTAGACAGTTGACATACGATTATTCCATAAAGACAAAGAGTTGACATAGGATTATTCCATAATAAACAATCCATTTAAATATTACCAATGATGTTGCTATGACCATTCACCTAACTAGTGGTGTTTAAGTATTCTTATTTTTTTATATAATTAAAAACTACTTGCAAGTTTCATATAACTACTCGCTGGTTCTTGATTTTATGGGTGTTAGGTGCATTATATAATAAATATTAATGCTTATAATACTTGTTTGAAATAGTCGTGTAGTCGTAAAAAAAAATATCATCTCATATTGCACTAACATGTTTGATACTTTTTACAGTTCCATGAAAATTGATAATATTCAATCATAGCTTATAGACCCGTGGAATCCACGGGATTTTAGAGGGTTTTTGCATAAAAAATTAAGTACGCGAATGAAGTAAGAAAGAACAACGAATATAAATGCTATGAAATTTTCTTGTAACGGAATAATAAGTTATAAATGAATGATAGTATAAAATACAATGGATGTAAATATCATTGTAATAAACGTTCATTGCCTCTTGATCTCCAATATGTTTTTCTTAAGAAGTAAATGTATGTAGTGACCAAGGTTGCAAAAATCGCGAATCGGTAGTCGGGCGGTCGACCACCTTGTAACTTGTAATCGGTCTAGGCGGGATTAATCGGTGATTAATCGGATTGGCATTACTGACAAATTTTAGTTATTTCTGGCAAGTTTTGTGTATTTCCAATGAGTTTTACGTATTTCCGGCAAGGTATTTTCTAAAAAACAACTTGTAATAGACTTAAACAGTTACTATAAGTTATCAAAATAAGTTTACATTGAGTTTTGGGTACTTCCGGCAAGATTTATAGGTTTCCGGAAAATTTGACCACCATTGATAACCGTTGACCACGGTTGACCTATTTGTTTGACCCAGTTACATAAATCGGCAAGGTCAGTGGCCTTGTAGCACCTAATCGGCGATTAATCGGCCTTGTAGACCTTTTTTTGCAACATTGGTAGTGACCATTATAACACTTCAACAAAATATCCATTACGTGAACACCTAATAAGTTCAAAAAATATGTAAGTAAAAGCAATTTGGGATTTATAATAAGTGTAAATGAGAGAAATGCCATAAAACATGTAATATGTATATTGTACATACCTATTGACCGTTTGATCATAGACCTTGAAGAACTTCTTTATATACCACATTTATAGTAGTTTTTGATAGGTTACCATCCGCATCTGAAACAACCTTCAAACCTTTTTTGCTTTTGACGCGTGAAATGCCACATATCGGTGTCCATGTGTGAAAACAGGATGTGGCAGATACAATCCTACTTTTGAAAGCGATTGTCCTTGGCTCTTGTTTATTGTCATGGCGAATGACACCGAAATGCACAAACATACCATACACCAAGGACTCGAAGACCAATCTTTAAAGCTACTCTTCTACTAATGGGACTTTCATATAGATGTACATTTGTCTATTATTCATCTTTCATGATTGTCATGGCGAATGACACCGAAATGCAGAAACATACCATACACTAAGGACTTGAAGACCAATCTTTAAAGCTACTCTTGGACTTTCATATAGATGTACATTTGTCTATTATTCATCTTTCATGATTCAATTCTAGATTATGGCTTGACAAAGTTTGCATTTGGAAGTTCTCGAAATGTTAAAGTCAGTTTAATAATTGGTCATGCAATGCTTGTGAGAAATAGAGTAACAACGTACTTTTTAGTCTCATTGATTGATATGGCATACTTATGTACAATGATATAATTTTTCACCTAAAATATATGTGTTCACTTTTCAACTATGGGCTATTTAAGCTAAAGGTTCATAAACGAAAAATTGTTTGCACATGAGATCAAGCGTCCAATAGAGTAATAATCATAAATTCATAACTTCAACTCTCAAAAATCCCCTTACTTGATAGTTGAGACCATCTTAAAGGTCAATAGTCGTAAATAGTATGCATGAAACTACACGTAAATGCTATCAAACACCCGAGTATCATGAGAGAAATTAAAAAGACAAGAAATAATGAGGCACTAATACATTTAATACGGTATATAAACGAGTTAAAAAGTTTTTAATCTTCACAAAAATACTCATATTCATCCTCACATGAACAAACATAGTCGAGGAACATTTCTTCGCCTGAATATCTCTTTTGCATTGCTTACTTTTAGCAAGCTTCATTGAAACCCGTTTAAGGAGCAGAACCTTTTATGAGGTTAGCCTACAATGATGCATACAAAACATGTGAAACATACGAAAATGTACACCATATTACAACAATATAAACACAAATTACCTCAAAAAAAGTATTCCATTAATTTACTATCCAAAAATAGGGACAACAAACCATCAATTTTCACTGTTGAGAAGCACATCTATTTCAGAAACCTCGAGTGATGCTTCCCCTCAAAGAGCGATATTGAACACAAAATACTTCTACTTATTTAAAGTTAAAAAATGATATAAAACATGTCATTCGGTGAACGCCTAAAATTGATATTAAAAAAAAAAAGTCAAACTAAAATTCAATTGTCTACAAAGTATATGTAAAGTTAAAAAAAATGATATAAAACATGTCATTTATATAGTTATTACATACATGTTGAAGATTGACTGTGGACCTTGAAGTACTTCTTCGTAGGCAATGTTTATAGTACTTTTCGAGATAATACCATTTGCATCACAAATGACAATCTTCAAAATTCTTTTGCTTTTGACCTTGGAAACGGTAACATATAATTGTCCTTGTGTGAAATTGGACGTGACAGATACAAACCAACTTTTGAAAGGGATTGACCATGACTCATGTTCATTGTCATAGCAAATAAAATGAACGCAGGATTTTGTTTCCTTATGATCTTTAGCGGTAAAAGTTTATCAGACGAAGTAATTTTCAAACACGACATGATCACCTTCTTTCCAAAGTGTGTTTTGTTTATTATATTTGCCTCAATCATAGTACCTAATGTTCCTTTAACATTTTAAGTACTATCTTACACCCTTTATTATTGCTTGATCGTAAATCATAGTACCTAATGTTCCTTTAACATTTTAAGGATCAAATAAACACTTTCATCCAACCCTTTAAAGTGATTGTTACAATTTCCAGTACTATATTACACCCTTTAAAAGACACATCCAAACATCCTTTAATAGAGTTGGTCCTTCAAAAATTATAATTTCACCCTAATAACAAATACCTGATGAAATTAGGTATTTGTAGAAATTAGGACACGATATAAGAGGAGACGTGTCGACGTAGAGTACAGTGCGTATGAACCTAACCTTAGAATTTCCTAATAGAATTAGATTTAACTTCAAAAACCATATTCTAAACTCAAAGTATTAAACTTGGCCAACAACATGCATTCAAGTAAACTTAATGTCATGATAAGTTATGAGTAGCATATAACTTGTAACTCATTGTAAACAAAGTGGGTGAGTTATTACTAAACTACAGTTCTCCTAAACATTTACTAATATCATATGTGAAATGTGTCTAGCCATAAAAAAGTAGTCAAAAAGTGTACTAAAAAGCTTATAGATCGTGGAATCACGGAGTATTTTTAAAGAGATTATGCATCAAGAAATTATGTATGTGAATAAAGTAAGAAAAAAGAACGGACGTAAACATGTTGAATTATTCTTTGAAAGAAATAATAGATAATAAGTCAATGATACTGTAGATCTATGATGCTTTCAGAACACACATATTTTGGTTTAACAAACACATAAACATGTAGATCTATGATGCTTTAAACTTGCAAAATTAAACATAAACTTGATATATTATTTAAGGTTACAACAATAAAAGATGTTTAGTCGAGCTCTTGAAGCCCATTTCTTTTGCTCCTTGTATTCTTCAATGGCTCTCACTCGATCCTTTTATTGAAGACCTCAATCGCTGCAAACCAAGATGAACTCATTAAATCATTCAAATAATTTTCTGGCTGCCATTTTTAAAACTTGTTATCGAGATAGAATTCCATGTTACGTCCAATTTAAATAATTTTCCTGAAGCCCACTATTAGGGGTTTACTCGAGGTGGCATGGAGGGCTGCCCAAAGGGCTCTTCAACCCAGCGGGTACACCGCTCCGCCTTGGGCGGATTGGGCTTGGAGGGTTGGTGGGCGGGTAATACACCCGTTGATGAAGCCGCTCAGGGTTAGCATGCATATGTTGTACTTTGTGTTATTATGTGTTGTACCTTGTGTTATTTGGGTGAAAGGTAAAAAAAATTGGGAGGGCTGGAAAATCATGGGCTCGAGTGAAATTGGTTGGGAGGGCTGGAGGGTTGAGCTGAGTTGACATAATTTTATTGGATAAATTTGGAAGGGTTGAAAATTTGGGAGTGATGACTCCTTGTCCCCTAAGGAGTTTAATCCTGATGTATATGTCTAGATCCTGATGTATATGTCTAGAGAGTTGACATAGGATTATTCCATAAAGGCATAGACAGTTGACATAAACAAGCCATTTAAATAATACTATAACCATTCACCTAACTAGTGGTGTTACTGTTTAAGTATTCTTATTTTTTTATATAATTAAAAACTATTTGCAAGTTTCATATAACTACTGGCTGGCTCTTGATTTTATGGGTGTTAGGTGCGTTATATAATTAATTTTAATTCTTATAATACTTGTTTGAAATAGTCGTGTAGTCGTTAAAATAAAATATCATCTCATATTGCAGTAACATGTTTGATACTTTTACAGTTCCATGAAAATTGATAATATTCAATCATGTTAAATTTAACTTTCATACAGTAAGCTTTTACTACAATACATGTAACTCATACTTTTGCTCTTATTGTTACAGTTGATAAAAACATTAATTTGTATGTAGCCCAACTGTAACAAACATATACATCAAATAACAAGCAATCCTAAATCCTAAAAAACTACTCTCTCCGTCCCAAATTATAAGTCCACTTTCACTTTGCACAAATTTTAAGAAATTTTCACTAACTACTCTACTAACCAATCAAATATCATCTGTCTCCACTAAAGTCACTTTTGATTTGTTGGAATATGAAAGAGGAAAAATATTTTGGGACAACCAAAAATAGCTATATGGACGGAGTATATCAAACCTCGCAATAATCATATTAACAAAAAAATTCAATAAAAGTATCCCAAGCAAACATTAATCACTTTTAACAAATCAATCACCAAAATAAATAAATACTTTTACCTTTAGCATTATTATCCTCGGGTGACGAAAAATCCTCGATATCATCATCATCATCATCAACAGCAACAACCGAACCCAATCAATCCACTGTACTCTTACCCGAACCCGAACCCAAATCCAAATCCACCGTAGCCGAATATCGACATTTGTGAACTAATGACCATCCGCTTAAACCCTCTTCCCATTAAAACATCTAATTTGTTCATTCCCTTTGAATGAAATTTAACAAGGTATCCACTTTTTTTTACCGGGTCATCATTTTGACCCGCTTTCTACCCAAAACAAACCACATTTTGGGGGTTTTCGAATTCCTTGTGGCAGTGTCGCAATTATTTAATCTATCCATTAGGATTCAGTAATTGAACAAGATTAAAGTATCAATTTTAGCTTATGACCAATTATTTGACCATCAATCACGCCTATCAAATATTCAAACTTGTTAATGAATTTGGAGGTATGACATTAGAGGTCCTTTAAGTCTTTCCTTCTCTTCATTTCTCACCCCTTTTATTTACTATACACTTTTCCCTCTCTTGTTTATACTTTCAAATGTGGATAGCTTTACAAGAACAAACATGCAAACAACTTCTCTGCCTTTGACAAACCGTGTATTTTTTTTTAAACTGCTATAGTTACTTACTCGTAGAACACACGAAACTGGAGTACGGGTCAACACAACTACCATGTCTTGACCGAGTAGAACACAAGGTCCTAATTCAATTGAATAATGTGATTATCCTATAAATATGTTCATCTTCAATGTTAGGTAAAAAAGAACATGAGGTCAAACTCAAGTCATAATGAAGGGTGAAAGATTGATGAGAAATTGCATTCCATATCGTATATTCGACAATTTGTTGGCAAACATGAAGGCAATAGTACATAAAATATGAACTATCTAGCATAACTTATAGCCCGTTTTGTCTGGTGTCACATGGAAGAAAAACAACGGTCAATTTTACTCATACAACTAATAAAAACCCTTAGATTTTTCAAAATCAATATGTAATAAAATTAGTGAAAAAAGATTGATTAGCTTCACTTGACACTAGTAACTACATTTATATATGTTCTTAGGTACGATTCAATTAAAAACTCAGTGAAGTTGGTCAAAGTAAATAATCTGACTCAAAAAGTCAACTTTTTGTATGCTTAACGATTTTATCCCAATTTAGAACATAAATATGTAAAGAACTGACTTTTTATGATAATAAAATCACATAATAATACTTACTGAAATTAATTTTGATATGATAATAGTCAATCAGGTATAAAATACCACTATTTTCATCAAAAACATAGGTTTGACTTTCAGAAAAAGTCAACTCTGTCAGCTGATGTTCCTAAGCTAACTTAACTTATAATCAGGTATGACTGGTTTTTCTAAAAAATACTGGAAGAAGTTGAAGGAACTTTCATGTGTTTATTGTTCGACCAGTGATTTAGGTATGTTTGAGCTGTTAGATAACTCTAGTCAGCTTGAAGTTTTGTCTTTTAAGAAGTTATTTAACTATCCTGATGCCGAATTTCTATTTATTAAACTTAGGAGGAGTGTTTTATAAAACGATTATTCATACCGTTGATTAGTGGTTTTAAGAATTTGAAAAGCTTGAAGCTGATTTGCTGTAGTGGAACGTGGGACAGGACATTAGAGATGATTCGAGATGATAACTGAGGTTCATTTGGGAAATGTTAAGGTGACCGGTGTTGGTGTTTTGCCGTTATCTAAATGTCGTGGTTTAAATGCTTTATTTATTGTTGATGCACCAATGTTGGATTGATTAGTGTTGCTGAGAATTGTAAGGGGTTAAAGAAGCTTTGTGTTGCTCATTGGGAAGCATAGTGTGGACCTTGAGGAGCTGGTTAATAAACTAAAATATTAAACTAATATAGAATATTTTTAAACTAAATTTCACATTTTCTTTTAAGCATCGACATGCATCATTAATAAGAAAGCTTATGCGTCCAAATTTTATGCATTAGCAGTGTTAAGAGGCTTCTAACTTACTTACCTTGTTACCAAAAATAGTATGCAACTTAAGTATCAAAATAAATATCCTTCTGTCTAAACAAGTTGAAGGACTACATATGCAATGTTCATCTATTTTAATAATTCTATGGTTAAGAGTGTGAAAAACAGAACTGAAAAAACATATTGTAGATATTAGCAATTTAGTACTAGTGATCTTGTTGACCCGGTTTTGACCCAGATAAGATCCGAGTCCATAAACAGACAATATGAAGCCCAATTTTCCTAGCAAAATCGATATGATAGGTAACCAAATTGTAAGCTACATGTTCAATATCATTAACGTAGGTCAACTATAATAGATGAAAGTCAATACTTTGACTCAAAAAGTCAAATGGCTTTGAGTTTGATAAGATCAACCCATTATTTACAATACCTTTCTTTATGCATTTAAAAAAACATGATCATCTCAAACATTAAAATCAAACTCCCACCATTTTCACAAAGAACAGACTTTGACTTTCTTAAAAAGTCCTTTATATGGAATTAACAAATACCCTACTTAAGGATCAAATCTGTTAAAAAAAGTAGTCCAACTTTTGAATAAGGTTTTCTTCAATATAGCTTGGCTGTAACAAACATCGATACACCCCACCAGATTACCGCTAAACATGAATGCAAGCTTCATGTGGTACTACACTGAAAGTAGTAATTTCCTTTTCTTTAAAAACAAAGAAATAGATTTATTAAAACATGCTAGGAGATACCAAAACGTAGAAAACGAAAACAAAACCTGACAAATTAACAGCAAAATGCCAAGAAAACAAGGAAATGGCTAAACAAACGAACTTTCAAAATTTACAGAAAACAAGAAAAAAAACTTGGCAAATCAACAGCAAAGTGCTAAGATATGGAGCAAAAACAGAAATGAGGGCGTGCCGATTTACATAGATGGAATATCACAAATTCATTATAGGTAAGCAAAGCCTGGCACCCGTATCCATGCCTTTGAGACCAAACTGATTTAAACATTCCACAGTCATGTCATTTTATTTGATAAGTTCGCGTTCATCTCGTGTTCCCAGCTTCAAACTCTGTCCAAACATGGTTTTTACCAAATCATTCTCAGATGATAACGTCTTATTCCTGGAACATTTAAGTAGCTTCTATTAATACCAGTAAACACTATAATACTAATTCCGTTACTGACTTGGATAAAAAAAAACAGTGAATTTGATCAAAGTCAATAGTTTAATGGTTCACCACTTTGTCCCAATGTAGAAGAGTCAAATATTTTAATGGTTCACCACTTTGTCCCAATGTAGAAGAGTTTTATGTAAAACAAAACTTGTATATGATTTTAAATCACTTACAAAACTTTACTGAATATGATTATAACATGATTCTCCAACATCATGTAAAATCCAATCATTTTCATCATGAAAATATATCTGTTATTATCTAACTTGAAAAATCTAAACTGCTTATACAAGTAAGTTACTTTGATAAGTACACTTTTGAAGTTAATAGCTATACCTTGATTTCACTGTATACAGCTTATATAGGAGACTTGAATCAGTAGTCCCGCCTCCTTGCACTTTTATTTATAGACCTGTGTGATGTCAAACATTGATTAAGCAGACAAAACCTATTAAGCTGGAGATTAAAAATCGAGCTCAGTATGGCATATGAATAGAGCATGATAAAACAAATAGCAAGACCAAAAAAGAATGTTACAGTGATAAAATCATTTTATAAGGAAAAAAAAATGGCAGTTTAAATATTGCTTTTATGGTCATCATTTCAGATTCTTAATGTCTTGATGAACGGAATTTAAATATATGTTGGAAAACATGAAGCCTAACTTGATTCAACTAAAAAATGTTATATTAGCTATTTTGCCCAAAAATTACGCCTAACTGTGGCTAACACGAAGGTAACACTGCCAAAGTAATATGAAGCAGCTAGTAAAATTTCTAATGAGTTTGAACCTTTAGGTAAATTCTTATACCCTTTTTAACTGCTGTCACATGGAAAAAATAGCAGTGTCATCTTATTTGATTAAAAATCCCATGTTCCAGTATTTAACTTTCGGTCCCAATTTGAATTTTCCAACATTATTCTGTAACGGAACTACTGAACATATAAAACACTACTAGCAACCAATTCAAGTAGGAAAATTTTTACTGATGACTTTACACAGGGTGAGTTCCGTCTATTCACTTACACAAATTAGCATGTAGGTTAAATCGTAAATCACCTTGTGTGCTGAATTTCTGATTGGTGATTGCTTCACGCTCATAAGAACTCCTAATTGCAGGAAATGGATAAATTGTTAGGATTGATTATAAAACACATGTCAAATACAGAAACATCAACCATTGTAAGATCACTTAAAAAATACACATTAAAGTAAGACACGTTAACAAAAAACAGAGAAAGTGCCTGTTAATATACTTGTAGTTATTTATGTGTTCTTTGCGCTTTGTGCCTGTGTTTGGGATTGCCGTTGATATCTGATTATTACGGTTTGAAACAACAAACAACCAAGAATTCTGGTGTTTGGATAATGCAGGTTAACAGGTTGTGATTATTTGAGGCAAATTATATCAGAAACACTAAACACTAGCACACATAAGTAGTCCTTTTAAAATTGCTTATAAAAAATGTTAATTTGCTTACTAAAACTGCTAAGTTACACATTCCCGTAATGGACATAAGGTCAATGCAGTCTCTACAAACTACATACATCACTCCAAGTGTCTGAAGAAAGTAGCAGCAGCATAGTTGTAATGTAGCAGCAGAATGTAGTTAGTAGCAGCAGCAATGTAGTTAGCTTAGCAGCAGAAATGTAGTTAGCTTAACAGCAGGAATGTAGTTGGCTTAGTCTGTTACAATGTTGTATAAATACTCTGTAAATGGTCATTTGACCATAAGTTTTTCCAACTTCAATAATGATCATTTTCACTTTTCTCTCAATTTCAATATGGTATCAGAGCATCACCAGCTCTCCGGTGGACTAACCACCACCAAATAACTAACTCTGATCATCTCAACAAACTTTGACCACCCTAACAAACTTTGACGACCACTAAAACCACCATAACTATTAAACAACCATCATTCCGACCACCAAACAACCATCATTCCAACCACAATCACTTCCTAATCACCATTAACACATCAAATCACCATCAAACAACACAAATCCTATCAAAATCAATCAAAATCATCACCAATCTTTCAAAACTCAAAAATGGCGGGAACCACACAAACTGATGAAATCAACTTCAATCACCCTCTATTCCTACATCAAAATGATCACCCAGGCTTAATCCTTATCTCCAAGAAACTCACTGGATCAGATAACTATGCTTCTTGGAAAAGATCCATGGTTATTGCTCTAAATGCGAAGAACAAACTCAAGATTGTTACTGGTGAGTTTGAAGAACCTGGTGTCAATTCACATCTGAGAGCACTCTGGGAAAGAACAAATGATATGACCATATCATGGATCTTGAACACTCTTGATGAGAAGATAAGCAATTCACTCAGTTTTGTCAACTCTGCTCATGATCTTAGGAATTGCAAGAACACTACTCTCAATTGGATGGCCACAGAATCTACCAGATCACCAATGACATTGTGCAATTGAAACAAGACAATGTGGCTATTGAAATCTACTACCATAAGTTGAAAGGATTTTGGGATGAATTTGACTCACTTGAAGCTCCATATCTTTGTGTTTGTGAATGTACTTGTGAAAATGGAAGATCAAACAGTGAAAGGGATCAAAGGAAAAGATTGATACAGTTTCTTATGGGTTTGGATGAGTGCTATGCAAATGTCAGAGGTCAAATCCTTCTCATGAATCCCATGCCTACTGTTGCTAAGGCCTATAGTATGATCAGACAAGAAGAGAAACAAAGGGAAGGAAATGGACTCAAAACCACATCCTCAGTTGCACTTTCATCTCACACCAACAACTCAAGAAACACTTATAACAACAACACAAGATTTGGAAGGAATTTAAATACTGGTGAGTCATCTACAAGAATCAACAATCAAAAGGATCCACCAAGAAGGAGCAATTTTAGAAAAGGGGTTATTTGTGGAAATTGTAACAAGGAAGGACATCTCAAGGAAGAATACTATCAATTGGTTGGGTATCCAATAGGTCACCCACTGCATGGGAAGTATAAACCACTAATCCAACAAGGAAGAACAAACTCAGGGAATAGGTTTGTGAACATGACAGTTGGGCAAGAGGTCAACTCAGATGGGTCAAATGGAATGGGTCAAAATAATGCAGCAATGAATGCTAGGATGGACAAACTGCAGAACCAACTCAATCAAATAATGATGCTTATGCAGCAAAACAAATAGACAACTGAGTTTGGCACAACAGGTATACCTAAACTCAAAATCACTCATATTACTTGCAGTACCTATAGACTAGTTGGTTCTATCATGCTTAATCAGATACATCTTTGGGTTGTTGACAGTGGTGCCACAGATCACATTTGCATAACCCTAACCTCCATGCACAACATTAGACTATGCAAACACCCCATTTATGTTACTCTCCCAAATGGCCAACACACACAAGTTAGACAAATTGGATCAGTCTACATTAATGACCATATCACCCTACATGATGTATTATACATACCATCATTTTCATATAACCTGCTCTCAGTTAGTAAACTTGGCTCACACTTACCCTTATCTGTCCTATTTACACCATTTGACTGTTACTTTCAGGACCAACACAAGAGGATTGCACATGGCAACCTTTGTAATGGTCTATACATCATCAAACAAGAGCAACCATCACCTCAATCCCCCACACTCTCAGTCAGCAGCAGCAACCACCACCTCTAGCATGCAAGGCTTGGACATTCTGCTTACTCCACCCTACAACAAATAAAATCAATTACTGTACCTTGTAAAATACCATCTAACTCTTGTACAATTTGCCCTTTAGCTAAACAACATGCTTCTTCATTTGAAAATAGTGATTCTCATGCTACAAACTTATTTGATTTGATTCATGTGGATGTATGGGGTCCTTATAAAAATGTTACTGTGAACAAATGTAAATATTTCTTAACCATTGTTGATGATCATTCAAGAGCTACATGGACATATCTAATGCCCACAAAACATCACACCATCTCTCACATAAAAATGTTTCACTCATTTGTCAAAACTCACTTCAATACCAAAATCAAAACTATAAGAAGTGACAATGGGTCAGAATTTGTAAATCAATCCCTAACCCAGTTTTTCCACCAAGAGGGCATTATTCATCAAACAAAATGCCCATACACCCCACAACAAAATGCAAGGGTAGAAAGAAAACACAAACACTTACTTGAAGTAGCTAGGGCTATAAGATTTCAGGCAAACTTTCCAATTTATTTTTGGGGATATTGCATTTTGGCAGCTACTTACATTATAAACAGACTACCATCAAAACCTCTTCAAAACAGAACACCATATGAACTCATTCACAACACAACACCATCACTTTCACACCTCAGAATAATTGGATGCCAAGCCTATGCACATGATCACACCCCTGACAAATTTGCTGCAAGATCCACACCATCAGTCTTACTTGGTTATCCCACAACACAAAAAGGTTACCTTTTGTACAACCTTCACACACACAAAACCTTTGTAAGCAGACATGTTCAATTCAATGAATCAATTTTTCCCTTCCATCAACAACCATCCAAAACCTCACCAACCTCTGGGAACACCCCAACCACACACATTGAAGAAGAACCACCATCACCTCCACCAATACATACTGATCACATTGAACAACCTCAAACCATACCACCACCAAGAACATCCACAAGACAATCCAACATACCACTCAAATACAAAGATTACCATTACAAATTACCCAAAACCAAACACACTGTTCAATCCACCATCAAATTTCATCACTCAAAATACATTAATTATAATAACATTTGCTCTCCAACCAAAAGACACCTCATTAACACCATTAATAACATTGTGGAACCAAAGTCATATACCCAAGCTGTAAAAGATACTAGGTGGATAGATGCTATGTCTATAGAACTGCAGGCACTGGAAGCTAATGGAACATGGGAAGTAGTCACTCTGCCATCAAACAAATCTCCAATTGGCTGCAAATAGGTATTCAGAATCAAATGCAAAGCTGATGGAACAGTTGACAAATTCAAGGCTAGGCTTGTGGCAAAGGGATTTACTCAAAAAGAAGGCATTGATTATACTGAAACATTTGCTCCAGTTGCAAAAATGGTCACTGTTAGAATTTTTCTAGCCATAGCAGTACATCACAATTGGCAAATAGTTCAACTGGACATCAACAATGCCTTCTTACATGGAGATTTACATGAGGAAGTTTACATGTGTCTACCACAAGGTTACAAGGCACCATCCTCTATTTCTACACCTGTGTGCAAACTCAAGAAGTCCCTATATGGTTTGAAACAAGCTAACAGACAATGGCATACCAAGCTCACTTCTTTCTTGATCACCTTGGGCTTCAAGCAAAGTTATGCAGATACTTCACTTCTCATCTACAACAAAGGTGCAGACTTTCTAGCTCTAGTCATTTATGTTGATGATATTCTCTTAACTGGCAACAACAACCAACTCATCTCATACTTCAAACAACAACTGGATAACAAGTTCAGCATCAAAGACTTAGGAGAACTCAATTACTACCTTGGTATTGAGTTTCTCAAGAATGACAAAGGCATTACCATGACTCAGAGAAAATATGTAACACCCCCAATTTCGTGATACGCAGCGGAAATTCAAGCTGGGTGTTACTCGACAGTACAACAGTTATAGTAATAGAAAACGATCTCTAATGAAGTCGTTTTAAAAGATTTATCATTGAATTTTATAAATATCAGAGTTTACAAACTAAGGTCCCCGTAGGTTTACAGTTTATTAAAATAAGTTTCGAATGATAATTAGCCTTTTATAAGTATCCGTGTCTCTCCATGCCATCCTCGCTCATTATGGACCTGAGATAAACATGCTAAAAAGTGTCAACACAAAGGTTGGTGAGTTCATAGAGTTTTAGTATAAAATGTAAAGTATTTAAATAAAGATTTCCCAGTAAGGGCATATAGAGTTTAGTTTAAGAGTAAAGTATTTGAATAAAGATTTCCCAGCAAAGGCCTTGTAAATCCACTCAGTTGCAAATTCTGCCCATTCAAAACTTGCAACCTGTGTGTTTACAACCCATTGCTAAAATATAGAAGAAGTATGACATGAACGTATACGATATACGTAAGCACTTAATGTAAAGCATAACAGCAAACTGAACCTCACGACTAGAATAAATAAGTATCATGAATAAACTGGATTATATTCACCCAAGGTCTCGAATAAGTGTTGGACACAAGGGTGGGGGTGTCAACCCGATAGTACTATCAATACCTCTCCATCGGCTCCATCCAGGAGTTAAACAGTTGCTAAGAATAAAGTGTAGAATAAGTATAACACATTAAGGCACATATCGTATATATATTTCATGTCCAAAAGTATCATAAGTAAAGCGTATCATAAGAGTATAAATATTTTGAGTATAAAACAAGTAGTTGAGCATGTATTTCCCCCAAAGATAATTCAAAACGTATAAAAGTAGGGGCTATGAAACTCACCTTAGCAATCTGGATGGAAAACAAAATGAAAGAAAGTTGATAAACGTCTCCGGACAAGAAACCTGGGTTGTTATGTCAATATTTAGTAATCATTTCAGATGATTATATGTTTATTTGTTTCGTTTTGTTATTTACATCTTTCGTTCTTATGTTTCTGTTCTTTGTTTGTTTGTTATATCTTTTGTTTGTTAAAGATATTTTACGTTTGTCAATAAAATAAACGTATTACGTTAGTATTAAGTCGGAAAATAAAAATAGAAATGATAAAAATAATGGTTATGAAAAGTTACGTTTTAATCCCTAAGGTTTGGTCAAATGACAGTTTATACCCTGGACTTTTGGAAAATGACAGTTTCTACCCTTAAGTTTCAAAAATGACAATTTCTACCCTGTTCATTTGTTATTTGCAAAAATGACCCTTGAGTTAGAATATTCACAAAATCAGCCTATTTATTAACTTAAAAATCAAACATATGAAATATGATATGGGTAGAGTTTTGAACGCAAATAACTTAACGAAAACGAGATCATTTTACGAGCTCTTTGTTTCTATAAAAAGCTAGCCAGGTCGTCTGTGATTATACTAAGTTTCGTTATTTAGAAAAATCGTTTGGTGCTCGAAATAGGGTGCTAAAGTCGAGTGAGTGAAAATGTTTTTATTAAAATCTGGAAATGGATTCTAAAAACTAGTGATGGGGAAAACTTTGGATGCGTATAACTTTCTACTCGATCGATATTTTTAAATGATTTTTCTTTCTAAAACAAGTTTGCTAGCTCATCTTTGATATACCAGAAATTTAGAATTTTTAGAAAACTTATAAAGGTCAAAAATCTGGTCAAAAGTTGGGTGTTTGGTCGATAGGAACTACAAATAAATGACTGGTAATTATTTTCTAGTTCAAGCGATTTATAGTAACTTTCAAGACTCGATAACTTAGTGAAATCTTAATCATTTTCCATGATTCTTGTTTCTAAATTTAGTTTGATATGTGAACTTTGAATATACTAAAAATCAGATTTTATAAAGGCCTCTAGGTGGTTGATAACTAGGTTGAAAGTAGGGCATCTGGTCGAATGAAAAACTAAAATAAATAACTGAAAATAAGGTTTCTACTTTTAGCGATATAGGGCAGTTTTTGGGACATGATAACTTGATGAAAACTTAATCATTTTAGTGATTCTTTTTCCTAAACAAAGGTAGCTAGGTGAACTTTGGGTGTGCCAAAACTGATAATTTATAGAGGTCATTTGGGTGTTGATTTTCCGGGCCAAAGTTAGGTGTCTGGGTTGATTTTTGTTCGACTAAAAACACAGAAACATACCCGATCGGGTTTTTGAGGTTTTTAGAGGTTCTTAACCATATTTTCATGTAAGATATGATATAATTATATATGTTTTAACATGTTTTATATATTAATGGTTTGTTTAAACAAAAATTCAAATATGTTAAGTGTGTTAAGTTTCTGTTCGAACAGCAGCAAAAAGGAAAAGATATATACTTTGGTTTTTGATTTTATTTATTATTAATGACCTTTATATAATGTTTTTAAGTATATGAAATAAATAAAAACTGAATTAAATTAGGTTTGGCATACTTACTTAGAGTTGAGGCTCGCTAGGGTTTAAGGACTTGAATTGGTTGGACACTTGCTATCCTCCTCCGCTATGTGTACTAAGGTTTGTGTATTGATTATATTCTGGGTTTGTGATCAGGGGAGAAATGGGATGGGCTGTTTTGGGTGGTTTGTCGAATTGGTGTGTGATTAAGGGTGGTATATGAGCTTTTATTTATAGAAGGATACTAGGGTTTTCTGGAATATGATGTTAAGGAGACAAAGGGGCTGACAGGAAATGAAGAAGTAAGCCACTTGGAGGGGTAGAGGAGAGGGGTGATGTGTTCTATTTTCAGCCATGGTATGTAATACTTAAAGAGGAGGGTTTTTTCTTATGAAATGGGACATGTGGAGGGGCTTATTGAAGAGAAGAGAGGAGAGGCATGTTGTGTGTTTGTGACTAGAGAGGATGTATCTAATGAAGTAAAATTTAGTTAGTGTTTTAAGTTGGAATTTCGACTAGGGAATTAGGATAGAACCGAATGGGCTTTAGGGATTTGTACAATAGGTTTAGGGAGTTGTAATTAGGGTTTAAAGAGATTAGTTAGGCTAGTTTATGTATTTTTGTTCTTTAGAAAATATTTAAAGTTATATGCATATATGTGAATTTCGAATTATATGAGAAAATGGTTTGAGCTTATGAAGGTTGTACCATAGGCTTAATGAAGTGGTATTATGATATGAGATGTGAGAGAAATATAGTTTCAACAATTTATTAAGTAATAAAAATTATTTGTAAATTTTTATTAAGTTAAAAAGTAATTAAATAGGATTTTTAGTTCACATGCATTAGGTACTTGTACTTTGGCTTTAATGACTTGTAAAAATATTTAATGAGTTTAGAAAATATAATTTATAAGATTTATGCATGTATGATTTGTAAATCATGCTTTAAAATTCATATAAATAGGATTTTAATAAAGACTTTATGAATAAATAATTTCATGCATAAAAGACTTGTACACTAGCTCAAATAACTTGTACATATATTATCTTGTGAAAATATTGTATAAATAAATTAGGGTTTGTGAAATGAATACATAGAATCATAATTTTTTGTAATTAGGGTTTTACCGGGAGTTAATATAGAATTAGGGTTTCTAGTGCTTTAGGGACTTGTACATTAGCTTAGATAAGTTGTATTTTTATGTTCTAGGGTTTAGTTATTCATATTTGGTGTTGTGATGAATTTTAGGGTTTCATAAAAACTCTATTCAGATAATGAATGTTTTGTTTATACGTTTGTTAAGGATTTATCATAAAATGGTAAATGGTATTCTGTAATGTTTTTATATCAATATGTTTAAAAAAATAAACATTAGGTTTGTTAGGCAGGTCTTGTGGAAGCACATTTATCAATGATGTGATCTACGTCATATAAGATGAGAGATACAATTAAATAAAATAAAAAAAATTATCCGTGGAAAAAGGATAATAATTCTATAAAGTAAATAAGTTTAAATGGGAAATTTTACGAGTGGTTACAGTCTCAACCCCTTAACGGAATCCCGTCCCGGGATTCAGTCTGTGTTAGGGGTTGAGATGATGTTGACGAATAACCAGTATGTATAGTCTAAGTAATTATGCTAAAGCTTACGCATCTAGGTTTCTTATTTAACTAGGTACGTCCTTGTGACTATCGCGACTATTATTCGTTCTAACGACATATTCTCTTATGGTTAGGTTCGATGAGGCAAACTTTCCCATTCTCGAGCATAACCCTCAAAAGACCTTTAGGTAACCGATTTTTACTTAATCTCACAACTCATCTAACAAGAACTGTCATGGGATTAGGCTAAATCGGTTTGAGTAACAACTTGTTTCTAACTTGATCTTCGCAACTCATCAAACAAGAACTGTCACTTAGATCAAATTGGAAACAAGTGGTATGAAAGAGGTCTTTTGAAAATCTGGCTCAATTATGGAATTGCTTACACATTTGAGACTACTACTCCCTTCATTGCATGATTCTTCCTGAATTAGACATAGGTGATCAGGCTATGTGTAATTTAGGAGTAACAATGCAATGTTTGGACTAATCGTCTCGAACCACTTAAGAATTTCTGACTCAACATTCGTACTTTAACCGATGAGTTACAAGGTATTTTAGTGAGAGTACGGAAGGAGTATTTACACTCATCTGTTGAGATGAGAGTAAGATAATCAAGGAAAATTGACATAGTATATATTTAATGTATATAGAATAAGAATTGTGCAAACCACAATGTCTTAGGAAGGTTTCGCAAATTACAAAATATAGAAGTAGGTACATGCTCAGGGAAATATGATTAAGTCGTGATGCCTTAGAATTAGGCATATGCAGTTATGTTCAGAAGTATGTCATATATATATATATATATATATATATATATATATATATATATATATATATATATATATATATATATATATATATATATATATATATATATCAATATAATAAAGCAGAAATTACCTAGATGTCACATAATTGTCTGGAGGATGGAAGGCACGAACAGCGAAAAGCTATAAAATATTTTTGTGAAAAAGCAGTTATAGTTTGGGTCTTTAATTAGACCTATTTCTCTATAACTATAAGTTCTGATACCAATCTGTAACACCCCCAATTTCGTGATACGCAGCGGAAATTCAAGCTGGGTGTTACTCGACAGTACAACAGTTATAGTAGCAGAAAACGATCTCTAATGAAGTCGTTTTAAAAGATTTATCATTGAATTTTATAAATATCAGAGTTTACAAACTGAGGTCCCCGTAGGTTTACAGTTTATTAAAATAAGTTTCGAATGATAATTAGCCTTTTATAAGTATCCGTGTCTCTCCATGCCATCCTCGCTCATTATGGACCTGAGATAAACATGCTAAAAAGTGTCAACACAAAGGTTGGTGAGTTCATAGAGTTTTAGTATAAAATGTAAAGTATTTAAATAAAGATTTCCCAGTAAGGGCATATAGAGTTTAGTTTAAGAGTAAAGTATTTGAATAAAGATTTCCCAGCAAAGGCCTTGTAAATCCACTCAGTTGCAAATTCTGCCCATTCAAAACTTGCAACCTGTGTGTTTACAACCCATTGCTAAAATATAGAAGAAGTATGACATGAACGTATACGATATACGTAAGCACTTAATGTAAAGCATAACAGCAAACTGGACCTCACGACTAGAATAAATAAGTATCATGAATAAACTTGATTATATTCACCCAAGGTCTCGAATAAGTGTTGGACACAAGGGTGGGGGTGTCAACCCGATAGTACTATCAATACCTCTCCATTGGCTCCATCCAGGAGTTAAACAGTTGCTAAGAATAAAGTGTAGAATAAGTGTAACACATTAAGGCACATATCGTATCTATATTTCATGTCCAAAAGTATCATAAGTAAAGCGTATCATAAGAGTATAAATATTTTGAGTATAAAACAAGTAATTGAGCATGTATCTCCCCCAAAAATAGTTCAAAACGTATAAAAGTAGGGGCTATGAAACTCACCTTAGCAATCTGGATGGAAAACAAAATGAAAGAAAGTTGATAAACGTCTCCGGACAAGAAACCTGGGTTGTTATGTCAATATTTAGTAATCATTTCAGATGATTATATGTTTATTTGTTTCGTTTTGTTATTTACATCTTTCGTTCTTATGTTTCTGTTCTTTGTTTGTTTGTTATATCTTTTGTTTGTTAAAGATATTTTACGTTTGTCAATAAAATAAACGTATTACGTTAGTATTAAGTCGGAAAATAAAAATAGAAATGATAAAAATAATGGTTATGAAAAGTTACGTTTTAATCCCTAAGGTTTGGTCAAATGACAGTTTATACCCTGGACTTTTGAAAAATGACAGTTTCTACTCTTAAGTTTCAAAAATGACAATTTCTACCCTGTTCATTTGTTATTTGCAAAAATGACCCTTGAGTTAGAATATTCACAAAATCAGCCTATTTATTAACTTAAAAAACAAACCTATGAAATATGATATGGGTAGAGTTTTGAACGCAAATAACTTAACGAAAACGAGATCATTTTACGAGCTCTTTGTTTCTATAAAAAGCTAGCCAGGTCTTCTGTGATTATACTAAGTTTCGTTATTTAGAAAAATCGTTTGGTGCTCGAAATAGGGTGCTAAAGTCGAGTGAGTGAAAATGTTTTTATTAAAATCTGGAAATGGATTCTAAAAACTAGTGATGGGGAAAACTTTGGATGCGTATAACTTTCTACTCGATCGATCTTTTTAAATGATTTTTCTTTCTAAAACAAGTTTGCTAGCTCATCTTTGATATACCAGAAATTTAGAATTTTTAGAAAACTTATAAAGGTCAAAAATCTTGTCAAAAGTTGGGTGTTTGGTCGATAGGAACTACAAATAAATGACTGGTAATTATTTTCTAGTTCAAGCGATTTATAGTAACTTTCAAGACTCGATAACTTAGTGAAATCTTAATCATTTTCCATGATTCTTGTTTCTAAATTTAGTTTGATATGTGAACTTTGAATATACTAAAAATCAGATTTTATAAAGGCCTCTAGGTGGTTGATAACTAGGTTGAAAGTAGGGCATCTGGTCGAATGAAAAACTAAAATAAATAACTGAAAATAAGGTTTCTACTTTTAGCGATATGGAGCAGTTTTTGGGACTTAATAACTTGATGAAAACTTAATTATTTTTAGTGATTCTTTTTCCTAAACAAAGGTAGCTAGGTGAACTTTGGGTGTGCCAAAACTGAGAATTTATAGAGGTCATTTGGGTGTTGATTTTCAGGGCCAAAGTTAGGTGTCTGGGTTGATTTTTGTTCGACTAAAAACACAGAAACATACCCGATCGGGTTTTTGAGGTTTTTAAAGGTTCTTAACCATATTTTCATGTAAGATATGATATAATTATATATGTTTTAACATGTTTTATATATTAATGGTTTGTTTAAACAAAAATTCAAATATGTTAAGTGTGTTAAGTTTCTGTTCGAACAGCAGCAAAAAGGAAAAGATATATACTTTGGTTTTTGATTTTATTTATTATTAATGACCTTTATATAATGTTTTTAAGTATATGAAATAAATAAAAACTGAATTAAATTAGGTTTGGCATACTTACTTAGAGTTGAGGCTCGCTAGGGTTTTAGGACTTGAATTGGTTGGAGACTTGCTATCCTCCTCCGCTATGTGTACTAAGGTTTGTGTATTGATTATATTCTGGGTTTGTGATCAGGGGAGAAATGGGATGGGCTGTTTTGGGTGGTTTGTCGAATTGGTGTGTGATTAAGGGTGGTATATGAGCTTTTATTTATAGAAGGATACTAGGGTTTTCTGGAATATGATGTTAAGGAGACAAAGGGGCTGACAGGAAATGAAGAAGTAAGCCACTTGGAGGGGTAGAGGAGAGGGGTGATGTGTTCTATTTTCAGCCATGGTATGTAATACTTAAAGAGGAGGGTTTTTTCTTATGAAATGGGACATGTGGAGGGGCTTATTGAAGAGAAGAGAGGAGAGGCATGTTGTGTGTTTGTGACTAGAGAGGATGTATCTAATGAAGTAAAATTTAGTTAGTGTTTTAAGTTGGAATTTCGACTAGGGAATTAGGATAGAACCGAATGGGCTTGAGGGATTTGTACAATAGGTTTAGGGAGTTGTAATTAGGGTTTAAAGAGATTAGTTAGGCTAGTTTATGTATTTTTGTTATTTAGAAAATATTTAAAGTTATATGCATATATGTGAATATCGAATTATATGAGAAAATGGTTTGAGCTTATGAAGGTTGTACCATAGGCTTAATGAAGTGGTATTATGATATGAGATGTGAGAGAAATATAGTTTCAACAATTTATTAAGTAATAAAAATTATTTGTAAATTTTTATTAAGTTAAAAAGTAATTAAATAGGATTTTTAGTTCACATGCATTAGGTACTTGTACTTTGGCTTTAATGACTTGTAAAAATATTTAATGAGTTTAGAAAATATAATTTATAAGATTTATGCATGTATGATTTGTAAATCATGCTTTAAAATTCATATAAATAGGATTTTAATAAAGACTTCATGAATAAATAATTTCATGCATAAAAGACTTGTACACTAGCTCAAATAACTTGTACATATATTATCTTGTGAAAATATTGTATAAATAAATTAGGGTTTGTGAAATGAATACATAGAATCATGATTTTATGTAATTAGGGTTTTACCGGGAGTTAATATAGAATTAGGGTTTCTAGTGCTTTAGGGACTTGTACATTAGCTTAGATAAGTTGTATTTTTATGTTCTAGGGTTTAGTTATTCATATTTGGTGTTGTGATGAATTTTAGGGTTTCATAAAAACTCTATTCAGATAATGAATGTTTTGTTTATACGTTTGTTAAGGATTTATCATAAAATGGTAAATGGTATTCTGTAATTATTTTATATCAATATGTTTAATAAAATAAACATTAGGTTTGTTAGGTAGGTCTTGTGGGAGCACATTTATCAATGATGTGATCTACGTCACATAAGATGAGAGATACAATTAAATAAAATAAAAAATTTATCCGTGGAAAAAGGATAATAATTCTATAAAGTAAATAAGTTTAAATGGGAAATTTTACGAGTGGTTACAAAATATGCCCTTGAGCTTTTGCACACAGCTGGTCTACTTGACCTCAAACCATCTCACATCCCAGTTGATCCTCTCATCAAGTTAAATGACAAGGATGGTGATCCATTACCAGATGCTTCACTCTACAGAGTTCTAGTTGGCAAACTTCTCTACTTGACTATTACTAGACCAGACCTCTCATATGCTGCTCATAACCTCAGTCAGTTTAGTCATGCTCCTAGAACTCCACATTTTGATGCTCTCATCAAGGTCTTAAGGTATATCAAGATGTGTCCCGGACAAGGTCTACATTCCCATCTCAATTTCCTCTCAAACTACAAGCATACTGTGACAGTGACTGGGCAAGTTGTCCAATTACTAGAAGGTCTGTCACAGGATTTTGCATATTTCTAAGACCATGCTTGATTTCATGGCAGTCCAAGAAACAGATTGTTGTCTCAAGACGCTCAACTAAGGCAGAATACAGAGCATTGGCTGATTGTACTTGTGAGTTAACATGGTTACAAAGTCTACTTATGGAGTTTCATGTTCCTATTCACAAGCCAATTCCAATCCTATGTGATAATCAATCAACTATTGCTCTAGCTTCTAACCCTGTGCAACATGCTAGGACAAAGCATATAGAGATTGACTGCCACTTTGTCAGAGATAAGATCAAAGCAGGAATCATTTGTCCTTCATTCATTCCTACAAAGGCTCAAACTGCTGATGTTTTAACCAAAGGACTTAGCAGGTCTCCCTTTCACACTTGTATTTCCAAGTTTGGCATGTGTGATCCATACACACTGCCAACTTGCAGCCGGGGGGGGGGGGGGGGGGGGGGGGGTAATGGACATAAGATCAATGCAGTCTCCACAAACTACATACATCACTCCAAGTGTCTGAAGAAAGTAGCAGCAGCATAGTTGTAATGTAGCAGCATAATGTAGTTAGTAGCAGCAGCAATGTAGTTAGTTTAGCAGCAGGAATGCAGTTAGCTTAACAGCAGGAATGTAGTTGGCTTAGTCTGTTACAATGTTGTATAAATACTCTGTAAATGGTCATTTGACCATAAGTTTTTCCAACTTCAATAATGATCATTTTCACTTTTCTCTCAATTTCAATATCCCGGTAAAAGAAATTATTCTGAATAAGCAGTTTCAAAATGCTTGACTTAAAAGAACTTTCTTCATTCAGAAAACCAAATAAACATGTTTGGATAAGCAATCCCAAACACCCTCAAAACTACATCAAATCATCATCATCATTAACAATAACCTTCCCATCAGCTACTCAAACCTGATTCGATCCTATCCAGGGAGTTCACAACACACGAGAAGATCCAAGATTGCATCTGGAGGGTCATATATATCTAACTTTGACATTACTTTAATAAGGCTACTGGCCAAAGTGCAAATAAATAAACCTTTTATTTAAAACCTTGCGGCCAGTGTGGAAAAACCACATTTTGGGGGTTTTCGAATTCCTTGAGGCAGTGTAGCATTTGACCAATGAATTGTTTAAAATACAGTATTTAAAAGAGATTTAAGTACCAATTTTAGCTTTTAAAAATGATTTTATCATACAATTCCCACTCTTTTAAGATTTCAAAATTGCAGTTGACTTTCTGAAGAAGTCAACTCTGCTGCATGAAACCAATTCCATGTACTGTAACAAAAAAAGCTAAGTTATTAGGAACAAAACTTAGTGCCATGTCCTGTACGGTATCATCTTCCTCAATTTTATGATAAAGGTACAAACCTTTTAGACTCTAGTATCGTAACAGTGTCACTTACATGGTCAATGGTGATATGGTTTTAGTTGTAAGTGACGGTTTGTGTTAGCTCAGTTTTACCATGTTAAACTGTTTTCCAAATTTAAAATTCTACGGTTTGTAGCTCAACCATGACAAAGACACAATATGACTACTCAATGCCTTTCAAAACTACAAACAGTACATGCTCTGATAATTTCTTATCACTAAAATATGTGCGTCCATACAATTCCATGACAATGATCAACGATCAACAATGCTTGGGGAAAAAAATCATAAACAAATCATTTCAATGCACATGAGAAAAGATGTGGAGAGATATGAGCTTTAGATCACCTTCTGAGCTTAGTGGCAATTGCTTCCTGCTCACCGGACCTTGAAAGATCAAGTTGAAACAAAATATTAGAAAAACGTAAAATCTGTATGATAAACCATACCCTACTGAATCCATTCGAGTTGAGAAATTGCTTAATGACTTACCCGAATAGGAGTTCACTTGGCTAACTGTTATGCGCTGATCGGACCACTTAATAGCAGAAAATAGTTTGTTAGAATCATAGTAAAACACATAAATTGCAGAAACAATGAATATTTCCATAATCAATTTAGAATTTCAAAATAAAGTACCTGTTAAAATAGCTCTTCTTGTATTGGCTCCTTTGGCATGTGTAGCAAACTAATGGTTATATGTAGCAAACTATTTCATCATCATCTGAGGTTCTTCGTCTCTTGAGTAATAAGCCTCATGTAGCAAGAAGCCGCATCGACCCAACAATACGCAGACCTCTCAACTGGAAAATGCTCTGCGGAAGATGGCTTATGCATGTACCTTCTATGTTTAACTCTTTCAAACCTTCTAAGCATCCAATATCCTCAGGCAATTCAACAACTCGAATACAACCGCGGAGACGTAAGTTGTTTATACATTTCATCTTACAAATGCTGTTTGGAATATGTTGTAAAAGCTTACAGTCTGTTAAGATTAGCGTCTCTAAAGATTCTAACCGGCCAAGATCATCGGGTAACTTCTCAAGAAGTAAACATGACTTAAGTTTGAGAGATTTCAGATGTTTCAACATACAAATGCTATCTGGAAGATTTTTAATCTCTGTAGATGAAAAAGTCAGCTCCTCTAGACATTCTAACCAATCAAGGTCCTTGGGTGCTTTCGAAATACTGCCTTCAAGTTCAAGCTTTCTTAAACATTGTAAACTACAAATACTTCTTGAAAAGCTCTCAAGATTGATAAAAGCACACAGACCTATAGAAATTAGCCTTTCAAGATTTCCAAACGATGAAGCTGGATCTTCTTTATAATAACATTCAAACCGAAACTTTGGAGAATCATTGTCGGAGTGCAATGGGAAAACATCTGTGGGTTCTGCAATCAGACGTAACTCAGATAAAGCCTCATGTTCAGAAAATTTATCAAATTCAAAAGACTTAAACCTCCCACATCCAATGGGAGCATTAATTTCTACCAAATCATAACAATTTTCAAGCTTTAACCATTCAAGATTTGGAGTTAGCCCAAGGTCAAGGGTCTTCAACTTTGTATCACGAAAGTCGATACATTCAAGTTTTAATCTCTCAACACGCATTTGAAGTTCTACCAAATCTTTACAGCCTTTGAGTACTAGAATCTTAAGATTTGGAGTATTCCGAGGTGAAGAGTCTTCAACTTTGAATGACTGAAGATGTTGACCTCTTCGAGCTTTGGACTTTCAACAGGCATTTGAAGTTCTACCAAATCATTACACCCTACGAGTATAAGCTTCTCAAGATTTGGAGTATTCCCGAGGTGAAGATTTGTCAACTTAGAATGACTGAGGTCAAGATGTGCGAGCTTTAAACTTTGAGCAGGCATTTGAAGTTCTACCAAATCATTACACCCTTCGAGTATAAGCTTCTCAAGATTTGGAGTATTCCCGAGGTGAAGGTTTGTCAGCTTTGAATCAATGAGGGTGAGATATTCGAGCTTTGAATGATGATCAGCAGGTATATGAAGCTCTTCGAAATCATGACAATTGTCAATAGTCAACCGCTCAAGATTTGGAGCCAACCTAAGGTCAAAGGTCCTCAACTTTGAACTCTCGATGGTGAGGAACCTGAGCTTATGAAGAACCTAATATAAGAACAAAAAACAATTAATATTGGTGCAATGACAAACCAAGTAAATATATAGGATCATAATGAATCATGAAAAACAACAATTTAACCATTATTCTACCTTTTCTTCTCCATCTTCCCAAAGTTGAACAATATTGCTGGCATACAATTCAAGTTCAACAGATTTTCTCCTTGAAATGTATTCAGTAAACTCGAAAAAGGAAAACCATACCATTTCATAAATCGTAAGGAATTGGGAAGGTATTCGCTAGCTTTATCAAATTGAAACCCGGTGAATGGAAGTATAGACATTTTGTAGCTTGGGTACCCTGAAATCGAAAAATAAAACCCATTAATTTTTGTGGGAACCCTAAATTTCAAAACGCCCAAAATCACAGATCAAATTGAGAGTGAATGAAGATGAAATAACGCGTATTGAATGATAATTCAATTCGAATTAATGAATTTTTCAATGATTATTAGAAGGAGAAAGTGATTTTGGGGAAAAATTTAGAGAGAGACACAAAGAGAAACTTATTTTGTCTAATATATAATACCTAAAAAGACAATAATATCCTTTTATTAAACGGTCAAACAAAGTCAAACTAATGGAGTTAAAAATTTTGGACCGAACCCGCATCGGATGTTTCATTTTAGACCAAACACGAGACTTCTCAAACTATTGGACCAAAAATGAAATACCCGAAAGGGACCAAAAATGTTGCTAACTCTCAGTTTTATTAAATCATACTAACTTGATTCTTACCAGGTCACTAGTCAATATATACTCAATTTCGTTATTAACCCACAATCGGCTATGTCTTTGAGGTTCATCGGGGTGTGACCGACGGACAATATTCCTTCCCATCTCTTCTAAATGGTCATGCATCTCCAATCGCCCAGCTTCATCATAAGTTATAAGAGATTTCTGCAGAAGAACTCTTAAACCATATATACCAAAAAATCCGCGGCTTTCAAGCACTCTAATTGCATCTTTTTTGCGCCAACCTTTTAGTATGCATGCAACATCCAAAAATATTTGTCTGCAATCCTCCTCCAGACCATTATAGCTTATTTCCAATACTTCCATAGTATCCTTAAGTGGAATTGTTTCTAGTCTTTTTATGGCATTTTTCCATTCAGACTCATCTAGATCACGAAGATATGAACCCATAACTTTGATCGTTAAGGGAAGACCATCAGCATATTGTAAAATTTTTCCGGATAACTCTTCATACCCTTGAATCGGATTCTCTCTTCCAAACGCACGCCTACTAAAGAGGCAATCCGCTTCCGCCTGAGATAACAAAGTCACATCATGAATCAATCCTACTCCGTGGGCTGCGAGTACTTGCTTATCTCTTGTTGTAATAATAATTCTACTTCCCGGCTTAAACCAATTACAGTTACCGGCTAACGCCTCAAGCTGGTCTTTATGATTGACGTCATCAAGAACAACAAGTACTTTTCTACCACCCATCGCTTTTCTCATCTTGTTTTTTCCCGTCAAGAACACCACTTACGGTGATGCCTTGATCATTGGAAATATCTGAAAGTACTTGTTTCTGCAATGATTTTAAACCAGACAAAGATGTTGATTCTTCCCTTATATTTTCAACAAAGCTTTTACCTTCAAACTTAAAGGATATTGAATCAAATACAGCCTTGGCTAAAGTTGTCTTCCCCGCATCACCCATCCCCCATATCCCTAGCATGCGAACATCATCAACATTAATTTCTAAAGATGAAACCACATCCCTTATCCGTGTCCCCATGCCTACCAACTCTTCATCTAAAATGAAGTCAACGGAATGCAAATCTCGTGAAATGTCTTGAACAAAATTTTGTATGAATTTAGCTTCATGCCTGTATGTTAAAGATATATACAATTAGCTGTTTTGAAATTCTCAGATGAAAAGAATACTTAATTTCTGATTTATATCTATCACAAAACTCACCCCAAAAAGAAACTAATGAAATAATATTGCAGATATATTAAGGAAGGAATTACCCATCAAGCATATCCTCCAATACCGAGCCAGCCAGACCTGCTGCTTCTTCCATAGCCTTTCTCCATTTTCCAGCAGCCTCCTTCTTTTCGTTTTCGGCAAAGGCATCTTTTACAGCCCCAATTTGTTTCCGGATTTCAGTGGGCTGCACATCATAGAAGATTGGGTAAGCAGTATGCTCGGTCATCTTCTGGCATTCCATAATTTTAACCAGCTCATCCAAGCACCAAGATGAAGAAGCATAGTTCTTAGAGAAAACAATAATATAGCATCTCGAGTCTTCAATAGACTTGATGAGTTGCTCATTGATCCTTTTCCCTTTCTCGATATTCTTGTCATCCTTGTAAGTGACAACACCTTTCTGCTTAAGAGCGTAATAAAGATGATCAACAAAGTTCTTACGGGTGTCTACGCCTCTAAAACTCAAAAAAGCATCATACTTGAAGTTCTTTTGAATGGATGAAGATGAAGTAGACGCCATTCTAGTTGTTATCTAAGGATCTGTTGTTTAAGAGAATTATCTTAACTAATTGCAAAGAAACTTGGGTAAGATGATTAACTGTATATTGAGAAGACAAAGACTCAATAACATAAGGCTATTATTTGGTCAAGAAAGATAAGATTCCTTTTGCTAAAGGAAATTACAAAGAATTGGTTACAACTGTAGCATATAGCAATGTGAAGAAGATATGTTCGATTGAAAACATTGCAATGTGGTGGGGACAACAATTGACTCCTTTTGCTAAAGGAAATTACAAAGAAAAAGACTATGTGAAAAGACCATCATTAAGATGTGGTCATGACTGTAGCACATATAAGATCATTTTTTTTTTTTTTTTAAAAAAAAAAACTACACCATTCTTTCAAATCTATACATTTCTTCTTGTACCTATTAGAAAACCACAAGAACCCAAGAGCCTTTACTTCCCCAAAAATCTCAACTACATTCGTCTTCTTACTAGCAAAGATCACTTCGTTCCGAGCCTTCCATATTCTCCAACATGCAATAATGATAACACCATATATATAGAGCCTCTTTTTTAACGCTACTCAAACGAGCCGTTTTATATATATCAAGCAAATCTCGCATCGTAAAAGCATAAATCGGTGGAATTCCGCACCATTGAGAAAGTAAGAACCACACACCCGAGGCCATACCACAGCCGCAAAACAAGTGTTCGGCAGATTCTTCCAGGTCTCCACAGAGAACACACATCATATTATCAACCGGTATGTGTCGCCGCGATAGAGCCACCTTCGTAGGGAGCCGATCTAACTCTGCTCGCCATCCAAAAACATTACATTTCGAAGGTAGTTGTGGGTTTTCTTAGTTTCATATAATAAAATCACAGGCAGTTCTTATTTGTAGATATACTTCATTAGAACTTCACACATCACATGCATGCCTTTGATTTACAAAATTCGATCAAATAACTTTATGTACTACAATTCATGAAAATAATACTTTTTAGATATAAAGATAAACTAACCCCAAGCACCTTCTTGATATGGACTTCATCTTGTGCCTATACTTCCCATTCTCCCCACATATATATTGGCAAATATTTTTGTCACCAATGATTAAGAAATATACTGGTAAGTCCTAGTCTATTATTCAAAGAAGTCTGTACTCGAAGATTCTTGGATTGATCATCTAGTTGGTTAAGAGTAGGGATGAGCATTTAGACCCGAATCCCGGTACCGAAGGGGTACCGATCGGTACCGATATCGTACCAAAACGGTACTTAAGAGTTTCAGCCGCCTCTGACCGCGTCTGAATGGGAAAAGAAAAACAAACGCACTTATTGGGCCAAATGTCTGAGCGCGTCTCAGATCAAGAGGCTGTTAAGAGGCTCTTTTTGAAAAAACAAACACCACCTTAGACATGAACACAAATTCCCCATTGCATACTCTAATGCCAAATACGTTGACATAAAGCTCATTAACATACAAACTCTTGTAGTCATATCTTATTAAATGACATTTCTAACACCTTAACCATCTTGAAGTATGTACATAACTTTAACAAACAGTACTAACTTAATTTTACCGACGTATATTTGTGATTTGTCACATATTTCTTCATAAAACTAACACATTTATTAAAAATGATATATTTGAAAGTACACAATGGCTAAAAAGGTATTTAACATGTTGTTGAGGGGTTTCATACATTCATTATATATCTAGCAAAACTAACTCGTTTATTAGATATGGTATATCTGAAAGTACAAAGCGGCTAAAATAAGCATTTAACAGGTTGTTGAGGGGCTTCAAGTATAACTAAAAAAAGTGACTTTGAAATAAACTTGATTGTTTATAACAGGCTTCGTGTGGTTTCCTTGAAACAACTAGAAATAAATCGTCATGTACATTCCAAGAAAGACAACCACATATGATAGCAAGCTACATTAATTGCAAATTATTGACCAAATTGACAGAGCTCTTACATTAGGCCCACCTGATGGGTTTCGGGTTGTTAGGATAATAGGATTTCATCGATTACTTTTTTAACTCGCAAATTTTTACAAAGTACATCACATGTCTCACGAGTAGGGGTGGCAATCGAGTCGTGTTCATGTTAACCTATTCGGGTTCGCGGGTTAGCGGGTTATTATAACCTCTACCCAAACATGACTCATTTATTAATCGTGTCAAGAAATTCAACCCTAACCCACACCTGCATAACACATGTAACTTGTTTGTTTAAGTAAATAGGTCAAGTGGTAAATAAGGTTGCTGGTTTGTCGATATAACTAGTTTAAATGTGAAAATGATATAAGGATCTGAAAAATGATTATAATAACATACAAATAATTATACGACAATTCCAATAATATGTGAGTTATAATTGTAACTCACTCATATCAAGTTCATAGCAAAATACATTTAATACAAATCCAACATAAAATTCGAGTTATATATTCAAAAGTTCTATATTTGCTAATTCACTTACGAAATCATATAAGCAGTTTGGATAAGCAATCCCAGACACCCTCAATACAGCAATAAACAGATAACAAACAAGATCAATAAAACAATCCCAAACATCCCCTAATCATCGTATCATATCATAACTAACAAACCAACTCTAATAAACAATCACACATAACCACCGAACAATCCTCGGGCAACGAAAAATCCTCGATATCATCATCATCATCAACAACCACCGAACCCAAATCCAAATCCAAATCCACCGTACCCGAACTACACCCGCGCCTTAACCGCTTTAATCTGGGCCTTACCTCCTCATCATTGTCATCATCATCTGAATCAGCAACAGTAAGCGTTTCAATCTCAAACTCATCATTACCATCAACAACTGTCTTCACATCAGCAGCTATGGGAACAGCCCGGTTCGATGAATTCGGGTGTTTGGTTTCTTCATTTGGGGGTGCGGGGTGTATCATCGAAATCGAATTCGAAACCTAATGAGAAAGAAGGTAAAATCACTGATCAAATTGAGATTGAATGAAGATGATATAAAGCGAATTGAATAATAATTCAATTCGATTTAATGAATTTTTTTAATGATTATTAGAGAAAGAAAGTGAATTGTTTTTGTGTTTTTTATATGGAAACATAGTCAAACTATGTGAGTTAGAAAATTTGGACCAAACCCATGGGTATTTCATTTTAGACCAAACCCGAAATTTTTCAAACTATTAGACCAAAAATGTAAAATCCGAGTTAAATCGTAGTTTTATTAAATCATAACTTGACTCATACCATGTCATTAGTCAATATATACTCAATTTCCTTGTTAACCCACAATCGGCTATGTCTTTTAAGTTCACCGGGGGTGTGACCAACGAACAATATTCCTTCTCATTTCTTTTACATGGTTAAGATCCTATCTAGGGAGTTCACAACACATGAGAAAATCCAATATGCATCTGGAGGGTCATGCATAAGGTCCATTGGTTGCATCTGGGTGTGGGGGTTCATATCTATCTATACTAAATATAAAATATGCATGTTTTTTCTTTAAAACTTAAAAGTGATTAATGTTTAATCTTTCAAATATCCTTTCAAAGTTAAATTCTTACATAAAAATTCAAATAATGTTTCCTTAATGAAATAGTATGCATTAAATTTCCCACTCAAAATTTCAAAAAAATTCGTGACGACTTTTTTTAAATATAGTTTCTTAAAAAATTGAGAATTTTTTTTTTATGTAATCCCAACACTAATAATTTTTAAAAATTCATCCACAAACTCTATTATATAAGACACAATATTACAACATTTTTCTATTATTCTGTTAGTTTAGAGTTTATGAAAATAAATAACCACATAACTATAAAAGTTTACCGCTATAAAATCTCGTTGTATTCACATGTATTCGTCTATATATCTAACTTGACACTACTTTTTATAAAACTTGTGGACAAAGTGCAAATAAATAAACCTCATTTTAGTAAAAACCTTGGGGCCAAAGTGTGAAGAAACAAAACTTAAAACAAAGTATCCACTTTTTAACCGGGTCATCATTTTCACCTGCTTTTTACCCATCGCCTTCTTCACACACACACACACAAACTCCCTTCATCACATCCATGTGTCCTAATGTCACACCCCAAAAATGGCGCAGCGGAATGGCACTTACGGGGCATGACCTCATAGACAAGAACACAAGGTGTCACAACAGAGAAACACTACATGCATAACATACGGTAGATAATAGTCGCAAACTCCCACGACCGGGATAAGTACAATATCCAAGGTAAACATACGCCTCAAAGTTAAACAACGTCACTAGGGAATATCAAATGCAACTCCACGAGATATAACCCGGGAGGGTCTTGTCTTAAGTCTTGCTAAGCCAGTCAATACTAAACCTTCTAAGCAGCTTCAATAACACCTGAAAATGGTACTAGAAAACGTCAACATAAAGTTGGTGAGCTCGTATGTTTAGATGTTAAACCACGAAGCTGTGAATAATAGCGTAGGACAATAGTGAGCACGATATACAAATATGAGCACATAGTAACGATCACAAACTATCACAAACATGAAAACACGCATATTTGATTCACACTTAGTCTGGGTGCCATTTCCCAAATGATATACTGGGTGCCTTTCCCCAAAGTTATACTGGGTGCCTTTCCCCAAAGTTATACTGTCGATGCATCACTAATCGGTTGCACACGTCAAGCCAAGTCACACAATTGAATTCACACAATAAGGCACATATTGCAATCAAAACACACATATTGTCCAAAAACATGAAAATATTGTGTCACAGCATAAAAACAGTTAAAATATCATTTGAGTACCATTTTCCCCCAAGGAAAACATAATGAAAAAGGGGCTACGAGAACTCACCTTAAATCAAGCAATGCACAACACAACAACTCAAAGGTAGGGTAGCACACGGCAACTAGGACGTCACAGCACAACGGACTCGGCACAACCTAATAATATAAACTTGTCTTAACATCTATTCCCAGAAAGTATAAATCTCCAAAAGTTAACTATTTCCAAGTATATCCCATTTCGATTTCAAAATCTCCTTGTTATATCCATTTATTAGTGTTTGGTATTATCGTGTGTGCAGTGGTAACACAACATGGACTCAAGTGAACTCACGCCAAAACAAATGACCAATCATAAACGACTCACAAAACAAGATCAAGGTATAAGTCGATAAGTCGATAATGAAATCAATACTACTCAAAATGGTATTTCTCATTTTGCGTGCCCTCGAAACATTTAATAACTCATATTAAATAAAACTTTTCATTTTAGAATTTCCATTTTCTATTTTATAGTTTTCGTTAAATATTACTCCCTCCGTCCCATTTTAGTTGTCCAGTGTTGACTTTCAAAGTCTTTTTGCTTCAACTTTGACCGTAAATATCTTTGTTTGTATTATATAATACTTAATGAAAGTTATATCATTGAAAAAATCGTTTAAAATCAAATTTATTTATATATTTTATATCAAGTGTTATAAAATATAAACAAAAATATTTGCAGTAAAAGTTGAAGCAAAAAGACTTTGAAAGTCAACACTGGACAACTAAAATAAGACGGAGGGAGTAAGTAACAATAACTCTTGTTAGTTACTAGTAATATTTATCGTATAACCTTTATTATTTATTTTCGTTGTCTAATATATTCATTTATGTTTTATAAACAATTATTTTACGAATTATTATTTGTTTCGAGTCACAAATCCGAGTCATCACTCTCGGACTTAAACAATAAGTTATAATTTCCAAAAAAAATAAAAAATCTAAATGTCCATGTTACGGCATTGTCGGGGTCAAGCCGAGGCTAGAAAGTCACGGTGACACAGACGTGGCACAAATCAACACAAGTATATATATATATATATATATATATATATATATATATATATATATATATATATATATATATATATATATATATATATATATATATATATATCACGAATCAAATCTATATATCGGTTACCAGCCCTAATCATACGGCTCGGCAACACTAATCCGAAATCAAATCCCACTCGACCCAAGTTATAACTTCAACAACAACTCAATATGTTGCCGCCTAATGGTCTCGGCCTACACCTACTCGGCACCAACAATCCTCAACGACTACAACAAAGAACAATAACAACAACTACAACATCAACAATGCCGAGACCCTAGTGGTCTCGGCCTACTCCTCTCGGCATCAACACAAAACTAAACGGACCTAGTCCATTCTCGGCCTCAATTTCCAACGACAACAACCATATCGATAACCATTTCGCCACAAAACCAAATCTACAATCCTAACCCTAACTCTCGGCCGTATCACACGGCAACCAAACTAGATCAAAACCGAACACAAATAAAACAATAACAACGACAACAATGATAACCGTGAGCTTATGCTCACGGCTCTATGCGACTCGACACACAACACGACACGGATACCAAACTCGATTAGTTTCTCGTTTTTATTAAGAAAATATTAACTTCCCACGTTTTCTAGCCTAATCCCGAACCAAGATAATCGAATAAGTGACTCGGCGAGTCACGAGTCAACTCATACCGAGTCACCAATGCGCGTGACTCGGTTTTCTCACCTTTATCTTCAATATTCGAATGGCGGAGATGGTTTGCAGAGATGGTGGTGGCGCGTTAAAGACGGGGTGATGGTGGTGGGTTGTTTAGGTGGCGCGTGTGGTGGAGATACATGATGAGGGGCTCACGGGGTGTCGAATGGTGGTGGCGGTGTCGCTCGGTGAGTGGCGGTAGAGGTGGTGGTGGCGTCTCTTAGGGAGCGGCGGCTACAAAAGAGAAGGAGGGAGGGAAATATATTTTAGGGTTACAGTAAAGTGAAGAGGGAGTGAAAAAAGGGGGCGGCTTATATGTGCTAAAGTGGTTATAGATGTGGCTTATATAGCCCTAGGACTCGTGCATAATCAACTCTCGTATTCCACCATAGAGAGGTATCCAGTTTCTATCCTTGAAGCACAATACTCTGTCTGACCTCTTTACTAACCCATTTGCATTCTTTGGCATACCGTAGGGTTTTATCATTCTGTCGGTTTCCTTCCTTGAGTGCCTCAACTTGAGTCTCGAGAATTCGTGATGGTAAAGGTGAAATGATTGTCATTCCCAATGATCTGACTCTCAACGGATTGAGGTTGGGTTATGGTTAGCTGACGTGCTTCTAGACGGCGGCTCATAAGGTGATGCAGGTGTGAATGTTCTTGCAACGATTGTGTATACACACAAAAAGTTTTGAAACCTTTAGAAATCGAGTAGGAATGCAAACCGGACATAATTTTGTTATAACTGCTCTCAGTATTGCAAAATTCATCTCTGAGCGGGGCATAGGTAGTCAGCCTATGTCCAACTGTCCCGGGTTGAATATAGATGACGAGTCTATATTCCACCGAGGTTCAATGAAGTTTAAAATACTCAGCTCAGTTATAGTAATACTAGGTCCTTCGCATTTGAAGAGATGTTCTGAAAGACTAAGGCAAGCGACCAAACTCGAGGTCGAATGATGAAACTATGTAAGAAAATGGCGTAACGCTGAAACGTATACGATAGGTATGCATGCTTATATGAAAGACAACTATAGTAATCAACTATAATAAGTGGGTATGAATGAATTGATAATAAGACACAAATCTTATTAAATATGTCAGCAACAAACCACGATTGAGGCATCAGCTTGGCAGGCAGGCACGCGGCGGTCATAGGGTTAAGTTTTTGTAAATGTAGCTATAGTCTAGGTTTTAAAATCACCCAGTTCTCTATAGCCAAGGCTCTGATACCAATCTGTCACACCCCCAAAATCGGGTTCAGCGGAAGCTTACACATCGCTGGGGTGCAACTCAATTGGTATCACAACACAAGTGCAAAGAACGGTTTTCATTTCAATTATTTAGAACAACCTTGTTTAACAAAAATGTTGAATTTACATTGTTAAAAGTAGTGCGGAAATAGGCCCTTTAAAATAGGTAGAACGGTCCCAAATGTTTGTCAGAGTCTTCTATGACCATGCCATGCCCTGCCAAGAGCCTCCAGTAGCGTGCTATTGCTTTATACCTGAAAATACATGCTAACAAGTGTCAACACAAGGTTGGTGAGTTCATAGAGTTTATTGTAAAATGTAATGCCTTTGAATGAAGGTTTTCCCAGCAAAGGCATTGTAAATCCACCCAGTTCCAAGTCCTGTCCATAGCAAGACTTGCAACCTGTGTGTTTACAACCCATTGCCAAACATGATTTGGTTTATGTTACTGAAATGTTACACGGAAACCACAAGTATAAGTTTATGACAAACTGCCACATAAAAAATGATACAATATCTCTTAAGCTCATGACCCCGAAGCTAGACTGAATGAAATGCCCCAACTGAGTGCTTTGCCAAACACCCTGAAATGGATCAAATGTAATGCGTTCGTATGACAAGTTGGTGCTACCAACCCAAACGGAGGTGTCACCCTCAATAGATCTATTCACACACCCTCGCTTGCTCACAATTAACGGTTCATGATAAAAGGGGACTTCAACTTGGCAAATGTGGTAACTTAAGCAATGTAATGAATTTATATACTTTGGTCCGCATGAAAAATGGTACAATGTATTCTCCCCCGAGAGATTTGAAATGATGTAATAACTTGAAAACCGGGGCTATGAAAACTCACGTTAATCCTTAGAAGATTAAAGTGCATGTGGAAAATAATTGAGCATGTATTCTCCCCCAAAACGTAATCCAAAACGTATAAAATAGGGGCTATGGAACTCACCTGATGCGATAGCAACAAAGACAGATATGAATATGCTGAAATGAGGCTCGGTCTCTAACCGCGACCTAACATGAATGATATGATCTATTGTAAGCAATGAAATGATGCTACACATGCAAATACGTATGTTATCGATACCACTCGATGATTTTGGGAAAATAATGTTTATCGTCGAAAAATACATTTTTGACGTCTCGGCAAGTCATAAACTACTTTTCGTGTAAATATGTTGAAATGGTACTCTATGATCCTCGTTTGGTGTTTTATGGTCAAATATAATAGTTTCGTCGCAAAATAACTCTTTTTATAACTTGTGAAAATGTGACCAAACGGCCTCGCAAAACTAGCCGTAAAATATTGTACGTTAAGAGTTAGAAATAGAACTTGACGTTTTTGAAAACCTTGTAACATGATCTCACAGCCGTCTCATTTGGGTTTTGGTCATACGCGTCCCGATCATAAAGAAAATCGGCTTTGAATATGGTTACTTGAAAATATAATGTTCAACACTTAGAAAATTCTATTATAGTAAAAGCTGTCAAAATAATAACTTTGAAAGGATTTTTGGGTAAAAAGATGAGGTCGTAGTTTATTCGTTATAAGTCTATTCGACGAACGGCCAATTGATTTAAAAAGCTTGCTGGGAGATCTTGATTTCATATGAAGACGGCTCGGACTCAAACCATACCAATCATGGATAAAAACAGTCGTGAAAATGGTGTCTCGCAAAGACAGTTTTGCGGCAAGTTTATATTAGTAAAAGCTGATGGAATTATATATTTTTCGTCGGGTTTCAAACACTTGTATCTTTTCCGTTATAAGGCTTGTTTTCTATGTTCTTTATATCCCCGGAATCGTGGGACAACATACTAATATATTTTTGATAATTCGGGTCGGATAGATTATGGCTAATGCCTCAAAACAGCCCTTGAAAATTGTGCAACAGCAAGGTATTTTCTGGAAAAATATAAGTTTCGTCGTAAACTTAGAAAAATCATAACTTTCTCGTCGTAAGGGCTCTTTTAGTGATTCAAAAGGCTACGGTTTCGTTTTTGAAAGTATTTTCTGAATATCTAACCCAAAATTACCCAGAAACCCCTGAAGTTTCCACGTTTGGCAAAAATGGACAGCAACAATGTTTTCCAAAATACTTTTCGTTGTTAAACTTCGGAAAACCATAACTCCTTCGTTATTAACTCGTTTTTATCCCCGTTTTCGGCCATAGTTTCGTCTCGGAATGTATTTTCTAAATCTTTGGTCCAAAGTTACCCAAAACCCACTGAGTTTCCCACGTTTTGCATTTAAGGACAGTAGGTATATATATTGTTCAAAACTTGGTTTCCTAGCTACTAACTTGTACAAAAACCTTCCAATCAACAACCAAACATCTCTTGATCTACCATACACCTTCTTAGGGTGTCATGGGGTCCTAGACTTCACAAAATATTGTAGGATTCAAGGGGATGATCATAGGATTAATATATATTCATAAAAACCATGAAAACTTGTAAAGTGGTATAAATAACATATGTAACTTGCATGTTTAACCAATATAACTTGAAAATACATGATGATAATGATCAAATGAAGGTATGAGATGATGAAAAAGTTCACTTGGAGCTTACTTGAAGATTTGATGAGTTTGGATGAAAAAGATCACAACCTTGGAGTTTTTATCGCAAAACTCTAACAAGGAAGGTATAAGGAACTAGAAAATGACTTGATCTTGGAAAAATTATGGTTCTTCTTGGTCCTTGATCTTGTGCCGTGAGCTAGAGAGAAGAAAGGAGGGAGAGTGTGTGATTTTTGTGACAAAAATGAACTAGTTTATGTTTTATATAGTCCAATGGCATTTTGGTAATTTTGATGGAAGGGTAAAATGGTAATTTCACTAGGTCTTTGAAATATCTAGATATTTTTCAGAAAATATCTAGTTATTTTAGGCTGGATACTTATCTTGACTTACGGAGTGAGTTTTGGTCCCGCTAATTGCTAACTGTAAGTCGCAAAGTCACAAAACTTAAAACCGGGTATCCTAAAATTCCTAAATTCATGAAAATGTCACGGAAGGTAGAAAACATATATTTCTCTTGTTGGTAATGTTGTTTGGACATATCGGGATACCTAAATGACGTTTAAACCTTAAAGTAAGTCTCGGACACGGTTTCGTGATTTTTGCAGAAATTATCCGACGAGTGCCAAAATTTCGGGTTATCACTAAAATAGTTTAACTTACGAGAATATGAAATAAAAATTTTGGAAATGAATAGTGAAAATGAATAGTAACTCATGAATAGTAAATTTGTCGAGGTTCGGAAAATGGCCTGAAATTACGAATTGTCACAGTCTCCACCCGTTACGGGAATTCAGTCCCTGAATTCAGTTAGTGTTGGTCTCCGGGGTGGATCCGGTGAAAGGTGTAGATATTTGAGCTGCATCTGGTCTTCCCGCTCCCATGTAAACTTAGGACCTCTGCGAGAATTCTAGCAAACCTTAACGATAGGAATTTGACTCTGCTTCAACTGTTTGACCTCATGGTCTATGATTTCTGTTGTTTCCTTCACATATTTGTGCTTATTGTCGAGCTGAATTTCTTCCAATGGAATTTCAGGCGTTTCGTTTGAAAAACATTTCTTGAGGTTTGAGACATGAAACGTGTTATGTACACTGCTGAGCTCTGACGGAAACTCAAGTCTGTATGTCAGTCGGCCGATTACAGTTACAGTCTTTAATGGTCCAAGGTACCTAGGGTTCACTTTCCCGCGTTCTCACAATTGTATCATGCTTTTCCAATGTTTCTGAAATTGTGTCATGCCTTTCCAAGGCAAGGCTTTCAACGTAACTCGTTCCACAGTTAGAATTCTAATGATTTGCTGCTTAGGGATACCTAATCCCAATGATTTTGCATCCTGAGTTGACCTAACTTTTCTATTGTTTTCGTGTTGCTTGTAACTGATTCTTGACTTGTACACTTTCCTTTGTTGTTTCACGATTGGGTTCTAGCCTAGTGAATTGGACTTCCCGATTTTTGGTCGTCAATAGGTAATTGGTACTTCCACCACATGGTGTCTTAAAGGGTATAGTCTTTGTATTGGTGTGATGGCTATTGTTGAAGGTGAAATCTGTCAATGTCAAAGGTTTACTCCAAACAACTTAAGGTTAGTTCTATGGTACTGAGCAAGTCCTATAGGGATTGGATAGTTCTCTTCAATGTTCGTTGGTCTGAGGATGGTAGATTGTGCATACATCTGATTGGGTAAGGATATCTTAAAGGGATTGTCAGAACTTTGCCTCCAACCTGAAATTCTAATGGTTTGCGTCGAACATCGACGTAACTTTTTGGTCGGCTTCTGGCTGTTTTAAGTCTTTCTCAAATCTAAATTATCTTTTCTGTGGTTTCGCGAACCATGTCTGAACTAGTGAGTTGTACTTGACCAACTTCGGTCCAACAAACAGGGGACCGACACCTTCGACCATAGAGTGCCTCGAATGGTGCTGCTTTTATGCTCGTGTGATAGTTGTTGTTATAAGAGGACTCGATCAATGGCAAATGGTTAGCCCCAACCATTTCCAAAATCAATCACCTATGCCCTGAGCATATCTTCCAAGGTTTGAATCATTCTCTTGCTCTGACCATCGGCCCGAGGATGATAGGCATTGCTCATGTCTAATTTGCTTCCAGATGAATCTTGTAATGATTGCCAGTGAGTTGGAGTAAAGTGACTATCTCGGTCAGGGATGATGGGAATTTGGTGCACCGTGCTTGAGACTATTTCCTTGACATAAAGTCTGGTAAGCTGTTCCATAATATAGGTCTCTCCGATTGGAATGGAATGGACTGATTTGGTGGGACGATCGATGATCACCCAAATAGCTCCTAAACTGCCTAATGTCTTGGGGAGTTTAATGAAAATATCTATTGTAATGCGTTCTCATTTCCACTGAGGAAATTCTGGTTGCTGAAGAAATCCTAATGGTTTCTGGTACTCGGCTTTTACTTTAGCGCAAGTAAGGCATTTGCTAACATACAAAGCTATGTCTGCTTTCACATTCGGCCACCAATAAAGTTTCTTTGAGATCCTGATACATCTTATCAGAACTTGGATGAATGAAGTACTTCGACTTGTGCGACTCGTGCATAATCAACTCTCGTATTCCACCATAGAGAGGTATCCAGTTTCTATCCTTGAAGCACAATACTCTGTCTGACCTCTTTACTAACCCATTTGCATTCTTTGGCATACCGTAGGGTTTTATCATTCTGTCGGTTTCCTTCCTTGAGTGCCTCAACTTGAGTCTCGAGAATTCGTGATGGTAAAGGTGAAATGATTGTCATTCCCAATGATCTGACTCTCAACGGATTGAGGTTGGGTTATGGTTAGCTGACGTGCTTCTAGACGGCGGCTCATAAGGTGATGCAGGTGTGAATGTTCTTGCAACGATTGTGTATACACACAAAAAGTTTTGAAACCTTTAGAAATCGAGTAGGAATGCAAACCGGACATAATTTTGTTATAACTGCTCTCAGTATTGCAAAATTCATCTCTGAGCGGGGCATAGGTAGTCAGCCTATGTCCAACTGTCCCGGGTTGAATATAGATGACGAGTCTATATTCCACCGAGGTTCAATGAAGTTTAAAATACTCAGCTCAGTTATAGTAATACTAGGTCCTTCGCATTTGAAGAGATGTTCTGAAAGACTAAGGCAAGCGACCAAACTCGAGGTCGAATGATGAAACTATGTAAGAAAAAGGCGTAACGCTGAAACGTATACGATAGGTATGCATGCTTATATGAAAGACAACTATAGTAATCAACTATAATAAGTGGGTATGAATGAATTGATAATAAGACACAAATCTTATTAAATATGTCAGCAACAAACCACGATTGAGGCATCAGCTTGGCAGGCAGGCACGCGGCGGTCATAGGGTTAAGTTTTTGTAAATGTAGCTATAGTCTAGGTTTTAAAATCACCCAGTTCTCTATAGCCAAGGCTCTGATACCAATCTGTCACACCCCCAAAATTGGGTTCAGCGGAAGCTTACACATCGCTGGGGTGCAACTCAATTGGTATCACAACACAAGTGCAAAGAACGGTTTTCATTTCAATTATTTAGAACAACCTTGTTTAACAAAAATGTTGAATTTACATTGTTAAAAGTAGTGCGGAAATAGGCCCTTTAAAATAGGTAGAACGGTCCCAAATGTTTGTCAGAGTCTTCTATGACCATGCCATGCCCTGCCAAGAGCCTCCAGTAGCGTGCTATTGCTTTATACCTGAAAATACATGCTAACAAGTGTCAACACAAGGTTGGTGAGTTCATAGAGTTTATTGTAAAATGTAATGCCTTTGAATGAAGGTTTTCCCAGCAAAGGCATTGTAAATCCACCCAGTTCCAAGTCCTGTCCATAGCAAGACTTGCAACCTGTGTGTTTACAACCCATTGCCAAACATGATTTGGTTTATGTTACTGAAATGTTACACGGAAACCACAAGTATAAGTTTATGACAAACTGCCACATAAAAAATGATACAATATCTCTTAAGCTCATGACCCCGAAGCTAGACTGAATGAAATGCCCCAACTGAGTGCTTTGCCAAACACCCTGAAATGGATCAAATGTAATGCGTTCGTATGACAAGTTGGTGCTACCAACCCGAACGGAGGTGTCACCCTCAATAGATCTATTCACACACCCTCGCTTGCTCACAATTAACGGTTCATGATAAAAGGGGACTTCAACTTGGCAAATGTGGTAACTTAAGCAATGTAATGAATTTATATACTTTGGTCCGCATGAAAAATGGTACAATGTATTCTCCCCCGAGAGATTTGAAATGATGTAATAACTTGAAAACCGGGGCTATGAAAACTCACGTTAATCCTTAGAAGATTAAAGTGCATGTGGAAAATAATTGAGCATGTATTCTCCCCCAAAACGTAATCCAAAACGTATAAAATAGGGGCTATGGAACTCACCTGATGCGATAGCAACAAAGACAGATATGAATATGCTGAAATGAGGCTCGGTCTCTAACCGCGACCTAACATGAATGATATGATCTATTGTAAGCAATGAAATGATGCTACACATGCAAATACGTATGTTATCGATACCACTCGATGATTTTGGGAAAATAATGTTTATCGTCGAAAAATACATTTTTGACGTCTCGGCAAGTCATAAACTACTTTTCGTGTAAATATGTTGAAATGGTACTCTATGATCCTCGTTTGGTGTTTTATGGTCAAATATAATAGTTTCGTCGCAAAATAACTCTTTTTATAACTTGTGAAAATGTGACCAAACGGCCTCGCAAAACTAGCCGTAAAATATTGTACGTTAAGAGTTAGAAATAGAACTTGACGTTTTTGAAAACCTTGTAACATGATCTCACAGCCGTCTCATTTGGGTTTTGGTCATACGCGTCCCGATCATAAGGAAAATCGGCTTTGAATATGGTTACTTGAAAATATAATGTTCAACACTTAGAAAATTCTATTATAGTAAAAGCTGTCAAAATAATAACTTTGAAAGGATTTTTGGGTAAAAAGATGAGGTCGTAGTTTATTCGTTATAAGTCTATTCGACGAACGGCCAATTGATTTAAAAAGCTTGCTGGGAGATCTTGATTTCATATGAAGACGGCTCGGACTCAAACCATACCAATCATGGATAAAAACAGTCGTGAAAATGGTGTCTCGCAAAGACAGTTTTGCGGCAAGTTTATATTAGTAAAAGCTGATGGAATTATATATTTTTCGTCGGGTTTCAAACACTTGTATCTTTTTCGTTATAAGGCTCGTTTTCTATGTTCTTTATATCCCCGGAATCGTGGGACAACATACTAATATATTTTTGATAAGTCGGGACGGCTAGGTGACGGCTAACGCCTCAAAACAGCCCTTGAAAATTGTGCAACAGCAAGGTATTTTCTGGAAAAATATAAGTTTCGTCGTAAACTTAGAAAAATCATAACTTTCTCGTCGTAAGGGCTCTTTTAGTGATTCAAAAGGCTACGGTTTCGTTTTTGAAAGTATTTTCTGAATATCTAACCCAAAATTTCCCAGAAACCCCTGAAGTTTCCACGTTTGGCAAAAATGGACAGCAACAATATTTTCCAAAAATACTTTTCGTTGTTAAACTTCGGAAAACCATATCTCCTTCGTTATTAACTTGTTTTTATCCCCGTTTTCGGCCATAGTTTCGTCTCGGAATGTATTTTCTAAATCTTTGGTCCAAAGTTACCCAAAACCCACTGAGTTTCCCACGTTTTGCATTTAAGGACAGTAGGTATATATATTGTTCAAAACTTGGTTTCCTAGCTACTAACTTGTACAAAAACCTTCCAATCAACAACCAAACATCTCTTGATCTACCATACACCTTCTTAGGGTGTCATGGGGTCCTAGACTTCACAAAATATTGTAGGATTCAAGGGGATGATCATAGGATTAATATATATTCATAAAAACCATGAAAACTTGTAAAGTGGTATAAATAACATATGTAACTTGCATGTTTAACCAATATAACTTGAAAATACATGATGATAATGATCAAATGAAGGTATGAGATGATGAAAAAGTTCACTTGGAGCTTACTTGAAGATTTGATGAGTTTGGATGAAAAAGATCACAACCTTGGAGTTTTTATCGCAAAACTCTAACAAGGAAGGTATAAGGAACTAGAAAATGACTTGATCTTGGAAAAATTATGGTTCTTCTTGGTCCTTGATCTTGTGCCGTGAGCTAGAGAGAAGAAAGGAGGGAGAGTGTGTGATTTTTGTGACAAAAATGAACTAGTTTATGTTTTATATAGTCCAATGGCATTTTGGTAATTTTGATGGAAGGGTAAAATGGTAATTTCACTAGGTCTTTGAAATATCTAGATATTTTTCAGAAAATATCTAGTTATTTTAGGCTGGATACTTATCTTGACTTACGGAGTGAGTTTTGGTCCCGCTAATTGCTAACTGTAAGTCGTAAAGTCACAAAACTTAAAACCGGGTATCCTAAAATTCCTAAATTCATGAAAATGTCACGGAAGGTAGAAAACATATATTTCTCTTGTTGGTAATGTTGTTTGGACATATCGGGATACCTAAATGACGTTTAAACCTTAAAGTAAGTCTCGGACACGGTTTCGTGATTTTTGCAGAAATTATCCGACGAGTGCCAAAATTTCGGGTTATCACTAAAATAGTTTAACTTACGAGAATATGAAATAAAAATTTTGGAAATGAATAGTGAAAATGAATAGTAACTCGTGAATAGTAAATTTGTCGAGGTTCGGAAAATGGCCTGAAATTACGAATTGTCACAAGATATAAAAGTACTGATCTCGTTTGTTTTGCGTTTTTATTTCCATGCTATTGCAGCTGGTTTTTCTTTGGCATTTTGTATAAAATTTGATTAACTTGGTACAAAAAATAGAAAATGATGGTTCAAAAAGTCATCATTTGTTTCACTATAGATATTATTCTAGGTTTATAATTACGTAACTTTCTGAACCCTTATATATATTCCTACAAACGATATTTGGCTTTTTTTAACCTTGGTTTCCGATTTTTTAGCCGACCAATCCACGAAATTTGAACTCACCGCTACACACACAAAGCAGGTAAAATCCTCTTTTTTCAGGGGTTGTCGTGACTACTTCAAATAGCAATAGCAATACCAATACCAATGTGAACAAACGAACATTGGTTATAACTGTAGCATATAGCAATGTGAACAAGATATGTTCGTTTGAAAACATTGCAATGTGGTGGAGACAACATGTTGGTTGTGGTGAGCCCAAAATAGGGTGAAGATAATCAATGACCTAACTACGTATCAATGAATGGTTACCGGATATCACTTGGAATCGTGTTATCACTTTCCAAAGTAAACTATTCGACCCTATTTCCTGTGTATCACGAATATCTACTTGGGATAAGACCAAATGTTTGTTATTGAATTAGGCACAAATCAATAACCCTTGCGTATCCAAGTTTTTTTTTTTTTTTTTTTTTTTTAATCGTGCATGTTTGATTTGCAATATATAGAAAAATACTCACAGCTAGTCAAATAGAATAATGTGGATTAATCGGCCCATTAATCGCCTCATAATTATCCCCATTATAGCCAATAGTGGTTACATGACCAATTAAACGTGATTATAAAAGCAATTTTAATTGCCACTTGAATAGGTCAAAGTAGTTACATACTCATTCCAGCAGTACTAACTTAGTAACTTGCTTCAGCAGTACTAATGTCACACCCCAAAAATCGGGTCCAGTGAAGCATATATGTCACTGGGGTGCTACTCAATTGGTATCACAACACAAGGTAGAAAGAACGGTTTTTACCTCAATCATTTAGAATGAAACTCATTAATAAAAAGTGTTAGATTTACATTATTCAAAAGTAGTGCGGAAATAGGCCCATAAAATAAGTAAAGCGGTCCCAACATATATATATATCAGAGTCGTTTATGACTGTGCCCATTGCCAAGCGCCTCCAAAAATAAGCTGTTGTCTTAATATGAAAATACATGCTAAAAGTGTCAACACGAGGTTGGTAAGTTCATAGGTTTGTTAAATAAACCACGAAGCTGTGAATAATGAAGCGTAGGACTACAGTGAGCATGATATACAAATGTGAGCACATAACAAACTAGCAACAACTGAACCTCAGACTACAAATACGCATAAATGATCTACACATAGTTTGGGTGCCACTTTCCAAAATGTTACTGGGTGCCACTTCCCAAAATGTATATTGGGTGCCACTGCCCAAAATATATACTGTCAATGCATCACTGAACAGTTGCACATGTTCAAGCCAAGACACAGGAATTGAATTCACACAATAAGACACATATTGCAATCAAACACACATATCGTCAAAAATCACGAAACGAGTAAATCACAGCATGAAAGCATTCAAAAGCCTTGAGTTTAGTTAAAAACGAGCATGTATTCTCCCCCAAAACGGTTATTAAACAAGTAAAAGTAGGGGCCATGAACTCACCTTAGCCCTAACAATGCAAAGATCACAACTGACACGACTGGCATCGAGAAGCAAAACATAACAATCTCAAGACGTACGGCACGACGATACACGGAGGTACAAGCACAATGGTACACAACGGTCTACGATTGGCACAACATAATACGTATACGGTTATCTCAAAATACGTCTCGCAAAATAATAAAGTCTATAAAAGACAACGTGTCATAGTTTTCGTGGATTTCTCATATCAACAATTGTAAAAAGTTTAGTATCAACGTTTCGTGTGGTGTGGTAAGAAAACATAGACTCAACATACAACTCACGCCAAAAAGAATAGACATCGACATAATCTAGAAAATACTGACAAGAACTCAAACCAAGAAGATAAATCTAGAAGTTAACGACAAATAAACACCTCAAATCAAATAAATCGGTTTGTATGTCTCGGTATTTACCCCGATAACCCAAATAATTTGTATAAAACATAAACTTCTTATAAATAAAAATAAGTTTAACTAATAAAATCAGTTTTCCTCAAGTCGTCGAGACTTTAATAGAAATCAATTTCCTCAAAAAAAAAATTAATAGAATATTATTAAAAGGTATTCAGTGGATATTAGACATTATTGCCTTATTGTATAATTGTTGCGAATCAAATATATTAAATTCATCGCGAGTCTAATATATTGTATTCGTTTCAAGTTCAATAAGATGTCAAATGTCCAATATATGTATTTACAGTCCAATATCATTGAATCCGCTAGTCTTAGTCTCATACCAACATATAATTAGTCCGTTAAGAATTTCAAGTAGCCCATAGTTATAACATAATTCGCCCATTATAGTTTATCATATTTAGACCCAATAGGTAAAAATATACTAGCCCATTAACACCTTGACCCATTAATGTGTTAAACCCAAACCAAAAATCATTAACCCCAAATAAGACCAAGGAAATGTGACAAGCAGTAGTAACTACGCGGTTCAAAATAAGCCTCCATAATAAGCAATTTCAATGACGCCCAAAAAGAAGCCAACAAAAACAAATAAGCTCAAACAAACGAACCCTTGCAAAACATATAAGCCAAAAGGAGGCACGTCTAAATCAAATGACACCCTGGTGATACTTACGCCTACCGAGACAACAACAAATCCAAAAGCAAAACCAATGACCCCATGGTCTCGACCCCCAAAATAAAATCCAAACCAAATGCAACCCTACTCGACTGGAAATAACCAAACACCCTACGTGGGTTGTTCTTGCTGACTCGGCACTAAAACCAAACGCATCCCCTCTTGGGGTTCCTATTCTACCAAATGAATTCAACCACCCTTACGGGTTTAGCCATACATTACCTCAAACACAACAATAAACCAAACACCATTTTCATAGTCCTTACCACCCGAAACTTAGCCAAAGATATATTTAATCAGTTTTTACCACACGGATTTAGTTCCAAACACGTTTTAATCAGTCTTTCAATCCCAAAAAAAATGTGGTAGTCGCGTACAAAGTCAAACCGTGACTCCAAAAGGGTTAACTCGGTTGAGTCGACTCGATTCGCCCGAGTCGAGTTGACTTAGTTTGAAATAACCACAAGAACTAACAATAACAAGTTATATCCGTTTTTTTTAATCCATTCAATCCACGAAAACATAACATAACAGTTATAATCGAAAATAAAATAACAACACGCGGAGTGGTTTTACCATACCACTCAGGCGAATGAGAGAGAAAGAGAGTGAGGCGGAGGAGGTGGTGGTGACGGCGATGGTGGTGGCTGTGGTGGCTGGTGGCTGGTGATTGTGGTGACAGAGCTACGGCGGTGGGGATGGCAGCTTCACGACTGTCATCCCAGAAATATCCTAGAAGACCCTAAACAAGTCTCCAATACCAACCACAACTACCAACTCGAACCATCATCTTGATCAACACACGCACGGCTGTAATTTGTATCGCCGGAAAAACTTTGAGTTATCGAAGGAGAAAGAAAAGAAAGATGAGGGTGTGATGGTGGATGTAGTGTTGATGGTGGTTGCTGTAATCATCGAAATACACAAGAATCACATATTCGGGAGGTCGGGGATGCTCAAAATAAAGGTTAAACAATGGCATATTAGATTAAAGAATGGGGGGAGGTGTGTGTGTATTCTAGATAGAGAAAGGAGAAAACATACACACCTCCTTATTACATGAACATCCACCCTTCCTTGTTGACACAAGGAAGGTATTTATAGTAAAACATGTGATGCCCTAAAACAATAAATGGGCTTCGGTTGGGCTTTTGGCTCTTGGACCTTACATTGGACATTTGTACAATACAAGCATACTAAACTATTTAAGTCCAAAAAGCCCAACACGTTTAACTAAATGCAATTCCCAAAAATGACAAAACTTTAAGTCTAACAGTTGCGTTGATGGTTGCTATGGTGGCCGGAGAAGGGGTGGCCCGAGGGGGGGGCAGCCAGATTTTGGGAGGGTATAATAACCCTAGAAATGAGTTTAATAAGTTTATATAGGGTAGGTTTAGGGTTGTGTAAACTCTAGGGCCAAAACTGCCAAAAAATAAAGTCTAGGGGTGGCAGTGAATCTTTTACTACAGGGACCATAGTTGTAATTTAGGCTATCTTTATTGAAATGAGGCTCGGGGCTCGTTTAGGCTAGCAAACGATCGATTCAAGACACGGGAATTATGTTATTGCTGTCAGAATAACTTTTCCAATAAAAATGACTATTCATACCCCTCGTTTCTCAAAAATAATAAAATAATCAAATCCAATCGTCGGTTGTGCCAGTACGCGTTATTGTGTACGAATTTCACGTTTCGCAAGATAACTTCACGTTTTCAAACCAAATAAGTCCAGAAATATTTGTATATGAAGAACAAAGATAACCTTGTATAAAAATACGTCTGGAAAATTACGGGTGTCACAACTAACTTAGTACTAGCAGTAGTAACTCTGCTTCAGCGGTACTAACAAAGTACTAGCAGTAGTAACTCTGCTCCAGCAGTACTAACAAAGTACTAGCAGTAGTAACTCTGTGAAGGATTGAACCTTCTGATGAGTTACTCCCGACCACAATTAGACTCAGGGTAGACAGGGACCTGATGGGAGTACACTCCGTACCTCCTGACCCATTACTAGGTGTGAACTGATCCCTCAAGTGCACTAAATTTTCTAACATTCCTCCCCAAATTTAGTTCACTTCCTTTGCATGAAAAGAAACATTAAACAAAACAAGTGCATAAACGAAAATATGCTGAGGATTGAATTTCCATCTTAGTACATTACATGTTCAGATATTCAAGAATCAGGGTGTTCTAAGAATTGAACCCTTCAACCCATTTGAATTCAACCCATTTGAATACCTGAAGATAAAATACACACAAGTTTTCAAACACTTAAACGCTCCTGACACTTTACAAGCCATGTGTCCATATCCAATTCATAAATGTTGTAAGAGCCAAAATTCCAAAGCTCTCTTAAGCGGCAACACTTCAATAATCACATAGGTGGTTCCTCTTTATTCATGCTCCTGCCAAGCATTTTTTTAAAGAAATTAACCATTAAGAAGTAAAGTCTTCATCCTCCTTTCCATCAGGTTCCGAGCACAACCTTGGGATGATTGTGAAACATGTGCTCTAGTACACTGAATGTTTAGCTTTCCACATTGAACTCAGCTCCCAAATTTCCCCATGAGGGAGTTAGGTGTCTTAGCATTCAGTGACTAAGTTGGACTTTAAACCCATCCCTTTAGCAGAATTTATAACCAAGTCTCTAGGCAATCCCTTCGTCAAGTGATCAGCTAAGTTTTGTTGAGATCTAACAAACTCTATAGATACCACCTAAGTGTCTAGACTTCCCATTGTACATGATAAGCTCACGAATCCTGCTATGCCTGACACCTAAGTGTCTAGACTTCCCATTGTACATCTGGCTATAAGCCTTTGCCAATGTAGCAGTACTATCACAACGGATAGAAATGGGTGCCATAGGTTTAGGCCATAATGGAATCGCAAGAAGCAAGTTTTTCAACCATTCAACTTCTTTACCAGCAGCTGCTAAAGTCACAAATTCAGATTCCATTGTTGAACTGGTGATGCAAGTTTGCTTCTTGGATGCCCAAGAAATTGCACCTCCACCAAGTAGGAATACCCAGCCACTGGTAGACGAATTGTCTTCAGTGTTACTGATCCAACTTGCATCAGTGTATCCTTCTAACACTGAAGGATAACCAGTATATGAGAGACTATAATCCATAGTTCTTTTCAGATACTTCAGTACCCTCTGGATTGCTTGCCCGTGCTGAGCACTAGGATTACTAGTATACCTGCTCAGTTTTCCCACTGCAAAAGCAATATCAGGTCTTGTGCAAGTCATGGCATACATTAGGCAGCCAATCACCTTAGAATACTCGAGTTGAGATACATCTCAGTTGTATCCATAGGAGTACTCACAGGAGTACACTCAGAGTGGTTGAATTTCCTCAGTACTTTCTCAATATAATGAGACTGAGTGATAGAAATTCCCTTACTCTCATGTTTGATCCTTATACCAAGGATAACATCAGCCTCCCCCATGTCCTTCATGGAGAACCTTAATTACAAAAATTCCTTTGTCAGGTCAACCTGATTTTGGTCAGTGCCAAAGATCAACATGTCGTCAACATATAGGAAAATGATAACTCCTTTACCAGATTCATCAAATTTGCTAAATACACATTTGTCAGACTCATTAAGTAAATAACCACTAGACAAAACCACTTCATCAAAATTTTGATGTCATTGCTTAGGTGCCTGCTTCAGTCCATATAGAGACTTAATCAGTTTACACACCTTATATTCATTGCCAGGCATGATGAAGCCCTGAGGTTGGTTCATGTAAACCTCCTCATCCAATTCAGCATTCAAGAAAGCTGTCTTAACATCCATCTTATGAATAATCAGATTATGAATAGATGCCAAAGCAATTAACAATCTTATGGTACTGATACGTGCCACAGGAGCATAAGTATGAAAGTAGTCTATCCATGACTTTTGTTTAAAGCCCTGAATGACTAGTCTAGCCTTGAACTTTTCAATAGTTCCTTCTACCTTCATTTTCCTTTTGAAAATCCATTTGCAACCCAGAGGTTTGCAACCTGGTGGTAGATCATCCAACACCCAAGTGTTGTTGCCCATGATGGAATCCATTTCATCAATGATTGCTTCATTCCAGAAAGCAACCTCTTGGGACTTCATTACTTCTTCAAATGTTTTAGGGTCATCCTCAACAATGAAGCAATAAGAGTATTGGTCAGAGACCTCATCTCTTGTTCCTTCAATTAAGTATAATTGAAACTCAGGTCCAAATGACTTTGGAGTCCTGATCCTTTTGCTCTTTCTGAGCTCAGGTTCAGGTTGTTGTACCACAACCTCATCAAGGACCTCATGAGAGACCTCTGAAACACCAATGTCAGTAGTTTCATTTGGAATCCTGTGACTTGGTCTAGGGATAGATGAGAATATATCCTTATCAAATATTGCATCCCTTGATTCAATTATTGAGTTAATTGAAACAGATTAATTAGATTAAAAAACATAGAGCCTATATGCCTTGGAATGCTCAGCATATCCAACAAAGATGCATTCAATGCCTCTTTCACCCAAAGTTTTCAACTTTGGATCAGGGAGTCTTACAACAGCCCTACAAAGTACAACCCCATACCCTGAGATAATTTAGGTTGGGTTTCTTTTTAGTCCAGAGTTCATAAGGGGTAACCTTGTTCCTTTTGTTAGGAACCCTATTTACTATATATCAACTTGTTAACATAACATAGCTTCCCCCCAGAACCCTTGACTCAACCATGAATAGGACAACATGAAATTAACCATCTCCTTCAGCACCCTATTTTTCCTTTCAGAGATACCATTCCGCTGAGGAGTATAGGGAGGAGTCATTTCATAGATTATACCAACAGACTGAGAATACAGAGTATCCATGTACTCACCTTCCCTATCAGTCCTTAATCTTTTGATCCGGGACCCAAGTTGTAATGCAACTTCAGTTTTAAATACTTTGAATTTATCTAATGCTTCATCCTTAGTATGTAACAGATAGACATAACAAAACCTAGAATCATCATCAATAAATGTCACATAGTACTTCTTATTCCCCGAAGAGGGAGTGTTATGAAAATCACACAGGTCACTGTGTATTAGCTCCAAGAGCTCAGTCTCACGTTTTACACCCTGAAAAGGTTTCTTAGTTATTTTGGTCAACATGCAAGTCTTACACTTTTCAGCGTCCATGTCAAATGCTGGGATTAACCCATCCTTAGACATATCTTGCATCCTTTTATAGTGTATATGGCCAAGTCTAGCATGCCAGATGGTAGAGTCGTTCAGTTTAGAGGTTGACATAAAGGCTGAATTAACAATATCAGTGAAAATATTAAGCCTGAAAATTTGATTACACAAATAGCCAAAACCAATAAACACACCATGTTTAGACAAAACAAACTTATCAGATTCAATAACTTGTTTTAAAACCATGATTATTCAAAACACTACTTGAAACCAAGTTTTTCCTTATATCAGGAACATGAATAACATTAAACAAAGTTACAATCTTTCCAGAATTAAAACTAAGATCTACACAACCACGACCATGCACCAGGGCTGTTGACTCATTTCCCATGTGAAGAATAGAACCATCATTCAGTGACTCGTAAGTCTTGAACCAGCGTCTATCTTTGCACACATGAACAGTTTCTCCCTAGTCAACCCACCACGGAACATCATCACACTGCACATAGTTAGATTCAGATACATATGTAACATAATAAATTTGAAAGGATTTATTAAACATATTCTGACCTTTAAGTGAGTTGGCAGAACCACCACTCCCTGAACCATTGGTTTTACCACCAACCTTAACACCTTTGCAATCCCTTTTAATGTGACCAGTTTTGCCACATTTCCAACAAGTAGGTGTTGCCTTCTTGTTAGGGTCAGCCCTTGTGTTATCATGATGTTTACGTTTGCCCTTGTTGTCATTGTACCTGGTGGAGTTGTTATGTTCCACCATATTGACAACAGATGCACCAGTAGCATTGCTACTCTTTGGCTTGTCAATATCCTGTGCCCTGAGGGATTCCTCAATACGCAGATGATTGCCCAACTGAACAAGAGTCAGTTCTTCCTTCTTGTGTTTCAAGGTATGCTTGAAATCTTTCTAAAAAGGAGGTAGTTTGTCAATGATACAAGAGACTGAAATAGCATCATCCATGTTCATTTTATGTTGTGTAAACCTTCCAAGTATACCAAGAAGTTCATTGTATTGTTCCATAACTGGTCTAGAATCAGTCATTTTGTAATTTGTTAAATTACTTATAAGAAACTTCTTACTTGATGCATCCTTAGCCATATATTTGGCATCCAAGGAATCCCATCGATCTTTGGAAGATTCCACATTCTGATAAATATCAAAGAGAGAACCAAACATATCATTGAGGATTAAACCTCTGCAAATGTAATCATCATTCTCTCATTTGCTCCTCTTCCTCATTTGTTCCACAGTAGTATCATCACTCATTAGGAATAGGAGTGCTCAGAACATACACCACACTCATGCTTGAAAGCAAGAAGTACATATTCTTCTGCCATCTCCTGAAGTCCACCCCTTCAAACTTATCAAGCTTGGCAAAGTTTAAAGCCATGTGTTTCATAGCCGCAGCAGCCATTGATTATCACAAATAGTTTACGTTGATTGTTGGTTGTGGTCAGTCCCGAACAGGGTAAAGATAATCAATGACCTAACTACATACCAATGAATGGTTACCGGATATCACTTGGAATCGTGTTATCATTTTTCAAAGTAAACTATTCGCCCCTATTGCCTAGGTATCACGAATATCTACTTGGGATAAGACCAAATGTTTGTTATTAAATTAGGCATAAATCAATAACCCTTGCGCATCCAAGTGTTTATGTTTTTTGTTCTATTCTTTCTTTTCTTTTTGTCATGCATGTTTGATTTCCAATATCTAGGAAAATACTCACAGCTAGTCAAATGGAACTATGAGGATTAATCGGCCCATTAATCGCCTCATAATTATCCCCATTATTGCCAACAGTGGTTACATGACCAATTAAACGTGGTCATAAAAGCAGTTTTAACTGCCACTTTAATAGGTCAGAGTAGTTACATACTCATTCCAGCAGTACTAATTTAGTAACTTGCTCCAGCAGTACTAACTTAGTACTAGCAGTAGTAACTCTGCTTCAGCAGTACTAACAAAGTACTAGCAGTAGTAACTCTTGCTCTAGCAATACTAACAAAGTACTAGCAGTAGTAACTCTGCGAAGGATTGAACCTTCTGATGAGTTACTCCCAACCACTATTAGAGTCAGGGTAGACAGGGACCTGATGGGTTTACACTCCGCACCTCCTGACCCATTACTAGGTGTGAACTGATCCCTCAAGTGCACTAAATTTTCCAACACAACAAATGACTCCTTTTGTTAAAGGAAATTAAAAAGAAAACCATATGAAAAGATCATGATTAAGATTCCTATCTTCATGATTGTAGTACAGATAAGATCATGATTAAGTAGTTGTTGGTTTTCTTAGGTGGCGTTTGTTACAAGGGTTTTGATTGGTTTTGGTTTTGGATTTAAAATTTTGTGGTTTTGTTGGAGATTTGGATTTCAAATAGTGCAATTGTCCAACTAAAACCTAAAGACGTGGTTTTTGATTATTTTCTTCTCTTACACACACTCTATTTAACTTTTCTCTCTTTATCTCTCACATATACACATACTTTTATTTTTAAATAATACTTTTACTTTTAATTTTATTATTAAATTTATTTAATAAATATAATTTCTCTCTCCAAATCTAAATCCAAACCCAAATCCAAATCCTAATCCAAAACCCGTCTACAATACCCTCCGTCCCTAAATAAATGTCCAGTATTGACTTTTAAAGTCTTTTCTTTTCAACTTTAACCTTAAATTATTTCATTTGTGTTATGTAATACATAATAAAAATTATACAAATGAAAATACATTTAAAACTCAATCTATTTATATATTTTGCATCAAGTATTACATAACACAAATAAAATAAATTAAGATCAAAATTAAAAAGAGAAGACTTTAAAAGTCAATAGTGGACACTTATTTAGGGACGGAGGGAGTAATCACATGCGGTTCTCATTTGTAGATATATTTCATATGAACTTCACACATCACATGCATGCATTTGATTTACAAAATTCAATCAAATAACTTTGTGTACATAATTCATGAAAATAATACTTTTTAGATATAAAGATAAACTAACCCCAAGCACCTTCTTGATATGGACTTCAACTTGTGCCTATACTTCCCATTCTCCCCACATATATATTGGCAAATATTTTTGTTACTAATGATTAAGAAATATACGGGTAAGTCCTAGTCTATTATTCGAAGAAGTATGTACTCCAAGATTCTTGGATAGATCATCATCATATTTTACTTCGACATGGACACAAATTCCTCATTGCATACTCTAATGCCAAATACGTTGACATAAATCTCATAAACCTACAAACTCTTCTAGTCATATCTTATTAAATTACATTTCTAACACCATAACCATCTTGAAGTATATACATATTTTTAACAAATAGTACTAACTTTATTTTATCGACGTATATTTGTGATTTGTCACATATTTCTTCATAAAACTAACACATTTATTAGAAATGGTGTATTTAAAAGTACACAATGGCTAAAAAGGTATCTAACATGTTGTTGAGGGGTTTCATACATTCATTATATATCTAGCAAAACTAACTCGTTTATTAGATATGGTATATCTGAAACTCTGGAAGTACAAAGCGGCTACATAAGCATTTAACAAGTCGTTGAGGGCTTCAACTATAACTGGCAAATCTGACTTTGAAATAAACTTGATTGCTTATAACATGTGTGGTCAATATGTGAAAATCAAAACTTCAGTTTTCTCATAGGTCATCCTTTACCTGATTTTGACCCAAGTAAGATCCAATTTCAGAACCAAATAAAATCAAGCTCCGTTTTCTTACTAAAATCAACATGCAACGTAACCTTATAAATTATATTTATACATATATTCAATAAAGTAAAACATGTGTTAGTAAACTAAAACAATCCTACTTTAGGCTCAAACTAACATTTAAGCTCAAACTTAATGCGACCAATATGATATCCAATTATAAATGGAAGTCCTTAAAAAGCTTCAAATTCTTATTTAGAAACACTAAATTTATATCTAAAATATGTTTATTAGTAAAATAGGTATGGACTACAAGTTAAATTTTATAAATCTTCTGCTTAATTTCCTGTGTTTTCCGGTACCGAGCCGCCTCAGAAACTTCACCAAACACTTCTGAAGCTACTAGTGTCAATTGTAATTGAACAATCCCATTTAGACTCTTAGTGTCTCAAGATGAGTATATACCAATCCCACATGTAAGGCACAGTCTGTTGGATAATGAAACCCGTGAGAGTTATTGTATTATTGATATGCATTTATAGTGTTACATAGAAGATACTAGAAACCCTAATGTACCCGACCCACATTCGGGTTTGGGCCATTATCTATACTACATATAATAGAGGGATGACTCTCTCTCTTCAAAATTTTCAGACCAAAATTTTCAGACTTACAAGTAATTAAGCATAGTGTACACCACTTTAATGCACCACATTATCTATACTATTAAAGTGGTCAATTAATACACAATTTAATTTACCCCCTCACCAAAATATACAATTATTTAACCACAATGTACAAATCCACAACCCTACCTATCTCTCGGAGTAACAAAACCAAACAAAACCGAAACAAATAAAAAGAAAAGAAACAACCATGACCATAACCATGAGCTTATGCTCACTGCTAGATGCAACTCGACACACAACAAAACCCGGATACCAAACTAATATTGTTTCTCAATTAATAAAAAAAGAACATAAAACCCTTTTATTTACATAACCCATTCGAACCAAAAGAATAAAAATAACTCGTTATGTTTGAGTTTGTTTCACACCGAGTCACAACCACGGGTGACTCGGTGTTACCCACCTTTTAAACCTTCGGATGAGAATAGATCTTGGTCGGAAAACTAAGTGGTGGCGCGTGGTGATGGTGTGAGAGGGTTTATGGGCGCGTATTGTTTAGAAATGGGTTAAGGGTTGTAAAAGATGAAGTTCAATGGTGGTGGTGTAGGAAGAGAAGGTGCGGTGGTGGTGTGTGGTGCTCGCCGGAAAACTTGGCCGGAAAATGAGAGTAGAGAGAGAGAAGAGGAGCGGCTGATAAGTGAAAAGGGTAAGGGTTTAACCCTAAATGAGATTATACTATTCTTTTTATAGTGCTTGGACTTGGAATGAATTCATGGTGTCCCTCAAGGACTAATTGTGTAACTTGGGCGTGGGGTGGGAAGTGTTAATTAGCTAAACTTTCTATAATACGTAACCGAGCTAAATTTAAGTGTCGAGGCGACTTCCCGAAAATTTTTAATGTGTTCCATTGTTTTTAGAATAATTTTTCCAATAAAATTGACTATAAATACGCATATTCTTGTCCTGAGGTGTCAAAATTAATTTAATTCGCGTTTTTAAACTAATTATTGTGCCAAGCCGCGACGTGCTACATTCTAGGCCTACAAGGACTCGATACAAACAATGGGTAAGGACCATGGAAAAATTGCGGGTTGTTATACTTACCCTACCCCAAACCATTTTTACTTTTGTTAGATCGAATATTTTACCGTAACCCTAAATTACACTAAACCTAAACCAAAACAATCGAAGGCTTCAGATATGTTTGTGGGTGTAATTGATAGAGAGGAGTATAATCGAAAGAGTAAAGTTTACAGTGAGAGAAAGAAGTGAGAGATAAGAAGTGTGTTTCATACACTTCTTATTTTCAGTATTCCAAATATAAAAGACATGAATAAAAGTATTAAAAGTATAATTTTGTATTTTCCGGTTAATCAGTTCGTCACTGTAATTTTGTTAGCGCCTAAATTTTAATCACATGGTACCCGCCGCTGCAACGCGCGGGTACCCTGCTAGTATCGTATAATACAGTCAACACTCATTCTTCTTGGTGGAAGTTTTCTTCGCCTTTTTATTTTTAAATCCTCCACCCCAAAAAAATAGATATTCAATGATTATTAAAATCAGACTTGCTAAATGACAAAAGCATTATTCAAATGCAAAAAATAAAAGTTTAAAACAATGTTTAACAATAATAAAGCAAAACAATGTGAGAAAGTTGGGAGATATATATAATTGAGCAGAAGTACCTTTTTATAGTAAATGTAAGCAGCTTTGCCAGTCATTTCTTGCCCATTTTTAATTACATAAACCTGAAAGTAAAAGAAAATTCTATTCACATCATACAACAAACAAAGAGATGCAATCAAAAAGTAGGGGTGGCAATTCCTAACACGAAACACAACTCAAAACCGACTCGGAACTAAGCCGGTAAGGTCTGGTCTAAACAGTTTTCTGGTCATGGGTGTTAAACAATGTGACCAACCAACCCGTTTAAGTTTTTTTATTTTAGAAAAAAAATATGTTTATAATGGGTTAAACAGGTTAAATGAGTTAAATCGATTAAACGACTCAATTGCCCACCAGTTTAGAAAAACAGGTTGAATACGCGGTGTTGAGTGTACTAGATCATTACAGCCATCGAGTATTAGCGTCTCAATATTTGAGTTTAAACTTTTTGCAGGCATTTGAAGCTCTACTAGATCAACACAGCCATCGAGTATTAGCGTTTCAACATTTGGATTATTCCCGATGTGACAGTTTGTCAACTTTGAATAACTAAGGTCGAGATATTTGATCTTTAAACTTTCGGCAAACATTTGAAGCTCTACTAGATCATCACAGCCATCGAGTATTAGCGTCTCAAGATTTGGAGTGTTCCCGATGTGACGACTTGTCAACTTTGAATAACTAAGGTCGAGATATTTGACCTTTAAACTTTCGGCAAACATTTGAAGCTCTACCAAATCCTTACACCTATTTAGTTTTAGTATCTTAAGATTTAGAGTATTCCCAAGTTGAAAGGTCCTCAGTTTTGAACCGGTGAGGGTCAAAAACCTGAGCACCGCAACTTATGTTAAGTTCAACAAGATATTTTCCCTTGAAATCTAGTCGGTAAACTCGAAAAAGGAAAACCAATCCATTTCACAAATTGTAAAGAATTTGGAAGGTATTCTCTAACTTTATCAGATTCCCAGTTAATAGTATTACCATTACATTTATCTAAGGTGACTACATGAATTAGGAACTTATAATATCTTAGTTATTTGGCATTTTGCTATATAGGATCGATGGTTACCGCACTAGCAATGTGAACATGATCATTTAGGGTGGAAAATATTTGGGATGAGATGGTGACACAAATAGGAAATAAATAAATAAATAAATAAATAACAACATAAGATTGTTAATTTACACGTCAATAGAAGTTGTAAATTTATTTTTTTATAAAAGGGGTTTTCTAACTTGTGCTTTAGAGCATAAGATAAGAAGGTAGAGACCCACAATAAAAGATTCAAAGATCTACACAAAACTGAAAAAAGTATAATTTTCAAATAAAAAATGTTTTTCTTATACTTTTGTGTGGTATGTGAGTTATTTTTTGTGAGTCACTGCATTCTTATTGTATGCCTTTAAGGCACAAGAAAAAACATTTCCTAATTATATTTCTTTGTCTTGGACTTGCTTATTTATTATAATCATATACCATTGAACTGGTTTAAAAGTATCTTTCTCTTATAATATTTAATTATTTTTATAAACTTTCCACACACTCATTGGTTTATTCTTGGCTTATTCGTAAGGTGCATTCGATATGTCTAAACATCTTTTATTATATAAAATAAAACCTCATTTTTAACATAAGAGATTTTTAAAACTTTACTTATTCAATATTACTTGAATGACTTGGGATCATAATTTAATTAAGATTAGCAGAATGAGAAAAAACCACAACTACAAATTTGAGATGCACCTACAAAGTAGATGCAACTCCTCATTATTTCTCTATTCTTATTTAAAATATGTGGTTTAATTTCTTCTCACTCTTCTGATTTCAATAATTCTTTTCACTAGTATTCCGTTGAATGAATTATTGTTATTGTTGTTGTTGTTGTTGTTGTTGTTATTATTACTATTATTTTTTATTATTTTTTTAATAAAATTATTATATTTTATTGAAACATAATAAATTTACATAAAGTTGGGTGAGAGTCTAGACACAAGCTACGCTCCCACTCCTTTTTGAAGTGGACGCCATTAAAGTTATAACTGAAAAAAGTACAATATTAAGCTGATCACAAAGAAACTTGATGAAATGAATAAGAGCCTAAAGAGGTTATACTAATAATTAAGGTAGTGTTATCAGAACTTTGTATTAAAATATTCTCACAGATTGATCAATTTATTCATTTTTGGAGGCTAAGCTAATTACATTACAACGAAATATACCCATTATTTTATATTATGGATGTTGCTACGAAGGATCAATGGTGAATGTGCGTGATCTTTTTGTGTAGAAAAACTTTGGAATGAGATGGGGTCTCAAAAAACTTTTTTTCTAAACAAACATAGAAAAAAGACCATAAGAATGCTTTTTTGTCTAGGCTTGTTTTATTTAATCATTCACCATTGTAGTGGTTATAAAGCATTCCTTTCCTAAATATTTTAATAATTAGTTATTTAAAAATTTCCATATACACAATCAATTACCAGACAATGACATGTATTATTGCCATCGACATATATAAATGTCATATATGCACAAAACTTTCACAAAGTAAGTTAAGAATGGAATTTCTATATATCTATTATCTCGGTGTCACGTCTCCAAAGTTTCAGATATGGGTAGCTTCTAAAACTTGTTTATGATAGTTACATTACTTATGAAACCATACAACTTTTATTTATTTTAAACATGATAGTATTAGTATCCGAACTTTTTTCATAAAGGATGCAGTTTGACTTTTTAATAAAGTCAACTCATTAAGTTGAGATCAATCACCAAAATAAATCAATAAATAATCTCATATTAACAAACAAATTAAATAAAAAATTTATCTCCCAAACAAAACAAACATTAATCAGTTTAACACATCGATCACCAAATAAAAAGAATTACTTTTTTACCTTTACCATTATTATCCACCGGTGTAGTGTTACCCGCTTTCTACCCAAAGCGAGCCACATTTTGGGGGTTTTCGAATTCCTAACAAAAATAACAGACTTGAGCCCTTTTTGTTTGGTGTCACATGGAAAAAGAACAAGGGCTAATGGCACCAAAATGTATCATAGTTGTCACTTATTCCTTTTATATGTATCGAACAATTTTTTTTTGCTATTCTGTATACTAAACTTGATTTTTTAGGCATTTTTGTGTACTTTATGACCATTTTGCCTCTCATTTTATTAACATGGGAGGGGCACAATGGTCATAAAGTACATAAAAATGCCCAAAAAATTAAGTTTAGTACACATAATAGCAAAAAAAATTGTTCGATGCATATAGAAGAAAATGATGACAACTATAATACATTTAGAGGCCATTAGCCCAAAAAACAACGGTCAATTTTACTCATACAGCTAATAACAGCCCTTAGATTTTCCAAAATCATCATATAATAAAATTAGTGAAAAAAGATTGATTAGCTTCACTTGACACTAGTAACTACTGTTGATATAAATAATGCCTAAAAACATCATTAATACTTCTTGATATCTCTATGTTTTGATAATCACAAAATGTAAACTCATTAAACATAAACTTATTAAGTAAACAAGTATTTAGTTGGAAATAATCATTTCTACAACTTAATCACTTAAGGTATGAATAAACAAATGCCTAATGCATTATATGATCAAAGGAACATTTTCTTAATCACTAGATTTTTTATAAAATGTCACAAACATTTTATATCTTTTAGAAAATCATTTTTGGTAATAAATAAAAATGTTTAATCCATTATAAATTTATGAATTCAAATTTTCAACCAAAAATGGCAAAAATGTTCCAGAAAAACCTTCCCCACAAAAAGACAAATCTGAGCAACGTTCGGGTTGGGCGGCCCCCTTAAATATACTAGGCGGCCCCCTTAATTTTAAGGGGACCGCCCACCTATTTAAGGGGACCGCCCCGCTCCTCTAGGCTGTCATATTTTGCCTATAAATACTGGACTTTCCCTGTACTTTTTCTCACCTCTTGCACCCCAAACTTTCTATTCTAAATCTCTTCTTATATCTTCCTAAATCCTTTGATCATATAATCTTAAGCTTTTGTTTCCAAGTGATTCAAGCTTCTATCATTCAAGTGCAAAGAGAAGAATACTTCTATTAATCAAGACTAGAAGTATTACAACTTAAGTATCATCTTGGTACCTAAGTTGCTTGTTTAGTAAACTTTGTAAATCATTCATTCATTTGTGTATAAGGTGTGTATATTAGAAGTGTACATAAGTGATTAGATTTGTGTAGTGTGTAAGTAGAGAAGAAGGTGTATAAGTAGTGGTGTCGTAAAGTAGTAGTGTAGAAGTGTTGTATATTGGTGAAGTAGTTGCGGTGTGAAGAAGTGATAAACCCATCATAAAGAAGCCGTAAGATAGTAAAGAAATAGAAGTAGCTAAGGAGTGAAGAAATACAAGGCGTGAGAGAAGCATAGCAAAGGTGTGAAGAAGTAGAGACGTGAAGAAGTAGTACTAGGAAGTGAAGAAGTAGTGTATAGTTGTATAGATTGCCCTTCTAAATATTTAGAAGGGCAATCTATACAAAAACCACCAATATTTGAAAATTATAGTTTTCTTGAATGGAAAAATAAATTTGAAAATTATGTGAAATCAATTGATCTAGATCTTTGGCATGTCATTTCGATTGGTGATTTTCAACCTAAAAAAATTGATTTTGAAAGTGAAAATGAGTTTTTCAAAACAAAGAATGATAAAAATAGTAAAGCTAGAATAATTATTTATAAAGCATTGCTGAAAGTTGAATATGAAAGAATACTCTTCTGTCAAACGGCAAATGATATTTGGAAAAATATCTTAAAATTTCATCAAGAAAAATGTCAAGCCAAAGATGAGGAATTTGATCTTGTACATGAATGAGTTATCCAAGAAAATTTAATAGATAAATATTTAGATAAAATGGATACATGTGCAACTAGTTCAAATATGTGGAAACCGTAGAGGGGGGGGGTGAATACGTTTCCATTTAAAAACTTAAAACTTTTGTATCAAACACCCGATCAAGTGTGACGTAATATGAAGAGTGTCAACAATGAGTATATAGCATCTAGAGATGACTATAGTAAACTACAACATATGCGCAATCAAATCATGGAACATACATAATCAATCACTACATGAGCAACAAGCCACACAAACACATATGCAATGCAAATATAAATATAAAGCGATAACTAATGAAATGAAAGTAAAGAGATAAGTTAGAAGGCGCAAACCGGACACGGTGATTTATAGTGGTTCGGTCACGAAGCTCCTCTTCGCCCTACTCCACTCCCCGAGTACCCAACTCGAGAGTTACTTCACTAATCAACAAACTCCCTTTAGGCGGAGAAAACCGTACACGTCGCTTAACTTGTTTTTCGACACTAAGCTAGATGTCGAGTGCTAATCTTAGCTAGCACCAATCTACCACGATCTACCCGATCTACACCATACACGTCGCTTATCCTATTTCCGACACTAAGCTAGATGTCGAGTGCTAATCCTAGCTAGCATCAATCTACCACGATCTACCCGATCTACACCATACACGTTGCTTATCCTATTTCCGACACTAAGCTAGATGTCGAGTGCTAATCTTAGCTAGCACCAATCTACCATGATCTACCCGATCTACCCTTGATCCACATGATCAATCACACAAGCCCAATGGCTTCAAGAGATCTTCACTATCTCTTAAGATCACAATGATCTTGACTCACTCTCTCACAAAAGAAAAGTAATCTTGATGTATTCTATGATACAATCAAGAGTGTAACAAATGTTACAAGACCTAACAACTCCAACACTTTGTATCTACTTGGATACTTTGTGTTCTTCTCTTGCTAATCAAGAGGGATGACAACACTTTGTATCTACTTGGATACTTTGTGTTCTTCTCTTGCTAATCAAGAGGGATGACAACACTTTGTATCTAGGATACTTTGTGTTCTTCTCTTGCTAATCAAGAGGAATGAAGAGGATCACTTGAGTGGATGATTGGATCACTCTTAAACAACCTAAGACTCTCCAAATGATCAAAGAAAGTTATCTAAGTGAAGAGGGATAAGACCAGAGAAAAAGGACTGGAAAAATCAATTTGGAAGTGTGGAATGGTCCACTATTTATAGGCAAGGGAAAATCTGACCGTTACAGACCCACGGCTCCACTAAATACCCGACGGCTCCATTAAATTTAGTGGAGCCGTCCATACTTAAAGGTGCCGTTGGACGCTCCCTTTTTTGTCTTTAGTGGGGAAGGTTTATTTGGGGAAGTTGAAGCTGTTTTGGGGGGGAAAATGGCTGTTGGGAATTTTCAAATTTATTTTTCAAAATAAAACATTTCTTTTTAATTCAAAAATAATTTGTAAAATATATTTTTGAAAAAAATGTTTTGTCACATTAAAAATGTGAAGTTTAGAAAAATATAATCCTTTGATCATTTGTCAAGTAGTAGATTTGTTTGTCCATACCTTGAGTGATTTATGTCGGGATGGAAATCTACGACTTCGTTGAAGCATACTTGAGACGTCGGGAGGTGTTGATGTAAGTATGCATTGATGATTTGTGTTTACAAGTAACTTGCACATTTTACATTATGTATTACAAGTTACATGTTTGTCATTATTAAAACCGAAGAAATCGTTTAGTTTAAATATCGTAATATTTGCACTAACAATCTCCCCCTTTTTGATGATGACAAATATGTAAACCGTAACACACAGTAAAATGTAAAAGTTACCTGTTTACACTTCCTTCTCCCCTTTTGTCGAATCAAAAAGGTAGTTGCCTCGAGCGCTCCCTTGGATTTACTCCCTACTCCCCCTTATTTCACTAATATCCTTTCTCCCCCGAAAGGCGAGCTTGCATCATCCTAGTGAAGCCTTCTATCAACACTTGTGAAGACGACTCCATGCTATGTATTCAAATACTCCCGAGCTCCCCCTAGCTCAATGCTCCCCTATGGTGACTTAATCCCCTTGTTTATTTACCTTAGTATCTAGCAGATCCATGGATCAAATTCTTACAAAGGCTTTTCCTACATCAAGGGTTAGCTTCGTGCAGCATAATATATAACAATATAGGAGCAACATTATAGGGATAGAATACACATAGCAAGACATGCATGGGTTAAACTATGTTAACACGTAAGTGTCACAACCCGACCGAAAACCTAAGGTGTAATTGTTCACTCAATCACACTAATAAAGAACGAGATTCGTTCATTGACTGACGCACTAAATGACTTATTCCAAGTTGTTATTGGGAAGGAAAGTTCTAACAAACCTTTTGAACAACATAATCATCTACCTAAGATGATTGATGTTAAGGATAGTTTGTTGATAAGACATACTCTAAATGATTACTATTATGACAAGTCGTGCCATAAAGTAGACTCGATAGAGGTTATACCTAAATGATTCCATAAGGTGGGAGAGTGTTGGTTGTGGTGACAACAAGGACAACTTGGGTTATGTGGTTGTAGGGAATAAATAATGGGATGACCCATTAGTGGTTGTGGTGATGGTGATAGTGATAAGGATGATGTGTTAGTGCCAAGTTCAAAAGGAGATGTAGGTGACAAGGTTAGTGTGAGAGCTAAAGGTTGTGGTGATGGTGATGGTGATAAGGATGATGTGTTGGTGCCAAGTCCAAAGAGGTTTGATGGTGATAGGGTTAGTGTGATAGCTAAAGGTTGTGGTGGACTTGGTGGAGGTAAGGGTGTAGGAATCCTAAAGGTGGAGGATGATGATGATGTGGTTGGAGATGTTGGTTTTGCCCTTTGAGGAAAGGTGGGAAAGGATGGTTTAGGTTAATATATCGTTTGCACTGACAATGAGATGCATGATATATTTCAAAAGGGAAAAAGAAAAGGTGCATGTGATCCTAACAGGATTGTTGGTTGATATCTCTAACGGGGTTAAGGTAATGAAGTTCTAGGTTTCTAGGTTAGATGATCCTAGTTGTGTGTTAGGGATAATTTGGTGCATGAAGGGTTTCGTGTGTTTGTGAGGATTGAAGGTTGTTGAACTAACTATCACTTATCCAAAGTGAGGAGTAGTTGTAAGGTTTGAGTGTGATGAGTTGAAGGTTATAAGGTTTTAGTGTGATGATCTATGGGTTGAAGGTTCTTAGACTAACTGTCACTGTCAAGAGTGAAGTGTAGCTAAAAGGTTTGAGTGTGATGATGATGTTAATGTGAGGTTTGAAGGTGAGATGCAAGATAAGCTTGCAATGGTGAGGCCTTATATAGGCAAGAGTTGTGGGATTCGAACTAAAGTTGGTGTTAGAGTCCTATGGTGTAGTGAGGGAATCCTAGGGTGTATGTGAGTTTGCAAGATTTTGTAGGTTTGAGGTTAGGAATGCAGGGATCTAAAGGAAACAGTGAAAATTCGTCAAACATAGGCACGGTACCACTAAATACCACACGGTACCATTAAATTTAACGGTACCGTGGCCTATTTAACGGTACCGTGACCTGAAAGTCAGGAATTTTCCTATACAACCTAGTTCTGGGCAGCTAAAGGGAAGTTTCCTAAGGAATAAGAATCACAATTGTGTGTTCTTGAGAGTGTTTAGTGAAAGACTATATGAGTATGTTTTTGCTCCCCCTTAATCTATGACCAACCGGACAAGATGTAAAAGATAAAGAGGAAAACAAACGTTGACTAAAGCGATGAGCTTAGTAACGTCATGACAAGTAGTGGATAGCATACGATAAACTTCACCTTTGAAGTCACGTAGCTCTTCTCAATCATTGTGAATATTCATAGAATATTTATATGATGAGACATGTGATTACTTGGAGATATCCTAAGGGTTAAGAAGATAAAATCTTCAGGGTTGTGAGGTAGGTGATAAGGTTATAGGGTTATCTATGTTGATGAAGGAGGGTTATCTCAACGTATCCTAATGTCTTCGTTTGAAGTGTGTGTGAGATGAGTGGATGCGGAAGCATTGGTAGTGTTTAGTACCATGCGGAAGTGAAAGGGAAGAAGGCTTAGGAATCAGAAGATAGATACAATCTGTTCTGATAGGATACGGTTCTGGTTCAAGACTACATCGAGTGTGTTTCGATAGTGGTTTTGAAACAGTGAGAATAAACTGTCTCAGCAAATAACGGTCCGACGGTACCGTTAAAAATAACGATACTGTCCCCTATTAAAGAGTACCGTGACCTGCTGAGGTCAGTTTTGACCCAAAATTAGATTTCTGACAAAGAAATTTCACATATGTTGTGATTTTTCTGGACCTTAGATTAAAAGAATTTATACCGAATAAATTCCTTTATGAATGAATCCACCGGGATTCGATGAACGTTTGTCGAGAACGAGAAATGACATTTAATTGCATTTCGCAAATTAAATAAACTTTAAATACTTCAGATGAAATATTTAAGTTGTCATTGGAGTTTAAGAGGATTTTACGAATAAATCTTCGCTGATTAAGGGAGATTTTTCGACACGAGGAGAGAATTTATACCTAATAAATTCTTTGACCGGTACTGGACGAGAAGAAATGACTTTTATATTTCCGAGGAAATACATAGGTAGTCATTAGAGCGATGTGAAAGATGACTTAATATTTCCAGTGAAATATTTAAAAAGTCATCAGACGAGACACAGGATATGACTTGACATTTCCAGTGAAATATCTAACAGTCATGGGACGAGATCGAGGGAATGACTTGATATTTCCAGTGAAATATCTAAAAGTCATGACACGAAATAGAATAGATGATCTCAATATTTCCAGTGAAATATTCAAGAGATCATGCAAGGAACGTGAGGGATGACTTAATATTTCCAGTGAAATATTTAGATAGTCATGAGAGGGATTTAAAGAATGACTCAATATTTCCAGTGAAATATTTAAAGAGTCATGAGACGAGACGCACGAGATGACTACAATATTTCCAGTGAAATATTTAAGTAATCATAAGAGGGGTACGAGAGATGACTTTAATATTTCCAGTGAAATATTTAAATAGTCATAAGTTTTATGGAAAATGTTCCATCATTCCTAGACCTAGACGGAGATGGTAAGGGGATTCTCGGTTGAGAGGTTTGGTTGATTTAAGGGTTTCTATGTGCTTCGCGCGTGAGTGTTTCATGGGGTTTTGAAATATGTAAAGCTAGGCCTATGGTGCTGATTTGCAGCAGGGTTTGAGATCTTAAGACGTGTATATTCACACGAGGATGAATGGAACTACTAATTACTTATATAGTAACTCGTGAATCCTTTGGATGAGCGTTTTAACATATGTTGTTAAAAGGCTTGAGTATGATGTTTCGGATATGACATTTAACAATTGCGATCGCAAGTTAAACTTACTTGAATATTTCGGATGAAATATTTAAGTTGTCAACCCTACTCCGAGTTCTACTAGGTTTGTTCCTAACCTTCCCATGACAAAAAGGTGTATTACTTGGAAGAAGGCGAAGTGATGACTGGGGAATTAGGGTAACTTCGCGACTACTTTGACTTATGGGTTTTGACACTAGTGTATGGCTCTATGACTTCTAAGGGTTCATAGTGATGGGCATACCTAATTCCTAATGTGTCAAAAGAACATAGAGTGGGTGCAAACTTTACAAGTAAATCAAGTAAAATGCACATAAGGAATAAATGCAAACATCATGCAAAACATGATAATCATTTAGCATTTAAGATCATGAAGACATTTAATCATGTCTTATGAGAACATGTTATCATTTTGAAACATGTATGTGGGATGCAAGCAATCTAGGTTTGCTAAGGCAGATCCTAATTACTACTTGTTCAAGATGACATCCTAATGGGAGATATAGTTCAATGATGCAAACTATCTCTAGTCAAATGTAGGAATGAAAATTTTTCAAGTTAGAGAATGAGTATGAGACAATCACTAGTGGTGCTCAATTAAGGCTGAACACGACCATTTTTACGGGTTATACCACAAACCCAACTTCTCTCCTGGAAGCAATTCAACCGTTAGGTCAAATTGAATTTCTAGTGCGATACGTTCTCCAGTAGTCATTCTCATATTAGAAAATTTCAAATTCCTATATTTGCCTATTGAAGTGTAGCAAAGATAATATTAGCTTATTTCGCTAATACATGACCTAATATGACTAAACTAACCATACTTTGAAGGTCGATTAAGAGAATGACATGTCTTACACAGCTCCTAACAAAGGCAAGCGAAATATTTTAATTTCATGTTTGAGATTTAGAGGTTATTTGATGGAGATGGAGTATTTTATGATCTCTTGGACAACATCTTTGTTTGTTGAGTTGTTACATGTTATTTTAACATGATTTGGTTTCCTAGAACCAAGAGACACTCTAATGTGATACAATGTAGAATCTACTACATCGTGTGTGTTTCAAGAATGCTCCTTTGCATATCTTGAGTGAGAATCTAGTAAAGGTTACTTACCTCAATAGATCTTGTGGGCATTTTATTTAAAATGAGACATACTGTTTATTTCAACAAGTATGCTTTTCTAAGAGGAAACTTATCACTCTTATGAATGCTTTGTGAAACAAGTATTTTAGTGTATGACTAATTTTACTTGTTTATGCAATGACACATGACGTATTAGGTTATTATTCAACTCTAATATCCTATATTTGTTAACAGGATGCAATGTATTCTCTTGTAACATAACCATTCATGTCATAAAGAAAATAAGATGCATGGGATATAAGTTATCCTTTGTCAATCTTTTGATAAGAGAAATACATGTGATATTCTCAAAGATTGATGACTTACATAATAGTTAATAACATATTATGTGTGACACTTTTACTAGACATGTGACATTGAGTGTTGAGTCGTTCATGAGCAAAGTTTACATATGTTGTTTGTTTGCTCTTGTTTGGTTTTTTCGGAAATGACACATTTACTAATTGCATTGCAATGTAAATTACTTGTATATTTCGGATGAAACATCCAAGTTGTCACTCCTACTTAGTTGTGTATTTTATGCATCTTTTAAACATATTAGTTTAATGTTTGGAACACAACTATTGGACAACAAGACTCAATATGGCATCTTCAACACAAGTGTGAGTTATGATCCGATGCATATTATTTTCGTCTTGAGAGGACGTCATTATTTTCATAACAATCGAGTGTGATTGAGTATGTAGATTCAAGATAATATGTTTCATCATGTTTTGATGTTATCTTGAAGCTAAACAAATAATGACTCCAATTTCATGTCCACACTCGAAAACTTGTCAATTAGATTCGATGATGATATCAATCATAATTTGAATAATGAATTGATATGTACTCGAAATCTTTCTTTACCATCACAATCACTCCCTTTTTAAAAAGAAAATAAAAATTTAAGGAGTGTGTTCCATTTATTTTAACACTATTTGTATGTGTGAGGTTAATGACAAACTAAGTTACTACTTTGATATTGTCATTTATTTTTATTTGAGAAAAAACTATTTATATTATTATGTATAATACTCTTAGTTTTCCGACACCTCATTAGTATAAAAATAATTATCTTAACCATTTTTATACCATATACGTAAAATACTAAATGTTTAAAACATTTTGTATGTGTGTTAAATCAATGCAAGTTTAATACATTTTCTTTTACTTAAATACTAATGTATTAAAATGACCTTTTATCTTGTTTAGACAACCCATGGTCAAACAAGACAAAATGATGTGATGTTTTAAGGATCATATTACGGATTTTATGAAAGTGTTAAGTGTTTTGGGTGATATACTTTTTACACTTAAACCTTTGGAAAAATAATTGTGTAAGACAATATCTTTCGACACACATGATCTACCAACTTAGTTTCTATTCCTAAGAAAGTTACTAAACCATTTTAAGAACTTGCAACAAATGCAAGACAAATGGTTGATGCCTATATGCAATGCAAACTAATTACTTAATATAGTGCAAGTGATTTAGCATGAGCCTTATAAATGCATAAACCGAAAAACTATAATAAGCAAATAGCAATTTAACACACAAAAATACTTATCGTCATTTTGTGTATTAGGTATAACAATGTATACTAAGCTTGATTTTATTTGACAATAAATTGGTTTCCTCCCCATTTCAAATATTTTTGCTGAGCACTTTGAAAACATGTCAAGGTTTAAAAGTTGAATCGCCCTTTTTCAGTTTGACCAAAAATTTACGCAAACTGCATGACCTGAAGACCTTTAGTTGAAAATCAAGGACTTTAACATACTTTCATTTAGAACTAATTCATAAAAATGTTTCTCAAATGAAAGTAGACTCAACATCGTTCAAAATGATGGGCGACACGACTCGTACAGACTCATGGTTGATTTTATATTGATTTTTGAAAATGAACCAAAAATGAAAAACAGACAATCAGATGCACGGCACCGTTAAATAACCCACGGTACCATTAAATATAACGGTACCGTACAATGTTTAGTGGTACCGTGGTCTGTTTTCTGATTCAGAACTGCATGACTTAATGACTCGTTCTGAAAACATGACCGGACACTTAAAGACACTGTTCTTTTAGTGGTTTAAGAAAACCTTCAAGCTAGTATGACAAAGTATACTTAACAACAAAACTTGTAAGTATTAAGCAACTAAATACTTTTCATATTTTTATCACCTTCATGGGTAATTTGATACATGGATCGTACTCAATTTTGAAAACCATTTGTTTTAAAAATTTGAGCGACATGGCTCTGGTACCAATTGTGGAAACCGTAGAGGGGGGGTGAATACGTTTCCATTTAAAAACTTAAAACTTTTGTATCAAATACCCGATCAAGTGTGACGTAATATGAAGAGTGTCAACAATGAGTATATAGCATCTAGAGATGACTATAGTAAACTACAACATATGCACAATCAAATCATGGAACATACATAATCAATCACTACATGAGCAACAAGCCACACAAACACATATGCAATGCAAATATAAATATAAAGCGATAACTAATGAAATGAAAGTAAAGAGATAAGTTAGAAGGCGCAAACCGGACACGGTGATTTATAGTGGTTCGGTCACGAAGCTCCTCTTCGCCCTACTCCACTCCCCGAGTACCCAACTCGAGAGTTACTTCACTAATCAACAAACTCCCTTTAGGCGGAGAAAACCGTACACGTCGCTTAACTTGTTTTTCGACACTAAGCTAGATGTCGAGTGCTAATCTTAGCTAGCACCAATCTACCACGATCTACCCGATCTACACCATACACGTCGCTTATCCTATTTCCGACACTAAGCTAGATGTCGAGTGCTAATCTTAGCTAGCATCAATCTACCACGATCTACCCAATCTACACCATACACGTTGCTTATCCTATTTCCGACACTAAGCTAGATGTCGAGTGCTAATCTTAGCTAGCACCAATCTACCACGATCTACCCGATCTACCCTTGATCCACATGATCAATCACACAAGCCCAATGGCTTCAAGAGATCTTCACTATCTCTTAAGATCACAATGATCTTGACTCACTCTCTCACAAAAGAAAAGTAATCTTGATGTATTCTATGATACAATCAAGAGTGTAACAAATGTTACAAGACCTAACAACTCCAACACTTTGTATCTACTTGGATACTTTGTGTTCTTCTCTTGCTAATCAAGAGGGATGACAACACTTTGTATCTACTTGGATACTTTGTGTTCTTCTCTTGCTAATCAAGAGGGATGACAACACTTTGTATCTAGGATACTTTGTGTTCTTCTCTTGCTAATCAAGAGGAATGAAGAGGATCACTTGAGTGGATGATTGGATCACTCTTAAACAACCTAAGACTATCCAAATGATCAAAGAAAGTTATCTAAGTGAAGAGGGATAAGACCAGAGAAAAAGGATTGGAAAAATCAAGTTGGAAGTGTGGAATGGTCCACTATTTATAGGCAAGGGAAAATCTGACCGTTACAGACCCACGGCTCCACTAAATACCCGACGGCTCCATTAAATTTAGTGGAGCCGTCCATACTTAAAGGTGCCGTTGGACGCTCCCTTTTTTGTCTTTAGTGGGGAAGGTTTATTTGGGGAAGTTGAAGCTGTTTTGGGGGGAAAAATGGCTGTTGGGAATTTTCAAATTTATTTTTCAAAATAAAACATTTCTTTTTAATTCAAAAATAATTTGTAAAATATATTTTTGAAAAAAATGTTTTGTCACATTAAAAATGTGAAGTTTAGAAAAATATAATCCTTTGATCATTTGTCAAGTAGTATATTTGTTTGTCCATACCTTGAGTGATTTATGTCGGGATGGAAATCTACGACTTCGTTGAAGCATACTTGAGACGTCGGGAGGTGTTGATGTAAGTATGCATTGATGATTTGTGTTTACAAGTAACTTGCACATTTTACATTATGTATTACAAGTTACATGTTTGTCATTATTAAAACCGAAGAAATCGTTTAGTTTAAATATCGTAATATTTGCACTAACAAAATATTTTAAATGAAGGTATTAATGACGAAGACTATATGAATCAACTCCGAAGTGAACTCAATTCAAAATCATGGAGTGACACGGACGAAGAAGAAGATTACTATTCCGTATGTGATGAATGCAAATTAGATAAAACTCCAAATAAGGTACAATCCGATACCGAACATTTTTTGCTATGATCAATTCATTTTAGAATTTTCAAAATTAGAAAATGATTCTAAACATTTTTGCAATATAGATCTAAAAACTATTTCTAAACATGAATCATCAAAAAAATTTGAAAGCAATTTTGAAAAAGAAATAATTTTAGAAGATAAAATGTCTAGACTTGAAAGTAACATTGAAATTGATTTAGAATGTAAAACATGTCAAGAATATAAACATGAAATTAAAAGATTAAATGAAAGAACAAAAATATTAGCTAAATTTGAAGAAAGCTCCAAATCTCTTAAATATTTACTAAGTTGTCAAAAGCCATTCGAAGATAAAACCAGTTTAGGATTTAGTTCGGATAACTCATCAACAAGTAAATCAAAACAAATTAAAGTTGAAAAACCTTGTAGAACAATTTAGATATAATGTTATTTACAATGATTGTAAACAATACAATTCAAGAAATCCATTGTTTGTATATTAAAACAAACTATTAAGGAATTCTTGTACTTCTTGGCGACATCCTCACCATGTGCATACAAATGCAATGGATGTCATCAACTAACCATCTCGGACCCGTAAGAATCCGGGTACCAAGTTGTTTTACTTGATTAGGTGATAATCGCACAAAGGAAAGAAACTCAATCTTACGTTAACCTACTTACATTCGAAACGTGCGTGTGAAGACAAATGAATTATCTTATCTTGAATCACACTCAATATATCACATGATAATTCATCTCAAGAGATAGCTAATGAAGTAGTGAAATATAAATGGTGCGGCTAATGAAGAATTGAAAGTCTCAACTAAAGAAGTCATATGCATCAAGGCTAAGACATCAAATGAGTCAAGTACAAGACATGTTAAGCCGATTTGGTCCCATATGGCATTGGAAGCTTAGTATGATATTCTTTCATACCTTGATCATCCTGAAGACTCATCCATCATTCACAACTACGTTTACCATCTTGGATATTTCGAAGAAAAGCTGGACATAAGGTAAGTTCACTTTTTAATTTTTATGAATAGTTACTACATACATATAGTCTTGTTAGTCATTGCCTTAGGATATGCTTTGTTTGATAGGTTGCATTGCCTCTATACTTTTAGTTATATCCGCTTTACGACTTAATAAACTAAAACCCCCTTAGTTAGCCCCCTAAGTACTAAATGAAGTATTTACTGTAGAATTCACCTAGCCTTCTTAAATTGAATATAGATAGCTTCCATGACCACTAGTAGAGAACTCATGTTGATAAAGTGAATAAAGTGAATCAATTGTCAATATAGAAGTAGGATTAGATATATCACTATATAACCCGTGGATGAAGCAAATTCTTATAAGACTATGACATTAAGATAGATAATGAGTGAAATAAAGGGAGCCATTTCAACATGTATCCCACTCTTGCATCACACATATAGAATTCATTTATCACTCTCTTATGATCATAGGATATGTACAAATGGGTAGCATGTGACAATAGTCTTAACCAACTCCCTTGAGCATGAGATCTCTTACAACCATTCCTTTTAAAATCTATAATAATTTTTTTTTAAGCAAAAACTTTACATTTTGTAAAAATGATCTTTCAAAAGATTATGCCACCTTTCTACTTAACATGTTTCATCATCCCTACTTTCATCCATAATTATGTGTTTATGAAATTGAAAAATCTGTTTTCTTTCCTCATAAAAACATTTTGAAATAAAATCAAATCTATTTCGTTGAGATTAATTTTCACATCCACATAAAAACCTATTCTCAAACGTTGTTGAATAATGCTAAAAACACTTATTTAAATTATGCATGGTGATCTCATATATGTCATCTATATTTGTGTACATGACATTTATAAGTGAACCAAATCAAATCTAAAAAAGAAAAAAAAAAAAAAAAAAAAAAAAAAAAAAAAAAAAAAAAAAAAGACCATGGTTACCGATCAAGATCACACTTGGTACAAGTCTAGAAAGTTCATGCTACCACAACTCCCCATTCCCTTGCACATAGATATTCATTAGGATTAATTATCTAGCTTATTAATCTTTCTAAATAATTGATATTATGTATTACTTGGTGTTATGCATTTCTTGTCCATCATATATATATATATATATATATATATATATATATATATATATATATATATATATATATATATATATATATATATATATATATATATTACTTGCTAAATGAGTAGGTTGCATGCTAGATTTAAATGCCTAATGTATTTAATAAATATGTCTTATATATATAAGTTACAAAATGCTAAATTGCCACAAAGAGTTGGACTTGCTTGAAGCTAAACCCAAAAACACAACCTTTTCTACAAATTTCTACCAAAAATCCATTTCTGGGAATCAGCAGATGGGTGGCCCCCATAATTCCTTAGACGGCCCCCTTAATATTTAAGGGGAACGGCCCTTTAATTAAGGGGACCGGCCATCTGATGGTCGGGGAACATTGTTTTCTTTTTCACTTTTTAGCCCTTTTCATCCTACACTTCCCAAAATTCACAAACATACTTTTTCCTAAACCACCCTCCAAAATTTACCTTCCTAAACCACACCATTCTTACACTATAAATACCCTTCTCCATCATTAGTGCTCATTCATCCATCATTAGTGCTCATTCATCCAAACATGTCATCTCCCAACAACCCAAGATACAAACCTTCAAGAGTTGCTAAAATCTCCGTAAGACCCGTTTGGAGAAGAAAGCTTGAAACTTGTCACAACACCAACTCAACAAATGATATTGTTCAAAACCAACCAACACCCAAGTCTCATGAACCCCTTCACAAACATAACCAATCATCCACCTTTGCTCCCAAAAATACACCTCCATCTTACCCACACGATTCATATGGAGAGCATGATCAATCCCAAAACAATAATCCCAATCTCACTCACACCACCCCACATCTTGCTCAACCAACCAATGCACCATCCAACACACTCACCACTCTTGGAATATCCTCTTCCTCCGTATCTTCATCCTCATCCACTTATAATTACCCAAGCTCACAAATGTCTCCACCACCAAGAGTGTCACCACCACCTCCTACCAACTCACATGTCACACCTATGTTACATGTCCAAACATCCATCCCAAATGACAACCATACTCCACCATCATCACCTTCCTCCGAACACTTGAAGTTCATTGAAGAACTCAAGGAAGCCCATGAGCTTAGTGCTCTACTTGCCCTACACCTTGCTTAACGTAACTTAGATCAACCTCCATGTAGCTCTCCTTCATCACCCCACAACTTGAGTCAAATTGAAAGACATGTCAACAATTATCCTTGTTGCATCTTTCTCCAAAAACAAACCAATGCATTGAATTAGCACTTCACTTGGATTGAGTATCTTCTTACTAAATATCATCCAACACCCTCACTTGAACAACATCAAAACCCTCAATCAACATGTTCCGCTCCAAATTCTCCACCACCAAACTCTCCAACATCTATGCACCCTAAAAAATACCCTCACTAATCCCATTTTCTCACCCTCACTTAACCACCTCAATTTCAAATACTCCACCATCAACCACCCAAGCATACTATATACATATATTTCTTGTTTCTCAAACAAAATAGCTCAAGTTTTTATGTCACAAGCAAGTCCGATGGCTCTCTTTGGCAATTTAGGATTTTCTACTTATTGTATGCTCTAAGCAAAATAAATGTTGTATCAATGATTATGTTTTTCACATAATCATTTTGAATTAATGCATGTTTTGTTTCATGTCCTTAATATTTGATTGCTATGTTTGTTGCTCTTATTCTTATTATTATGATACATATATGCTTGTGCTTCTAATATTTTTTCTTGCAAGTATTCCATATCTCGATTCCTTGGTGCCCACAAACGAGGGGGAGTATACATCAAGGGGGAGCTCTAGTTTCCGACAAAATTCTTAGTTGAATATAGTCGCCATAACCTTTTTGATTCTACAAAAAGAGGGAGAAGTGAATGTAAATTCACTAAATACTTGTCCAAAAATTAAATTTTGGATTTAATGAGTTTAAGTTTTTTAATCATCAAAAAGGGGGAGATTGTTGATATAAATAATGCCTAAAAACATTATTAATACTTCTTGATATCTCTATGTTTTGATAATCACAAAATGTAAACTCATTAAACATAAACTTATTAAGTAAACAAGTATTTAGTTGGAAATATGCATTTCTACAACTTAATCACTTAAGGTATGAATAAACAAATGCCTAATGCATTATATGATCAAAGGAATATTTTCTTAATCACTAGATTTTTTATAAAATGTAACAAACATTTTATATCTTTTAGAAAATCATTTTTGGTAATAAATAAAAATGTTTAATCCATTATAAATTTATGAATTCAAATTTTCAACCAAAAATGGCAAAAATGTTCCAGAAAAACCTTCCCCACAAAAAGACAAATCTGAGCAACGTTCGGGTTGGGCGGCCCCCTTAAATATACTAGGCAGCCCCCTTAATTTTAAGGGGACCGCCCACCTATTTAAGGGGACCGCCCCGCTCCTCTAGGCTGTCAGATTTGCCTATAAATACTGGACTTTTTCTCACCTCTTGCACCCCAAACTTTCTGTTCTAAATCTCTTCTTATATCTTCCTAAATTCTTTGATCATATAATCTTAAGCTTATGTTTCCAAGTGATTCAAGCTTCTATCATCCAAGTGCAAAGAGAAGAATACTTCTATCAATCATGACTAGAAGTATTACAACTTAAGTATCATCTTGGTACCTAAGTTGCTTGTTTAGTAAACTTTGTAAATCATTCATTCATTTGTGTATAAGGTGTGTATATTAGAAGTGTACATAAGTGATTAGATTTGTGTAGTGTGTAAGTAGAGAAGAAGGTGTATAAGTAGTGGTGTTGTAAAGTAGTAGTGTAGAAGTGTTGTATATTGGTGAAGTAGTTGTGGTGTGAAGAAGTGATAAACCCATCATAAAGAAGCCGTAAGATAATGAAGAAATAGAAGTAGCTAAGGAGTGAAGAAATACAAGGCGTGAGAGAAGCATAGCAAAGGTGTGAAGAAGTAGAGACGTGAAGAAGTAGTACTAGGAAGTGAAGAAGTAGTGTACAATTGTAAATTAGATTGTAGTTATGAAATAGTTGTGGTATGTAGTATTCGTGAATAGTTGCGAAGAAGTCGTTAAAAGAACATGAAGAAGTTGTGAAGCCGTCGTGAAGCTGTCGTGAAGAAGTCGTGAAGCTATCGTGAAGAAGTTGTGAATAAGTCGTGAAGAAGTTGTGATTGAAGTCGTGAGATTGGTTCTAGCTATTATTAGAACTCGACATTTAGCTTTGTGTCGTTAAACCGGTGTAAGCAAAAGTTGTGTAAGGTTTTCTCCGCCATAAGGGAGCTTGTTGAAGTAGTGAAGAAAACTCTCGAGCTAGGTGCTCGGGGAGTAGAGTAGGGCAAGAAAGGTGTCCTTGTAGCCGAACCACTATAAATCCCTCGTGTCTTGGTTTGATCTTTCCATCTCTTACTTATTTCCTTATTTATATCGTCATTACTTTCATACACATAGGCATATATAATTGTTAGTATTACTTAGAAGTTGATTTCACATAAAGATCATTTTAGAACTCCATTCATAAAAACTAAACCTTTACAACTAATCTAAAAAGGATATACATATAATTAATAATTTTGTTCAAGTATTTGTTTTCACAAAAACTTGAAGTTAAGTTTTTAAAGTAAATAAAGTTTTCAAAAGATATTTAAAACGACGTAAAACTATTCAACCCCCCTTCTAGTTTTCCACAACTACCTTTATACAGGGGTGGCAATTGAGTCGTGTCCGTGTCGACCCACTCGGGTTGGCGAGTTGGTAAAGCCTCAACCCAAACACGACCCATTTATTAATCGTGTCAATAACCTCAACCCTAACCCGCACACACCTAACATGTGTAACCCATTATGACCCGTGTAATCCGTTTAAATAAACTAGTTAAAAGGGTTAAGTATTTAATTAGTTTGAGGAAGGTGGTTTGTTAATGATCAATTTTAGGATTGGGTGAAATTTTAGAGTGAGATGGGCAAGACTCGAGTATATATAAGTAAATTCCCGCTCAAAGCCAAGACCCTATATTCCCGCTCAAAGAATAGAGGCCAGACTGCCAGAGGTCTAAGATAGTAGACTGACTAGACACTAAGTTCCCGCTCAAAGCCTTGACACTAAATTTCTCACTCAAAGTCTTAGATACTAAATTCCCGCTTATAGTTTTCCATATTTTAGGCTTCCAAAGGCCCATTCAAAAATGTTCATTTTTGACTTAATTTCCAAGTTTATTAAAGTTTTACTTTACAAAAGTTATATATTTTATTGATTAAAAGTTTATATATTTAAACGGGTTCACGAGTTGACCTGTTTAAAATTACTAAACCCATACACGACCCATTTATTAAACGGGTTAACCTGTTTTTGACCCAAACTTGTTTATCCTCGACCCAAACCCGTTTATCTTCGTGTCGTGTCCGTGTCGGTTAGCGTGTCGTGTCGAAAATTGCCACCCCTACCTTTATATATGTTCTTAGGTACGATTCAATTAAAAACTCAGTGAAGTTGGTCAAAAAAAATAATCTGACTCAAAAAGACAACTTTTTGTATGCTTAACGATTTTATCCCAAATTAGGACATAAATATATAAAGAACGACTTTTTATGATAATAAAATCACATAATTATACTTATTGGACTTAATTTTGTTATGATAATAGTCAATCAGGTATAAAATATCACTATTTTCATCAAAAACATGGTTTGACTTTCAGAAAAAGTCAGCTCTGTCAGCTGATGTTCCTAAGCTAACTTAACTTATAATCAGGTATGACTGGTTTTTCTAAAAAATACTGGAAGAAGTTGAAGGAACTTTCATGTGTTTTTTGTTCGACTAGTGATTTAGGTATGTTTGAGCTGTTAGATAACTCTAGTCAGCTTGAAGTTTTGTCTTTTAAGAAGTTATTTAACTATCCTGATGTCGAATTTCTGTTTATTAAACTTAGGAGGAGTGTTTTATTAAACGATTATTCATACCGTTGATTAGCGGTTTTAAGAATTTGAAAAGCTTGAAGCTGATATGCTGTAGTGGAAAGTGGGACAGGACATTAGAGATGATTCGAGATGATAACTGAGGTTCATTTGGGAAATGTTAATATGACTGGTGTTGGTGTTTTGCCGTTATCTAAATGTCGTGGTTTAAATGCTTTATGTATTGTTGATGCACAAATGTTGGATTGATTAGTGTTGCTGAGAATTGTAAGGGGTTAAAGAAGCTTTGTGTTGCTCATTGGGAAGCATAGTGTGGACCTTGAGGAGCTGGTTAATGAACTAAAATTTTAAACTAATATAGAATATTTTTAAACTAAATTTCACATTTTCTTTTAAGCATCGACACGTATCATTAATAAGAAAGCTTATGCGTCCAAATTTTATGCATTAGCAGTGTTAAGAGGCTTCTAACTTACTTACCATGTTACCAAAAATAGTATGCAACTTGAGTATCAAAATAAATATTCTTCTATCTGAAAAACAAGTTGAAGGACTACATATGCAATGTTCATCTATTTTAATAATTCTATGGTTAAGAGTGTGAAAAACAGAACTGAAAAAACATACCGTAGATATTAGCAATTTAGTACTAGTGATCTTGTTGACCCGGTTTTGACCCAGATAAGATCCGAGTCCATAAATAGACAATATGAAGCCCAATTTTCTAACAAAATCGATATGATAGGTAACCAAATTGTAAGCTACATGTTCAATATCATTAATGTAGGTCAACTATAATAGATGAAAGTCAATACTTTGACTCAAAAAGTCAAATGGCTTTGAGTTGATAAGATCAACCCACTATCTACAATACCTTTCTTTATGCATTTAAAAAACATGATCATCTCAAAACATTAAATCAAACTCCCACCATTTTCACAAAGAACAGACTTTGACTTTCTTAAAAAGTCCTTTATATGGAATTAACAAATACCCTAAGGATCAAATCTGTTAAATAAAGTAGTCCAACTTTTGAACATGGTTTTCTTCAATATAGCTTGGCTGTAACAAACATCGATACACCCCACCACACCCCACCAGATTACCGCTAAACATGAATGCAAGTTTCATGTGGTACTACACTGAAAGTAGTAATTTCCTTTTCTTTAACAACAAAGAAATAGATTTATTAGAACTAGCTAGGGGATACCAAAACATAGAAAATGAAAACAAAACCTGAAAAATTAACAGCAAAGTGCCAAGAAAATAATGAAATGGCTAAACAAACGAACTTTCAAAATTTACATAAAACAAGAAAACAAGAAAACAAAATTTGACAAATCAACAGCAAAGTGCTAAGATATGGAGCAAAAACAGAAATGAGGGCGTGCCCATTTACATAGATGGAATATCACAAATTCATTATAGGTAAGCAAAGCCCGGCACACGTATCCATGCCTTTGAGACCAAACTGATTTAAACATTCCACAGTAATGTCATTTTATTTGATAAGTTTGCGTTCATCTTGTGTTCCCAGCTTCAAACTCTATCCAAACATGGATTTTACCAAATCATTCTCTGATGATAACGTCTTATTCCTGGAACATTTAAGTAGCTTCTATTAATACAAGTAAACACTATAATATTAATTCTGTTACTGACATGGAATAAAAAAAACAGTGAATTTGATCAAAGTCAATAGTTTGACTCAAAAGTCAAATATCTTAATGGTTCACCACTTTGTCCCAATGTAGAAGAGTTTTATGTAAAACAAAACTTGTATATGATTTTAAATCACTTACAAAAATTTACTGAATATGATTATAACATGATTATCTTCAACATCATGTAAAATCCAATCATTTTCATCATGAAAACAGTTTGAATTTCTGAAGAAGTCAACTGTGTTATCTGAACTCCATGAGTTAACATATCTGTTATTATCTAACTTGAAAAATTTAAACTGCTTATACAAGTAAGTTACTTTGATAAGTACACCTTTGAAGTTAATAGCTATACCTTGATTTAACTATATACAGCTTGTATAGGAGACTTGAATCAGTTTTATTTACAGACCTGTGTGATGGCAAACATTGATTAAGCAGACAAAACCTATTATGCTGGAGATTAAGAATCGAGTTCAGTATGGCATATGAATAGAGCATGATAAAGCAAATAGCAAGACCAAAAAAGCATGTTACAATGATAAAATCATTTTATAAAAAAAAAATTGGCAATTTAAATATTGCTTTTATGGTCATCATTTCAGATTTTTGAAGTCTTGACGAACGGAATATAAATATATGTTGGATTCGCTATTTTGCCCAAACATACAACTTTAACCAACCCATATTTGTAAATTGCTATAACTACTATAAAAGAAGAAAGAATTGGAGTACGGTCAACTACAACTAATCTGTCTAGGCTGCATTTTGCTAAAAATGATACTCCATGATAGGTCATATTTGTCTTCAATATTGGAAGCAGGGTATAGCATGAGATTATGATTTATTTGTATATGTATCGCTGAGAATGAGCATGTGACGAGAGTGACGTTTACATGGGTTTATATGAAAGAGTAACATAATTACGCCTAACTATGGCTAACACGAAGGTAACACTACCAAAGTAATATGAAGCAGCTAGTAAAAGTTCTAATGATTTTGAACCTTTGGGTGAATTCTTATACCCTTTTTAACTGCTGTCACATGGAAAAAAAATAGCAGTGTCATCTTATTTGATTAAAAAAATCCCATGTTCCAGTTTTTAACCTTCTGTCCCAATTTGAATTTTCCAACATTATTCTGTAATGGAACTACTGAACATGTAAAATAGCTTCAATAAACATGATAAAACACTACTGGCAACCAATTCAAGTTGGAAAAATTACTGATGACTTTACACAGGGTGAGTTCCGTCTATTCACATACACAAATTAGCATGTAGGTTAAATCGTAAATCACCTTGTGTGCTGAATTGCTGATTGGTGATTGCTTCACGTTTATAAAACACATGTCAAGTACAGAAACATCAACCATTGTAAGATCAATTAAAACATACACATTTAAGTGGGGGTGTTTGATAACTATTTAATGGGATGATACAGCGTGAGTCACCTAGTCGGTCAGAAGGGACATTGTTTGATATGAAAAGTGATGACACTGAATGGCTCAAATGCCTTCTGAGTGGGCCAGCTCAAAAGATATGGTCTCCCATTCAGCATGAAATTTATATACGCAAATATGTTTTATTCTTTTAGCTGCACTTTAAAATGTCTAGCAATTTATTTGGTTTACTAACTTCCAACATCATTATAGGAAAGCATTGGTCAAACAACATGAAATGATACGATACTTTGATTAGTGCATACTATAAAAAAATGATCCTTATATATAAGTATAGAAATCAAGTGCCGAACTCAATTTATATGCATTTTGTTAGACGCATAAAATTGGATGCCGACGGAATTTTTATTTACATTTATAAATGTCGAACAACTTTTATTTTGTACTAAAAATATGTAGACCTCTCAACCTAAAAATGCTCTGTGGAAGACAGATTATGCCTGTACCTTCTATGTTTAACTCTTTCAAACCTTCTAAGCATCCAATATCCTCAGGCAATTCAACAACTTGAATACAACCGCGGAGACGTAAGATGTTTATACATTTCATCTTACAAATGCTGTTTGGAATATATTGTAAAAGCTTACAGTCTGTTAAGATTAGCGCCTTTAACGATTCTAACCGGCCAAGATCATCGGGTAACTTCTCAAGAAGTAAACATGACTTAAGTTTGAGGGATTTCAGATGTTTCAACATACAAATGCTATCTGGAAGATTTTTAATCTCTGTAGATGAAAAAGTCAGCACCTTTAGACATTCTAACCGATCAAGGTCCTTGGGTGCTTTTGAAATACTGCCTTCAAGTTTAAGCTTTCTTAAACATTGTAAACTATAAATACTACTTGAAAATCTCTCAAGATTGATACAAGCACACAGACCTATAGAAATTAGCCTTTCAAGATTTCCAAACGATGAAGCTCGATCTTCTTTATAATAACATTCAAACAGAAACTTTGGAGAATCATTGTCGGAGTGCAATGGGCAAACATCTGTGGGTTCTGCAATCAGACGTAACTCAGGTAAAGCCTCATCTTCAGAACATGTATCAGATAAAGCCTCATCTTCAGAATATTTATCAAACTCAAAAGACTTAAACCTCCCACATCCAATGGGAGCATTAATTTCTACCAAATCATAACAATTTTCAAGCTTTAAACATTGAAGATTTGGAGTCTGCCCAAGGTCGAAGGGTCTTCAACTTTGTATCACTGAAGACGATACATTCAAGTTTTAATCTCTCAGCACCCATTTGAAGTTCTACCAAATCTTTACAGCCTACGAGTGCTAGAATCTTAAGATTTGGATTATTCCCGAGGTGAAGGGTCTTCAACTTTGAATATATGAGGACGAGACATTCGAGCTTTGGACTTTCAACAGGCATTTGAAGTTCTACCAAATCATGACAGCTATTAAAATACCTTCCAAACTTACAAGGGTAGTTTCTGTCATAACAGAAACTATCCCTCTCTAACACTAACTTTGTTCCTCTTTTGTTGTTTTTGTATGTGCAGGGACTGGAGCTGTCAACTTCTCATTCTTTGGATCGTAAAGACCCACGCCTGATGAAGATAAAGCATTTCTCCCATCCTCTCTTGTCTTGGAGATGATGGGTGACTCACCTTTTGAAGATGCTGTCTCTCCTTGTTGCTTCCTATAAAAGCCTTGCGGAGAAGTAGGGTTAGTTAACCTTCTAAGTTAATCGAAGCCTAACTCCTAAAGAGTTGGCTAGTGTTCTTGTTGGTTCTTGCAAGACTGATCTCATAGATCAGCTTGGTGTATTGTTGTTATCATCCTGCTGTTTCAGGCTATTTTGTTCTTTAATCTGATTGACTCACTTTGGAGTTCAATATGTGTTTCTTGTAACTTGTATTGCAGCTGGTTATTATTATATTGAATCAACGGGAGGTTGGTTGGATTCATATCTAAGTGTTGTTACCATTTTTACATGGTATCAGAGCTACGACTCTATCGATTTGGTGATTTCAAGATCTAGGGTTTCTCAATCAATTTGGGGGTTTCTGAAATTGGTGACTACTCTGGGCTTATCATTGATAATTCAACGTTAATCGCTGGGTTAATTGCTGGTTGGAGTAAAATTGGAAGAATTAGGGTTTTGTCCTTGAAACCCTAATTTTTCTAATTTGGGCGTTTGTGACTCTTGAGGTCTCAGACGCTTATTGGGACCTATTTGCCTTATAATATCTCTTTTTAAGAGTATTGTGAGGTCCTTTTCCGCTATCTTCTTCTCAAAGCACTGTAAGTGACTCTTTCTTCCTTTAAGATTAACAAGGCTTTAGTTATTTGGGTGCAAACGGGTTCGGTTAACACCTTGACCCACCATCCTGAATGGTGTGGAAACCTGCTCTGGCCAACCCCAGTCCAATGACTGAGTCTTTGTCATATCTTGGGTGTGAGTTTCTTTGTTTTTGCTTAAATTGAAGTTTCATTGTCATTATTGCTCTTTATTTTTCTGCTTGCTATTTGTTTATGTGCTTGCTTTTCTGCTTGCTATTTGCTTTTTTGCTTGCTTGTTTGGTTTCTGTGTTCTATTATGGCTAATGAGGAGCTTATTAGCAGTCTTGACTTGGGTAATCCTCTGCACCTTCATTCTAATGACATTAGTTCTAGCTCTATTGTGTCTGTCAAACTTACTGGAACTGAGAACTATAGGGTTTGGTCTACTGCTATGACTCTTGCTATTAATACTAGAAATAAAATTGGCTTTATCAATGGAAAATGCCTTAAGGCCACTTATGCTAGTAGTAGTAGTCTGTCTAATCAATGGGATAGATGTAACTCTATTGTTCTGTCTTGGATTTTGAATTCTGTGTCTGAAGACTTATATCTGGGTCAAATAATTTCTGATAATGCTGCTGAAGTATGGGCTGAACTTAAAGAAACCTATGATAAACTTGATGGCTCCATTATTTTGAGTCTTATGCAAAAGATTAATAATTTTAAACAAGGGGACCTTACTGTTTCTGAGTATTATCATAAATTGAACTCTCTTTGGAGAGAATTTGACATTATGACCAAATTGCCTAAATGTACTTGTGCTGCTAGGGTAGATGTGTTAAAACACAATCAACTCATGAAACTTATGCAGTTTCTCACTGGTCTTAATGAAATGTATCAACCTATCAGGAGTAGCATTCTCTCCAGAGAATCTCTCCCTGATGTAAAAGACGCTTTTGTTGTTGTTTCCAGAGAAGAGTCTCACAGAGGCATTGCCTCTTCTTCTGCTGGTTCTGAATCTAAAAATCAAATTGGTAGTTTTGTTGCTAAAACTAATTGGTCTAATAATGGGAATAAAAACAAAAAGGGCTATGTTGCTGACAACAAGAAGTATGTGACCAATAGCAATAACAAAAATCCTAACTGGACTTGTACTCACTGTGGCAAAACTGGTCACACTAATGATAGATGTTATGAAGTTGTTGGGTACCCCATTTGGCATCCTGGTCATAAGAAAACCTCTTACAGTGCTAATTCTAGTTCTATGTCTTCTTCTATGGAAAATGGACCTAGTTCTATGACTTTTACCAATGACCAGATGATAAAACTGATGAGTCTTTTCAAAGACATGCCCTCTAGCAATGTGCAGGCCAACTTATTAGGTATGGCCAGCTTTTTAAACAACAACATCTTTTTTAATGTTAATTTTCACAAGTTTTATAATAACAACACCTCTGTGCTTCATGTTAGTTTTGGGTGGATTATTGATTTAGGGGCAAACCAACACATGACTGTTAATACTTTAAACATGTTTAACATTACTGATATTTTTGATCTAAATCTCACTGTGGGACATCCTAATGGTACTTTGGCTAAAATCATGTATATTGGAAATCTTAAACTTTCTGCCAATGTTACCTTGTATGATGTGTTGGTTGTCCCTGAGTACCGTGTTAGTATGTTATCTGTTCATAAACTTATCAAAGATAGTAGAATGCTTGTTGTTTTTGATGAATCTAAATGTTACATTCAGGACATGACCCAAAACAAACTCATGGGGACTGGGAGTGAAAATGGTGGTCTGTATTTGTTTGATTCTCCCTCTTGTGTTTCTATGGTAGGTAATCTTTCTGTTACTTGTCATGTTTCCAAGTCCTTATGGCATAACAGACTTGGTCATCCTTCTGACCAAGCTGTAAGCCTTCTTCAACCTGACCTTAAGTTCACTAAAGGGTCTCATGTGTCTCCTTGTGACATCTGTCACAAGGCCAAACAGACAAGAGAACCCTTTCCCTTAAGTGATCATAAGAGTTATGCTATTGGTGATCTTGTGCACATAGACCTTTGGGGGCCTTACAAGGTTACTAGCAGAGAAGGCTTTAGATACTTCTTGACCATTGTTGATGACTATACCAGGGCTGTGTGGATTTATATGGTTAAAACTAAAGATGAAGTGTATAATCTGTTTGTTAGCTATCTCAATCTGATTCACAATCAATTTAAATGCAGTATTAAAACTGTGAGATCTGAAAATGGTACTGAGTTTATAAATAACAAAATGAGTAACTTGTTTGACACCCTTGGTATTATTCATCAAACTTCCTGTGCTTACACCCCTCAGCAAAATGGGATTGCTGAGAGAAAGCACATGCATCTGCTCAATGTTGCTAGGAGTCTGTTGTTTCAAAGTGGTCTTCCTTTAAGTATGTGGCCTGAATGCATCATAACTGCTGCCTATTTAATTAACAGGTTGCCGTCTTCTGTTCTGAGTGAGAAATCTCCTTTTGAGCTTGTGTATGGTCAGAAACCAAGACTTTCTCATTTGAGAAGCTTTGGTTGTTTGTGTTTCTCTTCTGTTCTTAATAATTCGGATAAGTTTTCTGCTAGGTCTGAAAAGTGTGTTCTAATTGGCTTCTCTGGTACAAAAAAGGCTTACAAAGTTTATGGTATTGACTCTAAAATGGTTTTCTACTCTAGAGATGTTCAATTCTATGAAACTATTTTTCCTTTTAAAATGAAGTCTAAAGTTCAAACTGATAAGAACCCTGACTCTACTCTAAATGATCTGAATTTCTTTGATGAAGTGCATACTGACCATAATCCCAATGATGAACAGAGGGGGAAAATTCTTACACCCAATGATGATGGTGGTGCCCCTTCATGCCCTAGAAGTACAAATACTTCTATTGATGGTGAGACTGCTGGCACCGCAACATCTATGGGTGACAACACTCTATCTGAGGGAAATGTCCCTTCCAATCCAGAAAGTGCTCCACTTAATCCCACTCACAACATTAGTCCTGAGCAGCCTGCTCTTAGGAGATCCACTAGAAACACTAAGGCTCCTGCTAGATTTAATGACTATGTTGTTAATAGTAGTGTCAGATATGGTCTTGAGAAATATGTGTGTTACTCTAATCTGAGTCATGTTAATTATTGTTTCTCCACTACCTTAAATAAGTCTGTTGAACCCTCTTCTTATGATGAGGCTACTAAAAACATTAACTGGGTTCAAGCTATGAATAATGAAATCACTGCTTTAAAAGAGAACAATACTTGGACTGAATGTGAACTTCCTAAAGGAAGAAAACCTATTGGTAGCAAATGGTTATGGAAAATAAAATACAAATCCACAGGTGAAATTGATAAATACAAAGCCAGGCTTGTAGCCAAGGGCTTCAGCCAGAGGGAGGGATTTGATTATAATGAAATTTTTAGTCTTGTTGTTAAAATGTCCACAGTTAGATGTATGATCACTGTTGCTATGTGTAATAATTGGAGTCTTTTTCAATTAGATGTCAATAATGCTTTTCTCTATGGTGACTTAACTGAGGATGTTTACATGACTCTGCCTCCTGGCTTTGATAATCATAAGTCTAAAGTTGTGAAGTTGAATAAGTCTCTTTATGGTCTTAAACAAGCCCCTAGGCAGTGGAATGCCAAATTAACTCTTATTCTTAATGAACATGCCTTTGTGCAATCTAAGTATGACTATTCTCTGTTCACTAAGAAATCTGGGGATGTGTTTTTGGCCCTTCTTGTGTATGTTGATGACATTGTCATCACTGGGAACAATGTTGATGAAATTGAGAAATTCAAAGTTTTTCTGAAATCTAAATTCCAAATCAAAGACTTAGGAAAGTTAAAATACTTCCTTGGTATTGAAGTTTTGGAAAATGATAATGGTGTTTGTCTTAGTCAAAGAAAGTATTGCTTAGATCTGCTTCATGAATATGGTCTACTTGCTGCTAAACCTGTTGACACACCTTCGCCTGAAAACACCACCCTTAATCATATTGAATCTGTTGATGATAAAGCAATGAAAAACATTGGGAACTATCAAAAACTGGTTGGTAAGTTACTTTACTTAACTCACACTAGACCAGACATCTCTTATGCTGTTCATTGTCTAAGTCAGTATATGCATGCCCCTCTTGAGTCTCATTTGGATGCTGCATTAAGGGTTTTGAGGTTCTTGAAAGGCTCACCTGGTAATGGTGTGCAAATCAACAAAAATGGGAATCTTAAGCTTAAAGCTTATGCTGATTCTGACTGGGCAAGATGTCCTGTTACAAGGAAATCTGTATCTGGGTACTGTGTCTTTTTGGGTAACTCCTTGGTCACTTGGAAAAGCAAGAAACAATCTACTTTGTCTAAATCATCTGCTGAGGCAGAATACAGAAGCATGGCTTCTTGTACTTGTGAAGTCATCTGGTTAAATAATCTGCTTGGTGACATGGGTGTTAAAATTTCTTTACCTGTGGTGTTGTACTGTGACAACAGTTCAGCACTTCAAATTGCTGGAAACCTTGTCTTTCATGAAAAGACCAAGCACTTTGAGATTGATGTTCACCTTGTGAGAGAGAAAGTATCTGCTGGTGTTATTAAGACTGAGAAGATTCATACTTCTCAGCAAACTGCTGATATTTTGACAAAAGCTCTTGGTTGTAAAAGCCATAAGTTTTTGTGTGATAAACTGGGAATGATGGACATGTTTGGTGTGCAAGTTTGAGGGAGGGTGTTAAAATACCTTCCAAACTTACAAGGGTAGTTTCTGTCATAACAGAAACTATCCATCTCTAACACTAACTTTGTTCCTCTTTTGTTGTTTTTGTATGTGCAGGGACTGGAGCTGTCAACTTCTCATTCTTTGGATCTTAAAGACCCACGCCTGATGAAGATAAAGCATTTCTCCCATCCTCTCTTGTCTTGGAGATGATGGGTGACCTTTTGAAGATGCTATCTCTCTTTGTTGCTTCCTATAAAAGCCTTGCTGAGAAGTAGGGTTAGTTAACCTTCTAAGTTAATCGACGCCTAACTCCTAAAGAGTTGGCTAGTGTTCTTGTTGGTTCTTGCAAGACTGATCTCATAGATCAGCTTGGTGTTTAGTTGTTATCATCCTGCTGTTTCAGGCTTTGTTGTTCTTTAATCTGATTGACTCACTTTGGAGTTCAATCTGTGTTTCTTGTAACTTGTATTGCAACTGGTTATTAATAAATTGAATCAATGGGAGGTTGGTTGGATTCATATCCAAGTGTTGTTACCATTTTTACAACAGCCTTTGAGTTCTAGCATTATTAGATTCGGAGTATTCCCGAGGTTAAGGTTTTTCAACTTTGATTGAATGAGTTTGAGATATTCGAGCTTTGGATGATGATTAGCAGGCATTTGAAATTCTACCAAATCAGAACATCCGTCAATACTCAACTGCTCAAGATTTGGAGCCAACCTAAGGTCAAAGGTCCTCAACTTTGAATAGGAGATTATGAGGAACCTGAGCTTAGGAAGAACCTAACACAACGAGTAGAAAAAACAATTAATATTGGTGCAATGACAAACCAATAGATATATAGGATCATAATGAATCATGAAAAACAACAAATTAATTCTACCTTTTCTTCTCCATCTTCCCAAAGTTGAACAATATTGCCCCCAATTATGTCAAGTTGAACAAGATATTTTCCTTGAAATGTATTCGGTAAACTTGAAAAAGGAAAACCATACCATCTCATAAATCGTAAGGAATTTGGAAGGTATTCACTAACTTTATCAAATTGAACAACATTGCTCTTAGAATAATAATCCTTTAAGATATTTATGTAAATAAATCTAAGATCCTTCATTTTTGCTAGACCTTTTACTGCAATTTCAGCACTGAAACCCGGTGAATCAAAGTTTAGACATTTTGTTGCTTGGGTACCCCTGAAATCGAAAAAATAAAACCCATTAATTTTTGTCGGAACCCTAAATTTCAAAACGCCCAAAATCACTGAAAACATGATCAAATTAAGAGTGAATGAAGATGATATAAAGCGATTAGAATGAATTTTTGAATGATTATTAGAAAGAGAAACTGAATTTGGGGAAAACTTTAAGACAAAGAGGAAGACGAGAATTGTTACGTGTTTTTTTATTTGAAAATTGACACCAATTTTTATTTTGTCAAACATAGATAAACTAACGGAGTTAGAAATTTAGGACCGAACCCGCAATGAACGTTTCATTTTAGACCAAACATGAAACTTCTCAAACTATTGGACCAAAAATGAAATCCCAGCTTAATTCTTACCAGGTCATTAGTCAATATATACTCAATTTCCTCCTTAACCCACAATCGACTATGTCTTTGAGGTTCATCGGGGTGTGACCGACGAACAATATTCCTTCCCATCTCTTCTAAATGGTCATGCATCCCCAATCGCCCATCTTCATTATAAGTTATAAGAGATTTCTGCAGAAGAACTCTTAAACCATATATACCAAAAAATCCACGGCTTTCAAGCACTCTAATTGCATTTTCTTTGTACCAACCTTTTAGTATGCATGCAACATCCAAAAATATTTGTCTGCAATCCTCCTCCAGACCATTATAGCTTATTTCCAATACTTCCATAGTATCCTTAAGTGGAATTGTTTCTAGTCTTTTTATGGCATTTTTCCATTCAGACTCATCTAGATCACGAAGATGTGAACCCATAACTTTGATCGTTAAGGGAAGACCGTCAGCATATTGTAAAATTTTTCCTGATAACTCTTCGTACCCTTGAATCGGATTCTCTCTTCCAAACGCACACCTACTGAAGAGGCAATCCGCTTCCGCCTGAGATAACAAAGTCACATTATGAATCAATCCTACTCCGTGGGCTGCGAGTACTTGCTTATCTCTTGTTGTAATAATAATTCTACTTCCCGGCTTAAACCAATTAGAGTTACCGGCTAACGCCTCAAGCTGGTCTTTATGGTTGACGTCATCAAGAACAACAAGTACTTTTCCACCACCCATCGCTTTTTTCATCTTGTTCTTCCCGTCAAGAACACCACTTACGGTGACGCCTTGATCATTGGAAATATCTGAAAGTACTTGTTTCTGCAATGACTTTAAACCAAACAAAGATGTTGATTCTTCCCTTACATTTTCAACAAAGCTTTTACCTTCAAACTGAAAGGATATTTGATCAAAGACAGCCTTTGCTAAAGTTGTCTTCCCCGCACCACCCATCCCCCATATCCCTAGCATGCGAACATCATCAACATTAATTGCTAAAGATGAAACCACTTCCCTTATCCGTGTCCCCATGCCTACCAACTCTTCATCTAAAATGAAGTCAACGGAATGCAAATCTCGTGGAATGTCTTGAATAAATTTTTGTATGAATTTAGCTTCATGCCTGTATGTTAAAGATATATACAATTAGCTGTTTTGAAATTCTCAGATGAAAAGAATACTTAATTTCAGATTTATATCTATCACATAACTCACCCCAAAAAGAAACTAATGAAATTATATTGCAGATATATTAAGGAAGGAATTACCCATCAAGCATATCCTCCAATACCGAGCCAGCCAGACCTGCTGCTTCTTCCATAGCCTTTCTCCATTTTCCTGCAGCCTCCTTCTTTTCGTTTTCGGCAAAGGCATCTTTTACTGCCCCAATTTGTTTCCGGATTTCAGTGGGCTGCACATCATAGAAGATTGGGTAAGCAGTATGCTCGGTCATCTTCTGGCATTCCATAATTTTAACCAGCTCATCCAAGCACCAAGATGAAGAAGCATAGTTCTTAGAGAAAACAATGATATAGCATCTCGAGTCTTCAATAGACTTGATGAGTTGCTCATTGATCCTTTTCCCTTTCTCGATATTCTCGTCGTCCTTGTAAGTGACAACACCTTTCTGCTTAAGAGCGTAATAAAGATGATCAACAAAGTTCTTACGGGTGTCTTCACCTCTGAAACTTAAAAAAACATCATACTTGAAGCTCTTTTGAATGGAAGAAGATGAAGTAGACGCCATTCTGTTGTAGTTATTATCTAAGGATCTGTTGTTTAAGAGAATTATCTTAACTAGTTGAAAAGAAACTTGGATAAGATGATTAAGTGTATATTGAGAAGACAGACTCAATAACATAAGGCTATATTTGGTCAAGAAGGATAAGATTCATTTAAGAGATATAGCTAAACTCACATCAATCACTCGTTCTTTACTTTGACTTTAACATATATTTATTATCCCTGTTCTAAAATTACCTGTTCTAATAATGAATAAATAGACATTTTGACTAATCTTAGTGGATTGATTGATGGATCTTTGAACGAGTAAAATCAAATAATATAATTGACATCATAAATTCTTGTTCTAATCTTGCATTTTTATGATATAAATTTACAAAACTGACGAGCCCTTAAATTTTAAAAATATTTCACACACAACTTTAGAGCCTGCAAGTATAACTTTTAACAATTTTGACAAAGATAACTTTGTAATGAACTATATTCTCACGGGTCATCTTCTTGACCCGGTTTTGATCCAAAGTCATAAACAGATGAAATCAAGCTCCATTTTGTTGCAAAAATAGCAAATGTTACCTTTTATGTTTAATCATCAAATACACTGCTGATTTGCATAAATCGAGCTTCAAAACTAACAAATTTTAGGCTCAAACTCCATTCTACCAAAGTGATATCCAATTATAACTATATATAAGAGTTCTTAAAAAGCATCAAATTCTAAAACTAAACTCAGGTCTAAAATATGTTTATTAGTAAAAAAAAGGTCTGGACTACAACTTGAATTTTGGAAAGCTTCTGCTATATTCTATGTTTTCCATTAGCGAACTGCCTTTGAACATCCCAATCAGTTTCTTAGTATCTCAACATGAGTATATACCGATCTCACATTTCAGCCACACGAGCAACACTCATTTCTTCTTGGTGGAAGTTTTCTTCGCCTTTTTATTTTTAAATCCTCCACTCTCCTGTCAAAATAGCAGATATTCTTCAATGTTAATAGAAATCAGATTTGCTAAAGGACAAAAGCAACATAATTGAGCTCAGATCATATTTACACACAAAAGATTTTTAAACATAGAGTTATTTAATATAAAGCAAAACAAGGTAAAGAAGTTGGGAGATAAACATAATTGAGCAGAAGTACCTTTTTATAGTGAATGTAAGCAGCTTTGCCAGTCATTTCTTGCCCATTTTTACTTACATAAACCTAAAAGTACAAGAAACTTGTATTTATATCATACCACACAAAAAGAGATGCCGTCAAAAAGTAGGGGTACCAATTCCTAACACGAAACACGACCCAAAACCAACACAGAAATAAACCGGTTCGGGTCTGGTCTAACCAGTTTCCGGGCCGTGTGTGTTAAACAGGTTGACCAGCCAACCCACTTGGGACTTTTTTAATTTAGATAAATTATGTTTGTAGTGGGTTAAACGGGTTAAATTACTTAAATGGGTTGAACAAGTCGACCAATTTAGAAAAACGGGTTGAACAGGCGGTGTAACGGTGTTTGGGTTATATGTAAACAGGTTAGAATTGAAATAGCTGACCTAACTACATAAACATGTCATGCTCGGGTCAAGGTGTTTTGACATGCCAATCCGAACCAAAACCCGACCCGTATTTGGTTCTAACAGTTTATTGATATGAAATGGCTACAATAACAGAACAAGAACTTTCCAACTTACCCTCTTCCCATCGCCATTAGTGAACCAATGCCCCGTCCCTTGACCATCTGCTTGAACCCTTCTTTTGCCAGCATCTTTTGTGATCCCTTTCGCAGTATTGACTTTAGGATTCATGAAACCTTGTGATGTTTCTTGAGTCTTTGATCTTCTTGATTTTTTCCTTGTTGAGCTTGTCTCAGCTTTATTACTTCTAGCAGCCTGTTTAGTTTTGTCAGCGCTGCTAAATTGACCCCTAAAAACACAAGAAATACAACAACAAAAAATTATACTCCGTATTTGAAAAGAGTTATTTGCATATAACCCCTTAAAAGCTATCAATAATATAGCAGAACTAACTTACATGTAATCAATATTTGATGTACTGGGCTGATTAGACTCTCTATTTGCTGTGTTTAACGGGAAAAAGTTGCACAAACGAGTTCGCACAAGCTCTTGGACTCTCAAATCATTATGGAAAAAATACTGCTGAGCTGGCGGGCGAGGGTCACCCAAATCTATTACGCTGTCCATAACATGTCCCAAATCTATTTGCTGTGTTTACCTTTTTCTTTCATGGAACTAAAATATTCCTCACAGACCTCATCTAGCGCAGGTGTCGGGATATGGAACCTCTTCTCGTGTCTAAAATCTTCCCATAAATCTTTTCTGGCTGAAGTATCAAGTGATTTACTTAATTTTCTCGGCTGACGTAAACCTACACTTTTTGCCCTATCCAAATTAGATTCTGACTTGCTGCAGGTCTTGTTAGTAGCAACTTTACTGGTAGAAGGAATATCAGAATATGTTATACACAGATACTCGTCTAATTACCACAAAAGTAACAAATATGTTATTGTGTTTGTCTAAGGTTTTTAAATATAGTTTCTTTAAAAAAAATGAGACTTTTTTATTATATAATCCCCACACTAATAATTTTTAAAAACCCGTCCACAAACTCTATTAGTTTAGAGTTTAAAAAATGAGACACAATATTATGTAGGGGGACTTTCATTTCAGAACCATCTTATCTGCGAGAACTGACAGAACCACCAAAAACATACATGCACGTCTTTTAAAATAAAATAAAAATACACGCAAATCATCAATAATCGTAAGTATCCGCCTATGTTCTTCAATATCATCATGAACTCATCATTTTTTTCACAAAAACCTTACACACGGCCGCAATATTGTCGTTGCACGCCTTATAAAAACATACATGCACACCTTCAAAGAAAAATTTTATATTTCCAATTTCTTATCAAATTCTTTAGAACAATCATGTTTTTTTTTAAGCATATATGTTGTTTTTAGAACATATGTGCAAAAATACAATAATTGAAGGCGTGCATGTATGTTTTTTGTGGTTCTGTCAGTTCTCGCAGATAAGATGGTTCTGAAATGAAAGTCCCACATATTATGTAATCCCCCACACTAATAATTTTTAAAAAAATGAGACACAACATTAGAATTTTTTTTCTTTATTTTGTTAGTTCATAGTTATGAAAATAAATAACCACATAACTATGAAAGTTTACCGCTATAAAATCCGGTTGTATTCACATATATTCGTCTATATATCTAACTTGACACTACTTTTTATAAAACTTGTGGACAAAGTGCAAATAAATAAATAGTGAGAATTTCTTAACCACCAAAAAACATACATGCACGCCTTTAATAATTGCATTTTTGCACATATGTTCTAAAAACAACATATATGTTTTTTTTTTTTTTAAATATGGTTGTTCTAAAGAATTTGATAAGAAAAATTGGAAATACAAAATTTTTCTTTCAAGGTGTGCATGTATGTACTTATAAGGCGTGCAATGACAATATTGCGGCCGTGTGTAAAGTTTTTGTGAAAAAAGAGGATGAGTTCATGATGATATTGAAGAACATAGTTGGATACTTACGATTATTAATGATGTGCATGTATTTTTATTTTATTTTTAAAGGCGTGCATGTATGTTTTTGGTGGTTCTGTCAGTTCTCGCAGATAAGATGTTTCTCGCAAGAAAGTCTCCCTAAATAAATAAACCTCATTTTAGTAAAAACCTTCTGTCAGTTCTCGCAGATCAGGTATGGCTGTTTTTCATGTGTTTATCTCGACCTTTCAATTTTCACTCACTCAACTCGTTTCCGTAACGACTATACATCATTTATTAGCATTAACGATAATGATATGATCCTTATCACATCCATGTGTACTAATATCACGCGCCTCAAACTCCGCGTGTGCCGTCAATTAATTGATTCAGGTATGACTGTTTTAACTAAAAATTGAAGGAATTTTCTTGTGTTTATTGTCCGTTTAGTGATTAAGGTTTGATTGAGTTGTTAGATAACTCTAATCAGCTTGAGGTTATTTAACTATCCTGACGCTGAATTTTCCGTTTATTAAACTTAGGAGGAGTGTTTTTAATGAACGATTATTCATACCGGTTCTAAATGTCGTGATTTAAATGCTTTACGTATTGTTGATGCACGAATGTTGGATTGATTAGTGTGAACCTTTGAGGTAAAGGGTTTATACCCGGTAAATATATAAAAAATAATAAAATGAGAACCGTACATGAAAGAGTGGGATGAACCACTCTTAAAATAAAAACAATTGTCTTAAAATAAAAACTAGATGCAAGTTTTAACCTTATCATGTCAACTATGATGCTCGTAACTTGCTCGGTTTTCCTCTCACTTTCACCATGTATCCTATTATTCCTCTCTTGCCACACATAATATGACGTAGCAGCCACGACTAATCGTCCAACAATACTTGTCGCATTATTTTGAATGTACAGAGGTAACAACCAGCCCATAATGTCATCCCACATTGGCGAAATAGTCGGGAGATCCGCAACTTTTATCACTTGCTTCCATACTTCAGATGAATAGGGACATTCGAAGAACAAATGTACACGCGTGTCAGGTTGGATTTTACATATATGGAATATCACAACATCATTGTAGCTAGGTAAGCAAAGCCCGACAACCACATCCATGCCTTTGAGACCAAACTGAATTAAACATTCCAAAGTGATGTCGTTTAATTTTATTTGATAAGTTCACGTTCATCTCGTGTTCCTAGCCTCTGATGATAACGTCTTATTCCTGGAACATTTTAAGCAGCTTCTATCAATACCAGTAAACGCTATCATATTTGTTCTGTTATTGACTTGGATAGAAAAAACAGTGAATTTGAAGAAAGTCAATAATTTGACTCAAAAGTCAAATATTTTAATGGTTCACCATTTTGTCCCAATGAAGAAGATTTTTATGTAAAACAAAACTTGTATATAATATTAAATCACTTAAAAAACTTTACTGAATATGATTATAACACGATTATCTCCAACATCATGTAAACTCCAATCATGAACACAGTTGACTTTCTGAAGAAGTCAACTGTGTTATCTGAACTCATATTTGTTACTTTACTCGGTACACTTCTAAAGTTAATAATTATACCTTGATTTAACTGTATATAGCTTGTATTGGAGACTTGAATCATCAGTCCCTCCTCCTTGTACTTTGATTTGAAGGCCTGAGTAATGGCAAGGATTGATTAAGCCAAGACAAAACCTTTTAGTCTGAAGGTACTAGTATTTGATAAGCAGAAGATTATCAAGTAAAACTGTTTATTGACTACTTTGACCTTTTAAAGTACTCGACCTGCAGTACCAAATTATTGTTCTTACATGAATGTATTTGAAAAGTTTTCAGAAAGATAAATGAAAAATGCAAGTTCAAAGTTCAAACAAGACAAAACCACCTCTTTAAGTTCAAATAAGATGAATCGGTTCACAAATGAATAAAAAGTATTCTGGTTAAAGTAGTCGAGGAAGAATCAGTTATATGAATAAAAAGTATTCTGTTCGGAAATTAATCACCTTTGTGTGCTGATTGCTTCCCAGTTAACTGTATACAACTTGTATACAATTGAAGCTGCCATGCAAAGTCAAACTGTCTTCTCTGGATGATTGGTTGTAGGCGAAAGATACGTATGTTGATGTTGGGAATACTGTTCTAAAACCATACGACTGAAGCTGCCATGTAAAGCCATTGATACGCAGACGTTTCAACTGAAAAATGCTCTGTGGAAGATGACTTATGCCCGTACCTTCTATATTTAGCTCTTCTAACTGTATTAAACTTCCAATTTCCTCAGGCAGCTTTTCAACTAGAAAACAGTAGGGGAGATGGAAATATTTCAGACTTTTCATCTGACAGATGCTGTTTGGAATATCTCGTAAAACTATACACTCTGTTAGGTCTAGTTCCTCTAAACACTGTAATCGGCCAAGATCCTCCGGTAATTTCTCAAGATGCCAACAAGATTTGATTTTAAAAGATTTGAGATGTTTCAACTTACAAAGGCTATCTGGAAGACGGGTTATGCCTGTACCTTCTATGTTTAACTCTTTCAAACCTTCTAAGCATCCAATATCCTCACGGAGTTCAAAACTGTTTATACATTTCATCTTACAAATGTTGTTTGGAATATCTCGTAAATGGTTACAATCCGTTATGATTAGCGTCTCTAAAGATTTTATTCGGCCAAGATCATCTGGTAACTTCTCAAGATGCAAACATGATTTAAGTTCGAGAGATTTGAGATGTTTCAACTTACAAATGCTATCTCGAAGATTTCTGATATTTGTAGATGAAAAAATTAGCTCCTCTAGACATTCTAACTGGTCAAGGTCCCGGGGTACCTCTGGAATACTGCCTTCAAGTGTAAGCTTTCTTAAACTTCGTAAACTACAAATACTTCTTGAAATATTCTCAAGGTTTGTACAAGCACATAGACCCATCGAAATAAGCCTTTCAAGATTTTCAAACAATGAATTTGGATCTTCTTTATAATAACATTCAAACCGAAACTTTGGAAAACTATTGTCGGGGTGCAGTAGGCATACATCTGTGGTTTCTGCAATCAGATGTAACTCAGATAAAAAACCAGCCTCAGGTGGTTGAAACCATTTGTATTTTTCAAACACAAAAGACTTAAACCTCCCACAACTTAAGTCTAAGAAGGCAAGGTTTCTCAGACATCCAACCGGAGCATTAATTTCTTCCAAATCATAACAATTTTCAAGATTTAACCTTTTGAGATTTGGAGTCAGCCCAAGGGCAAGGGTCCTCAACTTTGAATGACTGAGGTTGAGCTCTTAGAGCTTTAGACTTTCGGCAGGCATTTGAAGTTCCACCAAATCATTACAGCCTTTGAGTACTAGCGTCTCAAGATTCGGAGTACTCCCGAGGTGAAGGGTCTTCACCTTTGAATGACTGAGTTCGAAATATTGGAGCTTTGGACTTTCAGCAGGCATTTGAAGTTCTACCCCATCATTACTCTCTTCTAGTGTAAGCCTCTCAAGATTCGGAGTACTCCTGAGGTGAAGGCAGTGTAGCACCGAAACGGGAACGGCAAAGGGATACGGGGACGATACGGGCACGGGAAACGGCAAAAATCAAAAATTCAAGATACAGGAACAGCATAGATACGGCAATAAAAAAATATAAAAAAATTAAAAATATATTAAAGAAAATCCAAAATAGATATATGTTGATGTAAATTGTAAACTCCAAAAATACTAGATCTTCCAAAGGTAATTAATTATCAATAATCATATCATTTTCAAATTCCGGTTCATCTTGAGAAGCCATAATAGAAATTCGATAGAGATGATCAGAGAGTATGTATATAATCGTATATGTATATGCCGAGTGGCGGAGCCAAGAATATAAGAGATGGGGGCAAAAAAATTATTTTCGCAAAAGCCGAGTAAAAAAAAAAATCAGCAACAAAATACCATATAATTTGAAAATAAATTAAGGAAATAAAAGTTTGTAATAAGACTAAACCAACTTATATTAAGGAAAAAAAACTAAAAAAGTAAAGGTGTGTTAAAAATAAGTACTTTCTCAGTTTCCCATCATCACATACTATTGTAAGTGCACATTTTCCCACTGACACACTCCACCATATCATACATACTTTTCCATTTTACATTTCCCAAGTCATCTTCTTCAAAACAAAGTATTATGTCTTCATTCTTCCATATTTTCCGACCAAACAAAACATATCTTCGCATTAAAAGAGCCCTTTGATTGTTAACTTCTTGGAAACCCATTAAAACCCAAAAGAAACGGCTTGGAAACTTCTTGGAAATCCAGAAACGGCTAGGGATACGGCGTGGAAATCCAGAAACGGCTAGGGATACGTCGTGGAAACGTTTCGGGGGCGTTTCGGCGGCGTTTCCGTTCCCACCCCGTTCCCAAACGGGCACGCGGGCCTAATAGGCGTTTCGGTGCATCAGTGGGTGAAGGGTCTTCAACTTTGAATGATTGAGGGTAAGATATTTGACCTTTAGACTACCATCAGGCATTTTAAGCTCTATCAAGTCATTACAGCCTTCGAGTATTAGCGTCTCAAGATTCGGAGTACTCCCGAGGTGAAGGGTCTTCAACTTTGAATGACTGAGTTCGAAAAATTGGAGCTTTAGACTATCATCAAGCATTTTAAGCTCTACCAAGTCATTAATTTCATGTTAAAAACGGCTCGTGATGCCACTGTTGGATTTTAATAACATGACAAGATCATAAATTAAACACATAATTATCATACACATGCGGAAGCGTAGGATCAATTTAACACATAAAGAATTAACCGAATAATAAAGTAAACGTACATTTGATTCTAGCAAAACAATAATCAACTTCAATAATTCTTCAATCAAGATCAAGAATTGGATTAACGAATTACCCCTTACCGTTTTGTAATTCAATCCAAGATATTAACTATAATGAGTTAATACCACTTTCTTGTACACACGTACTATAACCGAATTAACGTGATTGCTAGATCAAGAAAACACAAAGTTTGTTTTATTAAAACAAACCGATCGACCCTATTAGGGTGTTTGTTCGATCGGCCTAAGCAAGAAAAAGAGAAGAGAAAGCTTAGCGTTGTAGTAAGTGCACAAGAGGTATAGAACCAATAACCCTAAGCCTTGTATATATAGCATGACTATCTTGGAGAACAAGTTGGAGTGGGATTGGGTTTCAACCCAACCCAACCGATCGGCCTAAGGGATCCTTAGGGATTCCGGAAGCTTCTTGTTCCTCTAATTTCATCTATAGTCCTTCTATTAATCTTTAACGGTCGTTAGTCAATTGTCGTTAACTACTTAACGTCCGTTAGTTGTTATTTTGTGTTTTAATAATTAAATATATAATGTTTTATATATTAATTATTATCCATTAATTCTTCATACGTAAAGTGTGCAATCTCGTGTTCTCGAGTTCGATTCCAGACATATACATATTAATATTTGTCCACAAAACTAACAATAGTTCTATGGTTAAAAGTGTTGAAAACAAAACTGTAAAAACATACTGTAGATATTAGCAATTTAGTACTAGTGATCTTGTTGACCCCGTTTTGACCAGATAAGATCCAAGTCCATAAACAGACAATATGAAGCCCAATTTTCCAACAAATCGAGAAGATAGGTAACCAAATTGTAAGCTACATGTTCAATATCATTAACAACTCTCAGATATGTTCATTAATACAGGTCAACTATAATAGATGAAAGTCAATACTTTGACTCAAAAAGTCAAATGGCTTTGATTTTGATCCACTGTTTTCAATACCTTTATTTATGAATTTAAAAAACATGATTATCACAAACATTAAGTCAAACTCTCACCATTTTCACTAAGAATAGAGTATCACTTTCTTAGAAAGTCATTTATATGGAATTAACAAATATCCTACTTAAAGATTAAATCTGTTCAAAAAAGTAGTCCAACTTTTGAATAAGCTTTTCTTCACTATAGTGATATAGTCCATCTGCGGTAAACATCCATACACCCTGACAAATTACCGCTAAACATGAAGGCATGCAAGTTTCACGTGGTACCATGCAGAAAGAAGTAATGTCCTTTTCTTTAACAACAAAGAAATAGATTTATTAAAACTAGCTAGGAGATACCAAAACGTAAAAAAAAAAAAAAAAAAAAAAAAAAAAAAAAAAAAAAAAAAAAAAAAAAAAATGACAAATCAACAGCAAAGTGCCGAGAAAACAAGGAAATGGCTAACCAAACGGAACCTAAGAGGCTAAGATATGGTGCATAAACAGAAATGAGGGCGTGCACATTTACATATATGGAATATCACAACATCATTATAGCTAGGTAAGCAAAGCCCGACAGCCACATCCATGCCTTTGAGACCAAAGTGATTTAAACATTCCACAGTAATGTCGTTTTATTTGATTAGTTCATCTCGTGTTCCCAGCTTCAAACTCTGTCCAAACATGGACTTTACAAAATCATTCTCTGATGATAATATCTTATTCCTGGAACATTTTAGGTAGCTTCTGTTATTGACTTGGATAACAAAAACTCAGTGAAGAGTAAACTGCAAAATACGTCCATGTGGTTTACACCTTTTGCCACTTTACATCCCTGTCAGAAAGTATTGGCAAGATACATCACTCGTTAGGCAAACGTTTGCCACATTACATCCTTAGTCCCTACCTTCGTTAGTGTTTAGTCCTAACTAACGTTAAGTGGGAAAAATGAGGGGTATTAATGTCTTTTCGCTCTTCCCTCTTCCCATCTACCCTATCCCTCTTTCCCTCTTCTTTTATGGGGATTCAACTACTCTGCCATAAGAAAATAACACATCTCAAGAAAATCTACTTCTCTCTCTCAAAAAAAAAAAAAAAAAAAAAAAAAAACGATTCATTCCCTAAAAAAACTCTTCAATCAGTGATAACCTTCAAGTTTTTTGTGATGGTGGTCTGTGAGTGGCACATTCGTGATTATTATGACGAAGTTAATGAAGCACAAGCTTATCGTAAGTTCCAATATTGTTAACCTTAAAGCTTGTTTGAATCTTGTTTCAATTTGTTGTACAACTTATTATTGTTATGGAACCCTAATTTTGGAACTCTAATTTTGAAACCCTAATTTTGTTTTGAACAATTGGAACAGGTAATTTCCCCAACTATTTCGGCTTGAAGATTCATCATGGGGGCTTTTTCAGTGATACACCCAACAGAAAATACAAGAATGGCAAGTTTAACTATATTGACCAGGTTGATGTTGATTTGTTTTCAGTTATTGAGCTAAACGAAATGGTTCAAAAGATAGGTTATAAAAGGAGTAAGCTGATGTACTATCATTTCAAAATTCCAAATAGCAATTTAGATAATGGGTTGCAAGCATTAGGAAATGATCAAGATGTTTTGAACTTGCTTAAATATACAGAAAAGTACAAGTTAATAGAGGTTTACATTGAGGATGACAGTACAGATTTGGAGACTTATATGAAATCCCCTAGATCATTAGTAATTGAGGAACTGGCAGATGAACCAAAGACAGACTTAGTTAAGAAAAGGGCTCCTAAGAAGAGAAATAGGTTACCATTGCTACTTACTATGGAAGATGGGAGTGATGAGGAGGATAATGATGTAGGCAATGCTAATGTAATTGGGCAGGGTAGTGATGTAGGAAATGATAATGTAATTGGGCAGGGTAGTGATGTTGGCAGTTATATGTTAAGGCAGGCAATGAATGAAGATTTTGATCCCTTTTTTGGTGAACCAAATGGCCCCAACACATCCCCCACTACATCCCCCATTAGGAATGACAATTATGTGGAGATGGAAGTTAGTAGTGAGTATGATAGTGACAGTGATATGGAAGTTAGTAGTGAGTATGATAATGACAGTGATGAGAATGATAGTGACTTTATAGATGATGAGCATGTATTGAATGAAGTAGATGTTGACATGAAAGCTTTTTATGAACATATAGACAAAGAGGTTGAATGGATTGGATGCAGTAATGGGAATGTTGCAATTCCTGTTGAGCACAATGTTGAAGAAGGTTATTATCTTGATGATTTTGATAGTGCTAGTGATACAGAATTAGAGGGTGCAAGAAACAAAGCTTTGAGAAACTTAAGGAAAGAACATGAGAAACCAGGCTGTGTGGACAACATTGAACCTTTTTATGTGGGTAAGGAGTTTCCTGAGAAATATAGTATTAGAAATTTGGTTTATGCTCATGCTGTGGCAACAAGAAGACAGTTGTATATATGGAAGAATGACAAGGAGAGAATTAGGGTTGTCTGTAGAGGTAAATGTCCTGTATTTAATCACCCTGATGATGGGCCAAGTCAATCAACAGTAAATGGGCCAAGTGATACATCTTGTTTGAAAAATGTTGGAGGTAAATGGGTTAAGCAAAGTCCAAAGAAAAAATGGTCCACTAGGGCAACTGCACATGGGGAGACTTTAATAAAGTAGGTGTGAAAAAAGGAAAGACTATTAAGGTGGGAGGCACAAAAGGACAATAAAAATATGAAGACATCACATGTCCATGGGTACTGCACATATCTAAAGGCAAAGATCAAGAAACTTAGAGAGTGAAAACATAGAAAGATGAGCATGATTGTCTCCAAACAAGAAATGTCAACATGCTCTCAAATTCATTCTTGATTAAAGATATTGAAGATACTATTAAACCAAATCCAGAGGTGCCAATTAGAGCTCTTAAAGACCAGTTACAAAAGAAGTATAGGTTGGGGATTTCAGACAACAAGCTCTATAGGGAAAAAGCCAAAGCAACAATGAAGGTTAAGGGAGATTACACTGAGCAGTATGCAATTTTAAGGGACTATGTGTTGGAGTTGCAGAGGACTAATCCTGACACAACAGTCAAGCTAGTTGTTGAAAGATGTCATGATCCTTCTGAACCTACTAGGCAATTTAGAAGGATTTACATATGCTTAGGAGCTCTAAAGAAGGGGTTTAAAGCAGGAAAGAGAGACTTATTAGGTCTTGATGGGTGTTTCATGAAAGGGATGTACCCAGGGCAACTACTAACTGCTGTTGGTGTTGATCCAAACCATGGGACATACCCACTAGCATATGCTATAGTAGAAGCTGAGACATTGAATTCATGGTCATGGTTTCTTACAGCTTTAGGAGATGATCTAGATCTGACAAGGGAATCAAGCTTTACATTTAAGAAGAAGCAAGCTTTTATACGGTAATTACTTAACTATTTTACTTGACAGCAATTACTTAATAGTATTACTTAATGTGTTAAGGTACTTAGTATTTCTACCATGTTTTGTGTTAAGGTATTGTGGAATGGTGAAAATTAATATCAAGTTATGGGTCCATGGGATGACCAGGTAGTAGTGGATATTAAGCAGAAAAGTTGCAGCTGTAGAAAGTGGGAATTAACTGGCATGCCTTGCAAGCATGCTGTGGCAGCATTATGGGACAGAGTTGGACACAAAGATGATGTTGGCATACCAGAAAGTTTGGTCCATCCATCTTATTGGCTTGCTACATGGAAAAAGGTTTACAGTTACAAGCTCTATTGTTTAAATGGCCCACACCTTTGGAAGAAACATCCTTGTCCTAATACTCTTATTCCACCAAAGCATCACACACAAATAGGAAGGCTACCCAAAAAAAGGAAGAAGTTTGTTGATGAGTTGTCTAGCCAGAAAATGACTAGTGGTGGGAAACTGTCTAGGGTTGGCAAGACAGTGACTTGTGATAATTGCAAGACTCTTGGTCATAATAAAAGATCATGTAAGGTTGGTGTTGGAGGGTCTCAACCCTCCCAACCTTCTGCTGCAACACCAACAGCATCAAAGCAGTCTGCTGCACCACCAAGAGCATCACAGAGGTCTGCTGCAACACCAAGAGCATCACAGAGGTCTGCAAGTACTCCAACTAGAGCATCACAGAGGTCTGCTGCAACTACTCCAACAAGAGCATCACAAAGGTTGGCAAAGTCCAAGGGAAAAGAGAAAATGGTTTAAGTGTTATGGGTATTTTCAAAACAATGTTCTAAATATGTAATTTTTAAGTGGTTATTTTGAAACACTGACTTAGTTTAGCCACTATGGCACAATGCAGTTATTTTGGGAATTTGCAGTCCGGAAATTGCAGTCCATTGTTTAAGTGTTATGCACTTTGTTTGTGCAGTTTAAGTGTAATGCAGTTTGGTTTAAGTGTTATGCAGTTTACTTTGTCCAGTTTAAGGTTATTGCAGATAACTCTTGATGTTCATATTTGTTGCATTTTACTTAAGTGTTATGCAGTTTACTTTGTCCAGTTTGGTTTAACTTTGTCCAGTTTACTCTTATTACAGTTTACTCATGAAACATAAACATTACATTAATTGATGTTCCAGAATATTACATTCATGATAAACCACAAACAGTTTACTTTAACCATCTTTCTAACCCATACATTTCTAAGCCAAACCTTACTTCTTAACCACAAAAGCTTACTTCTAACCCATACTTCAATTCATAACAACATACAAACTAAACAAACACCAACTAAAAGCTAATAAGAACTTCAATTTGCGAGCTTGATTTGCATTTTCCCTTGCTGAAGCTCGAAGGTTGTTCATGTTATTCAAAAGTCCAGGAATGATCTACATGGCTCTTGCACACAGTTGTGGTTCAGCCCACCCAAAATAACCACAGTTTTGTACCTAAAATATCAACACTTAGCATTAACTAAACACATTACAAAATCAAGGGAATCAAGACATAATGAAGAACACTTTCAGTCCTGGCACAACAATAAAAACGACGACCGGGATTTGCTTGTGTCCATGAAGTACGAATTATTGCTGGAGTGCCACAAAAACAATTTCTTGCTTCCATTATTAGAGATTCTTTAATTAGGGTTTTTTTGGATTTGGGGATTTTTACTGTGGTGATAAGTGAGTGTAAAAGTGGGTGGTGATTAAAACAAGTGAGGGTATAAGACTATTTAAAGAGGGATAGGGTAGATGGGAAGCGAAAAGACATTAATACCCCTCATTTTTCCCACTTAACGTCAGTTAGGACTAAACACTAACGAAGGTAGGGACTAAGGATGTAATGTGGCAAACGTTTGCCTAACGAGTGATGTATCTTGCCAATAGTTTCTGACAGGGATGTAAAGTGGCAAAAGGTGTAAACCACAAGGATGTATTTTGCAGTTTACTCCTCAGTGAATTTGATGAAAGTCAATAGTTTGACTCAAAAGTCAAATATTTTAATGGTTCACCATTTCTCCCAATGTAGATGATATTTATGCAAATCAAAACTTGTATATGATTTTAAATCACTTACAAAACTTTGTTGAATTTTATTATAACATGATTATCTCCAATATCATGTAAAATCCAATCATTTTCATCATGAACACAGTTGACTTTCTGAAGAAGTCAACTGTGTTATCTGAACTCCATGAGTTAACTTTTCTAACTTCAAAAATTTAAACTGCTTATAAAAAGTAGTTTAACTTTACTCAGTACACTTCTAAAGTTAATAACTATACCTTGATTTAACTGTATACAACTTGTATAGGAGACTTGAATCAGTAGTCCCGCCTCCTTGTACTTTTATTTACAGACCTGTGTGATGGCAAACATTGATTAAGTCGAGACAAAACCTATTATGCTGGAGATTAAGAATCGAGTTCAGTATGGCATATGAATAGAGCATGATAAAGCAAATAGCAAGACCAAAAAAGCATGTTACAATGATAAAATCATTTTATAAGAAAAAAAATGGCAATTTAAATATTGCTTTTATGGTCATCATTTCAGATTCTTGAAGTCTTGACGAACGGAATATAAATATATGTTGGAAAACATGAAGCCTAACTTGATTCAACTAACAAATGTTATATTCGCTATTTTGCCCAAACATACAACTTTACCCAACCCATATTTGTAAATAGCTATAACTACTATAAAAGAAGAAAGAATTGGAGTACGGTCAACTACAACTAATCTGTCTAGGCTGCATTTTGCTAAAAATGATACCCCATTATAGGTCATATTTGTCTTCAATATTGGAAGCAGGGTATAGCATGAGATTATGATTTATTTGTATATGTATCGCTGAGAGAGTAACATAATTACGCCTAACTATGGCTAACACGAAGGTAACACTACCAAAGTAATATGAAGCAGCTAGTAAAAGTTCTAATGATTTTGAACCTTTAGGTGAATTCTTATACCCTTTTTAACTGCTGTCACATGGAAAAAAAATAGCAGTGTCATCTTATTTGATTAAAAAATCCCATGTTCCAGTATTTAACCTTCTGTCCCAATTTGAATTTTCCAACATTATTCTGTAATGGAACTACTGAACATATAAAATAGCTTCATTAAACATGATAAAACACTACTGGCAACCAATTCAAGTTGGAAAAATTACTGATGACTTTACACAGGGTGAGTTCCGTCTATTCACATACACAAATTAGCATGTAGGTTAAATCGTAAATCACCTTGTGTGCTGAATTGCTGATTGGTGATTGCTTCACGTTTATAAAACACATGTCAGGTACAGAAACATCAATCATTGTAAGATCAACTAGATATAATGCCCGCGCACCGCGCGGATTTTTTCTAATCATTTAAATAAATTATTTTATTTTTAATTTCGGGTTTTAATTATTATAACAGGACCTTCAAAACCATTGTACTTTGATTGAGGTATTGAATTATGGTTATTTACGAATGTAGTGGGTTTTAATATTAATTAGATTTGGAGGAGATGTTCTTGCGTCAATGATTGTGCGTGAATGAATGATTAGAGATCGAGTTTGATTGATGGAGGAGGAATTTGAGAATGTTGGGACTTCAAATATTTAGTTGGAATGATACTGAATTTTAAGTTTCAGCCCAAATCTTTGAAAAACTTGCTCCACCGTTTTCAAGTTTTAATTTTTTATATTTTGACACATAGATTTTTGTAAGTTTTTATTGAATAATTACAAATCACATTCTTTTTTTTGTAGAATATGGATAAATTTAGAAGTATTTAGGCTTTTCTTATTTAATATTTATAAAAATAATAATAATAATAATTTGATTATTACTTAATAAGGTATGATTTGATTTTTTTGAAATGTAAAAGTCCCCACTAGGGGTTTTGTTTTATTATATAAAAGATTAAAACATACACATTTAAGTGGGGGTGTTTGATAACTATTTAATGGGATGATACAGCGTGAGCCACCTAGTCGGTCAGAAGGGACATTGTTAGATATGAAAAGTGATGACACTGAATGGCTCAAATGCCTTCTGAGTGGGCCAGCTCAAAAGATATGGTCTCCCATTCAGCATGAAATTTATATACGCAAATATGTTTTATTCTTTTAGCTGCACTTTAAAATGTCTAGCAATTTATTTGGTTTACTAACCTCCAACATTATTATAGGAAAGCATTGGTCAAACAACATGAAATGATACGATACTTTGATTAGTGCATACTATAAAAAAATGATCCTTATATATAAGTATAGAAATCAAGTGCCGAACTCGATTTATATGCATTTCGTTAGACGCATAAAATTGGATGCCGACGGAATTTTTATTTACATTTATAAATGTCGAACAACTTTTATTTTGTACTACTTATATTATATGTATGTATGTTATATCTAATAACGTATATACAATCCTACACACTTTTTAAATGTGCGTAAAAAATGTGAGAAAACGAGATATCTGCAGTACTAAATCATATAAAAATACAACATTAACTTTAATAAACTAGGATCATTCTCTCTTAAAAACAACTATCAAACAATAGTTTTCAATGAGAACAACAATCATTCAGCAATTTTGTATCATTAAGCATCTTGATTCATTCGGCGCTAAATCATAATGGTTTACAAAAAACACATAAAGTACCTGTTAATATACTTGTAGTTATTTGTGTGTTCTTTGTGCATTGTGCCTGTGTTTGGGACTGCTGTTGATATCTGATTATTATGGTTTTAAACAACAAATAACCAAGAATTCTAATGTTTGGATAATGGAGGCTAACAGATTGTGATTATTTGAGGGCAAATTATATCAGAATCACTAAACACTAGCACACATAAGTGTCCTTTTAAAATTGCTTATAAAAAATGTTAATTTGCTTACTAAAACTATTCTTCACTCACAAAATGCTTAACTGAACTTTCTTCACTCACAAAACCAAATAAACATGTTTGGATAAGCAATCCCAAACACCCTCAAAACTACATCAAATCATCATCATCATTAACAACAACCTTCCCATCAGCTACTCGAACCCGATTCGATCCTATCCAGGGAGTTCACAACACACGAGAAGATCCAAGATTGCATCTGGAGAGTTATATATATCAAACTTTAACATTACTTTAATAAGCCTTGTGGCCAAAGTGCAAATAAATAAACCTTTCATTAAAAACCATGTGGCCAAAGTGTGAAAAACCAAAATTTTAAACAAAGTATCCACTTTTTTACTGTTCCGACCCGCTTTCTACCCAAATCAATTCACATTTTGCGGGTTTTCGAAGTTCTTGTGGCAGTAAAGCAATTGAATTGAACAATAAATTGATTAGGATACAGTAACTAAACGAGATTTAAGTACCAATTTTAGCTTATAAAAAATGATTTTATCTTCGGTTTTGCCCAAAAAACTTGTGTATGATAATTAAATCAATAATGAAACCTTAACTGAAATCATTTTTAACATGACAATATCATATCCAAACTCATATATGAAAACCTCAGTGAAAATATGATGAAAGTCAAATATTTGCATGATTAATGATTTCAACCAAATGTAGAGCTTATTTATGTATATAAAACTAGTTTATGATCTTACATCACTTATAACACTTTAAGTTTATTTTTATCATGATCATCACCAACCTTTTATCATAGTCCCACCATTTTCATCGAAAACACAGTTTGACTTTCTGAACAAGTCAACTGTGTTTACTGAGCTCCATGAATCAAAATAAAGTTCAAATTCTTTATTGATCTAAAGTAATAAGTACTAGTACAGCATCCAAGTTAGGATTATAGCTTGATCTAACAGTGTATACATTAAAAAAGTACTAATACCGAAAGGTAAAATGACAATCATACTTTGAAACACTTCTTTACAAACAATCATACTTTGGGAGTGTACCAGAGAAAACTATCAATGACCCAAATGGATTGAGCCAAAATCACTTGATTGATTTCAATGCACATGAGACTAGATGCAGAGAGATATGAGCTTTAGATCACCTTCTGAGCTGAGCGGCAATTGCTTCCTGCTCACCGGACCTTGAAAGATCAAGTTGAAACAAAGTATTAAAAAAACGTAAAATCTGTATGAAAAACCATACCCTACTGAATCCATTCGAGTTGAGAAATTGCTTAATGACTTACCCGATCAGAGTTCACTTGGCAAACTGTTATGTGCTGATTGACGAATGCTTCCTGCTGATCAGACCTCCTAATAGCAGAAAATGGTTAAATTGTCAGAATCATAGTAAAACACATAAATTGCTGAATCAATGAATATTTCCAAAATAAAGTACCTGTTAAAATAGCTCTTTATGTATTGGCTCCTTTGGCATGTATTATTAATGGTTATATGTAGCAGACTATTTCATCATCATCATCATCACAGGTTCTTCGTCTCTTGAGTAATAAACCATATGTATCAATAAGCCGCATCGACCCAACAATACGCAGACCTCTCAACTGGAAAATGCTCTGCGGAAGATGGCTTATGCCTGTACCTTCTATGTTTAACTCTTTCAAACCTTCTAAGCATCCAATATCCTCAGGCAATTCAACAACTCGAATACAACCGCGGAGACGTAAGTTGTTTATACATTTCATCTTACAAATGCTGTTTGGAATATATTGTAAAAGCTTACAGTCTGTTAAGATTAGCGTCTCTAAAGATTCTAACCGGCCAAGATCATCGGGTAACTTCTCAAGAAGTAAACATGACTTAAGTTTGAGAGATTTCAGATGTTTCAACATACAAATGCTATCTGGAAGATTTTTAATCTCTGTAGATGAAAAAGTCAGCTCCTCTAGACATTCTAACCGATCAAGGTCCTTGGGTGCTTTTGAAATACTGCCTTCAAGTTTAAGCTTTCTTAAACATTGTAAACTACAAATACTTCTTGAAAAGCTCTCAAGATTGATACAAGCACACAGACCTATAGAAATTAGCCTTTCAAGATTTCCAAACGATGAAGCTGGATCTTCTTTATAATAACATTCAAACCGAAACTTTGGAGAATCATTGTCGGAGTGCAATGGGCAAACATCTGTGGGTTCTGCAATCAGACGTAACTCAGATAAAGCCTCATGTTCAGAACATTTATCAAACTCAAAAGACTTAAACCTCCCACATCCAATGGGAGCATTAATTTCTACCAAATCATAACAATTTTCAAGCTTTAACCATTCAAGATTTGGAGTCAGCCCAAGGTCAAGGGTCTTCAACTTTGTATCACTGAAGTCGAGATATTCGAGCTTTGGACTTTCAACAGGCATTTGAAGTTCTACCAAAGCTTTACAGCCTTTGAGTACTAGAATCTTAAGATTTGGAGTATTCCCGAGGTGAAGGGTCTTCAACTTTGAATGACTGAGGTCGAGATTTTCGAGCTTTGGACTTTCAACAGGCATTTGAAGTTCTACCAAATCATTACACCCTACGAGTATAAGCTTCTCAAGATTTGGAGTATTCCCGAGGTGAAGATTTGTCAACTTTGATTGACTGAGGGTGAGATATTTGAGCTTTAGATGATGAGCAGGCATATGAAGCTCTACGAAATCATAACAGTAGGAAATAGTCAACTGCTCAAGATTTGGAGCCAACCTAAGGTCAAAGGTCTGTAATTCTAATCTGTTGATGGTGAGGAACTTGAGCTTAGGAAGAACCTAACATAAGTAGAAAAAACAATTAATATTGGTGCAGTGACAAATCAATATATATATATGATCATAATGAATCATGAAAAACAACAAATTAATTCTACCTTTTCTTCTCCATCTTCCCAAAGTTGAACAATATTGCTGCCATACAATTCAAGTTCAACAAGATATTTTCCTTGAAATGTATTCGGTAAACTCGAAAAAGGAAAACCCCACCATCTCATAAATCGTAAGGAATTTGGAAGGTATTCGCTAACTTTATCAAATTGAACAACATTGCTCTTAGAATAATAATAATACTTGTGGAGATCTATGCGAATAAATCTAAGATCCTTCATTTTTGCTAGACCTTTTACTGCAATTTCAGCACTGAAATCCAGTGACCGGAAGTATAGACATTTTGTTTCTTGGGTACCCTGAAATCGAAAAAATAAAACCCATTAATTTTTGTGGGAACCCTAAATTTCAAAACGCCCAAAATCACTGATCAAATTGAGAGTGAATGAATTTTTGAGCGATTATTAGAGAGCGATTATTAGAGAGATTCGAATTAATGAATTTTTGTGGGAAAACTTTTAGAGACACAAACAAAGAATTGTTATGTGTTTTTTATGTGAAACATATTTAAACTAACGGAGTTAGAAATTTTGGACCAAAATGAAATATTCAGGAAACCAAAACGACAAAATGTAGTTAACTCTCAGTTTTATTAAATCATAACTTAATTCTTACCAGGTCATTAGTCAATATATACTCAATTTCCTTATTAACCCACAATCGGCTATGTCTTTGAGGTTCATCGGGGTGTGACCGACGGACAATATTCCTTCCCATCTCTTCTAAATGGTCATGCATCCCCAATCGCCCATCTTCATCATAAGTTATAAGAGATTTCTGCAGAAGAACTCTTAAACCATATATACCAAAAAATCCACGGCTTTCAAGCACTCTAATTGCATCTTCTTTGTACCAACCTTTTAGTATGCATGCAACATCCAAAAATATTTGTCTGCAATCCTCCTCCAGACCATTATAGCTTATTTCCAATACTTCCATAGTATCCTTAAGTGGAATTGTTTCTAGTCTTTTTATGGCATTTTTCCATTCAGACTCATCTAGATCACGAAGATGTGAACCCATAACTTTGATCGTTAAGGGAAGACCGTCAGCATATTGTAAAATTTTTCCTGATAACTCTTCGTACCCTTGAATCGGATTCTCTCTTCCAAACACACACCTACTGAAGAGGCAATCCGCTTCCGCCTGAGATAACAAAGTCACATTATGAATCAATCCTACTCCGTGGGCTGCGAGTACTTGCTTATCTCTTGTTGTAATAATAATTCTACTTCCCGGCTTAAACCAATTACAGTTACCGGCTAACGCCTCAAGCTGGTCTTTATGATTGACGTCATCAAGAACAACAAGTACTTTTCTACCACCCATCGCTTTTTTCATCTTGTTTTTCCCGTCAAGAACACCACTTACGGTGACGCCTTGATCATTGGAAATATCTGAAAGTACTTGTTTCTGCAATGACTTTAAACCAGACTTAAAGGATGTTGACTCTTCCCTCACATTTTCAACAAAGCTTTTACCTTCAAACTTAAAGGATATTTGATCAAAAACAGCCTTGGCTAAAGTTGTCTTCCCCGCACCACCCATCCCCCATATCCCTAGCATGCGAACATCATCAACATTAATTTCTAAAGATGAAACCACATCCCTTATCCGTGTCCCCATGCCTACCAACTCTTCATCTAAAATGAAGTCAACGGAATGCAAATCTCGTGAAATGTCTTGAACAAAATTTTGTATGAATTTAGCTTCATGCCTGTATGTTAAAGATATATACAATTAGCTGTTTTGAAATTCTCGGATGAAAAGAATACTTAATTTCAGATTTATATCTATCACATAACTCACCCCAAAAAGAAACTAATGAAATTATATTGCAGATATATTAAGGAAGGAATTACCCATCAAGCATATCCTCCAATACCGAGCCAGCCAGACCTGCTGCTTCTTCCATAGCCTTTCTCCATTTTCCAGCAGCCTCCTTCTTTTCGTTTTCGGCAAAGGCATCTTTTACTGCCCCAATTTGTTTCCGGATTTCAGTGGGCTGCACATCATAGAAGATTGGGTAAGCAGTATGCTCAGTCATCTTCTGGCATTCCATAATTTTAACCAGCTCATCCAAGCACCAAGATGAAGAAGCATAGTTCTTAGAGAAAACAATAATATAGCATCTCGAGTCTTCGATAGACTTGATGAGTTGCTCATTGATCCTTTTCCCTTTCTCGATATTCTCGTCGTCCTTGTAAGTGACAACGCCTTTCTGCTTAAGAGCGTAATAAAGATGATCAACAAAGTTCTTACGGGTGTCTTCGCCTCTGAAACTTAAAAAAACATCATACTTGAAGCTCTTTTGAATGGAAGAAGATGAAGTAGACGCCATTCTGTTGTAGTTATTATCTAAGGATCTGTTGTTTAAGAGAATTATCTTAACTAGTTGAAAAGAAACTTGGGTAAGATGATTAAGTGTATATTGAGAAGACAGACTCAATAACATAAGGCTATTATTTGGTCAAGAAAGATAAGATTCATTTAAGGGATATAGCTAAACTCACATCAACCACTCGTTCTTTACTTTGACTTTAACATATATTATTATCCCTGTTCTTATATTACCTGTTCTAATAATGAATAAATAGACATTTTGACTAATCTTAGTGGATTGATTGATGGATCCTTGAACGAGTAAAATCAAAACTGACGAGCCCTGAAATTTTAAAAATATTTCACACACAACTTTATAGCCTGCAAGTATAACTTTTAACAATTTTGACAAAGATAACTATGTAATGAACTATATTCTCACGGGTCATCTTCTTCACCCGGTTTTGATCCAAAGTCATAAACAGATGAAATCAAGCTCCATTTTGTTGCAAAAATAGCAAATGTTACCTTTTATGTTTAATCATCAAATACACTGCTGATTTGCATAAATCGAGCTTCAAAACTAACAAATTTTAGGCTCAAACTCCATTCTACCAAAGTGATATCCAATTATAACTATATATAAGAGTTCTTAAAAAGCTTCAAATTCTAAAACTAAACTCAGGTCTAAAATATGTTTATTAGTAAAAAAAGGTCTGGACTACAACTTGAATTTTGGAAAGCTTCTGCTATATTATATGTTTTCCATTAGCGAACTGCCTTTGAACACCCCAATCAATTTCTTAGTGTCTCAACATGAGTATATACCAATCTCACATTTCAGCCACACGATCAACACTCATTTCTTCTTGGTGGAAGTTTTCTTCGCCTTTTTATTTTTAAATCCTCCTCCACTCTCCTGTCAAAACAGCAGATATTCTTCAATGTTAAGAAAAATCAGATTTGCTAGAGGACAAAAGCAACATAATTGAGCTCGGATCATATTCACACACAAAAGATTTTTGAACATAAAGTTTATTAATATAAAGCAAAACAAGGTAAAGAAGTTGGGAGATATAATTGAGCAGAAGTACCTTTTTATAGTGAATGTAAGCAGCTTTGCCAGTCATTTCTTGCCCATTTTTACTTACATAAACCTAAAAGTACAAGAAAATTATATTTATATCATACCAAACAAAAAGAGATGCCGTCAAAAAGTAGGGGTGCCAATTCCTAACACGAAACACAACCCAAAACCAACACAGAAATAAACCAGTTCGGGTCTGGTCTAACCAGTTTCCGGGCCGTGTGTGTTAAACAGGTTGACCAGCCAACCCACTTGGGACTTTTTTAATTTAGATAAATTATGTTTGTAGTGGGTTAAACGGGTTAAATTACTTAAATGGGTTAAACAAGTCGACCAGTTTAGAAAAACGGGTTGAACAGGCGGTGTTTGGGTTATATGTAAACGGGTAAGAATTGAAATAGCTTACCTAACTACATAAACATGTCATGCTCGGGTCAAGGTGTTTTGACATGCCAATCCGAACCAAAACCCGACCCGTATTTGGTTCTAACAGTTTCTTGATATGAAATGGCTACAATAACAGAACTAGAACTTTCCAACTTACCCTCTTCCCATCGCCATTAGTGAACCAATGCCCCGTCCCTTGACCATCGGCTTGAACCCTTCTTTTCCCAGCATCTTTTGTGATCCCTTTCGCAGTATTGACTTTAGGATTCATGAAACCTTGTGATGTTTCTTGAGTCTTTGATCTTCTTGATTTTTTCCTTGTTGAGCTTGTCTCAGCTTTATTACTTCTAGCAGCCTGTTTAGTTTTGTCAGCGCTGCTAAATTGACCCCTAAAAACACAAGAAATACAACAACAAAAGATTATACTCCATATTTGAAAAGAGTTATTTGCATATAACCCCTTAAAAGCTATCAATAATATATGAACTAACTTACATGTAATCGATATTTGATGTACTGGGCTGATTAGACTCTCTATTTGCTGTGTTTAACGGGAAAAAGTTGCACAAACGAGTTCGCACAAGCTCTTGGACCCTCAAATCATTATGGAAAAAATACTGATGAGCTGGCGGGCGAGGGTCACCCAAATCTATTACGCTGTCCATAACATGACTATTATGGTTACTTTTTCCAATATTACTCTGAACTTTACCTTTTTCTTTCATGGAACTAAAATATTCCTCACAGACCTCATCTAGTGCAGGTGTCGGGATATGGAACCTCTTCTCGTGTCTAAAATCTTCCCATAAATCTTTTCTGGCTGAAGTATCGAGTGATTCACTTAATTTTCTCGGCTGATGTAAACCTACACTTTTTCCCCTATCCAAATTAGATTCTGACTTGCTGCAGGTCTTGTTAGTAGCAACTTTACTGTTAGAAGGAATATCAGAATCAGAGTTGGAATCGATCAGCTGAAACTTTCTAAGAGGACTGACAGTCAACTTTGGAAACAGTTGTTTGCTGCAGCTTGTGACTACAGATTCTGGCGCGTTTGAGACATTTGAGAGATTTTGCTTTCTGTTTCCTGATTCTCTGGTCAAAACACCTAGTCCGGTAAGCGGGAATTTGGAACTGTTACTGACTGAATAGTGTTGTGTTGGAAGAGTCTCATCTGCATTTAGCAATAATAACAACCAGTGAATATGGGAATGATAAACAAGCGCACGTGACAGTAATTAGCACACTGGTTTAAGATACGTCTGACTGCAAATTAGTTTATGGAATCTTATAAATCATAAACCTAGCACAAATACCACCCCTTTACGCAAAGTTAATCAACGTGGATATCTTTGTGGTCTTTCTTGGATTAAAAGATCACAAATTGCTACATATTTAAGCGTTTATGTCTGTACTAAATACAGTAATGAGTTACAAAGTGGGATGATGGATTACATAAGATATCCCCTGTTAATAAACACAATCCCATTTCGTAATTCAGATATGAAAAATAATTGTCAACGATTACAGCTTTCTTGTTAAGACTCAGTAACCGTCCAAAGGGGTGCCCAACGGCACCAATTCCCTAAATACACCAAACTTGCTACATTATAATAAAATGTAACTAAATATATTACATAAAAGACACAATGAAGTTATCAACGGTTACTCGTAAGTCCATCCACCCACAACATACAGAAACTAAGTCCAGCTTTTCGTTACTATTAGAGTTCAAAATAACGTAATTGGCTGCCAAACTCATCCTGATAAGAATACAGAATCACAAACTTTGTTTTTCTCTTTATGAAATAAATTTGAACCTACTAAAAAAGGCATTAGTGACTACTCTTAATATCTGATAATTACGTTTTGAAACGGCAAATAATCAGTAAATTTTAGTGTTTAGACGGATGTTAACTGATTGATATCATTTTTAGACAAAGTATTTCAAAGTTGCAGATTCATACTATCTGATTCGGATTACTTTACCATTAAACTTCAATGATAATCAACATTACCAAAGTAAACACTAAAGGGTACCTACGAAAAACTGTTAATTTGCTTATCAAAAGTTCTAAATTTGCTAATTCACTCACGAAATCATATAAGCATTTTGGATAAGCAATCCCAGACACCCTCAATACCGCAATAAACAGATAACAAAACAATCCCAAACATCCCCGAACTCAATAAACAATCACACATAGATATATCAATCACTTTTACCTTTAGCATTATTATCCTCAGGCGACGAAAAATCCTCGGTATCATCATCATCAACAACCACCGAACTCAAATCCACTCTTACCCAACCCCGAACTACACCCGCGCCTTAACCGCTTCAATCTCGGCCGTAACAACTCCTCATTCTCATCATCATCTGTATCAGCAACAGATAGTGTCTCAATTTCAAATTCATCGTCATCAATAGCTACCGAAACCCGATTCGATGTGTTCGGGCGTATGGTTTGGGTGTTTTAAAAAAAAAAGTAGCTTAAACAAAATATAGTCTTTTACTAAAATTTTTTAACTAGCTCAAGATTTTTTGAAATAAAAAAATGTTTATAAAGTATTTTAAAAATAATAAAAAAGGTGTGAAAAGTACAAAAAGTTTAAAAGTAAAAAAAGTTGAAAAGTACAAACGCAATGATACAAGTACAAAAAGGTGAAGGGTAAAAAAAGTCGCTCAAAGTAAAAAAAAAAAAAAAAAAAAAAAAAAAAAAAAAAGTCGCTCGGCAAAAAGAATAAAATATAATTTTGCGAAGTTGGACTTTTTGGCTGGAAAAAGACAAAATAGAACGTCGCTTAATGTAAGAAAAGTCGCTTAAAAAGTACACATAAGCCTATGTGTAATGGTAAAATAAGAACATGAGGCATTTTCTGACACGTGGCGGCCCAGTCAGCAAAGGGGCTTGAGGGATTTAGGTGTGTAATGGTGGGTGGGGCATTTTCTGACACGTGTCACTTTTTTTTTTTCTTTTTCTTTTTTTTAAATTCAACCAAATAATACATTTTTATTTAAAACAATATAATTTAAAACTAAAACACAATTTCATTAAAATAAAATAGAAACATTACATGGTTCTTTAAAAAAAAAAAAAAAATACCGAAACATGACAAAAAAAAAACAAAAGATTACATAACTTTATTTTTAAAAGGTTAGGAAACATATTTGATTTTTTTTTTTTTTTTTTTTTTTTGTTAAAAGGGTGTTTTGTGTGAAAAAAATGGTAAAAAAACTTTGGTTTATATAGTTGAAAAAATAGGGGGAGCGTTTTTTTTTTTTTTTTTTTTTTTTTTTTTTTTTTTTTTTTTTGAAATAGAGCCGTTTGGTTAATTCTCACAAACGGTCATTTTTTTTTTTTTTTGAAAGTACAAATGGGCAGGGCGTGAATCAATTAACGCCTGGTGGGTTTTTTTCAATTTTGGCGCCCATATGTAATGGGCTGGGCGCGAATTGGGCGTGAAAAGGGCAAATTTTAGGGCCTTAGCGCCCCATTACACACAGCCTAATGGGCTATGACAAAAGTACCACTTTAATGATTGGGCGCCACTTTTGTTGGTGACACATGTCTCCTTCATAAAAAAGTCGTCGGTCGCTAGGGCTATTTCCAGAAAGTGACCAATTTGAGTCCTAAAAAACCCAACACTCCTAGCGACCGGGCTATTTAATTAATTGCCCCTAAAATGTGTTTAAAAACGTGTATAAATTTTAAAGATATTTAGAAAAAAAAAAAATATAAGTAAACCAGATTTTTTTCTTTTTAAATTTTTTAGAAGAAAAAGAAAAAAAAAAAAACAAATTTTGAGTTAAGTATAAACAGTCGTTAGTATAAAAGGACTAACGGTGCAAATGCTTGTTGCAAACGGTCGTTAGCTAACGGAAAAAACTAACGATAGTTAGTCTCAGGGAACAAAACCATTATGGGTTGCAACTACAGGGACTGGATCCGTTAAAAAAAAAGTTTAAAGACTAAACCCGTAAAACCCGACCGACCACAAGGACCATTTATGAAATTAACTCTTTCAAGAAATTAGACAAACCAAATATAATAGAAAGCTACATTAATTGCAAATTGTTGACCAAATTGACAGAACTCTTACATTGGCCCACCTGATGGGTTTCCGGTTGTTAGGATAATAGGATTTCATCGATTATTTTTATAATTCACAAATTTTTACAAACGACACCATATATCCCACGACTTACATCTTAAAGACTTAAACCCACAACCTCTAAAATGTTTGGTCACTCACATAACGCTTGGTCAAAGGCCTTTGGTATTGAAAATGATTCATTTAGAAACTTGATAAAGAAATCGCCCAAACCAAATTAAAGTAGGGTTAGTACGAACGAGATTCACATAACTCCAACATTTTTAACTCTTTGCATCTTCGATACTCGAATCAAACCATTAACGTTGGAGCAAGATGTTGTCGAGAATTCGTAAGTAAAGGTCGTAGCGTTTTTATATTTCGTAAGTAAAGGTCGTAGCGTTTTTATATAGTACTAGTGGCCAACCGGGTTCAAATCTAAAACTAAAATAGGTCAAGTTTATTAAGAGCATTAGGTATGGTAACGCACCAACGCGCGTTCGGCCGACGTGGCACCGACATTGCCGGCGTTACCATACCGTGTTGCCGGCGTTGCCCTTTCAACGTGCGTTGTTTGCTTTTTTCTTTTCTTTTTCTTTTTCTCCAATTAATTGTATATGTTTGCAGTGTGTGTTTTGCAGTATGTGTGTGTGGGGTTTTGAGAAGATAACGTTTTATAGTTTTTTTATTTTTATTATTATTATTTTTTTGTAAGTGGGCTGGGCTATCCATTTTTTGTAAGAACATGGGCTAGCAACAATCAATTGATTAATTTTTTTTTTTAATTTAAATTTTAGTTTTGTACTTTTTTTTTTAAATCTTTTTTGTATTTTTATTTAATGTATGAAAAATTAAGTTTGTTTGAAAAATAAAAAAATACAAACAATGGTGGGTTCCAAAATAGTGAGTGTTAACATGCTATTGCATATTATGATAGAGGGGTATTTTTTTGAGTTGGTGTTAAAAGTAGGGATGCTGATGTGGCACTGAAAAGTAAGTGTTATTGTGTGTTATCACACCTGACACTCTAAAGATAGTAACGTTTTTACTCTATACTTCTAAAGATAGTAGGGTAGGGGTGGTGGGTACCTAGTAGGTACACAGGGTTGAGGTGTCCCTGCCAATCTACATTTTTTATTTTTTTTTTCTTTTTTCTATAGTACTAGTGGGTTCAAAACTAAAATTAATTAACTAGGTTAAGTTTTATTGAAATATTGGGCTGGGTTCAAGTGACAACTTACAGATGTCATTAGGGGTGTCAATCGGGTCGACCCGACCCGATAAGCCTCTATCGGGTCGGGTCTATCGGGTTTTCGAAAAATAAAAATTAACCTGATAACCCGACCCGATAAGGAATCGGGTTATCGGGTTCGGGTCTATCGGGTTATCGGGTTTATCGGGTTGGGCTTATCGGGTTATCGGGTTTACCCGATAACAAATATTTGGGTTTATTAGTTAAGAGTTGTGAGTATTAATGGACTAATTTAAATGGGCTTTAACCTTATCGGGTTTATCGGGTCAACCCGATAACCCGATAACAAATTAGCTAAAACCCGAAACCCGACCCTATAACGCTATCGGGTTATCGGGTTGACCCGATATACCCGATAAGGTATATTGGACCCGATAGACCCGACCCTATAAGGCCTTATCGGGTTTCGGGTCGGGTCGGGTCGACCCGTATGACACCCCTAGATGTCATGCATGGTGACATGGTGCGTGTGCATTTACATGTAGGGGTGTACCGCACATAGTAGATAACGGAAAGCCATATGTGTGCTCGACGGTTAAGTTAGAGCATAGCCGCAAGAAAAAAGAACAAACAATGGTAAATCAAAAGTTCCATATATAGTACCATAAAACCAGCTAAATTCTAATTCATTACATAAACTTAAAACAAAACTCACGTACTTTGTTTAAGAAAGTTTACCCAAAACGAATCACCTATAGCTATGCTTACTCCGGGATGCTTTGTAGAGCAGGCCTCCAAGATAGTTGATGAGATTCAAATCGATCACTAACGTTCATCAACCGAGCAAGCACTTGTTCTACCGTTAACCCTTGGACATCCGTCCTGCCTAATAATTCCTCCAACTGTTTTTTCGATATCTTAATTTTTATCTCTGTCTTTGCCTTTTTTTCACCATCTCCTGAAGAATTTTCTATCTTCTCGCGGTAGGAAATAAAGTTTTCCTCAGCTGAAGCTTTCGGTGATCGGAAATCATGGGCAGACGGGTGAATGGCTGGCTGCTTCTTTATACAATTTCCCATTTTAATTTATTATTTGTTTATAATATGAAAAATGTGAGTTTGGTTATGAGTTTATATAGGGATGTAAAGAATGCCAAGATGGAATAAAGACTGCCACGTTGGATTGAACAGGTGTCCTACATGGCATTAAAATTTTGACCAATCATCTTCACATCTAGTTATTACCTGGTACACTTCGTACCATACCAATTACTTAATTTCTTAGTTACTTGGGATCAGTTCAAAAAATGTATGAAATCTATACGTCTTTAGTTAGGATTAACTGAAGTGTTTAAATGCTTGACTTGTATAGTTCGCGATCTATATTAGGTGTGTATCATTCTATATATTCGATCACCCTCTTTACGTGTATGTAAATTTACAAAAATCCACTACCAGTAACTAATCGAGTCGAACTATAGAAAAGCAACAAAGTTGGCGAGTACTAATCTTGATTGATATTACTAGTATTATTTTTTGTTATACTAGTAATCAAGTCGAGACAAGTTTTATAGCCAAATTGATCGAGTTTTAAATGCGCTAGTAGTAACAGCACAATTAAAGTCCATTGTTCCTCGAGACTTCAATGTTTTAGGATCGAGATGAGCGCTCGCCATTAAATGATACGATTGGAATTGAAAAACTTGTGTTCTTAACAATTCTAATCTTTTAACCTCAGATAATGAAACCATACTTGTAGGTGCTTATTACAATTTTAGCATCAATAATGAAGTTTAGAGCTTCAGGTATGGCAAATGAGTTTCCACTCGCCACTCCTACGTGGCTCTCGTTGTCTTTCGTTGTCCACTCGCCGCCACACCAAGGACATTCGTTGTCCTTCGCCAAACATTGGTTCGTCGTGCAGACGACGAAGGAAAATATCGTCCTTTTTGTCAGTGAACGTTATGTAACGTTTTAGTTTTTGATTTATCCGTCTAACTTTTATTTTTTATTTTTCATTTATTTTTTTTAAAACATAAATTTCACACTATAAATACTAACACATTTTAACAAATTTTACACAACCTTTCTTTCAAAACACTAAATCTTAATAACCAATAAATATGAGTAATTCATCTCATTCCGGTGAAAGTGATCTTGATAAGATATCGGAGCTGGAGATGATTCTACAATAATATGAGTTTGAACAATCGTTGCAACAACAAGAAGCCGAAAGTTCACAGCGCTGTAGATACATCTACCGTGAACGTGATGTTGCCGAAGCACGTCTAACAGCCAACTATTTTGGTGATAACCCAAAATATCTTGACACAAATTTTAGGCGTCGCTTTCGTATGAGCCGTAAACTAGTTTTAGAAATAGTCCAAGGTATTGAAACATGTATTTAAACTCATCATTCTCTTCCCCGCATTTTGATTTCTATAGAGTCCGACCTGATGGTTCGGGCCAAATGAGTTTTAGTGTGATTATGAAATGCACACCCGCCATACACCAATTGGCATACGGCATAACACCTGATGCATTAGATGCGTATTTACAAATGGGGGAACATTGTACACGCGATTGTCTAGATCATTTTACTATGTGCATGATCCAACTGTATATGCCTGAGTTTTTAAGAAAACCATACGTGAATGACATTCACAACTTATACAAAGCACATAACGTGTAACACCCCGACCCGACAAGGGTAGAGATGTCACAATAATGGTGACATATCAGAAACATACACAAGCATACATCTTCAATAATACAAAAGAATACAAAGGTTACAAAGAATTTCAAGGAAATACAAAATTACAAAGGAATAAATACTAAGTCTGAAAATATAAATTCTTCTAGTCATCTCTATAACAAAATATCTATCACAGTGTAGTCTTCTAAGTCCAATGGTCTCTTCACTCATACCCAAACCCGTCGTCCTGCTTATAACCTGCCGCACACGAAAAGAAAACGTGCGGCTGAGCTTATAAAGCCCAGTGAACAGATATAACGGAAACAAAGCAGTAGTAAAGAATAGTGAACAGTAAATGAAATACGAATCAATCCGAATTATGGCATAAGAAAAGGTAACAGTAATGAGAAGTACAAGGGTATAAAGTGTTGGAAACAGTAATCCTCTACGAGCCCAGTATCAGTAATCAGAAACAGTAATCAGTATAATCATGTAGCCGTATAGAGGGGAGACCTCTCAGTAATCAGTAAATATGAGGGGAGTCCTCAACCAGTAAATGGAGTAGCTAGCTCCCAGTATGTGAAAGACGTGTATCGCACACACCATCAGTCACCAGTAATAACAGTAATCAGTAATCAGAACAGTTCTAGGATGCATCCATACGCCCCTGATGGCCATAAACCTCCCAACACGCCAAATAAAATACAGTAAAGGGACGGAACAGGTCATCACTCTCCTGCCCTAGAGTCATGCCATCGGTGCATCAATGACATGGACATGAAACCCTCATGACTAGTTATGGCTCGTAGTATCAAACTGTGGGTCAGTGGTCAAGTATCAGTATTCAGTATTCAGTCTCAGTTTCATAGGTCAATATCCAGTCCAGTATATCAGAAGGTTCATATCAGACGGTTCAATAACAGAAAGGTCAATATCAGTAGGTTCAATAAAAGAAAGGTTCAGTATCAGTAGGTTCAGTATCAGTAGGTTCAGTAACAGTAGGTTCAGTATCAGTAGGTCCAGTAACAGTAGGTTCAGTATCAGTAGGTTTAGTACCAGAAAGATTCAATATCAGAAAGGTCAATATCAGAAAGTTTAGATTCATAGAAAAGATCTCAATTCAAAGGTTTCATATTAAGCTTATATTTAAAAATAATCTTTCAGTGACTTTCATAAATGATGTTTAGTAAAACCCTTTTTATAAAGATAGTCCTTAAAAGATATTTTCATAAAATCTTTAGTGCAGTTTCAATTTAAAACTGGTATGACATTGTATTCAAAAGCTTTTCTCAAAAAAAAAACATTTTCATATCATCAAGGAAAGTTCCAATTCCAGTTATAATGTCAAAATGAATCTTCCGGGTATTCAGAGGTTTGCATATTCAGGTCATAAGATGAAGATCGGATCATGTCAGGCATCAAAGGAATTAAAACATGGTTCAGTTTATCAAAGGAACTCAGAAATCAAGTATCATGTCAGGAAGGTTCAAGTAAAGGGGATCATAGCAGTGACATTAATACAGAGACCGACAGATCAGAAAGTAAAAGAGATCATGAGAAACCTGTGAGAAGGTTCAGAATATCTGTACCTTATACCGCAAGTGACAACACACAACAGAACAATAAAGGTCGGGAACACTCCATCTTCAACGGATCTACACGAATATGATAATCAAGTATTATTTTATGTCCGTATGAATCAGGTTACTTATTTTAGTCGGATTTCCACCTTTAGTAATTTCTTGATTTAGTAATTCAATTCTTTAAGGTTATAATGGACGATTAATAATATTTAAGGTTAAAATAGCCAATTATAGTAGTTTAGAGTTAATTATGCCAATTTAATAAAGTTTAGGATCAAAATGTAATTTATCAAAATTAAATGTCAAATATAATTATTTTAAGGTTCATACTCTAATTTTATGTTAAGATGATAATTTTAGACCCCGTCGTTCAAAATTTATTGACGTATCCTTGACACTAATCTTAGACCACGACGACCAATTATCACATGCATAAACTCACTTGGACTTGATATTTTAACGCACACTAAAATCCTTCTTATTCTCATCATTTCGACACACTCATCCCACACTATTCGACACGAATATCCATTAAATCAGTCCTAGCCTTACCACATGTATACGCCCCATATTAGACCAAAAGTGAACAACACATCATACATGAAATTCCCACTTATACTTATATATATGTATGTTCCATGCCCAGCATAAACTAGTTTTTAATTTAACATGTTTCTCCTGATTCGCCAAATACCATACTCCATCATATTTGCATGGATATATCATATGCTCATGATAACTATCAGACCATACTCATCACAACAAGTTCATAAAATCATACTTTTGTTCACAGCCATGCGTAATAAACATGACACACACCCATTTCCAGTCCACAACACCATTACCATCACACTATATGATCACATAAAATTACCACACACACCCTCGACACAATAGTAATACACGACCATACTTAGCCCCCATTACCCATCCCTTATACGACCAGAAAACCCCTCCATGACTAGCTTTACCCGACCAAGATGGGACTCCAAATACAGCCCTAACCTACTGCCCTAGTCGACACATATAAGTCTCATCACACTAATTTTAAAATGACCCATAATACATGTTCCAATATCAGTTTATGAGTTTTCTTAATGGTTTGTTATTTTATGTATAATGTAGATCCCATGACAACGCAACAAATCTGATTCAATGAGCCAAAAAGAACCCTCATTCGAACATGCATATAACCATATTATTTCATGCTGCTACTTTGTCATTTCATGCGACATCATCAAGATTTTAAGTGATATTTTGGTGATTAAATACATGTTTAAACACCAGGTTCATAACTTATAATTATGTTGAATCGAATAGCATCTTAAGACCTTACATATCGACTTATATCCTCATCATTTTATGTGACCCGAAAATACTCCATTCGCAGTCTTATATATAGATTAGTTTTCGGTCGTCTTTATAACGTGTATGTATATTACTGGCGAGAACATAATCAGAACAGAATAAATGGTACCTTGATGATGGCTACGAAGCAAAGAACACGAGAGAACAAAGACCCGTGAATGAAAACAACAATCTATAACCCACGATCAAAACTCTAACCCACGAATACAACAACAATACCCTCGAGCACTTGGGTTTTTGAAGAGAGAATTAGCAGCAGCTGTTTTGTTTGTGTTTGTTCGGATAATGCAAATGGGAGAGAGAGACAGAAAAATGAATTATAACCTAAGAATTTGGGAGGAGCGGGGTGCAAATAAGGTAAGTAGTAATGAGATCATAATTGGGTTTGATAGGGTTGTAATGGGGTCGGTTATGGTGAAATCATCCTGCCGAAAATCAGGGAATTAATTCATATGTTTTGTGTCATAGTCAACATGTGATGGAGAGTAATATTAGGAGGTTATTTTATTTTATTTATTTTATGTGACATTTATTTAAGTATGCATAATACTTAGGTTAACAATTTTAAGTTGATTTATTATACATAACATGTAGTTTAGGTTTCAAGATAAATTATTACAGACTTTTAGGGAAAATTCAAATTAGACGTAAAATTGTAAATTCAGAATTTAGGGTTTTACATAACGTGGTTCATAAGTTACCAGGAATGTTGGGAAGTATTGATTGTATGCACATGGAATGGAAAAATTGTCCGAAAGAATGACAAAGGGCAATTTCACAGAGGTGATAAAAGATATCCAACTATAATGCTTGAAATCATTGTGCCATACGATATTTGGATTTGGCATGCATTTTTTGGGGTAGCGGGTGGGAATAACGATCTAACTGTTTTGTATAATTCTTAGTTATTCGATGACATGTTTGATGACATCTCCCCCGTGGTTCCATTTGAAGTAAACGAAGTTACATTTGACCAAGGGTATTATCTAGCTGACGGGATTTACCCAAAGTGGTGATCTTTTGTCAAATCATTTACGGTTGCACATTCCGACAAAAATGCCGTATTTAAACAAAAATAAGAAAGTGCTCGAAAAGATGTTGAAAGAGCTTTTGGTGTCCTCCAAGGACGTTGGCATATTATTGCCCAACCGGCGCGTCAATGGACTGTCAACAATTTACGGAGAATCATGTACACGTGTATCATATTGCATAACATGATTTTGAAAGATAAAAAATTTGCGATATCCAAAATGAGCGAGATGTATATTTGTCCGCGAATAAATTTACAACGGGCATGGGTCGAGCAATGCGAAGTGCAACGAAAGAAATCCAAAGAACTCCGTGATAAACGCACACACGCAAGGCTTCAATGAAATATCATCGAGCATGTTTGTCAACGACATCTATGGCAAGAATATTTACAACGGCAACAAAATAATTAGTTTCTTTATAATTTGATGTATTTCTCAAGTTTCATATGTTTTTTTCGTATCGTTTTTTTTCGTATCATTATTTTATGTTTCGTACGTTTTTAATATGTTGTATTGTAATTTTACTTTTATGGATGAATTTTAGTTTATTTGGAAAATTGAAAAATAAAATAAAATAAGAAGTGGTGAGACCCAAATGCAGAGGTTGTGTTATGTTATCATAATGGGTTGTTGGAGGGGTTGTGTTATGGTGATGTGGCACCCGTAGGCCCCAAATGAATAGCTTAGCCTCTTCATGATAACTGAGGCTCTTATAATATAATACATATTCAAAATTGACAAAGTGACATGCTCTGCATGAACCCTTTTGAGTTTAATACGGAGTAATATGTTTAGTTGATTGTTTCAAAAAGCATGCATGTAGGATAAGTTCAACTTTCAGTTAAATCAGTTTTTATAATCATTAATCCAATTTATGTTCAAGTGATAAAGTCTTTGAGTATGCTTTTTGATTTTTAATAATCCAACGACGCATATTTAATCGAGTGATTCTTCGATATAAGTCCCTTTTCAAGGATAGGAACATAGCTTTTGCAACCCTCAAAATTGAGTTAATTTCATAAATGGTACCTGTGGTCTGTCGGGTTTAACAAGTTTAGTCCATAAACTTTTTTCTAACGGATCCAGTTCCTGTGGTTGCGACCCATAACGGGTTTGGTCCCTGAGACTAACTGTCATTAGTTTTTCCATTAGCTAACGACCGTTTGCAACAAAAATTTGCACCGTTAGTCCTTTATACTAACGACCGTTTATACTTAACTCAATTTTTTTTATTTTTTTTTTATTTTTTTTTAAGGTTTTCTTATATTTTTTTTCTAAATATTTTTAAAATTTATACAGGTTTTTATGCATATTTTTATACACGTTTTAATATACACATTTTTATACACACATTTTTTATACACACATTTTTATATACATGTTTTTATACACGTTTTATATACACGTTTTTATACAAACGTTTTTATACACATGTTTTTTTTACACATGTTTTTATACACATACTTTTATACACACGTTTTTATACACACATTTTTACGCATATTTTATACACACATTTTTATACACGTGTGTGTATAAACGTGTGTATAAAAACGCGTATAAAAATATGTGCATAAATGTGTGTATAAATGTGTGTATAAAAATATGTGTATAAAAACGTGTGTATTAAAACATGTATATAAAAAACATGTGTATAAAAACGTGTATAAAAATGTGTATAAAAACTTGTGTATAAAAACGTGTATAAAAACATGTGTATAAAAACGCGTATAAAAATATGTGTATAAATGTGTGTATAAAAACGTGTGTATAAAAAATGTGTGTATAAAAATGTATGTATGAAAATGTGTATAAAGTATAGATTTTAAAGATATTTAGAAAAAAAAAATTATAAGAAAACCATTTTTTTTTTTAATTTTTCATGAAAAAAATTGAGTTAAGTATAAACGGTCGTTAGTATAAAGGACTAACGATGCAAATGTTTGTTGAAAACGGTCGTTAGCTAACGGAAAAACCAACGACAGTTATATCTTTCGATTACTTCACGTTTTGAGGATGACAAAATGTGAACTCACGTTACGTTAAAATTAACGTTAACAAGTTTTTAATTGGAAGATCCCGTTTCTACGCAAATCACTCTTGAATAAAGTTACAACTTGAACTAGTGATCAAAGAAGTGAATTTATGTTTTGAAAATTCACATTTTAAATGGGACAAAACATTTTTTCAAAAATACACATGACAAATTATTTTTGAAATATTAAGAAATGTTTTAATGGAAAAATAAGTTTGAAAATCACAACAGTTATTTTTCCCCCCAAAATCAGCTCCAACCTTCCCCAAATAAGTTTTCACCAGAAAAGACAAAATTTGGAGCGTCCTAGTCTACCACGGCTCCACGGTACCGTTAAATTTAACGGAGCCGTGGGTCATTTAAAGGAGCCGTCCGTACCATTTTGAATTGTAACGTTCAGATTTTCTTTGCCTATAAATACCCACCTCTTTCACAGTTTTAGGCACCCTTCACACACAGAAAAATCCCTTAGTTAAATCCTCTCACACCTTTCACTTCTTAGGGTCATTTAGATTAGTTTTTCTTTGTTTCAAGAGTGATCCAATCATCCTTCAAGTGATCCTCTTCATACCTCTTCACTAGCAAGAGAAGAACACAAGTATCCAAGTTGATACAAGGTGTTGTCATCCCTCTTCATTAGCAAGAGAATAACTCAAGTAATCAAGAAGATACTAGAGTTATAGTTGATAGGTTCTTGTAACACTTGTTACAACCTTGTTGTGTCTTAGCATACATCAAGTTTATTTTCTTTTTGTGAGTGAGAGTGAAGATCAAGTGTGATCTATAGAGATAGTGAACATCTCTTGAAGCCATTGGGCTTGTGTGATTGATCAAGAAGATCAAGGGTCATTAGGTTAGTGTTAGTTGAGTAGAGTGAAGTGAGTGTTGATCATTGTGATCGTGTTGAGATCTTGGTGATCTCTTGAAGCCACTGGGCTTGAGTGTTTGGTCACGTGGACCTTGGTAGATTGGTGCTAGCTAAGATTAGCACTCGACATCTAGCTTAGTGTCGGTAATAGGATAAGCGACGTGTACGGTTTTCTCCGCCTGAAAGGAGTTTGTTGATATAGTGTTTGAAACTCTCGAGTGTGGTACTCGGGGAGTGGAGTAGGGCGAAGAAGAGCTTCGTAGCCGAACCACTATAAATCCTCTGTCTCGGTTTGATCTTTCCAACTCTACTCTTTACTTTTGTTTGTTATTATTACTTAGCTTAGTGTGTAGTTCATATTGGTGTTGATTGATTATACATAGAGTTCGAATCAAAGTTTCCAATAGCATACTTTTAAAACAAGATTTTTAAAAGAAGTTTTTTTAAACCGGTAAACTATTCAACCCCCCTTCTAGTTTTCCACAATTGGTATCAGGAGCCACGTCAGTCAAGTTTTTAAAGTATATTGTATTTTAAAGCTTGAACCGATCAATGGATTCCGACAAATATCTAGAAGGGCAATTGATTCGTTATTTTATATTTCCAAGTAAAAACACAACGGATGCGTTTTCCCCGGGTCGTGTCCCAACGACGGTCGAATTCGAGTTTTTGTGACGTTGTCGAATATGTGTGGTGAATGTGTGTGAAAAGAGTGATTGATTGGTGATTTTACACTACGAACAATAAAATAATAAAGATAAACAACTAATTATACTAAGGGTACAATAAAGCTAAGCACGAAATCCTAAAAACGAAATTTTGAATTTAAAAACGTACGCGACGAATTATAAAAACGTATTTAAAAAGTGATTTTCTAAAATTTAAAACCTAAAACTATAAAATAATTTTTCTTAAATCCTAAACATAAAAAGAAAATTTTAGAAAAAATAAATTTATTTTTTTGACTTTTTATGAATTTTTTATGAATTAAAAACTATTTTAAATGATTTAAATGATTTAAAAATAGTAAAACAGTTTGGAAAAATCTGGAAACATTTGAGTAAATCTAAAATTAAATTTCTAATCTAAGAAAAATAAATTCAGAAACTGATTAAACCCTAATAAGCAGAACAGTGTAAATAAGCACTATGAAATAAGCCAAAAATAAGCAAAAGTAAACCAAAAATTATCAAAAGCTCAAATATGGAAAAACACACTAACTTAAGCTAGAAACAACTTAAGATGACCAGATAAGCTCTCAGATTAAGCAAATTAAGCAGAAGTGTAGTAACAAGATTATAGTAGTAGCAGTGACCAAACAGTTAATTAGCAGCTTATTTATAAGTCAGGTAAAAGCTATTTGTGCAAATTCAAAAGCAGAATCTCAGAGTTTGTATGTCAGACTCCTTAGTTTCCAAAAAACCCCAAATTATTTCACCAATTGCTACCCTAATTTGACTCAAGATCAGATAGTGTTGGGCACAAAAACTGCTTGCAGGCCTGCAATAGGCTCAATAGGGTATTTGCAGACCTATATTCAGCTTTTAAATAAGCTACAATATGAGAATCAAACTCAGAATACTAAATCTACTACTATAAGCTACTGATCTTCCAAAATCCAGGCAAAAATCACTAATGAATGAGTACTTAGCAGTCCATTAAAAAAAACAAGAAGAACAAAGTATATATGTGCAGGTTTGCACATATATGTCTGTAGCAGCAGACTTGTTTTGATCTCCAATTCTTGCAATCCTTAATGTAATTGCATCAATCTCTACAATAACACTAAACTCACTATTTGGAACAAGAAAGTGCCAAAAGTTATAGCCAAATAAGCTCAGCTTAATATGAAGCTTATTAAGGCAGTTGAGCTTCTTCTATAGCACCTATGGGTTCAAAACCTTAATAGCACTAAAAGCAACTTATCACCCTACACTTATCAGCTTATATTACTTATTTTAAGCAAACCTTAAGCACCCAAATAGACAAAGTAACAGTAACCAAACTAATATGCCCCTAGCAGACCTTGATCCAAACACTCCTTACAAATCTGTTTTTGCAATTTTAAACTAGTACCTACTGAATTAAGCTTAAAAACTAATTAACTACTGCATAACTAACTTAAGTAAACATTAATAAGCAACTTCTAATACTAAATAAGCACTATTAAGCAGTTTAACACTAAGAAGCCATAAATGCTACCAAATGACACTTACAAGAATGAATTCAAGTGAACACAGATCTGAACCAAACAAGGAACACCCAGGCTTTATCAACAAGCCAAAAATCACCCAATAAGCTCTTCCTGAATCAGCTTATCCTTCAAACTGCTTATGTTGACCAAATTTGACTTTTATGTTGACTTTTTGATTTTTGAGGTAAAAAACAGATTTGAACAAACTAAAAACTTACAATAAGCTATTGAGCTTATTTAAGCTTAAACAATTTAGAAATCAGCTTATTGAAGCTGGGAATTTGATTTATTTTTGTATTTTTTTTTTTTAATATTTTTGGAATATTTTTGGATTTTAAAAGGAATTTAACAAAAGTTGAGATAAAAAAATGGAAATAGGATAGAAATGATTTAAAACACACTACTGATAATTTCAATAAGCTAAATTCAGAAGAAATGAAACAGAATCAATAGTAGGAACTTAAAATAAAAATTTCATTAATCAAATAAACTTCAAAGTTACAAGAGAATTTTAAAAACTACAAAGCATAAACTAAATTTAACAGAGTAACACTACAATTAAAAACTACATCAAACACTGAAAATCACCCTCTATTTATAGCCGAGGGATGAACCTTCTAGCCCTTTTGCCATGCTGGCAATCCGAGGGAATTTGTGCTTTCTCTGATTCGTTTTCCACCCTCTGATCATCCTTGATCATCATCCCTTCATTGTAAGCCCTTGGATCAATTCCTGTGAGGTGTTCGGTCCAATGAAATGCCGCCACGTAGCCCATTCGTGCGTGTCTCTGTGCTTTCTCTGACATCTGACATCATTTGAATGGACAATCCTACCCTTAATTGCGGTAAAATCGTACGGGTAAGAACTAGGGTTCTTCGTACAGTAATTGGGTAATTGGGGATAAATGAAAGAGGCGGGTTTGTTATTGTTTGACTTGGTTTTTAATAATAGTTTGACCGGGTATGGAAGTTGGGTTCGGGTCGTGGGTTTAAGTTAGAAATGGTGGGCTCGGTTGGTATTTGGGCTTAAGTATTGGATTTGGTTTTTGTGATTTAATATAAGTCCGGTAATGGTTTGTGGTTTAGGATATTTTTAGTGATTTAGGTAAAATTCAAGGGACCAAGTGCTTATTTCTTGAAATTCAAGGGACCATTTCTGCCAATCTTCTGAAATGTGATCTAAGGGCTTCTTTTGTCAATTGATGATTCTTCAAGGGTTGACTTTGACTTTTTGCTTCCTGGTATCGGCTATAAATATCCATTCCATATCTCGTGCTCGTTTTCCCGGTTTTTGCTCGATTTTGTCTATATTCTTCGATATATGTGCCTGCATATGTAAAAACACAAAAACACAATATATTTGGCAAAATTGGTTAGTTTTTTTGTCTATTTGGGTCCGGTTTTGGTCAAGAAAAGGTATGTGTTTAAGCACATACCAAAATTCCCTCAGACTAAGATATTGCTGTGTCCTCACGCAATGTTATAAAACACGTTTTTAAAACCGAAAATTTCCAATCTCTTTTTACTAACTTTGAGAAGTAGCAAAATTTTCAAAAGAGATTAAGAAATCTTAAGTTCTAAAAACTCTCCGATTTTCCTTTTTATTCTATTTTTGTATTTTTCTCATTATTCATGTGACGGCTTTGTCGACAATCATTATCTAACGATAACTTTTAGGATCACGGAGCAGGAAACACGACTCATAAAGAAGTGACCATACGGATAAAATTCGCCGTTCCTGATTTTTCACGAGTCCCCAAACTAAGCTTAAAAACGAAATCATTGTTATTTACAAGTTAGATTGCTATCACTACCCATGAAAGCTAATTGTGTATTACTTCTCGTTCCCAAATTCCTATTTTCCTCTATTTATTTTATTTTTGGTGAGAAATGAATTTCTTCAAATTCTCGTTTCGAAAAGTTTTAATCCGATAAAGATACCTAGTTTAGACGCTAAGTAGTTTCCAAACCTTCCCTCGAAAACCGTTGCATACAAAAATGAGGTCCACATCAAGGTCTCTGATTTAACACGATTTTGAGGATATCCCTTTTATATACGACCGAAACAACTCATCTACGAGTCCAGAGACAGAAGCTTTTATTAGGATACCCCCGGAGTCGAAATTTGGCATTATTAACATTATTAAGCACATATTATTATTCCTCGGCCTTTTAAACAACCTAGACAACGGCAGCAAACCGTCAAGAATCGGGAGTCTTATTTTGACCTTGGATATTTTTCCTCTGCCTTTATTAGAAGTCTACAACATCGGCTGCGAACCGGCAAGATGTAGAAAACTTTTTATGGCTTTGGATTATTATTATACATTATTATATTCATTAATTATTTGTGTTGCCAAACCCCAAGTCCTACGGCTTTTATAACAATCCCAACATCGGTTGCGAGCCGGCAAGATGGAATAGTCTATTACATCGTAACACTGACAGTACCTTGATGTGTACCCAACTTTCATAAGCAAGAATTCTCTAAGGAAGAAATAAAAACTAATTATCGCCAAAACCAAAATACCTTTAATTATTCCTAGATTACTATTTTTGGGTGAAACAAGCTTATGGGAACAAAAAGCCACAATTAACTTTGATGAGCTCTAAAGAGATCCAACTACTCCACGTTTAGCAATCTAACTTATAAACAACTCTATCATTTCTCGTTCTTCGCAAATTTAAAATCTTAAATAATAAGATCCGCGAATGCTTAGCCAAATAATCAAGCCATGCATATATAAAGTCGATACGGGAACTTGCAAACTCTTAAAAAGAATTCGCATTTTCTAGCTCCTTGTGTAAAAGACTAGCACGAGCTTATAGATTATAAACGGTTAAGGGAACAAGCTAGGGCTCAACACGCCCGGTCAAGTCAGAATTTCATTCCTACCCTCACCAGCGGAAAGTCAACAAAAATGTCAAAATTTATTATATTTTTGCACAAAATTTTTAAAATTTTTCTCATTTTTTAGATTTTTTCAATTTTTGAGGAAAAACGGGGTTGCGTGAGTAAACTACAAAAATGCAAGGCAAAAATCAAATCGAAAGATTACCCCCCAGACTAAAACGAGACATTGTCCTCAATGTCTTAAAGGTAAGGGTTCTCCTACATAAATCTAAGGCCGTTTATTAATTATGCCAAAAGATAGATGTAAAACGATAAGATTAAGGATATCGGATGAGCAACGAATGATGAAACTCGAGTGGAGAGAAGTAAACCACGAGCACGAGAGTCTTCATCAATCGGGCAAATCCTGGACACAACACAGAAAAACACGAAACACAAGATATGGAAGAGGAGCCCCTCCTCTTTATTAAGAAAATAGAAAGAAGATAGATGGATAAGCATGGGGTGCCTCCCACGAAGCGCTTGTTTAGTAACGAGTCGTATAGCTTAGACTCGCCCCGAATTTAATTGTCCTTGGGGGAGCAAGTGGAAAAAGAAATCTCCATCGGACTTTCGTTCAAGATGTTTGGATAAACACTGAAGCATACGAAAGTTCCACTCCGATGAGACACCCACGGTATTAAGAAAGAATAGCCAGAAATGGTGATACCGGGGTCAAAGATGGTATCCTCACTCCCGACGGAGTGAAGGATAGGAGAAGTCACAGCATATGTGATGAAGAGCATAAAGATTTTGATAATGATCATGAAATACTCTTCATCATCATCAGAAATTTTATCAAAAGTCTCGGGCGGGAGGGTCGGGATTAAATCTTCAATCGGTAAATACTTATGAGAAAGTACACCTCCCCCCAGACTAGAATCATCCTCAAGATCAAAATAGAATTGATCGTATTCCGGAGGAGATAGCAAAAGAGAGAGTTCATCGGAGAACTCCTCGTGATAAAGATCATTCATATCAAAATGAAATGATTCATATTCGGGAGGAGAGATATGAGCATGAGAAGTGGTACTGCCACTACTCGTCTCCTCCGAATGATCAATATCGAAGTAGAAGGCTTCAAAAGCCGGGATAGAGAAATCAGAATGAGAAGTGGGATTGCCACTATTCTCAGCATCAAATATGAAACTCTCATATTCGGGAAAAGCATCCTCGAGCTCGTGCTCCAAAGGATCAGACGGCTTTTCCTTAACTTCATCAATTACGTCCTCCGGGGGAAGGGAAAGGAACGGTTCATGATGAAGCGAAAAGTGTACCGCTTTTAGGGGGTCATTTAAGCCCTAAATCGTATTTATTTGATCAAATATTGCCCTAAATCGTTCCTTTTGTCATTTTAGGTACTTTGGAGATGAAATCTGGAAAAGGAAGCATTTTGGACGTTTTTGGAGCATAAAAGTGAAGAAAACGACAAAGTCTCAAAAATCTGCTGGAAAGTACCTGTGACGGCGTCAAGCCCAAGTGTGACTCCGTCAACCCTTGATAAGCCAGAGAGGATTTTGGAAGATTAAAGGGGGACGGCGTCAAGAAGGTCGTCAAGCCTTGATAAGCCAGAGAGGATTTTGGAAGATTAAAGGGGGACGGCGTCAAGAAGGCCATCAAGAAACCCTAAACGCGGCGAGGTGACGACGTCAAGCTCTATAACGTGACGCTGTCAGATCTGTTTTCCTATATATACTTTCATAATTTTTAGTCATTAGTGTGCAACTTTGTGAGGAGAAACCCTAGACGATTTTTCTGCCATTTTTAAGGGTTTTATACCCTTGGATCTCCCATGTTCAATTGAAGATAAGTAATCAATTAATCATTCAATATGTCTATGTGTTGTTTGATTATATCTTGTTCTTGTCTTTTATTTAACATGCTAGGCTAGATTTATCTTGTGTTTGCTTAGATCTAATGAAACCTAACTATTGATTATTGGTTGTTAGTGTGTTATTAATTGTATTGGATGATTGTTTATCGATGTTAGGCTTAAGAAAACTGGCTAACTTCCTATACGGTAACTTGCTTGAACGTCTTAAGAAACATGAACCAATGCGTACTAAGGTTATTATGGTTGTATTTAATGCATGAGCGAATTCTAATGATCCCATGTTAGGAGCTTCTTAGCCGGCTCGACATAGGAGTGAAGTAGGAGCTTATAGAGTTGGGGAAGTACGTACGCCACCCCACGATTGGTATTAAGGAATACACCCGTCATCCACGCAATTAATACACACTAATCAACCGGTAAAAGATAGTTAGGGAGCAAGGAAATCTAAGTAAACACATTTCTCTCCATATAAGTTTCACAACCTTTTATTTTCAGTTATTTTATTTTATTTGCAATTGTAGTTATTTGGGTTAGTTGACTAGCAACTAATTCCGCCCACTCCTTCAAACCCGAGATTTTACTTGCTTTCATAAAAATATAAAAATACAAAAAGAATCTTCCCTCACCCTTAGACCTATTAGAGTAGTTTTTCAATCCTAACGACACTATTCCCCTAGAGAACGATCAATCCCCCGGTACTTGCCACTTCACTATACTACATCGGTCAGGTACACTGCCTGGTGGGGATTGCAAGCCTCTTGAGATCCCTCGAGAGGTAAAACCTGTTGTAAGGTCGCAAAACCACGCATCAAGTTTTTGGCACCGCTGCCGGGGAATAGTTATTGTTTAGGTTGAATTTTTATTTTATTAGGTCTACTCACTAGATTCCTTTCTAGTGAGATTTTTTATTTTATTTTTCTAGGTTTTTCTTTAGTCTATCTATTTTCTTCGTGTTTTTGTTCGTATAAGATTTTCATTGACTATTCAGTTTGCCATTATGGAAAACGCGAATCCATCCCTTACACCTGGCGAAGTGGCTTTGTTGCGTAGCCAAATTTAGGATGAGATTAGTGAGCTCAGAGAGCTCAATAGAATGATTGATATAGAGCTTGATTATGCCTTTAACTACCTAGAAACCGCCATATACTCAGATAATTACTTAGAACGTAATAATCTTACGGTTGAGGAGTTGATTGAGAAACTTGATGAAGAGAAGGAAGATCCTAGGTTGGATGATTATTTCAATGAATACCCCACTAAGGAGGAGATTGCTTACTATAACAACCTAGTTGATAACCCTCGACCACCTTTTGTTAGAATTGACCCAAAGATTAAGAGGGGTGATCCCGGGAATGTGAAGATACCATGTATGATTGGGTACCAATACGTTGAGCATGCTTACATTGACTGTGAATCCCCAACCAACGTGATGTCCTCAAGCCTTTATAGCCACATCATAAACACACCACTTGAGCCTAGGAAAGACCCCAATTGCCCCGGTGGAGTTTGCAACTTCGTTGGAAGGATTAAGGACATGCATATCCTTGTTGGGAATTTTACCTTTGCCACCGACTTCATGATCTTAGAGGATTTGGCAAGTGTTGTTGACTGCCGCCTATCTCACGTGGTGTTAGGTAAGCCGTTTATTGAAGCATCCAATTTAAAGTCTGATCGTTTGAGAGGCACGGTTCAGTTTTCTAATCACATAGATAGGATCACATATAGGATGCCTTATCGGGTAAATGAATTTCGTTTTGTGCCTCGATTTGACAAGGACAACATTGGTGCGATTGAGGACATCAATGATGAGGATAAAGAGAAAGGCATGGACTATGTTTGGAATAAGAGAAGCCTTTATTATAAAGATTGCTTGAACCTAGGACCTAAATACAAAGTTGATATGGAGGTTGTTAGGATGATTAGAGGGGCAATTGAGAAGCAGAACGGAAAAACGTAGAACCCGTGACTTTGAGTCTAGCTACAAGACTCGTTAATAAAGAAAAGTGCTTCTTGGGAGGCAACCCAAGCTTTATTTGCTTTGTGTGTTTATTTATTTGTTTGTTTGATTTTATTTGATTCCGTATGTATGTTTAATTTGTATTATTATTGATTCATGTTCGAAACTAAATTGTGAAAATGCTTTATCTTGTTTTTAACTTCGTCTTAACTACATATAAAGGTATTTTGCAAAAGTTAAGTGTAAGGGAAATCCAAATCGGTTTATTAGAACAAATGAACATGAATCATAACAATATTAAATTAACATACATATTAGTATTTGTTTGAGTCAAATGCTTGTATCGAGTCATAATGATATTTTGCAGGATTTCCAGGAAGTAAGGTAAAGGTTTTTCCAGAAATTTTCCGGAAACTTAACATGAGAATTCTGTCAGATCATTTCTGACGGCGTCAGGCCTTATAACCTGACGGCGTCAGGTTTTAATTTTCTGAAATTTTTGAAAGTTTTGTTTTTCTACCGGAATCATAAAAAGTTTTTATTAAATCTCTAACTTATAAACTCCAGGAATCTGCAAAATAATCATTCCACAAGCATTATATCCTTATACAGATTTATCCCGCCGATGTTATGCAGGTTTTCTTGTTTGTTTTCTCAGGTTTAACAGGTTATTTTGGACAATGAGATGTTTGTGGAATCTAGCTTTTGGCGCTGCTTTAATCTTGAAGCTTCAACATTACCTTGGAAGAAGATCTAACCATGTTACCCTTTTATCCACCGAGCGAATCAGGGGAGTATTTGATTTCATTCTTTTACCTTATTTACTTTTACATCTTGTTATTTGAACATTGGGGACAATGTTCATCTTAAGTGTAAGGGGGTAAAGTACGATACTTTAGAGAATACAATTGCACTTGATTTTTGTTTGTTTGATGGTAGATGTGTAATAAAACTGAGAGAAATACTTGTTAGGGCAATTTTAGTGCCAAATTTAAATTTTTTTACAACATATAGGAGTGAAACTTTGGTCTTAATGAGCGTCTCATGGATAGGAGTTATATGACTAGCACAAAACCGTACCACTAAAAAAAATTTTCCACCCCCAAATATGTGAGGTTCGCCCCTAGAATTGGTAGGAAAAGCATTTATGCTATGATGTGTGTACCGGTAGCACTTAGATTCTAGAACTTGCGTTAGGACCATTCCGAGGCCACAAGTGAGACTACATTCGTGTAGTTAGATTTACTACATGATAAGAGGCATTAGGATTAACCCATTGTTTTACACCTGTGTTTTTGTTATAATTACATTGGCTACATTGGTCAAGTAATTCTCCCACACCCTTTGCGTTCTACTCATTTTTAGTACACGATACCCCTAGTACACCCCTCAGAGCCTATCTTTTCGTTTCTAACTTTAAGCATTTTACTTAAAGGAAGAATTTGTTTACACCCCACTTAAATGTACACCCAAATCGCCTTAGCCTACCTTGTATGCACTCATTTTTAGTGCATTATTGTGACAACATTTGTTTAAACCCCAAGTTAATTATCTAATTGATTACATGGTTGCTAAGTCGAGTCATATCCTTGTACATATTGTTTTGGGACGATTGGGACTCATGGGTAAAGTACTAGTGTAATGGAGTAATGGGGAAGAACAACATTATTACCCCCATATGTGCTAAATATTTTAAAAGTACTCCAAGTGTTTCGATTATCTTAATTCGAGTCATTAGAATAGTTAATTGTAAAGTTATGTAAAAGTTCAAGTGTAAGGGGAGAACCGAGGCCCCTATGATGTATTATTTTGGATGGTAGGGCAAGAGTGTATGAAAAAAAAAAAAAAAAAAAAAAAAAATATATATATATATATATATATATATATATATATATATATATATATATATATATATATAGAAAAAAAACATACGGACTACCATCCCGTTTCATTTTATGTTTATTTTATCTTTTTGTTATTTTTTTTTCATTAGCTTAAGTCGAGTCTAGTCTTGGCTTAGCAACGCCATATTGTACATGTAATTAATCAAGATCTTTAACTCGCCACCAGTAAAATATCCTTTATCCAACAAAACCGTGTTTATCATATCCCTACACCTAACATTATAACCCATTTAAAAGCCCTCTTGATAGTTTATCTTTGGTGCTTACGCCTAGTGGAGGAGGTTTTTGATCCTTTCTCAAGCCTATGGTAATCTATTTGCTATGACAGGTAGTGAGAGATATTATTCATTTTCATTTATGAGATATACTTCTATGACACCTGAGAGATGTGAGTATCTAAACACTACTTGTGAGGTGCTAGTCTGTAATCTCCGTGCTTATTATGATTAAAGTGGAACGACTATTTGTTGTAATTACTTTTATATTAGCGTTAAATGACCCCTAACTTGTATTTTGATTAGAATAAAAGCGCATTTGCTTGAGGACAAGCAAATCTCAAGTGTAAGGGTATTTGATGAAGCGAAAAGTGTACCGCTTTTAGGGGGTCATTTAAGCCCTAAATCGTATTTATTTGATCAAATATTGCCCTAAATTGTTCCTTTTGTCATTTTAGGTACTTTGGAGATGAAATCTGGAAAAGGAAGCATGTTGGACGTTTTTGGAGCATAAAAGTGAAGAAAACGACAAAGTCTCAAAAATCTGCTGGAAAGTACCTGTGACGGCGTCAAGCCCAAGTGTGACGCCATCAACCCTTGATAAGCCAGAGAGGATTTTGGAAGATTAAAGGGGGACGGCGTCAAGAAGGTCGTCAAGCCTTGATAAGCCAGAGAGGATTTTGGAAGATTAAAGGGGGACGACGTCAAGAAGGCCATCAAGAAACCCTAAACGCGGCGAGGTGACGGCGTCAAGCTCTATAACGTGACGCTGTCAGATCTGTTTTCCTATATATACTTTCATAATTTTTAGTCATTAGTGTGCAACTTTGTGAGGAGAAACCCTAGACGATTTTTCTGCCATTTTTAAGGGTTTTATACCCTTGGATCTCCCATGTTCAATTGAAGATAAGTAATCAATTAATCATTCAATATGTCTATGTGTTGTTTGATTATATCTTGTTCTTGTCTTTTATTTAACCAGCTAGGCTAGATTTATCTTGTGTTTGCTTAGATCTAATGAAACCTAACTATTGATTATTGGTTGTTAGTGTGTTATTAATTGTATTGGATGATTGTTTATCGATGTTAGGGTTAAGAAAACTGGCTAACTTCCTATACGGTAACTTGCTTGAACGTCTTAAGAAACATGAACCAATGCGTACTAAGGTTATTATGGTTGTATTTAATGCATGAGCGAATTCTAATGATCCCATGTTAGGAGCTTCTTAGCCGGCTCGACATAGGAGTGAAGTAGGAGCTTATAGAGTTGGGGAAGTACGTACGCCACCCCACGATTGGTATTAAGGAATACACCCCTCATCCACGCAATTAATACACACTAATCAACTGGTAAAAGATAGTTAGGGAGTAAGGAAATCTAAGTAAACACATTTCTCTCCATATAAGTTTCACAACCTTTTATTTTCAGTTATTTTATTTTATTTGCAATTGTAATTATTTGGGTTAGTTGACTAGCAACTAATTCCGCCCACTCTTTCAAACCCGAAATTTTACTTGCTTTCATAAAAATATAAAAATACAAAAAGAATCTTCCCTCACCCTTAGACCTGTTAGAGTAGTTTTTCAATCCTAACGACACTATTCCCCTAGAGAACGATCAATCCCCCGGTACTTGCCACTTCACTATACTACATCGGTCAGGTACACTGCCTGGTGGGGATTGCAAGCCTCTTGAGATCCCTCGAGAGGTAAAACCTGTTGTAAGGTCGCAAAACCACGCATCAGTTCATCAATTATTTTTAATGAATCATCTTCCCCCGGATCACTGTCAGTTGATGCGTGGTTTTGCAACCTTACAACAGGTTTTACCTCTCAAGGGATCTCAAGAGGCTTACAACCCCACCAGGCAGTGTACCTGACCGATGTAGTATAGTGTAGTGGTAAGTACGGGGGATTGATCGTTCTCCACAGGGAATAGTGTCGTTAGGATTGAAAAACTACTCTAATAGGTCTATGGGTGAGAGAAGATTCTTTTTATGTTTTTATAATTTTATGAAAGCAAGTAAAATCTCGGGTTTGAAAGAGTGGGCGGAATTAGTTGCTAGTCAACTAACCCAAGTTACTACGAATGCAAATAAAATAAAATAACAGAAAATGAAAAGGTGGTGAAACTTATATGGAGATAAATGTGTTTACTTAGATTTCCTTACTCCCTAACTATCTTTTACCGGTTGATTAGTGTGTATTAATTGCGTGGATGACGGGTGTATTCCTTAATACCAATCGTGGGGTGGCGTACGTACTTCCCCAACTCTATAAGCTCCTACTTCACTCCTATGTCGAGCCGGCTAAGAAGCTCCTAACATGGGATCACTAGAATTCGCTCATGCATTAAATACAACCATAAAAACCTTAGTACGCATTGGTTCATGTTTCTTAAGACGTTCAAGCAAGTTACCGTATAGGAAGTTAGCCAGTTTTCTTAAGCCTAACATCGATGAACAATCATCCAATACAATTAATAACACACTAATAACCAATAATCAATAGTTATGTTTCATTAGATCTAAGCAAACACAAAGAAAACCTAGCCTAGCATGTTAAACAAAAGACAAGAACAAGATAGAATCAAACAACACATAGACATATTGAATGATTAATTGATAACTTATCTTCAATGTAACATGGAAGATCTCAAGGCAAAAAGCCTTGAAAAAGCTGCTAAAATCGTCTTAGGGTTTCCTCCCAAAAGGTTACACACAAAGTTCCACACTAATGACAAAAAATTGCAAAACTATATATAGAGTTTAAGGGCTGACGGCGTCACGTTATAGATTCTGACGCCGTCACCTCGCCGCTTTTAGGGTTCCCGGATGGCCTTCCTGACGCCGTCCCTCTTTAGTGCTCCAAAATCCGTTCTGGCCTATCAAGGGGTGACGCCGTCAGAATTGAGCTTGACGCCGTCCCTCTTTAGTTTAAACCGTGATGGCCTTGATCACATTAAAGGGTGACGCCGTCAGATTTTTCATGCAAATTTCTCTGGCTTATCATGAGTAATTTTCATATCCACCACTTTTGCCAAGCCATGACGCCGCCTGGACCAATTCCTGACGCCGTCAAAGGTACTTTCCAGCATAATTTTGAGACTTTGTCGTTTTCTTCACTTTTATGCTCCAAAAACGTCCAAAATGCTTCCTTTTTCAGATTTCTTCTCCAAAGTACCTAAAATGACAAAAGGAACGATTTAGGGCAATATTTGATCAAATAAATACGATTTAGGGCTTAAATGACCCCCTAAAAGCGGTACACTTTTCGCTTCATCAAATACCCTTACACTTGAGATTTGCTTGTCCTCAAGCAAATGCGCTTTTATTCTAATCAAAATACAAGTTAAGGGTCATTTAACACTAATATAAAAGTAATTACAACAATTAGTCGTTCCACTTTAATCATAATAAGCATGGAGATTACAAACTAGCACCTCACAAGTAGTGTTTAGATACTCACATCTCTCAAGTGTCATCAAAATAAATCTCATAAATGAAAACGGATAATATCTCTCACTACCTGTCATAGCAAATAGATTACCATAGGCTTGGGAAAGGATCAAAAACCTCCTCCACTAGGCGTAAGCACCTAAGATAAACTATCAAAGAGGGCTTTTAAACGGGTTATAACGTTAGGTGTAGGGATATGATAAACACGGTTTTGTTGGATAAGGGATATTTTACTGGTGGCGAGTTAAAGATCTTGATTAATTACATGTACTATACAATGTTGCTAAGCCAAGACTCGACTCAATCTTAAGCTAAAAACAAAATAACAAAAACATAAAATAAACATAAAATGAAACGGGATGGTAGTCCGTATGTTTTTTCTACTTTTCTTTTTCTCATTTTTTTGTATTTTTTTTTTTTTTTTTTTTTTTTTTTTTTTTTGCATTCACTCTTGCCCTACCATCCAAAATAATACATCATAGGGGCATTGCATTCCCCTTACACTTGAACTTTTACATAACTTCACAAATAACTATTCTAATGACTCGAATTAAGATAATCGAAACACTTGGAGTACTTTTAAAATATTTAGCACATATGGGGGTAATAAATGATGTTCTTCCCCATTACTCCATTACACTAGTACTTTACCCATGAGTCCCAATCGTCCCAAAACAATATGTACAAGGATATGACTCGACTTAGCAACCATGTAATCAACTAGATAATTAACTTGGGGTTTAAACAAATGTTGTCACAATAATGCACTAAAAATGAGTGCATACAAGGTAGGCTAAGGCGATTTGGGTGTACATTTTAGTGGGGTGTAACAAATTCTTCCTTTAAGTAAAATGCTTAAAGGTTGAAACGAAAAGATAGGCTCTGAGGGGTGTACTAGGGGTATCGTGTACCAAAAATGAGTACAACGCAAAGGGTGTGGGAGAATTACTTGACCAATGTAGCCAAAGTAATTATAACAAAAACACAGGTGTAAAACAATGGGTTAATCCTAATGCCTCTTATCATGTAGTAAATCTAACTACACGAATGTAGTCTCACTTGTGGCCTCGGAATGGTCCTAACGCAAGTTCTAGAATCTAAGTGCTACCGGTACACACATCATAGCATAAATGCTTTTCCTACCAATTCTAGGGGCGAACCTCACATATTTGGGGTGGAAAATTTTTTTAGTGGTACGGTTTTGTGCTAGTCATATAACTCCTATCCGTGAGACGCTCATTAAGATCAAAGTTTCACTCCTATATGTTGTAAAAAAATTTAAATTTGGTGCTAAAATTGCCCTAACAGGTATTTATCTCAGTTTTATTACACATCTACTATTAAACAAACAAAAATCAAGCGTAAAAGCATTCTCTAATCGTACTTTACCCCCCCTTACACTTAAGATGAACATTGTCCCCAATGTTCAAATAACAAATGTAAAAGTAAATAAGGTAAAAGAATGAAATCAAATACTCCCCTGATTCGCTCGGTGGATAATGTGGCGACAAGGTTAGATCTTCTTCCAAAGTAATGTTGAAGCTCCATGACTAATGCATCGCCATAAGCTTGATTCAACAAACATTTCCTTGTCCAAAATAACCTGTTAAACCTGAGAAAACAAACACGAAAACCTGCATAACATCGGCGGGATAAACTCTATATATAAGGATATAATGCTTGTGGAATGATAATTTTGCAGATTCCTGGAGATTATAAGTTAGAGATTTAATAAAAACTTTTTATGAAAACAAAACTTTCAAAAATTTTCAGAAAATTAAACCTGACGCCGTCAGGTTGTAAAGCCTGACGCCGTCAGAAATGATCTGACAGAATTCTCATGTTACGTTTCCGGAAACATTTTGGAAAAACCTATACCTTACTTCCTGGAATTCCTGCACAACATCATTATGACTCGATACAAGCATTTGACTCAAACAAATACTAATATGTATGTTAATTTATTATTATTACGATTCATGTTCATTTGTTCTAATAAACCGATTTGGATTTCCCTTACACTTAACTTTTGCAAAATACCTTTATATGTAGTTAAGACGAAGTTAAAAAACAAGATAAAGCATTTTCACAAATTAGTTTTGAACATGAATCAATAATAATAAAATTCAAACACACATACGGAAACAAATAAAAACAAGCAAACAAATAAATAAACACACAAAACAAATAAAGCTTGGGTTGCCTCCCAAGAAGCGCTTTTCTTTATTAACGAGTCTTGTAGCTAGACTCAAAGTCACGTACATTACGTTTTTCCGTTTTGCTTCTCAATTGCCTCTCTAATCATCCTAACAACCTCCATATCAACTTTGTATTTAGGTCCTAGGTTCAAGCAATCTTTATAATAAAGGCTTCTCTTATTCCAAACATAGTCCATGCCTTTTTCTTTATCCTCATCATTGATGTCCTCCATCGCACCAATGTCGTCCTTGTCAAATCGAGGCACAAAACGAAATTCATTTACCCGATAAGGCATCCTATATGTGATCCTATCTATGTGATTAGAAAACTGAACCATGCCTCTCAAACGATCATACTTTAAATTGGATGCTTCAATAAATGGCTTACCTAACACCACGCGAGATAGGCGGCAGTCAACAACACTTGCCAAATCTTCTAAGATCATGAAGTTGGTGACAAAGGTAAAATTCCCAACAAGGATATGCATATCCTTGATCCTTCCAACGAAGTTGCAAACTCCGCCTGGGCACTTGGGGTCTATCATAGGCTCAAGTGGTGTGTTTATGATCTGGCTATAAAGGCCCGAGGACATCACATTGATTGGGGATTCACAGTCAATGTAAGCATGCTCAATGTATTGGTACCCAATCATACATGGTATCTTCACATTCCCGGGATCACCCCTCTTAATCTTTGGGTCAATTCTAACAAAAGGTGGTCGAGGGTTATCAACTAGGTTGTTATAGTAAGCAATCTCCTCCTTAGTGGGGTATTCATTGAAATAATCATCCAACCTAGGATCTACCTTCACTTCATCAATTTTCTCAATCAACTCCTCAACCGTAAGATTATTACGTTCTAAGTAATTATCTGAGTATATGGCGGTCTCTAAGTTGTTCAAGGCATAATCAAGCTCTATATCAATCATTCTACTGAGCTCTCTGAGTTCACTAATCTCATTCTCAAGTTGGCTACGCAACAAAGCTACTTCGCCAGGTGTAAGGGGTGGATTCGCGTTTTCCATAATGGCAAACTGAATAGTCAATGAAAATCTTATACGAACAAAAGCACGAAGAAAATAGATAGACTAAAGAAAACCTAGAAAAAATAAAATAAAAATCTCACTAGAAAGGAATCTAGTGAGTAGACCTATAAAATAAAAATTCAACCTAAACAATAACTATTCCCCGGCAGCGGCGCCAAAAACTTGATGCGTGGTTTTGCAACCTTACAACAGGTTTTACCTCTCAAGGGATCTCAAGAGGCTTACAACCCCACCAGGCAGTGTACCTGACCGATGTAGTATAGTGTAGTGGTAAGTACGGGGGATTGATCGTTCTCCACAGGGAATAGTGTCGTTAGGATTGAAAAACTACTCTAATAGGTCTAAGGGTGAGAGAAGATTATTTTTATGTTTTTATAATTTTATGAAAGCAAGTAAAATCTCGGGTTTGAAAGAGTGGGCAGAATTAGTTGCTAGTCAACTAACCCAAGTTACTACGAATGCAAATAAAATAAAATAACAGAAAATGAAAAGGCGGTGAAACTTATATGGAGATAAATGTGTTTACTTAGATTTCCTTACTCCCTAACTATCTTTTACCGGTTGATTAGTGTGTATTAATTGTGTGGATGACGGGTGTATTCCTTAATACCAATCGTGGGGTGGTGTACGTACTTCCCCAACTCTATAAGCTCCTACTTCACTCCTATGTCGAGCCGGCTAAGAAGCTCCTAACATGGGATCACTAGAATTCGCTCATGCATTAAATACAACCATAAAAACCTTAGTACGCATTGGTTCATGTTTCTTAAGACGTTCAAGCAAGTTACCGTATAGGAAGTTAGCCAGTTTTCTTAAGCCTAACATCGATGAACAATCATCCAATACAATTAATAACACACTAATAACCAATAATCAATAGTTAGGTTTCATTAGATCTAAGCAAACACAAAGAAAACCTAGCCTAGCATGTTAAACAAAAGACAAGAACAAGATAGAATCAAACAACACATAGACATATTGAATGATTAATTGATAACTTATCTTCAATGTAACATGGAAGATCTCAAGGCAAAAAGCCTTGAAAAAGCTGCTAAAATCGTCTTAGGGTTTCCTCCCAAAAGGTTACACACAAAGTTCCACACTAATGACAAAAAATTGCAAAACTATATATAGAGTTTAAGGGCTGACGGCGTCACGTTATAGATTCTGACGCCGTCACCTCGCCGCTTTTAGGGTTCCCGGATGGCCTTCCTGACGCCGTCCCTCTTTAGTGCTCCAAAATCCGTTCTGGCCTATCAAGGGGTGACGCCGTCAGAATTGAGCTTGACGCCGTCCCTCTTTAGTTTAAACCGTGATGGCCTTGATCACATTAAAGGGTGACGCCGTCAGATTTTTCATGCAAATTTCTCTGGCTTATCATGAGTAATTTTCATATCCACCACTTTTGCCAAGCCATGACGCCGTCTGGACCAATTTCTGACGCCGTCAAAGGTACTTTCCAGCATAATTTTGAGACTTTGTCGTTTTCTTCACTTTTATGCTCCAAAAACGTCCAAAATGCTTCCTTTTTCAGATTTCTTCTCCAAAGTACCTAAAATGACAAAAGAAACGATTTAGGGCAATATTTGATCAAATAAATACGATTTAGGGCTTAAATGACCCCCTAAAAGCGGTACACTTTTCGCTTCATCATCAGTCTCAACAATTTCCGGTGAAATTGGAGTTTTATCAAAGAACACCTCGACCTCTTCCCTAGAGATAACATTTTCTTCAATCGTAGGAGAAGGATGGGAAGAGTCGGAATCAAGAATCTCGATGTGATAAACTTGTTCTGGAGGTGGGACAAGTGGTGTGCTCTTAGAGCTAGCAATTTCCACCACTTTCGTTGTAGTCTCCGATTCATCTTTATCATCGTCGTCAAGAACACTCTTAGTATTTGCAGCACAACACTCAAACCATTTGCTCGATCCAGGAGTAATTTTCATGGCCTTGAGCTCAGCACTTTTTTCTCACATACTCTTGACCGTGAATCTTGAAAGGTTTGGATCAATTCTTTTAGGAGCAATTACGGGATCGGACTTTTGATCAACCGTAGCGATATTGTATTTTTCGGTTTGAGGTTTCGAGTTTGGATTAATGTTGAACGTAACTTTTTCCTTATCGACCCGCAAAGTAATTTCTTCACCATAGACATCGATCAAAGCACGCCCGGTCCTCAAGAATGATCTTCCGAGAATGAGAGGAACCCGGGGGTCGGCGTCAAAATCAACTACCACAAAATCGGCGGGAAAATGGAACTTCCCCACCTTAACAAAGACATCCTCGGCTATTCCACGTGGACGAGTTATGGAACGGTCCGCAAGCTCGAGGGTCATGCAAGTGGGGGTAAGGTCGGGCAAAGAAAGTTTCTTCCAGACGGATAACGGCATTAGGTTGATGCTCGCACCAAGATCGGCCAAAGCGTGGCATTCAACCATTCCCGGAAATTCACATGGGATGAGAAATTTTCCGGGATCTCCAAGCTTTTCCGGAAGCTTTTTGAGAATTGCCGCTGAGCAGTTTTCGTTCACTGGAGTTTTTGCTAGTTCCGATAATTTTTCCTTATTGCTCAACAAACTTTTGAGGGTAGAAATGAATTTTGGCATCAGAAGTAAAGCATCCGCGAAGCTTATGTCGAAATGTAACTCTTGAAAAATTTGGAAAAATTTCTCCATTTGAGTTGAAGCTTTCTCACGGAGCTTTTGATCACTTAATCTCGAAGGATACGGAAGGTTTTCTTTGACGGGAATTTCTTTTGGTTCAACATTCTTTGGTTCAGATGGATGGATGACCGGAGGTTGGACGTCTTCGGTTCCTCCATTGTTAGTAGGAGGTTCCGTGTCCTTGGTCACCTCGGTCTCACGGTCGACTACCTTGGGAGGTAGAGAAGAAGCGGTAGCCGGAGCCGTGGGTCCATTATATGAAACACCGCTCCTTGTAGTGATCGCCTTAGCATCGCCCCTCGGGTTGGCGATCGTGTTGCTTGGAAGAGAAGTAGTACCCGAGCCCGAGGGTCGATCATTTAAAGATTTTTTCATCTCAGTCATTTCCTTAATCAAAAACCTAGTTGTTTCTTCTTGGTTTTTGTTAAATTTTTGTTGTTGTTGACTTTGAAGGAATAGCTGTTTCAATATCTCATCCGAGGGCGATTGGTTTTGCAAAAATCCTTGATTTTGATTATTGTTTAGATTTGCCCCTCGGTTGTTTTGATTAAAACCCTGGTTGTTGTTTTGAAAATTTCCCTGATTAAAATTTCCTGGGTTTTGATTTTGAAATTTTCCTTGATTAAAATTCCCCTGATTAGCCCGATTTTGATTTTGATTGACTTGATAAGTACGGTTTTGCACATTCTGATTCTGATTTGGTGGGAAACCAGGTGGTCCGAGGAAGTTGTTAGAACGGTAGCTGAGCAAATTACGGTCACCTTGGGGTTGGTAACCGTTACCACCCGTGTTGTAGGTTCCCGTAGCAGCATAAACATTCTCTTGAGTGTAGCCACCGGAGGCTGGGCACTCGAAATATGAATGTGGACCACCACATGTTTCACAACTATGGTTAACAACATTGACTTGATTGTTGTTGTTTTGATTCATAGTCTGATGAATTCTCAAGATAACCGTTGACATATCATTCATTTGTTTAGAAAGAGCGGCTATCTCGGAGGTAGAAGAATCAGTGCTAGATCTTGTTGACTCATTCCTCTCGGCAGAGGAATCCTAAAAATTATGGTGGGTGGTCATGTTTTCAATAAGATCATAGCACTCTTCGGGTCGACGTTTCATAAACGTACCACCGGCAGCAGCATTAATCGTATCACGGTGTCGTAATGTCAAACCGTTATAGAAGGTATCTATAATAGTGACCAATAACATATTGTGGTTCGGACACCGATCAATCGATAACTTGTAGCGTTCCCATGCCTCAAACAAGGATTCATCGGGAAGCTGACGGAAATTGCTAATCTCATTCCTTAATTTCGTCACCATCGACGGTGGGAAATATTTCGCCAAGAACCTCGTAACCATTTCATTGAAGTTATGAATGGAGTTCTTGGGAAGACGATCAAACCAAGCGGTGGCATGATGCGTCAAGGAGTAAGGAAAGAGATATAGACGGAGGGCGTCATCGGAGACCCCATTTTGTTTCATACTTTGGGTGACGGTGATAAATTTATCAAGATGTTTGTTCGCATCATCACCCGGCAAGCCATGGAATTGGCACGAGTTTTGGACTTGTTGAATCATATGGTGCTTAAGTCCAAAATCGGCGGCTTGGATATTGACGGGGGCAATCGGGCCACCACGTCCGTGCATTGTGGGTTGGCACAGCTCCTCCATCGTTCGGAGATCGGGAGCTGGCATGTGATTTTCACCACCCATCGGCGGGTGTTGATCGTCGTCCATTTCCTCGGTTGGAAATGTAACTCGGTGATTGTGACGGATAATTCTCTCGGGATTTGAGAGCGGTGAAAGAAGAGGGTGAGAAGTAGAAGATCGGGTGTGCATACACCAAAAACAAACACAAAATCAAAAAAGAAAACCAAATTTGAAAATAAAATATTTTTGGATTTTTATATTAAGGAAAAATTAGAATTATTATATTTTTGGTGATCGTTCGATCAACCGTACTCGTTTCTTTCAAAACTACGCGCAGCGTGGCGGAGAAGCAAAGGTCCACTCGAAGGTGATTAAAAACCCGCCTCTTTCGGTCTGCAATTTAATGTCAAGACCATCCTTAAACCCCGTGTATAGGTTGTAGCAAAGAAATAATCCGAGTAACGTTTAATTTCACGATCTCTTTTGTTGTTTATTCGGAATGGTTTACAACGCCCTCTCGAGAGCGAGGATATATTATTTTTGGTATTTTTGAAAACACTTTAGGAAAAGTGTTTTATTTATTTTCTTTTTGTATTTTTTTTCTTTTTATAAAAACGAGAAACTTCCGAGGAAGGGCCTTCAAAACACGATTCTACGGCGAAACTCAAACTCTTCTCAAGCCTTCCCCGGCAGCGGCGCCATTTTTTGATTCGTTATTTTATATTTCCAAGTAAAAACACAACGGATGCGTTTTCCCCGGGTCGTGTCCCAACGAAGGTCGAATTCGAGTTTTTGTGACGTTGTCGAATATGTGTGGTGAATGTGTGTGAAAAGAGTGATTGATTGGTGATTTTACACTACGAACAATAAAATAATAAAGATAAACAACTAATTATACTAAGGGTACAATAAAGCTAAGCACGAAATCCTAAAAACGAAATTTTGAATTTAAAAACGTACGCGACGAATTATAAAAACGTATTTAAAAAGTGATTTTCTAAAATTTAAAACCTAAAAATATAAAATAATTTTTCTTAAATCCTAAACATAAAAAGAAAATTTTAGAAAAAATAAATTTATTTTTTTGACTTTTTATGAATTTTTTATGAATTAAAAACTAATTTAAATGATTTAAATGATTTAAAAATAGTAAAACAGTTTGGAAAAATCTGGAAAAATTTGAGTAAATCTAAAATTAAATTTCTAATCTAAGAAAAATAAATTCAGAAACTGATTAAACCCTAATAAGCAGAACAGTGTAAATAAGCACTATGAAATAAGCCAAAAATAAGCAAAAGTAAACCAAAAATTATCAAAAGCTCAAATATGGAAAAACACACTAACTTAAGCTAGAAACAACTTAAGATGACCAGATAAGCTCTCAGATTAAGCAAATTAAGCAGAAGTGCAGTAACAAGATTATAGTAGTAGCAATGACCAAACAGTTAATTAGCAGCTTATTTATAAGTCAGGTAAAAGCTATTTGTGCAAATTCAAAAGCAGAATCTCAGAGTTTATATGTCAGACTCCTTAGTTTCCAAAAAAACCCCAAATTATTTCACCAATTGCTACCCTAATTTGACTCAAGATCAGATAGTGTTGGGCACAAAAACTGCTTGCAGGCCTGCAATAGGCTCAATAGGGTATTTGCAGACCTATATTCAGCTTTTAAATAAGCTACAATATGAGAATCAAACTCAGAATACTAAATCTACTACTATAAGCTACTGATCTTCCAAAATCCAGGCAAAAATCACTAATGAATGAGTACTTAGCAGTCCATTAAAAAACAAAAAGAACAAAGTATATATGTGCAGGTTTGCACATATATGTCTGTAGCAGCAGACTTGTTTTGATCTCCAATTCTTGCAATCCTTAATGTAATTGCATCAATCTCTACAATAACACTAAACTCACTATTTGGAACAAGAAAGTGCCAAAAGTTATAGCCAAATAAGCTCAGCTTAATATGAAGCTTATTAAGGCAGTTGAGCTTCTTCTATAGCACCTATGGGTTCAAAACCTTAATAGCACTAAAAACAACTTATCACCCTACACTTATCAGCTTATATTACTTATTTTAAGCAAACCTTAAGCACCCAAATAGACAAAGTAACAGTAACCAAACTAATATGCCCCTAGCAGACCTTGATCCAAACACTCCTTACAAATCTGTTTTTGCAATTTTAAACTAGTACCTATTGAATTAAGCTTAAAAACTAATTAACTACTGCATAACTAACTTAAGTAAACATTAATAAGCAACTTCTAATACTAAATAAGCACTATTAAGCAGTTTAACACTAAGAAGCCATAAATGCTACCAAATGACACTTACAAGAATGAATTCAAGTGAACACAGATCTGAACCAAACAAGGAACACCCAGGCTTTATCAACAAGCCAAAAATCACCCAATAAGCTCTTCCTGAATCAGCTTATCCTTCAAACTGCTTATGTTGACCAAATTTGACTTTTATGTTGACTTTTTGACTTTTTGAGGTAAAAACAGATTTGAACAAACTAAAAACTTACAATAAGCTATTGAGCTTATTTAAGCTTAAACAATTTAGAAATCAGCTTATTAAAGCTGGGATTTGATTTATTTTTGTATTTTTTTAATATTTTTGGAATATTTTTGGATTTTAAAAGGAATTTAACAAAAGTTGAGATAAAAAAAATGGAAATAGGATAGAAATGATTTAAAACACACTACTGATAATTTCAATAAGCTAAATTCAGAAGAAATGAAACAGAATCAATAGTAGGAACTTAAAATAAAAATTTCATTAATCAAATAAACTTCAAAGTTACAAGAGAATTTTAAAAACTACAAAGCATAAACTAAATTTAACAGAGTAACACTACAATTAAAAACTACATCAAACACTGAAAATCACCCTCTATTTATAGCCGAGGGATGAACCTTCTAGCCCTTTTGTCATGCTGGCAATCCGAGGGAATTTGTGCTTTCTCTGATTCGTTTTCCACCCTCTGATCATCCTTGATCATCATCCCTTCATTGTAAGCCCTTGGATCAATTCCTGTGAGGTGTTCGGTCCAATGAAATGCCGCCACGTAGCCCATTCGTGCGCGTCTCTGTGCTTTCTCTGACATCTGACACCATTTGATTGGACAATCCTACCCTTAATTGCGGTAAAATCGTACGGGTAAGAACTAGGGTTCTTCGTACAGTAATTGGGTAATTGGGGATAAATGAAAGAGGCGGGTTTGTTATTGTTTGACTTGGTTTTTAATAATAGTTTGACCGGGTATGGAAGTTGGGTTCGGGTCGTGGGTTTAAGTTAGAAATGGTGGGCTCGGTTGGTATTTGGGCTTAAGTATTGGATTTGGTTTTGTGATTTAATATAAGTCCGGTAATGGTTTGTGGTTTAGGATATTTTTAGTGATTTAGGTAAAATTCAAGGGACCAAGTGCGTATTTCTTGAAATTCAAGGGACCATTTCTGCCAATCTTCTGAAATGTGATCTAAGGGCTTCTTTTGTCAATTGATGATTCTTCAAGGGTTGACTTTGACTTTTTGCTTCCTGGTATCGGCTATAAATATCCATTCCATATCTCGTGCTCGTTTTCCCGGTTTTTGCTCGATTTTGTCCATATTCTTCGATATCCGTGCCTGCATATGTAAAAACACAAAAACACAATATATTTGGCAAAATTGGTTAGTTTTTGGTCTATTTGGGTCCGGTTTTGGTCAAGAAAAGGTATGTGTTTAAGCACATACCAGCAATCTATGCAAAGACCACCACTTTTCAAAACCGATTGTTTTATTTATTGGAAAACAAGATTCGAAACGTATGTGAAATCAAAAGACATTGATCTTTGGCATGTTATTACCGAGGGTGACTTTCAACCTATTCAAAAGAATCCGGAAACTAAAAAGGATGAAATAGTTTCTTATGATAAACAAAGTGATGAACTAAAAAGGAAATTAGCCAAAAATAATGAGGCTAAAATGATGATTTATAATGCTTTGCCTAAAAAGGAGTTTGAAAGAATTTTCATGTGTAATACGGCAAAAGATATTTGGAAAACCTTGTTAGTCACTCACCAAGGTAATAACCAAGTCAAAGAGAACAAGATAGATCTTCTTGTTCAACAATATGAACAATTCTCCATTTCGGAGGATGAGTCAATAGATAATGCTTTTGCTAGATTTAATACTATTATCACTAGTCTTAAAGCTCTTGATGAAGGTTATTCTAGTAAGAACTATGTTAGGAAGTTTCTTAGAGCTCTACATCCTAAATGGAGAGCAAAGGTCACCGCCATAGAAGAGTCAAAGGACTTGGCGGCATTGTCACTCGATGAACTTATAGGAAACTTGAAAGTTCACGAGATGATCATCAAGAAAGACTCTGACATTGTCAAAGGCAAAAGCGAGAGAGTTAGATCTCTAGCATTAAAAGCCAAGAAGGAGTCTAGTGATGAGGAATGTTCGAGTTCCGGTAGTGAAGATGAAGAGTACGCACTAGCCGTTAGGAACTTTAGAAAGTTCTTTAGGAGGAAAGGTAGATTTCCTAGACAATCTCGCGATGAGAAGAAGTCATCCCAAAGAAATCATGATGAAAGAAAAGGGACAAGTGATAGGAGATGCTTTAGATGCGGAGATCCTAATCACTTCATAGGAGAATGTCCTAGGCCACCAAAATCCAACAACCAAAGAGCCTTTGTAGGAGGTTCTTGGAGTGATAGCGGTGAAGAAGAAGAGAAGAAGCCTAACGATGAAACGTGCTTAATGGCTCAAGCTTCTAACGAGGTACACTCCGACTCTTCTTATTATAGTGATAATAATTCGTCAGTAGATGACAGTGAATTACATGACGAATATAACAAACTATGCGTAGTTAGTACTAAGATCTTAGGTAGAAACACAAAGCTAAAATTAAAATTAAAAGAACTAGAACTACAAGTCTTAGAACTAAATGATCAAGTCAAGAGACTTGAGAAAAACAAGGAAGTAGACGTAGGATGCGGGTCATGTATTAGTCTTCAAGTAGAAAATGAAAAACTTAAAGAAAATGTTTTAAGAATCATTAAGTTTGATGAAGGAACTAAAAAGCTTAATGATATACTTGAAAATATTAGATATAGTGAACATGACCGTTCGAGTTTAGGATTCGACCCAAATCAGGCTTCTACAAGTGGTACTAAACAAGTAAAATTTGTAATGCCTGAAAAGTCCATGTCTGAAGGTGACGGCACCATTAAAGATACAGACGACACCACTAAATTTAGTGGTACCGTGGTACCGTGTGGTGCTGAGGACAAAACTGGGTCGATTCTGAAAAGTAACTTAAGTCCTAAACCAAGTCACGTAGTTGTAAATAGAACTAAAGTGTCTACTCCAAGTAGAGAGGAAACCAAAGGCTTTTACAAACCATTGTCATCTCCCGAACATGGATTTGTAAAGCGTGACACTAGGTCAACTACTCCTCCACCTAGAAAGGTAAACTCTCCCAAACCTCGGTCTAGAACTCCTCTACCGAGAGGTAACTTTAGAAGACAAAATCATCCAAGTAACTTTCCCGTAACTTGGAATGATCGTCCACCAAAAGGTTACTTACCATGGGAAATGTGTCCTCCATTCTCACATCCTAAACTAACGCAACAAATGTGTAGGATGTTTGACTCTAACAACTTTGGACCCATGAGATATTGGGGACCAGATGTTTGAACATTTGTTTTGCTAGGAAAACATGAGTGTATATAAACTTTGGAGTCTAACTAAAGGAGTATGATGCGTTATCAAGCAAATTCGGTGACGCAATAGTCAAGTCGTGTCTGTCATGCTTAACAGTCAACAAAGGTACCCTAGTCTTCTAGTTTTAAGAGCAAACACCTCAGGCACAAGTACGCTTTCTTAAAACACCCTTTGTTAGTAGTAATGTTTGGCATGAAATAGTGTAGTCAGAATCTAACATGGTAGGCACTATAACACAGAAACTCTATTCACATCTCATCATGTCAAATTCAACTTGTCCAGAAATGCTCGATGATCGCTTGAAGATCATGCGTGACAAGTTTGAATTAAGCATTGATGAGTGAATCAAGTTCCCTTCCTTGCACATATGTAATCCTGCCTAAATTAAGTATCCCTTTAAACTTATGTATACTATATGTATGAGATACATAGTTTAAGTAATAGTCTTTATTGACAATAACGCCCATATCCGCAAATGCGAAACTCACAAGAGACGAAGAAGGTGAGTGCACGGATATAACTAGGTTAGGGGCATAATAGGTAAAGTAGTTTACCTAACGGCAAGTAGGTCCATTATCATAAATAGTGTTGGCTTTGTGCCCACTTGTAAGAAGTATCCCAAAACTTCTTACATCAAAGTGTTTAATGTATCATACCATACATTAAAGATACTATACACTTGAGATTATGATATCTTGAGGAGATTGATGTAGAAAATGTTTCTATACCAACTCTGATAATGTGAGAGTTAATGTGGGTTGAAGCATAAAGAGCAATGTTTGTACCTTCATAGGTATGTTAACAAACTTCTTGGTTCCCCAAGAAACAAACTACTCTTGCTATTTCCACGACCGAAGCCGAGTACACAAGCGCCGGAAAGGCATGACAACAAACACTATAGATGAGACAACTCCCTGTGAAGAGTAGCAGTCAAGATGCCATTAGACTTGTCCGGGAACCCTATAGTTTGCTCATGAACGAAGCTCGTCGAAGTACGTCATCTCCCAGCGGAAAGACATCTCCTCCGTCATGATAACGTCGAAAGAGAAATCTTTTCTTTGAAAAGTATCTCTTCTCATCTTAACCTCTACATTCTCGTCAAATGACCTCTTAATACTCCATTGGAAATATTAATGTCACCTCTCACGTCCCATCATATGACTTTTCAAGTCATTCCTCATATTCCGCTCATGACTATTTCAATATTTCTATGGAAATATTAAAGTCATCCCTTGCGTCATACCTTATAACCTTTCATCCCCTCTTATGACTATTTGAATATTTCTCCGAAAATATTGAAGTCATCTCACACATCCATCTTATTCTCGACTCATGACTCTTGAATATTTCATTGGAAATTTCAAGTCATTCCCTAAGCCTCATCCCATGACTTCGTAATATTTCACTGGAAATATTAACGTCATTCCTCGCATCTCGTCATATGACTTTTCAAGTCATTCCTGTCATCCCGCTCATGACTATTTGAATATTCCTTCGGAAATATTAAAGTCATCCGTTACGTCATACCTCATAACCTTTCATCCCTTCTATGACCTCTCGAAAGTTTCGCGGGAAACATTGAAGTCATTCTCTACAAATCGCTCATGACTTTTTAAGTCATATCTTTCACTCGTCACATGACTCATGAATATTTCACGGGAAATATCTAGTCATTCCTTGTGTCGCGTACTCCGACTAATTAAATATTTCATGGGAAATATTATAGTCATCCTCCTAAACACAACTCATAACTTCTATTTATTTCACGGGAAATACTAGAAGTAAATCCTCGTCCAATGACAACTTAGTCAATTTCCTCGGAAACACTAAGGTCATTTCCGGTCATCTCATTTAATCATCTTTCGTCAAAAAGTTTATTAGGTATAAACTTTTTCCTCGTGTCAAAAAGTATTACTAAATAAGTAAGATTAATCAGCCAAAAGTCAAAACAGAAGAAAAACTGGACCATCAGACATACGGCTCCACTAAAGAGCCACGACTCCACTAATGTTTAGTGGAACCGTGGAGCCGTGCATCTGAAAAACGCGCCTAGTTACTCTTTTCTTCTGCACAAATTTTCCAAACACACAAAACCACTTCCACTTGCTGTCAAAACCGAACCATAACACCATAATTCAATTAATCTTTTGCAAATCAAGATTGAGGCATTGAAATTAACAAATCCTAACCACAACATCATCAATTGTAAGTAATTCACTCTTATTTTCTTTTAATTTGAGTCTAGGGTTTGTTCTTGAGTATAAATCCGAATTGGGGATTTTCAAAATTAGTTAAACCATTGTGAAATTAAGACTAGGATTAGACAATGTAGTATTCACATGATTCCCTAAACCTAGGATTTCCAAAAACCCATTTATGTTGCAAAACCTAATCCGAAATTAATCACTAAATTCGGATTATGATTGATTATTTGTAATGGAATCATGTTTAGGATGATTAAAATTAGATTAGGAACGTTCTGCATTAAAGCTTTTCAATCTTAAAGCTTGTTGGCACCATGTTGAGGCATTTGCCAAACACCCCAATTCGATCATTTTTCGAAAAACTTCACAAGTCTAGGATCATGAAACCTTTTTCATGCATTGTTGATGCAAATTAAAAACGTTTTTGCATGCATACATGAACTCTCAAATATGGCTCGAAGTACATAATTGATATGTATTGTTTGACATATTTGATTGAGCAAAAGTGAAGTTAGGAGCGTTTGGGTAATCTCTTTAGGATAATTTTAGAGTCGAGATTGCCGCACCTCCACATTGTTTGCATTTAGGCACACACACTAGAAGTATAATCATTAAAATGCAACGAACTAACATATACAAAATTTTTTTGTAGACAATAATGCCTCGGAATGATTATCAATTAACCCGAAATTACATCATTGAAACACTTGAAAACCCAAACATCACTGATGAACAAAAGGCTTATTTTACCAAAGTGCTAACACGATACATACACGAAGGGCGTGTAGTCGATGCACTTTATGTCATGTCAGACAGAGTCAGTGCTTGTTTTCCTTCTATTTGGTTCGATTGTTTATACACAATAAACGATCAAATATGTCCCCTTTTCGTTCTCGAATTTTACAGTCGTGTTCGTACCTACACTAACTCTGACGGAAACGTCTTTCTTGACTTTTGGATTCGACACCAAAATATCACCCTGTCTGTCACTCAGTTTGGTGAAATTCTTGGTGTTCCCTCATATGGTCAGTGTGCATACACCAACGACCATTCTCTAGAGTCCCTTTACTACAATGTTGAGATAGAAGGTGCCTATAGTACCCAAATTCCCGACATTGAAGTAATCAAACAAATTATCCAAATTCCTTGAGTCGCCAACACGTACCAAAAACGTGATGGATCCATTGTCTTTCTCGACCCATCCAAAATCTACCTTAGGGAACTCCGTCCCGACCTTAGAAGTTGGGAACTTCTTCTACGTGAAAATGTGTTAAGCCTTGCGGGCAACCGTGATCACGTATCGGCAAGTCTTGCCCTTATGCTCTACTGTCTTAGTATCGAGGAACCATTCAACCTCGCATACTACATGGTCAAACGGATGGCCAACATTCATCGTCGGTCCGATGAGCTCATGCCATACGGCATGTTTCTTACTCGTTTATTCAGGTGGGTCATGGAACATTTCCCACATCTTCAAAGTGTCGACTATGTCCTAGTCAATCCGGTTATGCACCCACTTGGTGGACCACAACGTCACACAAAGCAACGTAAGGACAAAGGGTCCAAACGTGGTCGTAAATCCACTTTCGATATTCCCCATTCATCCTCCTCCTTCAGTCACGAATCATCATCTGAACCCATGGATGAGGACGATGATGAGGTGAACGAAGAAGGAACTTCTAGTTCTCAAATCCCTTCTCCCGACACCTACTTTCGTAACCTTGATACCTCATCATTTCGACGTACAACCGACCTCAAAAATGGGATGGTAAATCTATCCCACGTGATGAGAAGGCAAACCACAATGTACAATAGACAAGTGGAGATGCATGAGCAAACTATCGGGGGATTCAAGTCCATCGGCAAGGCGATCAAAGGGCTTGGGAACAAAATTAAGAAGTTGGGGAAAAGAAAGGATTAGATGGAAATAACTTAAGTAGTATTATTAATATAAGTATTATGATTAAAATACTACTAATAGTTTGTGGCATTGTTGCCTAATACATTAACTTGCTTGATGTGTTTCCTTTTAACACTTGAACATGATTAATTCTCTTGTTAATTAATCCTCATGTTGGTTTATCTTGCCTAAATCATGCATGTTAGCTTATTTTACTACATGCACTAGATGTTAAAAATGCTTGAATTCATGCATGCTTAATAGTTGCCTAAATACATAGATGATCACATGATCATGTTAGTTGCTAGTTGAAACTAGCTTTAGGAATTCTATGTGTTTAGTAATTTGAGGCTTTGAGATTTGCAGCCAATGGATTCCCCAGAAATTTCCCCATTTAGGCTGCCTAAAACATGCAGACCTGGAAAGAAGGTCAAAAGAGCCCACGGCTCCATTAAATAGGCCACGGCTCCACTAAATTTAGTGGTGCCGTAGCACCTTTAATGGTGCCGTGCCTCTGGAAGACGAAAACTGCTATTCTCTTCCACTTTTTGACTTTTTTTCCCTGAAAAACTGCAACCATAACCTGATTCCCATGCACCCAAATCCCCAAACCCAACATTTCAAACTTGCATGCTTATGTTTTGGCTATTTAAGCTAACATTATGCATTGCCATCCTTACACCCATCCTTACACCTTCACACTCACCATATCACCATCATGGGATCAAGGGTATTCAAGAAGCAAAAATTCTACATCAAACCAACAAATGAAACCACTCAAATTGATCAATGGATCAAGAGTACTCACACATCACAAATCTCACCAAACACCAAAGAGACAATTTTCATTGATCTCACCTTGGATGATGAAGATGATACACACACACCCATAACCTCAACCAAATCATCATCTTCTTTCACTAACCCCATGCTCCATCCAAGGCAACATCAACCAAACCAACATCCTCATCCTCCACAACCTTTAGAACCAACACACCTTTAACCTTCACCCCATCATCTTCACCATCACCACAACCTTTAGCCCTCACACTAGCCCTATCACCCATATCACCTTTTGAACTTACCACCAACACATCATCATCTTCCCTATCACCATCACCTCAACCTTTAATGGGTCATCCCATCCTTTATCCCCTACAACCACACACCTTGAGTTGTGCTTGTTGTCACCACAACCAACTCCTTATCATGGGCCTTAAAGATGAATTGAGTCTTCAATTCTCCTACCTTGAACACTTCCTCACACCACCACAAGGACCCATCATTTTACCACCTCCACCACCACATAGCCCAACTAACTAAACATAGTCATGTTTAGTTTTTCCCAATAAATGATTAGGAACCTTTTGAAGTTGAAAGCAAATCTAGAAGCCTCATGTTGCTTTAGATGTTTATGTGTCTTCTTGTTAGTTTAATTTGCTTTCCTATTGTAGTCATACTTATGTATGACATTTATTTTATATTTATGTGATGGGCTTTTCATTTAGGCTACTTAGCCATAATTCTTTTATTGTGGTTGGTTATTTGTCACAATGTGCTACTTGTTAGATATTGTATATTTGTCGTCTAACTTTGTTTTGTAGCATGATCCATTGCTCGATTCCTTTGTGTTCTCCAAATGAGGGGGAGTACACATCAAGGGGGAGCCTTCACCACCTTTTTGATTTGACAAAAAAGGGGGAGAAATGGGAGTAAACTCATTAAAAACTTGTTAAAACTAATTTTAACCTAAAATGAGTTTATATTTTGTCATCATCAAAAAGGGGGAGATTGTTGATGCAAATAATGTTCTAAAAATGTTATTTATATCTTTCGATTACTTCACGTTTTGAGGATGACAAAATGTGAACTCACGTTACGTTAAAATTAACGTTAACAAGTTTTTAATCGGAAGATCCCGTTTCTACGCAAATCACTCTTGAATAAAGTTACAACTTGAACTAGTGATCAAAGAAGTGAATTTATGTTTTGAAAATTCACATTTTAAATGTGACAAAACATTTTTTCAAAAATACACATGACAAATTATTTTTGAAATATTAAGAAATGTTTTAATGGAAAAATAAGTTTGAAAATCACAACAGCTATTTTCCCCCCCCCAAAATCAGCTCCAACTTTCCCCAAATAAGTTTTCACCAGAAAAGACAAAATTTGGAGCGTCCTAGTCTACCACGGCTCCACGGTACCGTTAAATTTAACGGATCCGTGGGTCATTTAAAGGAGCCGTCCATACCATTTTGAATTGTAACATTCAGATTTTCTTTGCCTATAAATACCCACCTCTTTCACAGTTTTAGGCACCCTTCACACACAGAAAAATCTCTTAGTTAAATCCTCTCACACCTTTCACTTCTTAGGGTCATTTAGATTAGTTTTTCTTTGTTTCAAGAGTGATCCAATCATCCTTCAAGTGATCCTCTTCATATCTCTTCACTAGAAAGAGAAGAACACAAGTATCCAAGTTGATACAAGGTGTTGTCATCCCTCTTCATTAGCAAGAGAAGAACTCAAGTAATCAAGAAGATACTAGAGTTATAGTTGATAGGTTCTTGTAACACTTGTTACAACCTTGTTGTGTCTTAGCATACATCAAGTTTATTTTCTTTTTGTGAGTGAGAGTGAAGATCAAGTGTGATCTATAGAGATAGTGAACATCTCTTGAAGCCATTGGGCTTGTGTGATTGATCAAGAAGATCAAGGGTCATTAGGTTAGTGTTAGTTGAGTAGAGTGAAGTGAGTGTTGATCATTGTGATCGTGTTGAGATCTTGGTGATCTCTTGAAGCCACTGGGCTTGAGTGTTTGGTCGCGTGGACCTTGGTAGATTGGTGCTATCTAAGATTAGCACTCGACATCTAGCTTAGTGTCAGTAATAGGATAAGCGACGTGTACGGTTTTCTCCGCCTGAAGGGAGGTTGTTGATATAGTGTTTGAAATTCTCGAGTGTGGTACTCGGGGAGTGGAGTAGGGCGAAGAAGAGCTTCGTAGCCGAACCACTATAAATCCTCTGTCTCGGTTTGATCTTTCCAACTTTACTCTTTACTTTTGTTTGTCATTATTACTTAGCTTAGTGTGTAGTTCATATTGGTGTTGATTGATTATACATAAAGTTCGAATCAAAGTTTCCAATAGCATACTTTTAAAACAAGATTTTTAAAAGAAGTTTTTTTAAACCGGTAAACTATTCAACCCCCCTTCTAGTTTCCCACACATCTGTTAAAAAAAAAGTTTAGAGACTAAACACGTTAAACACGACATACCACAAGTACCATTTATGAAATTAACTCCTCAAAATTTGACTATCAAGAGACGTACGGATTATAAGAAAATGGGACGAAGGTTCAAAGTAGCGGGCCCAAATTATTTTGTCCTAAGTGAACTTTTAGTAGGCAAAAAGCACATATAATAAGTCTCGTATTGATCTAGACTTCTAGAGATTTCTTGTAAAACAATATCAAATCATAACTTTAGGAGTAAATTTGGGTTCGCTGAGAAATCTTTATAGCAAGAAGATGAAAGCGCCCGCCAAGTTGCGGTGGGTTTTTACATTTTATTTGTTTATACCGGTGATTGGTTATACCGCTTTTTTTTTCGGGTCGGTAAAGAATGAGCGTTTTTTTTTTTTTTTTTTTGGTTAGATAGTGTGATTTAGACAGTAACGAATAATTTTTTTTAAGACATTTAGAGTGCAACAAATACTTTTTGGTGATGCAATGTATTCGTTTCACAAAAAAAAAAAAAAAAAAAAAAAAAAAAAAAAAAAAAAAAATGTTATGTATAAGTTGTTCATGACATTTAGGTAGCAACAAATATTTTCTTTTAAGACATTTAGATTGTAACAAATATTTGTTGGTGTTGCAATGTACTGACTACTGAGGTACAACAAAAAAAGACTTTTAAGAGAGTATTATGTATAAGTTGGTCATGATATTTAGGTACTAACAAATATTTTTTTAAAGACATTTACCTTGTAACAAATATTAACAAACGAGTAGGACGACCCCGCCGCGTTGCGGCGGGGAACGTTTGGTAAAGTGCGTTTTATAGTTTAGTATCAGCCATTTTTTAAGACTTTGTGAAAAATGACTCCTTTTGTAAAGAGGCGACGACTTTAGGGGTATTTTGATTAATTTTTAAAAATTTTCGAAATGGATTTTTTTAAAAAGGACTCCTTTTGCAAAGAGTCGCCAACTTCAGGGGTATTTTTTGCTAATTTTTGAAATAGATTTTTTGAAAAAGGACTACTTTTGCAAAGAGTCATCAACTTCAGGGGTATTTTTTTTGCCAATTTTCGAAACTTGATTTTGGGCCTATGGTTGGGCTTACTGTAGCTACTGTAGCTAAATAATAAAAAAATATTATAATCTCCCTGAGGAGCAGACTCAATTCGTTTTCTGTTGGGCTAAGAGAGCCCAGTAATGGGCCGAATTTTTTTTTCAGTGACGTTATATGGCGTCATTTGACGCTGTATTACTATATATATAATTTTTCTGTTAAACTAGCAAGACGTTACAAAGACATACAAGAACACAAAGATAAAATACAAGCTGAACTAGACTCATATATGTATACAATTATTCAATACCAAATTTAATTATCTGTTCATATTTAAAATCCAAGAATGTGAGAAAGTCGTTCCATTTCTTCACCAAGTGTATATTTTTTAGGCGGTTCCAAGTTGACATTTTCGTTGTTAAAAATCTCGATTCGATTCAAGTAGTGGTTTGGACGACAACGTCAAAACATATTTTTGACATTTTGCTTAGACGAGCAGTATCTGATCTCCGAGAGATTAGGTCTTTTGGATAGTCATCAATTCGAAACCGTCGTCCATAGGCAAGTAGCAACCTTGAATTCTGATCAACGTATTTAATAATACTTTACCCCTTACAACCTAAATAAAGTGTCTATATTTACCAAGAAATATGAACTCAAATAATAACACATTCAAGAAATTCCATACATGTACCAGTTTGGATATATTATAGTTGAATGTGTTTGGTCCAACTAAAAGTAACCAACTATACAAAACATTAAACGGTCATGGGAACCATAGCTAAATTTGGATTTAAACTTTAAAGAGTTTATCGAAGGGTTGGTTGGATCATAAGAGCTATAGGAAAAGGAAACAAGAAAAAAAAAACACATATCAAGAAACTCGATATATACCGATTGGGCTAGGGAACTCTAAGTTACATATTTTATAACTTCAACCTTACATAAGAAAAAGAGTTAATTGCATTTTTGGTCCCTAATGTTTGGCCAAATTGCAGGTTTGGTTTCTAAGGTTTCGAAAGTGCAAGGATGGTCCCCATTTTGAAGTTTCAGCTGCATGTTTGGTCCCTGGCCTCCATCAAATGACAAAAATGCCCCTGTCCTTTTGTTTTTTTATATTTCTTTTTAGTTTTTAACACAAATGGTCCTTGTGTTGCACAAGGCTTTACAAATTTAGTCATTTTTTTTTCACAAATGGTCTTTCTTACACAAAATCGTCCTTGTGTTGCGCAAGGCTTACATAAATGGTCCTTGAGTCCGTTTTTCTTCCGTTTTTATTACATTTTTGTCCATTTTTCTTACGTTTTTGTCCGTTTTTGTCCTTTTTTCTTACGTTTTTTTACGTTTTCGTCCGTTTTTCTTACGTTTTCGTCCATTATTCTTACGTTTTTTCCGTTTTCATATGTTTTTTGTCCGTTTTTATCCGTTTTTCTTACGTTTTTTTACGTTTTCGTCACGTTTTTTTTACGTTTTCGTCCGTTTTTCTTACGTTTTTTACGTTTTCGTCCATTATTCTTACGTTTTTTCCGTTTTCATATGTTTTTTGTCCGTTTTTCTTACAGTTTTTTCGTTTTTGTCCGTTTTTCCTACGTTTTCGTCCGTTTTTCTTACATTTTTTACGTTTTCGTCCGTTATTCTTACGTTTTTTCCGTTTTCATATGTTTTTATCCGTTTTTCTTACGTTTTTTTCCGTTTTTGTCCGTTTTTATCCGTTTTTGTCCGTTTTTCTTACGTTTTTTACATTTTCGTCCGTTTTTCTTACGTTTTTACGTTTTCGTCCATTATTCTTACGTTTTTTCCGTTTTCATATGTTTTTTGTCCGTTTTTCTTACGGTTTTTTCGTTTTTGTCCGTTTTTATCCGTTTTTCCTAAGTTTTTATCCGTTTTTGTCCGTTTTCTTACGTTTTTTACGTTTTCGTCCGTTATTCTTACGTTTTTCCGTTTTCATATGTTTTTTGTCCGTTTTTCTTAAGGTTTTTTTCGTTTTTGTCCGTTTTTCTTACGTTTTTGTCCGTTTTTCTTACGTTTTCGTCCGTTATTCTTACGTTTTTTCCGTTTTCATATGTTTTTGTCCGTTTTTCTTACGTTTTTGTTCATTTTCCTTACGTTTTTGTACTTTTTTTCCGTTTTCTTTTTTTTTTCCTAATTTTTTGTCCGATTTTTTTGACCAAATTTAAAAAAAAAAAAAAAAAAAAAATTAAAAAATTAAAAAAAAATCAAAATTTTGTCCGATTTTTTTTTCCTTTTCTGTCCGAATTTAAAAAAATAATAAAAAATAAAAAAAGTTCAAAATTTTTGTCCGATTTTTTTTCTTTTTTGTCCGAATTTAAAAAAAAATAAAAAATTGAAAATTTTTGTCCGATTTAAAAAAAAAAAAAAAAAATTCAAAATTCGGACAATAAAAATTCGGACAAAAATTTTGAACTTTTTTTATTTATTTTTTTTTTATTTTTAAAAAAATCCAAACAAAAAAGAAAAAAAAAATCGGACAAAAAATTCGAACAAAAATTTTGATTTTTTTTTAAAAATTTTTTTAATTTTATTTATTTTTTTAAAAATTTTGGTCAAAAAAAATCGGACAAAAAATTCGGACTAAATAAAAAATTCGGACAAAAACGGATAAAAACAGACAAAAACGGAAAAAAAACGTAAGAAAAACAGATAAAAACGGACAAAACGGAAAAAAAAACGAAGAAAAAAAAAAAACGTAAAAAAAAGGAAAAACGGACAAAAACGAAAAAACGAAAAAACAAAACCGTAAGAAAAACGGACAAAAAACATATGAAAACGGAAAAAACGTAAGAATAACGGACGAAAACGTAAAAAATGTAAGAAAAACGGACAAAAACGTAGGAAAAACGGACAAAAAACGAAAAAACTGTAAGAAAAACGGACAAAAAACATATGAAAACGGAAAAAACGTAAGAATAATGGACGAAAACGTAAAAAACGTAAGAAAAACGGACGAAAACGTAAAAAAACGTGACGAAAACGTAAAAAACGTAAGAAAAACGGACAAAAACGGATAAAAACGGACAAAAAACATATGAAAACGGAAAAAACGTAAGAATAATGGACGAAAACGTAAAAAACGTAAGAAAAACGGATAAAAACGGACTCAAGGACCATTTATGTAAGCCTTGCGCAACACAAGGACGATTTTGTGTAAGAAGGACTATTTGTGAAAAAAAAGGACTAAATTTGTAAAGCCTTGCGCAACACAAGGACCATTTGTGTTAAAAACTAAAAAGGAATATAAAAAAAGAAAAGGACAGGGGCATTTTTGTCATTTGATGGAGGCCAGGGACCAAACATGCAGCTGAAACTTCAAAATGGGGACCATCCTTGCACTTTCGAAACCTTAGGGACCAAACCTGCAATTTGGCCAAACATTAGGGACCAAAAATGCAATTAACTCTAAGAAAAATGAAAACTATATGTACAAGAGTAACTAAAATATCATAAACTAAAAGCAAAAACTCACGTACTAGGTGTGTATAATACCAAATTACCAATATGGATCACCTATATAGCTAGCTTACTCCGGAATACTTTGTAGAGCAGGCCTCCACGCTCATTGATGAGATTCAAATCGATCACTCGTCACATTCATCAACTGAGCAAGCACTTGTTGTACCGTTAACCCTTGGACATCCGTTCTACCCAATAATTCTTCCAACTGTTTTTTCGATATTTTTATTTTTATCTCTGTCTTCGCCCTTTTTTCACCATCACTTGGATGGTTGTCTATCTTTTGACCGTCGTTACATTTGCTAGATGGAAGAGACTTACTTTTCGATGACGTTGCCAGTGATTGACGGTCATCGAGGGCTGAATGAATGGCTGCAGGCTGCTTTTTTATACAATTTCCCATTTTAAGTTTATAGTATGAAAAATATGAGTTGGGTTAATGGACTAATGGTTATGATGGGTTTATATAGGGATGCAAAGAATGCCAAGTTGGAATAAAGACTGCCATGTTGGATTGAGGTGTCCTACGTGACATTTGAAAGTTTGTCCAGCAACCATCTTCACATTATCTATTTATTCGCTCGTACACTTTGTATCAAATCAGTTCAAAGTTCAAACTAATTAGTTCCCAAGCGATTACTTGGGATCGATTTAGAAAACATCTGAAATCGACAGTACAATTCAAGTTAAGTTGAATTGAAGCATATGTCATTTAACATTTTAATTTTTATTCGGTGAAAGGTGAACCATATATTACTTTGATACTTTCCAAACTTATAACAGCAATAAAGAGTTTGGTATTGGACATTCCCAAACCAATTCTACAACATCAGAGACATACAGATACAGCATAAACAAAAATAAAGTCTTTCCAATGTCTGGAATAGATGCTATATCTCTGATATCACATGGCAGTTCATATCAATGGTAATATAAACACACAGCTTCCCAGCTTTCCATTCAATAGTTCACCAATTCACAACCATAACTCCATGACTAATACCAACCTAATATATCATCTAAGAACATTCAACCTGCATCCACAATGTCCTAAGAGATATTATTAGGCAGTATTTTCATGTAAGTTGTAGCACCCTGACACACCAAAAGGGGCTATACTGTAACTGACTACATTTCCATATTCAGTCCTCAGTTTAAGCCACACTAGCAGCAGCCACCCCAAGTTACAAAGCCATCATCTTGAACCTCATCACTGCATTGACAGCCAAAAACATGGCTATTTATGAATAATGCTCCATTATAGCAAGAACATTCCACTGTTGTACCAGCTCAACAGTTTATTCCTGTATTCCTGGTGCAGGATACTACTTTATGGTGGTAAGTCCACTGTCTAAGGAAGCCATATTCTATCCTGCTACCCTAACTAAGTACACAAAATAGAGATATGAGACCTCAGCCATGGATACACCACCAAGATATTAGCCAACTGCACTTACATTCTTATCCCAAACACTCCCATTCCACCATGATTTGTTCATTATCAACACAATGCATATCTACCTTCCAGCAGTCCATAACTTTCTTCACTTGTGGTGACAATTTAACTCTTAGGCTTAGAAGTTTGAGTCTCACATTGTTCATAATCACTTTAACAAGCTCTTGCCAGTTTCTCTTTTCTGTCCCAAACAGCCTTTTATTTCTTTCCTGCCAAATGAAATAGACACTAGCACCCAAAACAATCCTTCTAACCACACTCATGATGGATCTGTTATTAGGAAGACTGCACAAGCTCTGTAACACTTCATTCCATTTGTTACTATTGCACTATTCCATTGACTTTTTCATAATATTCCACAATTCCATATACTTGCATTCAAAGAACAGATGACCATGGGAATCACTGCATTCATTGCATAAGGTACAAAGGTCCTCTCTCCCTAGATACCACTTAGCAAGCCTATCTTGTGTAGTTAGTCCGCCTTGCACAGTAAGCCATAATATAAAGGAATGTTTGGGTATGCAATGTGAGTACCAAATTAGGCTACTCCATCGAACTTTTTCCTCTGTCTGTCTTAAATCTTGCCATACTCTCCCAACAGTGAATTTACTTTTCCTTCATTCATTACTGATCCACAAAGCAACATCACTCTTATTTGGCTCAATCTTGGGGGAAGGAATAGACTGCAAAATTGGGTAATTTTCAAGCCAATTATTGGGGAAATTCCATTGGCCACCTGTTACCATTTCATAGACCTTTGCATTATAATTAAACCCAGCTTCCATAACAGTTTCTAAAGGAATATGATCACTCAAAGGCCCCTGGCTGCACCATTATCAAGCCAAAAAAAAACATTGCTCACCATTACCAATTTTAGAGTACACATGCTTTCTTAATTGGTCTCTTAAGCTCAATATTTGTTTCCATCCAGCACTTGTATTCACATCAGTTTGCACATTCCATATACTGCACCCTTTGAGCCTGAAAACATTTATCCATTTTGTTGGAAAATTTAGTGCACTTGAGGGATGATTTCACACCTGGTAATGGGCTTGGAGGTATGGAGTGTACACCCATCAGGTCACTGTTTACCCTGACTCAATTAGTGGTTTTGGTTCTGCTGCTAGTATTAATAATACAACTGCTGAAGCAGATCATTCTGCTGCTCGTGTTATTGATACTACTGCTGATGCAGAACATTCTGCTGCTAGTGTTAAGACTACCAGTTTCTACTGCTAGTGTTAAGACTACCAGATCAAAGTTAGTACTGCTAGGTTAAGTTAGTATTGCTGGACATAACAGTTAGTACTGCTGGACTTAACAGTTTGTACTGCTCGTTTAAACCACTGATCCCTGATATTATGGAAACTGTTATGGTATGATTAATGGGCCGTTAATTATTCATAATTCCATGGGCTAGGGTTTGAGTAATCTCTATTATAAATAGAGATCATAACTTTACTGCATGGAGATACAACACAGAAACCCTAAACACTTGAATACGTTTTGGTTCTTGATTTGTGCCTAAAACAAGAACATCACTTGGTCTTATCCCATAGAGATATTCGTGTAACCCAGGCATAGGGTCGAATAGTTTCTATTGGAAAGTGATTACACGATTTCAAGTGAATATCCGGTACCTTGATTATTGATTATTTTTACCCTGATCTGGGATCAACACACAAAATAAACCAACAATCAATAGAAACTATTCCTGTGATAATCAATGGCTGCTGCTATGAGGCATATGGCTGCTAACTTTTCCAAACTGGAAAAGTTTGAAGGTGTCGATTTCAGAAGATGGAAAAAGAAGATGCAATTCTTGTTGTCAAGCATGAATGTGGTGTATGTTCTGACCACAACCATTCCTGAAGATCATGGGGATGATGCTACGATGGAACAGATGAGGAGCAGAAGCAAATGGGAGAATGATGACTACATCTGCAGAGGATTAATTCTCAATGGTATGTCTGATACTCTCTTTGACATTTATCAGAATGTTGAATCTTCTCGAGAACTGTGGGATTCCTTGGAAGCCAAATATATGGCTGAGGATGCATCAAGTAAGAAGTTCCTTGTAAGTAATTTTAACAATTACAAAATGGTCGATTCTAGACCTGTCATGGAACAATACAATGAACTTCTTAGTATACTTGGTCATTTCATACAACACAAGATGAACATGGATGAGGCTATTTCAGTCTCTTGTATCATCGATAAACTACCTCCTTCTTGGAAAGATTTCAAGCACATGCTTAAGCATAAGAAGGAGGAGTTAACTCTGGTTGAGTTGGGCAGTCATTTGCGCATTGAGGAATCACTCAAGGCGCATGAAAGTGACAAGCCAAAGAGCAGTAATGTTGCTGGTCCATCAGTTGTCAATTTGGTGGAGCATAACAACTCCTCCAGGAACAATGACAACAAGGGAAAACGTAAGCATCAGGATAACACCAAAACTGATCCTAACAAGAAGTCAAAAGCTACTTGTTGGAAGTGTGGTAAAACTGGACACTTCAGGAAGGATTGTAAAGGTGTTAAGATTGGCAATAAAACCAATGGATCAGGCACGAGTGGATCTGGGAACGGTAACACCAATTCCCTGAAAGGTCAGAATATATTTAATAAGTCCTTTGAGATTTATTATGTTACATATATATCTGAATTGTACTTTGTACAGGATGATGATGTTGCGTGGTGGGTTGACTCTGGAGCAACAATCCATGTGTGTAAAGATAGAAGCTGGTTCAAGACCTACGAGTCAATGAATGATGGTTCTATTCTTCATATGGGAAATGAGTCAACAGCCCTGGTGCATGGAAAAAGATGTGTGGATTTGAAGTTTAGTTCTGGAAAGATTGTCTATTTGTTTAATGTTTTACATGTTCCTGTTATTAGAAAGAATTTGGTTTCTAGTAGTGTTTTGAATAATTGTGGTTACAAACAAGTTATTGAATCTGATAAATTTGTGTTATCTAAACATGGTGTGTTTATTGATTTTGGTTATTTATGTAATCAAATGTTTAGACTTAATATTGTTCATGATATGGTTGATTCTGCTTTTATGTCGACTTCTAAGTTATATGATTCAACCTTTTGGCATGCTAGACTTGGCCATGTACACTTTAAAAGAATGCAAGATATGTCTAAGGATGGGTTAATCCCAGCATTTGACATGGACACTGAAAAGTGTAAAACTTGTATGATGAACAAGATAACTAAGAAACCATTTCAAAGTGTAAAACGTGAAACTAATGTGTTGGAACTGATTCATAGTGACTTATGTGATTTACATGCTACTCCCTCTTTGGGAAATAAGAAATACTTTGTGACTTTTATTGATGATGCTTCTAGGTATTGTTATGTTTATTTATTGCATACCAAGGATGAAGCATTAGATAAATTTAAAGTATTTAAAACTGAAGTTGAACTGCAACAAGAGTCCCTGATCAAGAGATTAAGGACTGATAGGGGAGGTGAGTACATGGATACTCTGTATTTTCAGTCTGTTGGTATAATTCATGAAACGACTGCCCCCTATACTCCTCAGCAAAATGGAATTTCGGAAAGGAAAAACCGAGTGCTAAAGGAGATGGTTAATTCCATGTTGTTCTATTCTGGGCTGAGTCAAGGGTTCTGGGGTGAAGCTATGTTAACAGCTTGCTATTTGTTAAATAGGGTTCTGATGGTGCGTGTGTATTGCTCTAATTCTTTTATATCCACGGTAGCGGCTCCAAGAACTGGGTGCGCGCGTGATGTCGTTGTGGTTTAATGCCTAAACAAGTTTTAAATTTATATTTAGCCGACTTATCAATAAAACACACACTTTAACGAGCAGTGTACCCGGTCAGTATGAATATAATGGTAAGTAGAGTGTCGATCACTAAGAGTGGAACGTATTATCTAGTTATTCTAATCAGTATTTTAATATCCTAAGTTAGCTATACAACCTAATCTAACGCAAGGGGGTTCAGCCTGAGAGACTGGCACGGTTTGGTTATGATTAAATAGAAAACTATATTAACGAGCACGAATCAGCGATTAGCACACACGTACACAGATAGATACTTGAGACAATAAGACGACCTGTCCTGATAATTAAGTAGATTGTCACTTGTTTTATTGCTAGTTTTATATGAAGCGTATATAATTAACCCTTTCTCGTTGGCTCTAATCTTATCGGCGAGTAAACCCTTAATGATCACTTATGTCTATCCCACTATCCTAGAATATTGAGCATTTGTGATGCCCACGTTTCGTATACGCTAGAATAGACAGGCGAGGAAGAGGCATGGCGACCCAAGCAATGCTCAGCTAGACACAGAGGTTATCAATGCACTAATAAAAGTCACCAAAGACATCAACATATAAACTTTAATTAATGGGAAATCAATTTTAAGGGGTGCCCATGATTTTTCGTAGTCACATGGAATCGGCCCATCAATCCTGATGAATTAAAGTGTACTAATACAATAAAACAAAACTACTTAATGAATTGAATACATGCAGGACCTTCTTACAGCTCTTGTATCTTCGTTTAGGGTGTGTCTTGTGCTGCTAATACGTCTGAATTCGGCTGTCTTTCTCTTCTGAGTTTAGCTAAGTCTCGTACTAGGTGTCCCGAAATTCGTCTGGCCTTGGGGTATTTATAGTTTCTGTCTGAGGGTTAGATGCGGCGCATAGGATAAGTAGATGCGGCGCATTGACTTAACTTCACGTAGGGTCCAAGATTAATATATTCAGGAATATTCGTACACCGCCTTAAGATGCGGCGTAACTCCATTTTCTCTATGCGGCGCATGTCCTTTGCTGTCTTGGATTGTGACTTGTGAAATCTTGATATTGATGCGCCGTATGTACGAAGTATGTTGCGGCGTATCTGGAGCAGAATGATCTTGATCTTGTACATTTCAGTAGACTCTTAACATCTTGCTTGTTTTGCTCCATAATTAGTCCAAAATCGCCAAGTTTCACATAATACTTGTTTTTACCTGAGAATTACAAAAGTAAACATTAACGTATCAATTCTCATATATAATATAATAAAACAAGTCAAATAAATAGGATAAATGATGATGATAAAATGTACTTATTTGAGTTCATCAAATATCCCCCCACTTGAACTTTACTTGTCCCCAAGTAAACCTTAGAATAAATCTTATGAAATTGTATCCTAAAAGATATTAGGATGTATTTTTATATTTAAGCATGTATTCGTTTTTTTGTCATAATTGCACAACCAAACACTTAACGAATTAGAAATAAAATAAAATATTTCGATAAAAGCAAATCTAATCGTTTAACTGTCCAGTCGTGACGAATATTCTATCATAAGCTTGGCAAGTATACGCATCTCCTCCACTAAAGCTAAGGAATAACAAGTCTAAAGTGGTAAAAAGGGTTTGTTGGTTAAGGGTAAATCATTCTTCTTAATCTCTATCGATCTCACATTCCAGAAAAGGCGACAAAATCACAAATACATGATCGAATCCACGAACACGATACTTGCAATTGCTCAAATCCTTAACTCGAATGGGCTAAAGATAGGACCAAGTAATCTTTACCAATAATATTATATCAAAAAGGGCGACAAAATCATAAATACATAGCCGAATCCACGACTACGATACTTAAGATTGCTCAAATCCCTAATCTCAATAAATCAAAGGTTTGGATAAAGAATAATATAGGGTATGGATAATATTTGGGATACAAATTGGTGTAAAATGAAAAATAAACAAAACAGATAAATTAAAATCCTAATTGTGGTAAATTACTTTCCCAACCATCCCATGAATAAGACTCATATCATTGAATAACTCACGCTTTAACACTTGAAACACACGCTTTAGGTAGACACGAATTATACTCAACAAGATCTCAATCAAAGAATAACCTTAGTTGGCGTTGCCATAACGGCCAACTCCCATTCAATCCATAAATATAATATACAACAAATAGTGGTGATATCGCCCACTTAATACAAAACTTTACATAAGTTGGTTAAAACAAACTTCCAACTTTTTTTTTTTTTCTTTTTCTTTTCCTTTTCTATTATTATTATTATTATTATTATTATTATTATTATTATTATTATTATTATTATTATTATTATTTTTTTTTTTTTTTTTTTTTTGACATCAACATATATGTGTAAAATTTTAAAACTTTTCTATCACTATTTTTCCGGATAATTTTTCCATACTCTTCATACTTTCAGAAATAACTGTAATAGCGAAAGTAGTAAACACACGAAAAATAAACTCAAAGATATACAATATTTACTTTCATACCAATTGCATTGTGCAATTTCCTGACTCAACCAAAGATAATGAATTACGCACGCGAACACAGGTAATGTAAGAAAACACACTTTGCCTAAAGCAATTAACCACGGATTTTAATCTACAGGGTAGGCTAAGGTGTAAGGGTGTAACGAAACATTATAACAAAGGTGTAAGAAACGAAAGGAATGGCTCTGAGTGTTTTTCTAGGGGTATCTTACTCTAAAAGTGAGAGTAACAAAAGGGTTTATACGGGGGTTAACTAACCAGTGTAGTTAGTTAATATCACATAACATATAAAGGCTATTTGGGTGTAATCCTAGAAATTTACCAATTTAGACAAGTCATTCCAATTATATAGATAATACTTATTATGGTGGTCTCGAATAGTATACAAGCCAAGTTCTAAAGTTTACAAGTCACCGGCACACTCATAGATTTGTGAATTTTGAAAAGTTCACAATTTTTGGAAATAATGTTATGTGTGCAGCTATGTAATTTAGACTTTAAACAAAAACATGCTAAAAAATTTTAAATTTTGATATATTAAGCGCATTTTAAGCATATTTTGAAAAAGTTTAGGACAAGTAAGTGTTCTAATTCTCCAATCCCCCCACTTAAGTTAAACAACGTCCTCGTTGTTTGTATCAAAGATTAAAAATTGGAAAATAAAAGAATTAGAACAGAAAAACTCCTCTGAGATTTGCTCGGTATGATCCTCCATTATTTGTATAAGAGCAAAAATCAACTTTCTTGTGGATGAGAACGTTTAAGCTTCAAAAATGATGTATCCACAAGAATGCAGGAATCTATAATACCATATAGACTTTAACACACCTGAGTTAAGAAGGTTCAAACTTGCATAATACATTAGTAGTTAGTAAAAATAAAACTTAAAAAAAATTAAAATGAAAATCATCAGGTCAGTCGATACGCCGTATCTTATGGAAAAAGATACGCCGTATCGAGCCTGGAATAAATACGAATCAGAATAGAAGATGCGTCGCATCCTTAACCAGGGATGCGCCGCATTAAAATACTGACAGAAAGTTTTAAAGTCAAAAATAAAAATGCAGAAAATTAAATAAGATATGACCAGTGCAGGTGATGCGTCGCATCTTATGATAGAGATGCGCCGTATCTTCTGCAGGTCTGACAGACTCGACATAGAAAAGTAAAAATTTTCCGGGTTGTCTCCCGGTCAGCACTTGTCTTTATTCCAGAGTCTTCAAGTTAGACTCACGTTCAGCTCCTTATTCCAATACTTCTGGTTCAAACTCGACAACTTCGTTATCAGCGTTGTCGATGTAATTATCAAGTTATTTCCCTTTAGGTCGTGCCTTTGGAACAAAACTCCTTTAATCACCCTTGACAATTGGTGCACTTCAATCGTCACTTTTCTAATCATATTGTTTTGTTCTTTCAGCAGTAGTTCCTTTCCGCTTTCTTGGGCAAACTTTGATATAATCTCGTCGATTGTAAGTTTGATCCTTGATCCTCCGAACCAGCTTGGGAAAAGATCAATCATCATTCCTGAAACATAGAACAAATAGGCTTCGAAGTAAAAATTTTCTAAGAGTCAGGAAAGTTGATTAGAATTTCTCAGTTCGGGATAAATAAAATTTTGCTGATATCTGCAGATGATGCGCCGTATCCAGAAAGTTGGATACGCCGTATCTTATAATCGTTAAAATTTAATCAGACTTTTATTCAGAAAGCAGATACGCCGCTTATAATTTAGAATGCGCCGTATCAGTTTAATTATCAAAAATCGATTATATTTATTAAAATTAAATGCGTCGTATTAACAAAAGCTAATGCGCCGTATTTTTGTTACGTTTCAAAATACAAGATTTTTGATTTAGTAGATGCGCCGTATCGATTGAAATCGATGCGTCGTATCTGTTTAATAATTCAAAAACTGTTTTTAATATAAATAGACAATACACCGTATCTGCTAAAACAGATGCGTCGTATGGCGTTATTGTTTAGAAAAATTTCTTATTAAAAACAGAATACGCCGTATCTTGGGGAAAGATGCGTCGTATCGAATTTATTAAATGCGTTGTTTTTTTATAAAAATTAAACGCAATACGCCGTATCTGTGAAAACAGATGTGCCTATCGTTTGTATCAGCTCAGTACAACGATAGCAGAATGCAAGAAAATAGAAAAATAAAAGCAAAAATAAAATCAAACAAAAAGAAATAATAATTAAAGAAAAAATAAAAACACACAAAAACAGAAAATATGCAAATAATACAATGAATGCAATTTATCTAATATATAACAGGGTTAGTGGTTAGAATCTAAAAATTAAAAAGAAAAACTTAATTAAAATACTAATCAAATTAACAGATAATAACAATTCACTCCCCGGCAACGGCGCCAAAAACTTGATGGTGCGTGTGTATTGCTCTAATTCTTTTATATCCACGGTAGCGGCTCCAAGAACTTGGTGCGCGCGTGATGTCGTTGTGGTTTAATGCCTACTCAAGTTTTAAATTTATATTTAGCCGACTTATCAATAAAACACACACTTTAACGAGCAGTGTACCCGGTCAGTATGAATATAATGGTAAGTAGAGTGTCGATCACTAAGAGTGGAACGTATTATCTAGTTATTCTAATCAGTATTTTAATATCTTAAGTTAGCTATACAACCTAATCTAACGCAAGGGGGTTCAGCCTGAGAGACTGGCACGGTTTGGTTATGATTAAATAGAAAACTATATTAACGAGCACGAATCAGCGATTAGCACACACGTACACAGATAGATACTTGAGACAATAAGAAGACCTGTCCTGATAATTAAGTAGATTGTCACTTGTTTTATTGCTAGTTTTATATGAAGCGTATATAATTAACCCTTTCTCGTTGGCTCTAATCTTATCGGCGAGTAAACCCTTAATGATCACTTATGTCTATCCCACTATCCTAGAATATTGAGCATTTGTGATGCCCACGTTTCGTATACGCTAGAATAGACAGGCGAGGAAGGGGCATGGCGACCCAAGCAATGCTCAGCTAGACACAGAGGTTATCAATGCACTAATAAAAGTCACCAAAGACATCAACATATAAACTTTAATTAATGGGAAAGCAATTTTAAGGGGTGCCCATGATTTTCCGTAGTCACATGGAATCGGCCCATCAATCCTGATGAATTAAAGTGTACTAATACAATAAAACAAAACTACTTAATGAATTGAATACATGCAGGACCTTCTTACAGCTCTTGTATCTTCGTTTAGGGTGTGTCTTGTGCTGCTAATACGTCTGAATTCGGCTGTCTTTCTCTTCTGAGTTTAGCTAAGTCTCGTACTAGGTGTCCCGAAATTCGTCTGGCCTTGGGGTATTTATAGTTTCTGTCTGAGGGTTAGATGCGGCGCATAGGATAAGTAAATGAGGCGCATTGACTTAACTTCGCGTGGGGTCCAAGATTAATATATTCAGGAATATTCGTACACCGCCTTAAGATGCGGCGTAACTCCATTTCTCTATGCGGCGCATGTCCTTTGTTGTCTTGGATTGTGACTTGTGAAATCTTGATATTGATGCGCCGTATGTACGAAGTATGTTGCGGCGTATCTGGAGCAGAATGATCTTGATCTTGTACATTTCAGTAGACTCTTAACATCTTGCTTGTTTTGCTCCATAATTAGTCCAAAATCGCCAAGTTTCACATAATACTTGTTTTTACCTGAGAATTACAAAAGTAAACATTAACGTATCAATTCTCATATATAATATAATAAAACAAGTCAAATAAATAGGATAAATGATGATGATAAAATGTACTTATTTGAGTTCATCAGGTTCCCAACAAAAGGAACAAGACAACCCCTTATGAACTCTGGACTAAAAAGAAACCCAACCTGAATTACCTCAGGGTTTATGGTTGTAGGGCAGTTGTAAGACTCCCTGATCCAAAGCTAAAGACTTTGGGTGAAAGAGGCATTGAATGCATCTTTGTTGGATATGCTGAGCATTCCAAGGCATATAGGTTCTATGTTATTGAACCTAATGAATCTGTTTCAATTAACTCAATAATTGAATCAAGGGATGCAATCTTTGATGAGAATTGATTCTCATCAGTCCCTAGACCAAGTCAGAGGATTCCTAATGGAACTGATGATGTTGGTGTATCTGAGATCTCTGATGAGGTCCCTGATGAGGTTGTGGTTCAACAACATGAACCTGAGCTCAGAAGGAGCACAAGGGTCAGGACTCCAAAGTCATTTGGACCTGAGTTTCAATTATATTTAATTGAAGGAACAAGGGATGAGGTCTCTGACCAACACTCCTATTGCTTTAATGTTGAGGATGATCCCAAAACATTTGATGAAGCAATGAAGTCCCAGGATGTTGCTTTCTGGAAAGAAGCAATAAATGATGAAATGGATTCCATCATGGGCAACAACACTTGGGTGTTGGCTGATCTACCACCTGGTTGCAAGCCTTTGGGCTGCAAATGGATTTTCAAAAAGAAAATGAAGGTAGATGGAACTATTGAAAAGTTCAAGGCTAGACTAGTCATTCAAGGCTTTAAACAAAAGTCAGGGATTGACTATTTTGATACTTATGCCCCTGTGGCTCGTATCAGTACCATAAGATTGCTGATTGCTTTGGCATCTATTCACAATGGTGAATTGGATGAGGAGGTTTATATGAACCAACCTCAGGGCTTCATCATGCCTGGCAATGAAAACAAGGTGTGTAAACTGATTAAGTCCTTATATGGACTCAAGCAGGCACCTAAGCAATGGCATCAAAAATTTGATGAAGTGGTTTTGTCTAGTGGTTATTCACTTAACCAGTCTGACAAATGTGTATATAGCAAATTTGATGAATCTGGTAAAGGAGTCATCATTTGTCTATATGTTGATGACATGTTGATCTTTGGCACTGACCAAAATCAAGTTGACCTAACAAAGGAATTTTTGTCATCAAGGTTCTCCATGAAGGATATGGGGGAGGCTGATGTTATCCTTGGTATAAGGATTAAACATGAAAGTAACAAGATTTCTATCTCTCAGTCTCATTACATTGAGAAGGTGTTGAGAAAATTTAATTACTTTGATTGTACTCCAGTGAGTACTCCTATGGATACAAGTGAGAAGCTCTTGCCTAATACTGGTAAGGCTGTATCTCAACTTGAGTATTCTAGGGTGATTGGCTGCTTAATGTATGCCATGACTTGTACTAGACCTGACATTGCATTTGTTGTGGAAAAATTGAGCAGATATACTAGTAATCCTAGTGCTCATCATTGGCAAGCAATTCAGAGGGTACTGAAGTATTTGAAGAGAACTATGGATTATAGTCTCTCATATATTGGTTATCCTTCTGTATTAGAAGGGTACACTGATGCAAGTTGGATCAGTAACACTGAATACAATTCGTCTACTAGTGGCTGGGTATTCTTACTTGGTGGAGGTGCAATTTCTTGGGCATCCAAGAAGCAAACTTGCATCACCAGTTCAACCATGGAATCTGAATTTGTGGCCTTAGCTGCTGCTGGTAAAGAAGCTGAATGGTTGAAAAACTTGCTTCTTGAGATTCCATTGTGGCCTAAACCTATAGCACCTATTTATATCCGCTATGATAGTGCTTCTACATTGACAAAGGCTTATAGCCAAATGTACAATGGGAAGTCTAGACACTTAGGTGTCAGTCATAGCATGATTCGTGAGCTTATCATGAATGGGGTGGTATCTATAGAGTTTGTTAGATCTCAACATAACTTAGCTGATCACTTGACGAAGGGTTTGGCTAGAGACTTAGTTTTAAAGTCTGCAAAAGGGATGGGTTTAAGTCCAACTTAGTCACTGAATGCTAAGACACCCAACTCCCTCTTGAGGAAACTTTGGAGCTGAGTTCAATGTGGAAAGCTGAACATTTAGTGGACTGGAGCACATGTTTTATTTTACATCCCAAGGTTGTGCTCAGAACCTGCTGAAAAGGAGGATGAAGTCTTTACTTCTCAATGGTTAATTTTCTTTGAAAAAGTGCTTAGCAGGAGCATGAATAAAGAGGAACCACCTATGTAAATGTTGAAGTTTTGCCGCTTCAGGAAGCTTTGGACTTTTAGCTTTTACAACATTTATGAATTGGATATGGACACATGGCTTGTATAGTGTCAGGAGTATTTAAGTGTTTGAAAACATTGTGTGTATTTTATCTTCAGGTATTCAAATGGGTTGAAGGGTTCAATTCTTAGAACACCCTGATTCTCGAATATTTGAACGTGTAATGTACTAAGATGAGAATTCAATCTTCAAGATATTTTCATTTATGCACATGTTTGTTTATTGTTTAATTTTCATGCAAAGGAAGTGAACTAAATTTGGGGAGGATTGTTGGAAAATTTATTGCACTTGAGGGATGATTTCACACCTGGTAATGGGCTTGGAGGTATGGAGTGTACATCCATCAGGTCACTGTTTACCCTGACTCAATTAGTGGTTTTGGTTCTGCTGCTAGTATTAATAATATAACTGCTGAAGCAGATCATTTTGCTGCTCGTGTTATTGATACTACTGCTGATGCAGAACATTCTGCTGCTAGTGTTAAGACTACTAGTTTCTACTGCTAGTGTTAAGACTACCAGATCAATGTTAGTACTGCTAGGTTAAGTTAGTACTGCTGGACATAACAGTTAGTACTGCTGGACTTAACAGTTTGTACTGCTCGTTTAAACCACTGATCCCTGATATTATGGAAACTGTTATGGTATGATTAATGGGTTGTTAATTATTCATAATTCCATGGGCTAGGGTTTGAGTAATCTCTATTATAAATAGAGATAATAACTTTACTGCATGGAGATACAACACAAAAACCCTAAACACTTGAATACGTTTTGGTTCTTGATTTGTGCCTAAAACAAGAACATCACTTGGTCTTATCCCATAGAGATATTCGTGTAACCCAGGCATAGGGTCGAATAGTTTCTATTGGAAAGTGATTACACGATTTCAAGTGAATATCCGGTACCTTGATTATTGATTATCTTTACCCTGATCTGGGATCAACACACAAAATTAACCAACACATTTCACCCACAAACTTTCTTTATTACTTGCTATATTCCAAACTTCATTCCATTTTCCAAGATCTTTTATCCCCAATCCCCCGTGATCCCTTGGCTTACAAATTTGTTTCCATGCAACCTTGGCTTTCCCTCTTGACAACTCACCCTGGCACCATAAAAATCCTTTGAGCAGCTTTTCAATGTCTTTGATGACCAATTTAGGTATTAGAAATACTGATGCCCAATAGACTTGCATAGAACAAAGTACAGAAGCAATGAGTTGAAGTCTCCCAGCATAGGACAGCATTCTATTTTTCTAACTCTTGACTTTAACTTTGACTTTATCAATATCCTTGCATTCATTGACTCCTATCTATTTAGTTATCAATAGAACACCAAGGTATTTCACTGGAAGTCTTCCAATCTTAAAAGGAAGGTGTAAGATTCTACGAAAAACCCTCGTAGTTAATCTTAATAATTAATGATAACCTTGTATTATCATTTAATAAAGCCCATTTTGCTGGGAAATTTAAACTTTTCGATTATTGTTATTAACTTCACGATGCATTCTATATATATATATATATATGTATAGTATACCACGAACTCGAGATAGCGTTACCATCGTGACAACACGTTTTCACGATCAACGACAAATGACCATACTCGTGTTAATCTAGTATTATGGTTACAAAAATACTAAACAAAAACTAATCATACTTACTTAAGCTTAATTACTTATCAATTATAAACCCCAATACAAACCGAATGGACCATTTAACCCAGCCCACTACTCGGCTCAAGGAAACAAACCAATTCCTTTTATTTTCTTTCTTTCTTTGCTGTGTTACTCGATCACAAACACCTTTCATAAAGGCCCTCGTATCTCAATAAAATCGAATGTAACCAATGCATGTTTTTACACCATCGAAATCACCACTTGACGAACCATCCTAGTGCACATTTCCAGCCATGGAAGTCGTATATCAAGGCAATAACTAAGGCCACTCGATTGTCCCAATTCCAATCCATACGTATGAAAGCAAATGCCAAAACTCAACCAAATCCTTCCCGATTTGTTACTACGACTTTCTGAGGTTATCTCCCACACAAACAAATGTGTAGGGTGGCGTTAGAAGCACAACAAACCAATGTGGTACATTGGTTTCATTTTTAGAACTAGACATAAATAAGAACGTGCATATATTTTCACTTCAAGCCAAAAGTGTGACTTGACCATTCATAAGATATCTTCAAAATCTTGCAATATCAGGGATAGATTACAAGTGTCCTCCAACTCCCTGTACCTCCACAGTGACCCTCTATGATTGAAAGGGGAGTCAAAGGGTCAAAGTTGAGTGTAATCTTTCCTATATAAAGCATGTCCTTATCTAGTATTATACCCTACCCACATTCTACTTTCTTTCACACTCAAACATACCTTAAAAGAGCAGCAACTTTCTGTCGTGGATTTGGGAGCAGGCGAGCGAAGAAGGGAATACGTATATAACGTATTCGAACACCTACGAACTACTGCTTCACTCTTGTGCTTCCTTCGAACTCCATAGCTCCATCACCACCTTTCTAGAGGTGTGGTACGTGCTCATAATCTCTCTACTCCTTGCACGTTAAATCACCCACTCATGCATATCACATACATACCATTCGAACGTATCATATTTCCTGGTTCATGTTAAAATAAAGAGGAAAGGATTTCATGTAATGAACCACAGCACCACTAGTAGGTTGTAATATCACTTATGTTTAGGATAGTGTGACATGCATTCTTTCACTTAGATGTATAACACATGTAGGTCGTACATGCATAATACAATGTCAAACCACGTATACAAGTTTAAAGCTTCCATATGAGACACTAACGACTCTTACTTATCCTTACTTCCATTCGAATATGTCATCAAACGCATAAAATAATAGACCACGAGTACATCAATGTTACACGCTGAATGAATGTGTAAAAACTTCACCAAGTCTTTTAACCATAAAACAAGCCATAACGACCTAACAAGCTACATTATTCATTCTTAAAACAAGTCATGAAACACCCAACTCGAACATTACATAACCCTTAGACCTCACACGTGAAAACACTTGTAAATATTAAAGGAGTTTTCATATATTAAACAGCCAAGTCGCCTAGTAAACACAAGTATATCTCGTAGATTCGATACACGACCTATGTATATCTTTACACGACTAGTTTAACGACTTAGTAACCTACATTTTTCATGCCATAAAACCCACGATTCGACCTTTGAATCTAGCCAAAGTGCTTCACCAAAAATTGTTTTGAAAAACTCTAACCCATATAACGCATGGGCGGTAAAGCCCAAAAGGCTGTTTAAATAAGCTATGAATAAGCTAGCTTAATGGCAGTTTCAAAAATAAGCTTTTGAAGGAAAAATAGACATTTTGATAACTCAAAACCGCTCCAAAGCCCACGGATTAAAAATGGTTAACGGACCCCTAAATGGCTCGTTAAAGGCCCATTGGTATTTAAAATAAGAAAATAATCGAATAAGCAGTTGGAATAAGTTAAAAATCACTTAAATAAGCCTTAGGAAAAATCACCATAATTTTCCTTGCCTTTTTGTCATTTTTGGACTAAAAATGTAACGCGACTTAACCAAAAGGACTAAACCTGCCAAACCGCGAAACTTATGGACTGAAGCTGTGAAAACAGTTTGTAGAGGACCTAAATTGACATACCATTGAACTCCAAGCCTTATGTGGACATATGGACAAATATTGGACTATTATTGGACTATGGACTTAACCGAGGACTAACGATGCAACGCGAGCCACAGTTAGGATAAAAGATGTAAAATTTGGAAAGAACAGGTACTAACTGTTATAACTTGACATTCTTATTCTATTTTTCATTTTTGCACCACATCTTTATTTCATATGCATATTTACACATTTTATTACATATTAGTTAACTTTCATTAGTACTATAAATATTACGAGTTAGTATTCACTTTAATTCATGCATTTAGAGAATCTCATATCGGGAAGATAGATATAAAAATCATGAGCATTGTGCATACATATATGTCTTTACTTTAATAGGCAAGCACGCCAAGCATGAACCACCCACATTTGTCATTCAAACCATTATCCACCACCGATATTCATCGTTCACCACTCACTTCACAAATACCACTAGTAATTAGTCAGTACTCAGACATTTATATATTTACCAGGTTCCGTATCGAAGTTGTTGTAATCACCCTTGAGTTTACTTGCACCATCACCAGTAACGCTTAAGGTGAGTCATGGCCTCACTTTTTAAACTCTTTATACTTTTTAAACTCCGTGAGGGGGATACATGCTATAAACAGATCACAAGTATTTTTCTGTATGCTACCTGACTTGATATATGCCTAAGTTACCATATTGCCACAAGACCCTTTTATCATGAGCCATTAATCACTGCGGTGAACGCGAATATAATGAATAGATCTATTAGAGGCTGACGACCTATCCCACTAATACTTGGACGGAATGCTTTTTGCTAGTCGTATTAGTCGCGATGCATTATATTTGAGAGAAATAGGAATTGGCAAATCACCTATTACACGAGGGCAAAACCTTCATCATTAATTTGATGGACACCTCCATTTATGCGGTACTTTGTTAACGTTTGCGTGTCATGAGACTTAGGGCAATATATGAACTGCGATATCAACTTTTAAACTGATTGTATCTCCAATACAATCTTACTTGTGAATCGAACTGATATTTAAATTACAAACTCCATGATTTCACTCAACATTATGTTGACTTTTAAGCATGTATCTCAGGAAACTAGAGGAGCAAGGCAAGGCATGGAGCAGACGTACCCTATCTTAAATAAATGGTGTAAAATAAAGTTGTAATTCAGTTAAAATGATGTTTCTTTGGAGAAACCTTAGCACTCTGATGTAACGCTTTGTAACTGAATTTGTATTATGGACCTATGTAAATTAAAAATGCCATCTCAGGCTGTTTTTCTATGATTTTGTTTTCGATCCTCACGGTAACACCCAAATAAATCTTCCGCTGCTATATTTAAAATTTGGGGGTGTTACAGAAGGATTCTCAACACCTCTTGCTTCACCTGGTTCTTTAATGTTACCAAAGAAAACAATACTTTTCCCCAGGTTAGGATTAAGACCAGATAGACTGCTAAATATATCAAGTGCCCTTTTCACCATCTTCACAGAGTTAATGTCACCATGGCACACAATAAGGAGGTCATCAACAAAGCATAAGTGTGAGATCTTCAACTGCTTGCATCCCCAATGGTATCTAAAAGAACTGTCACTCTCTATCTGTTTCTGCATAATCAAATTGAACACTTCCATAACTAAGGTGAAAATATAAGGAGATATTGGATCTCCTTGCCTTAAACCTCTTCCCCCTTTGAAATATCCATACCTTTCTCCATTCACACAAACTGAAAATGTTGCAGTCCCAACACACACCATAATATCCATTTCACCATCTGTTCAGGGAAACCAAATAGGACTAAAGCTTTTTCAAGAATTTTCCAATTAACTGTATCATAGGCCTTTTGTATATCTATCTTCGTAGCAATCCTCTTAACACCATTCTTCCAATTATAGCTTCTTAACAGTTCTTGAATAATCAAAATATTGTTTGTAATTTTTCTGCCAGGAATGAATGCACTTTGGTTTTGATTGACAAGCTTGCAAAGGGCAGTTTTGATTCTATTAGTTAGGACTTTGCTAATGCACTTGTAAAGTACATTGCAACAGGCAATAGGTCTAAACTCAGATACCTTTTGAGGTGTATTACTTTTAGGGACAAGGGTAATCAGAGTTGCATTTACCTCACCAAGCAATTTACTAGATCCAAAGAATTCTTTTACAGCTCTACATACATCATCTCCCACCACAGACCAGGCTTTCTTATAGAACCTTACGGTATACCCATCTGGTCCTGGAGCTTTATTGTCATCAATATCAAACATAGCCATATTAATCTCCAAGTCACTCACAGGTCTGATCATAAATTCAGCATCTTCACTTGACACTTTGTTGCAAAATAGATCTGCATTGCTGCTAAGGTCTTGCACAAGGACATCTTTACTAAGAAAATTCTTGAAATGCTCAACAAACTGCTCAGGGACATCTTGATCTTCAAATCTTTCACCCCTTTCATTACATATCTCAGCAATTCTACTTCTATGGCTTCTATCTTTTAACACAACATGAAAAAACTTGCTATTTTTGTCCCCATCTCTGATCCAATCAATCTTAGCTTGCTGGTATAGAAAGTTTTCTTTATCTTGGACTGCAGTGTTGTATTCTTTTAAGTATACTAGCTTCCATGGTTTTTAATTATGCATCATGAGGGCTTTTATCCACCTTGTACTTAATATCATTCAATTTGTCTCTCCATACTTTAACTCTTTCATACAAATTACCATGCTTCCAATTAAGCCCTTTCATATGATACTTCATAGCCTTGAGTTTTTTGACAAGTTTAAACATCTCAAAACCTTGTGCTTGATCCTTCCATTCCTGTTTCACTAACTCCAAAAACTCTGGTTTGTCAGTAATATAGTTAGCAAATTTAAAAGCTCTTTTCTTCTTACTTATGGACTTAGGGATCATCAATACTGCAGGGCAGTGGTCAGAGGTAAGGTGAGGAAGAAACACAGCATGAGAACATCTAAACTCCTTAATGAACTTGGCATTCCCCATAATTCTATCAATTTTCTTCAAAACACCATTACTAGGGTTCAGTCTACTCTGAATCCATGTAAAATGAGTTCCAGTACTATTCAAGTATTCCACTTCAATGTCTTCAATACATTCTTGAAAATCAAGCATATCCCTAGTTTTACAAGACCCACCTTCAGAATGGTCATTAGTATTTAGGGTCACATTCCAGTCACCCAAAAGGACCCATGGATTAGAATCCACAAATCTCTTATCACCAGCCAACCTCCTCCACAACAACTTTCTTTCTTTCCTAGTGTTTGCAGCATAAGTAAAAGTGCAATAAAATTTCACCTTAGTTTGAATCACCTCTACTAAACACAAAACACTCTGATCCCATGAATTAAGGACCATAAGATTGATTATATTACTGTCCCACCCAATAGCAATTCTACAGCCTTTCCTACATTCTCTAACATTAGTACACCATGACCAGCTTCCAAATACAAAATTGTAGATTTTGTCCACTTTCTTTAGGCTCATATGAGTCTCTAACACTACACAAACACTAAGCCTTTCATCTGTAATAAAAATTCTAACTTCTTTTTTAGTCTCCTTATTACACATTCCCCTAACATTCCAAGATGCTATTCTCATATCAGTGTTTAAGTCATTCATTGTAAACTAGCTGAAATGTTATCCTCCTTATACATGATATCCCCCCTTTTACCTCCTATCTCATTCAGTCCCATGCTCTTAGCAAACTCAGATTCATCTTCTAACACATCCTCTACATTCTCTTCTATCTCATTCCACATTTCCTCCCATTTTTTTTTATCAAACTTAGTTTTCATGTCTTGGGTCCACTTACTAGAAACCTCAGGTGGTGGCTTTCTTTTGTATTTTAAGTACTTATTAACAATATCCTCCTCTTTTAAAGTATTATTCTCCTGTACATCTTCCTCATCATACTCACTTAACACTGCATATTTGTTAGCACTGCTTCTTATATCCTCAAGGGTTTCTTTTGGGACATTCCAAGTTCTTCTAGGACTCTGATTCTCCATTGACTTATCCTAATCCTGTTCCTCACCCAACTTTTCCTTACTGGTCTTATCTAGACTCTCCTTATCCCCATTATTCCTATCAGTAACATTCACTACCTCTTTGCCATTTTGTGCTTCCTTAGGCCTGAACTCAACTCTAGTTTTATTTCTAAAGTTATTCCTCCCAAACACCCCATAAGTATTCCTAGTAAAGCCTTGGTTCTGTTTATTGACCTTATTATTATTGTTCTTTTGCACATTCTTATTCTTATTTGCTCTATCTTTGTCCCCATTATCCTCACTTACATTCTCAACATGGATTTCCTTATCATTCCTTGCCTCCTCACCCCCACTTCTAGGTCTAAGCATACAGTTAGCATCCAAATGTCCAAAAACCTTACAGTGATTACATTTAGGTGGTATCCATGTGTATTCACCTCTCACAAACTTAGTATACATGGTCAATTTATCCTCATTCTTATAGCATATTTCAATCTTATCTTTAAGGTCCTTATCAGCATCAATCTCAACTAGGACTCTAGCAAATCCCACTCTACCATTCCCCTCATGACACACCCTAACAGTTACTTTATCCATAATAATAGGTCCCCCTAAGCTACTAGCAATAGCACTTACTCCCTTAACACTCCAGGCTTCCATATGCATATTATAAAGTTTCACCCAAATTGGTAGTTTAACAGGATCATTCCTATCTTTGATTACACTAGGGTCCCATCTCTGCACAAGCAATGGCCTACTACCTACCATCCAAGGTCCATTTTCAAGCACATGATTCTGTCCTTCAACATTCCTAAATTTAAAAAAATACATTCCATTTTGTACAATAATGTCCCTCAACCCATGCTTACCCCACATTCTACCCACATTATATCTCAACTCAGCAAAAGTCATAGTACAGCCTACAAATCGCCCACATAGAGTCAATAGCCAGTTCCTACTTTCTTCTCTAACAATGTCCTCTTCAAAAACAACAACCTCTCTACCTTCCTCTAGTTCAGTGGGAATCAATTTTAGTTTGTCATCAATTTCTACTTCTTTATCTTTCACTGTATTCACAAATGACTTCTCAAACACATGCTTAGAGCTACTACCCTGACTATTAGCCCTATTTATTTCATTATTCTTTGTATTTTTAGCACTAGCACTCATACTACCATTAGACTCATTAACAGCATTAACAATAGGTACAGTACTAGTCTTAGCAGCACTAGAGTTAGGACTTACATCAGGTCCAAATGTGTTATTCAGCAGAGGAAATTCATCCTCCAATGATCTCCTAGTCTTAGAACTAGCTTTCTCCAATTCATCTCCCACATTTCTTATACCAGCACTCACATTCCCCTTCTCAACAATTACTCATGCTTACGCCATCACTTCCCATCTGCTCATCCACAATCCCAGTACAATCATCATCAACACCTCTATTCTTCCCCAAATTACTGATTGAATCACTATACTTGTTTGGAATTTTTATTTTTATTTTCATTCGCCTTTGTTTGATTGACATATTGATTTCAGTACAATTAAAACTATATACAGGAATTGAGATCTAATTGAACGAAAAACACAAAATCAAAACGAATTGGGGGATTTTCCAAAACTGATCAAAAATGAAATTAAAGCTAATCATTGTGTGCGCAATGATTAGACGAGTCTAATGAACGGATCAGATTTGAAAAATACGCATTATTGATGTATGAAATGGAGCTTTTAGTGGAATATGTTAATGGAGAAAAAGGCGGGAAATTCTGTTACGGGAAAGAAAAGGGGAGGGGAGGAAAAGTATTCTTGGTTGTTGTAACATTTTAATTTCACATTTTAAATTCAAAAGATCAGGGTTTAATGTGTACATGTATATTTTAATTTCAAAATTATACTGCTACTAATTAGTCGAGTTGAACTATAAAGAATGGAGTGGATTACTACAAATCTTATCCAATTTTATTAGTTATTACGAGGCAGCATGGCCCGTGCGATGCACGGGCTTCGATTATCATGAAGTAGCATCAGTCTGGCAACAGTTAAATAGGTGTGTCAACATTATTTGCGAAACTTAAAGAGTTAAACTAAAAAATTCGCTTTAGTAAGCTTTTACAAATAGAAATGTTTCATATGAAAGATACTCAAATATGCGTATGACCATTGGTACACGTGGTTATAAGTGGCAAGTGCACGTTTGATTTGCTTGCTCAAGGATTCTCAGCTTTGAGGTTTCTCGGTTGGATCATCCTTCCATGCCGATACTCTGCACAAAGAATTTTAAATACAAATTTAGGAAAGTGATATATTTAAATTCAATCACACCTTTTAAAATTGTTTAAATTCTATTTGGGTGAATTGGGTTATTGTATAAACATACTAATGTTAGCTACTTATAAACGGACAGGAACCATCTGACTTTGAGTTATGTAAAAATACTAATCGTGTTAAACATAATGATAGTTATTCCATCTCGAGAAGGGATAATTGATCAGATGAAGCAAAAACGGACAAAAGATGATAAAATACAACAGAGAAAGACTACCAAGCACCTGTACGGTGCATGGGCTTTGTTCACCATGATTAAATCATACTTATATGTCGGGTAAAAAGTGTTCGGCTTATGTTGATGCGTTGATTTCTTTTATATACAATATTTAAATGCATCGGTTTGCTCATTCTAGTCTGTTACAATGAGATAGACAATACATCTCAACAAACTTATAACTTACAACTTGAAACGACAATTTATTCTCTGAGGTCTTAGTTTAAGAAAGATTTTGTCCAATACTTCAAATATTAATTTTCATGCAACAATCTTAGGAAATACTAATAGCGATATAACTCTTCATTTAGAAAAAAGTATATATATAGTATTGCTTGAGTATTATGTGACTTCGACTTACCTGATTCAATTAAGATCTAAAAGATATATATCATTCTATCCCGAGATTTGTGATTCTCTAGATTAAATATGAGTTTATCCTTATTTTGTAATAATCATAACTAAATATGAGTTACAATAAAAAATTATCTAAACACGACATTCAATCTCGAGATTTGTGGTTCTCTTCAACTTATTAAATACCCTGTTAGTCCTAAACTATTATGTAACTTTGTCTTACTTAATCGAATCTAAAAAAGTATGGGTAACATGACATTCTATGCCGCGATTTATGGTTATCTTGTAAAATCTTCATTCATCATGTGTAACATTAAATCGTTGATGTTGCTCTCCCATTTATCGTAATTCGCATTCCCGTTGCCATGAATTGTATAGTGCGAGATTTTAAGTAATTTATTTTATCGTTATAAAGTTTAGTTCGTCTTTTACAATAAAAATTTTCATGCTAGGTTCCACCATATACTTGTGCAACTTACCTTATATAATCATGTGCTAACGTTGAACCCATGATTACTCGATAGTTAAGATGAAAACCCACATACATTCATTGCTAAAGTCAAGAATAAAGAAATCATATGGTGTACACACAAAGACTTTTTGCATTTCTCTTTTATATAACAGGTAGATATACTCATACTTAATGCTTGAAACTCAATTGTTCAAGAGTCACAGGTGGAATGACAAACTCATAAGAAACAAATACTTGCATGGGGTGTTATCAGGTCGGGTTGAATTGGGTTTTGAATTCTTAAAACCTAACCCGCAACCAACCCGATTAGGAATCGGGTTATCAGCTTCGGGTGGGATTCGGGGAGGGTTATGTCGGGTCGGGTGATTCGGGTTATCGAGCCAAACATCAAAATATTAGATTAATTAACATAGCTTTCTAAAATGTAGATAATTAAAAAGAAAGGTAAGTTTAAGTAAGTTGACTATAACCTTAAGTTTTGACACAACCTCGGCCGTCGTTTGCCGTTCTTTGCCTGATTTGTTCAGACATTATATCACCACCACTAAAAAGATTTCCGACACAAATACACCACACAAAAAAGAAAGGGTTAGAAAAATGCTTAAAAAACTGAAATATTACATAACCCGAGAGTAAAGTAAACAAAAAGGAAGGAAGAAAAGACTAGAGAAGCCGGAGCAGCATGGTGATTCGGTAGGAGTAACCGGTTTGTGTATCTACATGGGTACCAACTGATTTTGTGTTTCCCATGTTTTGGTTGCTGCCTTCGTTCCGTTTTTCAGCGGGTAATAAGAGTTCCTATACTCATCAAGAAACATGGGTTGTGACCTTTCACATTGGAGATTTATTGAAGTAATTAATTGTAAGCAAATGAAGCATCAATGGTATAAGCTAAGCAACTCAAATATCAAGATTATCATACTTTTAGCGAACTTGTTGGCTTTGTTACATTATTACGTGCTTATATATTTTTAACTGCTTCTTTAGACTTTTCGTCATTCACTATTATCAAGATTATCATTAATTGTTACGTGCTTATACCATTGTTGCTGCTCTTTGTTGGCTTTGTTCATCATGATTAAATCATAATTGTATTTCGGGTAAAAAGTGTTCAATTTATGTTGTTACGTTGATTTCTTTTGTAGACAACATTTAAACGAATCGGTTTACTCATTATAGTTTGTTACTCTTTTAGTCATCAACTATTATGTGACCTCAGCTTAATTATTCAATAAGTTCTAAAATAGTATAGTTAACATGACATTATGTCTCGAGATATATGGTTATCCCCGTGGTATTAAAATATGAGTTATCTTTGTTTTGTAATATCGTACACGTCATTCTATCCTGAGATTTGTGGTTCTCTAGAGTATTTAAATATGAGTCATCCTTATTATGTAATAATCATAATTAAATATGAGTTACAATAAAAAGTAATCTAACACGACATTCCATCTCGAGATTTGTGGTTATTTTCAACTTATTAAATACAATTTTAGTCCTAAACTATTATGTGACTTCGTCTTACCCGATCGAATCTAAAAAAGTATGGCTAACATAACATTCTATCCCGATATTTATGGTTATCTTGTAAAATCTTCACTCATCATGTGTACTAGGGGTGAGCAGGAACCGCACCGCAAATCGCAAACCCGAAAAAAACCACAAAACCGCAAACCGCAACAAAAACCGACTGTGCGGTTCTTGAAAATAGAAAAACCGCATTTTGCGGTGCGGTTTCGGTTTCCACCAAAAAACCGCACCGCACCACTACGTCATATTCAAATATATTTTTTTATTTTTTTAAATAAACCCACTAAATTTCATAATTTTTGTATGGTAAAATGCTTTTGTTTATACTTTATTAATTAATTATTTCAAACATATTTTATAGGTTAATTATTGTCAGAGATGTTAGGTCATATAATTTTATTTTTCTTTCAATTTATCATTAAATTCCCTAAAATTCTCTATCTCATTTGACATTTACTATATTGTATAGATTTATAATTTTATACTAATAGACAACATTTTGTATATATGTTTCAACTCATCATGTAACCTTATAATATATTTATTCTATAATAAATATATACAAAAAATATAATTTTGAAAAAAAAAACTTTAAAAACCGCATAAACCATACCGCAAAACCGCAAGCCCGCCAAAAACCGAAACCGCAAAACCGCGCGGGTGCGGATTCTCATTTTTTAAAAACCGCAATTGCGGATACGGTTTGGTTTTTACCAAAAACCGCAGCAACACGCACCATGCTCACCCCTAATGTGTACCATCAAATCGTTGATGTTGTTCTCACGTTTACCCTAATTCGCATTCCCGTTGCCATGAATTGTATAGTGCGAGATTTTAAGTCATTCAAATGCAGCTCTACATTAACGATTTGGTAGCTTAATCATCATAATAGAGTTGCTAAGCTTAAACCATGAATGCACATATTCAATTAATGCTCAACTTGCAACTCATTCTTTATATATAGTTAGATACTAATACGAAAAAATCAAGACGAATAAAGTTTTTATAGCCAATTCGTGTTTGAAGCACACTCTATAAAATCGAGTGTATATATAAGTGCATAAGTAATTTATATCACATAAAGTCCGTCGCTCATCGAATTCAACACCTAAATGTTTTAGACTTTTAGGAGCTCTCACCATTGATTAATACCATGCATGGCAATCAACGAATCTGTTATAATAAATTTTAACCTAAGATATCGAGACCCTTAATGTTTTTGATGTTTATAACAAGGCTAATAACTCAGAAAATGTATTCAAATTGTCACGTTTTGCAGTTCTAATCACTGAATAAAAAATTGTACACATTAAACCCTAATCTTTTGAATTTGGTCACTTTTGGGTATTTTGCAGATATAAAAAAGCTTCTCTGCTCTTCATTGTCAATATAATGGTTAAAAAAAAGGTAAAATCATCATTTTACATGTGCAATATAACAAAAAGTGACCAAATTTAAGATGTTGGGGTTTAATTTGCAAAGTTTTTTGTTCGCTTTTTAAAGTGCAAAATATGACAAGTTGGATACATTTATAAGTGATTAGCCCTTATAACACTTATAACATAATAAGCGAACTTTTCGATACACATTCAAACGTTTCATGTTCACCAAGCATAACTTTGTGATTATAGCACAAGCAAACAAATTGACAGAGTATCTTGCTCTGCATGTACCTTTTTTCGTACAGTATAATATATTACAGGGGGCGTTATATTGGGACCCCCTAGTAGGGGGGGTTTGAACAGTAGCATGCATTGGAGGGTTGTACTGTGTGCATCGTGATGTTGTATTGTGTATTTCGCGGTTTATACGGTTGACTAATAGGGAGGGTCTAAATAACACAACCCATATAACAGATTGTTTCAAAACAACACATGTGGATCGATTGAGTATTAACAATCATTGATCCAATTATGTTGGAGGGATTAATTTATTCTTTGAGATTTTAACTTTTTTATAATTCTTTCAAAACAACACATGTGGATGGATCGAGTATTAACAATCATTGATCCAATCATCCAATTATGTCGGAGGGATTTATTCTTTGAGATTTTAACTTTTTATAATCACTTTATTCTTTCATTTTATTATAATTCTTTGCCGACAAAAAATTCACATTTTAATTTTAACCAAAGTTTTCGTTATAATAATTTCAAATAAAAGTAATAAAAGTAATAAAGAAAACACTATATCAAATTTTCATACCCGTCTTCTTAACAATAAACAATTAATTTCATACGACTTAAAAAGAAAACATGAACAATTAATTTCGGACTATAAACATATATTCAATTGATTTTATTTTAGGGCTAAATATACGAGTAGCCCGGTCTCTTAAGGTGTTGGGCTTTTTTGGCCCTAAAAAAGTCGCTTTCTCAAAATAGCCCAGAAAATAAGCGACTTTCAAAAAGTCGCTTAAAGTGACCTTTTTTTCAATTAAGCGACTTACTATTTGTGTCATTTTGCAGCCAAAAAATCACTTTTTAAGCGACTTATGCTAGATTTTAAGCGACTTTTTGACTTTTTAAGCGTCTTTCGCTAGGGGCAAAAAAAAAATGCCACGTGTCGCTCCCACATTTAGTCGCTTATTCCTTGGGCTATTTTGAAAAAGCGACTTTTTGAGGCTAAAAAAGGCCAACATTTTAAGCTCCGGGCTATTTGTAGAATTGGCCCTTTATTTTATTTATATATTTATTTTTATTTTATTTTTTGTTCAAAATATTCAATTGATTGAGTCAAGCTTCAAGTCACTCTCAAAGGATGAGAACGTAAATTTTGCAAGCCTCATAATTTGACTAGCATGGTCACTACGCAATATTAGAAAATGGGCCCAAGTGTTTAAAGTGATTGGTACACTATTTTAATTCGTCTTACTAGAAGTTAACTCTAGTCGTCAAAAAGCATTTATATGTTACAACTTTATAATTATTCGTATTGATCTACATGTTTATATCTAAACTAAAACAACTTTGAGATCGCTGAAAATTTAAATAATGAGAACGTTCTAATTATATTTTTGCATGCAATGCAGTGTTGTTGGTAGTGAGGGATTAGAAGCTAAAAGTTATAGTTGACATAATTTTACATTACGAAAAAAAATCATGTTGTTCATAAACATCCCGGGAACCCGTTTGGTCCATCCTTGTCGTATATCTAGATCTTATAGTGAGTATCGATAACGCTTTGTGGATGTAACTGATCAAACTATTAAATGTTCAGTACTAAAATCAAACCCATGAAAACACAAGTACTCCAAAAATACCAAGTAATATGCACTTAAATAAAAACAAATTAAAGAATTTCAACATATATCGACCAGAAAAAAACTATATGTACAATACTAGTCAAAAGTTACATAGGCTAAAAAAGGGAAAAATTCACGTTATTGGGTTTAACAACCCAATACGGATCACATATAGCTAGTTGCTTACTCCGGAATACTTTGTAAAGCAGGCCTCCACGCCCGTTGATGAGATTCAACTCGATCACTAACATTCATCAACTGAGCAAGCACTTGCTCCGTCGTTAACCCCTTCACATCCGCACTACCCAATAGTTTCTCCAACTGTTTTTTCGATATTTTTATCTTTATCTCCGTCTTCAACTTTTTTTCACCATAGTTGTCCACCTTTTGATTGTTGTCACAATGGTTACCTACATGAGACTTGTTTTCGGATGACGCTACTAGTGATCGATAGTCATCTTTGTCGGGGTGAATGGCTGGCTGCTTTTTTATACAGTTTCCCATTTGTTAGTTTCTAATATGTTATGAAAAATATGAGTTGGGTTATAAGTTTTTATAGGCTATGGCATGAAGACTAAGTTGAAATAAAAGTGTCCTACATGGCTTTTGAAAATTTGACCAATCATTTTCACAGTGTTTAGGTTAGCACCCGTTCAAAATAATTAGTCTATCTATGATGTTCCACGAAACATCTATTTAGGAATCGGCAAATTGGGTTCGTTGTAATTGTCATAAGCTACTTAGATCGACCAAATATATATGAAATCGAGCGAGTTGAGCTGAACTGAAAAGCATCGGGCCGGCTAATATCTCCTCACCATTTTTTAATTTGATCGCAATTAACAATACTGGCGTTTATAACAACTTTAACCTAAGATATTTTTGGATATTAATAATAATTAACTTTCACGATATTAGTGAATTTTTCAATATACATTAATCAAACATTTCGTGTATATAAATTCTACTTTACGTATTTTTTTTTATTTTTTTTTGAACGGCACTATACGTACAATTATGACACAAGGCCAACAAAATCTACCTGATGACTTTAATATACATGTACGCTTTTGATTTTGTTAATATGTTGAATTTTTCAAAAGAAAGTGTACGATCGATAGGTTCAACTTTCACTTTGATCAGTAATTTCACTTTCTATGATCATCATTGTCCAATTATGATCAAGTGATTAAGTCTTTAAGTTGTTATAAGCATTTAATACAACTATATTCAACGACTGACTCTTTAACTTTCTTTGAAGAATAAACATGTAGATTTTGCCACCCTCACAATTTGACTAGGAATGCATGCATGGGATAGTACGAGTCATTAGAAAATGGTGGCAAAAGGTTTTTCAAGTGATGGGCCCATTTTCTTTTCTATATTGTTTGACAAAAAGTTAACATGAAATGTAGTCGACAAAAAGCATATATATGTATATTTTAATGTCATCAAAATATATATCATTTATATATTTTAAATCTCAAAGTTAACTTCAAACATTAAAAAAATTAATGATATATGAAATAATATTCTTACAGTTGTTATCGGTGGGAGTCATAAACTAACTTGAAAGAAAAATAAAAGGAGATCATTATAATATATCTTTATCGTCATATTTACTTCTTATATAAATTTTTACACGAGGTTCTCGATAGCCCAGCTACGGCGTTGTAGATTAGTGAGCGCTTTCAATGAAATAGCTCTTGAATTTGATACCTGTTGAAAGGATATAAGCTAAGGGCTTATGTTGTAAAGTTGCAATTCTTGTTTTTTCCATTGTTTGTGTTGTGCAGGTAACAAATTGTTGTTCCCTTAACACATTTAGAGTTAACTAAAGAGTTAATCTATTTGTGTTTATGACTAATACAATGTATTGATTATTCCCGACAGTTAAAAACGTAAATATAAAAACACACAGTATTTTCAACGTTTAAATTCTTATTAGAAATGAATCAAAGAATCTATTACCCAAGTGTTTTGCGGAACAAACACTTGGGATTGAATAGACAAGGTTTGGTGTCTCCTATCTAAACTTAAGCTATGCTTAAGTGGTAACAATATACCCACTGAGCTATCTCAGGGAGTGATTACTCTTTGTAGGAGAGAAGTTGTTTTGTAAAAGTCTAAGCTTTCAATATACAAAAACACACTTTACTTCTCTGCTATCTGAACCTATTTATACACAAGTATAAAGAGTAAAAGTGATTAAAATAATACAAGTTGTTGAGGAAGCGTGTCTGACAATTACAACAGTAATTGTCATTTCCAAGAACCAATAGGAATGGGCTATGAAGTCTTTGGGAGTTGTTGGTCTGACACTCCATGACTTTTAGCCGCACAAGGGAAGGTTTGCATTTGATAAGATAAGAGTGGTTGGTCTGACACTCTTATCTTCTTAAACACTTCCCACTTCTTCCCGCCTTTCTTTCAGGCGATGGGTTCTTCAGTCTTCAATCACTTCTTGTTGTTGAGGAGACTAGGGTTCAATGAGTTCTTGTCCAACACTCACTGAACCATCATCTTCTTCTTTGGCTTAAGTCCTACTCAGGGAGTACCGCCTTCCTGAGTAGTGAATCATTCTTCTTGAATTCGCCTTAAGCATCCTGAAGATGACTCACTGAGTGACTGTTCACTCAGTGACTTGAATTGTTCTCGGTTTATTAACTCTTAGTTAATTTGTGTCCAAATCTTGCTATAATGACTTTTGGGTATTGAGGGACCCAACAATCTCCCCCTATTTGAATATAAATTTTTCCTAAGTGTTTTGATCAGTTATGAGTGAGCTAATGACTTCTTCTCATACTGAATGTATTAGAATGCAAATAAGGACACTGAAATAATAAAAACATCATCTTATTAATATCATTACAAGTCCTAACAATCTAAGTACAAAAAGTGGTGGTGGTATTCAGGCAGATTCATCAGTTCAACTTAAGACCCAGGGCTTCAAGCTTAGGCTTCTTTGACTGCAGCTCATGTTGGTCAGGATACTCTAGTATTTTTCTTTTCAGATCTTGACAAAACCTCACATTCTCAGGACTCTTGATTGGAGAGGCCATCATGAGGAAACCAAGCATTGTTTTGATTCCTGCTTGGTCAATGTCACTCCACCTTTGAAAGGCTGGTTTAGCAAAAGCATCAGTGAAGAACAAACCTCTTTCAGGTTGTTCGATGACCACATTGTTCCTGAATGGAACACCTTCAGGGAGAGCCCTATTGCAGTCAAGACCAGGGACCTTGATCTCAGGCTCTGCTTCAATCTTCTTTCTCTTTCTTAAGGAAGACTGAGCGGGAGCAGGCTGTTCAGCTGAAACAGGAAGAAGAGAAGGAATGCCAAGTTCCTGAGGTGTTGCAGCCAGTTTTTCATACCTCAGGCTCAAAGACTTCATCAGACCAGGGACCACAACATTTGACTTCTTCGCTATTATTGGACCCAATTCATCCAATTCAGTAATCCCGAAGTCTAAGAATCTGAAGGGACTATGAACCTCAAAGGTTCTTTTGTCAGTACTCCTGTAGACGGTAACAATGGCAGGTTTGGTGTTTCGGTGAATCTTGACATCAAGGATGGGTTCTGGTTTTAACCTGCTTTTCATGACCCACTGACATCTTTCAATCCTGTTCTGCCTAATCTCTTCAGCCCTCTTTAACTTTTCTTTCCTTTTCGCCCTGAGAGCAATCATATCAGCTTTCTGAGCATCCACAAAGCTCTTACCACCCTTTCTTCCAGCAAGTTCTTTAGGCTCAAGACCTATCTTCTCAGCCTCTTCATGGACCACTTGAATAAGAGCAGCCTTGCTCGCCCTTTCTTCTTCAGCTGCATTCTTCATTGCCTCTTCTTTTTCCATATGAGCCTGAATCTCCTCATTTGTGAGAAGTAGTATTTTCCATTGACCTCATACGGGACCCTGAATGGTTCATCAGGATCTTGCCTTCTTTCAGAAGAAGCAGGAACCAAGATTGTAGGATCAGGCTCAGTGGTAGTGAGTATGCCTTTGCCTTTGTCTAGGTGGGATGAAGATGGGATTGTCTCAGGAATCTCCCCCTCAGTGTGAGAGGGAGGTTGTTCAGGTTGTTCTTCAGTGACATTCTCGCCCTCAACTGTTGCTTGACCCATAGTGAGAGCAAGAGTTGGTTCGCTCACTGAAGTTGAGGGAGCATCCTGGCCCTTGAAAGCCTGATAAATCTCAGTCATCATTGACTTGATGTCTGAGGTGTCCTTATGAAGAGTTGAGACCTTAGCCTCAAGAGAAGCCTGAGAAGCCTCTAATGCAGTCATCCTTGGCCCAAGATTCCAAGCCAAGGAAGAAGAAGTTGTAGCCCAAGATGCCAAGTGGGACTCCATAAAGCCCAGAGAAGATTTAATGGAGTCCACTATAGAGCTGAGTCCCTGAAGATTAGAAGACTTCAGGATGTTGAGGAGCTCACTGAACTGAGCTGACTGTTGATGATATGTCTCAGCCGCCTAAAGAATTTTCTTTGAAAGCGCAGGGTCATCTTTGACAGCCTCTTGAATGGTTGCAACGCTCTTAGTGATGTTGGTGAGAGTAGCGTTGAACGTTTTCAGATTGTTCTCAAGAGATGTCAGGGAGTAGGAGAACGCAAATTGATGCTCATTTACGTCCTCATGATAGCCCTCAACTTCTGCCTTCAGGTTGGCATAGTGAACAACAGCTTCAATATGATGTTCAAAAAGTTCTTCAGTAAGCCCAGTATAGAGGCCATGGTTGGCTTTCTGAAGAAACTTTACCAGCTGCCTTTCAGTGAGAGGAAGAATGTTGTCATACTTCCTGAGAGCTGGTGGACAGGATGTTTCAGAGTTAGAAGAATCAGCCTGAGATTCTGAATCTTCATTTTGTTGTGGAGGGGACTGATGCAGTTGGTCAATTAGTTGAGCATCAGTCTCCATATCATCCCTGCCTCAAAGATCTCTTCCTCACTCTCATTCAGGAGCTCATCATCAGAATCAAGAACCGCCTGAAAGTCCGCCATGGACTGAATACCCAAAAAGTGACCCGGCTCCTCTTCATAAGAAGACTCGCCTTGGTTTTGGCCAGGTCCTGACCCCGTCATAATAACTGAGTGGGTTTGCTCAGCCTGACTAGCCATAATAACTGGGGGGTTTTCCCAGCCTGGCTTTTGGGGGCAGTTCCCAAGAGAATGGATCCGCCTGAGGTGGTTGTGGGTTCCATATCGGCGGGTGGTTTATATCCCTCTGATTCTTTGTCCCCCTTAGCGCCTTCAACTACTGACGGGTACTTTTTAGTAGTATCACGAGGCACTGATTGTGAAAGTTGATTGGCCTCATTCCCATCAGGGTTGATCTGCCCTTCTGAGGATATAGGGCCCTTTCCTCCCTGAGATCCTGAGGGTGATTTCTCAGAAACGTTAACGGGATGTGATTGTTGGTGGATCCCCTTCTCAGTAGGGTGGTGCTGCCCTACCGAGGGTTTAGGACCCTTTTCTCCCTCAGGACCTGATTGTGATTTGTCAGTTCCTTCATCGGGATGTGAGTGGGTTGAGGTTCCTGATCCCCCTGACTTGTGTATGTCAGAGGAAACTTGGGAAAAGGGTTTGCCCGAGGACACTGAGGATGATTTCTCAGTGACCTCCGTTGGCGTTTGTTTTGAGGTCGAGATGGTCTCAGTGAGGGGTGTCTCAGAAGTCTCGGCCACATTCAAACCTTGTTTAAGGTTGAGTTGGTTCTGGGCATCAGTCTCAGTGGCGAGTGGTTTGGGTCTAACCACCTTACTGGACTGACCCTTCTTTTTCTTCTTCTTCTTCTCCTGTTTATCAGGAGAAGGAATGGGTGAGATTGCCTTATCACCCATAATTACTACCAACATGTAGTTGGTCAGGGCGATAGGTTGTACCTCTGGAATGCCACTCGTATAATTGGTCTTATGAAGGACGTCAGGCTTTGAACCTTCAACGTCAGACCTAACATAGTCAGGGCCTAAAAGGTCCTAAAGCACGCAGGAAATAAACCTAGGATAAGACATAAGTCTTTGCCTAGATTTCCCTGAGAGCTTGGCAACGAGGTCACGGAAGATTATTCCTCCGATGTCTATCTTTTTACCCTCCAGGAGACTGAACAACATAAATTGTTGTGATGAGTTCAACTGCTCCGTGGAGGATTTATTCCCTCCAAGGACCTGAATGACGAAGGTCATCAGGATCCTCCAGATGGGGTGGAACCAGGTTTTAACTACTGGAGCCTTCTCCAATAGGGCTCCTGCGGCCAATTCAGGTGCCTAGGGTCACGAGGTCCTAGAAAAAGAAATTCTGCTTTAACCTCTTCGTCAGTAGGGTTGGGCTCAAAAGCCTCAGCGTAATCAAGACAAGTGGCCTTGATGAAGGTTTTATAATCTAGGGAGAGTGTCCTTCTCCCATTCATCACTGTGAATGTGATGATGGATTCTTTGGTGTCTGCAGGGTTGGTAGCCACTGTAGTACACCAGAATTCCCTCAAATATTCATGGTAGATGATTGAGGGGGTTTTGGTGAATGTCGTAGCAAGAAAGCTGTTTTGAAGATACTTCACCACATTCTTGTACGCATAGAACTTTTGTGGATAGGCAAAGTTACCTACCACATTGTTCTTGGTGAGGTCTACACCCTCCAATGTGAATTCCACATTAGGGGCATATGTGACAGCTTTAGAAGAAGCCATTTGTGTAGGTAAGTTAGGGTTAACAAATGAGGCTGGGTTTCTAAAGCTTAAGAACACACACACACAAGGCCAGATGTTGAGAGGTAAAAAGGCAAGGGTTTGCTTAAGATTTCTAAAAGCGTGTGTGTGTTTTCTTTGCATGGTGTATTTTTAGGGAATTGTGGTGGAGGGTAAATTGGGCATTAAGCGGATTTTATTTGTCAAAGAAAATTCTGAAAACCGTTTTGAATAAAATGTTTTAGGATCCGCATTTAATGCCACCACTCCACTTTTCCTGGTTTGGCGCAACAGTCGAGGTGAACAGTTGAGCAACTCTGCAAAAGTGTAATTTGCAGAGATGAGTCATCACATATCTCTTATGTGATTGGAGTGGCATTTAATGCCAAGTGGGAATGTGGGGGCCCAAAGTTGGAAGCCAGAAAGGCAAAAAGAACAAATATTCTTATATTAAATAAGAATTTAGTTACCAACCTAGGACATTTACTAACTAGATACTTAGAGTATTTAAGTTAGCATTGAATGTCCTTTTGAGGGCCCTGAATGACTCTTCATTCAGTGAACTAGTTTTTTCAGGACTTGGAGTTTAGTCACTGATGGTTCAAGGGTTCAGGAACATGGGTTTGGTTCCTGAGGTCTCAAGATTCAGAAACTTGGATTTAGTTCCTGAGGCTAAGATTTTAGGAACTTAGGTTTAGTTCCTGAGGTTTCAGTGATTCTTTTCACTGAATAACACATTGACTCAGGGACCTGAGTTTTTAGAAATTACACTTATCTGGATTGAATCAATCAGTGGACTGATTCTCTATATCCAACATTCCTAGTTCAGCTTTCAGTCTAGTGAAAGTTGGTTCATCCAATGGCTTGGTGAATATATCAGCTAGCTGATATTCAGTAGGAATGAAGTGTAATTCTGTGTCACCATTCATGACATGGTCCCTGATGAAATGATATCTAATATCAATGTGTTTAGTTCCCTGATGAAGAACAGGGTTGTTTGAGATTGCAATTGCACTTGTGTTATCACAAAAGATGGGAACCATCTTGTACTGAATTCCATAGTCACTGAGCTGACTTTTCATCCAGAGTACATTTGCACAACAACTTGCTGCTGCAACATATTCAGCTTCAGCTGAGGACATGGCAACTGATTGTTGCTTCTTAGCACTCCAACAGACTAGCTTTCCACCAAGAATTTGGCAGGAGCCTGAGGTGCTTTTCCTATCCATGTTGCATCCAGCATAGTCAGAGTCTGAGTATCCTTTAAGATCAAAGCCTGAACATTTTGGATAGTATAATCCAAGGTGTGGAGTACCTTTCAGGTACCTGAATATCCTTTTCACAGCAGTGATATGAGATTCTCTTGGGTCAGATTGATATCTAGCACATAAGCAGACTGAGAATTGGATATCAGGCCTTGATGCAAGTAAATACATCAGTGATCCTATCATACCTCTAAAAAGAGTTTGATTTACTGGTTTTCCAGTGAGATCAGGACCAAGGTTGTTTGGGGGTACCATGGGAGTCTTGACTGAGGCACAGTCACTGAGCTCATACTTCTTTAGTAGGCTTCTGACATACTTTTCTTGACTGATAGAGGTTCCTTTATCAGTCTGCTTGATTTGCAGACCAAGGAAGTAAGTCAGTTCTCCCATCATGCTCATTTCAAATTGTTTTGCCATTAGTTTTTCAAACTGTTTGCAAAGTTTATAACTTGTTGAGCCAAAGATGATGTCATCAACATACACTTGTACTTGTATGACATCATTATTTGTCTTGTGGATAAACAATGTGTTGTCTATCTTGCCTCTGACAAATTTAAAAAAATACATTCCATTTTGTACAATAATGTCCCTCAACCCATGCTTACCCCACATTCTACCCACATTATATCTCAACTCAGCAAAAGCCTACAAATCGCCCACATAGAGTCAATAGCCAGTTCCTACTTTCTTCTCTAACAATGTCCTCTTCAAAAACAACAACCTCTCTACCTTCCTCTAGTTCAGTGGGAATCAATTTTAGTTTGTCATCAATTTCTACTTCTTTATCTTTCACTGTATTCACAAATGACTTCTCAAACACTTGCTTAGAGCTACTACCCTGACTATTAGCCCTATTTATTTCATTATTCTTTGTATTTTTAGCACTAGCACTCATACTACCATTAGACTCATTAACAGCATTAACAATAGGTACAGTACTAGTCTTAGCAGCACTAGAGTTAGGACTTACATCAGGTCCAAATGTGTTATTCAGCAGAGGAAATTCATCCTCCAATGATCTCCTAGTCTTAGAACTAGCTTTCTCCAATTCATCTCCCACATTTCTTATACCAGCACTCACATTCCCCTTCTCAACAATTACTCATGCTTACACCATCACTTCCCATCTGCTCATCCGCAATCCCAGTACAATCATCATCAACACCTCTATTCTTCCCCAAATTACTGATTGAATCACTATACTTGTTTGGAATTTTTATTTTTATTTTCATTCGCCTTTGTTTGATTGACATCTTGATTTCAGTACAATTAAAACTATATACAGGAATTGAGATCTAATTGAACGAAAAACACAAAATCAAAACGAATTGGGGGATTTTCCAAAACTGATCAAAAATGAAATTAAAGCTAATCATTGTGTGCGCAATGATTAGACGAGTCTAATGAACGGATCAGATTTGAAAAATACGCATTATTGATGTATGAAATGGAGCTTTTAGTGGAATATGTTAATGGTGAAAAAGGCGGGAAATTCTGTTACGGGAGAGAAAAGGGAGGAGAGAGAAAAGTATTCTTGGTTGTTGTAACATTTTAATTTCACATTTTAAATTCAAAAGATCAGGGTTTAATGTGTACATGTATATTTTAATTTCAAAATTATACTGCTACTAATTAGTCGAGTTGAACTATAAAGAATGGAGTGGATTACTACAAATCTTATTCAATTTTATTAGTTATTACGAGGCAGCATGGCCCGTGCGATGCACGGGCTTCGATTACCATGAAGTAGCATCAGTCTGGCAACAGTTAAATAGGTGTGTCAACATTAGTTGCGAAACTTAAAGTGTTAAACTAAAAAATTCGCTTTAGTAAGCTTTTACAAATAGAAATGTTTCATATGAAAGATACTCAAATATGCGTTTGACCATTGGTACACGTGGTTATAAGTGGCAAGTGCACGTTTGATTTGCTTGCTCAAGGATTCTTAGCTTTAAGGTTTCTCGGTTGGATCATCCTTCCGTGCTGATACTCTGCATAAAGAATTTTAAATACAAATTTAGGAAATTAATATATTTAAATTCAATCACACCTTTTAAAATTGTTTAAATTCTATTTGGGTAAATTGGGTTATTGTATAAACATACTAATGTTAGCTACTTATAAACAGACAGGAACCATCTGACTTTGAGTTATGTAAAAATACTAATCATGTCAAACATAATGATAGTTATTCCATCTCGAGAAGGGATAATTGATCGGATGAAGCACAAACGGACAAAAGATGATAAAATACAACAGAGAAAGACTACCAAGCACCTGTGGGGTGCACGGGCTTTGTTCACCATGATTAAATCATACTTATATGTCGGGTAAAAAGTGTTCGGCTTATGTTGATGCGTTGATTTCTTTTATATACAATATTTAAACGCATCGGTTTGCTCATTCTAGTCTGTTACATTGTGATAGACAATACATCTCAACAAACTTATAACTTACAACTTGAAACGACAATTTATTCTCTGAGGTCTTAGTTTAAGAAAGATTTTGTCAAATACTTCAAATATTAATTTTCATGCGACAATCTTAAGAAATACTAATAGCGATATAACTCTTCATTTAGAAAAAGTATATATATAGTATTGCTTGAGTATTATGTGACTTCGACTTACCTGATTCAATTAAGATCTAAAAGATATATCTAACACGTCATTCTATCCCGAGATTTGTGATTCTCTAGATTAAATATGAGTTTATCCTTATTTTGTAATAATCATAACTAAATATGAGTTACAATAAAAAATTATCTAAACAAGACATTCAATCTCGAGATTTGTGGTTCTCTTCAACTTATTAAATAGCCTGTTAGTCCTAAACTATTATGTAACTTTGTCTTACCTAATCGAATCTAAAAAAGTATGGGTAACAGGACATTCTATGCCGCGATTTATGGTTATCTTGTAAAATCTTCATTCATCATGTGTAACATTAAATCGTTGATGTTGCTCTCCCATTTACCGTAATTCGCATTCCCGTTGCCATGAATTGTATAGTGCGAGATTTTAAGTAATTTATTTTATCGTTATAAAGTTTAGTTCGTCTTTTACAATAAAAATCTTCATGCTAGGTTCCACCATATACTTGTGCAACTTACCTTATATAATCATGTGCTAACGTTGAACCCATGATTACTCGATAGTTAAGATGAAAACCCACATAAATTCATTGCTAAAGTCAAGAATAAAGAAATCATATGGTGTACAGACAAAGACTTTTTGCATTTCTCTTTTATATAACAGGTAGATATACTCATACTTAATGCTTGAAACTCAATTGTTCAAGAGTCACAGGTGGAATGACAAACTCATAAGAAACAAATACTTGCATGGGGTGTTATCAGGTCGGGTTGAATTGGGTTTTGAATTCTTAAAACCTAACCCGTAACCAACCCGATTAGGAATCGGGTTATCAGCTTCGGGTGGGATTCGGGTAGGGTTATGTCGGGTCGGGTGATTCGGGTTATCGAGCCAAACATCAAAATATTAGATTAATTAACATAGCTTTCTAAAATGTAGATAATTAAAAAGAAAGGTAAGTTTAAGTAAGTTGACTATAACCTTAAGTTTTGACACAACCTCGGCCGTCGTTGGCCGTTCTTTGCCAGATTTGTTCAGACATTATATCACCACCACATAAAAGATTTCCGACACAAATACACCACACAAAAAAGAAAGGGTTAGAAAAATGCTTAAAAAACTTAAATATTACATAACCCGAGAGTAAAGTAAACAAAAAGGAAGGAAGAAAAGACCAGAGAAGCCGAAGCAGCATGGTGATTCGGTAGGAGTAACCGGTTTGTGTATCTACATGGGTACCAACTGATTTTGTGTTTCCCATGTTTTGGTTGCTGCCTTCGTTCTGTTTTTCAGCGGGTAATAAGAGTTCCTATACTCATCAAGAATCATGGGTTGTGACCTTTCACATTGGAGATTTATTGAAGTAATTAATTGTAAGCAAATGAAGCATCAATGGTATAAGCTAAGCAACTCAAATATCAAGATTATCATACTTTTAGCGAACTTGTTGGCTTTGTTACATTATTACGTGCTTATATATTTTTAACTGCTTCTTTAGACTTTTCGTCATTCACTATTATCAAGATTATCATTAATTGTTACGTGCTTATACCATTGTTGCTGCTCTTTGTTGGCTTTGTTCATCATGATTAAATCATAATTGTATTTCGGGTAAAAAGTGTTCAATTTATGTTGTTACGTTGATTTCTTTTGTATACAACATTTAAACGAATCGGTTTACTCATTATAGTCTGTTACTCTTTTAGTCATCAACTATTATGTGACCTCAGCTTAATTATTCAATAAGTTCTAAAATAGTATAGTTAACATGACATTATGTCTCGAGATATATGGTTATCCCCGTGGTATTAAAATATGAGTTATCCTTGTTTTGTAATATCGTACACGTCATTCTATCCCGAGATTTGTGGTTCTCTAGAGTATTTAAATATGAGTCATCCTTATTATGTAATAATCATAATTAAATATGAGTTACAATAAAAAGTTATCTAACACGACATTCCATCTCGAGATTTGTGGTTATTTTCAACTTATTAAATACTCTTTTAGTCCTAAACTATTATGTGACTTCGTCTTACCCGATCGAATCTAAAAAAGTATGGCTAACATAACATTCTATCCCGATATTTATGGTTATCTTGTATAATCTTCACTCATCATGTGTACTAGGGGTGAGCAGGAACCGCACCGCAAATCGCAAACCCGAAAAAAACCACAAAACCGCAAACCGCAACAAAAACCGACGGTGCGGTTCTTGAAAATAGAAAAAACCGCATTTTGCGGTGCGGTTTCGGTTTCCACCAAAAAACCGCACCGCACCACTACGTCATATTCAAATATATTTTTTTATTTTTTTTAAATAAACCCACTAAATTTCATAATTTTTGTATGGTAAAATGCTTTTGTTTATACTTTATTAATTAATTATTTCAAACATATTTTATAGGTTAATTATTGTCAGAGATGTTAGGTCATATAATTTTATTTTTCTTTCAATTTATCATTGAATTCCCTAAAATTCTCTATCTCATTTGACATTTACTATATTGTATAGATTTATAATTTTATACTAATAGACAACATTTTGTATATATGTTTCAACTCATCATGTAACCTTATAATATATTTATTCTATAAAAAATATATACAAAAAATATAATTTTGAAAAAAAAAACTTTAAAAACCGCATAAACCATACCGCAAAACCGCAAACCCGCCAAAAACCGAAACCGCAAAACCGCGCGGTTGCGGATTCTCATTTTTTAAAAACCGCAATTGCGGATGCGGTTTGGTTTTTACCAAAAACCGCAGCAACACGCACCATGCTCACCCCTAATGTGTACCATCAAATCGTTGATGTTGTTCTCACGTTTACCCTAATTCGCATTCCCGTTGCCATGAATTGTATAGTGCGAGATTTTAAGTCATTCAAATGCAGCTCTACATTAACGATTTGGTAGCTTAATCATCATAATAGAGTTGCTAAGCTTAAACCATGAATGCACATATTCAATTAATGCTCAACTTGCAACTCATTCTTTATATATAGTTAGATACTAATACGAAAAAATCAAGACGAATAAAGTTTTTATAGCCAATTCGTGTTTGAAGCACACTCTATAAAATCGAGTGTATATATAAGTGCATAAGTAATTTATATCACATAAAGTCCGTCGCTCATCGAATTCGACACCTAAATGTTTTAGACTTTTAGGAGCTCTCACCATTGATTAATACCATGCATGGCAATCAACGAATCTGTTATAATAAATTTTAACCTAAGATATCGAGACCCTTAATGTTTTTGATGTTTATAACAAGGCTAATAACTCAGAAAATGTATTCAAATTGTCACGTTTTGCAGTTCTAATCACTGAATAAAAAATTGTGCACATTAAACCCTAATCTTTTGAAGTTGGTCACTTTTGGGTATTTTGCAGATATAAAAAAGCTTCTCTGCTCTTCGCTGTCAATATAATGGTTAAAAAAAAGGTAAAATCGTTATTTTACATGTGCAATATAACAAAAAGTGACCAAATTTAAGATGTTGGGGTTTAATTTTCAAAGTTTTTTGTTCGCTTTTTAAAGTGCGAAATATGACAAGTTGGATACATTTATAAGTGATTAGCCCTTATAACACTTATAACATAATAAGCGAACTTTTCGATACACATTCAAACGTTTCATGTTCACCAAGCATAACTTTGTGATTATAGCACAAGCAAACAAAATTGACAGAGTATCTTGCTCTGCGTGTACCTTTTTTTGTACAATATAATATATTATAGGCGGCGTTATATTGGGACCCCCTAGTAGGGGGGGTTTGAACAGTAGCATGCATTGGAGGGTTGTACTGTGTGCATCGTGATGTTGTACTGTTGATTTCGCGGTTTATACGGTTGACTAATAGGGAGGGTTTAAATAACACAACCCATATAACAGATTGTTTCAAAACAACACATGTGGATCGATTGAGTATTAACAATCATTGATCCAATTATGTTGGAGGGATTAATTTATTCTTTGAGATTTTAACTTTTTTATAATTCTTTCAAAACAACACATGTGGATGGATCGAGTATTAACAATCATTGATCCAATCATCCAATTATGTCGGAGGGATTTATTCTTTGAGATTTTAACTTTTTATAATCACTTTATTCTTTCATTTTATTATAATTCTTTGCCGACAAAAAATTCACATTTTAATTTTAACCAAAGTTTTCGTTATAATAATTTCAAATAAAAGTAATAAAAGTAATAAAGAAAACACTATATCAAATTTTCATACCCGTCTTCTTAACAATAAACAATTAATTTCATACGACTTAAAAAGAAAACATGAACAATTAATTTCGGACTATAAACATATATTCAATTGATTTTATTTTAGAGCTAAATATACGAGTAGCCCGGTCTCTTAAGGTGTTGGGCTTTTTTGGCCCTAAAAAAGTCGCTTTCTCAAAATAGCCCAGAAAATAAGCGACTTTCAAAAAGTCGCTTAAAGTGACCTTTTTTTCAATTAAGCGACTTACTATTTGTGTCATTTTGCAGCCAAAAAATCACTTTTTAAGCGACTTATGCTAGATTTTAAGCGACTTTTTGACTTTTTAAGCGTCTTTCGCTAGGGGCAAAAAAAAAATGCCACGTGTCGCTCCCACATTTAGTCGCTTATTCCTTGGGCTATTTTGAAAAAGCGACTTTTTGAGGCTAAAAAAGGCCAACATTTTAAGCTCCGGGCTATTTGTAGAATTGGCCCTTTATTTTATTTATATATTTATTTATTTTTTGTTCAAAATATTCAATTGATTGAGTCAAGCTTCAAGTCACTCTCAAAGGATGAGAACGTAAATTTTGCAAGCCTCATAATTTGACTAGCATGGTCACTACGCAATATTAGAAAATGGGCCCAAGTGTTTAAAGTGATTGGTACACTATTTTAATTCGTCTTACTAGGGGTATGTTTGGCAAAACTAGCTGTAAGCTGTATGCTGTAAGCTGTAAACTGTAGGCTGTAAGCTGTAAGCTGCAAAGCTGTTAACATGAGCTACAAACTGTATCTTTTTTTTAATAAAAGTGTTTGGTAAGTTAGCTGTTAAATGTAATTATAAGATGTAAAATGACATAAAAGGACATATTTATAATTGTAAACAAATGTTTGGAGGGTATATCAGTAATTTAAAGTTTTAACAGCTCTAAGATGTTTAAAAAGCTTCATGAATCAGCTTTTCATTTAAGAGCTATTTGTTTGAAATAAAAGCTTGAAGTTAATGTATCCAAACGGAGCTACTTAGTTTAGATGAGATTATTTTGTAACAAAAAGCTAACAGCTCCGCCAAAAAGCCCCTACCAAACAGGCCCTAGAAGTTAACTCTAGTCGTCAAAAAGCATTTATATGTTACAACTTTATAATTATTCGTATTGATCTACATGTTTATATCTAAACTAAAACAACTTTGAGATCGCTGAAAATTTAAATAATGAGAACGTTCTAATTATATTTTTGCATGCAATGCAGTGTTGTTGGTAGTGAGGGATTATTAGAAGCTAAAAGTTATAGTTGACATAATTTTACGTTACGAAAAAAAATCATGTTGTTCATAAACATCCCGGGAACCCCGTTTGGTCCATCCTTGTCGGATATATAGATCTTATAGTGAGTATCGATAATGCTTTGTGGATGTAACTGATCAAACTATTAAATGTGTTCAGTACTAAAATCAAACCATGAAAACACAAGTACTCCAAAAATACCAAGTAATATGCACTTAAATAAAAAAAAATTAAAGAATTTCAACATATTTCGACCAGAAAAAAACTATATGTACAATACTAGTCAAAAGTTACATAGGCTAAAAAAGAAAAAAATTCACGTTATTGGGTTTAACAACCCAATACGGATCACATATAGTTAGTTGCTTACTCCGAAATACTTTGTAAAGCAGGCCTCCACGCCCGTTGATGAGATTCAACTCGATCACTAACATTCATCAACTGAGCAAGCACTTGCTCCGTCGTTAACCCCTTCACATCCGCACTACCCAATAGTTTCTCCAACTGTTTTTTCGATATTTTTATCTTTATCTCCGTCTTCAACTTTTTTTCACCATAGTTGTCCACCTTTTGATTGTTGTCAAAATGGTTACCTACATGAGACTTGTTTTCGGATGACGTTACTAGTGATCGATAGTCATCTTTGTCGGGGTGAATGGCTGGCTGCTTTTTTATACAATTTCCCATTTGTTAGTTTCTAATATGTTATGAAAAATATGAGTTGGGTTATAAGTTTTTATAGGCTATGGCATGAAGACTAAGTTGAAATAAAGTGTCCTACATGGCTTTTGAAAATTTGACCAATCATTTTCACAGTGTTTAGGTTAGTACCCGTTCAAAATAATTAGTCTATCTATGATGTTCCACGAAACATCTATTTAGGAATCGGCAAATTGGGTTCGTTGTAATTGTCATAAGCTACTTAGATCGACCAAATATATATGAAATCGCGCGATCAGTTGAGCTGAACTGAAAAGCATCGGGCCGGCTAATATCTCCTCACCATTTTTTAATTTGATCGCAATTAACAATACTGGCGTTTATAACAACTTTAACCTAAGATCTTTTCGGATATTAATAATAATTAACTTTCACGATATTAGTGAATTTTTCAATATACATCATTTCGTGTATATAAATTCTACTTTACGTACAATTATGACACAAGGCCAACAAAATCTACATGATGACTTTAATATACATGTACGCTTTTGATTTTGTTAATATGTTGAATTTTTCAAAAGAAAATGTACGATCGATAGGTTCAACTTTCAGTTTGATAAGCAATTTCACTTTCGATGAACATCATTGTCCAATTATGATCAAGTGATTAAATCTTTAAGTTGTTATAAGCATTTAATACAACTATATTCAACGACTGATCTTTAACTTCCTTTGAAGAATAAACATGTAGATTTTGCAACCCTCACAATTTACTAGCAATGCATGCATGGGATAGTATGAGACTATGAGTCATTAGAAAATGGTGGCAAAGGTTTTTCAAGTGATGGGCCCATTTTCTTTTCTATATTGTTTTACAAACAGTTAACATGAAATGTGGTCGGCAAAAAGCATCTATATGTATATTTTAATGTTATCAAAATATATATCATTTATATATTTTAAGTCTCAAAGTTAACTTCAAACATCAAAAAATTAATGATATATGAAATAATATTCTAACAGTTGTTATCGGTGGGAGTCATAAACTAACTTGAAAGAAAAATAAAAAGAGATCGTTACAATATATCTTTATCGTCATATTTACCTCTTATATAAATTTTTACACGAGGTTCTCGATAGCCCAGCTACGGCGTTGTAGATTAGTGAGCGCTTTCAATGAAATAGCTCTTGAATTTGATACCTGTTGAAAGGATATAAGCTAAGGGTTTATGTTGTAAAGTTGCAATTCTTGTTTTTTCCCTTGTTTGTGTTGTGCTAGGGAACAAATAAAGAGATGTCTAAAGTTGGAGGACTAAAGCTGTAGCTGAGGTAAAGATAAAGGGTGTTTCAGCTCAAGTCATAAGGCTCATGGTCAAGGCTATATAGCAGAAGTCTCTCCTCATTATTAGTAGTTTTTCTTAGGGTTTCACTGTGTGCGATAACACACAGTTGATAAGTCATTGATAGTTAGTAATTCCATTTGACTAGCTATGAGTATTCTCCTATAAATAGGAAGATCAAATCATGCATGAGAGGGACAAATATAACACAAAACATAAACACTTGGATGCGCAAGGGTTATTGATTTGTGCCTAATTCAATAACAAACATTTGGTCTTATCCCAAGTAGATATTCGTGATACCCAGGCAATAAGGTCGAATAGTTTACTTTGGAAAGTGATAACACGATTCCAAGTGATATCCGGTAACCATTTATTGGTACGTAGTTGGGTCATTGATTATCTTCACCCTGTTCTGGGTTCACCAACTATCCAACAAAATATGCATATTTAGAACGGTATTTTTCTTGTTAAAAAAAAGACGGTATGTTTCACAAAATCTTAATCTCCCTCTTTGCCTTATTTTCACCACGATTGTCCACCGGATGTGCATGCCTCTATATCAAGCTATCGACAACAAGAATTGTAATCAGCATACAAGCTACTCGGATCAACTGAAAAAATATTTGATATAAACTTCGATTATTTGATACTTGGCTTGTAAATAATGTTCACGAGCTGTACAGAGTGTGTCATTGTACTTCTTCATCCTTTCTGTATACGTATACAGTTGCATAATTAAACGATATGTGTGCTCTTCTATGCTACATGGGTTGCAACTTTGGTGAGATGTGTGTGCTCTTCTATGCTACAAGGTTGCAACGTACTTTGGTTCTTAACGCGTGAGGCATCTGTATTTTGGGATGAGATCCTAGAATATGATACTTCCAATTCTTGTAAAGTGGTAACAAGTTGCTGTGAAGGAACAAAGTATATTCTGAACGTTAACGATGATAATCTTATCTGCTTAACCAAAGAAGGTGCTTGGATGAAAGAATCATATATATGTGAGTCGGGTAACTCGGCTGAGAAGGAATTGGGACCTTCTTTGTATGCGATGAGATTAATAGAACCAGACTTAGCGGTGAAGATGGTTGAGAAGGAATTAGGAGGAGAAGAGCATGTTGACTTTGATGGCCGGCACGAGTATAGGACCATCATTGGCTGTTTTAGGTCGGTCCTAATATCTCATTGCTTAACTAGAAATAAAAGGTCAATCCTGAGCTCCCGTTGTTGTTTTTGTATTTAATAAACCCTATAAGTGTCTCTCCATGTGTTTTATGTTTGTATTAAAATTCGTAAATCAAAAAGATCATGCCACTCTCTACCCATCTCTATCTATCTATAACAAGCAAACCAAGCTAGGTTCTTTCAATGATAAATGTAAGCTTAGAGTGCCCTTAAGAGAACAATATTAGCATATGAATGAAATTTAGAATGCTGTGAAAATACTTAACAACTGAGCTTATAAGGAAAATCTAAGGTATTTTGTTTCAACGAGGCCACATCCTATTTGTATAATACTTTACCACTCTGTTCTAGAGTTAAATTAAGGAAGGAATGAAAGGTAAAGAAAAGTAGAGAAAAGTAAGAGAGAGGGGAAGGAAGAAACATATTGTTTAACTTCATGTTCTTAAGTAGTAAAAAATAAGAAAGAAAAGGAAGTAATACTATTATAGAAATATACAAATATGCCCTTGTATGCATAACTTTCACAAAAAATAAATAGGAGAGATAAATGACAAATTAGTCATTTCATACACTTTACATCCATTTCATCCCAAAATTGGGACGTAAGTATCACCTCCAAAAACACACAATGTCCCCTCCATTTCATTCCTTACCCCACCTTTTCATTCTTCAAAATATCTTGAGGAAAAAAAAAAAAAAAAATCACTTTCTTTCCGTTACTTCCACTTTCTCTCATAAAATAAAGTGGAGAACAGAGTGTACGTCAATGGTCGAGATCAAGGAACATCAAGTGAAAACTATTTTCTAAGAGACTACCACATTATTTCAAGGGAGCCATAGCCCATAAGTAATTTAGTTTTGGGCTTCAAGAAACCATAAGTATTTTAACATTATTTTAACCCTCTCCCCGAACGCAGACCCAAGCCCATTCAATATCCAATTTTCTACTCTCACGTCCAAGTGTATTTTATTTCTTTTCAATCTCAAAAAGAGAAGAAAGTATGAACACCACCGGTCAACGTTTCATGAAATTAAAGCTTACGTGATATAAATATAATAATTTACATCGACATCACAAAATTGTAAGTGAGTAGATAAGTGAACTCATTTAGTATGAATTCCATTTAGTTGAGATTCGAGTCCCAAAATGAAACAACACCAGACTTTATGATTATTTCATCTCACATGTTACAGGAACAAAGCTTGGTGTCACGTCCTTGTACGGTATCATCTTTAAAATATGTGCGTCCATACAATTCTATGAAAACCGAAGTGAAATTTAATGAAAGCCACTTGATTTAAAGTAATTAGTACAACATCCAAGTCGAGGCTACACCTTAATTTAACAGCATATTAAAAAAGTACTACCGAAAAACACTTTTAAACACTTCTTAAATCTTTACAAGCAATAATACTTTGGGTACCAGAGAATACTATCAATAACCAAAACAGGTTGAGCGAAATTCACTTAATAATCACCAATCAGCAATGATCCTTTTCTTCCATACTGTGACGGGATGCGGAGTCTAAGCACATGTAAACAATCAACAATGCCTGAGGAAAAAAAATCATAAACAAATTATTTCCAGCTGGAAAAAAAAAAAAAAAAAAAAAAAAAAAAAAAAAAGTTTAACAATTTTTATATTAATTTCATCCCTACTTTAGCACACGAAAAACAAACAGGCCATTCATGTTTATAATTAATCAAGTTCCATTAATGAGCATAAACATAATTAACATGATATAGATTACAATGCATGAATAAGAAATGTCGCATTTTGGATCAGCAAAGTCATGTCGGGTTTCAACTAGAGTAAAGCTGGAACTAGGCTTAAATGTCAACAAGAACAACAAAAATTGCACAATGTGATTGACAAAACAGTACAAATAAACGGCTACAATCATTTGTTCCAGACTATTTCACTATGTGCCTAGAAAGAAGTTCGATATAATGTAACGAAGTGTTTCAGCACCAAAGCTTGGGGTCATGTCCTGTACGGTATCATCTTCTGCAATTTTATGATAAAAATACAAACCTTTTAGACTCTATAGTATCATATCAAAATCACAACACATCACCTACGTAGTCAATGGTGACATTGTTTTAGTTATAAGCAACGTTTTATGTTAGCTCAGTTTTACCATGTCAAAACTGTTTTCCAAATTTTACATTCTACATTTTGTAGCCCAACCATAGAAAAAGACAATATGACTACTCAATGGCTTTCAAAAACATTAACGGTTCAAGCCCTGATAATTTCTTATCACTGAAATATGTTTGTCGGTTCAATTTCATAAAAATCTCAGTAAAATTTGATGAAAGCCAATAGTTTGACTCAAAAAGTCAAATGCTTTTAAGTTTGATGGTTTCATCCAAATGTAGATCATATGTAGTGAATCAAAACTTTTATATGATCTTAAATCACTCATAAAACCTTCTTAAGTTTATTATTAACATGATCATCTCCAACATCGTATAAAATTCTGTTCATTTTCATCAAGAAAAGAGTTTGACTTTCTTATAAGTCAAATGTGTTTATTGAACTCCATGAATTAACTTATCTAACTTCAAATTCTACTATGATTTACAGTAATTAATACAAAATCCAAGATGGGGATAGTGTAATCTAACAGTGTAATAAAAAGTACCAATATAGTAATATTGAAAGATAAAAGAAATCATAATTTGAAACACTTATTTAAAAATGATAGTACTTTTGGAAGTGTACCCGAGAAAATCATCAATGACCAAAACGGATGCGCCAAAATCACTTGAAAATAATCAACAATCAACAATGATCCTTTGGTGAAAAAAAAACATAAACAATTACATCAAGTTAGAAAAAATAACATTTGCATGGAACAAATGTCAGGATCGAAAGTAAAAACATATATAAAAGACACATTTGTTGTTGTCATGTAAGGTGATCAATACAAAAATAGAGACAGAGAATGTACCGGTTAAATTAGTTCTTTATGTATTGGCTCCTTTGGGTCTGTCAACTGCATCATTTATGGCCGCTGCTTATATTTCCCATGAGTATAGCGCTTGTAGACCTTTGGTGATATAACACATTTTATCTTACCCATGTTGTTTGGAATATCTCGTAAACAGTTACAATCGGTTATGGTTAGCGTCTCTAGAGATTCTATTCGGCCAAGATCATCGGGTAACTTCTGGAGAAGCAAACATGATTTAAGTTCGAGAGATTTGAGATGTTTCAACTTACAAATGCTATCTGGAAGATTTCTGATATTTGTAGATGAAAAAATTAGCTCCTCTAGACATTCTAACTGGTCAAGGTCCCGGGGTACCTCTGGAATGCTGCCTTCAAGTGTAAGCTTTCTTAAACCTCGTAAACTACAAATACTTCTTGAAAATTTCTCAAGGTTTGTACAAGCACATAGACCCATCGAAATAAGCATTTCAAGATTTTCAAACGATGAATTTGGATCTTCTTTATAATAACATTCAAACTGAAACTTTGGAAAACTATTGTTGGGGTGCAGTAAGCATATATCTGTGGGTTCTGCAATCAGATGTAACTCATATAAAGAACCAGCCTCAGCTGGTTGAGACCATTGAGACCATTTGCTAAACCGAAAACATTTAAACCTCCCACAACAACTTAAGTTTAAGACTTCAAGCTTTTTCAAATATCCAACTGGAGCATTAATTTCTACCAAATCATAACTATTTTCAAGATCTAAGCATTTGAGATTTGGAGTCAGCCCAAGGTCAAGGTTCCTCAACTTTGAAAGACTGAGGTAGAGATTTTGGAGCTTTAAACTTTCAGCAGGCATTTGAAGTTCTACAAAATCATCACTCTCTTCCAGTGTAAGCCTCTTAAGATTCGGAGTACTCCTGTAAGATCCCACGAAAATACGTTATGATAATCCTCATTAATTAATAATAACCTCGAGTTACCATTTAACAAAACCCATTTTTACGAGAAAATTTAAACTTTTCTTTTATTATTATCACATTACGTTTCAAGAACATATATTAAATAGCAACACGTACTTTGAAAACTCAGTGTTTCACAAAACTCCATTCACACTAAATTTATGTTACACAAATTACACATTATAGTTAAAACTACTAAACCTCACATTTATATTTCACTAACTACATTTATTTATACAAAACATATTTCATTACACAAATCCCATTTAATCAAGCTACAACCCAACCCCCTACCTACCTACAAATATTTCCTATGATATTTATGATATTTGGATGTCGGCAAGAATTGCACAACTGTCCATGTAACATCAATAATTGCTTAATATACACACCTGTCCACAAGCTACAGTAACACCAATGATTGTTCAAGCAACGTGTATAAACCTTCTTGTATAAAATTTACCCAACCTACCACACAACTTCCTATTCTAATACTAACTCTCTCTCCCTCAATATTCCCAGCCACTCCACTCTCTTTATAATATTTCCGGTCATAAATCCGGTCGCCATTACCTCATCTCCTCACCACCCACCGCCGCTCACCCTACTACACCACCAACATCAAAATGATCCTCTCACTCTCCCCGTCACTCCCATGTACTCCACGCGCCACCAAACACCGACACCATTACCTCCACGCTCCATTTCAGTCGCATATAACCACCATCACCATTAAAAACATCACATATTTCACTCTATCCTTAATGTTTTGAAGTCGTTTGAGGGACAAACTGTGAGTTCCAACCACCATAGCCGCTGTAGCAGCCACCATCTCCGCCGCCTCCTCTCGTCCTCTTCCTCGTCATGGTAAAACCGATAACCGTTCGATATTATCATTATACTTTTATTATATATAATTACCGATTGATTAGTGTTGTCATATTTTCGTGGGTAATAAAATGGATAAAACGAGGTTATGAATTTGTGATTTAAAAACAGGATTAAACAAGTTTTATTTTGATTTGTGTGGTAAGAAAACGTTCGCGTTATATTTTTGATTCGGTTCAAACTACGGATTTCGTATGGTTGTATCATGATGTAGTCGTGTTGGACAAGTTTAGATGATAATATTGTTGATACCAGTTGGCCGTGGTCGTTATCGGCATGGTAACTTTTGGTCTGAGTAGGTTTTGCTATTGTGTTGTTTGGTTATCTTTGGTCTAACAGTGAACCCAAGAGGGTGCGTTATTCTTGTCGTTGAATTCATCTTGGGTTTAAATTTTGAAACCGCGCGTACTGAGGTTGAGGTTGAGTTTTTGTTGTTTGGATAACGACAATGTTAATGGTAATTATTGTTGTTGCTCGTTGTGGTCGTAGATGTTATGGGTTCAATTATATTAGGCTCACAAGAGCTCCCTTGACTGCTGTTGGTCCCGGTTCACAATAGAAAGACCCACGTAGGGTAATTCGTTGTTGGTTAACTTAGTCGCGAGGGTGAGTTTGTTCGCGTTGGATTCCAGGAACTAGGCAACCCATAGGGTGCGTTATGTTTGTTTTAGTTTATTCTTGTTTGGCCTAAACTCATTTTTGGTCTTCTCATGGTATAAAATAAAATTTTGAGAGTGGGTGTTAAATCATTGGGCTAAAGAGCCTATAGTGGGCTGCATTTGGAGTTGGGTTGAAAACGGGCCGAAGCCCATCTAATTTAAATGGATTTTGTGGTTAAAAATATTATTATTACTTTTAAATGAAGTTTAACATATTCGGTTAATTATAAGTATCGATCATTGATACGAGAGTGTATAAATATTTGATGGACACTAGTGATATTGATACGTTTCGAATAATACTTGAATTATGAATTGGATCCGAATATGGATTGTGATTATTACATTTGGACAATTTGGACAATCGTGAATCATTATCGGACTTACAATATTAGAAGACGGACATATTGAACATTTTATATTAGACTCGGATTGGACACAAAATCTTCAATAAGACCTAAACTAATAATTACTAGTTTAATAGTGGGACATAAACTTGTTAGATATTGTAATTTCAGTTTTGGTTAATCCAAGTCTTGATGACTCGAGAAAAACTAGTTTTATTAACTAAACTCATTTATATTATAAAACATCATTGTCTTATACCAACTATTTGGGAATAACGGGGTAAATGCCGAAACGTACAAACTAGTTATTTGATTTGAGGTGTTTGTTTGTCCTTAGCTTCTAAGTTGTCCTCCTTGGTTTAAGTCCTCGTCAGTATCCTCTTGAGTTAGTTGATGTCTATTCTTTTTGGCGTGAGTTGTACGTCGAGTCTAGGTTATCTTACCACACCACATGAAACATTTAAACTAAGCTTTTGATAAGTTTTGGAAAACTGAATAATCCACGAAAACTACGACACTTTGTCTTTTATAGACTTTATTACTTTTGCGAGATGTATTTTGAGATAATCGTATACGTACTAGGTTGTGCCGATCCTAGACCGTTATGTTTTGCTTCTCGATGCCAGACGTATCAGTTGTTATTTTGCATTGCTGTGGCTAAGGTGAGTCGTGGCCCCCTCTTTTAATACTTGTTTTTATAACTCTTTTGGGGGAGATACATGCTTTAACTGTTTTAAGTTACTTATATAAAACTCTCATGATTTATTCAAAATCATCCACTATGCTTTACATGTTTGAATCATACTTGAAAGGAATACATGCTCATTATATGTGCAAATTGTCTGTTTATCTTAAACACGGAACTTGGAAGATAACATTTTAAGCTACTTGATGACACTGAAACTCATTGTATGCATTCATGTGACAAATGATTGTGCTGCTACTTTAACATGATATTTCTACATTTCACTATAAATAATTGCCAATACTAAAATTACGCATGATTCACCTATATTGCCTAAGCACACTTTATTGCCGAAAGTCCCTTTATCATGAGCCATTAATCACTGCGGTGAGCGCGAATATAGTGAACAGCTTCGAAACCTGTTAAAGGCTGACGACCTATCCCACTAAATACTGTGACGGAATGCCTATATGGTTAGTCGTATTTAGTCGCGATGCACTATATTTGAGAAAAATAGGAATTGGCAAGTACCTATTAACACGAGGGCCATAAAAACCCATCAGTGACCCTGGTGGGACACCGCCGTATTACGGTACTCTGTTAACGTTTTGCGTGTCATGAGGCTTAGGGCAATATAACTTTATGAATATATGAATGTTTCATATATATCCTAGGATACAGCTGTATTTAGAAGACCACCACTTTACACTTCAGATTCTAGATTATTGTTCCCACTATGTGATATGATTGTGAATCCTGTACTTAAACTTTAATTGTTATCATATGTGATTTAAATGAGAATTCTACTCAAGACAACCCAATATGATTGGTATATCATTACATCTAAAAGTTGACTCAACATCCCATTTCGAGCATATAACAACGTAGCTCAATTTCATTTAAAATATGAAACTTCTGATTTTGAAGAACATACATTATTTACTTGTGAATTTTATACAACGTAACTCTTTATTTATTTCATGAAGAACTATTATCACTATACACCTTTCAAAGAGAGATATTTTCTATCAAACTCCACGAACTCACCAACCATTGTGTTGACGTTTTAAGCATGTTTATCTCAGGTAATTAACGGAGCAGGACAAGACACGGAGCGGGCATCTTTTACTCTGATAACTTAAATGGTGTAAAATCAAATATGTCATTCTCTCCAAATTATCACATTCTCTTATGGGGTTTTCAAATCAAATAAATAACTTTTGTATCAAGAAGATTCTTCGAATGACATATAGCTTTCAAAATGCATATTCTGGACCGTTTTCTGAGATTTTAACCCGATCCTCACCGTAACACCCAAATTTCTTTTCCGCTGCCACAAACCAAATTTGGGGGTGTTACAACTCCCGAGGTGAAGGGTCTTCAACTTTGAATGACTGATGTTGACCTCTTCGAGCTTTGGACTTTCAGCAGGCATTTGAAGTTCTACCAAATCATCACTCTCTTCCAGTGTAAGGCTCTTAAGATTCGGAGTACTCCCGAGGTAAAGGGTCTTCAACTTTGAATGACTGATGTTGACCTCTTCGAGCATTGGACTTTCAGCAGGCATTTGAAGTTCTACCAAATCATCACTCTCTTCCAGTGTAAGCCTCTTAAGATTCAGAGTACTCCCGAGGTAAAGGGTCTTCAACTTTGAATGACTGATGTTGACCTCTTCGAGCTTTGGACTTTCAGCAGGCATTTGAAGTACTACCAAGTCATTACAGCCTTTGAGTACTAGCGTCTCAAGATTCGGAGTACTCCCGAGGTGAAGGGTCTTCAACTTTGAATGACTGAGTTTGAAATATTTGAGCTTTAGACTATCATCAGGTATTTTAAGCTCTACCATGTCATTACAGCCTTACAGCCTTTGAGGCTTAGCCTCTCAAGATTCGGAGTACTCCCGAGGTGAAGGGTCTTCAACTTTGAATGACTGATGTTGACCTCTTCAAGCTTTACACTTTCAACAGGCATATAAAGCTCTTCAAAATCACGACAATTGATAATAGTCAAACTCTCAAGATTTGGAGCCAACCTAAAGTCAAAGGTCCTCAACTTTGAATGCTTGATAGTGAGGAACCTGAGCTTATGAAGAACCTAACATAAGTAGAAAAAACAATTAATATTGGTGCAATGACAAACCAATAGATATATAGGATCATAATGAATCATGAAAAACAACAAATTAACCATTATTCTACCTTTTCTTCTCCATCTTCCCAAAGTTGAACAATATTGCTCTTATACAACAATTCAAGTTCAACAAGATTTTCTCCAAAGTGATTTTGAATTTTTCAATGATTATTAGAAGGAGAAAGTGATTTTGGGGAAAAATTTAGAGAGAGACACAAAGAGAAACTTATTTTGTCTAATATAATACCTAAAAAGAAAAAAATATCCTTTTATTAAACGGTCAAACAAAGTCAAACTAATGGAGTTAAAAATTTTGGACCGAACCCGCATCGGATGTTTCATTTTAGACCAAACACGAGACTTCTCAAACTATTGGACCAAAAATGAAATACCCGAAAGGGACCAAAAATGTTGCTAACTCTCAGTTTTATTAAATCATAGTAACTTGATTCTTACCAGGTCACTAGTCAATATATACTCAATTTCCATATTAACCCACAATCGGCTATGTCTTTGAGGTTCATCGGGGTGTGACCGACGGACAATATTCCTACCCATTTCTTCTAAATGATCATGCATCTCCAAGTGCATAGTTCCTTGGTTGCTGATCCGTCGTTTTTGTTTAAAGTTGGAACCGAGGTTTGTTTCTTAGTCTTTCATCTTTTACTGTTGCTAAAACTTGGTTGCTGTAGTTTGTAAGTGTATTTTTATGTGATGCAGATAGTAATTGATTCGTGTTGTGCTACGTTTGCTGAAGTTCAAAAAAGAGGAAAAGATTTTTGGGATGAGTTTGAGTTGTATGCTGCAGATCTTTTGGTAGGTATAGTAGTTGACGTTGCTTTGGTTGGCATGTTGGCACGTATGCTCGTATTGGAAAGCGATCACTAGCTAGCAGTGGTTTGTTTAGTGGTTTAAAGAACTCTGTTGCAGCTCTTCCAAGCAGGTTACTGTCGTACCCTTTATTTAACACCAATGGAGAAGCTTCTACATACCAAACTTTCCAACCCATTGATAACTTGATAACGGGTATTGGAAGACACAGCTAGAAAAACACCTGTTTAGACACGCTGGCATGTTAATAAAACAAGACCACAGTCACACTTTTGTATATGAACCGTGTAGGGTTAAAATAAACATACCCCATAGAACAGCACTTTGCACCAAACGGGGCACGCGTACATCACTTTCTGATGCATGCATCCTCCTGCAGATAGAAAAAAGCAAAAACTTGTAACCATCAGAGACTTCAAACAAATTAAGGCAGCCATTTTTTCTACTTTCCTCACATGACAACAGTTTTTAAATTAGATATAGGCCATGTTGGAAGATAGCATACCGTTTGGCGTTCATAATCATATTTGCAATTCCTTGGCCAATAAGATCGCAACCAAATCCAACTGAACCATACAACAGACCCTGAATCCATAATTAGCAAAACAAAAGGTCATCAATTGGAAAGCAAAAGCCAGTTTAGGGTAAGAATTGCTTGTAAATGGTGAAACAATATCCATATGAATCATTAAAAACATCTTTATACCTTGTAAAAATATGTAGCAAGCCGCTGCTGTGCTGAAAAACTACACCCTGGTCTCTCGAATTCAAAGACACTGCACAACCAACAGGATTTAAAAATTAATATAAATTCAGCATCTAATTTAAACAAATGGAATGAATAATTCAAACCAGCAGCAAAAGGACAAGAAATTAAACATTTACAGCTACATCCAAACAAGAAGGCAAAAAACATCCCAGAAAACTTGTCAGTATTAGCAGCTCTAATCACCAACGACAACCAATTATGTGGAAATATAAACGTTCTTGCATTCACTTTGTCGATCTGACTAAAGAATTTAATTTCTTAATTTTACTATTTAGGAGCAGGCCAAGAGAGCAATAAGCATGTACAAAAATGTAGGTGTTAAATAAAGGGTATGACAGTAACCTGCTTGGAAGAGCTGCAACAGAGTTCTTTAAACCACTAAACAAACCACCGCTAGCTAGTGATCGTTTTCCAATACGAGCATACGGTGCCAACATGCCAACCAAAGCAACGTCAACTACTATACCTACCAAAAGATCTGCAGCATACAACTCAAACTCATCCCAAAAATCTTTTCCTCTTTTTTGAACTTCAGCAAACGTAGCACAACATGAATCAATTACTATCTGCATCACATAAAAATACACTTACAAACTACAACAACCAAGTTTTAGGATGGGATGCGCACGCAGAAGACTTTTATCGTTAATTTATTAATGGAAAATGCTACATTTACAAAATATTCTCAAAGCATCTTTTACCAAGTGACTTGTCACCAATAGAAATATTCTTATTAATTCTCTCTTTTCTTTCTAAATTCTCATCTATCTATTAATGCATGCAATATCCTTTTGAAAAAAAGTATTTTTATAAATTTTGTGATATAGCATTGAAATTTATAAGATTAAATCCTTGCACGTCAACCACTATTAGGAGTTTAATCCCTATTTATATTTCTAGACAGTTGACATAAGACTATTCCATATATAAAGACATAGACAGTTGACATAGGATTGTTAGTTGACATAAACAATCCATTTAAATAATCTTATTTTTCTATATAATTAAAAACTAGCTTCGGCAATTGTGCAGGGGCAACAGTAGAACGACGTCGTAGCCGATGCTTTATGTCGGCGTATATGGCCGACTGGCCCTAACCGACGACCACGGCCGTTCGGATAACGAATAACTCCATAAATAAATCAAGACTGAGAATATATACTTCCGGAAGGTATGATCCGAACGAACCCTCATTTCCGAACGACCCGTCTGAGTCGTTCGGACCAACGGCTAACTCCAGATCAGAAAGTCAACCTTAATATTAGTAGTATGTGACAGAAGTGCAGAAGCCATAACAGACCAAGGAACAGACCCAAACAGGGCAAAGTCCCAGTTGCCGCTCAAAAGTCATCACGTTTGGACTCATCCGATGGGGACAAAAACAGGTCTCCTATATAAAGGAGCGATCTCTACAGTATTGGTAACTCACTTTTACACACAGTACTTATCTCACTAATATACTTATTATCTTACCTGCCGGTACTTACTCTCACGCCGGAGTTTGGTCCTGGGGTCACACCCGGGGCGAGACTAACGCGTCTACTTTCTTAGCAGCTGTCCGAAGGACTTGACGATCTCAAGGCCGAAGGACATTTCGGAGCATTATCCGACCCGCAGAAAAATACTTAAACACTTTATAAGATATATATATATATATATATATATATATATATATATATATATATATATATATATATATATAATTACTTTTACAAGTTTCCATATACTGGCTGGTTCTGGATTTTATGAGTGTTAGGGGCATTATATAATAAATTATAATTCTTATAATACTTGTTTGAAATAGTCGTGTAGTCGTTAAAATAAAATATCATCTCATATTGCAGTAACATGTTTGATACTTTTTACAGTTGCATGAAAATTGATAATATTCAACCATGTTAAATTTAACTTTCATACAGTAAGTTTTTACTACAATACATGTAACTCATACTTTTGCTCTTATTGTTACAGTTGATAAAAACATTAATTTGTATTCACATGTATTCGTCTATATATCTAACTTGACACTACTTTTTATAAAACTTGTGGACAAAGTGCAAATAAATAAACCTTTTATTTAAAACCTTGTGGCCAAAGTGTGAAGAAACAAAACTTATAACAAAGTATCCACTTTTTAACCGGGTCATCGTTTTGACCCGCTTTTTACCCATCGCCTTCTTACACACACACACACACTCCCTTCCGACGAATTACACAAACTCGTTTCCATAACGACTATACATCCTTCATCACATCCAGGTGTCCTAATATCACGCGCCTCAAACTCCGCGTGTGGCGTCAATTAATTGATTCAGGTATGGCTGTTTTTACTAAAAATTGAAGGAATTTTCAGGTGTTTATTGTTTGTTTAGTGATTTAGGTATGTTTGAGTTGTTAGCTAACTCTAGTCAGCTTGAGGTTTTATTTAGTGTTTTGAATAAAAACGATTATTCATACCATTGATTAGCGAATTTGAAAAGTTTCAAGTTGATTTGGAAAATGGGACAGGGCGTTGGAGATGATTCCAGATGATAACTGTTTAGTTGAGGTTCATTTGGAAAATGTTAATGCGGCTGATATGGGTGTTTCGTCGTTATCTAAATGTCGGGATTCAAACTAAATTTCACATTTCGTTTAAGCATCGACACGTATCATTAGTAAGAATATGCTTAATTGCTTACGCGTCCAAAATTTATGCATTAGCAGTGTGTTAAGAAGCTTCTAACTTACTTACCTTGTTACTAAAAATAGTATGTAACTCTTTTTTTTTCTATCTTTTTTTTTTTTTTTTTAATATCTGGGTTCCAACTCGACATTGCAAGCCGACTAATCCTAGGGCGACTACCCTTTTGGATAGCCCGGATTCGTCGCGGGTGAACCTCCGTGGCCAATGGGGGATTAATTTTCTCCCCAGAGTTCGAACCCAATACCTCTTGGCACTGTCGTCCTAAGAGGCTAAGCCATTACCACTGGGTCACCCCCATTGGTTTAATAGTATGTAACTTCTTTTTCAAAATAATTACCTTCTGTCTGAAAAACAAGTTGAAGGACTACATATGCAATGTTCATCTATTTTGATAATTCTATGGTTAAAAGTGTTGAAAACAGAACTGTAAAAACATACTGTAGATATTAGCAATTTAGTACTAGTGATCTTGTTGACCCAGTTTTGACCAGATAAGATCCAAGTCCATAAACAGACAATATGAAGCCCAATTTTCCAACAAATCGAGAAGATAGGTGTCACACCCCAAAAATGGCGCAGCGGAAAGGCATTTACGGGGTATGACCTCATAGTCAAGAACACAAGGTGTCACAATAGAGAAAAACTAAATGTATAACATAAGACAGATAATAGTCGCAAACTCCCACAACCGGGATAAGTACAAAGATCCAAGATAAACATAAGTCTCAAAGTTAAACAACGTCACTAGGGAATATCAAATGCAACTCCACGAGATATAACGCGGGAGGGTCTTGTCTTAAGTCTTGATAAGCCAGTCAATACTCAACCTTCTAAGCAGCTTCAATAACACCTGAAAATGGTACTAGAAAACGTCAACATAATGTTGGTGAGCTCGTAGGTTTAAAAGTAAGACCACTGAGCTGTGAATAATATAACGTAGGACAATAGTGCACATGAATACCAATTACAAGCATGTTATCCAAACAATAATAGTGTCGCGCCAACTGAACCTATAGTGTTCATCATACTCATAACCAGTATCATGTGGGGAGCTACCCCGATAGATCTATCAACATGTGGGCTCTCAACAGAGAGTTAACAGTTACACCAACTGAACCTATAACCTGTGGGCCCTCAGCAGAGAGTTAACAGTTGCGCAGTCATGAACTCACAAAACAAGCATGTCACAGCATATAATCGCATCATCACACGTATATGTCCAAAATCATGTAAAACAGTAGTTCACAGCATGAAAACATTTGTAAAGCATTGGGATGCTTATCGAATTTGACATTGATTCCATATAATCCTTAATCCCAATATTATAATAATAAAATAATGTGTCTCGGTATACGTGCCCTCAAAACATTTAATAACTCTTATTTACTTCAACTTTCCATTTATAACATATCGTTTTTAAATAAAAACTTCCGTTAAATATTAAGTAACAAATGAGTTTTTGTTAATTAATATTTCCCGTTTTTAGCCGTTATTATTTATTTTCCATTTCTAGTTACATATACATTTCCAAACAAATATTTTTCGAGTTATTATCCGTTTCAAGTCACGAGTCCGAGTTTTCATTATTCTCGGGTCAAATAACCAACCACAATAGTCCAATATCAATCATTAGTTTCAAATATCTCTTTTGGCTTGTCGAGGCCACAACGAGACTAAGAAGTCTCGACGACACTCGACTTGGCTCAATATCAATATAGTTCAAAATATATCTAAATAACAATGCCGCAATTTCAATCAACCACCAACAATAGTTTTAACGGCCAAATAATCCTACGGCGCGTTATCTACAACTCCTCCCATTCAACGCAAACAACAACAACATCCACAACAATTATATTTAGGGTCTCGGCTCCATCTCTCGGCTCCAACATAAACCAAATCGAACCTAAATATTACTCAACAACAATTCCAGTAGTCGCAAACTATTATTAATAACAACAACAACAACAGCCCACAGCCGCAATGCTATAGCCAATAACAACAACAACAAAGATCCAACAGCCGCAATGTTATAACTAATAACAACAACAACAAAGATCCAACAACCGCAATGTTATAACTAATATGTAACCGCTAAAACTAATCTATGAACCATCCAAGATTCAACCTCACTAAACTGATGAAACCAAGGGTTTTACCATACCCTCGGTTCGAGTGAAAACAACCTACAACACCAAAAATAACGGCATACAAGACTCCTCATGACTCGACTCGACTACAAATTAAATTAATAGAACTCGGCCGTGAGCTAAAGCTCACGGCATAACCACGACAAGACACCATCGACACAACCACACAACAATGAAGATACCAAACGTTTATTACTGGTTTTTAGTTAATAAAAATGTTAGACTCGCTTTTTTATAAAGATATCGTCACTTAAAATAATTGGACTAGATTTGTGATAAGTAGTACACGCAGGGACTACTTATGTTTAAATGGCAAACATGTGATGTAATAGGGCTATAAATACCTCTCATGACTCTCCATGAGGGTTGTGGGAATTCATTGTATCATTCATTCATTTTCATAAGCTAATACTCCCTCCGTCCCAATTTTATTGTCCCATTTTTCCATTTCGGGCATCCCAAAATTATTGTCCCATACCAAAAATGGAAAGTGAATAGGTAGTGAAGTTTGGTAAAGTTTACTATATTACCCTTGGTTGAAATTAATATTACAAACTTTAATGAAGTATTAATTAATTGGTTAAGGGTAAACTTGTCATTTGGCAAAAAAGTAAGAGAGATAAAGTAGTGATAGTGATGTTTTTCTAAAAGAATGTGCTTTTTGTTATGGGACAATAATTTTGGAACGGAGGGAGTAAACTTTAAGTGTTTTCTCCACTCTCTCTCTACTTTCTCTCACTAGAAAAGATGAAGATATTCATCTTCTTCAACGAACCAAGACCTCCCGAATCACATAAATCTTGTACATTTACGGTCCTACAATTGGTATAATGAGCCAGGTTGTGTATTTTTAAGGTTGTGTATTTTTATTGATTTATGTTGGTTCGAATCATGTTTTTAGGCTGTTTTTATCACTGTTTTTCATCATCTGAAAATTTTTTTCCTTGTCATCGGAAATTTTTTCACGTTTCATTAGGATAAACAGATCTATTACATACTTTTAAGTATCCACATGGTCAAAAGTCATACTGTTCTTCACTGTGTCAAAATATGCTATGGTTGTATCTGTTCACAACTATCAGTTTTTTTTGCATCTCATCAGTTCTATGACATGTTTTGCACCATAACCGTGAATCTGTGGTCGAGTATTCTGGTCTAATATGGGTTGGAAAGGTGGTCGGAAAAGATGGTCGGAAAAATCGCTAGATTTTTTGGTCAAAAAGTCAAAACCCTTTTTTATCGAAATTGCTTGTAAAGCAATTCCAATAAACCCTCTTCTATCGCAATTCTGAGACAGCCTATCTCAATTGTGGGATTTTATCGCAAATCTGGGATTCTATTGCAAATCTGGGATTCTATCGCAATTGGATTTGTTATCGCAATTGTGGCATAAGGTAACAATTATCGAAAAAAAAGTCAAACCTTATCGGTTTTGAAAAATAAAAAGAGAAAAAGAATGAAGATGAAGCAAAAAATAGACCACGACCACAAAACCATAATACCACAGACCCAGTTGACTTCAGTATTCTACATCATTAGTAAAGTCCAACAAAACCGATCTACAACCAAATCCAAATCCAACAGCTAACCTAATCAATAACTCAACCTTCACCCTCACGTGTCACTCCCCAACTCACATCAATAAAAAACGATACGAAAATGCATATTCATCTCAGAATCAGTTCATTTTTAATATTTCAAAGACTTTTTTGATGAACCTTACTCATCATCGATTTATCTTGTTAATGACTCATGCTTCATTTCATATCCGAAAGAAAAAAGAAAGATGTATAACAATTGTGTTACACTCTTTCTTTCATTCTTTAAAAATCAAACAAGACACGGAACTAAAATCAAGATCTCAGATCGATTCAATTTTTTAAAAATCTTTTAAATATTTTTTCAATTGAATCATCATCATCATTGACCTATGTGGAGTGATCCCTCCTTGTTAATATTCGAATAATCTTAACGAAAGACCAAGACAATTAGTCTTAATCGTTCCTTTTATTCGTTTACAGAAAACACAAGGATGACATTAACAAACAAAAATCAGATACAACCTTACCCGAGACCATACAATGATCTTGAAGCCAAAAATCTTCTTGATCTTTGTGATTTCCTTCGATATAAATGAAGAAAAGGTGGAATTGAGTAGTCTTCATCACAGGATTCACTTAAGGGGAATCGTTGTTAATGATAGATTTGGTTTGATAGGAGATGAGATGCGACCTGGGAAGAGATGATAAGTTTTTTGGAGAGAGATTTGCTAGGTGAGGGGGCGGACAATCTAAAGAAAGTCTGTCTTAGGGTTTGTGATATGATAAGATTAGGGTAAGTACTATATACCGGTTATCAATTATCAGTGGATCGGGTTTAATGACTTGAGCATTGGGCTGAATTGGGTTTTTGGTTGGGGATCCGGATTGGGCTAGAATTGGGCTGATTGAGAGTAAAAAGTATTATCCGAATTTTTCTTAAAAATATTGGATAAACTTTTTAATTTTGGTATATCAAGTGGTATTTTGGTTTTATAATTTTCACGGGGATACATTGTTCACGGCTAAAATTATTATGGTTAAGAAAAATGACTACGGGGTTTTTGTACGGTATTATTGATTTGATTTTGAAGTGACATTTCACGGGTACTTATTTATCTTTGAGATATGGTGTTACTCTCATGATAACTTGTCTGGGCAATTTTATTTATTGTGACTAAGAATGGACAATCTAGTTATAACTGATGTAAGGAGTCACGTTGTAGTGCTCACAGTATAGCTATCACTTTAAGGAGTTACGTTGTAGTACTCAGTGTCACAAAAAAAAAGTTGTGGATTGTTCACAAGGTGCGTTAGTACAAGCATTAAGTCAAAAAAGTTGGGGTGTTTACTTCTTCTTCAAGTTGGTCATATTAGTTTGTCTCCACAAGTGGTCATTTACTAACAGCCGGTGAATTTTAAGGAGGTTCGTTTAAAGGTTGGTTTGAGAGAAGTATTGAGAGTATTTTTTTTCGACATATTCTCACGAAACTATGCTTCGACGGGCTGTTATGGCTTTAATATTGCATCAAGTAAAAGGTAATCTGTAAAACACTAAATCGAACAACCTTAACTAAACAAACTAATCTATATTACTACTCTAAATAATATGTGACACTCTTAGATCAATAAAGAAGAAAAGATGAAGAAGAATGATGCGTGTATAAGATAAACCATAGCCGAATGTTATTATATCAAACCTTAAGAGAACATGGAATACAAAAACACACACACACTCTCTCACCTTTACAAGACTAAGAGGCACACAAAATATGGTGGAGAGTGTGTGTATTTATAGTTGAGAATGGAAGCCTTTGTTGCCCTAAAAGGATTTGGTTGGGCTTGTGTTGGACTTGGGCTTTTATTATATTTCTTGAACTTTACTAATCAAAGTCCAACACAAGTCTTACATATGGTTGTTTATACTACACGACACACACTTAAATACATATACAAATGACCATCACTTTTCTATAAAATATTAAAGCTAACAATCTCCCCCTAAGGGATGGTCATTTCAATAATGCACTGGTGAATGGTCTTTTGTCTTCAACGTCTTTATCTTTGTGTGTCGTTGTAGAATAATCTTCTTTCAATGTTCTTTCATGCACTGTGATATTCAAAAGTAATCATCTTATCGTCGTTCTTGCCTTGATCAAAATCTTCGAGTGGTGAAGACGTCGCGTCCTCCAACATACTCATACCTCTTCTCCTTATGCTAACAATCTCCTCATAATCTTTCATCATATGACATATGAACTTGTCCTTGACATCTTGATTAGCCTCTTGACTTTGTTGTTACACTTGGTCGTTAACTTGATCTCCTTGTCTTGAACTTTTAACACTTGAGCTTTGATGAGGAATGTTCTTCATAAGTATGAGTATGCTGAGGTGAAGATGCTTGATGTATGGGATGATGGTTAATGGATGTTTAAGGATAGCTGCAACAGCATAGTGTGTAGACTTTCTCTAATCTCCCCCAGGCCGTTCTGAACCGGATACCCCCGAGAGGGCTTACACGGACACACCGAAGTGCACCCACGATTCAGTGAGTCGCTAGAGATCACCCTACGACTGTAGACCGTTTGAAGCACGTAACCATCATGATAAAACTTGGCAAGATCCAAAGATCTCATTAAGACTCTTACAACTTGTGTTCTTTTTGGTGAACACAAGTGTATTATATTGGAAGTGTTCCTAAGAGATTTTTTAATGAATCTCATGGCTCTAGACTCTATTGTGCATTTTGGTTTTAGTAGTCGGAGGCATGGAGCAGAGTGCCACCTTTTCAATATCAACACATCTCGGAGTGAGAGGCCGATAGATTATGTAGTGTTCTCCGTGAGAATGAAACAAATATCTTTTAAGAGATATCTGAGTGGCTAGGAGGGGTGGTGCAGCGCGTCACTGGGTCCATGACGTCTTGTCTTCAATATCAGTATCACCTTAGTGAATACCGATAGCAGATGTATTGACCCGGTTTCTGCCTTAATTTTTCATGGAGGGCTATTTCTTTTCACCCTTTCATCAAACTTTTCTTTTTAATTCTTCAACCCCTTTTTTCCCTTTATCATTTACTCCTTTTTTCAATCTTTCCCAAGGACTTCTAATTCTAGTCTATTGGAATTGTCCTTGGGTAGATCCCTCCTGCTCTGGCGGATCATAGGACGGTTTTCCCTAACCTTAGTCACCTTATAACACCATGACTATCCTAGATTTGCCATAAAACCTTTTGAAAATCTCTCAAAGTGTTTATGAATAAACACATTTAGTTAGCACTTTGAGAGTTTTATATTTTTGAAATACTCCCCCTTCACATGTGCTCATACATTTTAATCAAAAATTGCACATGTTGGGTAGAGTTCGCACATTTTGAATTGATTGACTTTCAATGAACATGACCTTCGCGAGACACGCTTACATCACTAGTTAGACTAGCTTGAAATTATTACCCGTCCCGGTCATATTCAATGATCATCTCTCGAATTGGTACATTCTACTCAGACAAGTCCTTTGCGAGACACGCTTACATCACTGGAAAACCAGCTTGAAATTATTACCCGTCCCGGACAAGTCTTTTCGAGAACGGACATTTAGTTTCGTCAATTCGAGGGTTCATGCTGAGTCTGTCTGGTGAGCATACTTTGAGATTCCACGAACTTTGATCACATTTTAATCACGTCCTCTCCCCCTCAAAAATAGCATGTATTGATATTTTTTATATCAATTTGATTAAAATGAAACTTTTTGGAGAGAGACGGATTTTAGCATGAAAATGGAACATTTTGCATTTTTAATTTTTTATACTCCCCCTTAAATAAAGCATATTCTTTAAACATTTGAGTTTAAAAATCATTTAAGGGTATAGAGGGAGTTTGCACTTTTGAAGAATCTTGAGCACAGAATTTGGAGAAAGATTTTGAAAAATCTTGATCATGTGCTCAAGGATTCTTTGATTTTGTTTGCCATTAACAATGCGAGTCCTGATCAGATATAATCAGAAGTCATCATTGTAGCGCGGGTTTCGTACTGAAATGCACGAAAGCCGTAAAGAAGAAAGTTTTGAGAACGACATGTTTTAGAAAATGTTTAAATTAACTCTCGCTCAAGCATCTGTACATGCCCGTATCATTGTTGAATGACATTTCTAGGTACGTACAGAATATTGATTTATACAAGAGACATGTCGTGAGAAGAATATTTTTGAATTTTGTATTTTATATTTTTTATGTCTTTTTGAAATTTTATATTTTTATATTTTGTTTTTGTTGGTTTTTCAAATTTTGTATTTTGTTTTTCAAAAAATATTTACATGCGAAGCTTCATGAGATGATTCAAGAAGATTCGAGAAGACTTTCTAACTCTTCGGGAGTTAGGCTTCGCATTCCAATTCGATGAACTAAGTATTCAAACCGCTCTTTTGGGAGGGCTTTAGTAAATAGATCGGCGAGTTGGTATTCAGTCTTCACTAAAAATAATTCAACAGTACCCTCTTCGACGTGTTCCTTGATAAAGTGGTAGCGGACTCTAATATGCTTGGTCTTGGAGTGCTGAACTGGATTGCATGAGATGGCTATGGCACTTTTCGAGTCACAATACATAGGTATGTGGTCGAAAGAGTAGCCATAATCTATGAGTTGTGTCCTCATCCATAGAACTTGGGCACAACACGCAGATAGAGATACATACTCGGCTTCTGCGGTTGAAAGCGTCGTGCAGTCTTGTTTCCTTGATGACCAGCCTACTAGCTTCTCTCCCAGAAATTGTGCTCCTCCGGATGTACTTTTTTCAGTGACTTGGCAACCAGCATGATCGGCATCTGCAAAGGCTGTTAGATTGAACTCCGAATCCTTCGGATACCAAAGTCCCATGTTAATGGTTCTTCGAAGGTACCGGAAGATCCGTTTAACCTCTTTGAGGTGAAGTTCGGTAGGCGTTGCCTGAAACCGTGCTAATAAACATACAGCAAAATGTATATCGGGTCGGCTAGCAGTTAAGTACATGAGAGACCCAATCATGCTCTGATATTTCTTCGGATCAATGGGTTTCCCATATAAGTCAGCACCAATTTTGGGTGAAGTGACCATTGGAGTACCAACAGAGTCAAAATTTTCCATTCCATGTTTCTTTAAAATCTCAATTGTATATTTCGCTTGATTAATGAAAATACCATGATGGGATTGATGGATTTGAAGTCCAAGGAAGAATTTTAATTCGCCCATCATAGACAGTTCAAATTTACTTTTCATGAGATTTGCAAAAAGTTTTGAATATTTCGGATTAGTGGACCCAAAGATTATGTCGTCCACATAAATCTGAACAATCAAAATGTCATCATTAAACTTTTTGGTAAACAAGGTCGGGTCAATTGTTCCTTTGGTGAAATGATTTAACAGCAAGAAAGATGAGAGTTCATCATACCACGCCCTTGGGGCTTGTTTTAGACCATTGATAGCCTTTTTGAGCTTGTAGATGTAGTCAGGATGATCTTTGTCAACGAATCCATCTGGCTAACTCACGTACACCTCTTCCTTCAGAGTTCCATTTAAGAAAGCCGTCTTGATATCCATCTGATAGACCATGATGTTCTTGTGAGCCGCGTATGCTAAGAAAATCTTGACCGCTTCAAGTCTAGCTACTGGCGCGAATGAATCATCAAAATCAATTCCCTCTTCCTGTCTAAATCCCTTGGCCACGAGACGAGCTTTGTTGCGAATTACAGTCATCTCTTCATCCTTTTTGTTCTTCCATATCCACTTAAGATCAATGACAAGTTTGTCGAGAGGTCTTGGCACTAAATCCCAAGTGTCATGAAGTCGATATTGGAGAAGTTCTTCCTGCATTGCTTCAATCCATGCATCGTCTGACATTGCTTCCCGAATGTTCTTTGGCTCTTTTAAACTGACTGAGCAGGCGAAGATGCACATATCACAATCGGTGGCAAGTTGTCTTCTCGTCTGTACTGGCCTTGAAGGTTCACCAATGACATGTTCTATTGGATGGTCTTTAGTCCACTTTAACGTTGAAGGGTACCTTGGATCTAACGAATGCGTGTTTGATGGTTCATGTAACCGAGAAGAAGATTCAGCAGATTCCGTAGCAAATGGGTTTTCAAATGGTTCTTCTTCGTCTAACACAGCATCGTTTTGGTATGGTTCTTCTTGATTTGGTGTTGTTTGGGTTTGCTCATCAACTCTTGGTAAAACAATCTCAATTACTGGAGTGGCAGGAGTAGATGTTGACGTGGAGGGAGTTGGTGCTTCAGCTTCGATTGTAGTAGATGCATCTTGTGGTGGTGGTGGTGGTTGTTGTTGAGCGGGTGCAGCGGAATGTTGTTGTGATGCATTTGTCGAAGCTCCACCATAGTACTCATCATACATAAACTCGAAGAAATTATCCAGTTCTTGATTTGTAGGTTTATCAGTGTTAGTTGACTGAGCTCCTTGGGGTGTGAGTCCTGAACTGATGTGTCCAGAAGTTTGACTTTGTGGTGCGGGTCCTAATCCGATACGATTAGAAGCCATTGGGTTAAGCGCGGGTTCTAGAGCGAGTCTCTCAGAAGCCATTTGTGAAATCTCATCAAATTTCACATTCATCGTCTCCATTACTCTTTTCGTTCTTCTATTATACACCCTAAATGCCCTCGAGTTATCAGAGTAACCAATGAAGATACCAATATCACCCTTAGCCTTCAGCTTCCCCAGATCCTCTCTGTCATTTGTAGGATAGCACAAAGCGCCAAATACATGAAGATAAAGATATCGGGTTTTCTGTTGTTCACTAGTTCGTATGGGGTTTTATTGAATCTTGGATGGATTAGGGATCGGTTTTGAGTAAAACAGGCAGTGGAAACAGCATCAGCCCATAAAAACAACGGTGCACAGCAATAAATTAGCATAGTGCGAGCAGCTTCCACAAGCGTTTTATTTCTTCTTTCAACTACTCCATTCTGCTGTGGAGTTCTGACTGCTGATGTCTGGTGAGTAATTCCAGTTTCATCAAAATATGTTCGTAACTCCTGATTAGTAAATTCCGTGCCATTGTCAGTTCTTACAATCCTAACTGGAGCTTGAAGTAGAACTTGAATTCGATTCAGAAAGGTGATGATGATTCCTGGTGCTTCGTCTTTTGATCTCAAAAACATTACCCATGTATATCATGAGTAATCATCGACAATCACAAGAATATACTTCTTCCCATTGATACTCTCAACTCTCATTGGGCCACATAAGTCCATGTACAATAGATGTAACTTATCAACCGAACTGGGAACGGTTTTAGGTTTATAAGTTGCCCTTTTACTTTTGCCTTGCTCACAGGATGGACATAAGTGTTCTTTGGTGTACTTGAATTTAGGGAGACCGGTGACGATATTGTCTTTGGCAAGCTTTGTTATCGTGTCAAAGTTGAGATGGGAAAGGCGTCTGTGCCACAACCAGGACTTTGTTTCGTCAGCTCTTGTCATAAGACAAATTGGTAATGAAGAGGCCATTTGGTTAATGTCGATAGCATAGAGATTGGTTCCACGATTTCCGGTTAAGAGATCATCACCAACCAAGTTCCTAACGAAACATGTATTCCTTCTGAAAGCAACCTCTAAATCTGCATCACAAAACTGCCCGACCGAGAACAGGTTGTGTCCCAATCCTTCGACATAGTAAACTCGAGTGATTAAAAAATTCCCGAACTGTAGATCTCCATAACCCAGAATAGCTGCTACATGATCATTTCCAAACTGAACTGTTCCCATGAACTTCCATACAAAGTTGATATGCAGCTTCAGATTCCCGGTCATGTGCTTGGAGCAACCCGAGTCGACGATCCAAAGACATATTTCGATAACCTGCCAATAACAGATGATTGTGCATTTGGAAACCGTTTATCATTTGGTTCCATGGGGTTAGGGATAACAGGCGAAATACAATCATAGACGGTTTTTATTTGTTCTTCTTTAGCCTTTTTCATTCTACCATTTTCTAGACTGAATTCTCTACCTGTTGGAATCCATACACACATCTTAAGATAGTTCCTAGGCAGCAGACTACTAGTGGTTTTCTTAGACTTAGCAATAAGTCTTTCAATGTATTTAGTCTTAGCACTGGTTCCTGAAGGAACATCTTTCTTAGCAGGCTTATCATTCACATGCACAACATTAGAAACAATATCATCACACACATTTTCAGACAAAGATTTCTTGTTCATTAAACAAACTGGTTCATTACATGCACTAGAAATATTGTCTTTAACATTACATTCAGATGACATAAGTTTCTTCTTGGAAAGCGATAAAATCCTAGGGTGTTCTTCTACTTCTTTCATTTTATTCTTGGTTTCACTCTTAGAAGCAGGCGCGACTCTATTCCTTGTATTGCTCTTAGGCTTTGGTCTGCTGCTCTTAAAGGTACTTTCTACTCCAGTAGAAGGTAAGGCACACTCATTAGGATTTATCTTGTTGTCCTTTGAATCAGTGTTAGCTTTCCTAGTCTCTTTTGGATTTTCCTTAACACTTTTGTCAATCGCCCTATATGTTTTAGATGTAGAGGTAGATGCAATAGTGTTACTAATCTTATAAAGTCCAGGTGCTATCACATTTGGTGTTTCGACAACTACTTTCTCTTTTCCTTTTTCTTTGGGCAAGGGTGAAGGAGCACATTGTGAAATTGACATTTTTGGTTTTGCATTAATTTCTTCACCCTTCCCTTTTTGACATTCAAGCTGAGACTTCAAAAGATCAATTTGTTTTTGCATTTCTTTGTAAGAACGTTCATACGACAGTTTGTCATACTTGCATTCTTCCTTTTTTCGATCCAGTTGTTTAAAATATGTAACATTTTCTTTTTCAAGCTTTGCAAATGCATTTTCATATTTTGAAACAATTTCGGAAGTCTCAGCTCGAATTCTTTCATCATCTTCGACAGAACACATTTGATAAATAATGGACATAATATCAGTTGAAAGAGCTTCTTCAGAGAGTGCGTCATTTTGTTTTTCCAAAACTTTGATTTTTTCAATGTTTTCATTAGCTTCAAGTACCAAGGATGTGTGGTCCTTGACAAATTCAGTTACTTCTTTGATAATTGCGTTCTCAACATGAATTGCTCTCGCATGTATGCCAGATACAATGGGAGTAATCTCTGTTTCGAACATCTTTTTCTGTTCAGTTTGAAAACTTGAAAACCAATCGTTTATTTTAGCATCAGTTTTGGTTGCCACAACAGTTTGAAGCATTTCAACTCTCCTTTTAAGATCGGCCAAAAGTATTCTAGCTTCACTTGTGTGACAAGTGTTGTTAGAGTACATTTGTTCGATGTTAGAAAGGTGTTTTGAAACAACTTTTCTTTTTGGGACAGCCACTGGTTTTTTGAAAGACATTGGTGACTCTTTCTTAACAAGATGAACTCCAGCAAGTTTGTTAGCTTCATTATAATCGATTGGTTGGATTTCTCTGTTCAATTGTCTCATTTTGTTTCGACTCTCTTTCGTAAGCTCAATCGTTTCATGCGAATCATAACAAGCAGGTGGATCATGCACATCATTTATAATATTACCATTATATAGCACATTCTGTTCTTTCTGAGCTTTCTTGAGATAACAAGGGTTTTCACAACCGATAGCCATTTTCTTTCTTGTATGTAAAATCGGGTTTGGATCGTTAATTATCAAATTGATTGTTTGTGCAGAATGACCCGTTTTTACAAGCAATTCTTCCAACTTTTTAATAGTTTCCTGTTTGTCAAGTACTTCATCAAGAAGTTCATCTTCTCGTTTTGAAAACTTTGTATGCAACTCTTTCTTTTCTTTTTCATGATCAGAACAAGTTGATTTTTGTTTAGAAAGTTGGTTGGTTAGATCAGAAATTTCTGCTTTTAAGGATTTAATTTGCATGTTCAATTTAACATCAAGAGTGTCGTATTTGATTTGCAAATGTTTCTCCCTTGAAACAGAATCATTGTAACCAGTTTCAAGTTCTGACAGTCGTTTGTGGTGATATTCAAAAGCTTTTTCATTCACCTTGTATCTTTCAAGCTCAGTGGTTAATTTTTCATTAGCGGCCTTAACATCGCTATTGATCTTTTTGACCTTTTTAATTTCAATACCACAATTTTGCAATAATGATTCAAATAACACACGTGTTTCCTCTTCAGTCTCAGTATGCTGTGACTCGAAGTCACCATTAGGATTCATATCTGGAGTAGCCAAATTAGTATTACTACAACTTGGGGAGTCCATATATGTATCATAAGTGAGAGTAGGAGTCACATGATGCTGTTCTTGTTGAGGTGACATATCAAACATTTCATTATTGTGACATGTAGCATATGTAGGTACCTCAGATATCACATTAGCATCATAAGCAGGAGGTGCTTCAGAATCCGTGTCATATTTAACCTCCTGAAGATTTGCCATGAAGATGCAGTTGGCATCGATATCCTCCAAATCCTCTGAGTCATCCATCAGTGCCATGAAATCATGTTCCTCAGCACTCAACTGAAACCCTGCCTTGTCCTTCTGAGCTAAGAGCAAAGCTTTCTGAAGATACTCGGGATCTTTCTTTTTTGGCTTGGAGGGACAGTTTCTTGCCATATGACCAGTACCCTGACAGTTAAAACATTTCAACACATTTCCTTGATTCATATTCCCAACATTCCCAGCAACTGGAGCAGCAACATTCCCAAACTGATTTCTCATATTCTGACCTCTTCTGTTTCCAACAACTTGACCCATCTGATTCTGATTACCCATAAGCTGACCCATCTGATTTCTCATATACTTCCCTGTATTTTGATTACCCATCTGAGGAGCATATCCTTGTTGATTCCCATATCCTCCAACCATTTGTCCTTGTTGACCCATGTTGAAACCCGGTTGAGCAAACTGTCTGTAGCGAGTGTTCGATGAAATCCTTTGATTGTTGTTGGTAGGTGTGGAATAGCGTCCTTGAACAACTTTTGATAGAAGGGTGAATGCTTGAGACAGTGCAGACATGTCATCATTAGGATTGTATGGTGATTCTGGGTAAAGTTGTTGTAGAATGACTTGTTGTTCTTGAGGATAGAATTGTTGTTGTGGGAAGATAGCAGTTTGTGAAGTGTATTCATGTGGCATGTAGTTCTGAGTGGGAGTTGATGATGATGGTGTGTTCACTGTTGAAGGTGATGGTGACTGAGCAATCAATGCTAAAGGATCATGTTTTTTGGCAAGCATTTCTTTCCTAACTTCATCTGCCTCTTTCTGGTTTTGTTTCAAGAAATCATAGAGCTTATCATAATTCACTTCATGAAGGTTCTTTGTTTGATTAACAATCGTAACATATCGTCCCCATTCCTCTGGAAGGTTGTTAAGAAACTTGATGTTCTGGACAATCTGTTTTGGTGTTAAATTAGTCCTGATGAGCTCATTCATGAGAGTGCAAAACCTTGTGTAGTAGATTTCAATTGGTTCAGCTGGAGTGGATGAAAACTTCTCCCATTCAGTTAGAAGCTTGTTTTCAAAGTCTTGTTGACCAATTTCAGTTCCATGACATAGCCTCCTAACTTGTTCCCACATGTCATAAGCAGTTTCACAGTTGTCAACAGCACAAAAGATCTCTTGTGGTAAACCAAGTTGAATTAGGTGCATGGCTAAGTCATCTGCTTCAATCTGTTTCCAATCCTCTTCTGTGTACTCTTCTTCTTTCTGAGTATGAAAGGATGGTGGAACAGGAGGTGTTTGATTCGGATCACCAGCTTCCTGAATCTGACGAGGTTTGAAAGGACCATTCTTGATGGAGTTGATCAGGAGTTTGCCTTGTCCATTAAGTTTTGTTTTCAAGTAACGAAGCATACGGCTTGTCCATGGAAGATAACTACCTTTCTCTAGCATAGGAGGACGGTTTTCAGCACCAGCTGCATGGATGTCTTGTTGAGTAGTCATTGTTGTTGTTGTATGATAAGGTTGATTGATTCAGGATCGTTGCAAAGAAATAGGTGTTGTGATTGTTGAAGGTAAAACTTTGATGATGTTGTTGATGATCTTTGAGTTTACAATTTAGATAAACAAAACAATTTAAATAAAGTTACTAAATTTGACTAGACTATAATTTAGACAAAAACAAAAGATTACAAATTCGACAAAAGTTATGTAAATTATAATTTAGATAAACTTTGAATTTCTATAGAAATTTCAATTTGACCAAAATTTATACAAATTATGGTAAAATTTTAATTTAGATAGAAATATCTAATTTATATAAATTGATAATTTATATAAAATGATCTAACACTCTTATACAAGAGAGTAGATATCCGATTGTCGAAGTATTTTCTACACTTATACAAGCGCAAAAATACCGAGTTCACTTTTGTTGTTGAAGAAATCACGATCAAAGCAAATTTATAAAAGTTATTTAAGTTGAACAATGTTTATGTAAAGTGCAAGGGTTAATTCTGCCAAATCCGGAAGTTCACAAAAGCTGTAGCAAATGCGAGGGGCTGAATCTGCCAAAGTCTGAAAGTTCAGTTATGTCCGATATATGATTTGCGATAACCCTTTGTTGTCCGATGTCGGATGAGCTTGTGATTGATTTGCGATAAAAATGCCCGAGGAGTGATTTGCGATAAGCCTTCAATAGCGATAGAACCTTTTTGCCAATTGCGATAAGAGTAGACTTGTCTCAATTGCGATAGACCTCAGTTTGTTGATTCGCGATAAAAGATCAATCCAATTGCGATAAACCCTAAGTTATGGCAATTCAAATTGCGACAAACCCTAACTTATCGCAAATCCTTATACAAGGATTGGATATATTTCGATGTCAAGAAGTACTTTTGATTGTTTTTCTTATACAAGAAAAGCAATAAAACTCCAAATCGTAGCCAAGAAGAATCGAACGAGGACCTTTGAAGCGTATTTTCACCCACGAACTCAACTTTTTCTCGTCAAAATCACAAAAAGCTCACAATTTTTGACTTTAAACGCACGTAAACCACAAAAGCTACCAACTTTTTCTCAAAATCGCTAATAGAAACACAAAAGCTTGAGGCTTTTTGCTTACAACACACTAGATGATGCGAAAAAGTTAAAAAGCTATAACCTTTTTGATAGAAAAACCCACGTTAAGCATAAACACAAACACAACGAGTACCTAAATCCTTGTGAGGCGAATGATACCACTTGTAAAACACTAAATCGAACAACCTTAACTAAACAAACTAATCTATATTACTACTCTAAATAATACATGACACTCTTAGATCAATAAAGAAGAAAAGATGAAGAAGAATGATGTGTGTATAAGATAAACCATAGCAGAATGTTATTATATCAAACCTTAATAGAACATGGAATACAAAAAAACACACACACTCTCTCACCTATACAAGACTAAGAGGCACACAAAATATGGTGGAGAGTGTGTGTATTTATATTTGAGAATGGAAGCCTTTGTTGCCCTAAAAGGCTTTGGTTGGGCTTGTGTTGGACTTGGGCTTTTATTATATTTCTTGAAATTTACTAATCAAAGTCCAACACAAGTCTTACATATGGTTGTTTATACTACACGACACACACTTAAATACACATACAAATGACCATCACTTTTCTATAAAATATAAAAGCAAACATAATCTATGGCATGTGCACAAATTTATGATGTTTTCGATGACTCGCAACCATCAGGAGGGAGAAGTGCACGAAGGAAAAAGTAATGTCTCGTCTTCAGTAATTTGGTTTGTGGGTACATCGAGGCTTATTACCTCTCACGAGCACACAAGCACTTGCCGGAGGTCTTTTTGGAAGCAGCCTCTCTACTCCCGGGTTTTTCCTTAGGGTAGGGGTAGGGTCTGTCTACATTCTACCTCCCCCATACCCTGCCCTGGCGGGATTGGGTTGGTTGTTGTTGTTGTTGTTGTTGTTGTTGTTGTTGTTGTACATCGAGGCTTATTACCAACTTGGATGCAAATACTTTGTGAGATATGTTGTTTTGATGCTCCCGAACGATAACCATTGTGCATCACTTTAGTATCTACAGTCTCCGCTGCGTGTTTGAAGACTAAAGAGAGTTGTCGATTCAGGAGGGAGCAGAGAAAAGAAAAAAAGGCTCACTAGTTAGGAGGGAGTAATAACCTAACTAGAACATTACAGTTGAAGTTCAGAGCTACAAGAATTAGTGCAGTCAGTGCCTAAGATTGAACGCCGAGATCGTCAGAAGAGAGAACTTCAAGTCTGCCTCAGGATCTAGACTACAGAGACTCTGCACTTCAACAACGTCAAAGTTTATTATTATTGTAATTTACTTTGTTTATAGGTCTCATTGTAACCATTCACGTGTAACGATATCTTGGAGGGAGATTGTTAGACTCGCTTTTTTATAAAGATATCGTCACTTAGGTGAATTGGACTAGATTTGTGATAAGTAGTACACGAAGGGACTACTTATGTTTAAATGGCAAATATGTGATGAATAGGGCTATAAATACCCCTCATGACTCTCCATGAGGGGTGTGGAAATTCATTGTATCATTCATTCTGTGAAAAACGTAGAGGGGGGTGAATACGTTTCCGTTTTAAAAACTTAAAACTTGTTGTATCAAATGTACGATTAAGCTTGGTGTAATATGAAAACTGTCTGTTGTAATTTATGTCTAGCCTAAACTAAAGTATGTTGTCACACAAGTATTATCAACTAATCACAACACAAGCAATCACATAATGCAAACATAAAAGTAAAGAGATAAGTAAAAGGAAATGCAAACCGAACACGATGATTTATAGTGGTTCGGCTACGGAGCTTCTCTCCGCCCTACTCCACTCCCCGAGTACCCAACTCGAGAGTTACTTCACTAGATCAACAAGCTCCCTTTCCTAGGCGGAGAAAACCTTTACACGTCGCTTACTATTTTTCCGGTACTAAGCTAAACACCGAGTTCTTTACAAGGGTACAACCACTCCCGTTGGTTCTTTCACAAGGGTACAACCACTCCCGTTGGTTCTTTCACAAGGGTACAACCACTCCCTACACTCTTTGTGTTTTGAGGACTAAAACACTAACCACACTCACTGATACAAATGATGTTTACAATGATCCATGACATAAATGTTCAATGGATATAAATGACTAATCTATATGAACTTCTCGAATAAGAAGTCTTCAATCATTGAGGATGTCAAGTGGCCTTGAATCTTCATATGTTGGAATGCTTTGGAGGATGATGACTTCAAGATCTTGAAACCTTCATGGTGGATCAGGAAGTATGCAATGGATGATGACTCATGATCTTGAGCTAGCTTCACAGGATCATTAACAATGTATGCTTACAACATAATGAAAGTTAGTAACATTATGATCATTATGTAAAGGGTGATTAATGTATGAATCTACATGTTTTGCTACTGATCTAAGTGTGTGAAATGAGTGAGGGAATGTGTGTTCTGATGGGGTGAAAATTTGTGTAAAACCATGGGCTACTATTTATAGGAAAACATGTGTAAAACTATGTGTAAAACCATGTGTAAAACTATGTGTAAAACCATGTGTAAAACTATGTGTAAAACTATGTGTAAAACTATGTGTAAAACCATGGGCTACTATTTATAGGAAAACAATTTCTACAAGCCACGGATCTGGCGGATCCCTTAATTTGGATCCGTCCTTGTACTGCTTTGGATCCGTGGGTATATGACAGCTAAGAATTCAACATATCATTTCTTATCATGTTAAGTCATGTCAAGATCTTTGCAAAGTCAACTTTGTAACTTAAAGATCTTTCCAAAATATTTCCTAAATCAAATCTTACTAAATCTATCCAAGATCTTTCCAAAATCAAATCTTATAAAATCTATCCAAGATCTTTCCTAATGAGGTATGCCATGATGTCATGTGTAATTTTCATTTTAGGATTTAAAATGTAAAACATGCAAATGTATATATGTATGTAACATGTATCCTAGTGATCATGTAGCATGATTAATCTTTTAAAATACTTAATGATCTAACCGTATTTTAAACATTCTAAATAGTTTGTTAAGGGTTTGATCATAATGCCACATAACAAACATGTACGAACCTGTGTTGTATCATACGAGGACTTGAGAAGTCGAGAGATGTTGAATGTATGTTGAGATAAGATAAGATTACAAGTAACTTGTACATTTTACTTTATGTATCAAGTTACATGTTTGTCATCAATCAAAACAAACGAGATTGCTTGCACTAGCAATCTCCCCAACGAGACTGCTTGCACTAACAATCTCCCCCTTTTTGATGATGACAAAATATGTAAACGTGATAGAAAGTAAAATGAAAAAAGTTACTTGTGTCCGTAATTACTTACTTTCTCCTTGTGTCTGTTTACACCTTTCTCCCTTTTCTCCTTGTGTCCGCAATTACTTACTTTCTCCGTTTACACCTTTCTCCCCCTTTTGTCGAAGCAAAAAGGGTGTGTCCTTGGAGTTAATCTTCATTTCTCCCCGAAATGGCGAGCTTGCATCATCCCTAGTGAAGTTAATTATACTACTCCAATCTCCTATGGTTGTTGTGTCTCCTAGGTTGTAAGCGGATCCATGGATCAAATAAAGACTCTTATCCTACAACATGGTTAGCATAAAAAGAATATATATATGAAAAATGCATGATGAATGAAATGCAAATAGCCAACGATACACGTGGGTAAGCTTTGTTGGACTATCTAGGCCTATCTCCTCCTTTTTGTCGAAACACAAAAGTGTGTCGAAGAATGAGAATTCTTAAGAATGCGAACATGCTCCCCCTTGACTGTAGCTCCCCCTTAATCAATACTCCCCGTTGCTAGGGTACCAACGTATATGATGTAAGGATAATGAATGCTACAAAACAATGATTAGTACATGATATGCTCCCCCTTGATCAATACTCCCCGTTGCTAGGGTACCAACGTATATGATCCAAGGATGAGAAATGCTACAAAATAAAGGTTAGTATGTGATATACAACAATGCGTGTATATGATGTATTCTAAAAATGCTTGACGAAAGCTCCTCCTTGCTCTAGGGCGTCAAGATAAACCTACAAAATAAAAGATTAGTACACTAGAAGCTATGTCTTAAGTCATATATGACCAAAGTGTATAGACGATGCAATATGAGTGCTAGACTGATAATCCTCCTGGTTTGAGAGCGTTAAGCAGCACCTATAAAAGAAGAAAAATGATCGATGCAAACTTCATCCTATGATGAGTACGCTATATACGATCGAGCGTATATGATGATGAACCTACAATGAAATGGTTAGTGCAATATATTTTATCTCAAAGAAAAATATTATGCAACATATCAATAATCTAATCACTAGCAACTTACCAATTGTGATTGTCTAATCAAAGAAAAATATGATGCAGCATACTAATTGTGATGTCAATCGTGATTATCTAGTAAACCATGTTATAAAGTGTGTAATCTTCTAATAAGAATTACATTCACAAGAATATAATATGATAAAATTTTACAAAACAATGCCTATGAGGAGGATATGAAGTGGAGTTAAAGTGAGTGATGCTAATGTTGGTGTTGGTTTACTAGTGATGACTCAATTGATAACTAAAGGTTGATGCAAGTAGGTTTTTCGCTAATCCATGGGGTTGATGATTAGTGAAAGAGATGATGGAAGGTGGTGGTTATAATCAATGCAATGAATTCAGAAACTCTAATGTGTAGCAAATGCTATAAGAGTATTGAAGACGGTTAAGGTTATGATATTATCATCTACCAAAGATGATGAATCGTACCATAGTGAATGCTCGAATGGAAATAAGAGGAAGTGAAGACAATGATCACTTAGGAATAGAGATTCCATATGCAACAATTAGAAATACTAGATACCTATATGCGGATGAAAATGACATCATATGATGAGAGTGTTGGTTGGACCAACGTGTTGAGAATGATGGTTCTGTTTGCACTGACAATGACGTGCTTGATATGTATCAAGAAAAAAAAAGAATGAGATCCTATGATTGTGTTCTAGACAATGAAGGTGTTCTAGACAATGAAGTTGTGAAGGAAAATCCTAGACTCGGTTGTGAGAGGGTTGTCTGTTTTAAATGGATAAAAACTGAACCTGGTACCCGCGGATTGGGCGAAACCAAATTTTTGGTTCCGTCCGTCTTATCGAAGGGTTCCGTGGGACCATAATTTACTTGGTCACGTTTTGTCATTTTTGATCAAACGAAGGTTCATGCTAAGTTCTATTTACTACTGATTTGGTTTCACTAATCCTAGTCAAAGTCTAACGAGACTTACTAAATCTATCCAAGATCTTTCCAAAATCAAATCTTATAAAATCTATCCAAGATCTTTCCTAATGAGGTATGCTATGATGTCATGTGTAATTTTCATTTTAGGATTTAAAATGTAAAACATGCAAATGTATATATGTATGTAACATGTATCCTAGTGATCATGTTGCATGATTAATCTTTTAAAATACTTAATGATCTAACCGTATTTTAAACATTCTAAATAGTTTGTTACGGGTTTGATCATAATGCCACATAACAAACATGTACGAACCTGTGTTGTATCATACGAGGGCTTGAGAAGTCGAGAGATGTTGAATGTATGTTGAGATAAGATAAGATTACAAGTAACTTGTACATTTTACTTTATGTATCAAGTTACATGTTTGTCATCAATCAAAACAAACGAGATTGCTTGCACTAGCAATCTCCCCAACGAGACTGCTTGCACTAACACATTCATTTTCATAAGCTAATAAACTTTAAGTGTTTTCTTCACCCTCACTCTACTTTCTCTCACTAGAAAAGATGAAGATATTCATCTTCTTAAACCAACCAAGACCTCCCGAATCACATAAATCATACACATATTCGGTCCTACAATAAAAATGTAAAACCCATTTCTTTTAACCCTCAAATCGACCCAAAAACTATAAATATAACTCGACACAGTCGAGTTGTTGCACACCGAGCCACAAACACGGGTGACTCGGTGTTACCCACCTTTAATACACTCAGATATCAACAAATCTTGGTCGGAAAAATTAAGTGGTGGCGCGTGGTGATGTTGGAAGGAAGATTTGGGGCGCGTGTTGTTTAGAAATGGGGTGAGGTTTGCAAGAGATGAAGTTTAGTGGTGGTGGTGTAATAAAAGGAACGGCGGTGGGGGCTTGTGGAGTTGGCCGGAACTTCGCCGGAGAAGGGAGAGGGTGAGAGAGAATATAGAGGGTCGACTGTGGATGCAAGGGAAGTGAAATAACCCTAAATGAGACTATAAGTTATGTTTTTATATGATTAGGACAAGGGATGAACGCATGGTGTCCCTCAGGGACTGATTTTGTAACTTGGGTGCGGGGTGGGAAGTGACATTAGGCCAAACTTCCTATAAAATGGATCCGGGATAGGTTTGAGTACCGAAAAATTTTCCCGAGTGATTTTAATGTTTTCCACTGATTTTAGAATAATTTTTCCAATCAAATCGACTATAAATACGTCTATGTTCATGTTATCTCACTAAAATCAATATTTTTACGTGTTATTAGGTTTATTCGTGCCGACTCGCGTGTGTGGTCTAGCTCGCAAACACACATAAAAGTGAACACATAACTAAATAAATAGATCATATCGAAGAAAGTCAATTTCACACAATACATCCCTCCCAAAAAAGTTGCGCCATACACATCCCTCCGTTAGTAAAAGTCAAACACAATACATCCAAGAGGACAAACGGTGCAAAGATTGTCTCGTTAAGTTGGACACGTGGCTGTTAACTCTTTTTAAGCAAGGGTATTTTAGTCCTTTTATCATAAACACAAATACAAAACCCAAACACAAATCAAACACCTACCAATATTTTATCCACACATATCCACACAAAACCCCACCACACACAAAAAATAGATCTGAAAATCCATAATCCATATCGATCTATCATCACTAACCTCTCACAAATAACACAAAACTCACACAACACAAACAAAACCCAGATCCATAACAATCGGATCATCAACCTATCAAAAAACAACAATCACAATCAAAAAACACAAACACAATCAAAAAATTCTCGATCTAACATATTCATAAACACAGATTTCACTCAAACTCATCAAACTAATCATATTCACTCAAACTCATCAAACTAATCTTTTTCTCAGTTATTCCATAATCACAATCGATCTCATCTCCATCTTCACAGCAGAATAACAAACACAAAACCTTGAACCTTTTGATGCCTCCTTTTTATACTTGATTCATGGACCAGTTTGGCTTCAAGATCCTAATAGGGTCTCAGGTAGGGTTTAATGATTTTGTGTTTTGTTTTCGTTTTTGTTTATGAACGAACGTAAGAGAAAGAAATAACAGATTTGTTAGTTTCTCTATCTTGTTTTGAATCGCATATGAATTGAAGCTTAGCTTCAAATAAAGATCGATGAGGATTTTTTTTCTTTTCGTTTGATTGACCTTCAAGGTCTTAATATTTCATTAATAACACGAAAGAAAAAGGAGCTGAGATCTTGTATTTATCTTTCAAGCTTTGAGTCTTGTTTGATAGATAATGAGTGGTAATGGTTGTGTCTAGTCTTAGGAATGGTTGTGTTTTGGACTTAGTTTCGTGGCTGTGGTTGACTAACAGTCAACATACGAGTCAGTTTTGATATTTTTCTTTTGGTTTTGTGACAAATTATGTTAACTGAAGTCAATAAAGAGTATATGTTGCATTTTGGTGTGGTCAAAGTTATGAGATCTGGATGTTCAAATTGAAATTGGATATGCATATATGAGTTTACTCAAACATATATGAGTTTCTGGGTTTTGATTGAAATTGCATATATTGATCAAACTTCGGTCTAATTTCTGGGTTTTGATTGAAATTGGATATGCATATATGAAATTGGATTTTGATATCTGGGTAAACATATAGAAAAAGAGGGGTGAAGAAGATGGGACACATAAAATGACGAAAATACCCTTACTTAACTGCCACGTGTCCAACTTAACGAGACAATCTTTGCACCGTTCGTCCTCTTGGATGTATTGTGTTTGACTTTTACTAACGGAGGGATGTGTATGGCGCAACTTTTTTGGGAGGGATGTATCGTGTGAAATTGACCAAACCACAAGGATGTATTTTGTAGTTTACTCTTAAATTTTTTAGAAAAATTAATTTTTTTTCGAAATTAATTTTATTAGAAAAATTAATTTTTTTTTCTGAATTTTTTTTCGTGAAATCATTTCTTTTTGTAATTTTTTTTTTTCGAAATTAAGTTTTTTAGGTAAATTAATTTTTTTTGAATTTTTTTTCCATTTATTTTTTCTGAAATAAGTTTTTTAGAAATTTTTTTCAAAAAAAAAATTGTTTTGGAAATTTTTTTCAGAAATTTTTTTTCTGAAAAATTTTTTTTTAGAAAAATAATTTTTTTATTTTCGAAATTAATTTTTTTTTCCATTAAATTTTTCTAAAAAAAATTTTTAGAAATTATTTTCAAAAAAAAAAAATTAGAAAAAAAGTTTTCAAAAAAAAATTTGTAAAAAAAAAAATCAAAAAAACATTTCTGAAAAAAAAAAATTTCGAAAAAAAATGTTGGAAAAAAATAATTCGAAAAAAAAAGGGACGTTGGACGCAATTTAGCGTAGGGACATGGACCATTTATGTAATTTAGCGTAAGGACGGTGGATGCAATTTTCGCAAACCCACAAGGACCATTTATGTAACTTGGAAGGGTAAAATGGTCATAATGCCTAAATAGAGTCATTTATGAAACTTTTTTACTCAAATTTTATCAATTTTTTATTCGCACCGCGAAACCGATTTTTACGACAAATATGATGCTTTTTTAAAGATTATCCCCTGAAACTATAGTTTTAGGTGTTTATTACTGTACAATTTTAGCATCAATAATGAAGTTTATAATACATATTCAAAGTTGACAAAGTGACATGCTTTGCATGTACTACCCTTTGGGTTTAATTAATATGTTAGTTGATTGTTTCAAAAAGAAGCATGCATGTAGGATAAGTTCAACTTTCAGTTAAATCAGTTTTTATATTCATTAATCCAATAATGTTCAAGTGATTAAGTCTTTGAGCATGCTTTTTCAATTTTTATAATCATCGATGCAATTATATTCAATTGAGTGATTCTTTAATATATAAGTCCCTTTCAAGGATGAGAACGTAGCTTTTGCAACCCTCATCACAATTTGGATGTCAAGAGACGTACGGATTATAAGAAAATGGGACAAAGGTTAAAAGTAGCGGGCCCAAATTATTTTGTCTTAAGACTAGAGGTGCATATTTCGGTTTTAAAAAAAAAACCGAACCGGTTTAAAAACCGGTTTCTGTTTTAGTCAAATAGTCAAAACCGGTTTTACGTAAAACTGGTTCTGTTCGAAACCGGTTTTGAGAGAAAAAATGTCCGGTTTAAATCAAGAACCGGTTCGGTTTAAACCGGTTTTTACCCGGAACCGGTTCTCAAACCAATTGAGAACAAATAATGAAAATCGGTTTCTAAACCCGCGGTTCGGTTTTCCCTAAACCGGTTTTCCAAAAACTGGTTTTTTGAAAAAGCCGGTTTCGATTTTTTTTTCGGTTCGATTCATGAACCGGTTTTTTTGTGCATCTCTACTTAAGACTAAACAAATACTGTATCATTCAAGAGGAATATGCGAAAACTATTATGTACAATACTAACTAGAATTTCATAAACTAATTAAAAGCCAAAACTCACGTATTTGGTTTATATAATACCAATACGGATCACCAATGTATAGCTATATATGCTTACTCCGGAATGCTATGTAGAGCAGGCCTCCACGCGCATTGATGAGATTCAAATCGATCACTCACATTCATCAAGTGAGCAAGCACTTGTTCTACCGTTAACCCTTGGACATCCGTCCTACCCAATAATTCCTCCAGCTCCTTTTTCGATATCTTTATCTTTATCTCCGTCTTCGTCTTTTTTTCACCATCAACAGGATAGATGGAACAGAAATACTTTGTGGGTGTGCTGCGTGTGCATGTATATTTGCAAAATTACACCGCTATTAATTTGTCGAGTTAAACTATAAAGAATGGAGTGGATTGCTACAAATCTTATTCGATTTATTAGTTAAAATACTAATACCAAAATCAAGTAGAATCAAGTTTCAAGTTTTATTGCCGATTCATGTACGTTTTAACACAACAATTTCTTCTTTTTTTTTTCTTCACGCATGCGGTCATATGAAAATTTTCCATACAACCATATACTTCTTATTCAGTTTATGACGAAAGCATATGGCCATGTGCTAAAATACCATAAGTCATATGCTCTATTCTCATATTCTATAAAGTGCATAAATCCATATGCAAAAATATCATATGGCCATATAGCTTCACAAATTATTTTTTTGTTGCATTTTACTCTATCTTCCGAAAATCATCCGTAAAAATCATTTATACTATTTTAGAACTCGTAATTCTTATAAATTCGACACTTTATAAACCTTTACATAAAATGGGGTAACAACTTAATCTAAGCACGGTTCTCAAGACTTACTCGTCGACTAAAAACAAACAAAGACGATTATCCTTATCTTAGAATTCCTTGAGAACCTACAAAACATATAACAACTAAAGAATAAGCTTTACACTTAGTAAGTAAATGGTGACAATTTAATAATAACATAATCACCAATCATCACTTATTTAGATAATTATATAATGGTTCTTGATTCAAGGGTTTACAAACGACTCATTAGAACATTGACATACTCAACACTTGTAACACCCCAACCCGACAAGGGTAAAGATGTCACAAATACATGGTTTCATATCAGATACAAGCATTCAAGAATTAAAATAGCGGAAGCCTTTACATTAGAATCCAAAGGAAGATAAGTCAACACGACTTATATCAAGTGCAAGACAGAAATAACGAAGTATAAAACAGAATCCAAAATGCCCAAACAATGGCATAACAGAAATAATATCCAAATGGTCACACTAGAATGACAAGGTCTAAACTTCGCACAAGTTGCTCTCATCCCAAAGCCAAACCCAGCTTCCTAGCTTAAAAACCTGCCGCACACGAAAAGAAAACATGCGGCTGAGCTTACAAAGCCCAGTGAACAGATATAACGGAAACAAAGCAGTAATAACGTATAGAGAAATGAAAGATACAATACCAGGATGACATGAGTCAAGAAGGGATAAACAAAAGTTATATAGAAATATCAAGAATCATGAAACAGATATCAAAGTCAAAGTAAACAAATAACCCATCACATCCCAAGTAACACCAAGTCTAGTTCAGTATAATGCCAAGTCAAGAATCAAAGTAAACAAACCAGAAATCCAGGCAATTCATGTCAAGTCAAATCTCAAGATAACCAAATCAAAATCTTCCACAAGTCCAGGTCTAATCAGATCGGATCACATGGCAAGTCATATATCAAATTATAGCACATATGGAACAAGTAATGGCAATAAAGGTTAAGGTGTAGGGTGACAGAAATCCTCTACGAGCCCGAACCAAATCACATATCGAACCAGATCACATATCAGGATACCAAGGTGTACGGAGGGGTGACCTCGTACCAAGAAATGAGGGGATACCTCCAGGGGTTGGAGTCATGAGCTCCCAAGGGTGTGAAAGACGTGTATCGCACACACCATCAGTCACCAAGATATACAAGTACAAGCAAATCAAGACACGACTAGGATGCATCCATACGCCCCCGCAGGCCACAAGGTCTTCCACTACATAATAAATCAGAAACAAGAGTCTGGGGACGGGGCAAGACATCACTTCCTTGCCCTAAAGTCAAGCCATCGGTGCATCAATGACAGGGACATGAAACCCTCATGCCTAGTAGATGGCTCGTAGTCTCAAACTGTGGGTCAGGGTCATGTATCAAGTCTAAGGTGTCAAATCACAGGGTTCAGGTCTCAGGGTTCACATAAGGTTCACATTAGACACATATCAGGATCATATCAAGGTTCACATCAAGAATCAAGACAGGAGACAAATACAGGGTTCATAATCAGGAGGTCAAACATCAAGGTTCAAATACTAGAGGTCAATATCAACTATCAGAAGGTCACATATCTGGAGATCAAATATCAGGGGATCAAACATTAGGAGAGCAAGTATCAAAATCAGAAGGTTCATAACAATTTATTCAAGGTTCATAACAAAGGTTTTATTTAAAAGCTCATATCATAGTTTCAAAAGAAATCCTTTAAAATGGTCTTTATAAAAATGATCTCAAAAAGCAGTTTTCATAAGATAAGTCACATGTAATTTAAAAGAGTTTTGAACATTCAGTTATAAAATCTAATGAACCTTCAATGTAGCCTAGAGTCACAACTATCCAGATTACCACGTGATGAATAGGTTGGTCCAAGTATCAAAATAACATAACATGGTTCATGACAAGGTCCAGAACAAAGTAACCTAAGCAAAGTTCAAATCAAAGAATCAAGACAAGAGTTTCAACACAAAATCAGGACAAGAGTTTCAAACAATTTATCAAAACAAAGGTTCAAACAAGGAATCAATTAAGATTCACAATATCATATAAGAACAAACAGGATTCACAAATAAGAACATAACCAAGAGTCAGAAATTAGGAAAGTGAGATGAAGGCTCCAAAACATAACAATGAATCAGAAATCAGAAATGAGACGAAGGCTCTTTACAAGAAGAGCAGAATATCTGTACCTTTATTAGCAAGCTAAAACAAAAGCAATCACTGACAGAAAGCCAAATCAGTTCCTCCTCGAACCTAAAGGAGTAGAAGAATAGAATTACAAACTGTTCCTTATAACTTCCATTTTAAGTAACTTTCCATTTTAGTCAGGTTTCCTTCTTTGGCAAGTTCCATACTTTAGGGTTTCAAATGTAATTCTTTCAAAGTTAAAGGTCAAACAGGTAATTACCACATTCATTCTTTTTAATCCTTCATTTATTCAGAATGTAAGACTTCAATACTCCAGGTTTACCAAAATTACATTTTATACCCCTTAGTCTACAAAATTACCATTTAAACCCCTTAATTCATAATCTTACACCTGAAATCCTTATCTTATCCATAATTACCAAACACGCCTCATATTTTATCACAATACAGTATGACACATCAGATTTACTTATTGCACGAATCCAGCCCCTCAAGTTTCAGAAATTACACATTTAGTCCCTTAAGTTTACAAAACTTATAAGTTAAATCATAATTCCATATTAATTACATATTAAGCCCATAAATACTCAAATTTACCCAAAACACTTTTAATATCATTATTTACTCTGGAAAACCTTAAATTTCCAGAATTTACACTTTTAGTCCCTCTAGTTTAATTAATTACCAATCATACCCTTTAATTACCATTTATTTATTTTCTTGCAATATTTACACATAAGGACCCCATATTATATAATTTTTACACATTCTCCCAGATCTAGGATGATTTATAAAAATGACCCACAAGTTTGGAAAATTACAAAACACACCCTTCTTAATTAATTTCCAAATCGTATATACTTTTTAAAATGAAGTTACAAGCCCTAATTAAACCAATCATTAAGCCATAATTTGAACATCATTATAACATCATTAGAAGACCAGAACCAAACCCTAATCAGAAAACCTAGATCGATTGCCTTTTTATTTCTTTTTCTATCTTTATTTTCTAAAACCCGGTTTAACAAACAATTCCCCATAATTCGTATAAGCTTCCTAAATTCAAACCAACATTTTTCCCAGGTTATAAGATGTATATAGAACTCATAAAAATTATAAAACCAACTCAGAAAAATCGCATAGAATATATTTGATTTTAGGTATGTTTTAAACCCCAATAATTACAACGACTCATCTAGGCCTCAATAAATCATTCCATCATTTTTCCCAGATCATACACATCATATTAGGTCTAAATAAAATAAACATGGCACTCAGAAAAATTCGTAACACATATTTGGAATTTACGTGTGCTTTAACCCATATAATTCAAAGCGACCTAAAAACTTTGCATGATTCGAATTAAACAATTTTCTTAAGTCTTATATGATGTAAGTAACCTGTGAAAAATATTAGATTAATTTTAGAACGTATGAAAACAAGGTTCACGAATTATACCTCTCGGATGGGAAAATACGACAAGAAAATGACCACGACCAAACCAGCGACTCTACTACCCCAAGCCCATTTTTCTCAGCCTCCTTAGATGATGAACAACCCCAGAAAAATGCTAGATTGGATCCAGAAATTCGTATGGAGGTGTTGGTGATTTATTTGTGATTGTCGGCTATATTTTTAGGGTTAAAGGGGATTCAAAATCATGGAGTGATTATGTAATGTGATTGACCGAGCTATATGGGGAAGGGAATGACTAGAAAACCGGAATTATTGATTAGGAGAATCAATTTGCTATAATTAAGGAATTTACCTAATTACTTTTGTAATTTAAATTGTTTTTAAATAATTAGTTATTATAACTTATGAAATTAAATCATAAAACTCGGCCCATAATTTTATTTGTGTAATAATACACTTTTGTACATTGCAAAAATATTTGGAGCTTGCCTCAAAATTATCTCGCTTGATTTGTAGTTCGTTTCCAGAGATTCGGGATTAATTCGGTACTTTAATTAAGCTTTAATTAAATTTTAAAATTTCAGGGGTAATTTGGTAATTTTTGCATGTTTTAAATTTTCGGGTTTTACAACTCTTCCCCTCTTAAACAAAAATTTCGTCCTCGAAATTTGCAGAAAGCAGAACGGAAAATAGAGCAGAAAACAAAACAAAGACATACCAGATGCCTTATCGGTATGGTCACGAGAGAGCATGAAAACACGACTGGTACTAGGAATAGGAGAAGGAGGACCAAGATATTTCTCAAGTGGTTCCGGATTTCGCCTAGGACAGTCTTTCAACTTATGCTCCTTAGAGCCACATTCAAAACAAGCGCCCGAAGTCGTACGACAAAATCCCGTATGGTTCATCCCACATTGAGGACAACCAACTGATCCCTGCTGAGCTTTCGAAGGACAATCTTTCAACCTATGTTCCCTAGAACCACATTCAAAACAAGCACCCGAAGTTGTACGACAGAATCCCGTATGATTCTTCCCACACTGAGGACAACTAGCTGACCCCTGACTGTCGCTGCGCCCCCGACGTTCGCCATCCTGCCTAGAAGCTGACCTTGAATCCCGACCTCGCTGATCATGACCACGGTCCGCCCGATCTCGTGATTCCAAACTCCTACTAGATTGCCCCTTCCGCTCGAAATTCTGGTCCCTACTCTGGTCAAGCTGACTCTGTCCCCTGGAATGTACTCGATTTCCGTCCCTATCCCGCTTATTAGAATCCATGTCCGCATGTAACAACTCGATGTTACGCGCGGCGTCCTGAACTCCAGCCACATCCTCAAACGGAGTGTTAACAATCCGGTCTAACACCCACCTCTTTAAAGCCCATTTGAAATGACGAGCCTGCCGCACAGCATCACCAGTGACCTCTGGTCCAACGAAACTGGCCAGACGCAGAAACCGTTGCATAAACTCTCCTGACGACTCTTGATCACCCTGACGAATCGACCCGTATTCCCTTTCATACCTCAGCTGCTCCGACATAGGAATATACTGTCTATAAAACACCTCGATGAAATCCGCCCACGAACAAGTCTCAGCAAAATCATCCCCTTTCGCCTGAATAAGAGCAGTCCACCAATTTTGGGCATCACCTTCAAATTTGAATGTGGCCAACCGAGTTTTAAACTCGTCAGCACATCCCAGAACACGAAACAACTTCTCGATGTGTGTGATCCAGTCCTCCGCTTCATGGGGAGTAGCAGCGGACCTGAAAGAGAGAGGCTTAAGCTTGTTGAACCTCTCGATCCACACGTGGATACCAGCTGGGGGAGCAGCGGGTGGAGCAGTGGGTGGAGTAGTGGGTAGAGCACCGCCACCACCACCACCAGAAGAACTTGTTACATTCCTGATATTATTGGTGACTTCAATCACCACTCGAGGAATAGCAGCAGCCACAGCAGCGGCTATCATAGCCTCAAAATCAGGGCCATCATCCCCATTAGTGTACTGAGTAAAGCGTGTATTCACCATCTGAACGATTACAAAAAGATTAGCAACTCAGGTAGAATATGACAGAGCAGATCAAGAATATATGAGAGAGCAAAACAGGAAAGGAGAGTGCGTGAAAGGAAACCTAATGTCTACCCAATCCTCACAGGTCACATGGCCTAAGCCTAAGGGTTTCGGAAACCTGTCTCTGATACCATAAATTGTAACACCCCAACCCGACAAGGGTAAAGATGTCACAAATACATGGTTTCATATCAGATACAAGCATTCAAGAAATAAAATAGCGGAAGCCTTTACATTAGAATCCAAAGGAAAATAAGTCAACACGACTTATATCAAGTGCAAGACAGAAATAACGAAGTATAAAACAGAATCCAAAATGCCCAAACAATGGCATAACAGAAATAATATCCAAATGGTCACACTAGAATGACAAGGTCTAAACTTCACACAAGTTGCTCTCATCCCAAAGCCAAACCCAGCTTCCTAGCTTAAAAACCTGCCGCACACGAAAAGAAAACGTGCGGCTGAGCTTAAAAAGCCCAGTGAACAGATATAACGGAAACAAAGCAGTAATAACGTATAGAGAAGTGAAAGATACAATACCAGGATGACATGAGTCAGGAAGGGATATACAAAAGTTATATAGAAATATCAGGAATCATGAAACAGATATCAAAGTCAAAGTAAACAAATAACCCATCACATCCCAAGTCATACCAAGTCTAGTCCAGTATCACGTCCAAAATGCCAAGTCAAGAATCAAAGTAAACAAACCAGAAATCCAGGTCAAATCATGTCAAGTCAAATCTCAAGATAACCAAATTAAAATCTTCCACAAGTCCAGGTCTAATCAGATCAGATCACATGGCAAGTCATATATCAAATTATAGCACATATGGAACAAGTAATGGCAAATAAAGGTTAAGGTGTAGGGTGACAGAAATCCTCTACGAGCCCGAACCAAATCACATATCGAACCAGATCACATATCAGGATACCAAGGTGTACGGAGGGGTGACCTCGTACCAAGAAATGAGGGGATACCTCCAAGGGTTGGAGTCATGAGCTCCCAAGGGTGTGAAAGACGTGTATCGCACACACCATCAGTCACCAAGATATACAAGTACAAGCAAATCAAGACACGACTAGGATGCATCCATACACCCCCGCAGGCCACAAGGTCTTCCACTACATAATAAATCAGAAACAAGAGTCCGGGGACGGGGCAAGACATCACTTCCTTGCCCTAAAGTCAAGCCATCGGTGCATCAATGACAGGGACATGAAACCCTCATGCCTAGTAGATGGCTCGTAGTCTCAAACTGTGGGTCAGGGTCATGCATCAAGTCTAAGGTGTCAAATCACAGGGTTCAGGTCTCAGGGTTCACATAAGGTTCACATTAAACACATATCAGGATCATATCAAGGTTCATATCAAGAATCAAGACAGGAGACAATTACAGGGTTCATAATCAGGAGGTCAAACATCCAGGTTCAAATACTAGAGGTCAATATCACTATCAGAAGGTCACATATCTGGAGATCAAATATCAGGGGATCAAACATTAGGAGAGCAAGTATCAAAATCAGAAGGTTCATAACAATTTATTCAAGGTTCATAACAAAGGTTTTTATTTAAAAGCTCATATCATAGTTTCAAAAGAAATCCTTTAAAATGGTCTTTATAAAAATGATCTCAAAAAGCAGTTTTCATAAGATAAGTCACATGTAATTTAAAAGAGTTTTGAACATTCAGTTATAAAATCTAATGAACCTTCAATGTAGCCTAGAGTCACAACTATCCAGATTACCACGTGATGAATAGGTTGGTCCAAGTATCAAAATAACATAACATGGTTCATGACAAGGTCCAGAACAAAGTAACCTAAGCAAAGTTCAAATCAAAGAATCAAGACAAGAGTTTCAACACAAAATCAGGACAAGAGTTTCAAACAATTTATCAAAACAAAGGTTCAAACAAGGAATCAATTAAGATTCACAATATCATATAAGAACAAACAGGATTCACAAATAAGAACATAACCAAGAGTCAGAAATTAGGAAAGTGAGATGAAGGCTCCAAAACATAACAATGAATCAGAAATCAGAAATGAGACGAAGGCTCTTTACAAGAAGAGCAGAATATCTGTACCTTTATTAGCAAGCTAAAACAAAAGCAATCACTGACAGAAAGCCAAATCAGTTCCTCCTCGAACCTAAAGGAGTAGAAGAATAGAATTACAAACTGTTCCTTATAACTTCCATTTTAAGTAACTTTCCATTTTAGTCAGGTTTCCTTCTTTGGCAAGTTCCATACTTTAGGGTTTCAAATGTAATTCTTTCAAAGTTAAAGGTCAAACAGGTAATTACCACATTCATTCTTTTTAATCCTTCATTTATTCAGAATGTAAGACTTCAATACTCCAGGTTTACCAAAATTACATTTTATACCCCTTAGTCTACAAAATTACCATTTAAACCCCTTAATTCATAATCTTACACCTGAAATCCTTATCTTATCCATAATTACCAAACATGCCTCATATTTTATCACAATACAGTATGACACATCAGATTTACTTATTGCACGAATCCAGCCCCTCAAGTTTCAGAAATTACACATTTAGTCCCTTAAGTTTACAAAACTTATAAGTTAAATCATAATTCCATATTAATTACATATTAAGCCCATAAATACTCAAATTTACCCAAAACACTTTTAATATCATTATTTACTCAGGAAAACCTTAACTTTCTAGAATTTACACTTTTAGTCCCTCTAGTTTAATTAATTACCAATCATACCCTTTAATTACCATTTATTTATTTTCTTGCAATATTTACACATAAGGACCCCATATTATAATTTTTACACATTCTCCCAGATCTAGGATGATTTATAAAAATGACCCACAAGTTTGGAAAATTACAAAACACACCCTTCTTAATTAATTTCCAAATCGTATATACTTTTTAAAATGAAGTTACAAGCCCTAATTAAACCAATCATTAAGCCATCATTTGAACATCATTATAACATCATTAGAAGACCAGAACCAAACCCTAATCAGAAAACCTAGATCGATTGCCTTTTTATTTCTTTTTCTATCTTTATTTTCTAAAACCCGGTTTAACAAACAATTCCCCATAATTCGTATAAGCTTCCTAAATTCAAACCAACATTTTTACCAGGTTATAAGATGTATATAGAACTCATAAAAATTATAAAACCAACTCAGAAAAATCGCATAGAATATATTTGATTTTAGGTATGTTTTAAACCCCAATAATTATAACGACTCATCTAGGCCTCAATAAATCATTCCATCATTTTTCCCAGATCATACACATCATATTAGGTCTAAATAAAATAAACATGGCACTCAGAAAAATTCGTAACACATATTTGGAATTTACGTGTGCTTTAACCCATATAATTCAAAGCGACCTAAAAACTTTGCATGATTCGAATTAAACAATTTTCTTAAGTCTTATATGATGTAAATAACCTGTGAAAAATATTAGATTAATTTTAGAACGTATGAAAACAAGGTTCACGAATTATACCTCTCGGATGGGAAAATACGACAAGAAAATGACCACGACCAAACCAGCGACTCTACTACCCCAAGCCCATTTTTCTCAGCCTCCTTAGATGATGAACAACCCCAGAAAAATGCTAGATTGGATCCAGAAATTCGTATGGAGGTGTTGGTGATTTATTTGTGATTGTCGGCTATATTTTTAGGATTAAAGGGGATTCAAAATCATGGAGTGATTATGTAATGTGATTGACCGAGCTATATGGGGAAGGGAATGACTAGAAAACCGGAATTATTGATTAGGAGAATCAATTTGCTATAATTAAGGAATTTACCTAATTACTTTTGTAATTTAAATTGTTTTTAAATAATTAGTTATTATAACTTATGAAATTAAATCATAAAACTCGGCCCATATATTTTATTTGTGTAATAATACACTTTTGTACATTGCAAAAATATTTGGAGCTTGCCTCAAAATTATCTCGCTTGATTTGTAGTTCGTTTCCAGAGATTCGGGATTAATTCGGTACTTTAATTAAGCTTTAATTAAATTTTAAAATTTCAGGGGTAATTTGGTAATTTTTGCATGTTTTAAATTTTCGGGTTTTACAACACTTATTTTAACTTTCAAAACATCATCACTAACATTCTTGTTGGACACATGTTTAATTCATATAGTATACTTCATCCGCGAGTTTAAACATCCTTGAAACTTACCCCGAAAGGTATTATCCATTATCCCAAAAGGGGTGTTATTGAACATAACCATTCACAACTCTTAAACATTATTCATAACCACATTTTGACTTAGCTATCATCTCGTATAGCACTTTCATAAATCACATTCTATTTTCATATTTAAAAAAAAAAAAAAAAAAAAAGCTACACTTTTCATTTATCATGATTTGTTCATAACATATTATCCCGAATGATTCATTATAACGTATAACTTACTTCGAACTTATCCCAAGGGTTCTGTTGAAAACTTAATAAGCCTAATAAGCCTTTACGAACACCATCCACTTATAAGTTTTCTTTAATCGATTTGGGCTCAAGGTTGTTAAGCCTTGATCTAGGTTGAACTATGAAAAGCATGATGATAATATTGACGGAATATTCTATGAAAGAAACAATACTATCATAACAAGGTTTTTCCAATTTCACCGTTTGTTATTCCAACTAGCTGCAATACTACTTGATCAATAGTAGTTCGATTACAATCTAATCAGGGATCAAAGATCCTTGAGGCTAAATAAACCTAACAACATTAGATCCCATGTCTAATGTTCCCACACACACTCTTTTTGGTGCTTTACATTTTAACACACTTGGTGTTGTTGTAATTTGTAAGTATGAAGCACCTTGGTGATTAACATCTAACCACACTTTGATGTTCACATTATTTCACTGTGAAGCATACTTTTTATCTAAGAGTAAGATCTTCTTTTATAGAATGAAGAAGATCTTTTACAATATGATACGCCTTGTCATCTACTTGCTTTAACATGTGTCAGTCATTAAGATACAACTTGTATCTTTGTTTACAACTTTGTTGACTGATCAAATATCTAGATATTATCTATAGTATACAAGTGACTCATATACAAATAATATCTTCTTCATCCTTATCTATCCAGCAGCAGTATGACTCACTGATCAGCAGCAACTTCATTTGTACTAGCAGCAGTATGTTTTCACTAGCAGTAGTATGTTTGCACTAGCAGCAGAATGTTTGCACTAGCAGTAGAATGCTCTGTACCAGCAGTAGGATAAAATACACTAGCAGCAGAATGTTTTTATGCCTAGCCGTAATATCTACTTAGCGTATTTTGCTTATCATTTCAGTATTCTTCATGTTTCATTCTTCTTGTTCTGTGATCATCAAATCTATGAAAATATAATTCCCAACAATCTTCCCCTATTTGATGATTACAAAACAAACACGTTCTTGTACGAATTTTCCTAGACGAAGTAGAGAAATTGAGATAACTAAATCTCACCATGAATGAAACCATACTGTCTTCCCCTTAATCTATGCTATCCACCACATCTCTTCCCCTTTTTGTTATCAACAAATAAGAAATTTACAAATATGATCTTTACAACTACGAACTAATACTACACATCCAATCTATCCTTCTAATGTCTCAAATTACCATCCATTAAGTTTTCCGCACTAAAAATGAACTTGAGACAGTAAAAATCTAAACCATTAGTAGTAATACTAATCAACAGTAGTAAGAATCAATAACTTCCCCTGTGGTGATGCACAAACATAATAAATGGTTATACATCTGAACATTTAAGCTTCCCCTGAAACCCATATGTTAACCATTTGAATCTCCAATTCTGTACGCTTTTATGACTGATGAAGAAAACCAATCATTACTAACTTGATGATGAAACAGAATAAACCAACCTTGTGTCTTATGTCTTGTACTAAAACTGACTTCGAACGTATACCCAACTTCGATGTATAGGGAGACCGCAATCTCTTGACAATAAACTCATCTTCTATGAGACACCGAGCACTACAATGTAACTCCTTTAAGTGTTTGTCATTTCGTAGTCACTTGAACGAACGAACAAGTTATCTTTAAACGTAATGGAGACGTTTAAGATATGATAAGAACACAAACTTGAAAAATTCCACTTCATCTTCAAATAAGCAACAAATAACCTTCTTCGCCAATGAAAATGAAAAACAAGCCTTTAATCTTTTAAGAACATAACCCAACTCTCTTCACTTTGAGTGAGTGTTCTTCCCCTGTGTGTGTGTGTAATCTTGAAAGAAAACCAAAAATTCGACTATACCTCAACTGTTTCTGCAGCAGTTTTCAATGATGCAAATCTTGCCATCTAAAGCTTAGATTGAAGATCCCTCCGGTGAAAATATACTTTGATATGCCAAGAACCTTCAACAAAAATTTTAGCCCCATCCAACAGTTAACGAATGAGCTATAACCTTTGCAAAACTGCTCTGCAGAAAGTTGTGAAAAATAAACCAAACTCGAATTTTTCTTCTTTCTTTAGCTAAAACCTTTTTTTCTTTAGCTAAAACCTTTTCTTTTCCTAGATCCAGAACCCCCCGCTCTGATACCACTTGTTGAAAACTTAATAAGCCTAATAAGCCTTTACGAACACCATCCACTTATAAGTTTTCTTTAATCGATTTGGGCTCAAGGTTGTTAAGCCTTGATCTAGGTTGAACTATGAAAAGCATGATGATAATATTGACGGAATATTCTATGAAAGAAACAATACTATCACAACAAGGTTTTTTCCAATTTCACCGTTTGTTATTCCAACTAACTCCAATACTACTTGATCAATAGTAGTACGATTACAATCTAATCAGGGATCAAAGATCCTTGAGGCTAAACATAATTGCTTGTTTGGTTAATGCTTTTTAAAATAAGCAACTTCAATATGTTTTCTTTAACTTTTAAACAATCAAATATCCCAAACCCGTTCAAATTAAACTTCTTATCTTCTATATTAAAAACGCATTAAGCAGAGATAATGCTCCCATTATCTAACAATAATTGTTATTACTTTAGGCACTCGATAAGTGTCAACTTGGAGATGAAGTGAGGAGCAAGGAAGGGAAACTCGACTCACCAGGTCGAGCTGTTCATAGTCTTTATATTTAAGCATTTTCATCTTATATTACAGTGTCTTATTAGTTTTCATTTTACACAAATAGTTACCGAGAATGGAGAAAACTGGAGCATGGGTCAAAGGCAGCTTGTGTGTCTAGGGCGGGTGCTACTCAAAAAAAGCAAAGTCCTGGTACTTGACGAAGCTACTGCATCAGTCGATACTGCAACTGATGGAATGATTCAACAAACACTCAACCGACACTTTAATAACTCTACTGTTATAATGATTGCACATCGGATCACATCTGTGCTTGATAGTGACATGGTTCTGGTTCTAGAACAAGGTACGTTAAGCAACTTTGTCAGCTCTTGTGTATGTTTCCATTAAAGTCTTGATCTAAGAAAATTTTGTTCTGTATAGGTTTGATTGAGGAATATGATTCGCCAACAAAGTTGCTGGAAGATAAATCGTCTTCGTTTGCAAAGCTTGTTGCTGAGTATAGTATGAGATCGAGTTCCAGTTTTGAAAACTTAGCAGCGACAAATTAATTTTAGTGCAAAAATTGGTGCTTGATGATCTGATCTCGATTAATGCTCGAAAGTGCATGTAGACATCAGAAGCTATATGTTTCCACTGTTTTCTAGATTTTTGTTTTGGGCAAGATTAATTAACTAGTTTCTTCTTGTAACTTGTTTAAAATTTACCAATGTACTTAAAAATTAAAGATAATTTTCAATCGAGTTTTGAATCTTATAATTAACGGATCCTTCTTTCAGTATCATATATATCATTTCCTTTTAGGTGAAACTATGCAAAATTACAATCAATACAATTTCTTTGATGTTCAAGAACTAACCATGGTCTGCTAAATGGTTTGTACAAGGTTTGGGGACTTTGCTGGATGTAATGTCGAAACTAATAGCCATTTTACATTTGAGGCTGAATTGCTGATACACTTCTCTTACTGATGACAAGAATCCTTCAATATATTGAAAAATAAGCATTTTAACTTCTGAATCTGCTTATATTAGATGAAAGTCAATAAAATGAGTAATCGACTCAAAAGTCATATATTTTAATGCTTAATGATTTCATCCAAATGTTGAATATATTTATGCAAACAAAACTTGATTGAGATATTACATTACTTGTAAAAACCTTCCTGGATTTAGCTATGACATTCACCAATATAATCATTAACCACACAGTACACAGTCTGACTTACTGAACAATATAATCATTACTTGTTATTCAAATGAAACAAAAAACAATCTTATTTTCAACAACTTCTTGCTGATACAGATATCCTATTGGTAACAAACGATCCTTCAAATCTATCGCAAAAGAAGACTTTGAACTTTATCAGATGATAACGTCTTATTCCTGAAACATGTTTAGTAGCTTCTATCAATACTATAAACACTATAATATATGTTCTTCCATTGACATAGATATGAAAAAAAAAAAACTGAGTGAAGTTGATGAGAGTAAAAAGTTTGACTCAAAAGTCATATTTCAGTGGTTGATCATTTTGTCCAAATGTAGAAGATTTTTATGTAAAACAAAACTTGTATACGATATTAAATCACTTACAAAATTTTACTGAATTTTATTATAACATGATCATCTCCAGTATCATGTACAATCCAATCATGAACACAGTTGACTTTCTGAAATCAACTGTGTTATCTGAACTCCAAAAGTTAACTTTTCTAACTTCAAAAAATCTAACTGCTTATAAAAACTAGTTACTTTACTTGGCACACTTTTAAAATTAATACTTATACCTTGATTTAACTGTAAACATCTTGTATTGAAGACTTGAGTCATCAATCCCACCTCCTTGTACTTTAATTTCAAGGCCTGCGTGATGAGGGCATGATAAAACAAACAAAAAAGCATGTTAAGATGTGCAAAATCTAGTAAGCATAAACTATAAACCAATTAAACACAATCTACCAACACATTTATCTATTGACTTTTAACTCTTTTAATTAATGTTATTTTTAAAACACCCCTTGTTCGGCTAGCCAATACATGTTATTATACATATTGTACGAACTAATAAAACACACAAAGCTTCATACAATTTATATGTAAACAAGTTGATGGTACATATGGTTTTGAAAACTGGACCGGACCGGACCAACGGGTTCAACCGGTTTAACCGGGAACGAGAGTCGCCACTGGTTCGGCTAGCCAATAAAAACCGTCCGAAAACGAATCGGAGAGGACGAGTCAGAACCCGGTAAAAACAGGTGAACCGGGCCGGTCCGGGATCATTTTCTTTTTGTTTTTCTCCGGTTAATCAACTTGTCATTGCTATTTTGTTGGTGCATGGACTTTAATTCACATGGTACCCGCCGCCGTAACGCACGGGCACTTGATGATAAACGGAAAATAAAAAGACTAACAAGACAAAACCACCTCATTGGTTCACAAATGAATAAAAAGCATTCTGGTTAAAGTAGTTGGACAAAACTCAGTTATATGAATTTATACAACCAAATTAGTTTCTATACAGATGTTCGTAAATTAATCACCTTTGTGTGCTCATTGCTACCCACTCATTGAAACTCCGCGGCTGAAGGAAATTAATCAACCATTAGGATGGATACTAACACATGTATTGATTTAAAATTGTAAGTAAAGTGAACACAAATCAGAGAAAGTACCTGTTATAAATTTGTGAACTGGCTTCTGAAAATATTGGCTGAAGCATGATAAAAGAAGACTCTTGGTTTTGTTCACTTCTCTATGTAGCTGAAGGATACATATGTCGATGTTTGTATCATGGATGTAAAACCATACGACTGAAGCTGCCATGTAAACCCAACGATTCGCAGACCTTCCAGCTGAAAATTGCTCCGTGGAAGATGACTTATGCCTGTACCTTCTATATTTAGCTCTTTTAGCTGTTTTAAACTTCCAATGTCCTCGGGAATTTTTTCAACTAGAAAACAATAGGGTAGTTGGAAGTTTTTTAGACATTTCATCTGACAGATGCTGTTAGGAATATCTCGTAAAACTATACACTCTGTTAGGTCTAGCTCCTCTAAACACTGTAATTGGCCAAGATCCTCCGGTAATTTCTCAAGATGCCAACAAGATTTAAGTCTGATAGCTTTTAGATGCATCAACATACAAATGCTATCTGGAAGATTTCTGATATTCGTAGATGAAAACATAAGCTCCTCTAGATATTCTAACAAGTCAAGGTCTCCGGGTGCTTCTGCAATACTGCCTTCGTTGTAGTGAAGTGTAAGCTTTCTTAAACATCGTATACTACAAATACTACCAAATATACTCTCAACGTTACTGCAAGCACAGAGACCTACAGAAATAAGCCTTTCAAGATATCTAAAGGAGGAAGCTGGGTCCTCTTTATAATAACATGAAAACTTAAAATTTGCAAAATTATTGTCACGGTGCAACTTCAATGCATCTCTGGGCTCTGCAATCTGTTGTAGCTCACATAAAGACGAAACCTCACAAAAATCACGCTGTTTATCAAACACAAAAGATGTAAACCTCCCACAATCACATAAGCTTGAGATGACAAGCTTTTTCAGATATCCAAAGGGAGCATCAATTTTTACTGAATTATAACAATCCTCAAGATCTAACCTTTCAAGAGTTAGAGTCAGCCGAAGGTCAAGGGTCCTCAACTTTGAATGACTAAGGTTGAGAGATAAGAGCTTTACACTTTCAGCAGGCATTTGAAGTTCTACCAACTCAGTACAGCATTCGAGTATTAGCATCTCAAGATTCGGAGTATTCCCGAGGTGAAGGTTTTTCAACTGTGAATGACTGAGGTTGACCTCTTCGAGCTTTGGACTTTCAGCAGGCATTTGAAGTTCTACCAAATCATAACAGCCATCGAGTATTAGCTTCTTAAGATTCGGAGTATTCCTGAGGTCAATGGTCTTCAACTTTGAATGACTGAGGTCGAGATATTCGAGCTTTAGACTTTCAATGGGCATTTGAAGTTCTACCAAATCATTACACCTTCTGAGCATAAGCCTCTCAAGATTCAGAGTATTCCCGAGGTGAATGGTCTTCAACTTTGAATGAACGAGTTCGAAAGATTGGAGCTTTTGACAATCAGGCATTTTAAGCTCTACCAAGTCATTACAGCCTTCGAGTATTAGCTTCTCAAGATTCAAAGTATTCCTGAGATGAATGGTCTTCAACCGTGAATGACTGAGGTTGAGATATTGGAGCTTTGGACTTTCGAGGTGAAGGTTTTTCAACTTTGAATGACTGAGGTCAAGATGTTCGAGCTTCAAACTTTCAGCAGGCATTTGAAGTTCTACCAAATCATTACAGCCTTTGAGTATTAGCTTCTTAAGGCTTGGAGTATTCCTGAGATCGAGATATTGAAGCTTTACACATTCAACAGGCATTTGAAGTTCTACCAAATGATTACAGCATTTGAGTATAAGTGTCTTTAGATTCGGAGTATTCCCGAGGTGAAGGTTTTTCAACTGTGAATGACTGAGGTTGACCTCTTCGAGCTTTGGACTTTCAGCAGGCATCTGAAGGTATACCAAATCATAACAGCCATCGAGTATTAGCTTCTTAAGATTCGGAGTATTCCTGAGGTCAATGGTCTTCAACTTTGAATGACTGAGGTCGAGATATTCGAGCTTTAGACTTTCAATGGGCATTTGAAGTTCGACCAAATCATTACAACTTCTGAGCATAAGCCTCTCAAGATTCAGAGTATTCCCGAGGTGAATGGTCTTCAACTTTGAATGAACGAGTTTGAAAGATTGGAGCTTTTGACAATCAGGCATTTTAAGCTCTACCAAGTCATTACAGCCTTCGAGTATTAGCTTCTCAAGATTCAAAGTATTCCTGAGATGAATGGTCTTCAACCGTAAATGACTGAGGTTGAGATATTGGAGCTTTGGACTTTCGAGGTGAAGGTTTTTCAACTCATTACAGCCTTTGCGTACTAGCGTCTCAAGATTCGGAGTACTCCCGAGGTGAAGGGTCTTCAACTTTGAATGACTGAGGTCAAGAAGTTCGAGCTTCAAACTTTCAGCAGGCATTTGAAGTTCTACCAAATCATTACAGGCTTTGAGTACTAGCGTCTCAAGATTCGGAGTACTCCCGAGGTGAAGGGTCTTCAACTTTGAATGACTGAGGTCAAGATGTTTGAGCTTCAAACTTTCAACAGGCATATGAAGCTCTACGAAATCCCCACAATCGGAAATAGTCAACTGCTCAAGATTTGGGGCCACCTTAAGGTCAAAGGTCCTCAACTTTGAAGAGGTGATTCTGAGGAACCCGAGCTTATGAAGAACCTAACATAAGTAGAAAAAACAATTAATATTGGTGCAATAACTAACCAATAGATATATAGGATCATAATGAATCATGAAAAACAACAAATCAACCATTATTCTACCTTTTCTTCTCCATCTTCCCAAAGTTGAACAATATTGCAGTAATTCATTTCAAGTCCAACAAGATATTTTCCTTGAAATGTATTCGGTAAACTCGAAAAAGGAAAACCCCACCATCTCATAAATCGTAAGGAACTTGGAAGGTATTCGCTAACTTTATCAAATTGAACAATATTGCTATTAAAATAATCCTTTAGGAGATTTATGTAAATAAATCTAAGATCCTTCATTTTTGCTAGACCTTTTATTGCAACTTCAGCAGTGAAACCCGATGATGACTGGAACTGCAGACATTTTGTTTCTTGGGTACCCTGAAATAGAAAAAATAAAACCCATTAATTTTTGCGGGAACCCTAAATTTCAAAACGCCCAAAATCAATGATCAAATTGAGAGTGAATGAAGATGAAATAACGCGTATTGAATGATAATTCAATTCGAATTAATGAATTTTTGAATGATTATTAGAAGGAGAAAGTGGATTTGGGGAAAAATTTAGAGAGAGACACAAAGAGAAACTTATTTTGTCTAATATAATACCTAAAAAGAAAATAATATCCTTTTATTAAACGGTCAAACAAAGTCAAACTAATGGAGTTAAAAAATTTGGACCGAACCTGCATCGGATGTTTCATTTTAGACCAAACACGAGACTTCTCAAACTATTGGACCAAAAATGAAATACCCGAAAGGGACCAAAAATGTTGCTAACTCTCAGTTTTATTAAATCATACTAACTTGATTCTTACCAGGTCACTAGTCAATATATACTCAATTTCCTTATTAACCCACAATCGGCTATGTCTTTGAGGTTCATCGGGGTGTGACCGACGGACAATATTCCTTCCCATCTCTTCTAAATGGTCATGCATCCCCAATCGCCCATCTTCATCATAAGTTATAAGAGATTTCTGCAGAAGAACTCTTAAACCATATATACCAAAAAATCCACGGCTTTCAAGCACTCTAATTGCATCTTCTTTGTACCAACCTTTTAGTATGCATGCAACATCCAAAAATATTTGTCTGCAATCCTCCTCCAGACCATTATAGCTTATTTCCAATACTTCCATAGTATCCTTAAGTGGAATTGTTTCTAGTCTTTTTATGGCATTTTTCCATTCAGACTCATCTAGATCACGAAGATGTGAACCCATAACTTTGATCGTTAAGGGAAGACCATCAGCATATTGTAAAATTTTTCTTGATAACTCTTCATATCCTTGAATCGGATTCTCTCTTCCAAACGCACGCCTACTAAAGAGGCAATCCGCTTCCGCCTGAGATAACAAAGTCACATCATGAATCAATCCTACTCCGTGGGCTGCGAGTACTTGCTTATCTCTCGTTGTAATAATAATTCTACTTCCCGGCTTAAACCAATTCCATTTACCGGCTAACGCCTCAAGCTGGTCTTTATGATTGACGTCATCAAGAACAACAAGTACTTTTCTACCACCCATCGCTTTTTTCATCTTGTTTTTCCCGACAAGAACACCACTTACGGTGGCGCCTTGATCATTGGAAATATCTGAAAGTACTTGTTTCTGCAATGACTTTAAACCAGACAAAGATGCTGATTCTTCCCTTACATTTTCAACAAAGCTTTTACCTTCAAACTGAAAGGATATTTGATCAAAAACAGCCTTGGCTAAAGTTGTCTTCCCCGCACCACCCATCCCCCATATCCCTAGCATGCGAACATCATCAACATTAATTTCTAAAGATGAAACCACTTCCCTTATCCGTGTCTCCATGCCTACCAACTCTTCATCTAAAATGAAGTCAACGGAATGCAAATCTCGTGAAATGTCTTGAACAAATTTTTGTATGAATTTAGCTTCATGCCTGTATGTTAAAGATATATATAATTAGCTGTTTTGAAATTCTCAGATGAAAAGAATACTTAATTTCAGATTTATATCTATCACATAACTCACCCCAAAAAGAAACTAATGAAATTATATTGCAGATATATTAAGGAAGGAATTACCCATCAAGCATATCCTCCAATACCGAGCCAGCCAGACCTGCTGCTTCTTCCATAGCCTTTCTCCATTTTCCAGCAGCCTCTTTCTTTTCGTTTTCGGCAAAGGCATCTTTTACTGCCCCAATTTGTTTCCGGATTTCAGTGGGCTGCACATCATAGAAGATTGGGTAAGCAGTATGCTCGGTCATCTTCTGGCATTCCATAATTTTAACCAGCTCATCCAAGCACCAAGATGAAGAAGCATAGTTCTTAGAGAAAACAATAATATAGCATCTCGAGTCTTCAATAGACTTGATGAGTTGCTGATTGATCCTTTTCCCTTTCTCAATATTCTCGTCGTCCTTGTAAGTGACAACGCCTTTCTGCTTAAGAGCGTAATAAAGATGATCAACAAAGTTCTTACGGGTGTCTTCGCCTCTGAAACTTAAAAAAACATCATACTTGAAGTTCTTTTGAATGGATGAAGATGAAGTAGACACCATTGTTTTTGGTTCAGATGAGTTTGAAGACGATTTTTCTTCTTTTGGTGCAGCTGAGTTTGAAGAAGATGCCTTTGAATAAAAGTAGTAATGGATAAAGACCATTAGCATTACTGTTAGCAATAGCATAATACCTAATGAAGTTATGGATGAAGGATCGGAGGAGAAACGTATGTTGCTGAAGGACATTTCTACAAACTGATTGCAAAGAAAAGTGAATAATACTTGATAATGTGAAGGCGATTGTGTTGGTGTGGAAATAAAATGTAAATTAAGTGGAGAAATAAGAGCCCATTGGAAATTTGGTTGAAGCTGTTGAAAGAGTTCATGTTTGTTGATAAACAAAAGCCACTCATTTGGTCAATGAAAAAAAGAGATAAGACTTACTGTTTGAACTTTGAAACCAAATGACCAATGCACACACCACGCTTTGGATATTTGCACACTTGCACGTTTTTTTTTTTCCTTAAATGTCATATTAATAAGGGGGGAGGTGTGCCCTTCGGTTATGGTTCGGCAACCATCGGCAAGTTTCGGCAACACTGCCGCCGCCATTCGGCAAAAATCGGCATGTGGTGATTTCGGTATGTTTTACCGATTGAAAATGTGGAGAAACCAAGGAAGAAACGGTCAAAAATTTTGAAAATAGACCATTGCATTAATTGAAAAAAAAAAAAAAAAAAAAAAAAAAAAAAAACCCTTATTTTTTACTTATATATACATAAATTTTCTACCATTTTGGATTTTGGAGAAACCAAAAAAAACAATCGCATCATTAATCGTTTCTTCCATAATCATTATTCGTGTGATATTCCTTCAACCAATATTCATTTAATATCCCTTTTGGCAATCTATTCTAGTCGGTTGTGGGGTGTCGCATTATTCTATCCAATAAATACGATTATACCTCTTTTTGAATCACAAAATCGTGTTTGTGGATTGATTATTTTATTATATTGTTTGCTAAGTGTTGGGAACGAGTATGGCGATGATCCGCCGCGTTGCGGCGGGGCGTTGTGAACGACGTCGTTTTGGTTGCCTTTTAATATAACCTCGCGTTGGGCGGGATTTTTTTGATTAAAGTTAAAAAAAATAATAATAATAATAATACTGTAGCTACAGTACTGTTCATCAGCCCAGTACTGTAACCCCGTGCGTTGCGGGAGGAAGGGGTGAGTTTGTTGGGAAAATTATTTCATTAATAATGGCGCAAGTTTCATAATTTTTCGAGACCGTTTGTTACGAAAAAAAAAAAAAAAAAAAAAAAAAAAAGTGGGCCGGTACTGTAGCTACAGTACTGTAGCAGCCCAGTACTGTAGCGATGAAAACGGCGTCGTTCGTGATGCCTTATCATATATATACGAGTTGGGCAACGATCCGCCGCGTTGCGGCGGGGCATTGTTTTATTTCGTTGATTATTGCACGGTATTTTTATTAAGTAGAAAGTAGGCCGAATTTTAAGTTTTGATTTAGTTGCAATTGCGGGTATTTTTTAGAAATTTTTGAAAGATATTTTTTGGAAAAGTACTACTTTTGCAAAGAGCGCGAACTTCAGGGGTTTTTTTTTGCCAATTTTTAAACAGATTTTTGGAAAAGGACAAATTTTGCAAAGAGTCGTCAACTTCAGGGGTATTTTTTGCGAATTTTTTAAACTTATTTTTTGGAGAAGGACTACTTTTGAAAAGAGTCGTCAACTTCAGGGGTATTTTTTATCAATTTTGGAAACTTGTGAGTTGGGTTGGACCACTTATTGGGCTAAGCTATTGGGCCAAAAAAAAAAAAAAAAGTTTGCTGACGTCATCAGGCGTCATTTGACGCCTTATAGTATATATACGAGTTGGGCAACGATCCGCCGCGTTGCGGCGGGCCATTGTTTTATTTCATTGATTATTCTGGCGTCTTAGCCGCGAAATCTCATATTAAATCTTCTTTTGCAGAAACTGATTTTTTGAAAAAGGACTTATTTTGCAAAGAGGCGCGAACTTTAGGGGTATTTTTTGCTAATTTTCAAAAAGATTTTTTGTAAAAGGACTACTTTTGCAAAGAGTCGTCAATTTTAGGGGTATTTTTTGCCAATTTTTGAAAGTTATTTTTTGGAAAAGGACAACTTTTGCAAAGAGCGCCTATTTCAGGGGTATTTTTTGCCAATTTTGAAACAGTTTTTTGGAAAAGGACTAATTTTGCAATGAGTCGTCAACTTCAGGGGTATTTTTTGCGAATTTTTGAAACTTATTTTTTGGAAAAGGACTACTTTTGCAAAGAGTCGTTAACTTCAGGGGTATTTTTTGTCAATTTTGGAAACTTATGAGTTGGGTTGGACCACTTATTGGGCTAAGTTATTGGGGCAAAACAAAAATGGGGCTTGTGATGATGTCATCTTGCATCATTTGATGCTCTATAATATATATATATATATATATATATATATATATATATATATATATAATCCATTAAAAACGTTGGTACTATTTACATTTAATATCAAAAACGTTTTGGTGGCATGCTGTTTGCTGTCGTGGTCGTGGGTTAAGGAGGGATGGAAAAAGGGTTTTTGAAGAGTGGTTCGGGTAGTAGTAATTGATAGGAGGCAACGACTTCGTTGCTTGATGGTGGGTCGGTTCCTCACGATTCACGGGTACCGAGTACATTCATGATTTGTTTGGAGTAACACTGGGTTAACTATGAAGACCTTAACGAGTTCACTAAGGGGCTTGAAGAGGGTAAGTATCCGGTGTGGTCTACTTTGGATAGGGAAGGTCGGTCAAGGGTAGAGGATATATTACTACATTTTTTGGATGCTATTAAGGATGATGTTATTGCTCAACCATCGATCAATACATCGACTCATCAGTCCCCTAACCCTGAACATGTATTTGAAGGTGTTAACATCTCCATTCCTCGTAAAGTGGTTGAAAAGGTTAGTTCTCGTTTGGAACATACTTTATATGGCTATTTTATTGAAAAAAATGATGGCGTTTCCTGTTGTTGAATACTATGCTAGGAGTAACTGGGCGAAACATGGTCTTAAAAGGATCATGATGAATTCCAAAGGATTTTTTTTCTTCAAATTTGATTCATTGGTTGGTTTAGAAGCTGTTTTGGAAGAAGGTCCTTGGATGATACGCAAGTCTCCTATAATTCTCAAGAAATGGTCTATGGATACTTGTTTGCGTAAGGAAGAATTGACTAGCATACCGTTATGGGTTAAATTGCATGATGTCCCTCTTCAAGTCTTTGAAGAGGATGGTATTAGTTTGATTGCTTCTTTTATTGGTAAGCTTGTAATGCTTGATTCTTACACTAGCTCTATGTGTAAGGATTCGTGGGGTAGAAGTAGTTTTGCTAGATGTCTTATTGAGGTTAAGTCTGAATCTGATCTTGTGGAGGCTGTGACTATTGGTTTCCCTCTCTCACTGGAGAGGGTTTTAATAAAGAGACTATACGTGTTGAGTATGAATGGAGGCCCCCCAGGTGCAATTTATGCAAAATATTTGGTCATTCCCATGATCAATGTCCTAAACAGGTGGTGAGGCCTCCTACACAGGTGGTTAGTCCTTCTACTGTTTCTACTTCTCATGTTGCTACTCCTACTGTGGAGTTGGATACTGATGGTTTTCAAAAGGTGGGTAAAAAAAAGAAGAAGGGTAAAGCAAAGGCTACTAATAGTAATCAATCTGTTGGTACTACGGTTAAACAGTTCAAATTTTTTCCTAATGCAACTACTAGTGAACCTAAGAAGGGAGCTCCTACTATGGGTAACGCATCTACTTCGTCGTCTCAGTTGAAGTCTACTGGTAATGCTTCTAAGGAAGTTAATGTTACTACATCTAATCCGTATGTTGCATTGGTGATGGATGATGAAGATGGTGAAGATCTTGTGGTAAATGTGTTTGATGAATCGGCCAATCTTTTTGCTAATACTGGGGCAAGTTCATCTCGCACGTTTTCTGCTGGTTAGCTGTTTTTTCAGTTCCTTTTCTAGATGCATTTTTTGTTTCTAGTTTTGTAAGTGCTTTTGGCATGTCTTAAGCACTAGAGTTAGGTGGTTATCAAGCGTTTTAGCTTGAGGTTAATATGGTACTTCAGCCATATTCCATTTGTACTTAAACGTTTATGGTTAATCTATTTACCAGGGTGCAAGATTACTCCCCTTTACCCAAAATAAGTTTTCTACCATTTCACATACAATCTTCTTCCCCAAACAAAATTTTCTACCATTTCCCCAAACCTATGGATTCAAGGAAGTCTAAAAAAATCGCTAACCCCAAACAAACCCGATCCCAACCTAGCCGATCGGGTTATCCGCAACCACAAAATTTTCTTCCAAATCAACTTTCTCAACCATCACCAAATCAATTCTATTCTCAACCTTCCCTAAATCAATTTTCTCAACCATCTCAACCATCCCCAAATCAATTTTCTCAACCATTTCAACCATCCCCAAATCAATTTTCGCAACCATCCCCGAATCAATATTATGTGTCACAACCCCCGTCTCCACATCCAATGTTTATGGGCAATCCTCCGATGAATCAACAACTCTACAACATGTCAAGGTCGATGGATTTAGACCAACTTGGTATTTTTAACGATCGTAAAGATGATGAGGTCGTACCCGAGACACAAGAACCATTTGGTATATTTTCTTAACTTTTTTTTTCATGTCTCGTTTTTTTTTGTCTCGTATTTTTTTTGTCTCGGATTTTTTTTATGTCTCATAGTTTTTTTTTTGTTTTTTTTTGTTTTTTTTTTTTTATGTCTCGTTTTTATGATTTGTTACAATTTATACTTCATTAGAAATGGAAGACGAAGACGACGACGAAGAAGTTCAAGAAGTGGATGCAAGGGGCAAGAAAAAGGTTAGTACAAAAAAGCTGCGTGAAACTTGGACGCAAGAGCAAGAGGTTGCATTGGCGAAAGCATGGGTTCAAGTATCCGAATGTAAAAAATTCGGTAATGATCAAAAGGGCGATAGTTTTTGGAACCGGATTTTGGAGCATTACACGGCAACTCTTGGATCAACTTCACGGACATTTCATGGCTTGTATACCAAGTGGAAGACAATGAACGCGGCCATGGGACTTTTTAACAGCTTTTACCAACAAGCGGTATTTTTTTTTTACTTGTTCGGATTTTTTTTTTACTAGTTCGTATTTTTTTTTTAACATATCAATTATTTTTTATATGCAGGATCGTGCTAAGGCTAGCGGGAGATGAAGTTTTTTTACGAGCCCCATGATCACATTACCAACGAAGAGCACTTGAAAGCCGTTCTTGACGACAAGTGGGAAATTGCGAAGAAGAACGGATGGAAAATTTGGTTTTAGATTGTATTTGCGAATAAGAACGGATGAAATGTGTGTTTTAATTTTATGTAGTTTTTTTTAAGTATTGTGTAATGTTTTTTTTTGTTATTAATAAATTGTTATGTTTTAATTTTATATATTTTTTGTTGGATTATATGTATTAAAAAAAATGTGATGTGGAAAATGTGGATTTGGTAAACTTTGGTGACCGCCGCCACCATTTTGGTAAACTTTGGTAAATTTTGACATGGAAGGTTGTGATTGGTAGATGATGATGTGGCAATTTGGCAAAAATTGGTAAACTTTGGACCACTCCCTCCTCTCTGATGGTTTAGAAAATCATTGCTTGTTTCAGCTATCGTTACCTAAATTTTATGTCAACAACTTTTCAAATCATATAGCATATGCTACAAACAATGATTCAAGAATAGTCAGTAAATTATAAAGGGGTTTTTTTTTTTTTTTTTTTTTTTTTTTTTAACACCAAAAAAGAATGAAAGGGTCCCTAAGGTGGGGATCCAAGACATCAAACAAGAATCAAAATAAAACAAAGAACACCAAAAACCACCAAACACTATAAACTAATCAACTCTCTCCACAGCCCCTCTCGGGTTACTGACCCATCTACTCCAGTCAAAACCTAAATGAGAGCATCGATTTGAGATCCACGAGAGAGATAGAACTTGAATTTGAGAGAAGATATCTTCATTCCTTATACTATCTTTTTTATCACTTAAAGCGTGAACAACTCGGTTCCTCCATCTCCAAACCGCCCATAAGACAACGAAACAAACACCATGAAAAGCTTGGACAGCCTATTTATTTCCAAAAGTGTTATGAAGAGGAGCTAGAAGGTCAATGATTCAAGAATAGTCAGTAAATTATAAAGTTAATTGGCGGTTTAATTGTTTGTTTTGCATAAACTTGTTTTAGTAGTGAGATCATACTTAAAGTTCTTTTAAATGGATGCAGTTGAAGTAGACGCCATTAAAGTTATGACTGAAGGTTAAGTTTCAGTAAATTTAAATTATAGTTGTGGGATATAATTATAAGAACGGATTGCAAATACACTTGGTATATTTACAATCTGAAGGTGATTGTGTTTGGGTGAAAACAGAATATTGAGTTATTTGGAAAATAAAAGCCAATGATTTAATTTGGTCAAATGATGATGTTCATACTTGAACATAAGATACATCTATGATCATTATTTTATTCACTTCTTCACATTATGACAGAGTTTGTTAATTTATTAATCTACATTTTTTGTACATAAGTTTTGCAATAATAACTTTTATTATTGTAACTGAAAAATTATTCTTGTAATTACTTGTCTAAATGATATAACTACTTAACTTCAAATGAATAACATTTTAAACCATCATATAAAAATCTACTATCGTGCAAATAAATTGTTATTCACTTGCATTTTGTGGACTATTATAGAGACTGTAATGATCGACTTCCCTTTGGAATGAAGAACCGATCACTTCCTTTATCATACAACTCAACACAAGATGTTATGATGACTCACAAACACAAGTTAAGAACAAGAAGAGTATGTGGATCGTATGGCATATATTTGGGTCGAATGATTATTAACTAGAGAAGATAATAATACAATGACTAGAGAGAAAACACACACACACACTTTCTTTCACAGTTTGAGGCACAAGAGTTAAAGTGAGAGTGTGTGTGGTTTTGTTGTGTTGACTGCCATCAATGGGTTTGATGGGCTTTACATTTTGGACCTAAAGTGGGCTAAGTATATGTATTACACTTATACATATTAACCACAAATAACACTAATACTACTAGCCCACATTTAAACTACACATTTACATAACACTTTGATTCTAGATATCAAATGACCATCACTTCCTAAATAGAATAAATTAAATGCTAACAATCTCCCCCTAAGGGATGGTCATTTCAATGATGCTCCCGTGATTGGTCTTTTGTCTTCAATGTCTAGAACTTTGTTTGTTGATGTATAATATTCTTCATTTACTGTTCCTTCATGGACTTGATCTTCAAAGAGTTGTCTTTTGGTCGTTCTTGCCTTCATTTACTTCTTCTATCCAGATGCTTCATCGTTGTAGATGATGATGGTGGATGGACTTTTGTCGGTACCTGCATAAGACAGTTAGCAATAAATCGTCCAGCGGCCATCATGTCGTGAGGCAAGATCCTTAGATCTCATTAAGACTCATACAACTTGTATCCTTTTAATGAACACAAGTGTATTGCATAGGACGTGTTCCTAAGAGATCTTTGATGAATCTCATGTCTCTAGACTCAATAATGTGCGTTTTGGTTTTAGTCGTCAGAGGCATGGAGCAGAGTGCCACCTTTTCAATATCAACTCATCTCGGAGTGAGATGTCGATAGATTATGTAGTGTTCTCCGTGAGAAATGAAACAAATATCTTTTAAGAGAATCTGAGTGGATAGGAGGGGTGGTGCAGTGCGTCACTGGGTCCATGACGTCTTGTCTTCAATACCAGTATCACCTTAGTGAGTACCGATAGCAGATGTATTGACCCGGTTTCTGACCTAAGTTTTCATGGAGGGCTATTTCTTTTCACCCTTTCATTAAACTTTTCTTTTTCATTCTTCAACCCCTTCTTTCTCCTTTCTCATTTACTCATTTTTTCAATCTTACCTAAGGACTTCTAATTCTAATCTATTGGAATTGTCCTTGGGTAGATCCCTCCGGTTCTGGCGGATCATTGGACATAACCTAATCATAATCACCTTATTACTCCATGATTATCCTAGATTAGATCACTTGCCATAAAACCTTTTTATGAAAAATCTCTCAAAGTGTTTATGAGAAAACACATTTAGTTAACACATTGAGAGTTTTGCATTTTTGAAACACTCCCCCTTCACATGTGCTCATGCATTTTTAATAAATTGCACATGTTGGGTGGAGTTCACACATTTGAAATGATTGAATTTCAATGAACATGACCTTCGCGAGACACACTTACATCACTAGTTATACTAGCTTGAAGTTATTACCCGTCCCGGTCATATTTAAAGATCATCTCTCGAATTGGTATATTCTACTCAGACAAGTCCTTTGCGAGACACGTTTACATTACTGGTAAACCAGCTTGAAATTATTACCCGTCCAGGACATGTCTTTTCGAGAACGGACATTTAGTTTCGTCAATTCGAGGGTTGTTTTGAGTCTTTTTGAAGAACTCGTTTTGAGATTCAAACCACAAAACTTCTTTTAGATCACATTTTAATCACGTCCTCTCCCCCTTATATATAATAAACACTTAATCTCCCCCTCAAAAATAGCATGAAGTGGTATTTTTGAAAACAGTTTATTAAAATGAAACTTTTTTGTGGAGAGACGGACTGATTTTTAGCATGAAATCGGAACTTTTTTTTTTTATACTCCCACTTAATCAGAGCATTTTATTAAACAATGGAGTTTAAAAGCAATTTTGGGGTCTTAGAGAGAGTATTTGTGAGCACAAAATTTATAGAAAGACTTTGAAAAATATTTTTGAAACAGTTTTTATTAAGTGCTCACGGTTTTAGCTTTTTGCCATTAACATTGCGAGTTCTGATCAGAAATAATCAGAAGTCATCAATGTGGCCTTTATATGAAATCTTTTCGAATTGGAGAACTTGGGCCACAATAAAAGATTTCACAATAAAGCACGGGTTCCGTACTGAAATATACGAAAGCCTTAATGAAGAAAATTTGAGAAATGACATGTTTTAGAAAAAAACATAAAAAATAACTCTCGCTCAAGCATCTGTACATGCCCGTATCATTGTTGAATGACATTTCTAGATACGTATAGAATATCGATTATACGAGAGACATGTCGTGAGAAGAATATATTTGGTTTTTGAGTTTTATATTTTTTTATGTCTTTTTCAAATTTTCTATTTTTATATTTTTTTTGAAGAAGTATATATTTACAGAAAATTATTTACAAAAATATTTACATGCGAAGCTTTTTGATATAAATCAAGAAGATTCGAGAAGACTTTCTAACTCTTCGGGAGTTAGGCTTCGCATTCCAATTCGACGAACTAAGTTTTCAAACCGCTCTTTTGGGAGGGCTTTAGTAAATAGATCGGCGAGTTGGTATTCAGTCTTCACGAAGAAAAGTTCAACAGTACCCTCTCCGACGTGTTCCTTTATGAAGTGGTAGCGGACTCTAATATGCTTGGTCTTCGAGTGTTGCACTGGGTTGCACGACATGGCTATGGCACTTTTTGAATCGCAATACAAAGGTATGCGGTTGAAAGAGAAACCATAATCTGTGAGTTGTGTTCTCATCCAAAGAACTTGAGCACAGCACGCAGATAGTGACACATACTCGGCTTCTGCTGTTGATAAAGCAGTGCAGTCTTGTTTCCTTGAGGACCAGCCTACTAGCTTTTCTCCCAGAAATTGCGCTTCGCCTGATGTACTCTTTGCTGTAACTTGACAACCGGCATGGTCTGCATCTGAAAATGCTATTAGTGTAAACTCCGAATCCTTCGGATACCAAAGACCCATGTTAATGGTTCTTCGAAGGTATCGAAAGATCCGTTTAACCTCTTGGAGGTGAAGTTCGGTAGGCCTTGCCTGAAACCGTGCAAGTAAGCAAACAGCAAAATGAATATCTGGTCGGCTTGCAGTTAAGTACATGAGAGAACCAATCATGCTCCGATATTTCTTCAGATCCATGGGTTTCCCATGTAAGTCAGCGCCTATTTTAGGTGAAGTGACCATTGGTGTACCAACATAGTCACAATTTTTCATTCCATGTTTTTTCAAAATCTCAATTGTGTATTTAGCTTGATTTAGAAAAATTCCACGTGGGGATTGATGAATTTGTAAGCCTAAAAAGAATTTTAATTCACCCATCATGGACATTTCGAATTTGCTTTTCATGAGATTTTCAAAATGTTTTGAATGTGTCGGATTAGTGGACCCAAATATTATGTCGTCCACATAAATCTGAACAATCAAAATGTCATTTTTGTATTTTCTTGTAAACAAGGTTGGATCAATTGTTCCTTTGGTGAAATTATTTGACAACAAGAATGATGATAATTCGTCATACCACGCCCGTGGGGCTTGTTTCAAACCATAGATTGCTTTCTTTAGCTTGTAGACATATTCTGGATGATCATTGTCAATGAAACCATCTGGCTGACTCATGTACACTTCTTCTCTTAGAGTTCCATTCAAAAAAGTCGTCTTGATGTCTATCTGATAAACCGCGATGTTCTTGTGAGCCGCATAAGCTAAGAAAATCCTGACTGCTTCAAGCCTTGCAACTGGTGCGAATGACTCTTCAAAATCTATCCCTTCTTCCTGTCTATATCCCTTTGCCACTAGACGAGCTTTGTTGCGAATTACAGTCATCTCTTCATCCTTTTTGTTCTTCCATAACCACTTAAGATCAATGACAAGTTTGTCAATTGGTCTTGGAACTAAATCCCAGGTGTCATGGATTTGAAATTGAAGAAGTTCTTCCTGCATCGCTTCAATCCAGGCATTATCTGCCATTGCTTCCCAAATGTTCTTAGGTTCTATAAGACTGACTGAGCAGACATAGATGCATAAGTCGCAATCGGTCTTTAATTGTTTTCTTGTCTGAATTGGTCTTGAGGTTTCACCAATAACTTGTTCTATTGGGTGGTCATTTGTCCACTGTAACGTCGAAGGATACCTTGGACTTGAATGTGTGTTAGATGGTTCATGTAACCCAGAAGTTGATTCAGCCGAAACTGTTGCAAATGGGTTTTCAAAGACTTCATCTTCTAACACAGCATTGTTTTGTTCTTCCTCATCAATTCTTGGTAACACAATCTCAATATATGGAGTTGGAGGAGTAGATATAGATGATGTTGAAGGAGATGGTACGTCAGCTTCAAATGTTGTGGATGCATCTTGGTTTGGTGGAGGTGGCGGTTGTTGTTGAGGTTGAGCGGGTGCAGCGGATTGTTGTTCAGATGCATTCTTCGAAGGGCCACCAAAGTACTCATCATACATAAACTCGAAAAAGTTCTCCATTTCTTGAGTGGTTGGTTTATCTGTTGGAATTGATTGAGTTCCTTGGGGTACGAGTCCTGAACTGATATGTCCAGAAGTTTGACTTTGAGGTGCGGGTCCTAATCCGATGATTAGAAGCCATTGGGTTAAGCGCGGGTTCTAGAGCGAGTCTCTCAGAAGCCATTTGTGAAATTTCATCAAACTTCACATTCATCGTCTCCATGACCTTTTTCGTTCTCCTGTTATACACCCTGAATGCCCTCGAGTTTTTCGAATAACCAATGAAGATTCCAATATCACCCTTAGCTTTCAACTTCCCCAGATCTTCTCTGTCATTTGTTGGATAACATAAAGCACCAAATACATGAAGGTAAGGGGTTTTCGTTTGTTGATAAGTTCATATGGGGTTTTATTGAATCTTGGATGGATTAGGGATCGGTTTTGAGTAAAACAAGCAGTAGAAACAGCATTAGCCCATAAGAATAACGGTGCACTGGAGTAAATCAGCATTGTGCGAGCAGCTTCCACAAGAGTTCTATTTCTTCTTTCAACTACCCCATTCTGCTGTGGAGTTCTAACAGCTGATGTCTGGTGTGTAATACCAGTTTCTTCAAAAAATGTTCTTAACTCCTGATTTACAAATTCCGTGCCATTGTCGGTTCTTACTATCCTAACTGGAGCCTGAAGTAGAACTTGAATATGCTTTAGAAAGGTGATGATGGTGCTTGGTGCTTCGTCTTTTGATCTCAAAAACTTTACCCATGTATATCTTGAATAGTCGTCAACAATTACAAGAATATACTTCTTCCCATTTATGCTTTGAACTCTCATTGGGCCACATAAGTCCATATGCAACAAATGTAACCTATCAACCGAACTAGGTACGGGTTTAGGTTTATATGTTACCTTCTTGCTTTTTCCTTGCTCACAGGATGGACATAAGTGTTCTTTGGTGTATTTGAACTTTGGAAGACCGGAGACGATGTTGTCTTTGGCAAGCTTGTTGATCGTGTCAAAGTTCAGATGGGACAAACGTCTGTGCCATAACTAGGATTTTGTTTCACCAGCCCTGGTCATGAGACAAATTGGTGATGAAGAGGCCATTTGGTTTATGTCAATAGCATAGAGATTGGTGCCACGATTCCCAATTAAGAGATCATCCCCAACCAAATTCCTAACATAGCAAGTGTTTCTCCTAAATGCAACCTCTAAATCAGCATCACAAAATTGTCCGACGGAGAACAAATTGTGTCCCAACCCTTCGACATAGTAAACTCGAGTGATTAAGTAATTTCCAAACCGAAGATCTCCATAACCCAAGATAGCTGCAACATGATCATTCCCAAAACGTACAGTCCCCATGAACTGCCACACAAAGTTGATCAGCAGCCTCAGATTCCCGGTCATGTGCTTGGAGCAACCCGAGTCGACGATCCAAAGACAAATTTCAATGACCTGTGAAGAACAGATGATTTTGTATATGGAAACCGTTTAACATTTGGTCCCAAGGGGTTAGAAGTAACAGGTGTATTACACTTAGAAATGGTTTCCTTAGATGCATTGGGAACTATTTCAGATGTGCCATTCTTAAGTGCAAACTTTCTATCCGTTGGTTTCAATTCACAAAACTTAATATGATCCTTAGGCAATAGGCTGCTAGTGGTGTTCCTAGCTTTTGCAATAAGTCTTTGAATATATCTAGACTTAGCCTTAGTTACTAAAGGAGTCTTGTGCTGTTCAGGCATGTCATTCTTTTTCACATTATTAGAAACATTATCATCACAAGCATTTTTAGATAAAGATTTCTTTTGCATTAAACAATCAGAATCATTACATGCATTAGAAACATGATTCTTAACATTACAACTAGATGATACATGTTTCTTCTTGGAAAGCAGTAAATTCTTATGGTGTTCTTCTACTTTCTTGCATGAACTCTCAGTAACAGGCGAGACACTAGGTTTCTTGTTATTGCTCCTAGTCTGTCTTTTGCTCCTAGAGATGCTTGCTAGTCCTGTAGAAGGTATGGCACACTCATTAGAATTTATGTTGTTGTCCTTAGATTTTTCTGTAGCATTCCTAGACTCGTTTGGATTATCCTTTTTACTTTTATCTACCGCCCTATATGTTTTATATGTAGAGGCAGATGCAGTAGTGGGACTAATCCTATACATGCCAGGTGCTATTATATTCGATGGTTCGACAACAGCTTTTCCTTTTTGTTTCTCACTAGGCAAGGGGGTTAATGATGCAATACCCTTTATTTCCTCTCCCTTCCCTTTTTGACTTTCGAGTTGAGACTTCAAAATATCAATTTGATCATGCATGTTTTTGTAAGAACGCTCATACGAAAATTTGTCATATTTGCATTCTTCCTTTTTCTTATCAAGTTGTTTAAAATATGTTACATTTTGTTTTTCAATCTTGGCAAATGCTTTTTCATATTTTAAAACAATTTCAGAAGTCTCATCCCGAAGTCTTTCATCATATTCCACAGAATATGTTTGGTAAATAATAGACATAATGTCGGTCGATAGAGCTTCTTTAGAAAGCATGCCATTTTGACGTTCCAAAACCTTTATTCATTCCAAGTATTCATTTGCTTCCTTCACTAAGGATTTGTGATCCTTAACGAATTCTGCAGACTCTTTTAAAAGATTATGTTCCACATTTTGAACAACCGCATAGATTGCAGCAATATGTGGATTAATTTCCGTTTCAAAAATCTTTTTAATTTCTGTCTGAACACCTGGAAACCATTCAAATTTTTGATTGTTTGTTTTGGAAGCCACAATACGTTGAAGTATTTCAATTCTCTGTTTAAGATCGACCAAATATAGTCTAGCTGCACTTGTATCATAAGTGTTTTTAGATGCCATTTGTTCGATGTTAGGCAGATGTTTTGAAACACATTTTCGTTTTGCGTCAACCATTGGTTTTTTGAAAAACAGTGGTGATTCTTTTTGAACAAGATGAACCCCATAAAGTTTGTTAAGTTCATTATAGTCAATGGGTTTTATTTCTCTGTTCATTTGTCGCATTTTGTTTCTGCTCTCTTCTTCAAGCTCAATCATTTCACAAGAATCATAACCCGGTGGAGGGTCATGGATATCATTTATAAGAGTACCATCATATAACACATTCTGGTTTTTCTGAGCCTTTTTGAGATTATAAGGGTTTTCACATCCAATTGCCATTTTCTTTATAGTATGTAAAATCGGGTTTTTATCGTTTATTAACAAATTAATCGTTTGTGCAGAATGACCCGTTTTTACAAGTAAATCTTCCGACTTTGCAATGGTTTCCTTTTTGTCAGTGATCTCTTTAAGAAGATCCTTTTCACGTTTTGAAAACCTTTCATTCAACTCCTTCTTTTCTTTTTCAAGATTAGAATAAGTTGATTTTTGTTTTGAAAGCTGGTTGGTTAGTTCAGAAATTTCTTTGTTTAGAGATTTGATTTGCAAGTTCAAATTAACATCTAAAGTGTCAAATTTGATTTGCAAACGCTTCTCTCTTAACTCAGAATCTCTTAAGCTAACCTCAAGATCTTACTGACGTTTGTTGTGAAAATCAAAAGCTTTTTCATTATCCTTATAACTCTTAAGCTCAGCGGTCAATTTGTCATTCGCGGCCTTTACATCGCGATTGATCTTTTTGACCTTTTCTATTTCCATACTACAATTTTGCAATAATGATTCAAACATAGCACGTGTTTCCTCATCATTATCAGTATGCTGTGACTCGAATTATCTATTATGATCCACGTCTGGATTTTCCAAATTAGTATTGCTACAACTTGGTTCGTCCATATATGTATCGTAAACGAGATTATGAGTCACAGGATGCTGTTCATTTTGAGGTGACATATCAAACATTTCATTATTGTGACATGTAGCATATGGTAGTACCTCAGAAACCGCATTGGTGTTAAAAGCAGGAGGTGCTTCCGAGTCCGTGTCATACTTTGCCTCCTGGAGATTAGCCATAAAAATGCAGTTTGCATCGATGTCCTCTTGATCTTCTGAACCATCCATAATAGCCATGAAGTTATTCTCTTCTGTACTCAACTGAAGCCCAGCCGTTTCCTTCTGAGCCAACATTAATGCTTTCTACAAATATGCTGGATCCCTCTTATTCGGCTTATCGGGACAGTTCCTAGCCATGTGACCAATACCCTGACAGTTGAAGCATTTCATCACATTACCCTGATTCATATTCCCAGCTCCCTGAGCAACATTCCTAAACTGATTTCTAGCATTCTGTACCCTTTGATTACCAACAGCTGTACCCATCTGATTTCCTGCATACTGACCCATCTGATTACCCATATACTGCCTTGTGTTCTGATTACCTAACTGATATCTTGGAGCATATCCCTGCTGATTTCCATATCCCCCAACCATCTGTCCTTGTTGTCCCATGTTGAAACTCGACTGTGCAATTTGCTTGTTGCGAGTGTTCGATGAGATTCGTTGATTGTTGTTGGTGGGTGTGGAGTAGTGTCCTTGGAATGCTTTTCTTAGGTAAGCAAAAGCTTGAGTCAAAGCAGCAGTTGACTCATCTTGATCATTAAGATCGGGTTCTTGGTGTTGCAGATATTATTGTCGTGGGATTACATGTTGTTGTTGTTGTTGGTAGAACGGTGTTTGAGAATTGTATTGTTGTTGCATGAATTGTTGGGATGAATATGATGAAGTTTGTGTGTTTATTGTTGCAGGTGTAGGTGATTGGACAATGAATGCAAGAGGATCATGTTGTTTTGCTGACTTTTCTTTTCTAACTTCATTTGCTTCTGCCTGGTTTTGCTTTAGGAAGTCATAGAGCTGATCATAGTTCACCTTATGAAGGTCCTTCGTTTGGTTGACAATAGTGACATATCGTCCCCATTCCTCTGGTAGGTTGTTGATGAACTTGATATTTTGAACAATTTGAACTGGTGTCAATTTGTTTCTGATCAACTCATTCATGAGAGTGCAAAACCTTGTGTAGTAAGATTCAATTTGTTCAGCTGGAGTCGATGTGAACTTCTCCCATTCAGTCAGAAGCTTGTTTTCAATTTCTTGTTTACCAATTTCTATACCATAACAAAGCCGTCTAACTCGATCCCACATATCATATGCAGTTTCACAACTATCTATAGCACATAATATTTCTTGTGGTAAACCGAGTTGGATTAAATGCATTGCCAAGTCATCAGCTTCAATTTGCTTCCACTCTTCTGGTGTATAATCTGCTTCCGTTTGAATCCGGTATGTTGGTGCGACAGGAGGTGTTGAAGTAGAATTTCCAGCTGTTGCTTCAATCTTACGAGGCTTGAATGGACCTTTCTCAATGGAGTTAATCAAGAGTCTACCTTGTCCATTAGGCTTGGTTCTCATGTATCGAAGCATACGACTCGTCCATGGAAGATAACCACCTTTTTCTAACATTGGAGGACGGTTTTCTGAACCGGCGGCATGAATATCTTGTTGTGTAGTCATCTTTGAAATTTTTGTATGATAAAGTGGATTGAGGATCGTTACAACAAAATAGGAGGTGTTGTTGTTGAAGGTTAAACTTGGTTGTTGTTGTGAAGCTTTGGTTTGTTGTTGATGATCGTTGAAGTTGTAGGTGAAGATGAACGAAACAAATTTAAATAAAGTTACAAAATTTGACTAGAGTATAATTAAGACAAAGTCAGAAGTTTATAAATTCAACAAAGTTTATGTAAATTACAATTTAAATAAAATGACAATTTCAATAGAAATTTCAATTTGACCAAAATTTATACAAATTATGGAAAAATGTCAATTTAGATAGAAATATATCTAATTTATATAAATTTGTAATCTATATAAAAAATCTAACACTCTTATACAAGAGGGTAGATATCCGTTTGTCGAAGTATTTTACACTCTTATAAAAGGGTGAAAATACCGAGTTCACTTTTGAGTTGCCGAAATTACGTTCGAATCAAATCCTTAAAAGTTATTTAACTTTGAAATCGTTTCACAGAAGTACGACGGCAAAACTGTCAATTCTGAAACTTCTTTAAGGCTGGTGGAAAAGACAAGGACTGATTCTGTCAATTCTGAATTCTAGTGTTGTCCGATATCGCAAATGGCTGTGTCGTCCGATATCGGAAATGCTCAAAGATCTCGGATGACTCTGCCAAAAGTCGAATTGCGATAACTCTGAAAAAGGTCAATTTCGATAAAAATATCGAAAATCAAATTGCGATATTTTTGTTAAAATTCGAATTGCGATAGAATCGTTCAGCTTCCAATTCCGATAGAAATTCTAAATTGCGATAAAATGACAGCCTTATGTGAATTGCGATAAAACGCTGAAGAATCTGAATTCTGATAAATCGACTGCAGTAGCCAATTTCGATAAAACGCTGAGCCACACCCCACTTTTGACTTTCTTCCACTTCCTCCACAAATTATGTTACTTTTAAGATCTTGATTCTGTCACCCACGCTTGTCTAATATTCTATTACAAGAATATTTCTTCTTTTTTAATAACCAAATCAAAAACACATCACACCCAATCTTTGTAAACTAAGATCGATCAAATTACTTTAAACACAATAACGTTCAATCTTGAAACTGAGATTGGATTGATGAACAATCACATGTAACCTTTCCAACTCTTAAATTCAATAAGAAACACAACCGAACACTTTGAACTTTGCTATTCGATTCCAAGAAAAACACAACAACTAAATTTTTATGAAACAAAAAAGCGTAGCTGCTGGGTATTAATGAACAAGAATCAAACAAAAAACAAGCTCCTACCTTATTGATTGGCTTTGATACCACTTCTAATGATCGACTTCCCTTTGGAATGAAGAAACGATCACTTCCTTTATCATACAACTCAACACAAGATGTTATGATGACTCACAAACACAAGTTAAGAACAAGAAGAGTATGTGGATTGTATGGCATATATTTGAGTCGAATGATTATTAACTAGAGAAGATAATATAACACAATGACTAGATAGAAAACACACACACACACTTTCTTTCACAGTTTGAGGCACAAGAGTTAAAGTGAGAGTTTGTGTGGTTTTGTTGTGTTAACTGCCATCAATGGGTTTGATGGGCTTTACATTTTGGACCTAAAGTGGGCTAAGTATATGTATTACACTTATACATATTAACTACAAATAACACTAATACTACTAGCCCACATTTAAACTACATATTATACATAACACTTTGATTCTAGATATCAAATGACCATCACTTCCTAAATATGATAAATTAACTGCTAACAGAGACCAATAATTTGCAATAAGAAATTTCCTCTTATCTTGCAATAAGAAATTTCCTCTTATCTCTAATAGGGACCATTTTTTAACATTCAATTTCATTACCCTACACAAAAAATAAAGCTTCAAATAAATTTTCTTATCTTTCACAATAATACAGAGATATCATGGAAAATTCTTAACTAGTTGGTCATAAAGTCTCTAATGAGGAATATCCTCAAAATTCCTAGCCATATCGGCCGACAAAAATATGTAAATATACACGAAAGTTCTTCTACTAGAATTTTGTTGACTAACATTATTTCTTACTTCAATATTAACTTAAGTATTTTCTACGACAAACACTAATTAATGCCATATAAATTCTTATGATGTTGATAATACCAAATGTTTTAATATTTTGTAGGATGTAAGGCCGCATGTAGCGGGTGTGAAGGGTCATCTTCCACTTCACCTCTTCAACAGGGTGGAGCCAGAAAGTTTTCCTCGAGGGGCACTTTGATAAAATTTAGAAAGTACACTATAAATTGGTTCTTAAGGGGGGGGGGTGCAAATTGAAAAAGATTCAAATATTTTAGAAATTTTACACTACAATTTTTTTCGCTAGGGGGTACATGCCCCCTTTGCCCCCTTAATCTCCGCCAATGCTCTTCAACATTGAGATCTTTGTGAGCGTGTGTGTTGTTAGAGTTTAATGGAAAAATATTAACGTGTATGTCTAGATTCGAACACGGGACCGAGGGATTGCACACTTTACGTATGATGATCAAATAAATAATTAATATGTATAATTATTGTATATATTAATTATTTGGACACGAAATGATACATAACGGACGTTATGTAAAATAACGGTGTTGACTAACGACCGTTAAGGAATAGTTAAAGGACTATTAGTGTAAAAGGAGATTGGAAGAATCTAGGAACCTTGGCCACCAAGCCAAGGCCGATCGGCCATAAGGGTTGAGAAACCCTAATCGCGTATCTTGTCCTCCAAGATATCCAAACACTATAAATACACATCTAAGGGATATTGTTATGTGACCTTGTGCATTATACTATAACCCTAAGTGTGTGTTTTCTCTCTTTTAATCCTAAAACCGGTCAACCTGCTCCCAAAGTAGTCGAACCATATTTTTTGTGTAGCAAAATCTTGTTTTTGTTTTACATGTCTAATCACTAGCATCATTGTTTGATCGGTTATAGTACGTGTGTACAAGAATTCGGTAACAACTCACTTTAGTTGTTAATATTGGATTGTAATCAAACGGTAAGGGGATCCACGTTAATCCTATTTGTTGATCTTCTGATTAGAAGAGAAGAGAAGAACAAACGATACGTTTCCCATTTACTATTTGGTAATTCATTATATGTGTTAAATAGATCTTGCTTCCGCTACGTTCTCTTGATGTGTTTATTTATCTAGATGTGTATACATGCTATTTAAATTCCACCAGTGGCATCATGAGCCGTTTTAACATGTTAATGATATTACCTAAATGCATAATAAAATCAATACTTGATTTATACATACATGTTAGTCGATTTTTAATTTTTAGGGTTATGTTTTTGTAGAAAACATACTAATAAAAATCGAATAGAATTTAGGGCTAGGGTTTCGACCTTATTTAAACTATTTAATTAGTTGGTAACCCTAAACTAAGAACATGTTTGTGCTATGTGTTTATTTGACTAATTAGGGTTACGATCTTGATTGATCCATAATTCTTCATGCAAGGAATTATGGATTAGGGTTTGTTTAATTGCGACATGTTTTTAACATAAACATAACCCATGACTTGAGTGGACTTCGGAGAACTCAACAAAGGAGCATTAGAGAACTGGTGATATCTGCTTAAGGCTTGAAAGTAGGTGAGGAATAATTTATCAACTCATTCGAATCATATACGAACAAACACACTTTGTTATTTTACGAGTTAGTGGGAAACAATGAGGTTATCATTCCATGCTTTATCAAGTGCATTAGGTGGAAAGGAGGAGTGCATGTGGAGTGGGTATTTAGATCTTGGCATCTTTTAATTGTTAACTCACAAAGTAAATCGAGTATTAAATAGAAAACGTTTCTAACGTGCACAACATCCAGTTGTGTTTGAGAATAAATTTAATACTCCTAATATGATGATAGAGCATAATTAAAATAAGTAGAAACAAGTAGCAAAATGATTTGGTTAATAATTGTTCATATCGCCAAAAAATACATACCGAGTGTACATGTCCCAAATGCGAATAGCTTTGGCCTTTGAAAAGGGGTCAAACGATCGAATCAAGATGCGAGGTTTGTTCCTACTAATTCTTGATAGTACTGAAAATCGACAGATGAAAAGAAATTGATATGTTGTTTGTCTAAATCGGGAGAAAATGAGCCAAAGTAAACGTGACTTAGTCAAGTTTTATAAAAAAAAATTAATAATTTAATCTTGGGCCATGAACAGTGATTCGGCCTGTTTGGTTTTGGGTTTGTATTATCGAATTTGGGGTAAGAGTTGGGTTACATGAATAGTAACCGAAAATGTTATAAGTTATTAGTTTTGGGATTTTCCAATTTGAGATTCGCATTCGGGTTCGATTCGTGATTTTTGCAACGTTTTTACGTTTTTAGTTATTTTTGAATAATAACTATTTGTTACGAGATAAATTCTCGTTTTCACAAATCGGAAAATAATTTAAATATGTGTTTTCCGTTCATTACTTATTGTTATAACAAATGGAAAATTTGCCATTTGTTACAGTCTCCCAGCCTTATTTGAATGGCGTTCCGACATTCAACTAAGGTTATCAGTTGGGAGTGTTTTTTCTGAAAAGTTCAACCAATTTGGCAAGTTTAGTCTCTTCGCCCAATATTTATTCACAACCCTTCAATTTTTGATCATGTCCATGTTCAGTCCTTCGCTTACTATAAAAGGGCAAAATTTTCATTTCATTTCATAAAAACACACACATGCTCCACTAATACTCTCTCTCCCTTTTCTTCCCAACGCGAATCCGGCCACCGGTAAAATTTTCGGCCAAACCCCGACAACACCTTTTATTATTCCAAAGGTTAGATCGAGTCGTCCCGTCTCCGTCCTTACCACTCGCTAGCTATAACTATTACTGTAGCTCCACCCTTTTTCGCTATCGTCATTTCGAGCCGCCACCATTAAAATGCCGCAAGTTATTACCACTATTATGATTGTTTATGTTGTGGTTGTGGCTATTTATTTAGCTTACGCCCCGGAAGAAGAGTTCGCACTCTTGTTTGGGATTTTGATGTTTGTCGTTCCACTGGTGGTTCTCGCCATTTGCATGGACAAGATTCGGGGGTAATAGTATTGTGTTAGGCTAAGTATTTGTTGTTTTGCTAATGATTGTATAATAAGACTTGTTTGTTTTTATCGTACAGAGCACTCAAGAGGTTAGATCCCGTGTTGGCTCTTGCTCTCGTAATTTTAGCGGGGATTTTTGTTGTCTTGGCGAGTCAGCCAATCGGTGACTCGGTACCTTATCTAATAGTTTTTGTAACATTAGTATTACCAATGTTGATTATATCGTTATGTATGAACTTTGGTTGGTCTGAATAAAATATCTGTTATTTATGCTTTCCCTATATGTTTGTGATTTCTTGAGTTCATACATGGGTTTGATTGTAATGTAGACAAGTTAAGTCTTTGAGAAAATGAGTGTAATGTTTTCCCCCAAAATATAAATATGGAAGATTTTATCGTCCCTAAGCATGGATTGAATAATGTTGACCTTGAACTAGAAGGTCTATCATCCTTGTTGCGTTGTTTAAGGAAGAGCGTTACAAGTTGATAAACGTCTCTGGCTTGTGAAAAATCCAATTTTTGGATTACTTCTTGTGATATTCTAGCATAGGAAAAAGTGTTCCGAACTTTTGGAATTGCATGTTTTGGGGAAAGGAAGAGTGTACTCAAAGACTTTGGCTTAAGATTTGTCTATACATTTTCTATGTTATGCGTTTGCATAGAAAACCGCTTAAAACAAATAGAATACTCTTGTCTTATCAGATATAAATAAGCCCACTCATTTATAATTCGTTATTTACATAGAGAGGCGTCCCAAACGATGTAAATAAAGAAGTATAAACTTATGGTTCGGCGATTCACAATTTCTTTATATTAAATAAAAAGGCGTCCCAATTTATTTAAATAAAGACGTTGTCAATCATCCTACTTAAGAATTTCTGACAAAACACTCGTAAGAAAGAATAACCCACACTGGGTTAGAATCATAGATTTTTAAAAATGAGAGTTCTCGGAAGAGAACTTGATGAATGTAAAGAAAGTTTCTGGACTTTAGCTTTTGTAGATGATGATTCAAGTTTCTACTGCAAAGGCATTGTAAATCCACTCAGTTCCAAGTCTCGCCCATACAAGACTTGCAACTTGTGTGTTTACAACCCATTGCGAACATATGTGTAGGAGGTTACGCTCCCTGTATGTATCAAAGTACCCAAGTAATGTAGGTGGTTACGCACCCTATAGTGTAGGTAGTTACGTACCCAAGTTATGTAAATGTAGGTATCTCGTACCCAAGTAGTGTAGGTACATGTTTGAAGAAATGTGTTTGTACTCGTAATGCCCTATGATAGGCATTCGCGGATGTACTTAGTTCTAGTGGGATTGAAAGTACGTTGAGTGTATATTTATACTGATGAGTAGTATAAAATACTTAGATATCACATAGTCGTTTGATGGATGAAAGGCAGTATCCATGTGTAAGTATGCAGGAAGTGTTAGCCAAGGCATCAGTAAGTGTGTGCATGTATACAAGTAACATGAAGTGTATGTTATAAGAGTAGCATGTAAAGCATATGTTAAGCTTGCTGTAGAGTAGCAAGTAGATGGCAGGCAAAGCAGGCTGGCACTGGCGGTCATAGGGTAAGTTTTTGTAAAAAGTGGTTATAGTCTAGGTTTCAAGTTTGCCTAGTTCTCTATAACCTTAAGCTCTGATACCAATCTGTAACACCCCCAAAATCTGGTTTAGCGGAAGCATACATGTTTGGGTGCTACTAAATTGATATCACAACACAAAGTATAAAGAATGGTTTTTATCTCAACCATTTAAAATAGATTTCATATTCAAAAGAGATTTGTTTACAACATTTCAAAAACAATGTGGAAATATAAGCCCATAAAAGATTTCAAGTGGTCCCAAATATATCAGAGTCTTCTATGACCATGCCATGCCATGCCAAAAGCCTCCAGTAGTGTGTTATCGCTTAATACCTGAAAATACATGCTAAAAAGTGTCAACACGAGGTTGGTGAGTTCATAGTTTTATGATAAAGCAGTAAAAATACTGTGAGTTCCAATAGAGTTTCGTGACCATTGTGTCGCTCACAATGTCATAAAAATACAGTTTACCTCATAGCAAAATTATAGTTATGGACCAAGAGTAAAGCATGTGACCATTACAACAGATATAATGTCACACAAAATAGTAGTCTATTACGTTAGCACTAAGTTCATGCAACCGAAGCTATAACAGTGTGCATGCTCTAGAAGCATGTTAAATATAAGTGCCCGGCAAGTGTTTATCCCAGACACTTGTGTTTCGACATGGTATACATTCGTTTGCCTATCCGGTCAATCCGAACGGGGACGTTACTCCCAATAGATCTATTTATAACATTCGCGCTTCCCAGTAGGAATTAACGGTTCATGAGTTGGGCATAAGGGACATAACAGGGCTTAGGCTAATCCACGTAATAGCATAGACAATAGTTTGGTCCATAAAAGTTTTGCATGTTTCTCACCCCAGTTGTAAAACAAGTTCAAATAGAGTGGGGTTACATATCAGTCAATCACATAATGCCTTCAAATAATCAATTCAAATAATAGCTCAATAGTCAGATATTGAGTAAAATAGTTAAAACGAGCATGTATTATCCCCCAAAATAGTTAGAAAACCAATAAAAGTAGGGGTTATGAACTCACCTGATGCGATAGCAACAATGACAAAAGTGGATTCACTGCAATGTAAATAATTAAACGTTGAAACAAATGAAACGATGCACGTGATACGAACGAAGTGATGAAATTTATGAATTGGATTTAGAATATCACATGTTACTGGTCAGTCCTTGTATTTCCACAGAATTTACATTTTAAACCCTAACGGTGTTTGCGTTACACCGTTAGTCCTCGGTTATGTAAAAGTTACATTTTTAACCCATAGTTAACCCAAATGACAAACTCAGCTTATGCTTTAATATATTTTCATTTTCTTCCCCAAAGATATTGTTTTTACAGCCTCAGTCCCTATCTTTACCAACTTGGCAGTTTTAGTCCTTCAAAGTGAAGCTAGTTTGCAAAGTTAGTCCTTTTTGCATAAAAACTTGTGGAAAAATTCTACAAAAATTTCCAAAGCTTATTCAAGCTTATTAAAGCTTAAGTCAACTGTTAGTTTGACCATAATGCTTAATTTTGATATAATGGGCCTTAAAACAAGTTAAAACATGGCCCGTTAAGAAATTTGGAGGCGAGGGCATGAAAATTCTTTTGGGCCTGGACTTGGGCTATTTTTGTGATTCTAAAAGTGTATCTTATGGGCCCAGTGGGCTGTCCCATCGCAAAAACTTAATGGGCTTTAATTAAGTCCAAACCGGATTTAATGAGTTTTCTGAAAATAGATTCTAATAAAACTTAGTGATAGGCAGTTTGGATTTGGCAATTTCGAGGGTCAAAATGAGCTTATGAGAGAATTCGACAAAACAGAATTATGTAGTTTTCCAGGTCTTTAATCATCTCGTGCAAAAGTATTTGGGTGTTACGTATGGAAATTCGAAGATACAATATTAGTTTGTGGCCTAGTCGCATGTTTTTAAAAATTAAATGAAAGCTCTAATATTTTTCTAAGTCTGGGAAAATCGGTTTGAGTAGCGTTTAAAAGAGGCTTTTTAAGAGCTTGTTAGAGCTTATGAGTGAAATCACATAAAATAAAAGTTGAAGTCACCTGGGTCGTGACTTGATATAAGTAAAAACATAAGCATGTTATTTTTGCGATTATGAAATAATTATGACATAAAGTTGGCTAATTGGCAAACTTCGGTAACCCATAACTTAGAAACTTTTCTATTTCTTATTAACCCGTTTTTTACTATGATGTCAAATATGGTTTGTTTTGACCAATTGTAAGCTCGTATATGTGGTTCTTGTGATGTTTTTGTATTCTTTAGGCCATTCCATAAGTGTACAACTAAATATCTTAGCATTATTATATACGTATAAACGTATATTAATCCAAACATTCGAAAAAAAAATAAGCGTGCATGGTTGAATTTCAATCGTTAATATAGAGTGCTGATGGGAAATATAGACTTACATGGATTGAGAAATGACCATGGTACGTTGGAATATGGCAGAAATCATCAACCCGCTCTACTTCCATACGTAAAGAAACTAGTGTATACGTTCGACATAAAATTCTCCAACCCGATCCCTTAGCTTATGAAAACCCCTTTTGCCTTAGCTTCTTCTTGTTTGTTTCGAATGAGTTTCAAGGAAAACTTGTGGTGCGTTAAAGATGGCAGAAACGCACAAAATTATTTCAAAGCAAAACCGTATAACATAAACATAACCCACGACTTGAGGTTGCTTGAACCCGTTGGTTTTGTGGCTTCTGGACTTTGGAGAACTCAGCAAAGGAGCATTAGAGAACTGGTGATATGTGCTTAAGGCTTGAAAGTGGGTGAGGAATAATTTATCAACTCATTCGAATCATATACAAATAAACACACTTTGTTATTTTATGAGTTAGTGGGAAACAATGAGGTTATCATTCCATGCTTTATCAAGTGCATTAGGTGGAAATGAGGAGTGCATGTGGAGTGGGTATTTAGATCTTGACATCTTTTAGTGGGAAACATACCGAGTGTACATGTCCCAAATGCGAATAGGTTTGGCCTTTGAAAAGGGGTCAAACGATCGAATCAAGATGCGAGGTTTGTTCCTACTAATTCTTGATAGTACTAAAAATCGAGGGATGAAAAGAAATTGATATGTTGTTTGTCGAAATCGGGAGAAAATGAGCCAAAGTAAACGTGGCTTAGTCAAGTTTTATAAAAAAAATTTAAGAATTTAATCTTGGGCCATGAACAGTGATTCAGCCTGTTTGGTTTTGGGTTTGTATTTTTGAATTTGGGCTAAGAGTTGGGTTACATGAATAGTAACTGAAAATGTTATAAGTTATTAGTTTTGTGTTTTTCCAATTTGAGATTTGCATTCGGGTTCGATTCGTGATTTTTGTAATGTTTTTACGTTTTTATTTATTTCTGAATAATAACTATTTGTTACGAGATAAATTCTCGTTTTCACAAGTCTGAAAATAATTTAAATATGTGTTTTCCGTTCATTACTTATTGTTATAAGAAATGGAAAATTTGCCATTTGTTAAACAACCCACCATTCCCTGTTGTTGGAACCTACCAGGTTAACTTCAGAGATCATGGCAATGACTTCAGAAACCATAGCAATCATATCCATATTATCATTCACCATATTAGCCTTGCGTGGAGTCACCCGCTTCGGCATCTTACAGTTAGGAGCACGATTATCTGGCTGGTCACAATTGAAACACACCCCTTGGAACTTCTGTTTCATAATTGCAGCTTTAGGAGGAAGGTACTCAGAATTCCCTTTGACCTTCTTGTCATTATTTCCTTTTCCTTTGCCTTTACCTTTGACATTGGACTTTGAAGATGACGAAGCATGCTCAACCATATTTTCCTTGGCAGAATCAGGCGTATAAGCGTTTTTCTGAGCCAGCTTGTTGTCCTCTTCAATACGAAGACGAACAACCAAGTCTTCAACACTCATCTTCTTTTGCTTATGCTTCAGGTAGTTCTTTAATTCTACCCAGCTTTGAGGCAACTTTTCAATGATAGCAGCAACTTGAAAAGTTTCACTCAAAGTCATTCCCTCAGCATGAATGTCATGTAGGAAAACTTGCATATCTTGAACCTGACTCATCACGTTCTTTGAATCATCCATCTTGTAATCCAAAAAACAAGCTACCACGAACTTCTTTGTACTAGTATCCTTAGTTTTGTACTTGCATTCCAATGACTCCCATAATTCTTAGGCAGTCTTGGTCTTGCAGTACAAGTTGTACAAAGAGTCCACCAAACCATTCAGAACATAGTTGTGACACAAAAAGTCTGAATGTTTCCATGCTTCCAAGGCTTGAACGGCCTATTGATTGGCGGATTGACCTTCTGCAGGAGGTTCCACGTGAGGTGGATTCTCTTTTAAGAATCGCGCAAGGTTCAAATTAGTGAGATAGAAGAACATCTTCTGTTGCCACCTCTTAAAATTCTACCCATTGCATTTCTATGGTTTCTCAGCATGATTAGCAACCGTGTTGGTAACTGGCGCACCAGGTACATTCATAGTAGTAGTCACAGGAGGGGTAGTGGTGTTTGTCATTCTGAAAATTCAAACATAAACAGTTAAACAAACTATTGTAAATCAGTATCTACTTGTACCGGATCTGATTCCACGAAACTCTATCTTGGTTTTGATGGATCGAGTAAATCAGCTTAATAGAAACTCAATCTTGGTTTCGATGTAAACTGATAAGAACAACTGCTGAAAATTAATATATGTTTAATTAAAACTGATTTCCAAAGAAACTCAACTAGGTTTCAATAGAAAACAGTTTATAAAAATCTGTTAATAATTAATCCGATTTTAACAAAGTGTTTTAAATTCGGTTAAACTGAATCTGTTTTAAGACTGTGGGAAACGGTGTACACTTTTTATTAATAAATCAGATTACAATGAATATCATTAACAGTAAATAACAGAAAATTAAATAGCGGACATAAAGGGGTAGAAGCAGAAGACAAACACTATAATGATAAATAAATAAAACAATAAAGGTCGTGGCACGAGGCTCGTGTTAAACAGGATTCCCTTAAAACAGATTCGCCGTCTGTTTCCCAGGGTATAACATAGAAAGCTGTTGTAAAGCCAGACCTGACAACTTGCCTGAAAAATCACGGAAGCTCTGAGTGTATCTGAACGAAAGAATGATGTACTTCTGGCACAATGGAGTAACACGTTTTTGTTCTATCTAACGGAATGAGACTTGGTCTGTATTTATATTGAAAAGCTATCTTCTTTTCCAAGAAAAATAAGTACCAAAAATATATTCGAATCTTTTATAATAAAACAAGATATGCGTATAATTTATTAACATATAATTATTCTGTAAAACTTATTCACCAAGTTTATATCTATTCCCAAAATAGATCGATACAGAATTAGAAAAATATGGAAACTGAGAGCCTAGAAACTTGCAGCAAAAAGATACGCGCACAGGCAAATTTTCGGAGCTGCATTCGTGTCCGCAGATCGTGCGGGCTCGCATGAGTTCAGAAGCCTCGAACCCATTTTGGCCCAGAAATCCTGAAATTTGCACCCCCCCTGCGCGCGCGCACGTTGGAGTGGGAGCATAGCTCACCTAAAGGAATTTGATAGCAAATATCAGGATTTCTATATAAACCACTCTCCACTTCCTTTTCTAGGAATTGTGGAATACTTTTATTTTCCATATTTTTGTGTTCCAAGTGCCTCACTTTGAGATACGATATCTCATTCATACCAACTTCATTTTTGACACATTTTAGCTAGTTGCGAAGCTCTCGTCACGGAGAACGCAAAACTACCAAGAAATATAAGTATATATAACATATACATATATTAAAATAGTATCTAAAATATGCAAAAAAAAATTTTTTTGCAAAACCCATTTTTTCAATAGTACGTGTGTACAAGACCTTGGTAATAACTTACTTTAGTTATTTATCTTGGATTGTGGAACAAAAGGGTAAGGGGTTCCACGTTAATCATTTTATTTGTACAAGAGAAGTAAAGAGAAGATCGATCCTTGTTTGGCTAGGATCAAAAGGTATGTAACCATTTATTATTCGGTAATTTTTGTATGTGTTAAATATTCGATCTTGTTTCTGCTATATGCTCTTTGATGTGTTTATTTATTTATTTGATTGGCAAGTTATTTAAATTCCAACACGTGAGAGTGGAGCAGATGAGAAGGACATGGAGATTACCAAGTCTATTATCGGAGGTAGGCTGACTGGTGAGTTAAATAGAGGTTTTGAATTGATTGGTTTTGTGGTTAGTCCTCTAGTTTTGTTAGGAATGTCTTGGTTGTTATGCTTTGAGGCTGTTCAAAGTATATAGATTTTTTGTTAGGTCTTTGAGGGTGGCTCATTAGCTCCCTTCTCATGTACCTAACATTTTTTATTTGATTTAATGCATTCATCGGGTATAAAACCCTTTGCCAATAAAATAAAATAAAATAAAATAACAACACTACGTACAATCAGTGTTGTAAAAAAGGCTAGGCGGGCCGATTAATCAATAACAATATTGAATAAGTCAGTTTATGTACATGTCCTATTAGTCTCCAAGGGCTACGGCTTACTTTTGGGTAAATGCTCTAGACATAGAAAAATATCATATTAATTGCAATTGGCAAAGAGACGAAATTAAACAAGTGGCAAGGGCCGCCAGTAACGTGCTAGAGAAATATAAGAGCCAATTCAAATGTATAAAATATTTGAAATATCGTTGGTCGTCAATAGGAATATGTGGTGTAAAATATCATAAGTACTATTTTTATTTTCTTTGAAGAATTTAATCATTCAGATTTGAAGTTACAATATATATATTTTTTAATTTAAACAAAGATGTTAGTGATGGTAACTCATGTTACAAATAAATCCAGTGAAGGTTTATATAATTTATTTTATATCATAAGCATGTTCCAATTATAAAACATGTTATGCATTCACATGAAGTTTTAACTATCATTGATAAACTTTATGGTTAATAATTAATGTGTTATAATTATTAAGGTTCTTAAGAACGGGATCCTACATAGGATCATTTTTGTCTTCGCAAGATCGTGATCATAAGATCGGATCAAGATCTTAAGATGTAAGTGTAATAGGTTTCGTATCGCATTCATTAAACCGGATAATACATATATAGGCTATAAACCCTAACAAGTGATACTCGGGCCTTAGCCCATACAAACTATAACTGGGCTATGCTAAAATACGACCAACACTATAGTGTCATTTTCTTAATAGACGTTGTAAAATTATGTAAATTTACATATTATATATATCACATACTATAAAAATGTATGTCAAAATTATAATTATGAAATGTTTAGTACAATTAGCATCTTGTTTTTCATATTCTACAAAACTTAATACATTAAATATGTAGTTTTTTAGCTTATACTCCGTAGTTCGATAAAAGTAAGATCGGATAGATTAAGATCTTAAGACCATATGATCAAGATCAAGATTCTATTAAGATACTATCTCACAAAGATCCTAGGTAGGATCAGAATCGTTTTTGTTTTGTAGTATAGTAAAATCGTAAGATCTTAAGATTAATTAATATCATTAAGTTAGATTGATAAAAAAAGGCAAGGAAAATATATCTTTTTTCTTAAACAGCTTTTTGATGAACTTGGCTAAGAATTTTGAGGATATTTCTTTTATCATAAAATACTTTATTGTTGTCCCAGATGAGCTAATAATGATCTTGTTAATTATCTTAGATATAAATATCCAAGACAATAGGTATAGAAACTGTTCTTGTGATAACAACTATTAAATACTATGCGGAATTTAGTAGTTAATCTTAAGAATAGTTTAGAACATAACAAAAATGAATTCTCAATAAACACCTCAATATATATTACGGTTACTCAAAAGTAACAGGGTTATAAATAACCTTGAAGTGATACGACTCTTACAAAACAAAGAACACTTTGTTTCTACACACACTATACTGTAAGAAACAATGAGAAATACAACTAAAAGACTTATCTAACACTGGTCAAGTCTTCTCCTTTTATACTCTAAGGAGAACTAACTAAACATTAATCTAATATTCCACTATACATTAAATAATCAAAAGTAATCAAGTACTTTTACTTTACAACCAATACTAAACCGCCCCATGAGTACTTGTACTTATACTATTATATCCCATCACTCTGCACCGCCCCATGTTAACTAAGATGTATTAAACAAATACCAAGTATTAGTATAATACATATCAGCTTATTGTATTCCAGCAGCAGAACATTTACTCTAGCAGCAGGTTGATATATACTAGCAGCAGGTTGACACTTAGACAAATCTCCAGACTTAAGTCGACAGACTCAGCAGCAGGTTAAATATACTAGTAGCAGGTTGAAGTACTCTAGCAGCAGGTTAACACTTAAACAATTTTCATGAATAATAAGAAGTATCATGTGTAAACCTGAGCAGCAGTATAATAACTAAAGCAGCAACATCATTTAGACCCAACAATCCTTCCCTAAACTTGATATTTTCTTCCAAAATCATCAAGTTTCTTTAAAGCATGAAACAACCAATAGGAGAATGCTTCCAAACACTTACTGTTGTTGTGAAGTCTTTGACTTTAGCACTTTGCTGTACTTCTCCACTAGTTCAAAGCTTGATGATCTGACATAAAAGCTCTTTGCATCCTTAGTGTTCCAGGTTGCAGCATTTGAGAAATTAAGGTAGTATTGTTGAAGAAGGGATAGTCCTTTTCAATTAGCATTAAGACACTTATTCCTGAACCCTCCAATTCATGTACTCCACAGGATTGGTATAGATACCATTTATGAACCTATGTAGAAGGTAGCAAATCCTTCCATTCAAGATCTCTTTCATCAGGTTCAAACATGTTCTTCAAATAATAATAGTGTAGTCTTTCATACACTATTACTGGAGGTTTCTGCCCATAAAACTTCTTATACAACCTCCACAGTTGTACCAAGTCATCCCTATTCATGTAATGCAGCATCTGTGAGAACCTGCAATACTTTTGACATACCCCATTGGATCTCTTGATTTCCCACCATACTTCATTTTTATCTGTCACATTATGAGTATAGGAGATGATTGGGTAATGGGTTTCCAAAGGAACTGCATTCATTACGTCTGGTTCAGGTTGTGGTTTATGAACTGTAATGTCCATGATCTTCTTCATGTCATCTGCAGTAACCCCTTCAGAATCATCTGCAATAACCTCTTCAGAATTACTCTCTGAGTCACTGTGCTCTGAGTCACTGTGCTTGATTTGAGTTTTTCTTTTCTTCTTTCTGGCCATCTGCTTTGTTCTAGTTCTCTTTACACCAACAGTAGAACTTCCTTTTACTTCATCTTTTACTGCCTTCTTCTTCTCATCTGAAGCTTCTTTTTCTTTCACACTCATTTCTTTTTTCAGCTTCAGTTACCCTCTCCTTCTCTTTCACAACCTTAGGTTCTTTATGATAATCAGGGTCCAGATAAGCCCTAGGTGACACTTTCACTCTTGTGAGCTCTCTTATTTCTGCACCTGTGAGAGGTTTAACTTGTTTGTTTAATAATGTATGAGCTGTATAATATGCCTTCCTTATACGATCTCTATACATCCCTTTGAAAGTGCTATACTTCCAGAAACATTAATTGTGCAAATAGGCTTTCATGCCCCGGATCTCTTCAGCTGCTGACATTTTCTTCTTCTTATCAGTTTTCTTTTGATTATGGTGCCTTCTAAAAGTTGCCAGCAGGTTATCTACTGCATTTGCTTGTTCTTCAGTAGTATACATCTCCCTTTCCATCTTTTGATCTTCCATTGCTACCTTCCTATCTTCATCTATCTGTCTTTGTATTTTCAACTCTTCTTCTGCATCCCACTGAGGTTTCATTCTCTTGATATACTCTTCATCACTTTCTTTCACTTGTTCTTTGGTAGCAGCATCCATGAACTTAACTTTCTCCTTTGGTTTTTCAACCAGTATGCTTTTACCTTTATCTTTTGGTGAAATGGTGGGTTGTATAGGCTTAATTGTGGGTATAGGTTCTCTTATACTTATTCCTTTGGCTTTTGGTCTTGTGGATTGTGATGGTTGTGGTGGTGTTTGTTTTGGTTTTGGTGAAGTTTGTTTTGCTTTGAATTTCTTCATGATCTGGTCTAAGGGAGTGTTGTCTTCATCATCTGATTCTGTACCAGTATGTTGGATTGTGCTAGCAGCAGGTTTATATTGTGCTAGCAACAGGTTGTTCTGCACCAGCAGCAGGAACATCTTGTTTGTCACCAACAACAGCATGATCACTTTTCTCCATTCTTTTCTCTATTGCATCCAATTCTACCTCATTCCCAAATTTATCCTTCACCACAAACTCATGTATTGTTTCACCACTACTCCCATCATTTGTTGTACCCATTTCCACAGCTGATGAAGCGAAAAGTGTACCGCTTTTAGGGGGTCATTTAAGCCCTAAATCGTATTTATTTGATCAAATATTGCCCTAAATCGTTCCTTTTGTCATTTTAGGTACTTTGGAGAAGAAATCTGAAAAAGGAAGCATTTTGGACGTTTTTGGAGCATAAAAGTGAAGAAAATGACAAAGTCTCTAAATCGGCTGGAAAAGTACTTGTGACGGCGTCAAGAATTGTTCCAGACGGCGTCACGGCTTGGCAAAAAAGGTGGATATGAAAAATACACATGATAAGCCAGGGAGTTTTACAAAGGAATTCTGACGGCGTCACCCTTTAAGGTGATCAAGGCCATCACGGTTTAAGCTAAAGAGAGACGGCGTCAAGCACATTTCTGACGGCGTCAGCCCTTGATAAGCCAGAGCGGATTTTGGAGGACTAAAGAGGGACGGCGTCAAGAAGGCCATCCGGGAACCCTAAACGCGGCGAGGTGACGGCGTCACACTCCAAAACGTGACGCCATCAGATCTGTTTTCCTATATATAGTTTTGCAATTTTTAGTCATTAGTGTGGAACTTTGTGTGCAACCTTTTGGGAGGAAACCCTAATGCGATTTTAGTAGCTTTTTCAAGGTTTTTTACCTTGAGATCTTCCATGTTACATTGAAGATAAGTTATCAATTAATCATTCAATATGTCTATGTGTTGTTTGATTCTATCTTGTTCTTGTCTTTTGTTTAACATGCTAGGCTAGGTTTTCTTTGTGTTTGCTTAGATCTAATGAAACCTAACTATTGATTATTGGTTATTAGTGTGTTATTAATTGTATTGGATGATTGTTTATCGATGTTAGGCTTAAGAAAACTGGCTAACTTCTTATACGGTAACTTTCTTGAACGTCTTAAGAAACATGAACCAATGCGTACTAAGGTTTTTATGGTTGTATTTAATGCATGAGCGAATTCTAGTGATCCCATGTTAGGAGCTTCTTAGCCGGCTCGACATATGAGTGAAGTAGGAGCTTGTAGAGTTGGGGAAGTACGTACGCCACCCCACGATTGGTATTAAGGAATACACCCGTCATCCACGCAATTAATACACACTAATCAACCGGTAAAAGATAGTTAAGGAGTAAGGAAATCTAAGTAAACACATTTCTCTCCATATAAGTTCTACCACCACTTTTCATTTTCAGTTATTTTATTTTATTTGCATTTGTAGTTATTTGGGTTAGTTGACTAGCAACTAATTCTGCCCACTCCTTCAAACCCGAGATTTTACTTGCTTTCATAAAAAAATATAAAAATACAAAAAGAATCTTCCTTCACCCTTAGACCTAATTAGAGTAGTTTTTCATACCTAACGAACACTATTCCCTGTGGAGAACGATCAATCCCCCGTACTTACCACTACACTATACTACATCGGTCAGGTACACTGCCTGGTGGGGTTGTAAGCCTCTTGAGATCCCTTGAGAGGTAAAACCTATTGTAAGGTCGCAAAACCACGCATCAAGTTTTTGGCGCCGCTGCCAGGGAATAGTTATTGTTTAGGTTGAATTTTTATTTTATTAGGTCTACTCACTTGATTCCTATCGAGTGAGATTTTTATTTTCTTTTTATTAGATTTCTTTAGTCTATCTTTTTCTTTGTGCCCTTTGTTTGTAAAACCATTTTCATTTGTCACCATGGCAGATGAAATTCCATTTAGATCATTAACAATAGAGGAACAATTACTTTACACGGATAGATTTGCTTCCTGTTGTTCCAATGAATTTTTAAGTGATCTTAGATATATACAAGAGGAGATGGGTATAAAGTTTGATAGGTTTGATGAATTATGTGCATGTGTGGCTTCTATTAAACAATCATTGTTAGGATCAACTCCTTTTAATAAGACCCTTTGGAAAAATTTTGAGGAAAGCCTCCTAACCGTGAACCATGAGTTCAATGAATTGATGGGTTTGTATACATCACAACTTGAGGAAACAATTGAGGAGGATTTAGCCGAACATGAGCATATTGAGCAAAAAATTGAATCCTTTAGGCAAATTGAATCGGACTTAGAACTTGAAATGGCTAGAGAAGGATTTGAGATACTTAGGAACATGTTTGGGTTAGATTCTACTAAAACACATGATGTGGATATAATTGATATAGAGACAAGGAAGGATGAGGTAAATAACACAAACCTACAAAGTACCCCACAAGTCCTACCATCATTTGAGGCACACACACCACCCGTGACTTACCCAGAAGAAGTAGAAGAGACTATAGGAACCCCAATAGAGGTAGAGCCCTTGGACCAAACAAAACTAGAAGAAATAGGTTTGAATACTTGTAGTCATAACCTTTCTTTTAGTTCTATGGAAGTTCCTAGTTTTGATGAACCGGAGCCTCAGCCAAAACCGTTACCTAATCTTCCATCCTTAGATGTGAATTTAGGAATTGGAAAAGGTCCCGATCCACCCATCAAACCATATAGTCCGGGTAGTTTTATGTTGAAGGTAGTAGACTCTAGGCCATGTGGAGTGGAAGCTAATATAGGAGTGAACCATGACCTTACATACTTACATCACCCATTCATGATTGATCACAAGAAACATTATGGGTTTAAACCGGGTTTATTAGGTCAAGATGGATTCCCAACTAGGAGTCTCTCGAAGTTGATAGAAGATGATCCCTTTCTAGGAGAAAACTTCAATTCACCCATTGACCCAATTGAACTAAGTAAGGTTATGATGATTGGATCCCACATCTTTGAGCATATAATTCATCCACCACTCTTTCCTCACGTGGCATACTTCCACCGAGATGGTGTGTATCGCTACTATCACCCGCACTTAATCCTAAGTGTAGGAAAAACCTCTCCTTTATCCGTTAAATAAGGGTAGAGTCAGGCTCGTGACTCGAACAAAAACAAGCGCTTCTTGGGAGGCAACCCAAGCTTTATTTGCTTTGTGTGTTTATTTATTTGTTTGTTTGATTTTATTTGCTTCCGTATGTATGTTTAATTTTTATTATTATTGATTCATGTTCAAAACTAAATTGTGAAAATGCTTTATCTTGTTTTTAACTTCGTCTTAACTACATATAAAGGTATTTTGCAAAAGATAAGTGTAAGGGAAATCCAAATCGGTTTATTAGAACAAATGAACATGAATCATAACAATATTAAATTAACATACATATTAGTAATTGTTTGAGTCAAATGCTTGTATCGAGTCATAATGATGTTTTGCAGGATTTCCAGGAAGTAAGGTATAGGTTTTTCCAGAAATTTTCCAGAAACTTAACATGAGAATTCTGTCAGATCATTTCTGACGGCGTCAGGTTTAATTTTCTGAAATTTTTGAAAGTTTTGTTTTTCTACCGGAATCATAAAATGCTTTATTAAATCTCTAACTTATAAACTCCAGGAATCTGCAAAATAATCATTCCACAAGCATTATATCCTTATACAGATTTATCCCGCCGATGTTATGCAGGTTTTCGTGTTTGTTTTCTCAGGTTTAACAGGTTATTTTGGACAAGGAGATGTATGTGGAATCTAGCTTTTGGCGATGCATTAATCTTGAAGCTTCTACATTCCCTTGGAAGAAGACTAACCATGTTACCTCTTTATCCACCGAACGAATCAGGGGAGTATTTGATTTCATTTTTTTACCTTATTTACTTTTACATCTTGTTATTTGAACATTGGGGACAATGTTCATCTTAAGTGTAAGGGGGGGGGGGGGGGGGTAAAGTACGATACTTTAGAGAATACAATTGCACTTGATTTTTTTTATTTGTTTGATGGTAAATGTGTAATAAAACTGAGAGAAATACCTGTTAAGGCAATTTTAGTGCCAAATTTAAAATTTTTTACAACATTTAGGAGTGAAACTTTGATCTTAATGAGCGTCTCATGGATAGGAGTTATATGACTAGCACAAAAACCGTACCACTAAAAAATTTTCCACCCCCAAATATGTGAGGTTCGCCCCTAGAATTGGTAGGAAAAGCATTTATGCTATGATGTGTGTACCGGTAGCACTTAGATTCTAGAACTTGCGTTAGGACCATTCCGAGGCCACAAGTGAGACTACATTCGTGTAGTTAGATTTACTACATGATAAGAGGCATTAGGATTAACCCATTGTTTTACACCTGTGTTTTTGTTATAATTACATTGGCTACATTGGTCAAGTAATTCTCCCACACCCTTTGCGTTGTACTCATTTTTAGTACACGATACCCCTAGTACACCCCTCAGAGCCTATCTTTTCGTTTCTAACTTTAAGCATTTTACTTAAAGTAAGAATTTGTTTACACCCTACTTAAATGTACACCCAAATCGCCTTAGCCTACCTTGTTGATGAAGCGAAAAGTGTACCGCTTTTAGGGGGTCATTTAAGCCCTAAATCGTATTTATTTGATCAAATATTGCCCTAAATCGTTCCTTTTGTCATTTTAGGTACTTTGGAGAAGAAATCTGGAAAAGGAAGCATTTTGGACGTTTTTGGAGCATAAAAGTGAAGAAAACGACAAAGTCTCAAAAATATGCTGGAAAGTACATGGGACGGCGTCAAGACTTGCTCTTGACGGCGTCACGGCTTGGCAAAAGTGGTGGATATGAAAAATACACATGATAAGCCAGTGAGATTTGCATTGGAATTCTGATGGCGTCACCCTTTGGAGTGATCAAGGTCGTCACGGTTTAAGTTGAAGAATGACGGCGTCACCCTTAACCTTGACGGCGTCAGCTTCTGATAGGCCAGAACGGATTTTGGAGGTTTAAAGGGAGACGGCGTCAAGAAGGCCATCACGTGTTAACTAGTCACAACTTGCGCGCGCGCGGTAGCTATTACTGTTTTGGCCATAAAATCCTCATACGAACTCGGATTGTTAGGAATATAAATATTCAGATGAAGGCTCGGTCACCCCGAGCATCTAATTAGCATTTCTATAGCTCGTAGGCTTATCTATATTATCTTAGTATTATTAGTATTAGTATTAGTATTAGTCGTATCTATATTTGTGGAGTGGGTCGGGGCTTTCCCCACTGTCAGCTCGCTCCACAGTCCGCTAGGGACATAATATGTAGTAGTATATATATCCCTTCCCACACATGGGAAGGGTTGGACCTTTCACATTAATCTAACATCTCATTTGTTTCTCTCACTAAAAGGCTCCCAACTTCTCACTACCTCTCTCTAACTTATCTTCTAATTCGATCCATAAGTAACCCTCAAACTAGTGTTTCTTGCTTAGTGAATACCCTACAATTGGTATCAAGAGCCATGGTTAGGTCCATGTGAGTTGGTATTCACGAATTGGTGTAGTTTGTGAGGTGTTTTTGTTTTTGGGTCGATTTGGAGTGTTTCAAGATCTTTCTTTTCGGTTTGATTAGTTGCATACGGTTCATTTTGTGTTTTTGTTTAGTGATTAGAGGTTGTTTTATACTGGATTTGTGTAGTTCTTTAAGTTTTTTCTTGGTTAGATTTGTTTAGATTTGTAGTTTTTAAGGTTTTAGTTCGGTTTGCTCAAGTAGCATAAATCTCATCATTGTACTTTGTTTAGTGTTTAGAAGTTGGTTTTCTTTGTACTTTCTAGCTTAAGAATAGTATTAGAGTGGTATTTAGTGCTTGGATTCACAGATCTAAGAACGGTGTGGTGATTTTGAGAAAATTCGTGGGTTGTAGTTGGGTTGTTCTTGGCAGCGGTTTGTCCATTTCGGTCGATTATTGGACTCGGTTTGTGTCAATCTTGGACACGGTTTGTCCTTTTTACCCGTTTAGGCAAAAGGACAAAAGGTAGTGATAGTGACGTGCCTGGGAGTTTGTGCCTACTCGGTTTGTCCCTACTGCGCGTACTCGGTTTGTCCCTGCTGTGCACACTCGGTTTGTGTAGACTCGGTTTGTCTCTGAAGAATTTACTCGGTTTGTGTAAATTTACTAGGTTTGTGTCTACTCGGTTTGTCCCAGCTACGTGTACTTGGTTTGTGTAGACTCGGTTTGTCTCAGAGAAATTTACTCGGTTTGTACCTACTCGGTTTGTCCCAACTGCGTGTACTCGGTTTGTGTAGACTCGGTTTGTCCCTGAAGAATTTACTCGGTTTGTGTAAATTTACTAGGCTTGTGTCTACTCGGTTTGTCCCAGCTGTGCGTACTCGGTTTGTGTAGACTCGGTTTGTCTCCGAAGAATTTACTCGGTTTGTGTCTACTCGGTTTGTCTCAGCCTCGTAGACTCGGTTTGTCTCTCAAACTTGTATGCGGTTTGTGTCTTGGTGATTTTAGAAATTCCCGCGAAAGATTCAATTTCTCGGTTAAATCACAAGATCTGTAAAATCCCGTAGTTACTATGGCTACCACATCAAGTACATCATCAGATGATATTCAAGCAGCAGGATCTGATACTCGTCCACCTATGCTAGATAGGTCGGATTATGAGTCTTGGGCACAACGAATAAGACTTTACTGCTTGGGAAAAGAAAATGGTGTTAATATTCTTAAGTCAATTGACGAAGGACCCTATCAGATGGGCACCACCAGAGATGTTGTTACAACTGGTGAAGATGGGACTGTAACTTGGGGTATTGATAGACCTAGAAACTATAATGATCTTAATGAAGAAGAAAAGAAGAGGTATGATGCTGACATTAGAGCCTCAAACATAGTCATTCAAGGTCTACCAAAGGATGTATACAAGCTCATCAATTTTAACACTGAAGCCAAGGCTGTGTGGGACAACGTTAAAATGCTGCTGGCAGGGTCAGAACTCACAAAGGAAGATCGTGAGTCACAGCTGTATGATGAGTTCGAGCATTTCAAAATGAACCCAGGAGAGAATATCACAGATTACTATGTGAGATTTCATAAGTTGGTGAATGATATGAGGATGATCAGAATGACTATGCCCAATATCCAACTTAACTCAAAGTTTGTGAACAACATGACTCCTGAAAGGTAGACATCATAGGTAGACATGCTTCACTTCCCCACGAATGGTATTAAGGAATACAACCCGTCAATTAAAACAAGGTGTGACAATTCAATAGGTAGAATTGGATAGCTAGCAAGGAGTAATACATCATAGGTAGACATGCTTCACTTCCCGTGTAGGACCCTAGTTTACTTTTCTTGCATATTAGTTTAGTTAGTAGCTTTTGGGTTAGTTGATTATCGACTAATTCCGCCCCTTCTTCCAAAACACGAGATTTTTACTTGCTTTCCATAAAATATAAAAGTACAAAAAGAATCATCCATCACCTCTAGACCTAGTTAGAATAATTTCAATCCTAACGAACACTATTCTTTGAGTTGAACGATCAATCCCCCGGTACTTGCCACTTTACTATACTACAACGGTCAGGTACACTGCCTGGTGGGGATTGCAAACTTCTCAAGATCCCTTGAGAGGTAAAACCTGTTGTAAGGTTGCAAAACCACGCATCAAGTTTTTGGCGCCGCAGCCCGGGGAGTAGTTATTGCTTAGGTTGAAATTTTATTTTTATTAGGTCTACTCACAAGATTCCTATCAAGTGAGATATTTTCTTTTTATTTTGTAGCTTTCTCGTAGTCTATCTTTTCTTTGTGATTTTGTTTGTAATTTGCTTCAAATGGACTTTTCACTTAGATTTCTAAGATTGCAAGATATGGTTGAGTGGCTAGAACACCAAGAAGTTCAAAATACCTCATTTAGAGACACTTATGAATCATATGAGCCTTCACCTAGGATAGATTCTTATGAACAACCTCCATGTTTAGGATCTTGTTTTAGTGAGGCTAATAGGAAAAGCGACCTAGTTTGCCAAGGAATTGTGGATAGAGCCGTATCAATAAACCATAAGTTGGATGAAGCACTAGGTTTGTTATTATCACTACCTAAGAAAATAATTGACGAGGATATAGGTGATCTTGACACGTGGAATGATGAGGTAAACACCATAAGCCCACAAAATACTCAACCATCATTTGAGGCACCCACACCGCCCGTGACTTACCCGGAAGAAGTAGAAGAGACTTTAGGAATCCCGATGGAGGTAGAACCCTTGGACCAAGCACAACTAGAGGATATAGGTTTGCACACTTTTAGTGATGACCTTACTCATAGTTCTAGGGAATTTCCTAGTGTTGATGAATTGGAACCTCAACCTGTACACAACTTTTCATCCTTAGATTTACATCTAGGAGAAAAAAGAGGAACCGACCCACCCATCAACCAATATTATCCGGGTAGTTTTAGGATGAAGGAAGCCATTCACTCACCCCCTTCACCTCACGTGGCATATTCACACCCTAAGGGTGTGTATCGCTACTTTCACCCGCACTTAATCCTAAGTGTAGGGAAAACCTCCCCTATTTTTGTTAAATAAGGGTAGAGTCAGGCTCGTGACTCGAACAAAAACAAGCGCTTATTGGGAGGCAACCCAAGCTTTATTTGCTTTATTTGTTTGATTGTTTGTTTATTTAATTTTATTTGTTTCCGTATGCATTTCTTATTCATTTTGTTTACTGTTCATGTCTCAAATATAAATTGTGAAAATGCTTTATTTTGTTTTTAACTTCGTCTTAACTACATATAAAGGTATTTTGCAAAAGATAAGTGTAAGGGAAATCCAAATTTGTTTTTAAGAACAAGATTGAACATGAACGATAACAATGAGATATAAGCATGCATATTAGTATTTGTTTGAGTCAAATGCTTGTATCGAGTCATAATGAAGTTTTGCAGGAATTCCAGGAAGTAAGGTATAGGTTTTTCCGGAAATTTTCCGGAAACTTAACATGAGAATTCTGTCAGATCATTTCTGACGGCGTCAGGACTTACAACCTGACGGCGCCAGGTTTTAATTTTCTGAAATTTTTGAAAGTTTTGTTTTTCTACCGGAATCATAAAAAGTTTTTATTAAAACTCTAACTTATAAACTCCAGGAATCTGCAAAACATTCATTCCGCAAGCATTATATCTTTAATTGTTTTATTTCTAAGTCTGGAATTACACCTAGTTGTGAGTTGTCTTTGTTCGGTTTGATGCTTTGGTTTTTCTTGTTTGTTTTCTCAGGCTTAACAGGTTATTTTGGACAAGGAAATGTTTGTTGGATCAAGCTTTTTGCGATGCATTAGTCATGGAGCTTCAACATTACTTTGGAAGAAGATCTAACCGTGTTACCACATTATCCACCGAGCGAATCAGGGGAGTATTTGATTTCATTCTTTTACTTTTTTTTCTTTTACATCTTGTTATTTGAACATTGGGGACAATGTTCATCTTAAGTGTAAGGGGGGGGGTAAAAGTACGATTAGAGAATGCTATTACGCTTGATTTTTGTTTGTTTAATAGTTGATGTGTAATAAAACTAAGATAAATACCTGTTAGGGCAATTTTAGTGCCAAATTTAAAATTTTTTACAACACTTAGGAGTGAAACTTTGATCTAATGAGCGTCTCACGGATAGGAGTTATATGACTAGCACAAAAAACGTACCACTAAAAAATTTTCCACCCCCAAATATGTGAGGTTCGCCCCTAGAATTGGTAGGAAAAGCATTTATGCTATGATGTGTGTACCGGTAGCACTTAGATTCTAGAACTTGCGTTAGGACCATTCCAAGGCCACAAGTGAGACTACATTCGTGTAGTTAGATTTACTACATGATAAGAGGCATTAGGATTAACCCATTGTTTTACACCTGTGTTTTTGTTATAATTACATTGGCTACATTGGTCAAGTAATTCTCCCACACCCTTTGCGTTGTACTCATTTTTAGTACACGATACCCCTAGTACACCCCTCAGAGCCTATCTTTTCGTTTCGACCTTTAAGCATTTTACTTAAAGGAAGAATTTGTTACACCCCACTTAAATGTACACCCAAATCGCCTTAGCCTACCTTGTATGCACTCATTTTTAGTGCATTATTGTGACAACATTTGTTTAAAACCCAAGTTAATTATCTAGTTAATTACATGGTTGCTAAGTCGAGTCATATCCTTGTACATATTGTTTTGGGACGATTGAGACTCATGGGTAAAGTACTAGTGTAATGGAGTAATGGGGAAGAACATCATTTATTACCCCCTTATGTGCTAAATATTTTAAAAGTACTCCAAGTTTTTCGATTATCTTAATTCGAGTCATTAGAATAGTTATTTGTAAAGTTATGTAAAAGTTCAAGTGTAAGGGGAATGCAACGCCCCTATGATGTATTATTTTGGATGGTAGGGCAAGAGTGTATGAAAAAAAAAAAAAAAAAATCAAGAAAAATACAAAAAAAATGAGAAAAAGAAAAGTAGAAAAAAACATACGGACTACCATCCCGTTTCATTTTATGATTATTTTATGTTTTTGTTATTTTGTTTTTAGCTTAAGATTGAGTCGAGTCTTGGCTTAGTAACATTGTATAGTACATGTAATTAATCAAGATCTTTAACTCGCCACCAGTAAAATATCCTTTATCCAACAAATCCGTGTTTATCATATCCCTACACCTAACGTTATAACCCATGTAAAAGCCCTCTTTGATAGTTTATCTTTGGTGCTTACGCCTAGTGGAGGAGGTTTTCGATCCTTTCCCAAGCCTATGGTAATCTATTTGCTATGACAGGTAGTGAGAGATATTATCCGTTTTCATTTATGAGATTTATTTTGATGACACCTGAGAGATGTGAGTATCTAAACACTACTTGTGAGGTGCTAGTATGTAATCTCCGTGCTTATTATGATTGAAGTGGAACGATTATTTGTTGTAATTACTTTTATATTAGCATTAAATGACCCCTAACTTGTATTTTGATTAGAATAAAAGCGCATTTGCTTGAGGACAAGCAAATCTCAAGTGTAAGGGTATTTGATGAAGCGAAAAGTGTACCGCTTTTAGGGGGTCATTTAAGCCCTAAATCGTATTTATTTGATCAAATATTGCCCTAAATCGTTCCTTTTGTCATTTTAGGTACTTTGGAGAAGAAATCTGGAAAAGGAAGCATTTTGGACGTTTTTGGAGCATAAAAGTGAAGAAAACGACAAAGTCTCAAAAATATGCTGGAAAGTACATGTGACGGCGTCAAGACTTGCTCTTGACGGCGTCACGGCTTGGCAAAAGTGGTGGATATGAAAAATACACATGATAAGCCAGTGAGATTTGCATTGGAATTCTGACGGCGTCACCCTTTGGAGTGATCAAGGTCGTCACGGTTTAAGTTGAAGAATGACGGCGTCACCCTTAACCTTGACGGCGTCAGCTTCTGATAGGCCAGAACGGATTTTGGAGGTTTAAAGGGAGACGACGTCAAGAAGGCCATCACGTGTTAACTAGTCACAACTTGCGCGCGCGGTAGCTGTTACTGTTTTGGCCATAAAATCCTTATACGAACTCGGATTTAGGTGATTCAAAAGGCCACGCGATCGAGATGAAAAGATCTACAATTTGGTGAAAATTGGACGTGACGGCGTCACGTGTAAGTCTGACACCGTCAGATCGGGCGGACAGAAAAATGCCTATAAATATAACTTCACAACTTCATTATTTGTAAGCCCTAAACCCTAAGTCCGATTCTAGGGTTTAGGTAGGTGTTTTTCCAGCAACTTAGAGGGTCCTAATCATGCCATAAACATCTTGTAATGGTTTGTTTATCGATTCAATCGTATGTTATGTCTTCAATTATGATCATTGTTGATTGCTCTTCATTAATTATGCTTGGCTAAATCACCTTGTGTCTACTCATGATTGTGTGAAACTTGTGTATAACTAATTAGATCTTATTGATTTCTTGTTGATGTGTGTGTCCATCTCCATCAATTAGGGCGTGACAACTTCAATAGATCTAGTTAGGTTTAGTTTATAATTCTTGCTTCCTATTGTTTCTTGTTTTGATTGGGTGATATCGATGTTAGGCTTAAGAAAACTGGCTAACCTCCTATACGGTAACTTGCTTGAGTGTCTTAAGAAACATGAACCAATGCGTACTAGGTTTATTTGGTTGTATTTAATGCATGAGCGAATTCTAGTGATCCCATGTTAGGAGCTTCTTAGCCGGCTCGACATAGGAGTGAAGTAGGAGCTTATAGAGTTGGGGAAGTACGTACGCCACCCCACGAATGGTATTAAGGAATACAACCCGTCAATTAAAACAAGGTGTGACAATTCAATAGGTAGAATTGGATAGCTAGCAAGGAGTAATACATCATAGGTAGACATGCTTCACTTCCCGTGTAGGACCCTAGTTTACTTTTCTTGCATATTAGTTTAGTTAGTAGCTTTTGGGTTAGTTGATTATCGACTAATTCCGCCCCTTCTTCCAAAACACGAGATTTTTACTTGCTTTCCATAAAATATAAAAGTACAAAAAGAATCATCCATCACCTCTAGACCTAGTTAGAATAATTTCAATCCTAACGAACACTATTCTTTGAGTTGAACGATCAATCCCCCGGTACTTGCCACTTTACTATACTACAACGGTCAGGTACACTGCCTGGTGGGGATTGCAAACTTCTCAAGATCCCTTGAGAGGTAAAACCTGTTGTAAGGTTGCAAAACCACGCATCAATGTACACCCAAATCGCCTTAGTCTACCTTGTATGCACTCATCTTTAGTGCATTATTGTGACAACATTTGTTTAAACCCCAAGTTAATTATCTAATTGATTACATGGTTGCTAAGTCGAGTCATATCCTTGTACATATTGTTTTGGGACGATTGGGACTCATGGGTAAAGTACTAGTGTAATGGAGTAATGGGAAGAACATCATTATTACCCCCATATGTGCTAAATATTTTAAAAGTACTCCAAGTTTTTCGATTATCTTAATTCGAGTCATTAGAATAGTAATTGTAAAGTTATGTAAAAGTTCAAGTGTAAGGGGAATGCAACGCCCCTATGATGTATTATTTTGGATGGTAGGGCAAGAGTGTATGCAAAAAAAAATCAAAAAATCAAGAAAAATAAAAAAAAAATGAGAAAAAGAAAAGTAGAAAAAACATACGGACTACCATCCCGTTTCATTTTATGTTTATTTTATGTTTTTGTTATTTTGTTTTTAGCTTAAGTCGAGTCTAGTCTTGGCTTAGCAACATTGTATAGTACATGTAATTAACCAAGATCTTTAACTCGCCACCAGTAAAATATCCCTTATCCAACAAATCCGTGTTTATCATATCCCTACACCTAACGTTATAACCCATGTAAAAGCCCTCTTTGATAGTTTATCTTAAGTGCTTACGCCTAGTGGAGGAGGTTTTTGATCCTTTCCCAAGCCTATGGTAATCTATTTGCTATGACAGGTAGTGAGAGATATTATCCATTTTCATTTATGAGATTTATTTTGATGACACCTGAGAGATGTGAGTATCTAAACACTACTTGTGAGGTGCTAGTATGTAATCTCCGTGCTTATTATGATTAATGTGGAACGACTATTTGTTGTAATTACTTTTATACTAGCATTAAATGACCCCTAACTTGTATTTTGATTAGAATAAAAGCGCATTTGCTTGAGGACAAGCAAATCTCAAGTGTAAGGGTATTTGATGAAGCGAAAAGTGTACCGCTTTTAGGGGGTCATTTAAGCCCTAAATCGTATTTATTTGATCAAATATTGCCCTAAATCGTTTCTTTTGTCATTTTAGGTACTTTGGAGAGGAAATCTGGAAAAGGAAGCATTTTGGACGTTTTTGGAGCATAAAAGTGAAGAAAACGACAAAGTCTCTAAATCGGCTGGAAAAGTACTTGTGACGGCGTCAAGAATTGTTCCAGACGGCGTCACGGCTTGGCAAAAAAGGTGGATATGAAAAATACACATGATAAGCCAGGGAGTTTTACAAAGGAATTCTGACGGCGTCACCCTTTAAGGTGATCAAGGCCATCACGGTTTAAGCTAAAGAGAGACGGCGTCAAGCACATTTCTGACGGCGTCAGCCCTTGATAAGCCAGAGCGGATTTTGGAGGACTAAAGAGGGACGGCGTCAAGAAGGCCATCCGGGAACCCTAAACGCGGCGAGGTGACGGCGTCACACTCCAAAACGTGACGCCGTCAGATCTGTTTTCCTATATATAGTTCTGCAATTTTTAGTCATTAGTGTGGAACTTTGTGTGCAACCTTTTGGGAGGAAACCCTAATGCGATTTTAGTAGCTTTTTCAAGGTTTTTTACCTTGAGATCTTCCATGTTACATTGAAGATAAGTTATCAATTAATCATTCAATATGTCTATGTGTTGTTTGATTCTATCTTGTTCTTGTCTTTTGTTTAACATGCTAGGCTAGGTTTTTGTTTGTGTTTGCTTAGATCTAATGAAACCTAACTATTGATTATTGGTTATTAGTGTGTTATTAATTGTATTGGATAATTGTTTATCGATGTTAGGCTTAAGAAAACTGGCTAACTTCCTATACGGTAACTTGCTTGAACGTCTTAAGAAACATGAACCAATGCGTACTAAGGTTTTTATGGTTGTATTTAATGCATGAGCGAATTCTAGTGATCCCATGTTAGGAGCTTCTTAGCCGGCTCGACATAGGAGTGAAGTAGGAGCTTGTAGAGTTGGGGAAGTACGTACGCCACCCCACGATTGGTATTAAGGAATATACCCGTCATCCACGCAATTAATACACACTAATCAACCGGTAAAAGATAGTTAGGGAGTAAGGAAATCTAAGTAAACACATTTCTCTCCATATAAGTTCTACCACCACTTTTCATTTTCAGTTATTTTATTTTATTTGCATTTGTAGTTATTTGGGTTAGTTGACTAGCAACTAATTCCGCCCACTCCTTCAAACCCGAGATTTTACTTGCTTTCATAAAAAAATATAAAAATACAAAAAGAATCTTCCTTCACCCTTAGACCTAATTAGAGTAGTTTTTCATACCTTACGTACACTATTCCCTGTGGAGAACGATCAATCCCCCGTACTTACCACTACACTATACTACATCGGTCAGGTACACTGCCTGGTGGGGTTGTAAGCCTCTTGAGATCCCTTGAGAGGTAAAACCTGTTGTAAGGTCGCAAAACCACGCATCAACAGCAACACCTTCATTTTCTGCACCCATATCCATAGCAGCAGGTTCATTCACCCTATCTGCATTATCAACCTCATCAACAACATCTTCAGCATTAGCACTTTCAACCTGTTCAATTTCTGCCTCCCCTGACTTCACTATATCCTCATACTCATTCCTCCCCTGTTTGGGAGCATTCTCCCCCAAATCAGGTTTTGAAAAGCTGACCTCCTTCTTCAAATTTCTCAACCTTGAAGACCTTGATTTCTGTAAACCAACAAGATACTTTACCCTGAACTTCAACCTTCTAATTTCTGCACCTTGAGAGCTTTTCACCTTGATTAGTTCCTTATTTAGATCAGCAACTTCTGAAGACAGATTTGTACACTTTTCTGTCAATTATTTTATAAGTTTAATGTTATCCTCCCCATTTCGGTCTGTATCACCTGACCCGAGTGATGGTTCATTGGATTTGGCCTCTTGTACAATGTTGTCCATCAATTCATGAGTTCCATGTCTGCTCTCATCACTTCGGTCTGTGTTACCTGACCTGAAAGGTGATTCATTGAGCACAAACTCAGCATCAAACCTAGTTTGACTGCTTGAGCCCCCCATATTAGTCATGTGGCTGGGGTTACCACCAAGTGTGTTAGGATCCTGAGAACCTTCCACATTTGGTGTTGCCATGGTTGAGGTCTTAAGTATGTTGACACTGTCCTATTCAGGGTGTGAGTTTGGAACAGTAGTGTTAGCCTCTTCCATAGTGTCACCTGCATCACCTGTGACACTTTCATTTCTATCCTGATGATCATGCTCAGAATTATCATCTGATGATTGGGTTTGGTTTGATGATTCAGGTGTATTTTGAGGTTGGTTGGCAGCAATTTAGAGCATATGTGGGGTGGGAGGTGTGACATTTCCAGAGAACCCAAACCTATTTCTTCTTAGATAAGGAAACATTTGTAGACCCAGTTTCTTGCTTGGTTCAATTCCTTAATGTTCAAAAGGTTCTTGTAATTGACTATTTATCAAAAGTTGTAAAAACCTAGGATAAACATAAAATTTCCCAGAAACATTCTTTTTCAACCCCTCAAAGATCATAGCCGGAAAATTAAATGGTTGTCTTGAAGATAGAAAAATCAAGGCTGAAGCCTGGACTGCACTAAATTCATTCCAACTAGTTGTTTTAGGACTAAGACAATGCAGAAAGATATGAACAAGAAATTTCCATGGAGGGCTAAGAAGGCGTTTAAAAATTTTAGCTTATCATCTTGCCTCTCATACCCAATATTAGCAAGTCCTGCAAAAATCTTAGAAGTAGGAAGACATGTTGTTGCCTCATCATCTGTAAGATGAAGAATTCGTCTTACAGATTTTTTGGTAACAACAATCTTCTCTTCATCAACTTTTGCAACTAACTTTTCCTCCCCATTTTTTTGTTTTTAGCTTGACAGAAGACCAAAACATCCTCATGTGGGATTTATAAATAGTTGGATTTACAGTTAAGGCATACCTTATGTGGGATGCATTAAGAAAATCAATGATTTCCGTAAAATCCTCAGATTCCCGAACCTTTTGAAGAAATGCGATCTGATTGTGGTCCTTTGCAAATGATCTTTGTGCCATTGTTGTCGGAAAGTGAATTTTGGGATGTGGGAAGTGATTATTTTGTAATAAGTGAGGGCTTGTAACTGATTTGCGGTTATGCAACTGCTTGAAACGGTTTAGGTAGTGGGCGCACACATTAAATGAGAAGATTAAATTGAATTGGGCGTTTTATAACCGTTAGGGTTTGGGTTGGCTCCAAATTTACAAAAATAGACCCTGTGCTTTCAAAATTAGCAGCAGGTTGCTCTGACTTTCTATTTTTAGCAGCAGAACCCTAGCAGCAGGTTAATTGGCCTAGCAGCAGGTTAAGTTGTGCTAGCCGAAAAATTAAATGTTTCCTACAAAAGAAAAAGAATTTTTTTTAATAAAGACAAACAATACTTCTATTTCAAAGATGCAAATCCATCTAATCAAACTTCACAATCTTTACAAAAGTCTAGTTATACTTAGCAGCAGGATATAACATTAGCAGCAGGTTAAGTATAACTAGCAGCAGCTCAGAACACATCTTCCAACCAAGCATCAGAATCAACTTATTGACTAATAACAGCACAAAATCCTTTCAAAATTTGCAACAAAACATAAAAAGACAAGAAATGTATTCAAAGATTCATCATCCCAATACTAGCAATTAAATATTGAAATCTACCCACATCAAAGCCTTTTGTGAGTAAATCTGCAACATTATTGTCAGTGTGGATTTTGCAAATTTGAATGAGTTTATTTTCATAGTAATCTCTTATAAAGTGATGTCTTATCTCAATATGTTTTGTTTTAGAGTGAAAAACAGGATTTTTAATGATACACATGGTGCTGTTATTATCAATATGGATTTTAGTGTTCAAGAAATTGTACCCATAATCCAGTAGTTGATTCTGAATCCAAAGAACTTGCCACAACAACATACTCAACCTCAGTTATTGAGTTTGCCACCACAGTTTGTTTCTTGCATTGCCATGAAATCAACATGTGTCCAAGGAATTGACACCCACCTGTGGTTGATTTCCTATCTAAACACGCTCTAGCATAGTCACTAACTGAGTATGCTTCCAGATGGAATGGTGAATCTTTTGGATACTGATGAACTCAAATAAGTACATTTTATTATCATCATTTATCCTATTTATTTGACTTGTTTTATTATATTATGTATGAGAATTGGTGCATTAATGTTTACTTTAGTGATTCTCAGGTAAAAACAAGTATTAGGTGAAACTTGGCGATTTTGGACTAATTATGGAGCAAAACAAGCTAAATGTCAAGAGTCTACTAAAATCAAGAAGATCAAGTTCATTCTGCTCCAAGATGCGCCGCATCTTACTTATTACATACGGCGTATCACTATCAAGATTTCACAGATTACAATCCAAGACAGGAAGGACATGCGCCGCATGGAAGAAATGGAGATACGCCGCATCTAAAAGGCGGTGTACGAATATTCCCTGAATATATTAATCTTGGACCCCACGCGAAGTTACGGAGATGCGCCGCATCTACTAAATCTATGCGCCGCATCGACCCCCAGACAGAAACTATAAATACCCCACAAGTCAGACGAATTTAAGTGTTGGAGTGCAGAAAAGTACAAAAACCCTAAAGAACACAGCCGAATTCAGACGACTTAGCAGCACTAGACACACCCAAATCGAAGATACAAGAGCTGTAAGAAGGTCCTGCATGTATTTAATTCATTAAGTAGTTTTGTTTTATTGTAATAGTACACTTTAATTCATCAGGATTGATAGGCTGATGTCATGTGACTACGAAATAGCATGCGCACCCCTTAAAATTGCTTTCCCATCAATTAAAGTTTATATGTTGATGTCTTTGGTGTCTACTTATTAGTGCATTGATAACCTCTGTGTTTATTAGTGGCCTGCGCATTTGACTACGGAATAGAATGTGGCTCCCACGGTTATAACTAACCTGATCAATTAGTAATAACTTTTAGACATAAGTAATCATTAAGGGATTTCTCGCCGATAAGATTAGAGCCAACGAGAAAGATTTAATTACATACACTTCATATAAAACTAGCAATAAAACAAGTGACAAGCTACTTAATTATCAGGACAAGTCTTCTTATTGTCTCAAGTATCTATCTGTGTACGTGTGTGCTAATCGCTGATTCGTGCTCTTTAGTTTATTTTATAGTTTAATTATAACCAAATTGTGCCAGTCTCTCACGCTGAACCCCCTTGCGTTAGATTAGGTTGTAAAACTAACTTAGGATATTAAAATACTGATTAGACTAACTAGATAATATGTTCCACTCTTAGTGATCGACACTCTACTTACCATTATATTCATACTGACCGGGTACACTGCCCGTTAGGTGTGTGTGTTATTGATAAGTCGGCTAAATATAAATTTAAAACTTGATTAGGCATTAATTCTGCTAAACCGCAATGACACACGCAGCACATCAAGTTTTTGGCGCCGTTGCCGGGGAGTGATTGTTATTATATGTTAATTTTATTAAGTATTTTAATTAGATTTTTCTTTTTAGATTCTAACCACTACCCGTTATTAGATAGATTGCATTCATTGTATAATTTGAATATTTTCTGTTTTTGTGTGATTTTTGTGTTTTTGTGTTTATTTTTTGTTTTTATTATTTTTGTATTTTTGTGCATTCTGTTGTCGTTGTATTGTGCAGACATAAACGATACGGCGCATCTGATTTCTCAGATACGGCGTATTGCGTTTAATTTTTATAAAATACAACGCGTTTAGTAAATTCGAGTACGGCGCATCTTTCCCCAAGATACGGCGTATTCTGTTTTTAATAAGAAAATTTTTCTAAACTTTAACGCTATATACGGCGCATCTGTTTTAACAGATACGGCGTATTTAATATTTAAATTAAAAACAATTTTTGAATTATTAAACAGATACGACGCATCGATTTCTATCGATACGGCGCATCTTCTAAATCAAAAATCCTTTATTTTGAAACGTAAGGAAAATACGGCGCATTAACTACTGTTAATACGGCGCATTTAATTTTAATTAATATAAACGATTTTTTATAATTTAAAAAGATACGGCGCATTCTAATTCATAAACGGCGTATCTGCTATCTGAATAAAAGTCTGATTAAATTTTAACGTATTAAGATACGGCGTATCCATCTTTCTGGATACGGCGCATCGTCTGCAGATATCAGCAACTTTTATTTTTCGTATTCCGTTTTTGTTGTTAATGTTCTGATATCATACTTTCTTGAACATACCCTACTGATGCTTTTGTGATTGTTTCAGGAAGTGCATGACCAGGAGTTCAACTAAGAACTTGATTATACCTTACGAAGATCCTGAACGAGCCTTACATTCGCTTAAAAGGCTTTTCCGCACAAAAAGCTTTGAGATTTCAAGTTTACTCGAGCTTGATTACTTTTCTGAAGAGGAGGAGAAAGTTGAAACAGAAACAATGACTGAAAACACTACTATGGAGGAATACATGAACAAAACCCGTGCCGATTACAGTTCAGGAGTTGCTAGACCAAAGTTTGATAAAAAGGCAAAGTTTGAGTTGAAGGGTCAGTTTCTCAAGGAGCTAAGAGAGAATGCTTTCAATGGGACAGAAGATGAAGATGCCAATGAACATGTTGAAAGAGTCCTAGAGATTGCAGACTTGTTTACCACAGAAGGAGTCTCTGACGACCAAATTATGCTAAGGATCTTTCCAATTTCGCTTAAGGGAGCTGCTAATAAGTGGCTAAGAAATGAACTTGCTAGTTCAATCAAAACATGGGAAGATTTGAAGAGCAAATTCCTGAAAAGATATTGTCCACCTGCTAAAACTGCTAAAAAGATGGAGGCTATCAACAGTTTCAAGCAAGAGCCTGATGAAACTCTTTATCAAGCTTGGGAGCGATTTAAAGACTTACTGGTGAAATGTCCTCAACACTATCTAACCCCAATGCAGGAGATAATATTGTTCTATCAAGGATTGGACGTGCCTACTAGACAGATTTTGGATGCTAAGGGAGCTGTGCCTCAAATGAGTGCAGCCAATGCTAGAAAGGCCATCCAAGAAGCTGCTGATCACTCTCAGAAATGGCACGACGGGACCTCTACTAGATCTAAGAGCAGCACTAATTTAGACGGGTTTGCTGATATTCAAGCTCAATTGAACAAAGAGAGTAGAGAGATGAAGAAGCGTGATGAGAAAGTTTATGCTGCCCAAGTTGGATGTGAAAAATGCGAAGGACCTCACTACACTAAAGATTGCCCTAAAAAGAATGAAAGTGAGACTTTTGAAGAAGCATACTACACACAATTTGGACAACCATTCCAACCTTCGGGAAGATTTAGGGAAGCTGCTCCGGGATACTATCAAAAGAACAACTTTAATCCCACTTATCAAGAAAGGAGGCAGACTTTGGATGACACTCTAAAGCAAATTATGGCCGATGCTGCTAAAAGACATGAAGAGAACACTGCTATGATCAAAGAAATCCGAGCCTCAACGGATACTATTACAAGAAATCAAGGAGCTTCGATCAAAGCATTGGAACAACAAATCGGACAAATGAGCAAGGTTCTTCAAGAAAGGGGATACGGAAGTTTACCTAGCTCAACTGAAACTAACCCAAGAGATCATGTCAAGGCCATAAGCACTACTGAGGGAGTCATACCTAGAAGATTGATGAATGGTAATGATGGAGCAAAGCCCGAATTTTTCTTTAATTCTTCAATCAGTTTAAGGAGGTTACTCAAAGAGAAGACAAAGATTGAAGAGGAGATCAAGGCTACAATGAAAGAAGAGAGCTCTGCAACCGACTTACATGCCTTGCCTCATAAAGAAAAGGACCCAGGAAGTTTTACTTTACCTTGTTCAATTAATGATATATCTTTCAATAATGCATTAGCTGACTTAGGAGCTAGCGTTAGTGTTATGCCCCTTAAGACATTCACTACCCTAGGACTAGGAAAATTAGCACCAACTAAGCTGCTTATTGAATTGGCTGATAAAACGGTAAAACAACCTGAAGGGATTGCTGAAAATGTGCTAGTTAAGATTGAGAAGTTTGTTTTCCCTGTAGACTTTGTCATATTAGATATGCCCGAGGATGTTAAGATTCCTTTAATCCTCGGAAGACCTTTCTTGTCTACCGCCCATGCTAAGATTGATGTGTTTAAAAGAAAAATCTCATTAAAGGTAGGGAATAATAAACTAGTCTATAAGTGCCAAGATCCTGTTGAGAGCATAATTAGAGGTGTCTATATGCTAGGATTAAGAGAACGTATGGACCTCGATCTAGAAGCTAGACTTATGGGAGAAACTTTAATTCAAAACAACTCAACTAATCCTAATCACGAGAACTTCGAGGAATTCATTGACCTTAATGTACCTACCGAACTTAGACGCGATATTGTTAATGATTCTGATGACGAGTGGTATGATTGCATGGTGATTAACAAACGTAGGAGAATAGTTGAAAATACAAATTTGAAAGATGATATGTTTATTGAACTACCGCCCCACCTTGCATATTTATGCTTATATAATAATAAGAATTTCCCGTCTATCAATTTGTCATCTCTGCCCGAAAGGGACAGAACTTTGTTTATACAGATATTGAAGAGGAATGGCGTGGAAATTAAGGACGAGCAAGGAGTGTGCAATATTACTGGACTGGCAATAAGGGAGCGCGATGCTTCCGACTCTTTCAATGACCAGTACTAAAGAGCTGAACGTGAGTCTAACTTGAAGACTCTGGAATAAAGACAAGTGCTGACCGGGAGACAACCCGGATGAATTTTTACATTCTGTTCTGTCGAGTCTGTCAGACCTGTAGAAGATACGGCGCATCTGTTTTTGCAGATGCGGCGCATCACCTGCACTGGTCATATCTTATTTTATTTTTGGCATTTTTTATTTTTTACTGTGAAACTTTCTGTCAGTTTATTTAATGCGGCGCATCTTTTATTCTGATCCGTATTTATTCCAGGCTCGATACGGCGTATCTTCTTCCATAAGATACGGCGCATCGACTGACCTGATGATTTTCAGTTTTAATTTTTTAAGTTTTATTTTTACTAACTACTAATGTATTATGCAAGTTTGAACCTTCTTAACTCAGGTGTGTTAAAGTGTAAATGGTATTATAGATTCCTGCATTTTTGTGGATGCATCACTTATGAAGCTTAAACGTTCTCATCCACAAGAATTCAATTTTTGCTCTTATACGAATAATGGAGGATCATACCGAGCAAATCTCAGGGGAGTTTTTCTGTTCTAATTCTTTTATTTTCCAGTTTTTAACCTTTGATACAAACAACGAGGACGTTGTTTAACTTAAGTGGGGGGATGGAGAATTAGAACACTTACTTGTCCTAAACTTTTTCAAAATATGCTTAAAATGCGCTTAATATATCAAAATTTAAAATTTTTTAGCATGTTTTAGTTTAAAGTCTAAATTACATATCCGCACACATAACGCTATTCTTTCAAAAATATTAAAACTTTAGTGTGTCGGTGACTTGTAAACTTTAGAACTTGGCTTGTATACTATTCGAGACCACCATAATAAGTATTATTTATATAATTGGAATGACTTGTCTAAATTGGTAAATTTCTAGGATTACACCAAATAGCCTTTATATGTTATGTGTTATTAACTAACTACACTGGTTAGTTAACCCCCGTATAAACCCTTTTGTTACTCTCATTTTTAGAGTAAGATACCCCTAGAAAAACACTCAGAGTCATTCCTTTCGTTTCTTACACCTGTGTTATAATGTTTCGTTACACCCTTACACCTTAGCCTACCCTGTAGATTAAAATCCGTGGTTAATTGCTTTAGGCAAAGTGTGTTTCCTTACATTACCTGTGTTCGCGTGCGTAATTCATTATCTTTGGTTAGTTTGGAAATTGCACAATGCAATTGATATGAAAGTAAATATTGTATAACTTTGAGTTTATTTTTCGTGTGTTTACTACTTTCACTATTACAATTATTTCTGCAAGTATGAAAAGAATAGAAAATTATCCAGAAAAATAGTAATGGAAAAGTTGTGAAATTTTACACATATATGTTGATGTAAAAAAAAATTGAAAAAATAAGAAAAGAAAAAGAAAAAGGAAAAGTTGGAAGTTTGTTTTAACCAACTTATGTAAAGTTTTGTATTAAGTGGGAGATATCACCACTATTTGTTGTATATTATATTTATGGATTGAATGGGAGTTGGCCGTTACGGGAACGCCAACTAAGGTTATTCTTTGATTAAGATTTTGTTGAGTATAATTCGTGTCTACCTAAAGCGTGTGTTTCAAGTGTTAAAGCATGAGTTATTCAATGATATGAGTCTTATTCATGGGATGGTTGGGAAAGTAATTTACCACACTTAGGATTTCAATTTATTTGTTTTGTTTATTTTTTATTTTACACCAATTTATATCCCAAATATTATCCATACCTTGTATCATTCTTCATCCGAACCTTTGATTTATTGAGATTAGGGATTTGAGCAATCTTAAGTATCGTAGTCGTGGATTCGGCTATGTATTTATGATTTTGTCGCCCTTTTTGATATAATATTATTGGTGAAGATTACTTGATCCTATCTTTAGCCCATTCGAGTTAAGGATTTGAGCAATTGCAAGTATCGTGTTCGTGGATTCGATCATGTATTTGTGATTTTGTCGCCTTTTCTGGAATGTGAGATCGATAAAGATTAAAAAGAATGATTAACCCTTGACCAACAAACCCTTTTTACCGCTTTAGACTTGTTATTCCTTGGCTTTAGTGGGGGAGATGCGTATACTTGCCAAGCTTATGATAGAATATTCGTCACGACTAAGCACTAAACGATTTAGAATTGTTTTACATTGAAAAATTATTTTGATTTCTATTTCGTTAAGTGTTTGGTTGTCTGATTATGACAAAACGAATACATGCTTAACCATAAAAATAAATCCTAACATCTTTTAGGATACATTTTCATAAGATTAATTCTAAGGTTTACTTGGGGACAAGTAAAGTTCAAGTGGGGGATATTTGATGAACTCAAATAAGTACATTTTATTATCATCATTTATCCTATTTATTTGACTTGTTTTATTATATTATGTATGAGAATTGGTGCATTAATGTTTACTTTAGTGATTCTCAGGTAAAAACAAGTGTTAGGTGAAACTTGGCGATTTTGGACTAATTATGGAGCAAAACAAGCGAAATGTCAAGAGTCTACTAAAGTCAAGAAGATCAAGTTCATTCTGCTCCAAGATGCGCCGCATCTTACTTATTACATACGGCGCATCACTATCAAGATTTCACATATTACAATCCAAGACAGGAAGGACATGCGCCGCATGGAAGAAATGGAGATACGCCGCATCTAAAAGGCGGTGTATGAATATTCCCTGAATATATTAATCTTGGACCCCACGCGAAGTTACGGAGATGCGCCGCATCTACTAATTCTATGCGCCGCATCGACCCCCAGACAGAAACTATAAATACCCCACAAGTCAGACGAATTTAAGTGTTGGAGTGCAGAAAAGTACAAAAACCCTAAAGAAGACAGCCGAATTCAGACGACTTAGCAGCACTAGACACACCCAAATCGAAGATACAAGAGCTGTAAGAAGGTCCTGCATGTGTTTAATTCATTAAGTAGTTTTGTTTTATTGTAATAGTACACTTTAATTCATCAGGATTGATAGGCTGATGTCATGTGACTACGGAATAGCATGCGCACCTTTTAAAATTTCTTTCCCATCAATTAAAGTTTATATGTTGATGTCTTTGGTGTCTACTTATTAGTGCATTGATAACCTCTGTGTTTATTAGTGGCCTGCGCATTTGACTACGGAATAGAATGTGGCTCCCACGGTTATAACTAACCTGATCAATTAGTAATAACTTTTAGACATAAGTAATCATTAAGGGATTTCTCGCCGATAAGATTAGAGCCAACGAGAAAGATTTAATTACATACACTTCATATAAAACTAGCAATAAAACAAGTGACAAGCTACTTAATTATCAGGACAGGTCTTCTTATTGTCTCAAGTATCTATCTGTGTACTTGTGTGCTAATCGCTGATTCATGCTCTTTAGTTTATTTTATAGTTTAATTATAACCAAATCGTGCCAGTCTCTCAGGCTGAACCACCTTGCGTTAGATTAGATTGTAAAACTAACTTAGGATATTAAAATACTGATTAGATTAACTAGATAATACGTTCCACTCTTAGTGATCGACACTCTACTTACCATTATATTCATACTGACCGGGTACACTGCTCGTTAGGTGTGTGTGTTATTGATAAGTCGGCTAAATATAAATTTAAAACTTGATTAGGCATTAATACTGCTAAACCGCAATGACACACGCAACACATCAGATACCAAAGTCCCAACTTAGGTTGGCTCTTTAGATATTTAAAGATTCTCTTCACTGCATTCAAGTGTGAAATTTTAGGAGACACTTGAAATCTTCCACAAGCACACATAGCAAACATTATGTCTGGACTTGAAGTAGTTAGATACATTAAGGAACCAATCATGGACCTATAAGTATGCACATCAAATTCTACACCATCTTCATCTTTGAGTAGTGGCTTATTCTTCTCCATTGTTGTCTTGACTGGCTTCACATCAGAGAAGTTAAACTTCTTAAGAATATCATGCACATACTTGTCTTGACTAATGAATATCCCAGCCTCCATTTGCTTAACTTGAAGCCCCAAGAAGAAAGTAAGTTCTCCCATAGAACTCATCTGAAATCTTCTATGCATAAGCTTCTCAATTCTGCACATAACTCCTTATTTGTGGAGCCAAAATTGATATCATCAACATATACTTGAACCAACAAGATATCATTTTTGTCTTTCTTGATGAACAAAGTCTTGTCAATGGTTCCTCTGTGGAAGCCATTCTTCAACAAGTACTTTGATAAGGTGTCATACCAAGCTCTTGGAGCTTGATGTAAACCATACAGTGCCTTATCCACCTTATAAACCTTATCAAGATGATTAGGATCTTCAAATCCAAGTGGTTGTTGGACATAGACTTCTTCATCAATTGTCCCATAAAGAAAAGCACTCTTCACATCCATTTGATACACAGTGAATTTCATGTATGAAGCATAAGCTAAAAACAGTCTGATAGCTTCTATTCTTGCTACAGGTGCAAATACTTCATTATAATCAATGCCTTCTTGTTGTGTGTATCCTTGAGCCACCAATCTTGCTTTGTTTCTAATCACAATTCCCCTTTCATCCCTTTTACATCTGAACACCCATTTAGTTCCAATTGCCCTTTTTCCATTAGGCAAATCAACTAAGGTCCAGACTTCTTGAAGCTTGAACTGCAACAATTCTTCTTGCATTGCTTCTACCTAGCTTTCATCTTGTAATGCTTTGTAAGCATTCTTGGGTTCTATGTGTGATAGAAAGCAAGCAAACATACAACTTTGAAGATCTTTGTGGCTTGCTCTTTGATGAATGGTCTGAGAAAATAATCCTTCATCAACAAGGTCTCTTAAACCTTTTGTCTGACTTCTTGTATGAACAACACCTTCAGCATCACCTATGATCTGCTTCTTTGGGTGATGCTTGTGAATCCTTGTGGTTGGAGTAGGAGAAACAGGAACAACAGTCTCCATATTGGAAAGATCAGCTCTTGCTCCAAACACATCTAAAGCTTCATCATCAGTCTCTTCATATATCCTGACCAATTCATCTTCATTAGAATCAAAAGATTCATCATCATTAATAGGAACTTCAGCAGCAGAACTGCTAGGCATAGCAGCAGGATCTTTTGATGCAGCAACAACATGTTTTGGCTTAGCAGCAGGTTGCCCTGTACCTGAAGTAGACTTAGACATACTGCTGCCAGTTTAAGTTCCCATAGTCTCAGCACTTTCTGACTCTTCATCCATCATTTCAACATCCTTCTTGCCATCATTAGCAAGTTCATCATGACTTGCAGCCTTTCCCTTGGATGCTGCAGCAAAGACGGCAGCATCTTGTGCATTCAGCATTTTTGTGAGCATCCATTTCTCAATCAGGATAAGTTCCTCATCATCTGTACCTGCATCAGAACATGCTCTTTGACTGCAGATTTGTTAGTTGTACCTGCTAGCATTGGCTCATAATTCATACTTTTGGTGAGTGAGTCAATATCAAAAAGCCAATCAGGTCCTTTCCCTGCAACATTAGATGTGGTTTCATTAAACCTAACATGGAGGTTTTCTTCCACATGCATTGTTCTTTTATTGAATACCCTAAAAGCCTTACTATTTGTAGAGTAACCAACAAAGAAACCTTGATCTGTCTTTTCATCAAATTTACCTAGGTGGTCAATGGTGTTTAAGATAGTAACAAGACACCCAAATGGTTTCAAGAAATCTATCATAGGCTTCCTACCATTTAACAATTCATATGGGGTCTTGTTATGAGGCTTAACTATTTTACTCCTATTTTGTACAAAACAAGCAGTATTGACTACTTCAACCCAAAAAGTAGTAGGCAATTTTGATTTAGACAACATAGTCCTAGCAGCCTCAATTAGTGTTCTATTTCTCCTCTCTGCTACACCATTTTGTTGAGGAGTTCTAGCTACACTAAACTATCTTAGAATACCCTTTTCCACACAGAACAGATTCATCACATTGTTCTTAAATTCAGTTCCATTGTCACATCTGATTACTTTAACTTTGTGATTAACTAGGTTTTCTATTCTAGTTATGAAAGCCTTAAGAATGTTTGAGGTTTCATCTTTAGTTGCTAGAAAGAATACCCAAGTAAATCTACTATAGTCATTAGTGACAGCTAAGCAGTACATCTTTTTATTCAAACTTTTAACAAAAGTTGGCCCAAATAAATCCATATGCAACATGTACAAAGGTTCAGAAATGGTATTCACCACTTTGGTCTTACAAGAAGCTCTATATTGCTTTCCCATTTGACAAGCAATACAGGTTTCAGGATTTTCAAAAACTTTTGTAGGTAACCCTCTCACAAGGTTCCCTTTAACCAATTGATTAATAGTTTTGAAATTTAAGTGGCCAGGCCTTCTATGCCAAAGTTTGGATTCATCAATGGTAGCCTTGGCAAATAGACAAGTTAGAGCTCTTTTGGGAACTATGTTCTTTATGTCTGCACTGTATATGTTGTTCATTTTAGGGATTCTACGAAGCACAGATGAATCATCAAGCAACTTAAAATCAGGAGATAAAACAAGACATTTAGTGCTTGTAAAAAGAACAAAATTCCTTTTGTCACACATTTGTGAGACACTAAAGAGGTTGTACTTAAGTCCTTTCACCAAGTATACCTTTTCAAAATCCAATTTTCCTGTTCTAATTGTACCTTTACCAACTATCTTTCCACCCTTGGAGTCATTACCAAAAGCAACATATCCACCATCTATATCTTCAAATTCTTCAAGGTTGATTTTGTCTCCAGTCATGTGTGCTGAACATCCATTATCAAATATGCATTTGTCTTGTAGTTCCTGTGGTGAATTGCCCTGCACATAAAATAAGAGAATTAGTCTCTCTTAGGGACCCAAGTCATTACTGACTTGGATCTGCCTTGTGCATCATTGTAGTCAAATTTCTTCAAATCTAATGATGCACTGCTGGAAGTATGATTTGGATCAGTTTTTTTATGTTTCCATACCCAGCAAGCTGAGGCCTTTACAGCATAAAAATGATTGTCCACAACTGTGTTCATCACTGCTTTAGGCTTAGCAGCAGCAACTACTTTTGCCTTAGCAGCAGGAACAATTTTGTTCCTTTAAAAGGGGCTTTCATTTGTTATTATCCTAGAATAACCAGTGTTAATTAAAACTTGTCTAGGAACCATGTTTGTTTTAGAGTAAGGATGTGTGTTTCTAGCAAAATTATTATGATTCACCCTTATATGTTGGTTCCAAATTGGTTTTTGGTAGTAGTGGAAATTCTTTTGAAGATGCTCAAAACTACCACAACTATAACATGCCTTCTTATGTAATTGGAAGTTGCTACCTAACTTGTGTGAAATTAGATTGTTCCAATTCCTTTTGTTTCCTTTAGGCAAGTTATTTGTTGTTCTAGGATTTTCTCTAGGTTTCTCATCATATTCAGCCATATTCCTAGAGATTCTGCTTCCTAGCATAGGTTTAACAAATTTTACTTGGTTAACCTTAGCTCTAACAGATGGTGTTTTAAGCTTTTTCTCAGCTTGTTCATTGTCTGACTCCCAATCTTCAATGATTGGTGCATCAGAAACTAAGGATTTTACCTTAGGTTTCTTATTGTTTGACTTACTTGTTTCACCTAAAGGTTTTGCATTTATTTCAATGAGTATAGACAATTCCCTCATTGGAGGTGCATAGCCACTTAGAAGTGGTGGTGGTACTTCATGATAACCTATTCCACTTCCTCTTCTCATCAAGTGGTTTTCAATGGTCTTATTGACATCATCTGATGCAAATTGTTGCTTTTCTACCCTAACAATGTGTTTTTCTTTTTCAGCTAAAGCAATATCTCTATCTTGATCAGCTTTCTCAACTTTTTGTTTTAGAAGATTTATTTCATAATCTTTCATGAGAACTTCACCTAATATTAACTTGTTCAGCATACTGATCTTTAATTTTTCTAAGATAAACAATCTTTTCTTCTAATGAGTTTACACCACGTTTACATGCAAAGTTTTCAAGTTTTAATTTTTCAACTTCAACTCTTAAACTTTCATACCTAGAATTCAATTCTACAACAGTGTCTGTGCATGATTTAAAAGAACAAGTAGAATCATGTGATACCTCGGAGTCTGAACCAGAGGAAGAGTAACCCATAAGAGCAAAGTGTTGTTCTTTTGGTTCTTCTTCAGCTATCAAAGCATAGTTGGGTCCTTCCTCAGCTTGTTCACTCCAGTCAAACTCCCCCAAGCCATCACATGACAGCATAGCAACATCAACTTCTTCATTTGGAGTCTGCCTTGTAGCATCTTTGATCTGCTTGGGTGCTCTGCACTCTCTCTGGAAAAGTGACATTTTCTCTGGCAATTGTAACACTCAATCTTGGATTTGTCAAATCCAACATTGTTATTCTTCCTGAATTTTAGTTCCTTGCCAGTTTTCTTCAAAAATCTCCTTGCCCTCATAGTTAACATTGCCATCTGCCACTTCAAATCCATTTCTTCAAGATCATCAGAATCAATTTGATCTAGATCTTGAATTGTGATTGGAGTACTTGCATTCGTAAGTTCAGACAGGAAAGCACAGATAGCAGCATCACTGATGTTGTCACCTTTTGAGGTAGCAGCAGAATAACTTGCACTAGCAGCAGAACCAAAGTGACTAGCAGCAGAATGGTTCTCTTGAGAGCTACCAGAACTCTTGTTGTTTGCAGACACAAAATCTTGATTGTATGCACTTGTAGATGAGCTAGATGAATTCTTGACTTCAGATTCATACACCTTGAGATTGTTGTATAGGTCATCCAGGCTCATTGTATCAAAGTCTGCTTTGTTTCTCCTGACCACAGTGTGTGTGCTCCAATCAGATGACAAACTTCTGAGAAACTTGAGATTTACATCTTCTTGATCCACATTAACCTTTAGAAGAGCTAATTGACTTACTAGCTTCTGCAGTCGATCATAAGTGCCATCAATGTTTTCAGAAGTTAAGGCAACAAAAGTTTCAAATTGATGCTTCAGTAGGTTCTTCCTTGATTTCTTTGTTGCCTCATTTCCACCAAACTTGAGTTCAATGGCTTGCATTAATTCTTTAGCAGACTCAAGTTTACTAAAGATTAACTGATATTCATTTGGTATCCCCATCAAAAGAATATTGTGAGTTTTTATCTCTAGCCTTCATTGAGTTTTTCATCAGCAGTTACTATAGGCAAAGGTTTCCCATCAGCACCCTTTCCAGGTGAGGAATTCCCATCTTGAATGACTTCCCACATGGAGTAGTCAACCATTTGTATGTATTGCTGAATCCTCATCTTCCAAAGCTCATACTCGCCAACTCTGAGCATGGCCACCTTTGGTGCAGACACCATATGAGTAGTTGTTGTAGCTTCAGATTCCATTGCTTTAGCTGAATTGATTTGAACTAGCAAAACTTCTTCTTGATATCAGTTTCTAGATCACAAGCTTTGATACCACTTGTTGTCCCAGATGAGCTAATAATGATCTTGTTAATTATCTTAGATATAAATATCCAAGACAATAGGTATAGAAACTGTTCTTGTGATAACAACTATTAAATACTATGCGGAATTTAGTACTTAATCTTAACAACCGTTTAGAACATAACAAAAATGAATTCTCAATAAACACCTCAACATATATTATGGTTACTAAAAAGTAACAGGGTTATAAATAACCTTGAAGTGATACGACTCTTACAAAACAAAGAACACTTTGTTTCTACACACACTATACTGTAAGAGACAATGAGAAATACAACTAAAAGACTTATCTAACACTGGTCAAGTCTTCTCCTTTTATACTCTAAGGAGAACTAACTAAATATTAATCTAATGTTCCACTATACATTAAATAATCAAAAGTAATCAAGTACTTTTACTTTGCAACCAATACTAAACCGCCCCATGAGTACTTGTACTTATACTATTATATCCCATCACTCTGCACCGCCCCATGTTAACTAAGATGTATTAAACAAATACCAAGTATTAGTATAATACATATCAGCTTGTTGTATTTCAGCAGCATAACGTTTACTCTAGCAGCAGGTTGATATATACTAGCAGCAGGTTGACACTTAGACAAATCTCCAGACATTAGACGACAGACTCAGCAGCAGGTTAAATATACTAGTAGCAGGTTGAAGTACTCTAGCAGCAGGTTAACACTTAGACAATTTTCATCAATAATAAGAAGTATCATGTGCAAACCTGAGCAGCAGTATAATAACTAAAGCAACAACATCATTTAGACCCAACATTTATTGCCAGCTAGGAACTTTGTAAAGCATTTTTGTACTATTGTTAATCATAAGAAATTTTATTGGGTCAAATTTATTGGTGTCAGGAAATGGAATTGAATGCTAAGAACCAAATGGTCCTTAATCGTAAACGAAGACATTTTTCTCGTTCCGCTACAATAATCTTTTTCATTCCAATTTACATTATACTAGAGGTAGACCGGTAGTGGTCACCACTCCTTCACCTTCCACCCCTCACCTTTCATCAAACTAGCCACTTTTCTCACATTTCATTAAAGTAGCCACTTTTTGCAAACATACACCAAAAAATACCTTACATACACCCATAAATTAAATAAATAACAATAAAAACATACACAAGAGCCCACTTTTGCACAATAAAAACCGCTTCCTTCTGTTTGAAGCTTTCTCACGCATCACATACTACCTAAATAATGGGCTCACATGTCACAAATGCATGAAAGGTGAGCCCCCCACCTCCCATTTTTTTAAGTCTTAGACTAAAATAGTGGTCACTAGTCACCACTCCCTCAATTACCATTCAACCTATCACCACTCTCCTCACATTTTATCCATAATAGTAACCAGTCTCTTCACCATCATTAAGCACACCTCACAAAATACCTCCAAAATACAATCACAAATCAAATAATTAATAATAAAAACACCCCGTGAGGACGAACAAATGCACAATGTCCGAATGGTGAGGCATGTCACCTTTCGTTCCTTTTTTTCTCCTTGGCTCACATGTGACACATGTTGGAATTTAAATATCATGTTTACACATCTAGATAAATAAACACATCAAGAGAACGTAGCGGAAGCAAGATCTATTTAACACATATAATGAATTACTAAATAGTAAATGGGGAACATACCGTTTGTTCTTCTCTTCTCTTATAATCACAAGATCAGCAAATAGGATTAACGTGGATCCTCTTACCGTTTTGATCCACAATCCAAGATTAACAACTAAAGTGAGTTGTTACCGAATTCTTGTACACACGTACTATAACCGATCAAGCAATGATGCTAGTGATTAGATACGTAAAACCAAATCAAGATTTTTACTACACAAAAAATATGGTTCGACTGCTTTGGGAGTAGGTCGACCGGTTTTAGGATTAAAGGAGAGAAAACACACACTTAGGGTTATAGTATAATGCACAAGGTCACATAACAATAACCCTTAGATGTGTATTTATAGTGTTTGGATATCTTGGAGGACAAGATATGCGATTAGGGTTTCTCAACCCTTATAACCGATCGGCCTTCGCTTGGTGGCCAAGGTTTCTAGATTCTTCCAATCTCCTTTTACACTAATAGTCCTTTAACTATTCCCTAACGGTCATTAGTCAACACCGTTAGTTTACATAACGTCCGTTATGTATCATTTCGTGTCCAAATATTAATATATACAATAATTATACACATTAGTTATTTATATAATCATCATACGTAAAGTGTGCAATCCCTCGGTCCCGTGTTCGAATCTAGACATACACGTTAATATTTTTCCATTAAACTCTAACAGCTCCCTGGTATGTGCTTAAACACATACCTTTATTTGACCAAAACCGGACCCAAATAGACCAAAAACTAACCAATTATGCCAAATATATTGTGTTTTTGTGTTTTTACATGTGCAGGTACGGATATCGAGAAAAAAGAAAAAAATCAAGAGAAAATGACAAAACGAGCACGAGATTGGAAAGAGCACAAAATTACGAGTCCATCGGTAATTTATATGGAGTATCGAGGGAAAAGACAAAAAATCGAAAGACTAAACGAAGCTCGAACAAAGATTATTTATTAATTATAATGCACAAAAGATGGATCAGCGTAAAACTAGTTTAAAATGAATTGAATGCAAAATATGACACCAAAGATGGGTTGCTCTATTGGTTTGGAGCGCATGATGTTGAGCAAGAGGTCCTCAGTTCGAATCCCACCTATGTCAGTTTTTTTCTTTATTTGCTGCCGGCCACGCAAAATTACTCTCTTGTCCCTGCTTGGCCGCACCAAATTACCAAAATACCCCCGTGGGGGCCCACTTTTCTTGGGGAGAAAGAATTACAATTGTGCTTATATTCACGCATGAGATGAGATCCAGAGCATCGTATCTCTCGTTTTTTTTTTCCTTCTTTCTTTTTTTTTTTTTTTTCTTTTCTAGATTTAATTTTATTTAAAATAGTTAATGTTTGTATTAAACTTTGATATTTTAAGGTATTAGTCACTTTTATGTTTCTTACATCTTATAATTTTTACAAGTTCTTATCTCAATCTTTTTAGTTATTGTGTTATACCCACTTAATCTTTAGATTTACCTTCTTAATCAACGTTTTTATAGACTTTTCTTTTATAAATCTCTTAGTCTTATGTTTTGATTTTATAAAGTTTGAATATTTTTGTTTTAAAAGTTAGTTTAATCTTATCTTTTGATTAAAGTTTTAACCTTTTTTACATTTTTAGTGTTAATTTAGTTTTAAAAATCAAGTTTTTATTATTTTTAAGGTTTTTAGTTATAAAAGTTGCAAACTTTATTATCTACATCCACTTAAACTTACATAAAGTCTCAAGCTTTTGAAGATTAGAAGATGATTATGGGTAAATAAGGAGTATTTTGGGTTAATTATGAGCTTTGGAGGGGTTTTTAGTTTAGTATGGTTATCGTCATCATTCTTGATCCATTCCGGGTGCTCTCTCTCCCTTTTCTTTACTTTCTTTTTGTTATGTTTATTGTCATATTTAGCTTTTTAAATGCTTTAGTTTAGATTATTAGTTTAGATAATTATGATTATGTTTGTTGGAGTTATTGTTGATTATAGCTTAGTTATTATGATTAGTGAGTAGATATATTATATGCTTGTTAAGTGTTGGTGGATTGTGAATAAAAGTGTGAAAACTTAGAAATTATTGACTTTTAACCTTTGGTTTACTTGGATTCATTTTTAGTAATTTTAACGGGCAAAAGCCGTTAAGGTAACTAATTATCAAACCAAGTAATTAAGAAGGTTGAAAATTAGTAATTTCCGGATTATTTGTAGATTTGACTAGTTGGTTATTTTAACGGGCAAAAGCCGTTGGGATAATTAATTATTTAAATCTACAAATTTTTACCTAGAAAAAGAATTGTTTTCAATATAAGCCAACGTTGTGAGAAAATAATTTATTTTGACGGGTATTAATTAAAAAGGGCTTAAAATGAATATTCACAATTAATGAGCTTTTCACCACTCTTGACAAGCATATCTTTTAATATCATATTCTTAGCTTAACTTTATAGTCATTAGTTGTAGTCTAATTTTAAAATAGTTTAAAATAATTGTTTTAAAATAGTGTTTAATTTTTCTCTAAAAACCAAAACCAAAAATATTTGACAATCAAGCATTAAACAAAAGACATAACGTGATTTTCAATTCAAATCTCGCCGTGGAATACGACTCCGGAAGATCGAATTGTCATTTGTCCTCAAGTGACTATTTTATCTAACGGGAATACAAATTTAAAACTGCCCGCGTACTTACAACCGTAACTAGTTTTTGGCGCCGCTGCCGGGGAGGTTTGACCGATTGTTACGTTGTGTTTGGCGTTCGTGCCTTGAAGATCCTTTCTTTTGAAAGTTTATTTTCTTAAAATTCAAAAATCCAAAAAAAAAAAATAATAATAATAAAATAAAAATTCACAAAAACCAAAAATATTTTCCTTTTCTAAAAAATCTTTCAAAAATCCAAAAATATTGTGATTAATTTTCTTTAATATAAAAACCCAAAAAGATTTTCTTTTCAAAAATTTATTTTCCTTTTTACTTTTATGTTTCTCAATTATAAAAATTCAAAAATATTCTTCTTATTCCTCTTATTCGTTTGATTATTTATCTCTTACCCTCTTATACCGTTTAATTCATATCTTCTTATCCTCTTAACCATTTAATTTTTATCTTCTTATCCCTCATATTGTTTAATTCTCCACCATGTTCGATTCTTTCCCATCTCATCCCCATGATCCAAGGACCATGGAGGATTTCTATCATCCGACGCTCATCGGTAGAGGAGGACCGATCGCTCCAACAAACAATTTTGTTTTGAAAGATCATATGATTGAGTTTATTCAACAAATCTGCCAATTTCATGGATTTGAACATGAAGATGCTAATCATCATTTAGACAAATTTCTATCGATCACTCAATTCTTCAAGCAGAACGGAGTCTCTCACGACAACATCCGTTTGAATCTCTTTCCCTTCTCGTTAACCCATGAAGCCGAATCTTGGTTTTACACTCTTAAAACCAATTCTATTCATACATGGGAAGAGACGTGCATCAAATTTCTTTCAAAATACTTTCCATACTCAAAAACGATGCAGTTTAGAAGAGACATTCTAAATTTCCGACAACTGCACAGGGAATCAGTATTTGAAGCTTGGGAGAGATTCAAATATTTGCTGCAAAGATGTCCAGATCATAGAATTTTGCTCCTTGATCAAATCGTAACCTTCTATCATGGCATAAATATGATTGATCGATACAAAATCATGTTGGCTGCCGGAGGCAATCTCATGCGGAAGACTCCTCAAGAAGCTTATGATTTGATCGAGAATATGACACAACATCACTATCAGTGGGATACTGGAGCCCTTTATGACTCTACCACTGTTTTGAGTGATCATTATCCCGATTATATTCCCGCTGAGATTGCACAAATTGGGGTCCTTGGCAATCACAAAAGTTATATAAATCAATATTGCCAGCAAGGACCAGGTCATCCTAACACTATCCACTTTTCATACTCCGATGAAAGTGATGAGGATGCTCCTTATGATGAAGAGAAATCAGATGAGGACCCTTCAGATACCTTTTTAATGGGGGACAAGGAAGTCGAAATCAATCCTCTTAAGGAAATTGATGACCTTGTTCCAATCCCAAGGGTATCCGAAGAACCTTTTGATCTTCCTGATTCTACTTCCCATACATTCAAAATGACTATCACAAATCCTTTGTTTGATTTCGATTCTGAATTTACTCTAAATTCAGATAATCCTATCTTTGATATTCAGAACGAGGAGTGTGATGAGTCCGACACGGAAACCGATATGGACGAGGTGCACATTTATAGCCCACAAAGTACCGCACAAGTCCCGCCTCCATACATCCCGCCGAAGCCCGAGCTAAAAGACGTACTTCATAAGAGTGATTATCTTCTTGAGGAGTTCGCCGATGAACTCACTCGCATCGATCCAATCCCACCGAGGGATGAAGATAAAAACTTCGATTTTGAATCAGATTTGAGAAAATTGGAATTTTTACTAAGTCATGATCCTTCAACTAATTGTGCCTCTAGTCTGGGGGAGTTCACCGATGAACTCACTCACATCATATCTCCGTCGGAGTATGATTACTCGGAGGGAGACGTATTGCCTATTAAGGACACTATTCCTACTCTTCCTCCTGAGGTATTATTAGATCATGACTTAAAGAGATTTAATGATCAAATTCAAATTAAAGAAAATGAAAAATCTGCTTTTGAGGATGAAGATTTCATCATGATTGTTATCAAAATCTTTCTTCCATTCCTCACATATAATGTGATTTCTCCTCTTCTTCACTCCTACAGGAGTGAAGATACAATCTTTGACCCCGGCATCTCATTCAAAACTTCTATTTAGAGCCGTGGGCATCTCATCGGAGTGGAACTTTCGTATGCTTCAATGTTTATCCAAACATCTTGAACGAAAGTCCGATGAAGATTATTTTTTCCACATGCTCCCCCAAGGACAAATGAATTCGGGGCGAGTCTAAGCTATGCGACTCGATACTAAACAAGCGCTTCGTGGGAGGCACCCCATGCTTATCCATCTATCTTCTTATCTATTTTCTAATAAAGTGACGTGAGGAGGGCTACCTCTTCCATTTCTTGTGTTTCGTGGTTTTCTGTGATGTGTCCAGGATTGCCCGATGATTGAAGACTCTCGTGCTCGTAGTTTACTTCTCTCCACTCGAGTATTCATCATCCGTTGCTCATCCGATATCCTAAATATTATCGTTTTACATCTATCTTTTGGCATAATTAATAAACGGCCTTAGATTTTTGTAGGAGAACCCTTACCTTTAAGACATTGAGGACAATGTCTCGTTTTAGTCTGGGGGGTAATCTTGCGATTTGATTTTTGCCTTGCATTTTTGCCGTTTTCTCATGCAACCCCGTTTTTCCTCAAAAATTGAAAAAATCCAAAAAAATGAAAAAAAATTTAAAATTTTTTGCAAAAATATAATAAATTTTGACATTTTTGTTGACTTTCCGCTGGTGAGAGTAGGAATAAAATTCTGACTTGACCGGGCGTGTTGAGCCCTAGCTTGTTCCCTTAACCATTTATAATCTATAAGCTCGTGCTAGTCTTTTATACAAGGAGCTATAAAATGCGAATTCTTTTTAAGAGTTTGCAAGTTCCCGTATCGACTTTATATATGCATGGCTTGATTATAAGGCTAAGCATTCGCGGATCTTATTATTTAAGATTTTAAATTTGCGAAGAACGAGAAATGATAGAGTTGTTTATAAGTTAGATTGCTAAACGTGGAGTAGTTGGTTCTCTTTAGAGCTCATCAAAGTTACTTGTGGCTTTTTGTTCCCATAAGCTTGTTTCACCCACATAATAGTAATCTAGGAATAATTAAAGGTATTTTGGTTTTGGCGATAATTAGTTTTTATTTCTTCCTTAGAGAATTCTTGCTTATGAAAGTTGGGTACACATCAAGGTACTGTCAGTGTTACGGTGTAATAGACTATTCCATCTTGCCGGCTCGCAACCGATGTTGGGATTGTTATAAAAGCCGTAGGACTTGGGGTTTGGCAACACAAATAATTAATGAATATGATAATGTATAATAATAATCCAAAGCCATAAAAAGTTTTCTACATCTTGCCGGTTCGCAGCCGATGTTGTAGACTTCTAATAAAGGCAGAGGAAAAATTCCAAGGTCATAATAGACTATCACATCTTGCCGGCTCACAACCGATGTTGTGATTGTTATAAAAGGCCAAGGAATAATAATATGTGCTTAATAATGTTAAAAAAATGCCAAATTTCGACTCCGGGGGTATCCTAATAAAAGCTTCTGTCTCTGGACTCGTAGATGAGTTGTTTCGGTCGTATATAAAAGGGATATCCTCAAAATCGTGTTAAATCAGAGACCTTGATGTGGACCTCATTTTTGTATGCAACGGTTTTTCGAGGGAAGGTTTGGAAACTACTTAGCGTCTTAACTAGGTATCTTTATCGGATTAAAAATTATCGAAACGAGAATATGAAGCAATTCATTTCTCACCAAAAATAAAATAAATAGAGGAAATTCGGAATTTGGGAACGAGAAGTAATGCACAATTAACTTTTATGGGTAGTAATAGCAATCTAACTTGTAAATAACAATGATTTCATTTTTAAGCTTGGCTTGGGGACTCGTGAAAAATCAGGGACGACGAATTTTATCCGTATGGTCACTTCTTTATGTGTCGTGTTTCCTACTCGAAGACCCTAAAAGTTATCGTGAGATAACGATTGTCAACAAAAGCCGTCACATGATTATGAGAAAAATACAAAAATAGAATAAATGGAAAATCGGGGAGTTTTTAAAACTTAAGATTTCTCAATCTCTTTTGAAAATTTTGCTACTTCTCAAAGTTAGTAAAAAGAGATTAGAAATTTTTGGATTTAAAAACATGTTTTTATAACATTGCGTGAGGACACAGCAATATTTTAGTCTGGGGGAATTTTGGTATGTGCTTAAACACATACCTTTATTTGACCAAAACCGAACCCAAATAGACCAAAAACTAACCAATTATGCCAAATATATTGTGTTTTTACATGTGCAAGTACGGATATCGAGAAAAAAGAAAAAAATCAAGAGAAAATGACAAAACGAGCACGAGATTGGAAAGAGCACAAAATTACGAGTCCATCAGTAATTTATATGGAGTATCGAGGGAAAAGACGAAAAATCGAAAGACTAAACGAAGCTCGAACAAAGATTATTTATTAATTATAATGCACAAAAGATGGATCAGCGTAAAACTAGTTTAAAATGAATTGAATGCAAAATATGACACCAAAGATGGGTTGCTCTATTGGTTTGGAGCGCATGATGTTGAGCAAGAGGTCCTCAGTTCGAATCCCACCTATGTCAGTTTTTTTCTTTATTTGCTGCCGGCCACGCAAAATTACTCTCTTGTCCCTGCTTGGCCGCACCAAATTACCAAAATACCCCCGTGGGGGCCCACTTTTCTTGGGGAGAAATAATTACAATTGTGCTTATATTCACGCATGAGATGAGATCCAGAGCATCGTATCTCTCGTTTTTTTTTCCTTCTTTCTTTTTTTCTTTTTTTCTTTTCTAGATTTAATTTTATTTAAAATAGTTAATGTTTGTATTAAACTTTGATATTTTAAGGTATTAGTCACTTTTATGTTTCTTACATCTTATAATTTTTACAAGTTCTTATCTCAATCTTTTTAGTTATTGTGTTATACCCACTTAATCTTTAGATTTACCTTCTTAATCAACGTTTTTATAGACTTTTCTTTTATAAATCTCTTAGTCTTATGTTTTGATTTTATAAAGTTTGAATATTTTTGTTTTAAAAGTTAGTTTAATCTTATCTTTTGATTAAAGTTTTAACCTTTTTTACATTTTTAGTGTTAATTTAGTTTTAAAAATCAAGTTTTTATTATTTTTAAGGTTTTTAGTTATAAAAGTTGCAAACTTTATTATCTACATCCACTTAAACTTACATAAAGTCTCAAGCTTTTGAAGATTAGAAGATGATTATGGGTAAATAAGGAGTATTTTGGGTTAATTATGAGCTTTGGAGGGGTTTTTAGTTTAGTATGGTTATCGTCATCATTCTTGATCCATTCCGGGTGCTCTCTCTCCCTTTTCTTTACTTTCTTTTTGTTATGTTTATTGTCATATTTAGCTTTTTAAATGCTTTAGTTTAGATTATTAGTTTAGATAATTATGATTATGTTTGTTGGAGTTATTGTTGATTATAGCTTAGTTATTATGATTAGTGAGTAGATATATTATATGCTTGTTAAGTGTTGGTGGATTGTGAATAAAAGTGTGAAAACTTAGAAATTATTGACTTTTAACCTTTGGTTTACTTGGATTCATTTTTAGTAATTTTAACGGGCAAAAGCCGTTAAGGTAACTAATTATCAAACCAAGTAATTAAGAAGGTTGAAAATTAGTAATTTCCGGATTATTTGTAGATTTGACTAGTTGGTTATTTTAACGGGCAAAAGCCGTTGGGATAATTAATTATTTAAATCTACAAATTTTTACCTAGAAAAAGAATTGTTTTCAATATAAGCCAACGTTGTGAGAAAATAATTTATTTTGACGGGTATTAATTAAAAAGGGCTTAAAATGAATATTCACAATTAATGAGCTTTTCACCACTCTTGACAAGCATATCTTTTAATATCATATTCTTAGCTTAACTTTATAGTCATTAGTTGTAGTCTAATTTTAAAATAGTTTAAAATAATTGTTTTAAAATAGTGTTTAATTTTTCTCTAAAAACCAAAACCAAAAATATTTGACAATCAAGCATTAAACAAAAGACATAACGTGATTTTCAATTCAAATCTCGCCGTGGAATACGACTCCGGAAGATCGAATTGTCATTTGTCCTCAAGTGACTATTTTATCTAATGGGAATACAAATTTAAAACTGCCCGCGTACTTACAACCGTAACCACTCCCACTTGGGAATCTATTAAAAGTGTAATGACATTGGTTAGTGATGAACTCAAATAAGTACATTTTATTATCATCATTTATCCTATTTATTTGACTTGTTTTATTATATTATGTATGAGAATTGGTGCATTAACGTTTACTTTAGTGATTCTCTGGTAAAAACAAGTATTATGTGAAACTTGGCTATTTTGGACTAATTATGGAGCAAAACAAGCGAAATGTCAAGAGTCTACTGAAGTCTACAAGATCAAGATCATTATGCTCCAGATACGCCGCAACATACTTCTGACATACGACGTATCACTATCAAGATTTCACAAGTTACAATCCAAGACAGCTAAAGGACATGCGCCGCATAGAGATATAAGGATACGCCGCATCTTAAGGCGGTGTACGAATATTCCCTGAATATATTAATCTTGGACCCCACGCGAAGTTAAGTCAATGCGCCGCATCTACTAATCCTATGCGCCGCATTGACCCCTCAGACAGAAACTATAAATACCCCAAAAGTCAGACGAATTTTGTGTGCAAAGTATAGTGCAACATACCATACGTACAAGTGCCAAACCACAGCCGAATTCAGACGATTTAGCAGCACAAGACACACCCGAAACGAAGATACAAGAGCTGTAAGAAGGTCCTGCATGTATTCAATTATAAATTAGTTTTGTTTTATTGTAATAGTACACTTTAATTCATCAGGATTGATGGGCTGATGTCATGTGACCACGGAAGATCATGCGCACCCCTTAAAATTGCTTTCCCATCAATTAAAGTTTATATGTTGATGTCTTTGGTGACTTTTATTAGTGTATTGATAACCTCTGTGTCTAGCTGAGCATTGCTTGGGTCGCCATGCCCCTTCCTCGCCTATTTATTCTATCGTTTCTAGAATAGTAGGATAGACATAAGTAATCATTAAGGGTTTACTCGCCGATAAGATTAGAGCCAACGAGAAAGATTTAGTTATATACACTTCATATAAAACTAGCAATAAAACAAGTGACAAGCTACTTAATTATCAGGACAGGTCTTCTTATTGTCTCTAGTATCTATCTGTGTACGTGTGTGCTAATCGCTGATTCGTGCTCATTAGTTTAGTTTACTATTTAATTATAACCAAACTGTGCCAGTCTCTCAGGCTGAACCCCTTGCGTTAGATTAGATTGTATAACTAACTTAGGATATTAAAATACTGATTAGATTAACTAGATAATACGTTCCACTCTTAGTGATCGACACTCTACTTACCATTATATTCATACTGACCGGGTACACTGCTCGTTAGGTGTGTGTGTTATTGATAAGTCGGCTAAATATAAATTTAAAATCTGATTAGGCATTAATACTGCTAAACTGCAACGACACACGCAGACCACATCAGTTAGCATCTAGCAACACGCCAATGCCCCTAGAACAACTTGGGTGTGTAGTCTCCTAAAAAAACCACTTGATGATAAATCATCATACTTATCCTTTTGTTTCTAATACTACATTAATAAAGATATGGATCTCAGTCATTCTTTATTAATAATTTTATTTCTCGTTATTTATGATTCAATAAGATTACCATATCTTATAAACTAGTCAGGGGAGATCATGGGTGTGGCCACACAAACATCTTATTAATCCCACGAGGGGCCCAGTAGTATTAAACTTCAAATTAAATTTGAAGGAACAAATTCCATATCGACTAAGAGCATTGATCGGCCCCAAACGGTCAACGAATATTGACCAAGTAAATGGTCAACAAGAGTCAAACAATCTAGGGCACAATGCAATTATCCAAGGAGTTAGTGTATCCCGGGTCGTTAAGTCCCAACGAGGCGTGAAATCTGTAATAGAACGAGTTTGTGATCGGGCGAATATTGAATGGAAAAGGGGGTTTTGAATGATTGGTTTACTGAATATAAGTAACAATAGCTTAAACAAGCTATATCAACAAATATGTAAGATCAAATACCCGGAAAAACGTAAAGGAACTAGAAACGTACGTTTTAGTTTAAATAAACGTCAACGTACAAAATAAAATGTGAAAATGAAGAAATATTAATCCTACAAATATGAAAATAACTTTTTTATAAACCTAAAGATAAAAGAAAATTTTAAGAAAAAGAAAATTAATTATTTAACTATTTAATTAATTATTATTAATTAATAACTATTTATTAATTATTTAAAATGCACTAAATTAAAAGAAAATAGGAAATTATACTAGAAAATTAAAATTTTAACTTAGATAAATCTAAAATAACCTAAAACTTATTTTAAAACTGAAAATATATTTATTACACTTTTTATCTAATTATTATTAATTAATTACTAATTAATTATTATTTAAACTATTTTGATTTTTAATAAATACTAAATAAACAAAGAAAAATCTGAAACTTTTTCTATAAATACTCTAAGGTGACAGGAAGATAAGAAAAATATAAAAATGAAAAGTGCTTAATGAAAAAGCAGAAAAATAAGCCAAATGGCTTAAATAGAAGCTATCACTTTTTTATGTTGTTGATTTTCTGATTTTCTTTTTACAAAACTATTTAACTACTGCTAATAAACAACTTTAATGAAGACAAAATTATTAGATTAAGCTAAATAAGCTGAAAACAAGCAGCTTAAGCCAACAGTCCACTTTTAAGCTTTTTTAAGACTAAGATTCTTCAAATTAAGCTAAAAGCTGAAAAATAAGCTAAGAGCTTATGGAAAGAGCTAAAATGGACTGAGACGGATAATAATAAGCTTAAGGTTCATTAAAAAGCTAGGGCTTAAGAGCTTAAAAGCTCTCAACAAGCTCAGCTTTAACTGAGTCTGCTGATAAGGCAGGCACAGGCAAAATTGCCCATTTTCAGGCCTGGTTTTTATGGTCTTAAAAAATTCTAAAAAATAAAATAAAAATACTAGTCAGTAGATGAGTTGGGAGAGCTTATAGGTGCAAAAGGACAGCTTATGAGGGCTTATGATGTGTTAATTAAAAATCACCCAAGATCTTCAAAAACCACAAAAACTGAAATATGCAGTCTGCTAATCTGTTGTGGTGTGCAGACTTGTGCACAAGTGTGAAAGCCAATCCAAATCTATTTGAATACTCTAATATGACCAGGAGGAACTCAGGAATGCCAATAAAAAGGCCAAAATAAGCTTGTTGCTTATATAGGCTTATTTGGACTTTCTATGGTCTGAAAATTGCACAGGTAGGACAAAACTAGATTATCTATCTATATGGCTACTTAGAACTAAGGAACAGCTTAATAAGGTCAAGAATAAGCTGGATCAAAGCTGGGATAAGGGTAAATGTACAGTAACAACTAATATGACCAGTTTGACCTTATATTGCCAAACACCCCTTAATGGGTCTGTTTTGGAATTTTTTAACTGAAAATGGTTGTTTTAAGCTAAGATATGAATTCTAATGATGCTACTAAGTGTAATAAGCTATAAGTAATGACTTTTAACTGAAAATTAAGTAGTTTAATAAGCTAGCTTATTATTGGCTTTTTTGATGATTTTTAAGGAAACTAATTAACTAGTGTATACTACTGATAATATTGAAGAAATACAATTATAAACTACTGATAAGCTGAAAATTTATGAAATAAACTAATATTAAGCTATGTAACAGTGAAATGAAAAATGATGCAAAAATGTGAAAATAGCTTACAACTGATAGAAACTATGATACAATGAAACTGATCAGAACTTAAACTTGTTTGTCAATACCAAGCTAAAACACCACTCAGCTTATCCTTTCCAGCTTAACTCCACCAGAACAGCTTATTTGACTGAAAATGTTGACTTTTGTTGACTTTTATGGTTTTTCTAATTTAAACTACTACAGTCTAATGCAAGCTCATGAAAAGCTACAATAAGCTTGTCTGAGCTTATATGAAGGGTATAGGAGCTTGTGATTGATTTTCTAGCAACTATGGAGCTTAATACGATTTAACAAGAATCATGAAAACTTGAAATCTTATAAAACTTGGAATGATTACAATTCAGAAGTGATAGTTAACTTGAAATAAACTTGAAATTACAATGAAAACTTAAATTTAAACTGGAACAGACATGAAATAAATTTTACACTACAAAGTTGGTCTAAAGCATCGACATCTTTTCTTCTGGACTTCTTTCTTCTTAAATAATCATCCCAATAGCTTCATCTCTCTCCTCTGCTTCAATCCCACCCCTTGGATAACTTTGAATCAATCCCAATCGTTGATTTCACTTTTTGGCGCCAAAAGTGTTAGTGGGTAAAACCACTTGATAACTGATGAGGTGTGGGAAATCATTAATTGCATTTGGATTGTTAGGTGGAGTGTTGAGAAGAAGCTAGGAGGGGGGTGTGGGCTTGTCAGGGATAAGAGGTGAGGTGGGGGGTGGTTACTGGTATTTAGGCGGGGTGGTATTTTGAGAAGACAAGTCAAACTTGTCGTTTGACTGTGGTTAGCTAAGGGGTAAAAACAGGGCCGGGTTATGTGTTTTTGTTTTGGGCTTGATGTTTTAATTTTGGGCTTTGGTGGGTTGGATAGGGATAAGGGTTGGGTTGTGTGTGGGTTATTTTGGGTCCGGTTGGTTTGTATTTAGGATTTGGTACAAAAATGTGTTAAAGGGTTAAATGGTTTAGGATAGATTTGGTTTAATAGTTTAGGGACCATATGTGTAACATTCTGAAAATCCAGGGACCAACTTTGTCAAAAATCAAATCTATTTCCAGGGACCTAAGTTGCCATTTTGCAAATTTGAACTTTAAAGGACTAATTTTGACAATTTGTGAAAGTTCAGGGACCAAAACTGCCAATTATGCAAACTTTGTTCGTTTTTCAACTGATTTCAATCCTTTTGCATCTGAAACATATAAAAACACAATCCAGAGATATTTGTAATATTATGTGACTTTTCTGAGTGTTTTTGGCCGTTTTAACAGTTTAAATGGGAATAAAATGATGAGTATTTAGACACTCATCAATCCCCCACACTAAACTATTGCTAGTCCCTAGCAATCCTTTTTGAAAATTTAATGGATTTTACTCTTTACCAGATAGCCATTACTTCTGGAGTAGCCAATGTTTTAGTATGTGATACTTTGGTACATTAATAACCAAATGATTTTGAGCAAACCATCAGCTGTCAACGGATTTGATTTGTCTTTACCAAAAGCCGTTTGCTTCTGGACTAGCCAACTCTTAGATAAAATACAGTTATTATCTTTGGTGAGCTGATTACCAATTATGGCTTTCCAATGCCTTTACCACAAGCCATAACCTTGCGGGCTAGCCAACTCTTCACTTATAAAAGATATGGTGAGTCGAATACCATACAATTTTTGGCAAATTGTAAGCCATAAACGGATTTGATATATCTTTACCAAGAGCCGTTTGCTCTCGGATTAGCCAGTCCTTATGTGGGTTAGACATGGTGGACTGATAACCATTTATTGCGTTCTAAGTGAGAAAAAAAAATTTAAAATTTTGGCAAAAATAGGGGAATTAGGGCACTAGAAGGTACATAAGTGACAAAATTCGCGAGAATTCCCCCACACTTAGAACTGAATATTGCCCTCAATATTCAAAGTACTGGCTATTATGCCGACACTTAGAACGTAAAAAGGTAACATTACTAGCCTTAATTTTTTTTTAATATATACACACACTTTTTTTTTTTTTTTTTTTTTTTTTTTTTTTTTTTTTTTTTTAAAGAAACTTGAAATGTACATATATACAACATGTGGGGCATCTCCCCCACACTTAGGTGGTAGAACAGAGAAAGAAGTCAGAAATACGGGTGAGAACCCATATGGTTTGCTAATATTTTTGTTCACCGAGTCACTAGCTTGACTCGACCCCGCATTCATTGGTTCATGGGGAAGCAAGTGGAAGAAACAATCTCCATCAGACTTTCATTTGAAATGTTTGGATAAACATTGAAGTACTTGAAAGATCCACTCCGATGAGATACATCCGGCTTAAAAGAGATGTCGAGGTCAAAAACTTTGTCCTCACTCCCGAATGAGTAAAAAACAGGAGATGTCACCGTGTAGGTGAAGAAAAGAAAGAAAGTCATGATAAAAATCATGACTAACTCATCATCATCAGAAGGAGAATTCATAATTTCAGTATCATGATTCTCATCATTTAAGCTCAGTTGATCAAGACAATTCAAGGGTGGGAGGGATGGGATTGTGATATCAATCAAATTCTCAGTATTGAGAACATCTCCCTCCGGAACACAAAGATTTTCTTTGTCAAGATCAAAGTAAAAGTTATCATACTCCGGCGGAGATATGATATGAGTGAGTTCACTGGAGAACTCCTCAAAGGTGAATGAATCATATTCGGATTTGATGTGAGTGAGTTCATCAGCGAACTCCTCAAATGTAAATGATTCATAATCGGGGAGAGAATTATGAGAATGAGAAGTGGTATTGCCACTAATTTTCTCTCCCATCTGATCAAAACAGAAGGCTTCCATTTCCGGAATAGAATCATCGGAAAAAAATGTCACTATCCTTTATGGGGATAGGAGATGAAATGGGTTTTTCCTTGAAAGCCTCGATTTTAGAAATGAGAAGACTGACATTCAATAATGTTGCTCGAAGAGCTTCATCTTTGATTTCAGTGTCAATTTCTTCATCATTCTCTTCTTTTAAGCTGACTGGCTCAGAAGGAAATTCCTCCATATAAATGATGTCTCCACATGATAAAGTATCATCATTAGTGGAATCGGAGAACATCTCAATATGATCTTTTGAAAAATCAAGAGGAGGAGGGATATCACACATTTGATCAAAAGTTCCCCGTGACTCACTTGGGATTGAGACAAGGTTCTCAACACTAGACTTTATGAATTCGTCTGATTCTTTTTCAGGAATAGTGTTAAGATGCTCATCCCCCATAATAAGAGAATTAGAGGGAACTTCGGGTGTGATAACAGCAGACTGAGGGAGTTGAGAAAGACTAGCACACATGGATTTTACAATTTCCATTTGTTCTTCTGCTAGTAATTCTTCCATAGACTTTTCTCCCTGTATTTCCATGAAAGGAATCTCAACTGATGAACTTGATGAATCTTTTTGAAGAATATCAACGATATCTTCATCATCACTGTCATCATCGTCATCGATAAAAGCAGCATTGCGGAAATTGGCACGTGCTCTAGCTGCTCGTTGTTCGGCTAGTAATTCTTCCATGCTTCCCCCGTTTTTAGCAACATGTCCATCTTCAAGTAATTCTGCGATAGATTTATCACGAGAATATTGAATGAGTGGAAATTGTGGGGGTGTGGATGTGGATGTGTCAAAACCGAAAGGTTGACATTGATTATCAGCATGCGGATTTTCTTGGGCACGTTTAGATTCCGTCAATCCTTTTAATACATCCAGAAGACCAAGGAGAATGTTTTGAGGAATATCTTTGTCAGAATTGTCATCAGGAACACACTCATAGACATCCTAATTCATTTGGTACTGTAGAGGTGGGTCTTGATAAGAATAATCGTAATTGTCACAAGGGCCTTGCTCATAGACAAGCGGGGTCCTCGTTTGACAATCGGATTCATAATGTGGACCACCACAGTACTCACAACAATACATTTGCTGTGACTGATTCGGTGAATCATATGGATATTGGTCATATCCGAAGTTTTGATTACATGGATCTTGTTCATAGACAGACGTATTTCCTGCTTGACAATCAAAACTTGGGTGTGGACCTCCACAATGGTCACAAGGATCATTTGGCATATTTTGAAATGATGTGTCATCACAGTTTGGATAGCACGGTTCTTTCCAGGATCTTAAATTGTTTTCACACCAGGTGCTGAAATCGTTTTGAAAATTTATAAGCGTATTTTTGATTTCAGAAGTGCAAAAAGAATCCGGAGGTGGGACAAGTGGTGTGCTCTGAGAGCTAGGAATTTCCACCACTTCCGTTATGGTCTCTGGTTCTTGTTCTTGATAAACGTGAAGATTAGGCAAGTTGTTCCTTTTAGTCACCGTTTTAAGCTCAGTACGTTTGCTTGACAAACTTTAACCGTAAATCGTGAAAGGTTAAGATCGATTCTTGACGGTTTGTCATTAATAGCACGTATCTCGGGCTGTGAAGGGTAGTCGGAAGGACTTTGAGAATCATTGAGGGAATTAAGCACTCTTTTGAGGGCTACTTCACACCAATAACAAGATCCACGATCCTTTGGTGCATGCTCTCCACACAGCTCACACGCACACTTTGAACAACGAAGGCTGTCAATCAACGGGCTTTTACAATCAAAACATTTGTACCCGAGAGACGCCATAGAAGAAAGGTATAAGAAGTTTAGAATCAAATGGATAGAGGGTAAAGGGATAAAGAATCAAAAAGGGCGAGAGGGTAAAGATGAATATTTTTGGGTTTTTTTGTGTTCGTTGAAAACTTGAATAAAAATGTTTTTGGCAATCGTTTAGTCAAACGAATTAACTTCACGATTATTTTGGTTTTATATGAAAATAAGGAAATATAAACAGGATGGTAAATATACAATGGGTGTATATTCAACAATCACTGATACTTCAAATTCGTTCTACGCAGCACACCTCCCCGGCAGCGGCGCCAAAATTTGATCGGCCCCAAACGGTCAACGAATATTGACCAAGTAAATGGTCAACAAGAGTCAAACAATCTAGGGCACAATGCAATTATCCAAGGAGTTAGTGTATCCCTGGGTCGTTAAGGCCCAACGAGGCGTGAAATCTGTAATAGAACGAGTTTGTGATCGGGCGAATATTGAATGGAAAAGGGGGTTTTGAATGATTGGTTTATTGAATATAAGTAAAAATAGCTTAAACAAGCTATACCAACAAATATGTAAGATCAAATACCCGGAAAAACGTAAAGGAACTAGAAACGTACGTTTTAGTTTAAATAAACGTCAACGTACAAAATAAAATGTGAAAATGAAGAAATATTAATCCTACAAATATGAAAATAACTTTTTTATAAACCTAAAGATAAAAGAAAATTTTAAGAAAAAGAAAATTAATTATTTAACTATTTAATTAATTATTATTAATTAATAACTATTTATTAATTATTTAAAATGCACTAAATTAAAAGAAAATAGGAAATTATCCTAAAAAATTAAAATTTTAACTTAGATAAATCTAAAATAACCTAAAACTTATTTTAAAACTGAAAATATATTTATTACACTTTTTATCTAATTATTATTAATTAATTACTAATTAATTATTATTTAAACTATTTTGATTTTTAATAAATACTAAATAAACAAAGAAAAATCTGAAACTTTTTCTATAAATACTCTAAGGTGACAGGAAGGTAAGAAAAATATAAAAATGAAAAGTGCTTAATGAAAAAGCAGAAAAATAAGCCAAATGGCTTAAATAGAAGCTATCACTTTTTTTATGTTGTTGATTTTCTGATTTTCTTTTTACAAAACTATTTAACTACTGCTAATAAACAACTTTAATGAAGACAAAATTATTAGATTAAGCTAAATAAGCTGAAAACAAGCAGCTTAAGCCAACAGTCCACTTTTAAGTTTTTTTAAGACTAGGATTCTTCAAATTAAGCTAAAAGCTGGAAAATAAGCTAAGAGCTTATGGAAAGAGCTAAAATGGACTGAGATGGATAATAATAAGCTTAAGGTTCATTAAAAAGCTAGGGCTTAAGAGCTGAAAAGCTCTCAACAAGCTCAGCTTTAACTGAGTCTGCTGATAAGACAGGCACAGGGCAAAATTGACCATTTTCAGGCCTGGTTTTTATGGTCTTAAAAAAATCTAAAAAATAAAATAAAAATACTAGTCAGTAGATGAGCTGGGAGAGCTTATAGGTGCAAAATGACAGCTTATGAGGGCTTATGATGTGTTAATTAAAAATCACCCAAGATCTTCAAAAACCACAAAAACTTAAATATGCAGTCTGCTTATCTGTTGTGGTGTGCAGACTTGTGCATAAGTGTGCAAGCCAATCCAACTCTATGTGACTACTCTAATATGACCAGGAGGAACTCAGGAATGCCAATAAAAAGGCCAAAATAAGCTTGTTGCTTATATAGGCTTATTTGGACTTTCTATGGTCTGAAAATTGCACAGGTAGGACAAAACTAGATTATCTATCTATATGGCTACTTAGAACTAAGGAACAGCTTAATAAGGTCAAGAATAAGCTGGATCAAAGCTGGGATAAGGGTAAATGTACAGTAACAACTAATATGACCAGTTTGACCTTATATTGCCAAACACCCCTTAATGGGTCTGTTTTGGAATTTTTTAACTGAAAATGGTTGTTTTAAGCTAAGATATGAATTCTAATGATGCTACTAAGTGTAATAAGCTATAAGTAATGACTTTTAACTGAAAATTAAGTAGTTTAATAAGCTAGCTTATTTTTGGCTTTTTTGATGATTTTTAAGGAAACTAATTAACTAGTGTATACTACTGATAATATTGAAGAAATACAATTATAAACTACTGATAAGCTGAAAATTTATGAAATAAACTAATATTAAGCTATGTAACAGTGAAATGAAAAATGATGCAAAAATGTGAAAATAGCTTACAACTGATAGAAACTATGAAACAATGAAACTGATCAGAACTTAAACTTGGTTTGTCAATACCAAGCTAAAACACCACTCAGCTTATCCTTTCCAGCTTAACTCCACCAGAACAGCTTATTTGACTGAAAATGTTGACTTTTGTTGACTTTTCTGGTTTTTCTAATTTAAACTACTACAGTCTAATACAAGCTCATGAAAAGCTACAATAAGCTTGTCTGAGCTTATATGAAGGGTATAGGAGCTTGTGATTGATTTTCTAGCAACTATGGAGCTTAATACGATTTAACAAGAATCATGAAAACTTGAAATCTTATAAAACTTGGAATGATTACAATACAGAAGTGATAGTTAACTTGAAATAAACTTGAAATTACAATGAGAACTTAAATTTAAACTGGAACAGACATGAAATAAATTTTACACTACAAAGTTGGTCTAAAGCATCGACATCTTTTCTTCTGGACTTCTTTCTTCTTAAATAATCATCCCAATAGCTTCATCTCTCTCCTCTGCTTCAATCCCACCCCTTGGATAACTTTGAATCAATCCCAATCGTTGATTTCACTTTTTGGCGCCAAAAGTGTTAGTGGGTAAAACCACTTGATAACTGATGAGGTGTGGAAATCATTAATTGCATTTGGATTGTTAGGTGGAGTGTTGAGAAGAAGCTAGGAGGGGGGTGTGGGCTTGTCAGGGATAAGAGGTGAGGTGGGGGGTGGTTACTGGTATTTAGGCGGGGTGGTATTTTGAGAAGACAAGTCAAACTTGTCGTTTGACTGTGGTTAGCTAAGGGGTAAAAACAGGGCCGGGTTATGTGTTTTTGTTTTGGGCTTGATGTTTTAATTTTGGGCTTTGGTGGGTTGGATAGGGATAAGGGTTGGGTTGTGTGTGGGTTATTTTGGGTCCGGTTGGTTTGTATTTAGGATTTGGTACAAAAATGTGTTAAAGGGTTAAATGGTTTAGGATAGATTTGGTTTAATAGTTTAGGGACTATATGTGTAACATTCTGAAAATCCAGGGACCAACTTTGTCAAAAATCAAATCTATTTCCAGGGACCTAAGTTGCCATTTTTCAAATTTGAACTTTAAAGGACTAATTTTGACAATTTGTGAAAGTTCAGGGACCAAAACTGCCAATTATGCAAACTTTGTTCTTTTTTCAACCGATTTCAATCCTTTTGCATCTGAAACATATAAAAACACAATCCAGAGATATTTGTAATATTATGTGACTTTTCTGAGTGTTTTTGGCCGTTTTAACAGTTTAAATGGGAATAAAATGATGAGTATTTAGACACTCATCAAGCATAACTCATACACTTCGCAACACTTCTGAAAACAATCCGTATAGCTACCAGTTATGTATAGCGTTAAATTGAATTACAGAAATGCACTACATGCATGAATGGTTATCTGGTATCTCAAGTCTAAGGATAAATATATACATGATTTACTTAATGACAAGATCCATAAAGTAAATTAATGAAGTTGGGATAAGTCCCATATTCAAAACCTTGAATATCATGTGATATTGGTGTCTCAACCTTCCAGTACATTCTATCAATCCTCACATTTGTCTTTATTTAATGATATTCCCATATCATTAATCGACAACGGACAGTTTAGAATATATAACTATATTCATGGATATAAACATGTAAATATATGATATATTATTAAGATAATGATAAATAAACATAACATCGTATTTCATAATAACTGATTTACAACATCCCATTATCAAATACTAATCCTAGACTTGCATGAAACTATGAGCTAAACGAAGTCCCATTCCCTCGGAAAGTTCTTTAAGCTTTCCACCAGGTAGAGCTTTCGTTAATGGATCTGCTAAGTTGTCGTCTGTGTGAACTTTGAGTAATTCGATCTCGCCTATCTCCACTTGTTCTCTAACATAGTGGTACTTGATCGGGAAATGTCTGGTGCCCTTCATGATTCCAGGCTCATTAGCAAATGTGATTGCGGCTGAGTTGTCACAATACATTTTTATAGGTCTTTCGATTGAGGGCATAACTCCAAGCCCTGAAATGAACTTCCTAATCCAGAGGGCTTCTGAGGCAGCAATATACTCGCTTTCTGTTGCAGACATCACCAACGTACTCTGCTTCTTGCTCTTCCAATCCACAGCACCTCCATTGATGACAAAGACATATCCCGTCTGCGACTTCGTATCATCTTTATCACACTTCCATGATGCATCGCAGTAACCTGTAACACACAGTTCTGCTTCTGGATTTCCCCCGTACACTAAAAACATTTCTTTTGTAGATCTTAAATACTTGAGAATATGTTTCACAGCAGTCCAGTGGAGTTCACCTGGATTTTCCTAATAACGGCCGGTAATGTTCTGAGCAAATACCACATCGGGCCTTGTACGTCGCACCGCATACATAATCGATCCCACAACAGAAGCATAAGGGATTCTCTTCATGCTTTCCACCTCTTGAGGTGTCGAAGCACAAGCTTTGCTACTCAAGCCATGATCTACTTGCATTGGTAAAAATCCCTTCTTGGAATTTTGCATATTGAATCTCTTCAATATCTTGTCAATGTAAGCACTTTGGCTTAAAACAATCAATCGCCTAGATCTGTCTTGATAGATCTTAATTCCTAAAATGTATGCAGCTTCTCCTAGATCTTTCATGGAAAAACATTTCCCAAGATAGGCTTTCACCTCATGTAAACTTGGAATGTTTTTACCTATGATCAATATGTCATCAACATATAGAACTAGGAAAATAACATCACTCCCACTAGCTTTGTGGTATACACATGGCTCATCGAAATTCTGAGTAAATCCAAACTTCTTGATTTCCTTATCAAACTTCTTATTCCATTGACGTGATGCCTGCTTCAATCCATAAATGAATCTTTGAAGCTTGCATACACGATTAGGGAATTTAGGATTCACAAACCCCTCAGGTTGCGCCATACAGATGTATTCATCTAAGCGACCATTCAAGAAGGCGGTTTTGACATCCATTTGCCAAATCTCATATTCATAGTGTGTAGCTATGGCTATGAGAATCCTAATAGCTCTAATGTCAGCTACAAGAGAAAATGTCTCCTCATAGTCAACACCATATGTTTAGGTAAAGCCTTTAGCCACCAAACGAGCTTTGTAGGTGCGTACATTGCCATCCATGTCCGTTTTCTTTTTGAAGAGCCACTTACTCCCAACAACCTTAGCATTGGGAGGAAGGTCTACTTCAATCCAGACTTCATTGTCTCTCATGGATTGCATTTCCCCATTCATAGCAACCTGCCATTTATCCTTCTCAAGACTATTAATGGCGGCCCTATAACTAGTAGGTTCATCAAGATCCCCTAGTATAGTTTCCTCGCACTCTACGTTTAAACATAGATGTTCAGGAGCTTTTACAGATTCTGAGGATCTGTGAATGGGAACCACTTCCACTTCAGGTGGAGGACCTAAACTTTCAGGTTCCACAGGAAGTGTGCTAGTGTTTTCAGAAGGTGACGTATCTTCTTGATCACTTTCAAGATCAAATACCATCCCATTTAATTCTTGAGATATGAGATTCTCCTCAAGGAAATCTCCATACCTAGCAACAATGACTTTATTCTCATGTGGGAAGTAAAAGTAGTAACCCTTTGTTTCCTTAGGGTATCCTACGAAGATACACTTAACAGATCTTTGTTGGAGTTTATCAGGTGAGTCACGTTTAACAAACGCCTCACAACCTCAGACCTTTAAGTAAGAAAAGTTGGGAGCTTTTCCAGTCCATACTTCATATGGAGTCTTATCAACCTTCTTAGTTGGAATCCTATTCAATACGTGAACATCAGTTTGAAGAGCATAGTCCCAAAAGGATAAGGAAAGAGTTGTTAGATTAAACATAGATTGTACATCAAGCAATGTACGATTTCTACTTTCAGATACACCATTTTGCTGTGGAGTATAAGGAGATGTGAGTTGTTTGACAATGCCACACTCAGCTAGATAATCTTTAAACTCTTGGCTTAAATACTCACCACCACGATCGGATCGAAGAGCCTTAATCTTCTTTCCGAGTTGTAATTCTACTTCACTTTTAAACACCTTGAATGTCTCAAAGACTTCATGTTTATGTTTAAGTAAATAAACATAACCATAACGACTATAGTCATCCGTAAAGGTTAGGAAGTAGCTAGCACCGCGTTTTGACACATGTCTAAATGGACCACACACATCAGTGTGTATCAATCCAAGTAGATCCGTAGCCCTTTCTACTTGATGTGAAAAAGGTTTCCTTGTCATCTTCCCAGATATGCAAGATTCGCATTTATCAACTGAATCATCATTGATATTTTGCAAAAGCCCATCATGTTGCAGCTTTTCCATGCGTTTCTTGCCTATATGAGCAAGACGACAGTGCCAAAGATAAGATGAATCCATGTCGATTTCAAACACACCATTTATTGGAATTGCATTAAAGTAAAAAACAGAATTTAAAGAAACCGAAATTCCATTTTTATTAAATGTGTGATCAAAACCATTATCCAACAATAAAGAAACTGAAACAACACCTCTAATAATAGACGGTGCATAATGACAATTGTTCAATACTAAAATTAAACCCGAAGGTAAAACTAAGTCAAATGTCCCTATGGCTTCAACTGCTGCACATATGCCATTGCCCACGTACAAGTAGCATTCCCCATAGTTCAGCTTCTTCGCTCCTCTAAGCCCCTGCGATGTATTACAAATGTGAGTACCACATCCTGTATCATATATCCAGGCATTTTGCTTACGAGGAAAAGAAAATAATTCAATCATAAAAATACCTGAAGTGCTTGCACCCTTGGCATTCTTATTCTTGCGACACTCCTCAAGCATCAATGGACAGTCCCTCTTCCAATGTCCAGTAGTGTTGCAGTGGTGACAAGCAGTTGTATCCTTCTTGGGATAATCCTTCTTCATAGGAGGATTCTGCTTCTTAGGCTTCTGCTGATGGATTACAATCTGTTTTCCTTTGTCAGCTTTAGCTTTGCCCTTTCTATTCACATGTCATGGTTTATTGGGCTTAGTAATCCTACCACCTTGAACAGGCATCACAGTAGGTGTAGGTGCCTTCTTTGAGAGTCCCTTCTCATAGTCAATAAGCATTGCATGCAAATCACTTATTGTCTTCCCCGTGCAATGCATATTGAAGTTGCACACAAACTCACCATACAACTCCTCATTAAGGGATCGATTGATGAGGCCAACTTGTACATCTTGCACGTACCCGCAGCCGAGTGTATCCAATTGGTCCATATATCCTTTCATCTCCAATACATGGGCACTCACGGGTTTGCTCACATACTGCTTGCACTTTTGCAAAGAGTCTAAGACATCATACAACTCTGCCATAGGTGACTTCTCAAACATGCGTTTGAGTTCGTTGATCATGTCCATAGGGCCATAATGCTCAAATTGCTTTTGCAATTGAGTATCCATGCCAGACAACATTAGACAAGCCACACCATTGTGCTTCTCATAGTTGTTGTTATACTCTTGCAGCACCTCATTAGTTGAGTTGGCAGGAGGGGCTTCAGGAAGGGGCGTACTAAGATATTCAATGCGCTTGGCCATTCTAAGAACAATCCTTAAAGAATGGTGCCAATCATTGAAATTTTTAGTCCCAGTCAATTTCTCTCTTTCAATCATCATTTTGAAAGCAGAGCTCATGTTTGACATGTTAGTGTTTTCGGGGTTGGCCATTTCTACAGAAAAAGTTCAAAAGTTAGTACTTTCGATAATTAAATTTTCAAAGAAAATTAAAAACCCATGGTAAACTACATTCACCATTTAATTTTACTGAAAACTATGATTCAAATTGACGTCGTTTCATCACATTAGCTTTGGCTGCTAGTGATGAAAGTACTCAATAAGGTACAGTGAAACTCAATTGCCAATATCCAATTGCAATTCCTAGAATCATGGGACTTACATATTTTGCCAACCTCAGTTGCAAATGTAAGCATGTTTCATCCCCAAATCCTTATGCCTTGACGCCGTTTCATTACATCAGCTTTGGCTGCTAGTAATGAAAGTGCTCAATTAAGTTAACCAATTTAAGAAACTGCAAATTGACGTCGTTTCATCACATCAGCTTTGGCTGCTAGTAATGAAAGTACTCAATTTACCCTTTGATTACCATCCCTTGATCATTACATCAGCTTTGGCTGCTAGTAATGAGGGCATCTAATCTCAGGTGTTTCCGTTTCATTGGGTGGCATATAACTTAAATTTTTAAGGGTATTTTATTTTGATGTGAATCAAAAAATATGTACAAGATGTCATGCATTCATCTTGTATCATATGTTTTCTACAAAAACCATTTACCCATTAGCAGCTTAAAATCAACAAAATTTTAATTGAGGCGTTGAGAAACTTACAACATTACCTTAAGATGCTTCGTAATTTTTTATGGTGTACTTGGTAATTCTAATATTGACGCACAGGCGAGCGGAGGGGCAAACGTCAGCCGAAGCTGGTTAAAAACGCGCCCCTTTCGGATGACAATTTAATGTCAAGCCTCCTTATACCCACTTTATAGTTTGTCAATATTAGGTCCGCCGCTTCGACCATTTTTGTACCGTCGCATCAATCAATTAAAAACTTTAAGATTTAAAGCTTAAAACATTTATGTAGTAAATTATTAAATTGCTAGTCTTGCCTGGGAGCAAATTAAGGCAAAAGGGTTTTTCATAAGCTAAGGGATCGGGTTGGAGAATTTTATGTCGAACGTATACACTAGTTTCTTTACGTATGGAAGTAGAGCGGGTTGATGATTTCTGCCATATTCCAACGTACCATGGTCATTTCTCAATCCATGTCAGTCTATATTTCCCATCAACACTCTATATTAACGATTGAAATTCAACCATGCACACCTATCTTTTTTTTTGAACGTATGGATTAATATACGTTTATACGTATATAGTAATGCTAAGATATTTAGTTGTACACCTATGGAATGACCTAAAGAATACAAAAACATCACAAGAACCACATATACGAGCTTATAATTGGTCAAAACAAACCATATTTAACATCATAGTCAAAACGGGTTAATAAGAAATAGAAAAGTTTCTAAGTTATGGGTTACCGAAGTTTGCCAATTAGCCAACTTTATGTCATAATTATTTCGTAATCGCAAAAATAACATGCCTATGTTTTTACTTATATCGAGTCACGAACCAGGTGACTTCACCAAACTCCCTCTCAAGGCTAAGTTTGAATGTCATATGTGTCACAACAGGTACAGTCACACCAATAAGACTCCAAGGTACAAGGTCTTGTCACACTGAATGGCTTGCATATATGCACATTTTGAAATTGTGCCTTATCCCAAACACTCTAATAAACTGCTATAGCTAAGAAAAATGTTTTAGATCACTGTTACATTGACATAAACACTGTTTTATTCACACTGCAAACACTGAACTTTCAACAGATACTCTAATCCTGTTCTCCCAAACACCCCTTTAGCCAGAAACCACCATAGAACAGCCTATATCAGAAGAGCAGGACCAGTCTTCCTTTGTCCCAGGTTAAATTCCATAAATTGGCCACCATTAAGACTGCTCTAGATCTTTTAACCTGAAGACTTTGAAGCACATCTTCCATATATTTGTTTATTACTGGAATCACCTCCTCCTCAGTTCTTCTAGCATTCTGAAAAGACATCTTATTTCTTTCATTCTACAAAGTGTACATTGTGACTGCTACAATGAGTTTGTTCACAATATTCCAAATACTGTTTTAGTTCCCCCCATCAGCAATATAAGCCACCACATTATTCAAATATAGACAGCTCCTTATGAATCTTCCATTTAGCTTCACTTCCTTCCACACTTTAGCAGAGAAAACACAATCAAAGAATAATTGCTGATGGCTATCAATACAACTGTTACATAGAGAACATTTCAAATCATCTCCTTGATGCATTAATGCTTAACGGTAAACGTTCTCAAATACTCTTTGCTAACCATTGTGATGCTAGACACGGTAAATTTTTGTGCCACGTGTAATATTGTCCTAAATGGTATGTTGTAATTTCATGTTTGTTTAATTAGATTATACAAAAACTAAATCATATTCTTGACGCACTCAATTTTAGACCTGAACACTACTGATTCATATATGTTGAAGCCATTAACCTAAGGACAACAGCAATGTATGAATGTAATTCTAAATTCTAGATTTTATGGTTGGAATGTAAAGTTTACGTGTGGTTTTTGCTGATCGGGGTTTCATTTGTTTCTCTAAAAATTTGTTGCAAGAATTCAGGACTTCAGTTTCAGTTTAGGTTACGTAATCAACCCACAATTGTGAAAAATGGTAATTTTCACGTTGTTAATTAATAATAAATGGTTATTTATTATTTTTAAGCTGAGCATTTCTATACGCGTTTGTATGTTTCCATTTAGGCTTAGTGTTTGCATAGCGGGATAGTGTGTGCTTGCTGAATTGTTTGCTGAATATTGCTATTGTCCATATGTGCTTATTTACTTTAAACCTATGAACTCATCAGCGTTAGCTGACTTTTAGCATGTTTTTCTCATGAAACTGAGGTGTGTTTATGAAGGCATGGCATGGTGATGGTCATAATAATTGATGGAAATGTTTTTATTATTGCGTTAACTCGAAAATTTTGACCGCCTTGTTAAATGGGCTACATTTTTATTTGAAATGAATTTTATATAAAACAATATTACTTTGAATATGTAATGTATTTTAAAACGGATTTTTAATCCGTTCTCTATATCTTGTGTTGTGATTATCGATTTAGTAGCACCCAAAGTGTATGCTTCTGCAATATCTTGATTTTGGGGGTGTTACAACAATCAAGCCACAGATCTTCCTAACTTTCTTTTCCTTTTGCAGGCTGAAAAATCAAAGGGTACAAAGAATCAATAGGTACAAAGACCGCGTCATAATTTTCCTGATATCTTAATCTTCATTTGGACTACTAAAGTTGGTGGCATGTGGACAATTTTTACAGGTGCTAATACAGTGACCATCACCCTTCCCCTGATATGCAGGTTTGCCTTTGTTTTCTTATGTTTTATGTTAGGTTACAAAATGAACGGGTTAGTCAGGTTACGTAACGGGTCAAAACAGCTTCTACTAAAAAAATTGGCGTGTCAAGATTTCTAATGTAAAGGTCAGTTGTTAAGCTTCATAAAAAAATGTAACCATGTTAAACTATATTCTAGGCCTTTTTTTTTTTTTTTTTTTTTTTTTTTTTTTTTTTTTTTTTTGCATATTTGCAGCTTCAAATTATGAAGGGGTGCAATCATATGAGACCAAAGAAGTATGACCAGTTGCCAAGCTAATGCAAGTGACTGCACGAACACCGTCAACCTCTACTAATTAGTATTCGGGTACCACTTGAATTGGTTCTTACATTACTTTTGACAGTTTCGTCCTCAAAATGTATAACAACTTTGTATTCAAAAATCACGCGGCAACGTGCGGGCCTATATCCTCGTTGAAGTTAAAACGTATAAAAGTTAAATTTAACGTGTTTGAAGATTATTAATCATGTCATAGAAGTAGAAGTATTAATAAGCCTGTTAATCGAATATGAAATTCACACTGAACGACATGGACGGAGGATTATGAGGGTATATTGGGGTCATGGCCAGGGGCAAAGGCAGGGAGGATGCACGTGGCAGGTTTCTCTAACCTCTCGCTTAAAAAAAATAAGAGTAAATTGCAAGAATCGTCCCTGTGGTTTGCCCGATTTACAGATTTTGTCCCTGAGTTTTCGAAAGTGTAGGCGGGAGTTTTTGGTTCCATATTGGTCCCAGGCCATGGGTTAAACGTGCAATTTTCAGCAACACCCTACATCCCTGTCAGAAACTATTGGCATGTTACATCATTCGTGAGCCAAACATTTGCCACCCTACATCCCTCGCTTACAATGAGGACTAACGGTGGAAATTATTTCTTCGTTATCTCTTAATGAGATAGATAATATTACACCATTAGCCTTCAGGACTAATGGTATATGCACCGTTAGTCTTTTTTTTTACGTTATCTCCGTTTTTATACGTTTTCTCCGATTTTTGTACGCTTTTATCCGTTTTTTGTACGTTTTATCCGTTTTTTGTACGTTTTATCCATTTATTGTACGTTTTATCCCTTTTTAACGTTTTTATATCTTTTTTCACATTTTATCCGTATTTGTACGTTTTATCCGTTTATTATGTTTTTTGTACGTTTTATCCGTTTTTTGTATGTTTTACCTGTTTTTAACGCTTTTATCTGTTTTTTTGCGTTTGATCAGTTTTTGTACGTTTTTATCCGTTTTTTGTACGTTTTATCCGTTTTTTAACTTTTATATCTTTGTTTACATTTTATTCGTATATGTACGTTTTTTTCCGTTGTTTTGTAAGTTTAACCGTCTTTTTACGTTTTTTGTACATTTTATCCGTTTCTATCCATTTTTTGTATGCTTTACCAATTTTTTACGTTTTTTGTCCCTTTTTTTTTACGTTTTATCCGTTTTTGTTCGTTTTATCAAATTTTTTTACGTTTTATCTGTTTTTTGTATGTTTTATCCGTTTTTTAACGTTTTTATCTTTTTTTTTTTACGTTTTATCCGTATATGTACGTTTTATCTGTTTATTACGTTTTTTATACGTTTTATCCTTTTCTAGCCATTTTTTGTATGTTTTACCTGTTTTTACGTTTTTTGTCCCTTTTTTTTTCATTTTATCTGTTTTTACATGTTTTTATCCGTTTTTTGTTTTTTATTCGTTTTTTGCACATTTTATCTGTTTTTTGTATGTTTTATCCGTTTTTAACGTTTTTATCATTTTTTTACGTTTATCCGTATTTGTAAGTTTTTATCCATTGTTTTGTATGTTTTATCCATTTTTTACGGTTTTTTTATGTTTTTATCAGTTTCTAGCCGTTTTTTGAATGTTTTACCCCATTTTTACGGTTTTTGTCCTTTTTTTACGTTTTATCCGTTTTTGTACGTTTTTATCCGTTTTTTTACGTTTTATCATTCTTTTTTACGTTTTTATCCGTTTTTTGTACGTTTTATCCGTATTTATCCATTTTTATACGTTTTATCTTTTTTTACACTATTTATCTAGCTTTTATCCATTTTTGTATGTTTTTATACATTTTTGTCTGTTTTTTGCACGTTTTATCCTTCTTTTAATGTTTTAACCATTTTTTATATGTTTTTATCCATACAAAAACAGATAAAACGTAAAAAATGGATTAAAAAACGGATAAAATGTTCAAAAATGAAAAAATACATAAAAACGGATAAAACGTAAAAAAGGTAGACAAAAGACGTTCGAAACGCATAAAACGTACAAAGAACGAATAAAAACGTACAAAAACAGATAAAAGTAAAAAAAGGGATAAAATCATTAAAAACGAATAAAACGTAAAAAAAACCAGATAAAATGTATAAAAAACGGATAAAACGTAAAACAGATAAAACGTTCAAAAAACGGATAAAAACTGATGAAATATACAAAAATGATAAAACGTACAAAAAACGTATAAAAAAGCGTTAAAAATGATAAAACGTACAAAAAACGAATAAAACGTATAAAAAACGTAAGAAAGGATAAAACGTACCAAAATTGGATAAAAACGTACAAAAACGGATAAACATAAAAAATATATAAAAAAAAAATAAAAAGAGTACAAAACGGATAAAATGGACCAAAAACGGATAAAATGCACAAAAAACGTAAAAAATCGGATAAAACATACAAAAAAAATCTATAAATATGTAAAAATGGATAAAACGTAAAAAAAAAATGGATAAAAAGCGGATAAAACCTGCAAAAACCGTAAAAAAGAAATAAAACGTAAAAATAATAATAACAATAAATAAAAAACGATAAAACGTACAAAAACGGATAAAAACGTAGAAAAGGGATGAAATGTAAAAAAAATGGATGAAAACGTATAAAATCTACAAAAAAACGTTAAAGAAACGGATAAAACGTAAAAAATAGATAAAAATGTAAAAAAAACGGAGAAAGCGTACAAAAAAAAGGAGAAACTTACAAAAAGCGGAGAAAACGTAAAAAAAAAAAAGACTAACAGTGCATATACCATTTGTACTGAAGGCTAGCGGTGTAATATTATCTATCTCGTTAAGAGATAAAGGAGAAATAATTTGCACCATTAGTCCTCATTGTAAACGAGGGATGTAGGGTGGCAAACGTTTGGCTAACGAATGATGTAACATGCCAATAGTTTCTGACAGGGACGTAAGGTCTCAAAAACTGTAAACCACAGGGATGTATTTTGCAGTTTACTCTTTTTAAAATTTTATGAGTACTTTCGTGAATTAATTTTTTTAAGTATTTTCATAAATTGACCTTCAGAAATTATTTTCAAGCTCCGCCCCTAGTCATGGCCCCAACCCAAAAAAAAAGTGAATTATTAGTATAATTTTTTTATTGTAGTGACAAGTTATATATGCAATACATTTTAGCCCCCTCCTAAACTTGTGAAAACAAGTTTTATCCTGCCAATATGGCACTCTGGGCTTTTTCTTCATTCCTCTTCTTTTCGATAGTATATAATTTTCTCAAACATTGTATATAGTAAAATGTCACAATGGTCAATTCCCTCGGCGCAAACACACCATTGACCCGGTTAAGTGTGTCTATCTGAGATGATGATATGAGTTTGATCCCAACTTCAACCAGACATCTCATCTGCCTTGTACTTGGGGAAGGATGTTTCGGTACCCGGAGGGAGGAGTCGTCATCGTTTCTCCATCGATCCAAACATTTTAAGATAGTATGATTCAAATTCAAATATTTATGGTCTCCTGGATATTGAAAACAGACACCTCTTAAATGTGAACTTATAACAAGTTCTTAAATATGCATACAAATATGGTTGGAACGCAACAATAGAGTGCATGGCAAAGGTTCGAGAACACCAGAGGAATTGTCAAAGATTGTCGCTAATCATGTGATGTTCAAACTAGCTTCCATAAAGTTTAAAAAGAATGTGATGTTAGAGTTATGGAAAAATATTAAAACGTATATGACTAGAATCGAACACGGGACCTTGGGATTGCACACTTTACGTATGAATGACTAACGGAAATAATTAATTATATATAACCATGTTATGTATTTAATTATTTAGGACACGAAATAATAACTAACGGATGTTAAGTAATTAAAGGAATTGACTAACGACCGTCAGGGAATAAAGGAAGGACCATTAGTGAAATTAGAGGATAAGAATGATCTAGAAACCCATTCTAGTGGGTTTGGCCGGTTGGGCTATAGGTTTTATAACCCTAGTCGATCCATATGACACAACTTATTCCTCAAGTTAAGTTTCACTATAAATACAAATCAAAGGGTTATGAGTTTTCACCTAGTACACACTTGCTATAACCCTAAGATTTCTTTTCTTCTTCCTTGTCTAAAAACCGGTCGACTTTCATTAATGTGGGTCAAACCATAAGTTTTTTATTAAACAATTTGATTGGTTTAATCGTGTCTTTACACTAGCATCTAACGTTAGTTGGTTATAGTATGTGTGGGAAACAGTGTACACTTTTTATTAATAAATCATATTACAATGAATATCATTAACAGTAAATAACATAAAATTAAATAACAGACAGAAAGGGGTAGAAGCAGAAGACAGACATTATTATGATAAATAAATAAAACATTAAAGGTCATGGCACGAGGCTCGTGTTAAACATGATTCTCTTAAAACAGATTCGTCGTCTGTTTCCCAGGGTACAACGTACAAAGCTCTTGTACAGCCGGACCTGACAACTTGCTTGAAAAATCACGGAAGCTCTGAGTGTATCTGATCGAAAGAATGCTGGACTTCTGGCACAATGGAGTAACACGTTTTTGTTCTATGTAACCGAATGACACTTGGTCTGTATTTATATTGAAAAGCTGTCTTCTTTTCCAAGATAAATAAGTGCCAAAAATATATACGAATCTGTTATCATAAAACAAGATATGCGTATAATTTATTAACATATAATAATTCTGTAAAACTTATTCACCAAGTTTATATCTATTCCCAATATAGATTGATACAAAATTTGAAAAATATGGAAACTAAGAGCCTGGATCTTGCAGCAAAAAGATACACGCAATGGAGTAACACGTTTTTGTTCTATCTAACCGAATGAGACTTGATCTGTATTTATATTGAAAAGCTGTCTTCTTTTCCAAGATAAATAAGTGCCAAAAATATATACGAATCTGTTATAATAAAACAAGATATGCGTATAATTTATTATCATATAATTATTCTGTAAAACTTATTCACCAAGTTTATATCCAGCAAAAGAAACACGCACAGGAAAATTTTTGGAGCTGTATTCATCTTCGCAGGTCGCGCGGGCTCGCATGAGTTCAGAAGCTTTGAACCCATTTTGGCCCAGAAATCCTGTAATCTGCACCCCCTGCGTGCGCGCACGTAGGAGTGGGAGCATAGCTCACCTAAAGGAATTTGATAGCAAATATCAAGATTTCTATATAAACCACTCTCCACTTCCTTTACTAGGCGATGTGGGATACTTTTATTTTCCATATTTTTGTGTTCCAAGTGCCTCACTTTGAGACACGATATCTCATTCATATCAACTCCATTTTTGACACATTTTAGCTCGTTGTGAAGCTCTCGTCACAAAGAATGCAAAGCTACCAATAAATATAAGTATATATAACATATACATATTTTAAAATAGTGTCCAAAATATGCAAAAAAAAAAAAAAAAAAAAAAAAAAAAAAAAAAAAAAAAAAAAAAAAGTTTGCAAAACCCATTTTTCCAACAATCCCCCACATGAATGGAGATCGGTCGAAAACACACAAAAGTTTAGCGAAATTTCTACGGTTAAGTCCTGCATAGGATAGGTAGGTGTGACCCTTTGAACCTTCCCTTGTGAGATGCACTTAGTCTCCTAGATCTGAGTAGACGTGATGTCCTTGAACTCAGCCTCTGTTTACGTAGACGACATTACACTTCACACAAGACTATCCCTGACCTTGTCAAGTCCTCATAGTCATGTTCGTTATGGTCATGAACACTAGCCTGGTTCTGCAAGAGCTCTTAGGAATTGCGCCCCCCACAATTCCTTTCAAAGCGACCCCACTTCTCTCTCACATAGGTGATTTCATCTTGAATCATCAAAAACATATGTTTTGTGATTTCATCTTAAATCATTATGCTTTGTGATTTCATCCTGAATCATTAAAGCCATATGTTTAGCCTCTCAATAAGTCACATTTGTTATAGGAATGCACTCGGAAGTTACAATATTTAGTAACTCCCCCACATTGACGTGACTTCCCCCACATTTCTATGATTAGGCTGTTTTATTGAACCCAGATCTTGGGATCTCCAGTCAACTGGGTTAGGTTTTCCTTCATAGAAACTCATTCCTTCAAGTATTTAATCATATCTTCATTTTCAGAATTGAAAAGTTTGTCTAATTAAGGAAATATACAAAGTTAAAAGAGATCACTCTTGGGCTCAAGGGTCAGTCAAGGGTTCACAGAAAGGTTAAAAGCGTATTCATGAGGTTCAAAGATCAATAAATTGATTAGGATACAGTAATTAAACGAGATTTAAGTGCCAATTTTTGCTTATAAAAATGATTTAATCTTCAGCTTTGCCCAAAAACTTGTGTATGATAACTAATAAAACCTTAACTGAAATCATTTTTAACATGACGATATCATATCCAAACTCATATATGAAAACCTCAGTGAAAATATGATGAAAGCCATAAAAGCCAGTAGTTTGACTCAAAACTCAAATATTTGCATGATTAATGATTTCAACCAAATAAAGAGCTTATTTATGCATATAAAACTAGTTTATGATCTTACATCACTTATAACACTTTCTTAAGTCTATTTTTATCATGATCATCACCAACCTTTTATCATAGTCCCACCATTTTCATCGAAAACACAGTTTGACTTTTTCAACAAGTCAACTGTGTTTACTGAGCTCCATGAATCAAAATAAAGTTCAAATTCTTTATTGATCTAAAGTAATAAGTACCAGTACAACATCCAAGTTAGGTTTATCGTTTGATCTAACAGTGTATACAAAAAAAAAGTACTAATACCGAAAGGTAAAATGACAATTATACTTTGAAACACTTCTTTACAAACAATCATACTTTACCAGAGAAAACTATCACTGACCGAAATGGATTGAGCCAAAATCACTTGATTGATTTCAATGCACATGAGACTAGATGCGGAGAGATATGAGCTTTAGATCACCTTCTGAGCTGAGCGGCAATTGCTTCCTGCTCACCGGACCTTGAAAGATCAAGTTGAAACAAAGAATTAAAAAAACGTAAAATCTGTATGATAAACCATACCCTACTGAATCCATTCGAGTTGAGAAATTGCTTAATGACTTACCCGATCAGAGTTCACTTGGCTAACTGTTATGTGCTGATTGACGAATGCTTTCTGCTGATCAGACCTCCTAATAGCAGAAAATGGTTAAATTGTTAGAATCATAGTAAAACACATAAATTGCTGAGTTAAATTAAGGAAAGAATGAAAGGTAAAGAAAAGTAGAGAAAAGTAAGAGAGATGGGAAGGAAGAAACATATTGTTTAACTTCATGTTCTTAAGTACTAGTAGTAAAAAATAAGAAAGAAAAGGAAGTAATACTAATATAGAAATCATTTTTAACATGACGATATCATATCCAAACTCATATATGAAAACCTTAGTGAAAATATGATGAAAGCCAGTAGTTTGACTCAAAAGTCAAATATTTGCATGATTAATGATTTCAACCAAATGTAGAGCTTATTTATGTATATAAAACTAGTTTATGATCTTACATCACTTATAACACTTTCTTAAGTTTATTTTTATCATGATCATCACCAACCTTTTATCATAGTCCCACCATTTTCATCGAAAACACAGTTTGACTTTCTGAACAAGTCAACTGTGTTTACTGAGCTCCATGAATCAAAATAAAGTTCAAATTCTTTATTGATCTAAAGTAATAAGTACTAGTACAGCATCCAAGTTAGGATTATAACTTGATTGATTTCAATGCACATGAGACTAGATGCGGAGAGATATGAGCTTTAGATCACCTTCTGAGCTGAGCGGCAATTGCTTCCTGCTCACCGGACCTTGAAAGATCAAGTTGAAACAAAGTATTAAAAAAACGTAAAATCTGTATGATAAACCATACCCTACTGAATCCATTCGAGTTGAGAAATTGCTTAATGACTTACCCGATCAGAGTTCACTTGGCTGATTGACGAATGCTTCCTGCTGATCAGACCTCCTAATAGCAGAAAATGGTTAAATTGTTAGAATCATAGTAAAACACATAAATTGCTGAATCAATTAATATTTCCAAAATAAAGTACCTGTTAAAATAGCTCTTTATGTATTGCCTCTGAAACTTAAAAAAACATCATACTTGAAGCTCTTTTGAATGGAAGAAGATGAAGTAGACGCCATTCTGCTGTAGTTATTATCTAAGGATCTGTTGTTTGAGAGAATTATCTTAACTAGTTGAAAAGAAACTTGGATAAGATGATTAAGTGTATATTGAGAAGACAAAGACTCAATAACATAAGGCTATTATTTGGTCAAGAAAGATAAGATTCATTTAGCTAAACTCACATCAATCACTCGTTCTTAACTTTGACTTTGACTTTAACTTTGACTTTAAGATGAAGAAGATTAGTAATTTGATTCGGCTTTGATGATGAACAGATGGAGATGGAGGCGTGTTTATCATATGTGTGTGTTTAGGTTAAATGGAATGAGCCAAAAGTTAGGGTGTTGACAAAGGTTGACTCGCCTATGAAATAAAATGGTGGGCTGAAAGTTTTGGACTATTTTTGGATACAGTTTTATGATATTCTAATTTTGGTATAATGAGTGGTATTTTTGTTCTAAACCCATTTGCAAATATTTTACTCGAACTCATTTGTCTCGAATTTTTAATGTTTAATATTTAATGTTATGTAATGTTTAATATTCGTATTATAATGTTTAAGAATTAATGTTATGTTTTTTAATAAATAAGTATTAGTAAGAAACTGCATAACATACATAGACATCGACACGCGAACGTAGAAGATAACAATTCACATCTGTAACTATGATCTCACCTCTAAACATCGATGATTACATCAAATCTTGTCAAGTAACTACAATTGAAAACGCGACAAAGGTAGATTAGTAAGAAAAAGCATCAATCTTGTTTTTGTCATAAATATGTAGAGCTTATTGACCTGAAAAAGTTAAAGGTCAGAGTAAGTCACTAGTCAATAATATAGTCGATCAAGGTGGGAAGCAAAAGAAGGCTTTGCATGTAGTTGCATCTCATGGAATTTTTTTGTCACTGGTAATAAGAATAACATAATAAAGATACTGGTCATACAGGTTGTTAGCAAATACTAGTTTACTTAACTTAGTAAAACTGTACAAATATTATCTAGCTAACTAATACACACTCATCATAGTTTCGGTGAAGATCATATCATTAATCTTTATGAATTATGATAAGATGTGTGTACATATATTACAAACTTATATAATGACAATGAAAATGAAGCTAATATGAACTCTCAAAAAGTATTGCCGTAGTTTGGTGATGGTTTGAACTTTGAAGTATAACCAAGATGATAATGGTATTGATTGCTAGTTATTTTTAGCTTTGATTTCAATAAGTTTACTAGAATAGTGGTCAAATCATGTAGAATACTGGGATTGCCACATTCGTAGCTTATGGTTGTTATCAAGCCACAACTTCTTTAACTAGATAACAAATTCAAAACAAAATATTTGGTTGTAATGTGTCGCCACGTGTTTTTAAGGTTGTGATGTGTTTATAGATAGGATTTTGTTTCAAATCGAAGATATCTTAAATTGTTTTTTCAATTATAATGTGCTTGCTAAAAAAGAGTGACTATTTATAGCTGAAATTACCAAAATGCTAATAAATGATGCTAAGACAATGCTCTAAGTAGATTTTGGTTTTCAAAACAAAAATGATTTTTAAATATTGCCTATCTTTCAAACCCACTAAAAGGTTAAGGAATACATATTCATTTGTAGTCCCGCACTTTTCTCCTCTTATTATATTCAATAAATTCAAACCTACTTGTCAACTAAATTTGATTTCAAAATTGATTTTTAAGCTTATATTCATTCATATTAGTATTGCAAAACAAGGTCTATAAGGCCGATTAATCGCCGATTAGGTGCTACAAGGCCACCGATCTTGCCGATTTATGTAACTGGGTCAAACAAATAGGTCAACCGTGGTCAACGGCGATCAACGGCGGTCAATGATGGTCAAACTTTCCGGAAACCTATAAATCTTGCCGGAAGTACACAAAACTCAGTGTAAACTTATTTTGATCACTTATAGTAAATGTTTAAGTCTATTACAAGTTGTTTTTTAGAAAATACCTTGCCGGAAATACCTAAAACTCACCGAAAATAGATAAAACTTGCCAGAAATAACTAAAATTTGTCAGTAATGCCAATCCGATTAATCCCGCCTAGACCGATTACAAGCTACAAGGTGGTCGACCGCCCGACTATCGATTCGCGATTTTTGCAACCTTGATTCATATTCTACCCTACTGTCAAATTCATACCGAAGTTATTCCCAACATCATACCAAACGACACCTAAATGTAATAACTTTACAATAATTACCTCAACCGCTTAGGTGATAAGTTGATAACTACCTCAACTACCTTAATATACCAAGTTTTATGAATTGTATAACTTTTAAGCAAAAGCAGATAATGGGTATGTTTGGTAAAAGTAATTATTGCTGTAACTGAAGATAGTGTTGGAGATGGAGATTATAAAAAGAGATTATTTTTATAAGCTACATGAAGTAACCTTTGATTTTCAGAGACTATAGATTCTTTTTTATAGATTTTTTTTTTAATCTCTTATAAGTTCTGTCTGCCAAACAAATATTATTTTTTAAGTAGCTTATTTTTTTAAAAAATAAGCATAATCCCTCCTTTCATAATCTGCTAGAGGTGGCAATTTGTACCAAAACTCAAAAAAATTAGCTAATTTGGGCAAAATTTTAACATATTTGGGCACATTTAGCTACTTTTTTTTTTTTTTTTTTTTTTTTTTTTTTTTTTTTTTTTTTTTTTTGAAATGGCATATATTGCCCATTTAAAAGCTAAATGGGCATAAACGGGAACATATTTTTTCTCAATTGAAGAACATTACAATTATTTTTAAAGAAAAACTTATAGATATAATATATTTAATTTTTTAAATATAAATAGGGTGTTACGGTTGATGAATTTATTTCGTCATTTTGGGTCTTTTCTAAAGAGATTTGTATAACATGTGCCCGTTTAGATCGTGCCCATTTAGCCCATAGCCCGTTTGAACCGCACCCGTGCCCGCCCGGCCCGCTCGTTTTTCCACCTCTATAATCTGCTGCGCTAAACACACTCAATATCTTTTATTTAGGTAGCCGTTAAAAATACTCTAAATATCTATTCTGAATTAAATTTTCGATTGAATACTACTAAGGCCATGTGTAATGGGGCGTTATATGCCCATTTTTTTCCTCTTCAGCACCCATTAGCGCCCAACCAATCACTACCATAGGGTGTGGAACACTTGAAAAGGAGAAGACAGCGCCCGCGCCCAACCAATCATATATCATACTTGATTTTTGATTTTATTTTATTTATTTCTTTGTTTTTTCCAACCAATTATATTTACTAAATGAAATAGGATTTTTCTAACATGTGCCCTAAGGGCACATGATAAGTACACAAAAGGACAAAAAAAAAAGTACAAAAAGTACATACTTTTTGTACTTATTTTTTTGTCCTTTTGTTTACTTAACATGTGCCCTAGGGCACATGTTAGAAAGACCCAATGAAATATCATATGGCGCTTCACACCCCACCCTCTACTACACACCATTTTGCTACAAGCCCCTTTGCTGACTCACCCGACATGTGTCACTCTATGCCCCATTGTGACATTCTACCATTACACACATGGTCTAATTATTTGCTAAGTTTTGTATTAACATCCATTATTGTAAAGGAGCCACGTGCTTACATACGAAGGGACCGGCGGTGAAAGCGTAAAAAGAATCTTAAAAATTATTACTACGTAATAAATTTTATGACCAGTAGTAGTTTTTAGCACAAGTGACAAATTAACGTGGACTCTTGATTCTTAAAAAGAATCTTAAAAATTATTGTCACATACCATAAATAGAAAGTGAATAGATAGTGGAGTTTGGTAAAGTTTACTATATTAACTTTGATTGAAATTAATATTGCAAACTTTAAAGAAATGGTAATTAATTGGTTAAGGGTAAACTTGTCATTTGGCAAAAAAGTAAGAGAGAGAAAGTAGTGATAGTGATATTTTTCTAAAAGAATGTGTTTTTTGTTGTGTGACAATAATTTTAGGACGGAGAGAGTAACAAATTTTATGACTAGTAGTAGCTTTTAGCACAAGTGACAAATTAACGTGGACTCTTTACTTTTATGTTGACCATCACTTTAACGTAACCGATTACGTGATCAGCCACCATAATTTTATCATCTTCATTCTTCCATGACCCACTTCCCACGTAACTGCTTACGTCACCCACCATTTATATACACTTCAAATTTAAGTTCTTTATCAAAATAAAAAAATTAATTTGTAGTTTCCTTCTCAACTTACATGATCACTTATACATGGTCATTTTTTTATTTACTTTTTTGACCGTCAAATTTTTATAAACTATGCTACCTATCTCACATGTTTTCAACAAGACTTGAATCCACAATTTTTAGATCGATAACCATTCAGATACCGTTGACTCAAATGGTCTTGCATGATCACTTAGACTCTATATACTTGTAAAGTTTATAAAAGTGATTAGTATGATTTCATTTACGTGAAAAGTTTTTCTATTAAAAATGAATAAATTACTCATTTGTTTCGGTAAAAGTACATAAATGAATGAGTAACCTCTATTTCAAATCTTTGATTTTGAATAAGATCTTACATATAGGCATATAGCCCATAATTTATTTAATAAAAGGTCTCGATCAGTCAATTTGTGTGGACTAGATACAATAAAGCTAATTTACAAACTAGTTTAATTTGATTTTGCTACTTATTTTCACTATCTTGTAAGTTTACATCAATAATATGAAATCGAGAGAGAAAGACTGCCATGGGGACATTTGTTGGACGTCAAATAGCCGACATTAAAATGCATTGAATCTTTTGAGTGAGTAGGACATTTAAGAACAATTGCATCAGCGGAGAGCCGACGCCGCTGTGGTTGGAAGCGTTATTGGGGATCGCCAAGAGCACGTTGACCTCCTTTCATCTTTTATGCCGAACAAATAAATTCTTCTGATTGAAAAAGCAATTTCCAAAAGATGTATTGGGTTGTTTATTCATTCCTATGCTTATTTATAAGCTAATTTTGATTCATCATCAAATGATTTAGTGGTAAAGTGATATCCTTACAAATCGTATAGTGTGCAAACTTCATCGGATACACATTTGAGGTAACGATAGAAATGGTTCAAAACGGTCACAAAATACGCCGATTAAACTGCATACATCTTAGTCAAACGCTTGCAAACCATCACTTCAAACTACTTAACTGTCTTAAAAAAGCTAAAAACAGTTGGAGTATAAAAAGAGTAAGCAGATGAACCCTCTAGTCCTCTTCCCACATTTTTTAAAACTCTTTTCCTGGTCAAACCTTCAACCTTTATCCCACCATACCACAATATATAAAGGGTTGCATTCTTTAACACAAATCAATCATACCCACATAAAAATTTTCATCAATTTTTACCATAACTTAGCCAAAAAAAAAATGGTTGCTTGTATCCTCACTTCAAGAACAGAAATCTTTGAATTTGAATCCAGTCACATCTTGAGATACTGCAAACCAGATCACCTTGATCAAATTTCTTGCAAACCAATCTCAAACATCACTTGTAACAATCAAAACCATGATCATAATGATGATGATCATGATGATTTATGGTTAAAAATGAAAGATGAAGCAAGGCTTGATATTGATCAAGAGCCCATTTTGTCAACTTACTATTTTAGCTTAGTTTTATCTCATGCATCACTAGAGTCAGCTTTAGCTAATCATATTTCAATGAAGTTAAGTACTACAAGTTTATCTAGTTCAACTTTATATGAGCTTATCATGGGAGTGTTCAAAGATGATCAAGAAATTATTAGATATGTTAAAGATGATTTAAGGGCCGTTAAAGAAAGGGACCCTGCTTGTATAAGTTATGTACATTGTTTTCTAAACTTTAAAGGGTTTATTGCTATTCAATGTCATAGGATAGCACATTATTTATGGTTAAAAAATAGAAAGGTTTTAGCACTTTTGATACAAAGTAGGGTGTCTGAGGTTTTTGCATTGGATATACATCCTGGAGCTAAGATTGGTAGTGGGATTATGTTGGATCACGCGACAGGTGTCGTGATAGGGGAGACCGCGGTTATTGGGAACAATGTGTCGATTTTGCATAATGTGACGTTGGGAGGGACCGGGAAGACTAGTGGTGATAGGCATCCTAAGATTGGGGATGGTGTTTTGATTGGCGCGGGGACTTGTGTATTGGGGAACATTGGGATTGGTGATGGGGCGAAAATTGGGGCCGGGTCGGTTGTGTTGAAAGACGTGCCCGCTAGGGCTACGGTTGTTGGAAATCCCGCTAGGTTAGTTGGTGAGAAAAAGAATAATGTTAAGGTTGATACGGTTCCTAGTTTTACTATGGATCACGTTCAACATGATGAGTGGTCAGATTATGTTATTTAGGTAATGTTCACATTTTTTCGACTTGCGTAGATGACTAGGTATGCACATATACAGAAGTGATTATACTTCGTATATATATGTGCAAAAAAGGGTTGATGTGTGCAATCAATATGCACGCGCGTCTTGATACCTTTTATAGTTTTATTACCGAGAACTTTTAGTAGAATTTGTTATGATAGTTCGTACCTTGATGTAAAATCGGAAGATTTGTCTAACCAAGTGAGAGTTAGCGCTCTCCTGGTTGGACGTTGGATTTCCAAAACGTACCTTTGAGTTGAACCAATAATGTTGGTTTAGATTATGATTAATAAAAGAATTCTTTGTTGTTTTGGTGTTCCTTATGGTTTTCGTGTACTAGATATTTTTATCAGAAATCCGACATTTGATGACTCATCATCTAGTCACAACCTTCACAACTGATAGATATCATGTCATTTAGTCCTCTAGTCACAGTCGTATAACTGATATTATGCCAAGTACCAACATTAAACGTATGATATCTGTTTGGTCACCCGTTCATCATTTAGTCACAATCATATGACTGGATAGTAAGGTTGACAAATGTTTAGGACATAAGGTTGACAAATGTTTTTTATATATGGGTTATTGGGCTTATGAGTTTATTTATACATGATGGGCTTCGTTATTATTTTGGGCTTGATAATAATGCCTCCTCTTTAATTTTATTATAAGCCAATCAATTATTCAAGGATGATCATGTTAGTCCTTAACCTTTTTGATTAAAATCGGAAGATTTGTCCAACTAAGGTGTCATTTGTTTTTGTAGAGCTTTTACCTTTTCATCTGCAAACCATGTCTGCAAAAGAAAAGTCACATCTAAAGTTTTCATCTGCATGGTAGAAGACTGTTTATTTTTTGTGCTATTGAAGTACCTACCTTTTTTTTTTTTTTTTTTTTTTTTTTTTAACTATTGTTTTGTGATTCGAGAATATAAACCCTTTTGTCAAATGATACTAAAATGTTGAGTGTGAAACAAGCAATCGCTTAAAAAATGGAGTGTCAAAGATAAGTTTTTGTCCGTTTTATACGTTATCATCCGTTTTATACGTTTTAGTTCGTTTTTGTACGTTTTGGTATGTTTTCCAAGCTTTCGACCCTTTTTTACGTTTTCGTCTGTTTTTCTACGTTGTCATCCGTTTTTTTACGTTTTCTACATTTTTTTTAGTTTTCATATATTTTTTTACGTTTTCGTATGTTTTTTTACGTTTTCGTCTGTTTTTCTACGTTCACATCCGTTTTTATGTTTTTGTCTATATTTTTTACATTTTCGTCCATTTTATTACTTTTTCGTTTGTTTTTTTCATTTTTGTCTGGCTTTTTCTGTTTTCGTATGTTTTTTACGTTTTCGTCCGCCTTTTCTTTTATACATTTTTTACCCTTTTTTTACGTTTTCGTCTGTTTTTTATGTTTTTGGCTGTTTTTTTTATGTTTCGTGAGTTTTTTACATTTTTTCAGGTTTTCGTCCGTTTTTTTTACTTTTTCGTCCGTTTTTTACGTTTTCGTGTGTTTTTTTACGTTTCTTGTGTTTTTTTTTACGTTTTTGTCTTTTTTTACGTTTTCGTCTGTTTTTACGTTTTCGTATATTTTTTACGTTTTCGTCTGTTTTTCTACGTTTTCATCTATTTTTTTAAGTTTTCTTCTGTTTTTACGTTTTTGTCTTTTTTTTTACGTTTTCGTCCGTGTTTTTTACATTTTCGTTCATTTTTTACGTTTTCGTCCATTTTCATATGATTTCGTATGTATTTTTACGTTTTTGTACGTTATTGTACATTTCTTACGTAAGAAAACGGACGAAACAGATGAAAACGTAAGAAAATTGTCGAAAACGTAAAAAATGGACGGAAACGTGTAAAAACCGGTCGCAAACCTAAAGAATGGACAAAAACGTAAAACAACGATCGAAAACGTAAAAAAACAGACGAAAAAGTAAAAAACGCGAACGAAAACGTAAAAAAAATGACGAAAACATACGAAAACGTAAAAAAAATGAAAACGTAAAACAAGGTCGAAAATGTAAAAAACGGACGAAAACGTAAAAAAAAAGATCAAAAAACGTAAAAAAACGTACGAAAACGTATAAAAACTGACAAAACGTTAAAAACGGTCGAAAACGTAAAAAAATGGACGAAAACGTAAAAAAACGGAAGATAACGGACTGAACGTAAAAAAATTTACGAAAACGTAAAAAACTGACGAAAACGTAAAAAACGAGCGAAAACATAAAAAAAACGGTCGAAAACGTAAAAAAATGGGCGAAAACGTAATAAAATAGACGAAAACGTAAGAAAACAAAAGAAAACGTAAAAAACAGTCAAAAACGTAAAAAAAAGTATGACCAAAAATAAAAAAAATGGTCGAAAACGTAAAGAAAAGAACGAAAACGTAAAAAACAGTCGAAAACGTAAAAAAATGGTCGAAAACGTAAAAAAAGAGACGAGAACATTAAAAAACGGACGAAATCGGACTAAAACGTAAAAAAAAATGACGAAAACGTAAAATAACAGACGAAAACGTAAAAAATGGACGAAAATGTAAAAAACGGACGAAAACGTACAAAAACGGATATTAAGAAGGAGATGTAGGGTTTGTGAAATAAGAGGTAAAAAGTGAAAGATAATGTCTGAAATTTAGAAGAGGAAAGAAGTGAAAAGAAGCACTTATGTGTGCAAAAAAACAAACATAAGCATCTGCCCTCTCGCAGACAAAAGAAGTGAAAAGAGGGAAAAAGTGAGATTTGTCCAACAGGTGACTAATATAATTATAAAAGGTTTAGTAAAAAAAAGTATAAGAGGACATTTTTTTACCTACATTGACTTATAGTAAAAAAACGAGTGGGAGGACCCGCGCGTTGTTGCGGGAATGCCGTGCTAAGTCTTGTTTGAAAGTTAGTCGTTAAGGACTAAATTTGAAAAATATCGATAAACCAAAGGACTATTTTTGAAAACTAATTCTGGAAATAATATGTTTTTTTTACAGAAAAAGTCCCTAAAATTCTCGGCGTCTTACATTGTTAGTCCCCGAAGGACCTAGCATGCAAAAATATTTACACCTTAGGGACCAAATTGCACATGACAACTGTTAACCCAAGGAGTATTTTTGAAAAGTAATCCTGGAAATAATATGTTTTCTTTGCTGAAAAAATCCTTAAAATTCTCGGCGTGTTGCATCATTAGTCTCCCAAGGACATACCTTGCAACGACAGTTACACCTTAGGGACCATTTTGCAAACGGGTATTGTTTGGTCCACTGTAGCAGCTACAGTGCTTTGCTACAGTGGTACTTCCCTCTTTTAGTATATAGTATTATTTTGATCCATTGAAAAAGGGTTTAAATGAGAAAGAAATTGAAAAGGCTCAATTACGATAGAATTTTAACTTCGATTCAATTTTTTCAATTGTAAAGCTCATTTTAATGTGATTTTGATTCACAGTGTGTAAAAAGTTTGATTCAATGTTGAAAATTTCACAATTTTGTTAATCAAACTTACAAATTTAGTGAATCATTACCAAAACTCGATTTTTACAAAGATTTGTAAATCAAATTTGTGATTTATAGACTCGATTCACTGATAGTTGATGTGTACTAGTGAATCAAATCAAACATTATGAATTAATTTCCTTCTCAATGAAACCGAATTTTATATTCCAAATACGGTTTTTTGCACGGCAATAATGATAGTGCTAAAATTAGATCTTCAATATTATACTAAACATTTTTGTAGTAATTTGCCTGGTATTCAAAATACGGTTGGCTTTGTCTCATTCTTCAACGACTTGGGGTAAACGTTTTGGTACCCAAACAATATTTGCCCCGAAAATGATGTTTTGTAACCTTGCTATATGATTGTTACATTTTTCTCGTTCATGTTTATGCCATTAAGAATAGCTAGATTAAAAACTGTATAAGCAATTATATGAGTATGACGACTATTTGAAAAGTAGTAATTATTATTGAAAAGGACATTCATAATAAGTGGGCTTGTCTCGTTTTTGAACAACTTGGGATGCACGCTTAGCAAATTATATGGTCCAAAAAATTATACAATATCTTTTTATTTATTTATAAATGGTTATGCTTTTGCTATATATATTTAAACGAGGATGGCGTCGGCCGGCCGCGTTGCGACCTGGCGTTTTTTTTTTTGTCGTTGTATTTGGTTTATGATGTTTTTATCAAAGGTATTTTTAAACGAATAGCCCTACAAACAAAGAACACAACGACATATCACCAACCGAATGGGGTTTGTTTGTTGGGATATGAAAATTAAAGTAGGCCAAAATTTTAGAATGTGTACCTGTTTGTGTAGTAGTATACAACAAAAGGCAGTTAGTTCTGGGCTTGGTACATTTCTTGCGGTCCATTTGCGATATACTTTGACTTTCTGCATCATCCCAACCAAGTAAAACGCACCCTATAACATTTATGACATCAGTAACTATGATCCGAGCCTACTGACAGTTTATGATCACAGGTTATAAACATATTTATCACCACGGTTTATAGCAGCCTATAAATTCAGTTTATGCAAATACGACAACAGTTGTATCAAATTGATAGGTTGAATTTATCACAAAGTAAATTACAATAATAATAAACAATGTTGACGTTGTTGAAACGCAGTGTCTCTGTAGTCTAGATACTGAGGCAGACTTGAAGTTCTCTCTTCCGACGATCTCGGCATTTGATATTTGGCATTCTGAACTTCAACTGTAATGGTCTAGTTAGGTTATTACTCCCTCCTAACTAGTGAGCCTTTTGATGTGCGTGTGTATTGCTCTAATTCTTTTATATCCACGGCAGCGGCTCCAAGGACTTGGTGCGCGCGTGATGTCGTTGTGGTTTTAGCAGTATTAATGCCTACTCAAGTTTTAAATTTATATTTAGCCGACTTATCAATAAAACACACACTTTAACGAGCAGTGTACCCGGTCAGTATGAATATAATGGTAAGTAGAGTGTCGATCACTAAGAGTGGAACGTATTATCTAGTTATTCTAATCAGTATTTTAATATCTTAGGTTAGCTATACAACCTAATCTAACGCAAGGGGGTTCAGCCTGAGAAACTGGCACGGTTTGGTTATGATTAAATAGAAAACTAAACTAATGAGCACGAATCAGCGATTAGCACACACGTACACAGATAGATACTTGAGACAATAAGAAGACCTGTCCTGATAATTAATTAAGTAGCTTGTCACTTGTTTTATTGCTAGTTTTATATGAAGTGTATATAATTAACCCTTTCTCGTTGGCTCTAATCTTATCGGCGAGTAAACCCTTAATGATCACTTATGTCTATCCTACTATCCTAGAAACGATAGAATAAATAGGCGAGGAAGGGGCATGGCGACCCAAGCAATGCTCAGCTAGACACAGAGGTTATCAATGCACTAATAAAAGTCACCAAAGACATCAACATATAAACTTTAATTAATGGGAAAATAATTTTAAGGGGTGCCCATGATTTTTCGTAGTCACATGGAATCGGCCCATCAATCCTGATGAATTAAAGTGTACTAATACAATAAAACAAAACTACTTAATGAATTGAATACATGCAGGACCTTCTTACAGCTCTTGTATCTTCGTTTAGGGTGTGTCTTGTGCTGCTAATACGTCTGAATTCGTCTGGTATCTTGCACTGTCCAACCTCTAAAAAACTCTCGAAATTCGTCTGACCTTGGGGTATTTATAGTTTCTGTCTGAGGGTTAGATGCGGCGCATAGGATAAGTAGATGCGGCGCATTGACTTAACTTCGCGTGGGTTCTAAGATTAATATATTCAGGAATATTCGTACACCGCCTTAAGATGCGGCGTAACTCCATTTCTCTATGCGGCGCATGTCCTTTGCTGTCTTGGAATGTCACTTGTGAAATCTTGATAGTGATGCGCCGTATGTACGGAGTGTGTTGCGGCGTATCTGGAGCAGAATGATCTTGATCTTGTACATTTCAGTAGACTCTTAACATCTTGCTTGTTTTGCTCCATAATTAGTCCAAAATCGCCAAGTTTCACATAATACTTGTTTTTACCTGAGAATTACAAAAGTAAACATTAACGTATCAATTCTCATATATAATATAATAAAACAAGTCAAATAAATAGGACAAATGATGATAATAAAATGTACTTATTTGAGTTCATCAAATATCCCCCCACTTGAACTTTACTTGTCCCCAAGTAAACCTTAGAATAAGTCTTATGAAAATGTATCCTAAAAGATATTAGGATTTATTTTTATATTTAAGCATGTATTCGTTTTGTCATAATTGCACAACCAAACACTTAACGAATTAGAAATAAAATAAATCATTTCGATAAAAGCAAATCTAATCGTTTAACTGTCCAGTCGTGACGAATATTCTATCATAAGCTTGGCAAGTATACACATCTCCCCCACTAAAGCTAAGGAATAACAAGTCTAAAGCGGTAAAAAGGGTTTGTTGGTTAAGGGTTGATCATCCTTTTTAATCTCTATCGATCTCAAATTCCAGAAAAGGCGACAAAATCACAAATACATAATCGAATCCACAACCACGATACTTGCAATTGCTCAAATCCTTAACTCGAATAGGCTAAAGATAGGACCAAGTAATCTTTACCAATAATATTATATCAAAAAGGGCGACAAAATCATAAATACATAGCCGAATCCACGACTACGATACTTAAGATTGCTCAAATCCCTAATCTCAATAAATCAAAGATTTGGATGAAGAATGATATAGGGTATGGATAATATTTGGGATACAAATTGGTGTAAAATGAAAAATAAACAAAACAGATAAATTAAAATCCTAAGTGTGGTAAATTACTTTCCCAACCATCCCATGAATAAGACTCATATCATTGAATAACTCACGCTTTAACACTTGAAACACACGCTTTAGGTAGACACGAATTATACTCAACAAAATCTCAATCAAAGAATAATCCTAGTTGGTGTTCCCATAACGGCCAACTCCCATTCAATCCATAAATATAATATATAACAAATAGTGGTGATATTGACCACTTAATACAAAACTTTACATAAGTTGGTTAAAACAAACTTCAAACTTTTCTTTTTCTTTTTCTTTTCTTTCTTTTTTATTTTATTTATTTTTTATTATTATTTTTTTTTTGACATCAACATATATGTGTAAAATTTCACAACTTTTCTATCACTATCTTTCCGGATAATTTTTCCATACTCTTCATACTTTCAGAAATATCTGTAATAGCGAAAGTAGTAAACACACGAAAAATAAACTCAAAGATATACAATATTTACTTTCATACCAATTGCATTGTGCAATTTCCAGATCTAACCAAAGATAATGAATTACGCACGCGAACACAGGTAATGTAAGGAAACACACTTTGCCTAAAGCAATTAACCAACCACGGATTTTAATCTACAGGGTAGGCTAAGGTGTAAGGGTGTATCGAAACATTATAACAAAGGTGTAAGAAACGAAAGGAATGGCTCTGAGTGTTTTTCTAGGGGTATCTTACTCTAAAAGTGAGAGTAACAAAAGGGTTTATACGGGGGTTAACTAACCAATGTAGTTAGTTAATATCACATAACATATAAAGGCTATTTGGGTGTAATCCTAGAAATTTACCAATTTAGACAAGTCATTCCAATTATATAGATAATACTTATTATGGTGGTCTCGAATAGTATACAAGCCAAGTTCTAAAGTTTACAAGTCACCGGCACACTTATAGATTTGTGAATTTTGATAAGTTCACAATTTTTGGAAATAATGTTATGTGTGCAGCTATGTAATTTAGACTTTAAACAAAAAAACATGCTAGAAAAAATTTTAAATTTTGATATATTAAGCGCATTTTAAGCATATTTTGAAAAAGTTTAGGACAAGTAAGTGTTCTAATTCTCCAATCCCCCCACTTAAGTTAAACAACGTCCTCGTTGTTTGTATCAAAGATTAAAAACTGTAAAATAAAAGAATTAGAACAAAAAAACTCCCCTGAGATTTGCTCGGTATGATCCTCCATTATTCGTATAAGAGCAAAAATCAACTTTCTTGTGGATGAGAATGTTTAAGCTTCAAAAATGATGTATCCACAAGGATGCAGGAATCTATAATACCATTAAGACTTTAACACACCTGAGTTAAGAAGGTTCAAACTTGCATAATACATTAATAGTTAGTAAAAATAAAACATAAAAATAAATTAAACTGTAAATCATCAGGTCAGTCGATACGCCGTATCTTATGGAAGAAGATACGCCGTATCGAGCCTGGAATAAATACGAATCAGGATAAAAGATGCGTCGCATCCTTAACCAGGGATGTGCCGCATTAAAATACTGACAGAAAGTTTTAAAGTCAAAAATAAAAATGCAGAAAATTAAATAAGATATGACCAGTGCAGGCGATGCGTCGCATCTTAGGATTGAGATGCGCCGTATCTTCTGCAGGTCTGACAGACTCGACACAGAACAGAATGTAAAAATTTTCCGGGTTGTCTCCCGGTCAGCACTTGTCTTTATTCCAGAGTCTTCAAGTTAGACTCACGTTCAGCTCCTTATTCCAATACTTCGGGTTCAAACTCCACCACCTCGTTCTCAGTATCCTCAATTTTATTATCAAAGTATTTCTTTACTCGTTGCCCGTTTACCTTGAATATATAACCATTTTTATCGCATATTTCAATAGTCCCGTATGGATACACTTTCTTGACAACGAACGGACCCGTCCATCTTGATTTAAGTTTACCTGGATACATCTTTAATCGAGAATTAAACAGCAATACTTTCTCTCCAATAGTAAATGTTTTATCCCCATGTAACCTCGAGTCATGCCATCTTTTAGTTCTTTCTTTGTAGATCTTAGTATTTCTGTAGGCCTCATCTCTTAGTTCGTAGAGTTCATTAAGTTCCATGAAACGGTTCTTCGTCGCAGCTTCCACATCTATGTTACATTTCTTCAAAGCCCAATATGCACTTTGTTCTATTTCGACCGGTAGGTGGCATGCTTTTCCGTATACAAGACGAAATGGAGTGCATCCCGTCGGTGTCTTATAGGCTGTACGAAATGCCCATAAAGCATCATTTAACTTGTCAGACCACCCTTTCGGATTATATCCAGTCGTTTTTTCAAGAATCCGCTTTATAGCTCTATTGGTTACTTCAGTTTGCCCATTGGATTGAGGATGGTATGCAGTGGAAACTCTATGATACACTCCATATTTTTGAAAGGCTCTTCCCAGATGGTGATTACAAAAGTGTGTTCCCCTATCACTAATCAATGCTTTAGGAACTCCAAACCTAGCGAACAAACTTTGCAAAAATTTAAGTACTACCTTGCTGTCGTTTGTTGGTAATGCTTGCGCTTCGACCCATTTTGATACGTAATCAACAGCAACCAAAATATACTTATTACCTTTAGACTCAGGAAACGGTCCCATGAAGTCCAATCCCCATATGTCGAAAACTTCACATACATGGATATAGTTTTGCGGCATTTCATTTCTTGATGTTATATTTCCGGATCGTTGACACGCATCACATCCTTTTATATAATCTTTTGCATCATCCAACATAGTGGGCCAATAAAATCCCGCATCAAGGATTTTTCTTCTTGTAATAACTGCACCGTGATGTCCCCCCGTCGGCCCTGAATGGCAATGTGCCAATATTGCTGGGATATCATCACCATCTACGCATCTTCGTATAATATTGTCGGGGCATAATTTAAAGGCATAAGGTTCATCCCAAATATACTCATTAGCGCGATTTAGAATTCTTCTTTTCTCGTCGGATGTTAGCCCTTTTGGAATTTCATTTGCAACAATAAAGTTTATATAGTCGGCATACCATGGTCTATTATTATTGCTCTTAATTCTTACCATCATAAGGTGTTCATCAGGAAAGTCATCAGCGATTTCCCTTTCATCAAGCACCTCCATATCAGGGTTTTCAAGTCTAGATAAGTGGTCAGCAGCTAGATTCTCGGCACCCTTTTTATCTTTAATTTCAATATCGAATCCTTGGAGCAATAAAACCCACCTAATAAGCCTTGGCTTGGCATCCTGTTTATTGAACAAATACTTCAAAGCAGAATGGTCAGTGTAAACTATAGTTTTTGACAATATAAGATATGACCTAAATTTATCGAATGCAAAAACTACTACTAAAAGTTCTTTTTCTGTGGTGGTGTAATGTTCCTGGGCATTATTTAATGTTTTGCTAGCATAATAAATTGGCTTAAATTTCTTTTCTATCTTTTGGTCAAGTACAGCTCCAACAGCATAATCACTAGCGTCACACATTAGTTCAAAAGGCAGATTCCAATCCGGCGAAATTATAATAGGTGCAGAAGTTAGTTTTTCTTTAAGTATATTAAACGCCTTTTTGCAATCTTCAGAAAAATCAAACTTCGCATCTTTTAGCAATAGTTGGGTCATAGGCCTAGATATCATTGAAAAATCCTTTATGAACCTACGATAAAATCCAGCATGCCCTAAAAAACTTCTAACACCTTTTACATTAGTGGGGTAAGGTAGTTTGGCAATTACATCAATTTTAGCTTTGTTGACTTCTATACCTTTCCCAGAAATCTTATGTCCTAACACAATTCCCTCTCTAACCATATAATGACATTTTTCCCAATTAAGAACAAGGTTAGTTTCTTCACACCTAGCAAGCATTTTATCAAGTTTAAAGAGACAATCACTAAATGAGTTACCAAACACCGAGAAGTCGTCCATGAAGACTTCCATAAAGTCTTATACCATATCATGGAAGATAGCCGTCATACAACGTTGGAAAGTAGCAGGGGCGTTGCATAGTCCGAACGGCATTCTCCTATAGGCGAAGGTTCCATAAGGGCAGGTGAAAGTCGTCTTCTTTTGATCCTCGGGGGCAATGGGTATTTGGAAGAAACCTGAAAAACCATCTAAAAAACAATAATAATCATGTCCTGATAGTCTTTCTAACATTTGATCAATAAATGGAAGAGGGAAGTGATCTTTTCGCGTAGCATCATTGAGTTTGGGGTAGTCGATGCAAACTCTCCATCCAGTAACAGTTCTTGAAGGGATTAGCTCATTGTCGTCATTGAGTACCACCGTCATTCCTCCCTTTTTTGGTACAACGTGGATAGGACTGACCCACGAGCTGTCGGAAATTGGGTAGATAAGTCCGGAGTCAAGTAATTTCACAATTTCATTTTTCACCACGTCTTGGACTTTTGGATTCAAACGCCTTTGGGGTTGGATAGTTGGTTTGAATTCATCTTCCATAAGGATTTTATGTGTACAGAATGACGGGCTAATTCCCTTAATATCAGACATACTCCATGCTAATGCTCCTCTTCGTTTATATAGTACCTGCAAAAGGGATTCTTTTTCTTTTGGCGTTAAGTCAGATGCAATAATAACGGGCGAATTAGTGTTCCCATTTAAATAGGCATATTCCAAAGTAGAAGGGAGATCCTTAAGCACAGGTTTAACATCATCAATTTCATTAGCACTAGCGGAATAAACTTGTTCTTTTATTACGTCGTTGCTGTCATCAGATAAATGCGCCGCATCGATATTTCCGATGCGCCGTATGGCGTTACAAACAGCGGAATCAACAGCGAAATAATTATCAATAGTATTTTCATCAACTTGATCTTCTATAGCAATTGTGTTTTCTAAATTTTTAAGCAGAAAAGAATCAAGCAAATTACTTTTTAACAATTTCTGAGTAAATTGATTAATCGTGTCATCAGAAACATCGATATTATAGCATTCATCGTCTTCAGAATTAGTTTTACTCATAGATTGTTCCATATTAAATTCAACCTCATCTTTTCCTATGGTAAGAGTTATCTTTTTATTAAAAACATCAATCATGGCCCTAGCAGTGGCTAAAAATGGTCGTCCTAATATTATAGGAGTTCTAGAATTTTCGGGCATATCGAGGATAACAAAGTCAATAGGTAATTCAAATTTATCAACTTTTATTAATATATTTTCAGCTATTCCTAATGGGTATTGTATGGACCTATCAGCTAGCTCTAAGCACATCCTAGTAGGTTTTGGTTCACCCAAGCCTAATTTTTCATACATAGAAGAGGGCATAAGACTTATACTAGCTCCTAGGTCGGCTAAAGCATTTCCAATATGTAAATTTTTAATTTGACAAGGAATAGTGAAACTTCCTGGATCTTTTTCCTTAGATGGAAGTTTGTTGAGCAATGCTGCTGAGCTTCTTTCCCCCATTGTTACAGTGCAAGCCTCTTCAAGTTTGGACTTGTTTGTAAGTAAGCTCTTCAGATATTTAGCATATTTAGGCATTTGCACTAGGGCTTCCATAAATGGTATGCTTAGCTGCAGCTGCTTGAGATTTTCTAGGAACTTCCTTTGATAGGCATCTTCTTTCTCCTTCCTTACCCTATGTGGGAAAGGTAGTGTTGATCGTTTAGGTTCAACAGAAGGTTCTTCTCTAATAACGGGTTCTGGATTACTCTCTTTTGGTTGCTCTTGCTCAGATGATATAGATTCAGGGGAAATTTTGTTTGTGCTGTTATCCTCGGGTGTCTCTCCGATTTGAAAGGTTGACTTTCCGCCTCTAGTTGTAATCCCTTTCAAATCGTGTTTTACCAAAAGAATCTTGTTAAGCACCGTTGACAATTGGTGTACTTCAATTGCCAATCCATTAATCATGTTGTTTTGTTCCTTTAGTAACAGCTCATGACTGCCTTTGAATTCATTAATAAAGTTTCATGCTTCATTATGTTCTTTTTCATTTGCTTGAGCGATTTGTAGTGCAAACTCTTCCATGGTAAGGTTTCTTTGGGGTCTTCCGAACCAGTTGGGGAAAATATCGAACATTGTTCCTGAAAATTAAAGACAGGTAAATTTCAAAGTAAAAACTTCCAAGTGTAAGGGTTAGAATATTTTCCGTTCGGAAATAAGAAAAATAAAAGTTGCTGATATCTGCAAGCGATGCGCCGTATCCAGAAAGTTGGATACGCCGTATCTTATAATCGTTAAATTATGATCAAAATTTTATTCAGAAAGCAGATACGCCGCTTATAAATTAGAATGCGCCGTATCAGTTTAATTATCAAAAATCGATTATACTTATTAAAATTAAATGCGTCGTATTAACAAAAGCTAATGCGCCGTATTTTCGTTACGTTTCAAAATACAAGATTTTTGATTCAGAAGATGCGCCGTATCGATAAAAATCGATGCGTCGTATCTGTTTAATAATTCGAAAAACTGTTTTTAATATAAATATACAATACGCCGTATCTGTTAAAACAGATGCGTCGTATGGCGTTAGGGTTTAGAAAAATTTCTTATTAAAAACAGAATACGCCGTATCTTGGGGAAAGATGCGTCGTACTCGAATTTATTAAACGCGTTGTATTTTATAAAAATTAAACGCAATACGCCGTATCTGTGAAAACAGATGCGCCGTATCGTTGTATCAGCTCAGTACAACGATAGCAGAATGCAGAAAAAAAAGAAAAAGAAAAACAAAAAATAAAAACAAACGATAAGAAACAAAAATTAAAGAAAATAAAAAAACACACAAAACAGAAAATATGCAAATAATACAATGAATGCAATTTATCTATTATATAACAGGGTTAGTGGTTAGAATCTAAAAATTAAAACAATTCACTCCCCGGCAACGGCGCCAAAAACTTGATGTGCGTGTGTATTGCTCTAATTCTTTTATATCCACGGCAGCGGCTCCAAGGACTTGGTGCGCGCGTGATGTCGTTGTGGTTTTAGCAGTATTAATGCCTACTCAAGTTTTAAATTTATATTTAGCCGACTTATCAATAAAACACACACTTTAACGAGCAGTGTACCCGGTCAGTATGAATATAATGGTAAGTAGAGTGTCGATCACTAAGAGTGGAACGTATTATCTAGTTATTCTAATCAGTATTTTAATATCCTAGGTTAGCTATACAACCTAATCTAACGCAAGGGGGTTCAGCCTGAGAGACTGGCACGGTTTGGTTATGATTAAATAGAAAACTAAACTAATGAGCACGAATCAGCGATTAGCACACACGTACACAGATAGATACTTGAGACAATAAGAAGACCTGTCCTGATAATTAAGTAGCTTGTCACTTGTTTTATTGCTAGTTTTATATGAAGTGTATATAATTAACCCTTTCTCGTTGGCTCTAATCTTATCGGCGAGTAAACCCTTAATGATCACTTATGTCTATCCTACTATCCTAGAAACGATAGAATAAATAGGCGAGGAAGGGGCATGGCGACCCAAGCAATGCTCAGCTAGACACACAGGTTATCAATGCACTAATAAAAGTCACCAAAGACATCAACATATAAACTTTAATTAATGGGAAAGCAATTTTAAGGGGTGCCCATGATTTTCCGTAGTCACATGGAATCGGCCCATCAATCCTGATGAATTAAAGTGTACTAATATAATAAAACAAAACTACTTAATGAATTGAATACATGCAGGACCTTCTTACAGCTCTTGTATCTTCGTTTAGGGTGTGTCTTGTGCTGCTAATACGTCTGAATTCGTCTGGTATCTTGCACTGTCCAACCTCTAAAAAACTCTCGAAATTCGTCTGACCTTGGGGTATTTATAGTTTCTGTCTGAGGGTTAGATGCGGCGCATAGGATAAGTAGATGCGGTGCATTGACTTAACTTCGCGTGGGGTCCAAGATTAATATATTCAGGAATATTCGTACACCGCCTTAAGATGCGGCGTAACTCCATTTCTCTATGCGGCGCATGTCCTTTGCTGTCTTGGAATGTCACTTGTGAAATCTTGATAGTGATGCGCCGTATGTATGGAGTGTGTTGCGGCGTATCTGGAGCAGAATGATCTTGATCTTGTACATTTCAGTAGACTCTTAACATCTTGCTTGTTTTGCTCCATAATTAGTCCAAAATCGCCAAGTTTCACATAATACTTGTTTTTTACCTGAGTATTACAAAAGTAAACATTAACGTATCAATTCTCATATATAATATAATAAAACAAGTCAAATAAATAGGACAAATGATGATAATAAAATGTACTTATTTGAGTTCATCACCTTTTCTTTTATCTGCTCTCTCCTGAATTGACAACTCTCTTTAGTCTTCAAACACGCAGCGGAGAAAGTAGACACTAGAGTGTAGCACCATGGTTGTCATTCGGGGAGCATCATAACAACATACCTCACAAAGTATTGCATCCAAGTTGGTAATAAGCCTCGATGTACACATTATTGGTTCCTCTTCGGTTCCAGATTAAACACAGTTCCCTCTGCCAACCAAATTACTGAAGATGAAACACTACTTCTTTCTTCGTGTACTTCTCCCTCCTGATGGTTGCGAGTTATCGGAATCATCATAATGTTGTGTACGTGCCATAGAATTACCTTTCACTTGATGCAATATTAAATCCATGTTTAAGCATAGTTTCATGAGAATATGTCCAAAAAAAATGACTCTCTTTTTCTACAATCTCATCTCTTCTCTTCAACCTATAAGCGACCTCTTTAAAATCTAACCAGCTAGTAAATGACCACTGAATGGAGACAACCCAATATAACCGATCTGAGAATGAAGTAAACATCCCTTAGATATGTGACTTAAGCTTGTACGAAAGTGTGACTAAGAACCTATACTGAGCACTACAACGTAACTCCTTAAAGCATAGGTAGTGTCATATACCCAAACCAATCAAACAGTATATGAAATATCCACCTCTTGGACTATCCACAACTTTATGTGACACTGAGTACTACAACGTAACTCCTTAAAGTGATAGCCAATGTCAGCATTAAGAACCGACTTATGCGTTTATAGATCACACATTTAGCTAGATGTCCAAGTCTTAATCACTACCAGTGTATGCCCAAACAAGTATCTCTGAAAGTCATGCATCCATCCAACCTCTAAACTTTGAGATAAATAAGTACACATGCCCGTGAAATGAACTTTAAACCCAAATAAGCAATATCGTACAAAAACTTCGTAGTCACAAAAAATCTGATACTAGCCGTTGTCATTTGATTGTGATTCTTGATCATGATCTTTTAAGCTATACGTGGTTTGTTTTGAAAGTGTAGACCAATAATATCATATGTGATTTTGGTGTGATGGGTAAGTTTGTTATATGCCCTAATTCTTTGGATACCCCATGTTCCGTGGTGAGTTCGCTGGGGGTTCAGGGGGCAGCACACCCCCGAAAGAATTTTTTGGTAAATTAGGGTTCGAAAACTAGGGTTTTGTATATTAGATATTCGGTGAAACCTTAAGAAACTCAGAAGAATTTCACTCCTTGATGCTCGGTAAATACCCTAGAAATTCGGAAACATAACTCCTTACTCGAAGTTTTCCTTACTCGAAGTTTTCCTTGCTCGAAGATTTACTTACTCGAAGAATCCCTTACTCGAAAACTAACTCGAAGACTCTTACTCGAAAACTCTAAGTTGAAGGATTCTTACTCGAAGTTTTCTAACTCGAAGAATTTCCTTACTCGAAGTATATAAGTCCTTAGTCGAAGGATATAAGAGTAGAAGTTTTGATTTTCTAACTCAGAAAATATAAACTGAACTTAAATTTCATTACTCGAAGGATTCCTTACTCGAAGGAATACTTACTCGAATGAACTATTCTTACTCGAAGAAAACCAAGTCCTTACTTGAAGAAATTCTTCTTACTCGAAGAAAATCAAGTCCTTTCTTGAAGAAAGTCTGCTTACTCAAATAAATTCAACCATTACTCGAAAATCTTCAAATCCTTACTCGAAGAAATATGAACTTTTCCGAGAAAAAACACCAACAATCACATTTTTTCACCACAAAACACCACGATTCGCCCCTGGTTAGCTCTGATGCAACTTGTTATGAACAAGAATCGCTTTTCTAGAGTTCGAGGTTGATCGAAATACATGATTAGTTCTAGAGAGAGAAAGTAGAGAGAGAAAGGCGAAGAAAAGTGTTTTATTATAAATGAATGAATGAATGAAACTTACACAATTTCCCACACCCCTCATGGAGAGTCATGAGGGGTATTTATAGGCCCTTTACAACACTCGTTTTCCCCGTGAACATTATTAGTCCCTGCGGGTGCAACTATATTACGTATCTAGTCCAATTCACGTGTAAGACATTATCTTTACAAAATAGCGAAGCTAACACATTGTGAACGATCCTAAACCGATTCTACAAGTTTTTGGCTAGTAAGATCGTAATATTTTACGATCTAACTCGCGATTTTAACAACCTTTACTATTAATTTTATAACCATGTATTCATGCATCCTTTAAAGATATAGTTTTTTCTTTGTGTTTTTTGAAACACTAGCATGTTATATATGCGTTGCGGCAGCTGGTACCTTGTAAGGGCACTCCCAACCGTAACACAGCTTTAAACTTTAACACACTGCCATGTCAGCTTTAACACACTCACCTTTAACTCAACTTTAACACACCCAACCATAACTCACCCTTAACTCACCTTTAAAGGGGGCGAAAGTGATTTTTTTTAACACAAACTACCCTTAACGCAGCGTTAAGAGGTTAACGCACACCCTTAACGCTGCGTTAACGCAGTACACTCCCAACGGATAACTCTACTTTAACGCACCCTATGTTGACTTTAACGCAAGTTTAACGAACTATTGCGTTATGCGTTGTGAATGCTCTAATTATTAACTTTACGAGAAATGTTTTTGGATTATTTATAATCTTGTTACTCTAAAGAAATTATTATAACTATGCAAGAAATGATCATCTTTAATTTCGCTAATTTGCTATTTTTGAGTCTATATATGTGGTATATAATATATCTCTATTTCTTTTAATACTTAAGTTTTAGCATACGATATATCCGATAAAATTTTAGGCTTTTATGCTTCTGTGCATCAAAACATATTTGTTGACGCCTGTTGTGACTTATTTTCTTGTCACATGTATTTGGTCATAAGAGCAGGGGGTGCATTGAGCACTTCTTCCTCTTCATTCGGGTCTCACGAGGTGCCACGTCACCACAACAAACCACAACTAACAACCCCCCTCCCCAAATAATTAACCACAACTTACTCATTTGGGCCCCACCACTATCTTTTTTTTTTCTTTTATCAAATACTCAAATAAGCTAAAATTAATTTTATTCAAATAAAAATACAATACATTTTATTCAAACACACATTAAACATACAGTTACGATACGAAAAAAAAACGATACGGGAATTAAAAATAACGATACACCAAATACTAATACAATACGAAATTTTATATAGAGTTGTAATTGTCGATGAGATCCGACTTCTCCTCCCACACTTGTAAGACCTGCTCCCTAACCATCTTCAACGCTACCTGAAGTTCCAAATCTGTTTCATTATTTCTTTGTAGAGTTTCTAGACCGACCCTGATAGCTGGATGGTCTTGAGGCAACTCACGCAGCCTTTCAATCTTTGGAGCACGATTATGCATTTGTAGCATAATACGAGTTATCTCGCCAAACAAACTGTTAATAAGTCTGAGTTCTTTTTCTTGTTCAGTTCGTAAACGGTTGAGGATAGTCCTTTGCACATCTGCTGGTTCGTTAGCCATAGTGATACTTGCGTGTGAGAAAATGAAGTGTTGTGAAATTGAAGAGTTTGTGAGAAAATGAAGTGCTGTGACAAATATTACAAGTGTATGGTATTTATACTTGAATGTAGCCGTTAAAGTAGCCGTTGGAGAGTATTTTAAAAATCATATTCACATTAAAAGTAACCGTACGAGTTTTATTCAAATTCAAAGTAACAGTACAACATACTAAAAACGATACAGATACAACATATTAAAAACGATACAACATATTAAAAACCATTTCTCACAACCTCCCATACGTGAACGTATTTGAAGTTTCTCCCCCCAAATCGTTTTTGAAACAATGTCATCGCATTGTTGAGAATCACATCGTCATTCTCCCCGCCTGTACGATTCCAAAAGGATTTCTCATTGTCGAAGCTTTGAATTTGGGAAACCGCCACCCAAATTTCTGCTAGCAACTTCTCGTCCTCTTTAGACAAACGATTACTCATTTCAATTGTGTTGAAGAATATTACAAGTGTGGATTGTCCCCTATAATGGTATGGTATTTATAACCATACGAAATTGCACTAGAAAACATGGGCGGGATCTTTTTGAAATTCAAGTTGAAAACATGGGCGGGATGTTTTTTAAATTCAAATTAAAGAATAAAATATTAAAAATGTGTGGATATTCAAAAAACAAGGGCGGGATCTTTTTGTTAGAGTTTCAAATTTAAAATTCAAAGTAAAAATATTTAAAAACGTGTGGATTGTCCCCTATAAATACCAATCCTTCTGATTTGCATTGTCACACACAATTTTCATATTCAAAGCTAAACTACCCTCACTTCTGTAACTCAAAATGTCTTCCAGCAAAAAAGATTTCGGGCAACAATTTCCATCCCCGCCTCGCAAAAAGGATTTCGGGCAACAATTTCCTAGCCCACCTCGACAAACTGAAGAAGTCCATACTCCACCTGGACAAATCTTTCCCGTTTTCAGCCAACCACATGAACCGGTGAACAATGCACCGGTTCCAAACCAAGACCCAAATCCGTTTGGGTTAAGTGAGGAACAACTTAGGTGGGAGGAAGCAGACATGCAGGTCTTGCTGGAAATGGAATATAATGAAAGAGAAGAGGAAAGGGCTCGTTTGGAGCGGGAAGCAAAAGAGGCTGAAGAACGCAGGGAAAGGTGGGAGTGTGGTATTTTCACACCTTCCGAATCATCTGAAGATGGTTACCCAGATTCAGATGATACTTTTCATTAATCGTTCGTTGTTTATGTTAATCGTATGTTGTTTGTGTTAATCGTTTGTTGTTTACGTTAATCGTTCGCTGTTGTTTGTGTTAATCGTTTGTTGTTGTTTATGTATCTCGTATTGATGTTTAATGAAATCTAAGTTTTTATAAAACTATGTTTTATATACATTTTACATATATACATTTACAAAAAAAAAAAAAAAAAAAAAAAAAAAAAAAAAAAAAAAAAGCAATAAAACGAAGAAAAAAAAAACTTTGTGTCAGACATATTAGCTCGTTGTGCAGACGAGCAAGAAGACTAAGGCGAACGACGGCGAAAGGTGGTGGTGCAGCGGCGAGCTCAGCAACGACGAGGGCTAAGGCGAGCTGCACCCCCTGCTCTAAAACAATAAGTTTAATTTTGTAATGAATAAGGGCCCGTTTGGTATGTATGTTGGTTTCGAGATTAAAATTTGGATTTGGATTTGTATTTAATGTATGAGAGAGAATTTTTTTTCAATAGTATTAATTATTTTAAATAATAATTTGAGTAAATTACAGCGTTCGTCCCTGTGGTTTAGAGTGAATTTCACTCCCAGTCCCTATTTTTTTTCATGCTTTTTTGGTCCCTATATAGTTTCAATTGCACGCCGGTGGTCCCTATCGTTAACTGGCGTTATCTTTTCTGTTAGCAAGTGGCAACGTTAGTCCATTAACCAAACAAGCGTTTGCAAAGTTAGTCCTTTTACTAACCGCCGTTTTGTTTTTCATTTTTGATCCTTGTGATTATTATTATTATTATTATAAAAAGTCGAAAAAATTTATAAAAATTAGAAAAAACTTATAAGAATTCGAAAAATTTATAAAAATTCGAATAATTCGAAAAAATTTATAAAAATAGAAAAATTCACAAAAATTCGAAAAAATTTATAAGAATTCGAAAAACTTATAAAAATTCAAAAAATTTATAAAAATTCGAAAATTATTTAAAAACTCAAAAAATTCAAAAAATTTATAAAAATTCAAAAAAACTTATAAAAATTAAAAAAATTCATAAAAAATCAAAATTTTTTTAAAAATTCGAAAAAATCTATAAAAATTCGAAAAAACTTATTAAAGTTCAAAAAATTTATAAAAATTCGAAAAAATTTTAAAAATTCGGAAAATTTATAAAAATTCGAAAAAACTTATAAAAGTTCAAAAAATTTATAAAAATTTGAAATTTTTTTAAAAATTCAAAAAATTCGAAAACTTTATAAAAATTCGAAACAACTTATAAAAATTCGAAAATTTTATTAAAATTCAAAAAATTTATAAAAATTCAAAAAATTTATTAAAATTCGAAACATATAAAAATTCAAAAAATATAAAAAATTTTATAAATATTCGAAAAAGATAAAAATTCAAATTTTTCGATTTTTTATAAATTTTTCGAATTCTAAAAATTTTTCGGATTTTTATAAATTTTTTGAACTTTTATAGGTTTTTTTCGAATTTTTATAAATTTTCCGAATTTTCGAATTTTTAAATTTTTTTCGAATTTTTATAAATTTTATGAACTTTTATAGGTTTTTTCGAATTTTTATAATTTTTTTTGAATTTATAAAAGTTTTTTCGATTTTTTATGAATTTTTCTAATTTTTATAACTTTTTTCGAATTTTTAAATTATTTTTCGAATTTTTATAAATTTTTTGAATTTTCAAATAATTTTCGTATTTTTATAAATTTTTTGAATTTTTAGAAGTTTTTCGGATTCTTATAAATTTTTTCGAATTTTAAGATTTTTTTAAATTTTTGTGAATTTTTCTGTTTTTTATAAGTTTTTTCGAATTATTCGAATTTTCATAAATTTTTTTGAATTTTTAAAAATTTTCGAATTTTTATAAATTTTTTCGAATGTTAAAAAAAATTGAATTTTTATAAATTTTTTCGAATTTTTAAATTTTTTTTGAATTTCAATAAGTTTTTCGAATTTTTAAAAAAAATTTCGAATTTTTATAAATTTTTCGAATTTTTAAAATTTTTTCGAATTTTTATAAATTTTACGAATTTTTATAAGTTTTTCGAATTTTTATAAATTTTTTCGAATTTTTGTGAATTTTTCTAATTTTTATAAGTTTTTTCGAATTTTTAAAAAATTTTCGGATTTTTATAAGTTTTTTCGAATTCTTATAAGTTTTTTCGAATTTTTATAAATCTTTTCGAATTTTTATAAATTTTTCGAATTTTTATAAATTTTTTCTAATTTTTATAAATTTTTTCGAATTTTTATAATAATAATAATAATCACAAGGACCAAAAATGAAAAATAAACGGCCGTTAGTAAAAGGACTATCTTTGCAAACGCTTGTTTGGTTAATGGACTAACGTTGCCATTTGCTAACGGAAAAGATAACGCCAGTTAACGATAGGGACCACCGGCGTGCAATTGAAACTATATAGGGACCAAAAAAGCAAGAAAAAAAAAATAGGGACAGAGAGTGAAATTCACCCTAAACCACAGGGACGAACAGTGTAATTTACTCTAATAATTTTGTAATAAAAAATATTATTATTTAAAATAAATATAAAAAAAAAAAAAAAAAAAAAAAAAAAAAAAAAAAAAAAAAAAAAAGTGGTACATGAGAGTTGGGACCCACTAAAAATATCCGTACTTATCAAAACCCACTTAGACCATATCATGGCAAGGATAAATTACTTATTCGGGCCCCACGGGGTGTCACGTCACCATGACATATCTCCCTTTACAACCCCCCTTCCCATAACATTCCACAACTTACTCATTTGGGCCCCACCACTATATATTTTTATTTCTTTTATTCAAATATCCAAATAAACTAAATTCATTTCATAAAAATAAAAATACAATACATCAAATTTAAACACATACTAAACATAAACTTACGATACGAAAAAAAACGATACGGGACTTAAAATAACGATACAACAAATATTAATAATACGAAACATAAACATTTCACTCGACATCTTGATATTTCTTTATTATTTGTTCTTCCCACACGTGAACATATACGAACTTTTTCCCGGCAAAGCGCTGTTCGAAATTTTCCTTCGCATTCTCGATATGATCGCCGTCGTTTTCACCGCTTCTACGCTGCAAATGTTTGTAGACATCGTTGAATTTTTGGCAATCACCGTTAACCCGTGTCCATTTACCGGTGAGCATATTTTTGGTACGAGGGTCACGGCCAGATTGATCGTTGAACATATCCAGAATCTGGTTCCAAAAGAATTCATCGAAACGGTCATTTCCGATATCTTTGTCTTGCGAAATTTCAATCCAAATTTCCGCAAGCAGCTTCTCTTCTTCCTTGGACCAGTTTCTCTTCGTACCTTGAGCCACCGCCTCAAGGTCATCATCATCGTCATTGTCCAAATTCACGACTTTTTTGGATTTTCTAGCCATTGTTTTTTTTTTCCGCGTGATTTGGCCGGATCAAGGGGTTTAGGTACTTTGAATTGAGGTTCTGATTGTGGTATAGGAAATGATGAAGGTTGCGATGGGTTATAGAACTGTGGTTGAGATTGGGAAAATCGGTGTTGGGGGTAATTTGCGAATTCTTGAAACGCAAATTCTCGCAAATTGTTGGTTTTGGTAAATCGCCTCGGGAGGCAATTATGTCCCATACGCAGGAATTTGTGGCGATGGGGAGTTGGAATTTTGTGATGAGGGGGTAGACGGGTTTGACGACCCCCCGTATTGTTGTAGATTTGAGGCGAGAAGCTGCGTGAAATACCCACCTTCGTTTGGATTTGCGACATTATTTTTTTGTTTGATGTAGAGAAATACCCGAGTATATGTGGTTTTTTTTAAAGAGCAGTGTGAGAAAATTATATGTATATGATATGATATATACAGTGTAGTGTGTTAAGTTTAAAAAAAAAAGAAAAAAAAAAGGCAACGTTCATATTTTAAACGGTAATATTACCGTTTGAATTGTTACACCCCGTGCCCGCTTTGACCAAAATTTAAAACTTTATACGCGGAAACGCTTGACTTTACGGACATGCTGTCACTCTTTTGACCATTTCTAAAAATCCATACACAATCAGACCTTGAAGCTATTTTTAGATGAAAGTAGACTCAATTACCTTCAAAACGACGGGTGGCACGACCCGTAATGACTTACGGTTTAAAAGATATGATTTTTCGAACATTGACAAAAATCTACCAAAACAACCTGTGTACCATACGCCCAAGGTCCGGAAGGGCGTATGATCTGGTACTCAGAATGGGTGAAAAATGCATTTTAGGCAGAAGGCCTTATGCTCAGCCCATGAGGGCGTATGATCTGTTACTCAGAAACACATAAAACCACTTTTAATTGAGGAAGGCCTTATTGCCCAGAAGTGGAAGGCCTTATGCTCCATTCTCAGATTTTTACCAAGACCACAACTTTTAGCAACTTACTCTAATTTCCGGAAAGACGACTTCCAAGACTCGAAACTTAATGAAACTTTCCAGATTTCTTTAGTATGCCATTGGGCTCATTTTCATACAAAAACATTTACCATTTGACTTCCCGAAATGGTACTTTACAAATTAGACGGGTTATGCATATAACCCCTTTTGACCCATTTTCACTACGTACAACTCATACGACTTCCGTTTTACATCAAACTTGACCAACATCAATAACTTAACATATCAAACATGGTCCAACGACACTTGACCCGTTTACAACCCAAAGTGGGTACTTTTACACATAATCCAAACGCCCCTTTAACTTTATGCATAAACACATAAACTACACTTTAACACACCAATTGACTACCAAATCGTTTGGACGACCTTAACATACAACTTGCCATACGGCTACACTTTACCAACTCATAAAAGACCAACGGGGTACAAACTTACACATGAGCCCGGTATTCTACCTAAGCTCCTACACATACTACCTTAATTTCGCATATCCAAATCCTTATTCCTTACATCCAAGCCGACCATATAAACATGCCAACCTACAAAACGGTTAGACAACTAAACCGTAAGCACAAAGGCTTAGTAAGTAAAACGATCATAACATACACTTATACTTCAATCCACATAAGCATCATATACATAAAACACTTACTTCACGGCCTACTACTTAAGTCTCATCTAGCACATAACATCAACTTATTCCATAGCATCAACTCATCACATAAGCCATATTAATGGCATCACATAAGCATAACCAAGTTCATCTTTCTTGGCATCAAACATACATAATACACATATGTTAGAAATCCATATAATACATGTTACCATCATTTTACTTACCTTAATCCAAGCTAAATAATATCAAGAACATCATCATCATCACAATCTTCCATCATCATCATCATCCTTTACAATTTATCAAAACCTAATAGCATAATAATCAAATACATAAACAAGGGTTAACATAACCCATGAAATATACTCAACTTCCAAATCATATCATCATATGATCATATCTTGATCATATGATGAAATCCCACTAAACTATAACTTCATTAACATCAAGAACATAGATACTTACTTGGGAATTCATTGCTAGGGCTTATCCCTTGATATGGAATCATTCACTAATCATACTCTTCATCATCAAGCTACTTTCCCTCCATTTTTCTCTCTAATTCGACAACCCACACACCTCTTGAATAATGTGGAATTATCTAGACTTTCCTCGATAAATAATTGACTAGGCACAAGTTTAGGCTAATGGCAAGAATGGTCCCTCAAGTCTCTTTCCTTCTATTTTGGCCACAACACACTTTATAACCTATTTGACTTATGACAACATAAGTCCCTTAGGTCTATTTCCTTTCTATTCTTACCACATATTACTTTCCCATAGCTATTCAATACATTCTTTGACTATCATTTGACTAACGGGTTGACTGGCCAATCACGAAAGGCCTTTGGTCCACTTTCATCTAGGGTGGGGTCCTAAGCACCCGGGAAACGGGTCTAACAATTCTACCCCCTTATTTAGATTTGTCCCCGAAATCTCTCGTCTATTTCTATCCAAAACCAAATCACAACATATACATGTTCTTATTCTCATGCTTTCTAAGCTATTACTTTGCAACGATCTAAGTGATCTTGCAAATTCTAAACCCGCTATACATAAACATAACTCATAATTCACTTAAAACACACTTCTCATCGCAAAATTTTCTAAAATTTTCCACGATTGACGACAAGTCATATAGAAATTTTTACTATTTTGACTTTGTGTAAGTCAAACTTCATCACTATCCTCACATTATACGCCCATGCACTAACATGACATAACGTCATATACCGGCCAATTTCACATTCCACATAATACCAAAATGTATCTACATCAAAAACCGGCAACTTATTTCAAAATATACAAAGTACCATACAAACGGCACCTTCCAAAAATCTTTCACACGCATTACTTAAGCAATTTTTCTTATCAAATCTTAGGAAATACTCATCAATTAACTTATCAACTTAATGCACAATTTATCCTAAACGTCTATCTTAAGGTTTCACACATTACCGTAACACCGCTATAAGTTTTATTCATATCTATCTTTTCTTATTACGTCTAACTTGTTTTAGTTTTCACTTTCTCATACTACTATCCGTACTCATGTCATATTGGCTACTGATGCGTGGTTTTGCGAACTTACAACAGGTTTTACCTCTCGAGGGATCTCAAGAGGCTTGCAATCCCCACCAGGCAGTGTACCTGACCGATGTAGTATAGTGTAGTGGCAAGTACCGGGGGATTGATAGTTCTTGATGCGTGGTTTTGCAACCTTACAACAGGTTTTACCTCTCGAGGGATCTCAAGAGGCTTACAACCCCACCAGGCAGTGTACCTGACCGATGTAGTATAGTGTAGTGGTAAGTACGGGGGATTGATCGTTCTCCACAGGGAATAGTGTTCGTTAGGTATGAAAGGCTACTCTAATTAGGTCTAAGGGTTGAGGAAGATTCTTTTTATGTTTTTATATTTTTATGAAAGCAAGTAAAATCTCGGGTTTGAAAGAATGGGCGGAATTAGTTGCTAGTCAACTAACCCAAATTACTACGAATGCAAATAAAATAAATAACTGAAAATAAAAAGTTGGTGAGAACTTATGTGTAGAGAAATGTGTTCACTTAGATTTCCTTACTCCCTAACTATCTTTTACCGGTTGATTAGTGTGTATTAGTTGCGTGGATGACGGGTGTATTCCTTAATACCAATCGTGGGGTGGCGTACGTACTTCCCCAACTCTACAAGCTCCTACTTCACTCCTATGTCGAGCCGGCTAGGAAGCTCCTAACATGGGATCACTAGAATTCGCTTGTGCATTAAATACAACCATAAAAACCTTTAGTACGCATTTGGTTCATGTTTCTTAAGACGTTCAAGCAAGTTACCGAATAGGAAGTTAGCCAGTTTTCTTAAGCCTAACATAGATAAACAATCATCCAATACACTAATAACACACTAATAACCAATAATCAATAGCTAGGTTTCATTAGATCTAAGCAAACACAAGATAAATCTAGCCTAACATGTTAAACAAAAGACAAGAACAAGATAAAATCAAACAACACATAGACATATTGAATGATTAATTGATAACTTATCTTTCAATGTAACATGGAAGATCTCAAGGCAAAAAGCCTTGAAAAAGATGCTAAAATCGTCTTAGGGTTTTCTCCCAAAAATTCCACACTAAGCTCTCTACACTAATGACAAAGAATTGCAAAACTATATATAGATTTTTACATCTGACGGCGTCACCTTATGGAGTGTGACGCCGTCACCTCGCCGCTTCTAGGGTTCCCGGATGGCCTTCTTGACGCCGTCCCTCTTTAGCTCTCCAAAATCCGTTCTGGCTTATCAAGGCTTGACGCCGTCAGACCTTGAACGTGACGCCGTCCCCCTTTGAATTAAGCCGTGACGCCCTTGATCAAGTTAAAGCGTGACGCCGTCAGAATTTACATGCAATTTTCACTGGCTTATCATGAGTAAATTTCACATCCACCTTTTCTTGCCAAGGCATGACGCCGTCCAGAGTAAAATCTGACGCCGTCAAAGGTAACTTTTAGCCGATTTTTGAGACTTTGTCGTTTTCTTCACTTTTATGCTCCAAAAACGTCCAAAATGCCTCCTTTTCCAGATTTCTCCTCAAAAGTACCTAAAATGACAAAAGGAACGATTTAGGGCAATATTTGATCAAATAAATACGATTTAGGGCTTAAATGACCCCTTAAAAGCGGTACACTTTTCGCTTCATCAGTTCTCTAGGGGAATAGTGTCGTTAGGATTGAAAAACTACTCTAATAGGTCTAAGGGTGAAGGAAGATTCTTTTTATATTTTTATATTTTTTATGAAAGCAAGTAAAATCTCAGGTTTGAAGGAGTGGGCGGAATTAGTTGCTAGTCAACTAACCCAAATAACTACAAATGCAAATAAAATAAAATAACTGAAAATGAAAAGGTTGTGGAACTTATATGGAGAGAAATGTGTTTACTTAGATTTCCTTACTCCCTAACTATCTTTTACCGGTTGATTAGTGTGCATTAATTGCGTGGATGACGGGTGTATTCCTTAATACCAATCGTGGGGTGGCGTACGTACTTCCCCAACTCTATAAGCTCCTACTTCACTCCTATGTCGAGCCGGCTAAGAAGCTCCTAACATGGGATCACTAGAATTCGCTCATGCATTAAATACAACCATAAAAACCTTAGTACGCATTGGTTCATGTTTCTTAAGACGTTCAAGCAAGTTACTGTATAGGAGGTTAGCCAGTTTTCTTAAGTCTAACATCGATAAACAATCATCCAATACAATTAATAACACACCAACAACCAATAATCAATAGTTAGGTTTCATTAGATCTAAGCAAACACAAGATAAATCTAGCCTAGCATGTTAATTAAAAGACAAGAACAAGATATAATCAAAAACATATAGACATATTGAATGATTAATTGATTACTTATCTTCAATTAAACATGGGAGATCCAAGGGTATAAAACCCTTAAAAATGGCAGAAAATTCGTCTTAGGGTTTCTCCTCACAAAGTTGCACACTAATGACTAAAAATTGCAAAACTATATATAGAATTTAGGGGCTGACGGCGTCACGTTGTAGGAGGTGACGCTGTCACCTCGCCGCGGCTAGGGTTCCCGGATGGTCTTCCTGACGCCGTCCCTCTTTAATCCTCCAAAATCCACTCTGGCGCGTCAAGGGTTGACGTCGTCACAATTGTGCTTGACGCCGTCTCTCTTTAACTTAAACCGTGACGGCCTTGATCACCTTAAAGGGTGACGCCGTCAGACTTCCATTGTAAAACTTTCTGGCGCGTCATGTGTATTTGTCATATCCACCTCTTTTACCAAGCCGTGACGCCGTCAGGAGCAATCCTTGACGCAGTCACGTGTACTTTTCCAGCAGCTTTGGAGACTTTGTTGTTTTCTTCACTTTTATGCTCCAAAAACGTCCAAAATGCTTCCTTTTCCAGATTTCTTCTCCAAAGTACCTAAAATGACAAAAGGAACGATTTAGGGCAATATTTGATCAAATAAATACGATTTAGGGCTTAAATGACCCCCTAAAAGCGGTACACTTTTCGCTTCATCAGCTACACATAAGCCCACTAATTTATAATTCTTTATTTACATAAAAGGCGTCCCCATCTATGTAAGTAAGGAATTATAAACTTATGGTTCGGTGATTTACGACTTCTTTATTCAAATGAAAAGGCATCCCAATCCATTTAAATAAAGAAACCATAAACCATCCTACTTACATACTTCCGACATAACACTCGTACTTACTTTACTTTCCATCTTTCTAGCCTTGGATCCAATCTCACTAACTTTCATCCATGCCATAAAGGCAAGCTAATCACCATGCCATAAAGGCAAACTAAACATCCATGCCATAAATGGCAAGCTATCATCCATGCCATAAAGGCAAGCTAGGCCATCTCAAAGGATGCCAAACACATGCCATGAAGGCAAGCTAACAACCATGCCATGAAAGCAAGCTAGCAACCATGCCCTGAAGGCAAGCTAACAACCATGCCCTGAAGGCTTGGGAAAGGATCAAAAACCTCCTCCACTAGGCGTAAGCACCTAAGATAAACTATCAAAGAGGGCTTTTAAACGGGTTATAACGTTAGGTGTAGGGATATGATAAACACGGTTTTGTTGGATAAGGGATATTTTACTGGTGGCGAGTTAAAGATCTTGATTAATTACATGTACAATATGGCGTTGCTAAGCCAAGACTAGACTCGACTTAAGCTAAAAACAAAATAACAAAAACATAAAATAAACATAAAATGAAACGGGATGGTAGTCCGTATGTTTTTTCTACTTTTTTTTTTTTTTTTTTTTTTTTTTTTTTGACATACACTCTTGCCCTACCATCCAAAATAATACATCGTAGGGGCGTTGCATTCCCCTTACACTTGAACTTTTACATAACTTCACAAATAACTATTCTAATGACTCGAATTAAGATAATCGACACACTTGGAGTACTTTTAAAATATTTAGCACATATGGGGGTAATAATGTTGTTCTTCCCCCTTACTCCATTACACTAGTACTTTACCCATGAGTCCCAATCGTCCCAAAACAATATGTACAAGGATATGACTCGACTTAGCAACCATGTAATCAATTAGATAATTAACTTGGGGTTTAAACAAATGTTGTCACAATAATGCACTAAAAATGAGTGCATACAAGGTAGGCTAAGGCGATTTGGGTGTACATTTAAGTGGGGTGTAACAAATTCTTCCTTTAAGTAAAATGATTAAAGTTAGAAACGAAAAGATAGGCTCTGAGGGGTGTACTAGGGGTATCGTGTACTAAAAATGAGTACAACGCAAAGGGTGTGGGAGAATTACTTGACCAATGTAGCCAAAGTAATTATAACAAAAACACAGGTGTAAAACAATGGGTTAATCCTAATGCCTCTTATCATGTAGTAAATCTAACTACACGAATGTAGTCTCACTTGTGGCCTCGGAATGGTCCTAACGCAAGTTCTAGAATCTAAGTGCTACCGGTACACACATCATAGCATAAATGCTTTTCCTACCAATTCTAGGGGCGAACCTCACATATTTGGGGGTGGAAAATTTTTTTAGTGGTACGGTTTTTGTGCTAGTCATATAACTCCTATCCATGAGACGCTCATTAAGATCAAAGTTTCACTCCTAAATGTTGTAAAAAATTTTAAATTTGGCACTAAAATTGCCTTAACAGGTATTTCTCTCAGTTTTATTACACATCTACCATTAAACAAAACAAAAATCAAGCGTAATTGCATTCTTTAAAGTATCGTATTTTACCCCCCTTACACTTAAGATGAACATTGTCCCCAATGTTCAAATAACAAGATGTAAAAGTAAATAAGGTAAAAGAATGAAATCAAATACTCCCCTGATTCGTTTGGTGGATAAAGAGGTAACATGGTTAGATCTTTTTCCAAGAGAAAGTAGAAGCTCCAAGACTAATGCATCGCCAAAAGCTAGATTCCACATACATCTCCTTGTCCAAAATAACCTGTTAAACCTGAGAAAACAAACACGAAAACTTGCATAACATCGGCGGGATAAATCTATATATAATGCTTGTGGAATGATTATTTTGCAGATTCCTGGAGTTTATAAGTTAGAGATTTAATAAAAACTTTTTATGATTCCGGTAGAAAAACAAAACTTTCAAAAATTTCAGAAAATTAAAACCTGACGCCGTCAGGTTGTAATGCCTGACGCCGTCAGAAATGATCTGACAGAATTCTCATGTTAAGTTTTCGGAAAATTTCTGAAAAAACCTATACCTTACTTCCTGGAATTCCTGCAAAACATCATTATGACTCGATACAAGCATTTGACTCAAACAATTACTAATATGTATGTTAATTTGATATTGTTATGATTCATGTTCATTTGTTCTAATAAACCGATTTGGATTTCCCTTACACTTATCTTTTGCAAAATACTTTTATATGTAGTTAAGACGAAGTTAAAAACAAGATAAAGCATTTTCACAATTTAGTTTTGAACATGAATCAATAATAATAAAAATTAAACATACATACGGAAGCAAATAAAATCAAACAAACAAATAAATAAACACACAAAGCAAATAAAGCTTGGGTTGCCTCCCAAGAAGCGCTTTTCTTTATTAACGAGTCTTGTAGCTAGACTCAAAGTCCTTCTACCATATGTAAGTGAGTTCGTCATCGAGGACGTCTTTAGGGTTAAGCTTGGATTGAAGTTTCCTATTGGTCCGCTTAGTACAATATATCTTTTCAAACTTCTCTCCATCCGGGTCATAGAATGTCATCTTAATATGCCATGACCCATCTCCATCTTTGGGTGGTTTGTCCCAATCCCACTTATGATCATCGTCCTCACAAGTCCACTTATTCATCCCTAGGTTAATTGGCAAAACTCCTAGGAAATCAATCATCTTCCTAAAAACTAGAGGGTCTTCAAATGGATCCAATTCGGTGTCCCTAGCCAAGAGTTGCTCTACCGTATGTGTTCGGTTCACAAAGTCCTCTTCTAGGTAAAATGGGCGTTGGGGTCCTATGAAGTCTCTATCGATCCAAGGTCCATATCTAGACGGTCTCTTATTTAATTCTAACCAATGGGGTGTTGGTTCATCACTAGTATCATAAGCATGTTTCTTCACATCATAGACTGACCAAGTATCACCTTCTCCTACCGCTATCTTAGATTCCTTACAATCAATCATAGCACTAGCGGTCGCCAAAAATCCTCTACCTATCAACAAGGGGCATGTAGGGTCACTAACCATATCAAGGACGTGGAAATCGGCTAAAATGGTTAGTTTTCCTATGTGTACTAACACGTCCTTGACTACTCCAACTGGGTAAGCAACACTCCCATCCGCTAAGCCTATTATCACCTCGGTTTCTTCAAGTTTTCCTAGTTTTAGAGAGGTGTAGAGAGGTAACGGAAGTAGGTTAAGGCTTGATCCAAGATCGGCTAATGTGTCATAAGCCTCCGAATTACCGATCTTGCAAGGTAGAACAAATAAGCCCGGATCATCTAACTTCTTAGGTAGTTTGTTTTGAACGAAGGCGGTCCCTTTTTCGCCTAACTTGAGCTTCTTCTCATCCAACACATCAATAACCGGACTTTCAAGGTGGAGCTCCTTGAATTCTTCGTCAAGGTTTTGAGTGGGAGGTGTTTCAACTATGTTGTTGACCAATTTAGTGTTGGATATCTTAACTTCTTGGTCATTTTGAACGACTTGGGTTTGTTTGAAACACGTGCTCATGGAATTGACCGAATAATATTGTGGACAAGAACTAGGAGACAAAACCGATGAAATGGCGTTGATGTTTAGTTTCGAGTTCTTGACTGTGTTGCTAGGGAGTGCTCCCATTTCTCGGTCATTGAGGGCTTTCAACAAAGTGTCAATCTTATTGGTCATCCCACTTTGTTTTTGTTTGAAATCGGCTTCAAACTTGGCCAAACGAGCTTCTTGAGATGCCATAAATTGGGACATCAATCCTTCAAAGTTATTGGTACTACCATTGCTGGAAGGATTGTTGTTGAAAGTACGGTTCGAGTTGGAACCGCTTGATTGGAAACGATTAGGTTGGTTGGAAGAATTGGTTTGTTGTGCGTTTTGGTTTTGTTTCCACCTAAGGTTTGGGTGATTTTTCCATGAGGGGCTGTATGAATCACCGTAGGGGTTTGGCTCGGGTTTGAAAGTGTACCACTTGTCTCCCGCTCCGTCGGTACGCGAGGATGCGTAGTCCGCAAAAGCTTGTTCGGGGAGTTCCACGCAATCACGAGTGTCGTGGGGACCACTACATAATTCACATGAAGAAGTGATTTTGTTCACTTGGCTTGAAGGTTTAGGAGCCTCGTAGGATTTCATAAGAAACTTGACTTGGTCTTCAAGTTCTATGATCCTATGGTCGGAAGTGCTTGAATTGTTCGAAGGAAAAGATATTGCCTTGACCGTTTTATTCAAATCACGGGGATCACTCCAACTTTCGTTGTCATAAAGAGCAAGATCTTCCAGGAGAGCCCATGATTGTTCCGCACTTAGATCACGTAGCTTACCACCGGCCGATTGGTCAATGGTTTACCTCGTGGAGAGATTGATATGGTCATAGAAGATTTGGACTTGGAGCCAAAGTTCTATGCCATGGTGAGGGACTTTTTGGAGTAAGTCCTTGAATCGAGTCCATGCCTCGTAGAGGGTTTCGCCTTGACGTTGTTGGAACATCAAGATATCATTCCTTAGCTTGGTAGTTCTTCCTGGTGGGAAAAACTGAGCAAGGAAACGAGTGGTGAGATCATCCCAAGAGGTGATGGATCCTGCGGGTAGACGCTCTAGCCATTGACTAGCTTGGTCCCGCAGAGAGAATTGAAAGAGACGCAGTCGGGTCGTCTCTCGAGTGGCAACATCAAGGTCTATGGAATCAACGATTATGAGTAAGTCCTTGAGATGTTGATTAGGATCTTCGGAACGAAGTCCATGGAATGCGCATCCGCTTTGCACCAACCGGATGGTGTCGGATCGCAAGGGGGTGACATTGGCTCCTTGAGTGAGCTCAATGGTGTTTCGATAGCCATGGTGGCTTGGACGGGAGTAGTCTCCTAAGGTACGGGCTCTAGGAGGTGGGTGTTGTTGTGGTGGTGGGTTGTTGGGATCAAGGATGTTACCACCTTCCATGATGTCGGATGGTAATGGTTACGAACAAAGAAACGAAGAAAAAAGATAGACTAAAGAAAACCTAGAAAAATAAAATAAAAATCTCACTAGAAAGGAATCTAGTGAGTAGACCTAATAAAATAAAAATTCAACCTAAACAATAACTATTCCCCGGCAGCGGCGCCAAAAACTTGATGCGTGGTTTTGCGACCTTACAACAGGTTTTACCTCTCGAGGGATCTCAAGAGGCTTGCAATCCCCACCAGGCAGTGTACCTGACCGATGTAGTATAGTGTAGTGGCAAGTACCGGAGGATTGATAGTTCTCTAGGGGAATAGTGTCGTTAGGATTGAAAAACTACTCTAATAGGTCTAAGGGTGAAGGAAGATTCTTTTTATATTTTTATATTTTTTATGAAAGCAAGTAAAATCTCGGGTTTGAAGGAGTGGGCGGAATTAGTTGCTAGTCAACTAACCCAAATAACTACAAATGCAAATAAAATAAAATAACTGAAAATGAAAAGGTTGTGGAACTTATATGGAGAGAAATGTGTTTACTTAGATTTCCTTACTCCCTAACTATCTTTTACCGGTTGATTAGTGTGCATTAATTGCGTGGATGACGGGTGTATTCCTTAATACCAATCGTGGGGTGGCGTACGTACTTCCCCAACTCTATAAGCTCCTACTTCACTCCTATGTCGAGCCGGCTAAGAAGCTCCTAACATGGGATCACTAGAATTCGCTCATGCATTAAATACAACCATAAAAACCTTAGTACGCATTGGTTCATGTTTCTTAAGACGTTCAAGCAAGTTACTGTATAGGAGGTTAGCCAGTTTTCTTAAGCCTAACATCGATAAACAATCATCCAATACAATTAATAACACACCAACAACCAATAATCAATAGTTAGGTTTCATTAGATCTAAGCAAACACAAGATAAATCTAGCCTAGCATGTTAATTAAAAGACAAGAACAAGATATAATCAAACAACACATAGACATATTGAATGATTAATTGATTACTTATCTTCAATTAAACATGGGAGATCCAAGGGTATAAAACCCTTAAAAATGGCAGAAAATTCGTCTTAGGGTTTCTCCTCACAAAGTTGCACACTAATGACTAAAAATTGCAAAACTATATATAGAATTTAGGGGCTGACGGCGTCACGTTGTAGGAGGTGACGCCGTCACCTCGCCGCGGCTAGGGTTCCCGGATGGTCTTCCTGACGCCGTCCCTCTTTAATCCTCCAAAATCCACTCTGGCGCGTCAAGGGTTGACGCCGTCACAATTGTGCTTGACGCCGTCTCTCTTTAACTTAAACCGTGACGGCCTTGATCACCTTAAAGGGTGACGCCGTCAGACTTCCATTGTAAAACTTTCTGGCGCGTCATGTGTATTTGTCATATCCACCTCTTTTGCCAAGCCGTGACGCCGTCAGGAGCAATCCTTGACGCCGTCACGTGTACTTTTCCAGCAGCTTTGGAGACTTTGTCATTTTCTTCACTTTTATGCTCCAAAAACGTCCAAAATGCTTCCTTTTCCAGATTTCTTCTCCAAAGTACCTAAAATGACAAAAGGAACGATTTAGGGCAATATTTGATCAAATAAATACGATTTAGGGCTTAAATGACCCCCTAAAAGCGGTACACTTTTCGCTTCATCAGCTACACATAAGCCCACTAATTTATAATTCTTTATTTACATAAAAGGCGTCCCCATCTATGTAAGTAAGGAATTATAAACTTATGGTTCGGTGATTTACGACTTCTTTATTCAAATGAAAAGGCATCCCAATCCATTTAAATAAAGAAACCATAAACCATCCTACTTACATACTTCCGACATAACACTCGTACTTACTTTACTTTCCATCTTTTCTAGCCTTGGATCCAATCTCACTAACTTTCATCCATGCCATAAAGGCAAGCTAATCACCATGCCATAAAGGCAAGCTAAACATCCATGCCATAAATGGCAAGCTATCATCCATGCCATAAAGGCAAGCTAGGCCATCTCAAAGGATGCCAAACACATGCCATGAAGGCAAGCTAACAACCATGCCATGAAGGCAAGCTAACAACCATGCCCTGAAGGCAAGCTAACAACCATGCCCTGAAGGCAAGCTAGGCTATCCCGGAGGATACCAAAACACATGCCATAAAGGCAAGCTGGGCTATCCCGAAGGATACCATAACTAGAGCATTGGATCCAAGCTATATCTACTTTATCATCTTTACTCATTTTATCTTCTATGTACTTTTATAATTAGGCACACACTATCACTTACTCAATTTTCATTGCATTAAGCAATTTCAACATTCACTATCACGCTTACCATCATCTCAACAAGTTTCTATATAACGCTTGCACATTTATTATATTTTCACTCTCACAATGCCACTTATCATTCATCTGTCAACCCCAAGTTGACTCATACACTCACTATGTGCCATCTTTATTTTAGACAAGTTCTGTATAATGCTTGTCCATTACAATTTACACATTTTCTACGTGTTCTTACAACACACTTTTACTAATACCCGTCAAACCCTTGTTGACCATATTCTCAACTTATACTCTCGCTTCATTTAGTCTATTCAACTTTTACGCATATAAACCTTACATAGGTTTATTCTATCACACTCACATAAATCTCATCATACACATTTCAATATATATAGACATGGTTATATTCATGTTTTACACTTCTTTCTAGCACACTTCAAGTCACTTATGACTTCTAGCGCAATCTATATCTCATTCGTCACTTTTACTCATTTATTACTAACACAATTTCATTATTATGTTTTATATGCAACATGATCTCATCACGTCTTAACTATACACTTTAACTTTCTCATTTTAGTTACTCTTACCTGAAATCGTGCCTTCAAGCATCTAATCGTTATTATATCAATCATGCCTCTCAAAACATCAAACTATGAACATACTTCGCTATTCACTTCTTACTTTATATTACGCTTCCAAAGCATCTATGCTTTTTCAAACAATTAACACGCTTCTTAACTCTTTTCACATATCAATGTATTCTCTCAACTTTCTTTCGACACTAAGTCTTCACATAACATGCATTTCAATGCATCTACCTCAACTCATACACTTCTATGCAATCGTGCTCTCAAGCACTCCACATAAAACTTAGACATATAATAAACTACCATAGACTTAACATCACATAAGCAATCATATCATAACACTTAACACTTATCCCCAAGTGTTAAAACATTTATAAACAAATCAAAACATGAAGTCTATGGCTCATATATCACATCGCATTTACACGAGCAATCTATGTCTAAGCATCAACTTTCTACTTAGCCGCAAGCATTAGTCTACCTTATAACTAAGGCATCATAAAACTTCAATTCACTTACTAGCCCGTCTCTAATACCACTTAGCATTGCTACTCGCATGCCATCATCATGACTCTATCATACAATCACATAATCGCAATACAATCACCGGCACCAACCGAGGTGCACGGCTAACTAATCATCAAGCATGTCAAGTCCTCCACGGACTTATATCTCATACACATCAATACTATTACACACATACATCACCTATCATCAATAGGCTCAACTAACATAAAACATAATCCGTCTAACACATAACAATTAATTTCCGCGCAACTAACACTTATGTCCAACGCTTCTACGAGTGGTTTAAGTCTAGGCAATCCTAAAGGAAACCTAATTCACTTAAACCGAGGCTCTGATACCAATTTGTTACAAAATTTAAAACTTTATACGCGGAAACGCTTGACTTTACGGACATGCTGTCACTCTTTTGACCATTTCTAAAAATCCATACACAATCAGACCTTGAAACTATTTTTAAATGAAACTAGACTCAATTACCTTTAAAACGACGGGTGGCACGACCCGTAACGACTTACGGTTTAAAAGATATGATTTTTCAAACATTGACAAAAATCTACCAAAACAACCTGTGTACCATACGCCCTTACGCCCAAGGTCCGGAAAGGCGTAGGATCTGGTACTCAGAATGGTTGAAAAATGCATTTTAGGCAGAAGGCCTTATGCTCAGCCCATGAGGGCGTATGATCTGATACTCAAAAACACATAAAACCACTTTTAATTGAGGAAGACCTTATTACCCAGAAGTGGAAGGCCTTATGCTCCATTCTCAGATTTTTACCAAGACCACAACTTTTAGCAACTTACTCTAATTTCTGGAAAGGCGACTTCCAAGACTCGAATCTTAATGAAACTTTCCAGATTTCTTTAGTATACCATTGGGCTCATTTTCATATAAAAACATTTACCATTTGACTTCCCGAAATGGTACTTTACAAATTAGACGGGTTATGCATATAACCCCTTTTGACCCATTTTCACTACATACAACCCATACGACTTCCGTTTTACATCAAACTTGACCAACATCAATAACTTAACATATCAAACATGGTCCAACGATACTTGACCCGTTTACAACCCATAGTGGGTACTTTTACACATAATCCAAACGCCCCTTTAACTTTATGCATAAACACATAAACTACACTTTTACACACCAATTGACTACCAAATCGTTTGGATGACCTTAACATAAAACTTGCCATACGGCTACACTTTACCAACTCATAAAAGACCAACGGGGTACAAACTTACACATGAGCCCGGTATTCTACCTAAGCTCCTACACATCCTACCTTAATTTCGCATATCCAAATCCTTATTCCTTACATCCAAGCCGACCATATAAACATGCCAACCTACAAAACGGTTAGACAACTAAACCGTATGCACAAAGGCTTAGTGATTGAACAAATAATTGCCAACCAAGCCTTTGATGGTGATCAAAGGAATAATGGGGTGTTGAGATTGCGCCAAGCTTGTTCTTAACCTGAAAATAAGAAATACGAAGACACTACGTTAAGTGATTGCACAGGGGTTGGACCCTGCGAACCACCTCCGGCGTGCGAGTAAGTATGTGTAATGGTAATATAGGTCGTAAATTTAGAGAGTGAAGTTAACTTACTTTGTTTTGGCCCGACTATGCTATTTATAGGGGAGAAATAGGACATAGTGGGCGGTTGCACATTTTTCGGAGATCATGGGGGCGTCCCATGGAAAGTGGTAACCGCTAGGGCTTTGTAGCCCACGATCTCTGTTTTGGCGGGAAAGCCAAAGGGAAGAGGAGACGTGGGTTTGACCAGGTCAGGATGGTCCTTCGTGCTAGTCCCTTCGTCAGGAATACCCCGAAGGGCTTAGGGCTTCGATTGGCGGATTCCCACATGGTAACCAGTTCGCAGGCGAATGGTTTTACGCCAATGAAACATGTTAGAAGATTAACCTGGGCCTCCGAAGGGAGGGCTTTCTACAGGCTCGAAGGGGAGTTCTTCGACCCGTTCGGAGGGTACATCATCAAGCCCCCCAGTCGAAAGTGATATATACGTGCGAGTATAAATTGCATTCGACTCAAAAAACATGTCACACTCTATCCTTTCCGTCACAAATTCGAATGGAATAAGGATAAGTGTTTAACCAAAATATGCAATAAATGCGGATATTAAATAACTAACTACCACGCTATTGAATACAGCTGCCAAGATATCGGTATCTCCAAACTTCTTTTCAAAATTGAAAGAGCAGCTTTGAGTCCGTATTTTACACGTGGACGGTCAGGGTAAACTTTCAATAGGGATACATAAACTCTTGCTCATCCCTACCTGACCATACTTTTATTTTGCGCCCAAAATACACATACACAGTACTGTGCTTTGTGCTTCTTCTGAGATCGAAGGTAATTACCCTCCCTTGTTCTTATTGTTACAAATACAAGACGAGTATGGCGGCAAAAAGAACCATTATGCAACAAAAATGTACTTTATCAGAACAGACTTTGGCAGATTTTTTTGAAAAATATCCCATACTAAAAAAGTATAAAGTGATACTCCCAAACAAAAACCAAAGTATTTTTGACGCCCCTGCTGGGTATGTTGGGTTATATGTTCATGCTTTTACAGAATCCAACTTTAGGATTCCTATTCATCCACTAATCTTAGAATTTTTACAGTATTATCAAGTACATATTTCCAGGTTGAACCCATTTGGCTTAGCCAAACTAACCACCTACATTGTCATATGCAAAGCTTATGGTTATGAGCCCACGCTTAACGTGCTTAGAGGCTTTATCAACCTTTGCCCTGGTGGTGATTGGTTAACCTTAGGTAAAAGAAATGAACCTGATGTTCCCTGTTTAATAACAAAACCTTTTGCCAACATAAGAAAATGGAAAGGTTTGTTTTTCTATGTGCAAGACACTATCATACCTCCCAAATATCCAGCGTTGCTAGACAAAGACTTTCATTTTGACGAGAAACGCTTTGATGATCCTTTGCCACACTTCGTTAGAAGCTATCCCCTCTACCAACGTCTTGAACGTCACCCATTTGATGTGCAAACGTTTCCTGAGCCGATACTGTTTATGGCGGGGATTGTAGATCATTGGGAAGGCTCTCCACTGGAACCTGCGATAATCTGCAATGGGAAAAGTATGTGCATACCCATTAAAATAAAGTAAATGACTTATCTGATGATATTTATCTCTTCTTTTTGTTTTTCTGTAGGGATGGCATTCAGGAACTTCGTCGTGGCTCGTGGTATTAGGGAAGTTAGTTTTGCCCCTAAAAAGCCAGAAAATATAAGCTACGGGATAGGTTCTCCATCCATGTCAATTGAGAATGACAAAACTCCGCAGTTCGTGGAAACTGTTGCAGATTCCGATGATCCCCTTATCAAGGAATTTCAAACGAGGCTCGCAAGGTCCTCCGGTGTTTCAGATAAGAGAAGTAGGAAAGCAAAGGCTGCCATGTCTGTAAGGAACCCTCCGAAGAGGAAATTAGCCCTTCCTACTCCTCCAGCGAGAGTTGTGAAGCCCAAAGGATCGCACTCTAAAACCTTTATACCCACTCCTCTAACGATTCCTGATGATCCTACTCCAAGTAAGCTAGCATCTTTCATGCGTATCAAATGTCATGCATCATATAACTTGTTTTCCTTTCTTTTTTAGGCCTTCCCGATGTTGTGGAACTTCCTAATGCACATGCCTGTCGACAATTGGTTGACAAAATGACACCTACCAGTTGGAAAAGAGTCTTGGATAACATGTCTATTGAAGAGCTTTGCGACTTTCACTCCAAAAGTTACGCTAGGCAGGCTGTGTTGGATAATCATCTTAATTCGAGAACAAGGGAATTGATGCAAACGGTGTTGGATGTGAGGGTAAAAATGGATGATATCTTAGCTAAAGAAAAAGCTAGGGATCAGGAACATGATGAATTGGAGTCTAAGTGTAAAGAAGTGATGGAGGACTTTGAGAAGAATCCCTTCGTACAAGATATGCGAGTCAAAATTGACAGACTCGAAGGTCAATTGAAAGAATCCCAAGCGAGGTGCAACAAGTTGAAGGTTGAGGAGTCCAAAGTTTCCATTTATAGAGCCCAAATTGCCGCGCTCGAGTCTAAATGTACAAGCCTGGAGGTCGAAAGGTCTAGGTTGGCTGAGCAGGAGATTAACCTTTGTGATAAGCTCAATGACCTTAGATCCCAACTTCAAATCTTGGAGAGAGACCGAGCTGAGGTAGTTTCGAGAGTTGTTCCTCATGTGGCGATGGAATTGTACCGTAGCGATGAGGTGGGGGAAGTTATTGGGAGACTTGTGAACGCAACCATCTTCTACGGAACCTGCACTGCATTGGAAGAAATTGCCAAGACAAAGAAACCCGTTGTTCTGTCGGAGGTGTCTTACTATCGCCCAGACTCTGAGCGAGAGTTTAATGAGGCTGGTGATGCGTTTACTTCAACAAAGTACCCTTATCTTGCCGAGGTAACCAAAGATCCATTGGCTCCAATAGAGGAGCTTTTGGCAAAGAAGCCTATGAAGATCCAACCTGCATCCTCAACAAGGAAATCCAACTCTGCTCAACCTTGAAATGATTCCCTAACGTATTACTTGTTTTAGATAATTTATCTTTGTTCCTGCTTGAACAATTTATCTTTTGTGTTACTGGGCTTCGACCCGTATCTTTAGACAATTGTCCTTTTTATGATTATGATAGCTAAGACTGTACTTAGTCTTTGTTTATTCTAATTTAGTGGAATATGTCCCACTTTTATTGTCATGTTTATCTTCTCTTACGCTCATCTCAAGAGCGTACACATACAACCTAAGGTTATAACCTTATTGTGTGTATTTTGGACCAAGATTTTAAGCAATCGTATAATTTGACTGCGACAGAGGGTCGCGACCCACTCCGTCTTTATCCTTAAGTAGCAGAGGGCTTTTAATACCCTAAGACGTCATAGGAAAGTTAATGCGAATTATACTGGATGTTATTTATATACAAGGCGTGTGCCTTGCTACATCCTTCGACATTGAAACTTTTTTACTACTTGGCTGGACAAATCTTTGTTGTAAAGAACGAAACAAGAGATTTGAGGGAAATGCGTTATATCATTAATTGGGTAGGGAGGATTACATCATTTTAAGAAATGAATACTAAGACGCCTACCATTAATGCTTCTTTCCCCAGATGAGAAGAATGCGTTACATGAAATTGTAAAAACAAACTGAGTGTTTTTTTTTGTAGTAAGTTTTATATGTAAAACTTACGAAGGTTAGTACCGTTCCAAGTTCTATCCATGACTTCTCCTTTAAGCGTTGCGAGCTTGTACGCGCCGTTGCCGTAGGCTTCTGATATAACGTAGGGTCCTTCCCATGTTGGCCCTAGTTTTCCTTCGTATTCGGCCTTGCTTGCACTATTCAGATGAAGGACATATTCACCTGGCTTGAGCGTGGAGGGTCGAACTCGGTTGTTATAGTACTTTTCAATCTTCTGTTTGTGGATAGCCTCCCTGATCGAAGCTATTTCTCTTCTTTCTTCCAGAAGATCAAGATTTTCTCAAATCCTTTCGCCATTTGTCTTTTCTTCAAAGTTCACAATGCGTTCTGTTTCGATGCTTATTTCGGAGGGTATAACGGCTTCCGTTCCATAAGTAAGGCTAAAAGGAGTCTCCCCGTGGCTTGACTTGGGGTGCGTCCTATGTGCCCACAGAACTTGGGGTAGCTCGTCTACCCACCCATGATGGCTTCGTCCCAATCTCTTTTCAATTCCTTCTATGATATCCCGGTTTTTGACTTCTACTTGTCCATTACCTTGGGGATGATAAACGGAAGTGAATGACTGTTTGATCTTCAGGCCTTCGCAGAAGGTTGGGAACACCCCTTCGGTGAACTGCTTTCCATTGTCGGAGATGATAATGTGAGGGACACCGAAATGATAGATTATGTGTTCCCACACGAATTTCTCCATATGCCTTCCTGTTACTGATGCCAAAGGGCTTCGCTTCAACCCATTTAGTAAAATAGTCTATAGCTACAACCAAGAACTTTACTCCTCCTGGAGCAACTGGTAGGGGTCCGACTATGTCAATTCCCTATTGGCAGAAAGGCCATGCTGACGTAACGGAGGTCATGTCTTGTTTAGGCATTCTCGGGACTTTGGAGTGGATCTGACATGCTTTGCACTTTTGTATTATTTCTATTGCATCCCTATGAATGGATGGCCAATAATACCCAAGCTTCATTACTTTTGAGACAACGGAGCGAGGGCCTGCATGCAACCTGCAAGATCCTTCGTGAACCTCATATATGATATTCGAAGCCTGTTTTGGTCCCACACAACGAAGCCATGGGGATAAGAAGGATCTCCTGTATAGATTATCCCCAATAAGTCTATATTGGGGAGCTTTGATCCGGACCTTTCGAGCTAGTTTAGGGTCTCCTGGCAGGATACCGCTGATCAAATACTCCCTAATCAGAGTCATCCAGTTGGTGCCTTCCTCGGGTATGATGTCAGAAACTTCGCTTCGTTCAATTGACCTATCAGCCAATACTTCTACCAAAACCTCTTTCGTTAAGTGAGCAAATGCCATTGAGGCCAACTTGCTTAGGGCATCTGCTTTCTTGTTTTGATTTCTGCGGACATGTACTATATCATAGGTTTCAAAACCTTGAAGAAGTTCCTTAGCCTTTTCCAAATATTGCTTGATGGTGGGCTGTCTTGCTTCATAGGAGCCCTTGACTTGATTAGCAACTAGCTGGGAATCTATGAAAATGGACAGATTCTGAACATCCATTTCTTTTGCTAGTCGAAGGCCGGCTAACAGAGCTTCATACTCAGCTTCATTGTTGGTGGCTTCGAATTCGAAGCGCAATGCATAAGTATACTCCTTTCCTTTCGGACTAACCAACATTAAACCTGCTCCAGAACCATCGGAGCTTGAGGCTCCATCTGTGTACAGCTTCCATCCCTCGATCGTCTTCGAAGGCTGTTGCTTAGGAACCTCTTTATCTTGGCTAGGTCCGGAAGGCGTTTCAGCTAGAAAATCCGCAAGTACCTGACCTTTGACGGAGTTTCGACCCTTGTATTCTATCTCATGTTCTCCCAATTCGATAGCCCATTTAGCCACCCTTCCTGATTTCTCAGGCTTCGACAGTATCTGTCTGATAGGCTTGTCAGTCAAGACTGTGATGGGATGAGCCTGAAAGTATCTTCGAAGGCGTCTTGCAGCATAAACCAAAGCAAGAACTAGCTTTTCCAACTCCGGATAGTTTAGTTCAGCTCCTTGCAGAACCCTGCTAACAAAGTATATTGGGACTTGTTTCCTTTCCCTTTCGGCTAAAAGCACCGCGCTGATGCTTTCGAAGGAAGCCGCAATGTACATGAACAACACTTCGCCTTTGATTGGGGCTGTAAGTGTTGGCAAGATTTCTATGAATTCCTTTAGCTTTTTGAAGGCTGCTTCCGCCTCACAACTCCATTGGAAAGTCTTTTTATCTGTGCACCCTTTGAGTGTTTTGAAGAATGGCAAAGACCGATCCGCCCCTTTCGACAGGAACCTGCTAAGTGCCGCATGCTTCCCGTTGAGGCTTTGGACTTCCTTTAATGACTTTGGATCTTGAAGATCAGCGATGGCTTTAACCTTCGAAGGGTTAGCTTTAATCCCTTGCTTTGTTATCAAATGCCCCAAGAATTTCCCTTCCTCCATGCCAAAGGAACACTTCTTGGGGTTAAGCTTCATGTTGATTGCCCGTAATTGATCGAAGGTCTCTTGAATGTCAGAGAGGAGGTCCTCTTCGGTTCTGCTTTTTATTACCATGTCATCGACGTAGGCTTCCAAGTTCCTTCCAATTTGCTTATGGAAAGCCTTGTCTACTAAACGCTGATAAGTAGCCCCCGCGTTCTTTAGGCCGAAGGGCATCTTCTTGTAGCAATAGACACCCTTTCCTGTGTAAAAGGCTGTTTTCTCCTCATCTTCCTTTGCCATTTGTATTTGGTGATACCCCTTGTAAGCATCCAGAAAGCATTTCAAACGAAACCCTGAAAGGGATTCGACCTTCCAATCAATTTCTGGTAGAGGGTAGCAGTCCTTCGGGCAGGCTTTGTTGATGTCGGTGAAGTCAACACACATACGCCACCCTCCATCGCTTTTCTTTACCATGACTGGATTAGCAACCCAAGTTTGGTATTTCACTTCTATGAGAATTCCTGCTTGTACAAGCTCATCCACCTCTTTACAAGCGGCTGCATTTCTTTCTGGTGCCAGGCTTCGTCGCTTTTGCTTAATGGGCTCAACGTGCTTGAACTCGTTAAGCTTATGCTCTGTACCGAAAGGCTTGCCATCGATCATAAGAGTCCTGGGAACCCCGGTCATATCTGAATACGTCCATGCGAATACGTCTTTGTTGGCTCTGAGTAGCTTCTCCAAGTCTGCTTTGAAGTTAGCAGGGAGTTGCTTTCCGATTACCACCGTTTGCTCTGGATAGAGCTCATTCACCACGATACGTTCTTCGGCATCTGTACAACTTAGGATGACCTTCGGAGGCTCCTCTGGACTTTCTCTAATCTTTTTACCGTTGTCTCCCGTTTGTCCTTGATTGTAAGTGGAGAATACGGTGCCTATCCCATAAGGTGTATGGAATTTTACCGCTGCGTGTATGGTGGAGACTACGATACCCATTCTTTGCATGGCAGTCCTTCCTATCAATGAGTTGTAAGGAGAGCTGGACCTTACGATAGCGAACATGAGGGTTTCTGTCCTTGCGAGCTTGCCTTTTCCAATCGTTATCTCCAACGGAACTTCTCCCAGAGGCCACGAATGTTCACCAGAAAAGCCTACCAAGGGTATCTTCGAATCAATTCGCTGTGACCTGATCGAAGGATTAAGCTTGAGGAAACAGTGCTCGTAGATGATTTCGCAGGAGCTTCCACAGTCCATATAGGCTCTATTCACTTCTCGGTTGGAAATGAGGACTTTGATGACTACCGGATCATTTGAAGGGATTTGACCTGCGAGAGGAGGAAAAGTTACCTCCCCTACTACGTTACCCTCCGTTACCTTTCTCTTCAAGCTGGTTTCGCCCCAATGGACCATGAGTATTGGGGCTTCGAGAGGAGTAGTGTCTTTAGCAGATTGAGTGTCGGTCATCTCTTCCTTTCCCTTCTTTATACCCTTCACCAAATGTGCCAATTGCCCGGACTTTACAGCTTCCTCTATTTGTTTCTTCAGTTCTCTACAACTGTTTGTATCGTGACCATATTTTTCGTGGAAGTGACAGTACTTGCTGGTATCCCTGTTTTTGCCTTTACTTGTCATACGAGGGGGTGCTTCGAAAGCCTTGGCAGCCCTCTCCGTAGCAAGTATTTCCTTGGGAGACTTCGTTAGACTGCTTAGCAGACCATGGTTCGGGCCTTTGTTGTACGGAGAAAACCTGTTTCTGTTCTTGCTCTTGTTTTTGGACCCTTCCCACGAAGAATGCTTCGAAAACTTGTTGCTGCCATCTCTGTCTACCGGAGCCCCATTAGTGGACACCTCTTTTTCTTCGATCCAAGTATATGTCTTTTCCGTCAGCCCCTTGTAAGTTGTCGGAAGGTCAGTGGACAAGAATTCCACCAAACTCCGATTCCGAAGGCCATGTACGAAACCAGAAATACGCTGATCTTCATGAAGACCCAAAATTTGCAAAGTCTCATCGGTGTACCTAGTAACGAAGGCCCTTGTGCTTTCGTTATCTTTTTGTTTGATGTTGTGCACCGTTAAATGAGTCCTTGTGAACTTCTTTTGCTGATTGAAGTGTGACCGGAACTTAGCTTTGAGATCATCAAGGTTGACGATGCTACCGGGCTTTTGCCCATTCCACCAAATACGAGCAGAATCCCGTAGGGTGTATGTAAACATATGACAGGCCACCGGCATAACCCATTTTTGCATTTTGATAGCCCCTTCGAACAAGTGTAAGAAATTGTCCGGATCCCCCTTCCCATCATAAGTCCCGACATGTGAAGGCATTTTCAACCCATCAGGCAATGGGTAATCTTTTATCCACCTAACGAAAGGTGTAGCTGAACCCATAGGGTCTGAATATAGACAATTATAAGGTGGTGCGTACATGGGGACAGTATTGTATGGATTGCTGTTTGGGGGCATTCCCATAGGAGTCTGGCTTGGGTAGGACTGATAAGGTGTATTCATGGCAAACGGGCAACCGTTTCCCATGGCGTACGGAGGGTACGCCATAGGATGGCCGAAGGGCATGCTCCCATAATTTTGGGGAAGTTTGGGTTATTAGGCTGTCCATTTACTGGAGGATATAAATTTTGAGGATAAGACTGAGTTTGGAACGAGGGGTACTGATGCGTGCGATGTGTCGTTGTGGTTTAGCAGTTTTAATGCCTACTCAAGTTTTAAATTTATATTTAGCCGACTTATCAATAACACACACACTTAACGAGCAGTGTACCCGGTCAGTATGAATATAATGGTAAGTAGAGTGTCGATCACTAAGAGTGGAACGTATTATCTAGTTAATCTAATCAGTATTTTAATATCCTAACGCAAGGGGGTTTCAGCCTGAGAGACTGGCACGATTTTGTTTGCAATTAAATAATAAATAAACCAATAGGCACGAATCAGCAAGTAGCACACACATACACAGATAAATACTCGAGACAATAAGAGGGTTGTCCTTATGATTAGGTAGTTTGTCACTTGTTTTATTGATAGCTTTATATGAAGTGTATGTAGTTAATCCTTTCTCGTTGGTCCTATTCTTATCGGCGAGTAAACCCTTAATGATTACTTATGTCTAAAAGTTATTCCTAAGTGATCAATTTAGAAACAACCGTGGGAGCTACATTATGTCCCGCAGTCAAATGCCCGCAAGCCACTAATAAACACAGAGGTTATCAATGCACTAATAAGTAGTAACCAAAGACATCAACATATAAACTTTAATTAATGAGAAAGCAGTTTTAAGGGAGTGCAATCTTTCCGTTGTCACATTACACAAGCCACCAATCTTGATGAATTAAAGTTTGCTAACACAATAAAACAAAACTACTTAATGAATTAAACACATGCAGCACCTTCTTACAGCTCTTGTATCTTCGATTTGGGTGTGTCTTGTGCTGCCTCCTTGACTGAATTCGTCCTTTGTTCCTCCTGTTCGGTCTTCGGTTTTAGGTTTTTTCTTCGGAACTTGTAATTCGTCTGGTCTACGGGGTATTTATAGTTTCTGTCTGAGGGAAGATGCGGCGCATCTACTAAGTAGATGCGGCGCATGTACTTAACTTCGCGTGGGGTCCAAGATTATAATATTCAGGAATATTCGTATACCGCCAGAAGATGCGGCGTATCTTGATCTTTGGATGCGGCGCATGTCCTCTTGTATCTTGGATCGTATCTGGTGATATCTTGATAGAGATGCGGCGCATGTCATGAGTGAGATGCGGCGCATCTGGAGCAGATTTGATTTGATCTTGTCCATTACAGTAGACTCTTCACTTTATGCACGTTTTGCTCCATTATTAGTCCAAAATCGCCAAGTTTCACCAAATGCTTGTTTTTACCTGAGAATTACAAAAGTAAACGATTAAGTATCAATCCTCATACATAATATAGTAAAACAAGTCAAATTAATAGGATAAATGATAGTAATAAAATGTACTTATTTGAGTTCATCAAATATCCCCCCACTTGAACTTTACTTGTCCCCAAGTAAACCTTAGAATTTCTCTTATGAAAATGTATCCTAAAAGATGTTAGGATTTATTTTTATGTTTAAGCATGTATTCGTTTATTTCATAATCACACAACTAAACACTTAACGAATTAGAAGTAAATTAAAATATTCTGATAAAAGCAAATCTAATCGTTTAACTGTCCAGTCGTGACGAATATTCTATCATAAGCTTGGCAAGTATACACATCTCCACCACTAAAGCCAAGGAATAACAAGTCTAAAACGGTAAAAAGGGTTTTTTAGGCTTAAGGGTTAATTATTCTTATTCACTATCGATCTCAAATTCCAGAAAAGGCGACAAAATCACAAATACATGATCGAATCCACGAACACGATACTTGCAATTGCTCAAATCCTTAACTCGAATAGGCTAAAGATAGGTCCAAACTTCACCAATAATAATATATCAAAAAGGGCGACAAAATCATAAATACATAGCCGAATCCACGACTACGATACTTAAGATTGCTCAAATCCCTAATCTCAATAAATCAAAGGTTTGGTTGGATAAAGAATAATATAGGGTATGGATAACATTTGGGATATAAAGTGGTGTAAAATGAAAAATAAACAAAACAAATAAATTAAAATCCTAAGTGTGGTTAATCACTATCCCAACCATCCCATGAATAAGACTCATATCATTGAATAACTCACGCTTTAACACTTGAAACACACGCTTTAGGTAGACACGAATTATACTCAACAAGATCTTAATCAAAGAATAAACTTTAATTGGCGTTCCCATAACTGCCAATTCCCATTCAATCCATAAATATAGTACAACAAATAGTGGTGATATCGACCACTTACATAACTTTATATCGTTGGTTTAAAATAAACATCCAACTTTTCCTTTTTCTTTTTCTTTTCTTATTTTTTCGATTTTTTTTTTTTTTTTTTTTTTTTTTTTTTTTTTTTTTTTTTTTTTTAACTTGAAACATAAACATAGATGTGTAAAATTTCACCACATCACTATCATGATAATTCTGGATAATTTTTCCATATTTTTCATACTTCAGAAATAACGGTAATAGTGAAAGTAGTAAACACACGAAAAATAAACTCAAAAATATACAATATTTACTTTCACTCCAATTGCATTGTGCAATTTCCCGACCTAACCATAGATAATGAATTACGCACGCGAACACAGGTAATGTAAGGAAACACACTTTGCCTATAGCAATTAACCAACCACGGACTCTAATCTACAGGGTAGGCTAAGGTGTAAAGGTGTAACGAAACATTTTAAACATAGGTGTAAGAAACGAAAGGAATGGCTCTGAGTGTTTTTCTAGGGGTATCTTACTCTAAAAATGAGAGTAACAAAAGGGTTTATACGGGGGTTAACTAACCAGTGTAATTAGCTAATAATACGTAACATATAATAGGCTATTTGGGTGTAATCCTAGAATTTTACCAAGTTAGACAAGTCATTCCAATTATATAAATAATACTCATTATGGTGGTCTCGAATAGTATACAAGCCAAGTTCTAAAGTTTACAAGTCACCGGCACACTCATAGATTTGTGAATTTTGGAAAATCACAATTTTTGAAAATAACGTCATGTGTGCAGCTATGCAACTTAGATCTTAAACAAAAACATGCTAAAAAAATTTTAAGTTTGATATATTAAGCACATTTTAAGCATAATTTTTGAAAAAGTTTAGGACAAGTAATTGTTAAGTGTTCTAATTCTCCAATCCCCCCACTTAAGTTAAACAACGTCCTCGTTGTTTATATAAAAGGTTAAAAACTGGAAAATAAAAAGAATTAGAACAGAAAAACTCCCCTGAGATTTGCTCGGTATGATCCTCCATTAGTATAAGAGCAAAAATCATCTTTCTTGTGGATTAGAACGTTAAAGCTTCATACTTGATGTATCCACAGGAAATCCAGGAAACTATAATACCACCAATACTTTAAAACACACCTAAGATAAGAAAGGTTCAAACTTGCATAATACATTAGTAGTTAGGAAAAATAAAACTTAAAAAAATTAAAACTGAAAATCATCAGGTCAGTCGATGCGCCGTATCTTATGGAAGAAGATACGCCGTATCGAGCCTGGAATTAATACGGATCAGAATAAAGATGCGCCGCATCCTTAACCAGTGATGCGCCGCATTAAAATAAACTGATAAATAGTTTTAAAGTCGAAAATAAAAATGCAGAAAAATAAAATAAGATATGACCATTGCAGGAGATGCGTCGCATCTCAGAATTGAGATGCGCCGTATCCTCAGCGGGTCTGACTGACTCGACACAGAAAACAGAATAATAAATCCTCCGGGTTGTCTCCCGGCAAGCACTTGTCTTTATTCCAGAGTCTTCAAGTTAGACTCACGTTCAGCTCATTAATTGGTCCTTGTCACGGTCCATCCTTCTTCCTTCATCCGAAAGATTTTCCCGTATATCTCTGCGACGTTTTCTTCCGTTCGACTTAATCTAGTATAACTCTTTGTCTTCACCGCAGCATACTCTTCATCAGGACCCAAAGAATATTTGATGATTTTAAATTTTTCAGAAATAATCATGGGTGGCTCGTTGTAAGGAATCCCAAGTAGTTGACACTTTCTTTTGGTGAACTCTTCCTCGTCTTTATCAACAAACTTAAAATAAGGATCCTTAATCAAATAATCATCTAGTTCTTCAATCAACGACTCATCATTATTATCATCTTGAATCGCCTCCCATTCTCTTTCCAAATCATATTGTAACCGTCGACTAAGCTTTGTGAAATCATCAAACTGTTTATGCACCCATTCCCAGAAAGTAGTATCCGATGTCCCCTTAAGTCCTTTCAAGCGTTCAATCCTGCCCTTTTCTTGTAAAGCCTCCGATTTTCGTGGGCAGTCTTCAACATTATCGTACCACTCATAATCTTCAAAGGTTACATCGTTTCCAACCCGTCTCATCCCAATTATACTTCCCCCATTACAGGTTCCGTCACTTTTGTAATCACAGGTCGGCCAAACACTACTCCCGTCCTTGAAAACGAAGGGTGTACAGGTATGATTAATGTGCTCAAATTCCCATGGTTTATCCCAAACCCATGGTACTTGGTCATTCCATTCATAGTACCAGGTGTTTTTGAAATCATCATAAGTCTTAAATCCTGGTAGATCTCCGGTAAGCACATCATCATCGACTTGAAGAAGGTAGTTAAATTCCTTGAACTGCTTGCACAAGGGTGTCTCATAGTCGAACACATCAATGTCTATTCTGAATAACTCTTCAATGCCTTCATTGATTGTTGAATCATGAAGTGACGACCCACAATCGCTTTCTACTTCTTCATCTTCTCCTCTCATCCAATATACCCATAATGCATCCTTAGTAGCTCGATCCATACTCTTATGGTTATTAAACTTACTAGCCAACCATTCTGAAAAATCAACATCGTTAGGGTCATGGTTAACGTCAAAGCAAGTCTTTCCAATCATATTCTTTTTTATCTCCATGAACTCGTTAAATTGCTTCTTAAAACTCCGTGTCAACCATGAAGTCATAATCTGCTTGACTTCATTTACAGGGGCGAATTCCGGACTACCATATTTGAGTTCTAGCCAATCATTGAGGGAGAGGTCTATCAATCTTACCAATCTGCCATGAAATAGTAACTCCGCCAAAGCATAATTCATGTCATTATCCTGATAGTTCTCATTTAATCCCCAGTACTGTTCGGAATATGGCATGTAAGAGTTTTGGGTATTTCCTCCTCCACAGCTTTCGTTGCTTGAGTCCATGTATGCAAGAGAGAATTTTCCATCATCTTCTTTGATAGTGGTCCAGTTCAATCCTTTGGACTCAATGTTAGGCCATAAGAGCGACAATTCTTCTCCAGTGTACCTCACAAATACATCATAAGAGAATACCTCTTTGTCAATGTTGCATAAACGCATAAATTCCTTAAAAGCAGCTTCAAGAGGGGTCTCCCAAGAGAATAAATCTGCATTGATCGTGAGCACATTGAATGAATCTGAAAACGAGCATTCCTTAGCAAGATATCCGTTAACTGACAAGTCTTCCATAGCAAAATCTGTCATCAAAGGTAAAATCATCAGTAGGATTTGTTCGCTAGAAGAGAAATTAATGAATATTGAAACGGATATATGAATACAATTAGCTGATATCTGCAGACGATGCGCCGTATCCAAAAAGTTGGATACGCCGTATCTTATAATCGTTAAAATAAAATCAGACTTTATTCAGAAAATAGATACGCCGCTTTGAATTTATGAATGCGCCGTATCGAATTAATTAATCAAAAATCAGCTTATCTAATTAAAATTAAATGCGTCGTATTAACGAAAGTTAATGCGCCGTATTTTCGTTATGTTTCAAAATAAATATCGATTTTTGATTCAGATAGATGCGCCGTATCGATATAGATCGATACGTCGTATCTGTTTAATAATTCGCAAACTGTTTTTAATTAGAATAATAGATACGCCGTATCTACGAAAGCAGATGCGTCGTATGGCGTTAACGTTTAGAAAATTTTTATCAAAAACAGATACGCCGTATCTGCTAAAGCAGATGCGTCGTATTACTTTATCGCTTAGAAAAATTTTCTTGTTAAAAACAGATACGCCGTATCTTGGGGAAAAGATGCGTCGTATCGAATTAATTAAACGCGTTGTATATAAAAAAAAATTAAACGCAATACGCCGTATCTGAAAGATCAGATGCGCCGTATCGTTTGATTTAGCACAGTACAACGATAGCAGAACAGAAAATACGAAAAACAAAAAAATTAAACACACAAACAAAAATAAACACACACAAACAAAAAATAAAAATAAAAGCAAACAAATAACACACAATACAACAAATATGCAAAATAATACAATGATGCAATTAATCTAATAAAAAGAAAAACCTAATTAAAATACTAATCAAATTAACAGAAAATAACAATTCACTCCCCGGCAACGGCGCCAAAAACTTGATGCGTGCGATGTGTCGTTGCGGTTTAGCAGTTTTAATGCCTACTCAAGTTTTAAATTTATATTTAGCCGACTTATCAATAACACACACACTTAACGAGCAGTGTACCCGGTCAGTATGAATATAATGGTAAGTAGAGTGTCGATCACTAAGAGTGGAACGTATTATCTAGTTAATCTAATCAGTATTTTAATATCCTAACTCAAGGGGGTTTCAGCCTGAGAGACTGGCACGATTTTGTTTGCAATTAAATAATAAATAAACCAATAGGCACGAATCAGCAAGTAGCACACACGTACACAGATAAATACTCGAGACAATAAGAGGGCTGTCCTTATAATTAGGTAGTTTGTCACTTGTTTTATTGATAGCTTTATATGAAGTGTATGTAGTTAATCCTTTCTCGTTGGTCCTATTCTTATCGGCGAGTAAACCCTTAATGATTACTTATGTCTAAAAGTTATTCCTAAGTGATCAATTTAGAAACAACCGTGGGAGCCACATTATGTCCCGCAGTCAAATGCCCGCAAGCCACTAATAAACACAGAGGTTATCAATGCACTAATAAGTAGTAACCAAAGACATCAACATATAAACTTTAATTAATGAGAAAGCAGTTTTAAGGGAGTGCAATCTTTCCGTTGTCACATTACACAAGCCACCAATCTTGATGAATTAAAGTTTGCTAACACAATAAAACAAAACTACTTAATGAATTAAACACATGCAGCACCTTCTTACAGCTCTTGTATCTTCGATTTGGGTGTGTCTTGTGCTGCCTCCTTGACTGAATTCGTCCTTTGTTCCTCCTGTTCGGTCTTCGGTTTTAGGTTTTTTCTTCGGAACTTGTAATTCGTCTGGTCTACGGGGTATTTATAGTTTCTGTCTGAGGGAAGATGCGGCGCATCTACTAAGTAGATGCGGCGCATGTACTTAACTTCGCGTGGGGTCCAAGATTATAATATTCAGGAATATTCGTATACCGCCAGAAGATGCGGCGTATCTTGATCTTTGGATGCGGCGCATGTCCTCTTGTATCTTGGATCGTATCTGGTGATATCTTGATAGAGATGCGGCGCATGTCATGAGTGAGATGCGGCGCATCTGGAGCAGATTTGATTTGATCTTGTCCATTACAGTAGACTCTTCACTTTATGCACGTTTTGCTCCATTATTAGTCCAAAATCGCCAAGTTTCACCAAATGCTTGTTTTTACCTGAGAATTACAAAAGTAAACGATTAAGTATCAATCCTCATACATAATATAGTAAAACAAGTCAAATTAATAGGATAAATGATAGTAATAAAATGTACTTATTTGAGTTCATCAGGTACATACCATTGGGAGGAAGATTTCCTCCCATATTAATTGTAGACGGATTGCCTTCTACGTCTGATGCGTGAGAAGGCTGCAACGGAACCCCAGCTTCAGTCCTTCCAAGATGAGCTGCTAGCAATGGAGGCAAAGTCACCCCCCCTTTCTTCCCTTCGCTGGCTCCTACCGTTAGAGCCTTCGGTAACCGCCCCTTCTCTTCTTGTCGGAGCCCTCTCGGGGACTCCTTCGAAACCAACGGACCTTTTGCTTAGCCTTCGACCGATTGGAGACCCAATTCTTAAGGCCGATAGGGTTGGCCCTTGGGTCGGAGGCCTTGGTTCCATCTCCATTTCTTCATCATATTCATCACTCGAGTATTCCAACTCCCTTCGCACCTCAGCATTCCTGACTTGCCTGTTACGAGCCCTTAAAAGGGTTTCCAACACTTCGTGGTTGGCTTCGACAAAGGCTGGGCTAATGACAGGTTCTGGGTTGGCTGATGTCGAAGCATGATTGTTGGTTGTGATTTCTGGATGAGAACGTGTTGTGAAGGTGGAAGCGGTTATTGGGGGAAGGTTGTTAGAGTCGTCGATTGGTATTGGTGCCAAGGTAGAGAAACCCGGTGGGGGAGTATCTTCTCTCCCTTGATCCATGCCGGAATAATAGTGAAATTGGTTGGTAGGTTATAAGCTCGGAATTAACGAGACCAATTGTAGCGGTCCCACGGATGGCGCCACTGATTGAACAAATAATTGCCAACCAAGCCTTCGATGGTGATCAAAGGAATAATGGGGTGTTGAGATTGCGCCAAGCTTGTTCTTAACCTGAAAATAAGAAATACGAAGACACTACGTTAAGTGATTGCGCAGGGGTTGGACCCTGCGAACCACCTCCGGCGTGCGAGTAAGTATGTGTAATGGTAATATGGGTCGTAAATTGAGAGAGTGAAGTTAACTTACTTTGTTTTGGCCCGACTATGCTATTTATAGGGGAGAAATAGGACATAGTGGGCGGTTGCACATTGTTCGGAGATCATGGGGGCGTCCCATGGAAAGTGGTAACCGCTAGGGCTTTGTAGCCCACGATCTCTGTTTTGGCGGGAAAGCCAAAGGGAAGAGGAGACGTGGGTTTGACCAGGTCAGGATGGTCCTTCGTGCTAGTCCCTTCGTCAGGAATACCCCGAAGGGCTTAGGGCTTCGATTGGCGGATTCTCACATGGTAACCAGTTCGCAGGCGAATGGTTTTACGCCAATGAAACGTGTTAGAAGATTAACCTGGGCCTCCGAAGGGAGGGCTTTCTACAGGCTCGAAGGGGAGTTCTTCGACCCGTTCGGAGGGTACATCATCACTTAGTAAGTAAAACGATCATAACATATACTTATACTTCAATCCACATAAGCATCATATACATAAAAACACTTACATCACGGCCTACTACTTAAGTCTCATCTTGCACATAACATCAACTTATTCCATAGCATCAACTCATCACATAAACCATATTAATGGCATCACATAAGCATAACCAAGTTCATCTTTCTTGGCATCAAACATACATAATACACATATGTTAGAAATCCATATAATACATGTTACCATCATTTTACTTACCTTAATCAAAGCTAAATAATATCAAGAACATCATCAACAACATGATCATCATCACAATCTTCCATCATCATCATCATCCTTTACAATTTATCAAAACCTAATAACATAATAATCAAATACATAAACAAGGGTTAACATAACCCATGAAATATACTCAACTTCCAAATCATATCATCATATGATCATATCTTGATCATATGATGAAATCCCACTAAACTATAACTTCATTAACATCAAGAACATAGATACTTACTTGGGAATTCATTGCTAGGGCTTATCCCTTGATATGGAATCATTCACTAATCATACTCTTCATCATCAAGCTACTTTCCCTCCATTTTTCTCTCTAATTCGACAACCCACACACCTCTTGAATAATGTGGAATTATCTAGACTTTCCTGGATAAATAATTGACTAGGCACAAGTTTGGGCTAATGGCAAGAATGGTCCCTCAAGTCCCTTTCCTTCTATTTTGGCCACAACACACTTTATAACCTATTTGACTTATGACAACATAAGTCCCTTAGGTCTATTTCCTTTCTATTCTTACCACAAAATACTTCCCCATAACTATTCAATACATTCTTTGACTATCATTTGACTAACGGGTTGACTGGCCAATCACGAAAGGCCTTTGGTCCACTTTCATCTAGGGTGGGGTAAGTACCCGGGAAACGGGTCTAACATGAAATAAGTATGGAAAAGGGAGGAAACATTCGAATTGTCAGAACTCAAGCTCGCCGTGCAGATGAGTAGGCGTCTCACGGCGAGATACCACGGTATCATGGCGAGGTACGAAAAGAAAGCCACGTAGGCACGGCAAGCGACGAATAGATCCACACCGTATGCTCTTACTTACATATATCTTTCATGGCCTGTTTGGTTCAGAGAGTTTACTTGGGTTTGGAGTTAAAAGGTTAAATTCAATTGTTTGGTTGCATTTTTAAATTTTTGGTTTAGATACTAATCCCAATTATAAGTGTGTGTATTAAAGTTAGGGGGTTTGATAGGTTTTATGAAAAAGGCGGGACTACATGGTATCTCTTCCACATCTTTTTTTTTTCACCCTCAACTATTAATATAAATAATTTTAAATTATATTTTAATACATAATATATTTTTAAATATTATTTTCACTATCCTAACTCAAATCCAAATCCAAATCCCAAATCCTAAACCAAATTTAAATTCAAATCTAAATCCTAATCATAAACGCGTCTACAAACCAAACGGGCCCTCAATATTTGATCGATGATTCCATTCCTCATTTCAAAATATACAATCAAACAATTGTCTAATGTCAAATCAAGCCAAAACGAATATTAAAGATTCATACGTGTTATTGGAGGAGTTAAATTGTGGGAATATTTAATTATTAATGGAACTACAATGATTTTAATAGTATGAATATAAATATTTAATATTTTAATGACATAGTTAGTACTTAGTAGTTACAAAATTTAAAATGCATGTTGATTTGAATTTTATAACTTGTGTAAAATTAATATATTTAAATTTTCTAAAAATAGAAAGCGCTAAATGCACTGTAGATAAATAGTATAGATAACGTTTTAAAAAAAAAAAAAAAAAAAAAAAACATGTGGTTTTAAGAACTTTAAGTCGCCATCATAAGTTTCATATTAAACATCAAGAATTATTACAGAACTGGTTTTTGGTAGTCAAAGTTTATATTCTTTTTTTATTTTATTTTAAAATAATACTGGTAGAAAACGTCAAATATGCGTAAATAGCAAGAAATTATTGAAAAGGGAGTCACAGGTCGACAAATTTCTATCTTATCTTATGACCATCTTTTTGGAAAACAAGTCCACTATCACTAGTATTTCCACATATACGGAAAGCAATGTATTAAAGTAAACAAATTTTGGAACAAAATGAAGAAAGTGGAAAGTAAACAATCGTCACTCATTTATAGTGTCGATTGTATTAGAGGATAAATTAGGCCATATGGTGTATTCTTACCAACCTCGAACGCGTGACCATTAGCATAAACATAACCTTAATAGACCGTAAGCTCACAGTCGGACTTGGGCCTAATTTATCCTCTAATATGATTGAGTTTCGTTGCTTTCTTACGGTGTCTAATTAGAAGCTTAAGTTATGTTGATTTCTCGATTATTGTCTTCTAATTAGTTGGTTGTCGTGTCTTTGAGGATGTTCAAAGCACGTAGTTTTCGGAGTGGCTCATGACCACTCCCCACATGTACTTAATCTCATTTTCTATTAATAGATTCATCGGGTATAACCCATTTACCCAAAAAATAGATTGATCTTCAGTTAAAAGTTGAAAGTGCAGTGCACGACATGTATTTTAAAACATTAAGTTTCATTAGTCGATCAACAAAGTGTAATATATAAAAGTGATATTACTAGAGCAATGCACTCCAATGTTAAATAATATTTTTAGTAATATTTTGTTACTTATCTTTTCATCAATTTTCTTTCATTATGTCATTCAATACTATAAAATAATATCATGATTTTCCTAAGATAATGTTAGATCCCGTCTTTATAGATCCTCTCATGCTTAACAAGCATAGTTTCTTAATTATCATTCAACAACCTGACTTTGCCTTAATTAGCAATATCTCTCAATAACCACTAATAAAAAGATGTAAGTACTTGTGTTCCACAAAATTCTCTTATGTTGTTATTTATTTTCTTGTTTTTGAGGGCATGCGTTTTTATGCATGATAGGATGCAAAATCATCAAGAATATACTTAAAAGTATTTATATTACATGAGGAATTTTGAGAAGCCTAAGAAAAAATACTACAAAAATTAGGTATCTTTCGAGTTAAATCGTATATTCCTTTTTAAAATAATACAAAGTGTTTTGAAAGGACCATATTTTCATGGACCATGATATGAAAAGTCGTGTATTTTTGTTTTGTTTATGCCACGCCATGATGCTTTTTTCTTTCGCATAAAAAGTTTAATAAATATTTGAAATAGAAATATATGAATCCCTATGAATTAATTATTTTTTAATACTTATAATGATTCGAATATAGGAAATATGACGATCTAGAAACAGGGACGGGCCCAGGATTTTAACGAGGGTGTTGCACAAATAATTATTCGGCTAACTAAAGTTATATTGTAAGAAATGAAATTAGCAAATAAAATTTTGGGGGTTGCACATACAAGAAAAATGACATTTTTTTAAAATTTTTTTTTTGCACTACATGACTTAAATCGAGTGTAGCCCGCGCCACACCCAACACCCATGTATGTCCGTCCCCGCTAGAAATGGTCATTTTCCTATTTTCCTAATTATTGGGATTTTTAGTTTATGCGACTACTTTAAGAGTCGAAACAATAAACTACTCAGGCACCTTTTTGAGTTAGGGTATAGATTCTCTAAAGTTCAAGTTGAACATTGTCACAACTCGTAATTTCAGACCATTTTTTCGAACCTCGACAATTTACTATTCACGAGTTACTATTCATTTTTACTATTCACTGGCACTATTCATTCCAAAATTTTTTATTTCATATTCTCGTAAGTTAAACTATTTTAATGATAACCCGAGATTTTGGAACTCGTCGGAGAATTTCTGCAAGAATCACGAAACCGTGTCCGAGACTTACTTTAAGGTTTAAACGTCATTTAGGCATCCCGATATGTCCAAACAACATTACCAACAAGAGAAATATATGTTTTCCACCTTCCGTGACATTTTCATGAATTTAGGAATTTTAGGATACCCGGTTTTAAGTTTTGTGACGTTACGACTTACAGTTAGCAATTAACGGGACCAAAACTCACTCCGTAAGTCAAGATAAGTATCCAGCCTAAAATATATAGATATTTTCTGAAAAATATCTAGATATTTCAAAGACCTAGTGAAATTACCATTTTACCCTTCCATCAAAATTACCAAAATGCCATTGGACTATATAAAGCATAAACTAGCTTATTTTTAGGAAAAAAATCACAAATCCTCTCTCCCTTCCCTCTCTAGCTCACGGCAAAAACCAAGATCACAAGAGGATCCGTAAATTTTTCAAGATCAAGTGTTATACATGTCCCTTATACCTTCCTTGTTAGAGTTTTGCAATAAAAACTCCAAGGTTGTGGTTAATTTTCATCCTAGCTCACCAATCATCAAGTAAGCTCAAGAACACCATTTTTGATCATTTCATACATCCTTTGTTCTTATATTGTTGTATCTTCTATTTATTTTGAGAACAATCCATGCAGAACTTATGTTATATATACCACTTTGTTCATTTTCATAATAAACCCTAGATCTATAAGTTTTATTAACATCCTTATGAGATCCTTGGTAGATTAGCAAGGTTGATGATGTTTAGGACCCCATGACACCCTAAGAATATGTATGGTAGGATTTGGGATCATTTGAAGTTGTTTGGTTGGTTTATGAACAAGTTAGCAACTAGGAAAACCAAGTTTTGACACTTATAGAAAGTTGCTGTCCCATTTTGCAAAACGTGGGAAACTAAGGGGCTAGGGTGTAACTTTGGACCAAAGATTTAGAAAATACATTCCAAGACGAAACTATGGCCGAAAGAATGGATAAAAACCGAGTTATAACGAAGGAGATACGAAGTTTTAAAGTTAGACAACACAAAAACTATTTTCTGAAAATAAGCTTGCAGTTTGCCGAACTTCAAGGGGCAAAACGAGGCGTTAGATGTGATCTAGGAGAGCCGAGCTACTGAAAACATGTTAGTTCATGTTATGACGATTCCGTGGATATAAAGAACATAGAAAACAGACTTGTAACGACCAAGATATACACGTTTGAAAACCCGGCGAAACTTATATAATTTTGACAGCTTCTAATAGCAAAATATTTTCACAAGTGTAAAACAGTTTTCTTTCAAGTCACCATGTTGCGAGCTATTTTCCCGTTGATCGAGTCACGTATGACCAAAACTCAAAGGAGACGGCTGAGAGATCATGTTACAAGGTTTTCAAAAACGTCAAGTTTTATTACTAACTCTCAACGTGCAATATTTTGCGACTAGTTTTGCGAGGCCGTTTGGTCATATTTTCACAAGTTGTAAAAAGGGTTATTTTGCGACGAAACTATTTTATTTGGCGATAAAACATCAAACGAGGATCATAGAGTATCATTTCAACATATTTACACGAAAAGTAGTTCATGACTTAGCGAGACGTCAAAAATGTAGTTTTCAACGATAAACGTTATTTTCAAAACTAACGAGTGGTATCGTTAACATACGTAATTGCATGAGTAGAATTATTTCATTTGCTTACCTTAGATCATATCATTCACATTAGGTCGCGGTTAGAGACCGAGCCTCATTCCAGCATATTCACTGCTAGTATTGTGCTATCATATCAGGTGAGTTTCATAGCCCCACTCTTATTCTTTAATACTTGTTTTAAACTCTTTGGGGGAGATACATGCTTAAACTATTTGCGTACATACACGATTGTGTTAAACTTATTTGCGTTACTCTTGAAAGCATTTCGCGGACCTAAGTATCAAACACTTGGGGTAGCCGTAGATAAGTCTCCTTGTGAGCAGCATTGATAAGTCTCCTCGTGAGCAGCATTGATAAGTCTCCTTGTGAGCAGCATTGATAAGTCTCCTCGTGAGCAGCATTGATAAGTCTCCTCGTGAGCAGCATTGATAAGTCTCCTCGTGAGCAGCATTGATAAGTCTCCTCGTGAGCAGCATTGATAAGTCTCCTAGTGAGCAGCATAAGGTTTATTAGTGATATAGAACGCATATCGTATACTTACATGTCTTACTCATACTATGTAGGCATTGGGTTGTAAACACACAGGTTGCAAGTCTCTTATGGACGGGGCTTGGAACTGAGTGGATTTACAATGCCTATGCTGTGGAAACTTTCTCTAAACGCTTTTCAACTTATTTATAACAAACTCTATGAACTCACCAACCTCGTGTTGACACTTTAGCATGTATTTTCAGGAACTAAGCTATAGCACGCTACTAGAGGCTTTTGGCAGGGCATGGCATGGTCATAGAAGACTCTGATAAAACATTTGGGACCGCTTAACTTATTTTATGGGCCAATTTCCGCACCACTTTTCATAATGTAAATTTAACACTTTTGACTTATCAAATATATTCTAAATGATTGATGTGAAAACCGTTCTTTACACTTGTGTTGTGATACCAATTGAGTTGCACCCCAGTGGCATGTATGCTTCCGCTGGACCCGATTTTGGGGGTGTGACAGATTGGTATCAGAGCCTAGGCTATAGAGAATTGGGTAATTTTAAAACCTAAACTATAGCTACTTTTACGAAAACTTAACCCTATGACCGCCACGTGCCTGCCTGCCAAGCTGATGCCTCATTTGTGGTTTGTTGCTGACATATTTAATGAGATTTATATCTTATTGCCAGATAGATTATACTCACTTATTCTCGTTGATTACTGTGATTGTCTTTCATATAAGGGTGCATACATATCATACACGTCACAGCGTTACACCTTTTTCCTTACGTAGTTTCATCTTTCGACCTCAAGCCTGATCACCTGCCTTAGACTTTTGAACCACCCTTTACATGTGAAGGACATAGTATTATTATAACTAAGCTGAGTATTCCAAAATTCATTGAACCTCGGTGGAATATAGACTAGTCATCTATATTCGACCCGGGACAGTGGGACATAGCCTGACTACCTATGTTCGACTCAGAGATGAATTTTGCAATACTGAGAGTAGTTATAATGGAATTATGTCCGGATTGATTTGATCGGTGTAAGCAATTCCATAATCGAGCCAAATTTTTAAAAGACCTCCTTCAAACCACTTGTTCCTAGTTTGATCTAAGTGACAGTTCTTGTTTGATGAGTTGCGAGGATCAAACTGGAATCAAGTTGTTACCCGAGCCGATTCAGTTTAATCTTATGACAGTTCTTGTTTGATGAGTTGTGAGATTAAATTTGAATCGACAACCTCAGACCGATTTAGCCTAATCCCATGACAGTTCTTGTTTGATGAGTTGTGGGATTAAGTAAAAATCGGTTACCTAGAGGTCTTTTGAAGGCTATGCTCGATCATGGGAAAGTTTACCCCCATCAAACCCGACCATGAGAACGTACGTACGTAGAACGAGTGAGCTGAATTCAGGGACTGAATTCCTCTAACGGGTGGAGACTGTCACAACTCGTAATTTCAGACCATTTTTCCGAACCTCGGCAATTTACTATTCACGAGTTACTATTCATTTTTACTATTCACTGGCACTATTCATTCCAAAATTTTTTATTTCATATTCTCGTAAGTTAAACTATTTTAATGATAACCCGAGATTTTGGAACTCGTCGGAGAATTTCTGCAAGAATCACGAAACCGTGTCCGAGACTTACTTTAAGGTTTAAACGTCATTTAGGCATCCCGATATGTCCAAACAACATTACCAACAAGAGAAATATATGTTTTCCACCTTCCGTGACATTTTCATGAATTTAGGAATTTTAGGATACCCGGTTTTAAGTTTTGTGACGTTACGACTTACAGTTAGCAATTAACGGGACCAAAACTCACTCCGTAAGTCAAGATAAGTATCCAGCCTAAAATATATAGATATTTTCTGAAAAATATCTAGATATTTCAAAGACCTAGTGAAATTACCATTTTACCCTTCCATCAAAATTACCAAAATGCCATTGGACTATATAAAGCATAAACTAGCTTATTTTTAGGAAAAAAATCACAAATCCTCTCTCCCTTCCCTCTCTAGCTCACGGCAAAAACCAAGATCACAAGAGGATCCGTAAATTTTTCAAGATCAAGTGTTATACATGTCCCTTATACCTTCCTTGTTAGAGTTTTGCAATAAAAACTCCAAGGTTGTGGTTAATTTTCATCCTAGCTCACCAATCATCAAGTAAGCTCAAGAACACCATTTTTGATCATTTCATACATCCTTTGTTCTTATATTGTTGTATCTTCTATTTATTTTGAGAACAATCCATGCAGAACTTATGTTATATATACCACTTTGTTCATTTTCATAATAAACCCTAGATCTATAAGTTTTATTAACATCCTTATGAGATCCTTGGTAGATTAGCAAGGTTGATGATGTTTAGGACCCCATGACACCCTAAGAATATGTATGGTAGGATTTGGGATCATTTGAAGTTGTTTGGTTGGTTTATGAACAAGTTAGCAACTAGGAAAACCAAGTTTTGACACTTATAGAAAGTTGCTGTCCCATTTTGCAAAACGTGGGAAACTCAGGGGCTAGGGTGTAACTTTGGACCAAAGATTTAGAAAATACATTCCAAGACGAAACTATGGCCGAAAGAATGGATAAAAACCGAGTTATAACGAAGGAGATACGAAGTTTTAAAGTTAGACAACACAAAAACTATTTTCTGAAAATAAGCTTGCTGTTTGCCGAACTTCAAGGGGCAAAACGAGGCGTTAGATGTGATCTAGGAGAGCCGAGCTACTGAAAACATGTTAGTTCATGTTATGACGATTCCGTGGATATAAAGAACATAGAAAACAGACTTGTAACGACCAAGATATACACGTTTGAAAACCCGGCGAAACTTATATAATTTTGACAGCTTCTAATAGCAAAATATTTTCACAAGTGTAAAACAGTTTTCTTTCAAGTCACCATGTTGCGAGCTATTTTCCCGTTGATCGAGTCACGTATGACCAAAACTCAAAGGAGACGGCTGAGAGATCATGTTACAAGGTTTTCAAAAACGTCAAGTTTTATTACTAACTCTCAACGTGCAATATTTTGCGACTAGTTTTGCGAGGCCGTTTGGTCATATTTTCACAAGTTGTAAAAAAGGTTATTTTGCGACGAAACTATTTTATTTGGCGATAAAACATCAAACGAGGATCATAGAGTATCATTTCAACATATTTACACGAAAAGTAGTTCATGACTTAGCGAGACGTCAAAAATGTAGTTTTCAACGATAAACGTTATTTTCAAAACTAACGAGTGGTATCGTTAACATACGTAATTGCATGAGTAGAATTATTTCATTTGCTTACCTTAGATCATATCATTCACATTAGGTCGCGGTTAGAGACCGAGCCTCATTCCAGCATATTCACTGCTAGTATTGTGCTATCATATCAGGTGAGTTTCATAGCCCCACTCTTATTCTTTAATACTTGTTTTAAACTCTTTGGGGGAGATACATGCTTAAACTATTTGCGTACATACACGATTGTGTTAAACTTATTTGCGTTACTCTTGAAAGCATTTCGCGGACCTAAGTATCAAACACTTGGGGTAGCCGTAGATAAGTCTCCTTGTGAGCAGCATTGATAAGTCTCCTCGTGAGCAGCATTGATAAGTCTCCTTGTGAGCAGCATTGATAAGTCTCCTCGTGAGCAGCATTGATAAGTCTCCTCATGAGCAGCATTGATAAGTCTCCTCGTGAGCAGCATTGATAAGTCTCCTAGTGAGCAGCATAAGGTTTATTAGTGATATAGAACGCATATCGTATACTTACATGTCTTACTCATACTATGTAGCCATTGGGTTGTAAACACACAGGTTGCAAGTCTCTTATGGACGGGGCTTGGAACTGAGTGGATTTACAATGCCTATGCTGTGGAAACTTTCTCTAAACGCTTTTCAACTTATTTATAACAAACTCTATGAACTCACCAACCTCGTGTTGACACTTTAGCATGTATTTTCAGGAACTAAGCTATAGCACGCTACTGGAGGCTTTTGGCAGGGCATGGCATGGTCATAGAAGACTCTGATAAAACATTTGGGACCGCTTAACTTATTTTATGGGCCAATTTCCGCACCACTTTTCATAATGTAAATTTAACACTTTTGACTTATCAAATATATTCTAAATGATTGATGTGAAAACCGTTCTTTACACTTGTGTTGTGATACCAATTGAGTTGCACCCCAGTGGCATGTATGCTTCCGCTGGACCCGATTTTGGGGGTGTGACAGATTGGTATCAGAGCCTAGGCTATAGAGAATTGGGTAATTTTAAAACCTAAACTATAGCTACTTTTACGAAAACTTAACCCTATGACCGCCACGTGCCTGCCTGCCAAGCTGATGCCTCATTTGTGGTTTGTTGCTGACATATTTAATGAGATTTATATCTTATTGCCAGATAGATTATACTCACTTATTCTCGTTGATTACTGTGATTGTCTTTCATATAAGGGTGCATACATATCATACACGTCACAGCGTTACACCTTTTTCCTTACGTAGTTTCATCTTTCGACCTCAAGCCTGATCACCTGCCTTAGACTTTTGAACCACCCTTTACATGTGAAGGACATAGTATTATTATAACTAAGCTGAGTATTCCAAAATTCATTGAACCTCGGTGGAATATAGACTAGTCATCTATATTCGACCCGGGACAGTGGGACATAGCCTGACTACCTATGTTCGACTCAGAGATGAATTTTGCAATACTGAGAGTAGTTATAATGGAATTATGTCCGGATTGATTTGATCGGTGTAAGCAATTCCATAATCGAGCCAAATTTTTAAAAGACCTCCTTCAAACCACTTGTTCCTAGTTTGATCTAAGTGACAGTTCTTGTTTGATGAGTTGCGAGGATCAAACTGGAATCAAGTTGTTACCCGAGCCGATTCAGTTTAATCTTATGACAGTTCTTGTTTGATGAGTTGTGAGATTAAATTTGAATCGACAACCTCAGACCGATTTAGCCTAATCCCATGACAGTTCTTGTTTGATGAGTTGTGGGATTAAGTAAAAATCGGTTACCTAGAGGTCTTTTGAAGGCTATGCTCGATCATGGGAAAGTTTACCCCCATCAAACCCGACCATGAGAACGTACGTACGTAGAACGAGTGAGCTGAATTCAGGGACTGAATTCCTCTAACGGGTGGAGACTGTCACAACTCGTAATTTCAGACCATTTTTCCGAACCTCGACAATTTACTATTCACGAGTTACTATTCATTTTTACTATTCACTGGCACTATTCATTCCAAAATTTTTTATTTCATATTCTCGTAAGTTAAACTATTTTAATGATAACCCGAGATTTTGGAACTCGTCGGAGAATTTCTGCAAGAATCACGAAACCGTGTCCGAGACTTACTTTAAGGTTTAAACGTCATTTAGGCATCCCGATATGTCCAAACAACATTACCAACAAGAGAAATATATGTTTTCCACCTTCCGTGACATTTTCATGAATTTAGGAATTTTAGGATACCCGGTTTTAAGTTTTGTGACTTTACGACTTACAGTTAGCAATTAACGGGACCAAAACTCACTCCGTAAGTCAAGATAAGTATCCAGCCTAAAATATATAGATATTTTCTGAAAATATATCTAGATATTTCAAAGACCTAGTGAAATTACCATTTTACCCTTCCATCAAAATTACCAAAATGCCATTGGACTATATAAAGCATAAACTAGCTTATTTTTAGGAAAAAAAATCACAAATCCTCTCTCCCTTCCCTCTCTAGCTCACGGCAAAAACCAAGATCACAAGAGGATCCGTAAATTTTTCAAGATCAAGTGTTATACATGTCCCTTATACCTTCCTTGTTAGAGTTTTGCAATAAAAACTCCAAGGTTGTGGTTAATTTTCATCCTAGCTCACCAATCATCAAGTAAGCTCAAGAACACCATTTTTGATCATTTCATACATCCTTTGTTCTTATATTGTTGTATCTTCTATTTATTTTGAGAACAATCCATGCAGAACTTATGTTATATATACCACTTTGTTCATTTTCATAATAAACCCTAGATCTATAAGTTTTATTAACATCCTTATGAGATCCTTGGTAGATTAGCAAGGTTGATGATGTTTAGGACCCCATGACACCCTAAGAATATGTATGGTAGGATTTGGGATCATTTGAAGTTGTTTGGTTGGTTTATGAACAAGTTAGCAACTAGGAAAACCAAGTTTTGACACTTATAGAAAGTTGCTGTCCGTTTTTGCAAAACGTGGGAAACTCAGGGGCTAGGGTGTAACTTTGGACCAAAGATTTAGAAAATACATTCCAAGACGAAACTATGGCCGAAAGAATGGATAAAAACCGAGTTATAACGAAGGAGATACGAAGTTTTAAAGTTAGACAACACAAAAACTATTTTCTGAAAATAAGCTTGCTGTTTGCCGAACTTCAAGGGACAAAACGAGGCGTTAGATGTGATCTAGGAGAGCCGAGCTACTGAAAACATGTTAGTTCATGTTATGACGATTCCGTGGATATAAAGAACATAGAAAACAGACTTGTAACGACCAAGATATACACGTTTGAAAACCCGGCGAAACTTATATAATTTTGACAGCTTCTAATAGCAAAATATTTTCACAAGTGTAAAACAGTTTTCTTTCAAGTCACCATGTTGCGAGCTATTTTCCCGTTGATCGAGTCACGTATGACCAAAACTCAAAGGAGACGGCTGAGAGATCATGTTACAAGGTTTTCAAAAACGTCAAGTTTTATTACTAACTCTTAACGTGCAATATTTTGCGACTAGTTTTGCGAGGCCGTTTGGTCATATTTTCACAAGTTGTAAAAAGGGTTATTTTGCGACGAAACTATTTTATTTGGCGATAAAACATCAAACGAGGATCATAGAGTATCATTTCAACATATTTACACGAAAAGTAGTTCATGACTTAGCGAGACGTCAAAAATGTAGTTTTCAACGATAAACGTTATTTTCAAAACTAACGAGTGGTATCGTTAACATACGTAATTGCATGAGTAGAATTATTTCATTTGCTTACCTTAGATCATATCATTCACATTAGGTCGCGGTTAGAGACCGAGCCTCATTCCAGCATATTCACTGCTAGTATTGTGCTATCATATCAGGTGAGTTTCATAGCCCCACTCTTATTCTTTAATACTTGTTTTAAACTCTTTGGGGGAGATACATGCTTAAACTATTTGCGTACATACACGATTGTGTTAAACTTATTTGCGTTACTCTTGAAAGCATTTCGCGGACCTAAGTATCAAACACTTGGGGTAGCCGTAGATAAGTCTCCTTGTGAGCAGCATTGATAAGTCTCCTTGTGAGCAGCATTGATAAGTCTCCTCGTGAGCAGCATTGATAAGTCTCCTCGTGAGCAGCATTGATAAGTCTCCTCGTGAGCAGCATTGATAAGTCTCCTAGTGAGCAGCATAAGGTTTATTAGTGATATAGAACGCATATCGTATACTTACATGTCTTACTCATACTATGTAGGCATTGGGTTGTAAACACACAGGTTGCAAGTCTCTTATGGACGGGGCTTGGAACTGAGTGGATTTACAATGCCTATGCTGTGGAAACTTTCTCTAAACGCTTTTCAACTTATTTATAACAAACTCTATGAACTCACCAACCTCGTGTTGACACTTTAGCATGTATTTTCAGGAACTAAGCTATAGCACGCTACTAGAGGCTTTTGGCAGGGCATGGCATGGTCATAGAAGACTCTGATAAAACATTTGGGACCGCTTAACTTATTTTATGGGCCAATTTCCGCACCACTTTTCATAATGTAAATTTAACACTTTTGACTTATCAAATATATTCTAAATGATTGATGTGAAAACCGTTCTTTACACTTGTGTTGTGATACCAATTGAGTTGCACCCCAGTGGCATGTATGCTTCCGCTGGACCCGATTTTGGGGGTGTGACAAACATGGTAGGTTATGTTAGTATTATTTGAAGTGAGATTTTGAATTTAATTAAAATAAGGGTTTTGGTCGTAAAATGGCAACGTACTTTTTAAATGTATCTAGTTATTACGTGTACTATTTTTTGTTCAACTTAATGTAACGTACATTCATGTTTTGTTCCAATCTAATACGTGATGATGACGTGTCACGTTATAAATGGTGACATGTGTCAAACTTTCAGGTATGTCACATCATCATCACGTACTAGATTGGAACAAAACATGAAAGTATGTTACATTAAGTGAAACAAAAAATAGTACACGTACTAACTCGGTACATTTGAAAAAATACGTTGCTATTTTACGACCAAAACCCTTAAAATAAAAGTGACACATTAAAAGGACTCACATTTTTTCCTTCTCATAAAACATCAACATAAACTATCATATTCAGTTTGAACTTTAGAGGATTTCAATCGTTTGAGTTATTATAAATCATAATAGAAGGGTACTAATATATCACAACCTCAAACTTACAAAAGGCTCAAATATTTTAACTCGCGCACTTAAATTCCTGATGTCTTAAGCATGTATAACCACGAGTCATCCCATGAGATGCATGAGCTATCGGACCCATTGATCACGCCCCAAGAGGCTACGGGTCTAATACCATTTGTGATGCCTCTACAAGCCGAAAAAATTAACATTGTGGATATCTTTTTGGTTTCAATTAAAAACTATGGTAGAAGAATAATCATAGGTCAACCTCAAGCTTATAAGAGGCTCAAATATCTCAATTCCTATCAATGTGCGACGAATTATTACAATTTTATGTATTTTTGAAAATGATTTTGTAAGCATTAAAGTAGCTTTGATAAAAGAAAGTTCAAAGAACTTCGCCTAATTATTATACTTTACTTTTGTTGCATGTGATATAATTTTAGAGGCAACTATAACTATAAAATCATTGAATACGATAAATTATACACTTAACTAATACATGCACGTAACTTTTTCCTCTTTTTATCATAATCTTTATGACTTTAATTATCCTTGTCGAGCCAATATCTTTTTCATTATCGCCACTTCCATCACAGCCTAACCGGAGTCGTTCACCACTCACTACTTTGATAACGATACGAGTATACAATGGGAGCAATCGAATTTGAAGCTAATCATCGATCGAGTATACAAAATGATCTAATCATCGAGTAATTCTGTCGTTTTGCGGCTTTTGACGAAGACATCGTGTCCTCTCCAATACCTTCGTCAGTAGTTTTGTTTATCCTTGTAGCGGCGGCTACATTCACAAAGTGAAAGTTTATTGTATGAAAAATTACTTAAACTTCGGTGACGAGTTATTCAAATTCGTAGTAGCCAACTAACCAAGTGACCAAATTAAGTGACTTGTCTGGCAACAAACTGAAAGTTGATCAAAGTGTGGCCGAGATGCAAATTAAATTGATCAACTATATATATACCATTTAATGTGTGTGAGTTGGTCAGTAAAAAAAGATAATTTGGTAAAAATGTTGCTAGTAAAGTAAATGTAATTTGTTTTAACAATCTAGCTAGCTTATTAAACATATCCATATGTTTGCATTTTAGAATATACTTTAGTAAATCGATAAATCCACAAAGTGATCATACCAATCAATAAGCTAGTAACTCCAAAAATATAGAGACGGTTGTATACTTTATAGTTATCTTTATACAGAAAAATTTACTAAAAGAATCTTTCAGAAAACAAAAAAATTTAATTCCCCAATAGAGATCCCACACAACGAAATTGTCTCACATATTGTTGTCTCCGTCTCCTATTCTTGGCAACCAAGTTTTTCTCTTTTTCAAGAACCCAATTTTGACTATCTCACCTTAGCTTTTTTAGTTAAAATAATAAATGACTATAATTTGTGCACGTTAGCTTTTTTTGTAAAAGGATATGTTTGTCAAAAGTAGCTGTGAGCAGTAGCAGTGAGCTGTAGCCACAACCCACTGCTCACAGCTTCTTAAAGAAACATTGAAAAAAAGGAGATTTCATAAAAAATAACAAAGCTCACCGCTCTTTTGCCAAACAAACACTGAAAAGCAAAAAGCTCATTGCTCACCGCTCATCGCCTCAAAAAGCTCCAAAAAGCTCTGCGCAAAAGTTAGCCAAAATATATACTTGAACATTATGTTTTGATTCACTAGCTATTAAGCATATCAACTTCTTATATAACGAGTAAACTATATTTACTGAAAAACATATAGCATGTTGTTTATAAAATACATGAACTATGTACACAGATGACATTGTTGGAAGGATATAAGCTAAGGACTTGTGTTGTCAAGTTGCAATTCTTGTTTTGTCTTAGTTTTGTTGTGCAGGTAACAAATTAAGAGAAAACTAAGGGCTTATGTTGTCAAGTTGCAATTCTTGTTTTGTCTTAGTTTTGTTGTGCATGTAACAAATTAAGAGAAGACTAAAGTTGAGGAGCTTTATTTGTAGCAGATATAGAAGATTCTTAAGTGCAAGGACTAAAGGTGCAAGCTGGTTATTACTAGAAGGATCTAAAGAGGCTAAAAAGAATTTTATATTGAGCTTATCTATATAAGCTTATTATATATCTTCATTATTTAGTTTTGCTAGGGTTTTACTATGTGTTGTTTACACGCAGTTATTATTCTCAGTTGTTAGTTTTTTTATTTTATTTTTATTATTATTATTATTTTTTATAGAAACTCTCTTTATATTTTTGTATTGTAAAACAATAAATGAATCAACCATAAGGGGTGGTTGGTTGGGTTGATTCGTAATAAAATCTTGTGTTGTTTCTGGTAATCGATCATTCTTTGTATACTTTTAACATGGTATCAGAGCCAGGTTGGCTTTGATACAAAGATTTTGATCGAAATTGGTTTTTAAAAAAAATTAGGGTTTCAACGATTTTGGGGGTTTCATGTTTTAAGGTCAGATCTTACTAGATCTTAGTGTTGTTCAATCAATTAGTGGTTGAATCGATTATTTTGGGTACCAATTGTAGGTCAATTGGTTGTTTCAATTTTTAGGGTTTTCTAAAAATTTGGGGGTTTTTAATCCAGTGTTTGTTAGAGTGATTAATGTGTGTTAATCTGTTGGTTTTGTGGTCAAGATCTTATAGATCTTGATTTTGTTGGTATGTCGTCAAAATTAGGGTTTTTGTATCAAACCCTAATTCAGGATTAGAGTTGTTCTTTTCTGTTTGTTTATTATTCATTGGTTGTTATCATTCTTGTTGTGTTTGTGTACATAATTTGTTACTAATTGTGTTTTTGTTGTTATTTTTCAGGTATTAAAGGTTCTGATTCCGCTGCGTTTGGTTCTTGGTTGATCTTCTTGATCAAATATTGCTGGATTTGCATGCACTGTAACACCACTCACACTTTCTCTCTTAGGAAATTTTTTTTAGTGTTCTAGAATTGTAGAGAAGTGTATGTTAAGGGATTTGTTTGTGTTGGTGTTGTTGGCTAATTGGTGGATTACTTGTAATTGAGGAGTTATAAGGTGTATTTGTTTCTTTGTTTTTCATTCTGTTTTCATTTGAGTTTTCATCATGTCAGGTGATAGTTCTGATCATCTTGACCAGTTTGACCCATTGTTTTTGCATAGTAATGACACTAATGGTATACCACTTATAAGTTTTAAACTGGAAGGTCCAGAAAATTATAAAGTATGCTCTGCTGCTATTACTATAGCAATCCATACTAAGAATAAGCTTGGTTTTATTAATGGAAAAATTAAAAGACCTGATGAAACTGGTTTATGCAAGAACAATGGGACAGATGCAATTCTGTGGTTTTTTCTTGGATTATTGAATGTTTTTCACAAGAAGTGTTTATGAGACAAATTTTCTCTAAAAATGCTAAAGATGTGTGGGATGAATTAAAAGAAACATATGATAAACAAGATGTTTCAATAATATTTAATATGCATTATAAAATACACTCATTCACACAATCTGGAATTACTCTCTATGAATATTATCACAAGTTTAATGCTCTGTGGAGGCAATATGACTCTCTTGTCAGTTTGCCAGAGTGTACTTGTGATGGTTCAACAAAACTTAAAGAGCATAACAAACTTATTAAATTGATGCAATTTCTCATGGGTTTGGATGAGATTTATGCTCCTATCAGGAGTATAATCCTTACCACTGATCCTATCCCTGATGTGAAAGGGGCTTTTGCCACCTTGTCCAGGGATGAGTCTCACAGAAGTACTTCTACTCACAGTACTTCCAAATCTGATAACACTGCATTTGTTTCTAAGGCTAATCCTAGAAACTCTAATTGGTCTGCTAATAAAAACACATTCACCAATAATAGGCTTAATTTGGTCTGCACACAATGTAAGTGATAGGTGTTTTGAATTAGTTGGTTATCCTGCTGGTTTCCAAAAGAAAAATGGTTATAATCAAAACAATGCTAGTAGCAATAATGTTTCAGGGCATAAGGATAGGCCTGCTAGTTCATCTAATTCTTTTACAGATGAGCAGTATCAAAGGCTTATGGCCTTGATCAGTGAAAAGTCTGGAAGCAGCAGTATTCCTGCAAATGTTGCAGGTATAAACTGTGTTATTAGTTTTAGTCACTCTAAATTCTTTAATCATAATACCAACATAAGCACATATCATATCTATATTGGTTGGATTATTGACTCTGGTGCCGGTCAACATATGACTTACACAATCTTTATTATATGTTTAATATTGTTGATGTTTCAAAACTTAATATGACTGTGGGTCATCCTAATGGTACTAAAGCACAAGTCACACATATTGGAAGTTTGAAATTGACTGACAAGTTAGTTATTCATGATGTCCTGGTTGTACCTGGATATCAGGTCAGCTTGTTGTCAGTTCACAAGCTTAATAAAGATAACAAATGTAGAGTCATATTTGATGAAGATGTTTGTATTCTTCAGGATTCTATTCTAAGGACCCAGATGGGGACTGGTAATCAAAGTAATGGACTGTATTTTCTTAATACAGGTAAAAAATTAACTAATCATAATATCCAAGTTTGTTGTTTATCTAAGTGCATATAGCATAACAGACTTGGTCATCTCTCTAAACAAGTTCTAAATATTCTAAAACACAAACTTAAAATTGAAAATGAATCTAAAAATGATCCTTTTGATGTGTGTCACAAGGCTAAACAAACAAGAGATCATTTTCCTCTTAGTGAACATCAAACCACTGAAGTTGGACAGATTGTTCACCTAGATGTTTGGGGTCCTTACAAGGTCCAAAGTAAAGAAGGGTATAAGTACTTTCTAACTGTTGTTGATGATTTTTCAAGAGCTGTTTGGGTGTTTCTGTTAAGGGGGAAAACAGGGGCGTTTTCACGAGTTGTAACTGTTTTTAATTTGATTAAAAATCAATTTGATAAAACTGTAAAGATTTTTAGAAGTGATAATGGAACTGAATTTGTGAATCAAAATATGTATAAATTTTTTAAAGATAATGGTATTCATCAACAGACTTCATGTTCTTATACCCCACAGCAAAATGGTTTAGCAGAAAGAAAACATAGACACTTGTTAAATGTAGCTAGAGCCCTCATGTTTCAGGGGGGATACCTTTGAACATGTGTTCTGAATGTTTCTAACTGTTGTTTACTTAATTAACAGGACACCTAGTTCAGTGTTGTCTGGGAAGTCACCATATGAAATGATCTATAAATGTGAACCTAATCTCTCTCTCTCTTAAAAGTGTTTGGGTGTTTGTGTTTTTCAACTGTTTTAAATAATTCTGATAAACTTTCTTCTAGGTCAGAAAAATGTGTTTTTATAGGATATTCTTTTAACAAAAAAGGATACAAGTTGTTAAGTCTTGAAACAAAGAAAGTTTTTTATTCAAGAGATGTGAAATTTTATGAGACTGTGTTTCCTTTTAAACACAGTTATGAAAATAAAGAATTTGAATTGGAATTTCAAAATGTTAACAATCAAAACTTTTTTTAATTCTGGCCTAGGGACATCAGATGATCCCTATGATGATAAGAGAGAGAAAGGAACTGTTAAGATTCCTGAAAAGATTCCAATCTTCACTTGGAGGCTCATCTGATGACATCATTGAGGAAGAGGTGGTGCATCCTGATGTCACCGATGATGTCAACAGTGAAGGTTTGAAGAATGAAACACTTGAGGATAATGATAAAATGTCTGAGGGTGATGATGATTATTATCAAGAGTTTAATGATACGTTTCATGAAACTATTGTAACACCTGTGGTGACACCAGACAGACAAGCAAATATGAGAACTTATGTTAGAAAGTCTATTAGAAAAACTAATGTACCTACTAAACTGAGTGATTTTGTGTTGAATGGCAAGGTTAAATATGGCATTGATAAATCTGTTAACTTCAGTAAACTGAGTAAAGAAAATTATGTGTTTTCTACTAGCCTTAACAAAATAATTGAACCTAAAACATATAATGAGGCTATTAAAGATAACAGATGGATTGATGCTATGAATCTTGAAATGGAAGCTGATGAGTGTGTAAATACTCATCATTTTACACCCATAAAAGACACAAAAATGACCAAAAACACCCAAATAGATCAAATATTGTTGCAAATATTCTTGGTTTGTGTTTTTATGTGTTTCAGGTACAAAAGGATTGAAAACAAGGCAAAACGGATAAAAACCGAGCACAAGATCGGAAAGTCGTGAAAAGCCGAAGCCGGGAAAGGAATTTACGGGTTTGGACCACAATTATGCTCAAGTTGTCAAGATTGGCCCTTGGAAGTATTTTTCAAAAATGACAAGTTTGGTCCCTGGATTTTCAGAATTGGCAATTTTGGTCCCTAAAGTTACAACTAATTCCAATTTTAATCCTAACCCTTAAAAACAAATCAACCCTACAACCCAATCCGGCCCAATCCCAATAATAAAAACCCAACCCATTTTATTTAACTAAATACTCCGGTCAAACAAAACAGTCAAACCCATCACCTTCTTCTAAAACCAAAAACCGCCAAAACCAAAACCACCACCAATTCCTCATGCCTTATCCCTGACAATCCACCATCCCACCATGCTTTCTTCTCTGCTACACTCCACCTCCTCCCTCCTCCAATAAGAAGCCTTCACAAGTACTACCTCCCCCACTTGCACTGTAATAGCTGTAAATCCCATTTCCCCATTTTCCCGCCAAAACCAGTTTGGACGATTGGGATTGATTCAAAGTTATCTAACGACTGGGATTTGCTCAGAGACACCCCATAAGACTTTCTGGAAGGATATAAAAGTCCTCCTCAGCTCACAGAGAAAAGTAGTAGTTAATTTAGATTAGAATTAGTGTAATTTAGTTTTTAAAAATCAAATGTAGATAAGTCTTGTTGTTTAAGCTTAATTTCAATCTGCTGTAACTTTAATTTCAGTTTCAATTTAAGTACACAAGCTTTGTACCATTTGAGTTATAATTCGAGTTAACTGCTAATCCAGTACTTTAAATTTATTGTTGTTTCAAGTTTAAAAGTTTCCCTTTCCAGTTTAAATAAGCTAACATAAGCCTGTGACAGCTTATTGTTAGTTTATTGTTGCTTAGTTCTGTTTAATTTCAAAATAGTCAAAAGTCAACTAAAGTCAAACCTAGCTTATTGCTTATTCTCAGTGCTACTTTTCAGCTTAATTTCACTTGTTTGTGCTATATTCGTGTCATTTTAATATCCTAGTTCCTTAAGCTCAGCTTAATTTGGTTTTCCTTGTTCAAAATATAAAACAGTCAAAGATAAAGGACTGTTTGGTTTAATGTCAAAACGGGTCAAAACTAGTGAGCACTGTTCATTTGCTCAGTGGTAATCTTTAATCCTCATTAATTTAGTATGTTTAAGTTGTTTTCAGGAAGTTTTAAGCTAGTTTGAAGGTTTAATAGAATTTGAGTTGGTTAGAATAACTTTAGTGTCTGTACTGCCCTAACAAGCTTTTTATAGGTTCAAGCTTATTCAGTCCCTGTTTGTGGTGATTCTAGTTTCCATTATGTGCATATAGTTGATCTTGAAGTGTTGGTAATCATTCATTAGGCCTAGGAGAATTTTGGTCCAATTTCTCTCAACTGCTGCACAGAACAGACCTTCATTGCTGTCTGCATCAAAATTTCAGGTCAGATTTTAGTGCTTAATTATGATGTTTTGATCCTGATTTTTAGTGTACAAGTAGTTTGCTAGGTGTAGTTATCTATTCCAAAAAATTAATCTCAGTTATTAGCTTATTTGAGCTTATAATTAAGCTCAAAAATGGCCCTTTGTTGACTGAACTGCCCTGCATCAGCAGACCTCAAGGTGCCTTGGCTTATTTTGAGCTGCTCAGTTCTTATTCCCTCTTTTCATAGCTTATTTTACTTTTCATTTTATCTCATTGTTGGCCCCTTAGCTTATTTCCAGTCTCACTTTAGCTTATTGTTGGCTTTTACAGCTTTTAGCTTTTTCCTTAGCTTATTCCACATTACCAAACTGCCCAGCCCTTTTTAGCTTAGCTCCTAGCTTATTTTTCAGTTTCATAAAATGTTGCAGTTTTGAAAATAGCTTATTTTTAAGAGCTTTATTAGTTTGTAAAAAGAAAATTAAAAAAAAAATGAAAATTAATAATGGGGTGTGAGTGAGAATCGAACCAGGGACCTATAGGATAGCATGCACTCAAACACACACCCCTTAACCATATGCACCAAGTTCTGCTTGTGTAATATTTCTATAATTTTATTTTTATACTAGTCTTGCCTTTTTTAGCTTATAAGTGCTGATTTGCTTATTTCGTAGCTTATTTGAGTAGCTGTTTCAGTTTTTATATTTTTCCTAGATTAATATTTGCTTAATAGACTTTCTGGTAATTTTTGATAATTTTCACTATTCATTTGCTATTTTTCTCGAATTTATTTAGTTCAAACTGTTTTTAATTCATAATAATTAATTAAATAACCACAAAAATATAATTCTTTTTTTTAAAATTTTCTTTTATTAATTAGAACTTAGGAAAATTAGCTTAAAACCAAATATCTCATTATTCTCACTATTCAATCCACACGATCACAAACCGAATCACAAATTCCATTCAAACCTTCGTTGGGGATAACGACCCGGGTTACACATACTTCACTTGTGTTTCCTTGGAAATAATTTACGTATTGATTTTCGCGAATCAGAAGCATTAAACAGAAATAACACTTGGGTCATTGTTGAACTCCCTGCTTGGAGAAGAACAATTGGCTGCAAGGGGGTGTGGAAAATTAAATATAAATATGATGGAAGTGTGGAAAGGTATAAAGCCAGGCTTGTAGCCAAAGTATTTAATAAAAAAGAAGGGATAGATTATGAAGAAACCTTTTCTCCAGTAGTTAAAATTGTTATAGTAAGAATTATAATAAGTATTGCTGTACAAAATAGTTGGCCATTATTTCAGCTTGATATTAATAATGCTTTTCTGTATAGTGAACTTGATGAGGATGCGTACATGCAATTACCTCATGGTTATTTTGATGAAAATGACAAAAGGGTATGCAAGTTAAATAAGTCCTTATATGGTTTAAAACAAGCACCCAGAAAATGAAATGAGAAATTGACTTGTGTTTTTAAAAAAATGGATTTTGTCAAAGTAAAAATGACTTCTCATTGTTTGCCAAGTCTGAGAATGATGTTTTTTCGGTTCTGCTGGTGTATGTGGATGATATTGTTATAACTGGTAACAATGTTGCTGAAATTGAGAAGTTCAAACAGTTCTTAAAAACTAAATTTCTTATTAAAGATTTAGGTAAACTTAAGTATTTTCTGGGTATTGAGGTTTTAAGTGATGATACTGGGCTGTGTTTAACTCAAAGGAAGTATTGTTTGGAGGTTCTTAATGAGTTTGGTATGTTAGCATGCAAACCAAGTAAAACTCCTATTGAATCTGTTAATGTTTCTGATAAGAATAAACATAAAGATGTTGTTAAAGATGAACCTTTGCTTGGTGTTAATAACTATCAAGCTGGTTGGAAAGCTCATTTATTTAACATTGACTAGGCCTGACTTGTCATATGCAGTTCACTGCTTAAGTCAAGTGATGCATAGTCCAATGCAGTCACATTTAAAACTAGCTTTTAGAATTTTGAGATATCTTAAAGAGTCTCCAGGCAAAGGTATTTCTTTTAGCAAAAGTAACAACTGTGGTATGAAAGTTCTTGTTGATTCAGATTGGGCAAAATGCAAGGTTACTAGAAAATCTGTAACTGGCTTTGCTATGTATCTGGGAAACAATCTTGTTTCCTGGAAAAGTAAGAAGCAGTCTATTTTGGCAAAGTCATCTGCTGAAGCAGAATTGAGGGCAATGTGTAATGTACCTTGTGAGATTATGTGGATTTTAAAGATCTGCAAGGATCTTAAAGTGCAGGGAGATGTTTTGTGATAACAGCAATGCAATGCAGATTGCTGCAAATCATGTATTGCATGAGAGATCTAAACATTTTGAGATTGATTTGTTTTTTATAAAAGATAAAATTGCTAATGGTATTATAAAAACTATTAAAGTCAAGTCTAAAAACAATGTTGCTGATATTTTCACAAAAGGCTTAAGTGTGTTTGATCATAGAAAGTTCTGTGACATGTTGAAGCTAAAGGATTTATAAGCCTTAGCTTAAGGGGGAATGTTGGAAGGATATAAGCTAAGGGCTTATGTTGTCAAGTTCAATTCTTGTTTTGTCTTAGTTTTGTTGTGCAGGTAACAAATTAAGAGAAGGCTAAAGTTGAGGGGCTTTATTTGTAGCTGATATAGAAGATTCTTAAGTGCAAGGACTAAAGGTGCAAGCTGGTTATTACTATAAGGATCTAAAGAGGCTAAAAGGAATACTATGTTGAGCTCAGCTATATAAGCTTATTGTATCTCTTCATTATTTAGTTTTGCTACGGTTTTATTGTGTGTTGTTTACACGCAGTTATTGTTCTTAGTTGTTAGTTTTTTTTAGAAACTCTCTTTATATTTTTGTATTGTAAAACAATAAATGAATCAACCATAAGGGGTGGTTGGTTGAGTTGATTCGTAATAAAATCTTGAGTCGTTTTCTGGTAACCGATCATTCTTTGTATACTTTTAACAGACATCTAAGGGTATCTTTGTAGCGAAGTATTTAGGATTGTTTTGAAGCAACTAGCAACTAACGTTAGCGTTTGACATAAAATGTTTGTAGAAAACAAGCAACTAGCGTTCTTAATTTTTCCAAATGCTCCAAATCAAAATGCTACTTCGAATAGCATTTACGAGCAACTAGCGTTTTAACTTACTAATTATAACTATAAAACTATTACCAAACTCTTTATCAAAACAAATAGGTATTGTTCTTGTTACTGCTGTGCTACAGCTAACTACTAATGCTTTTTGTTACCGTTATTTTCATCAAACATAGTATATGCATGATTTTCTTTTGTTTCAGCAATACTTCTAGTACATATACTAAAACAAATTTGACCAAATTTTTTATTAGAAGTATTTTTAGTAGAACTGATATTTTTCAATTATGCATTTTAGTAGTAAAAGTTAACTTAGGATAACCCCCTTACCCCCTTAAAGGCCAAATTGCATATATATCCCTCCCAAAGTGAATAATTGCATATATATCCTTTGTACAAGTTTTTGATGCACATATTACAATGGTTTTTATGCATGCTTTGGATATATATGCAATTTTGCATTTTCGGAAGGATATATATGCAAAAGCCCCTAACTTAAAATAGAAGAATAAACGTAGACAAAAGAAATGGTTTTTCTTGTTCGATTTTCTATCTAAAAAAAATGTTCATGAGATTTTCTCCTCTTCTCTTGGAAACAAGAAGAAAGGGGGTGACCCAAAAAAGAAACCAACTTCCCAGCTTAGAAACAATTGATTGATTGATTAAAGGTGCTTAATGAAGAAAATAAAAAACAAATGGAAATGCTTTTGCCAATGAATTCGAAGAGAGAAGAACGCATGAAACTTAGGTGAAAAAGATCCCGTGCGCGAGTATCGATCCAGAAGGAAGTGGACATGGATGGAAAATGGAAAGAAAGAATTTTTCATCTAGACATATATTACGCTTTCTTCAAAGGATGGCTGCTTCCAAGCCCACCTCCTGGTTGTCATCGCTCGATCACTTCCTTTTCCACTAAGTGAGAACCGTTGAGCCATTGGCTTGCTGAGCTTTTCTGATTTGGGTTTCTCACCCACATCACCGAGAGGGGGCTTTTTTCGTTATAGAAAAGAAAGGTCAATGAAAGGATTCAGTAATGACGCCATGCATCACCATTGAGTGCTGTGCTGAAGAGAAAAAAAAAACCGAAAAAAGTGCCCCACATTGGGAGAGAAAAGAGAAGACTGCGGTCAATGAAGTGTGAGAGTTAATATTGAATGTAGAGAGTATACACTTAACCGAAAATAAATGTAAAAAAAGTAAGAAATAAAGATGCAAATCAGGAAAGAGTTAAACAAATATCTGGCATATAAAGATGTTTTTGTTGGTATCCATGTAGAGATGTTTGGCTTTATTGAAAAGAATTACAGTATTATATATTTATCGCAAAAATATTTTATCCAATCAGTAAATTAATATGGCCATGCTAACTCAATTTTTTTTTTTTATATATTTTTTTTAATACTATTAATCGTTATCACTTATAATCATTTGGTCATCAAGTCACACTTAAACTAAGTATAACTCTAACAAACTATTTTTTTATAATAGATTTTTTTTTTTTGGAAGGCATTTTTTTTTTTATAATAGATAGTGTTTGAAATATGACGCTATTATTTCGAAATAATTACAAGAGAAGTTTCTAATGACCTTCTCAAAAAACCACTATAAAAACACAACACATAAACCTCAAAAACCTCATTCACCACTCGTGCTTCATAAACTAAAAATAGATAAGTGAAGTGGTGACATCAAGAACATTATAAAAAAAACATCATCATTCATCACTCATTTCATTTGATCAAACAAAAAATGATGATGAGTGACATCCTTAATGTTCCAAACTTTGGTATGTTTCACAATTCTACAATAAATCCTTTGCTAAATCCAGTTTTCTTACATGGGTGTGTTTCTTTGATCGAGTTCTTGTTTTTGATATTTATATTAGTCTCATTGTTTGTTAAAAGATTAAGGATTGATCGAAACGATGTTTCGAAACAAAGCTTTGGCTGTTTGTATTACAAACAAGCTTTGTTTTGTTGTGTGACTCTTTCAGTTTTTAATCTTGCTTTGTGTTTTTGGAATAGTTTTTATTGGTATAAAAATGGTTGGAATGATGAGAAGATTGTGACACTCTTGCATGGTGGTCTAGGAACACTTGTTTGGTTATTTGTTTGTGTTTATTTGCATACAATTGTTTCGAATTCGTCGACAGAATCTAGGAAGTATCCGTTTGTTTTAAGGTTTTGGTGGGTGTGTTTCTTTACGGTTTCTTGTTATTCACTTGTGGTAGACTATGTTTACTATAAAAAAACAAGTAGTTCGATTTCGATGTTCTTTGTGTCTGATTCTGTGTCTAGTTTCATGGGGTTGTTTCTTTTTTTCGTGGGGTTGTCGTATAAAAGTGAGGAAGAAGGTCGAGATGGTAATCTTGAAGAACCACTATTGAATTCGGATTCTGTTAGTAATAAGGGTGAAATTTCATCAACATATGAAAAAGCAAGTTATTATAGCTTGTTAACATTTTCTTGGATGAATTCGGTTATTGCAAAAGGTAATAAAAAGCCATTAGATCTTGAGGACATCCCTCAGCTCTCAGATATTGATAGTGTGAGAAAAGTGTTTCCTGTTTTGTTAAATAAAGTAGAGTCTTTAAGCAATGGGAGTACTCAAATTACAACATTTGGTCTCACAAAAGCGCTATTCTATATCGTGTGGAAGGATGTTGTGATCACGGGTTTGTTAGGTTTAGTATCTTCGTTGGCTAGTTTTGTCGGTCCTTACCTCATAGACTCATTTGTTCAATACCTGAATGGTATCCGAGCTTATGAATACCAAGGTTTTGTTTTAGTGGTTGCATTTTTCGTGTCAAAGATTATAGGGTGTTTCACACAACGACATTGGTACTTTAAGCTGCAACAAGCTGGAATTAGAGCCCGTTCTGCTATTGTTGCCATGATTTACCTAAAGGGTTTGACCATTTCTGGTCAGTCAAAGCAAGGGAACTCGAGTGGTGAAATCATCAACTTCATGGCTGTTGATGCAGAAAGAATAGGTGACTACGCTTGGTATATGCACGATTTTTGGTTAGTGTTTGTGCAAGTAGGTATCGCATTACTACTTTTATATAAAACCTTAGGACTAGCCGTCATATCTTCATTTATCGCTACAGTTCTTGTATTGTTGGCTAATTATCCACTAGGAAACATACAAGAAAAACTTCAAGATGATTTGATGAAATCGAAAGATAAACGGATGAAATCAACATCCGAAATCTTAAGAAACATGAGGATTTTAAAACTTCAAGGTTGGGAAATGAAGTTTCTGTCGAAAATCATCAAACTTCGTGACGAAGAAGAAGGGGCACTAAAGAAGTATATGTACACTCTGTCCATGACTTCATTTATTTTCTGGGGTGCACCAATTATTGTGGCGGTGGCCACTTTCACTACATGTTTGTTTGCTGGTATCCCGCTCGAATCAGGGAAAGTTCTTTCTGCACTCGCAACTTTTAAAATACTTCAAGAGCCGATTTACAATCTTCCAGACTCGATTTCAGTGTTTTTCCAAACAAAAGTCTCACTTGATCGCATTGCCACCTTCCTTCGCCTGGACGACATAGATTCTAATGCTATCAATAAGGCTCCACATGGTAGTTCTGACACGGCTATTGAAATTATAAATGGGAATTTCGCGTGGGATAGTAGTGTGTCTTCTAACCCGACACTCAAAGATATAAACATTAGAGTGAATCATGGTATGCGTGTTGCTGTTTGTGGGACCGTTGGGTCAGGGAAGTCAAGTTTATTGTCGTGTATATTAGGTGAGGTGTCTAAGGTGTCGGGAAGTGTGAAAGTAGAAGGTACAAAGGCGTATGTAGCTCAATCACCATGGATACAAAGTGGGAAGATTGAAGATAATATCTTGTTTGGTCGGGAGATGGATCGAGAGAGGTATGAGAAGGTTTTAGAAGCATGCTCGTTGAAGAAAGATCTTGAAGTTCTTTCGTTTGGTGATCAAACGGTTATTGGTGAGCGTGGGATTAATTTGAGTGGTGGTCAGAAGCAGAGGATACAGATTGCTCGGGCTCTTTATCAAGATGCTGATATTTATCTTTTTGATGATCCGTTTAGTGCTGTTGATGCTCATACAGGAAGTCATCTTTTCAAAGTAAGCGTTTTTTTGATAATCCTTTTAGTGTGTATTTAAAAATTCTGTCACGTTATTTGAATGTTCATGTGTTTTTTTCTTCAATGACAGGAGTGTATGTTGCAATTTTTGGACTCGAAGACTGTCATTTACATCACACATCAAGTCGAGTTCTTACCTGCTGCAGATCTTATTCTGGTGAGTCTTTGATTTTCATTTAGTTTGTACATATCAGCACATAAAGGTATTGCATTTCATAATTTCCTATAAATCCTAAATTGAAAGAAAATGTCTAAAGGACTGAAATTTCTAATCCCGTTGTTTCATACTAAAATTATGTCCTAAATACATGTCCATTTATCTTGTACATATGAACACATGTCTCACTGATGTAACACCTTTATAATCAGGTTTTGAGAGATGGAAGAATCACACAAGCAGGAAAATACAATGACATTCTAGATTCAGGAAGCGACTTTATGGAACTTGTAGGTGCACACAAAGAAGCTTTATCATCCATTGATTCCATAGGAACAACCGGTGATCAAGCACAATCAGATAGTTCCACAAAGAACACAACCAACACTCAGAATGATAAAACAGATGATATCTCGGGTTCAAAAGCCACAACTTGTTCAAGAGGAAGAAAGAGAAAAAGGAAGAGTAGGTTTCGCAGTCTACTGGAAATACATAACAACCGCTTACGGAGGGGCACTTGCACCACTCATAGTATTGGCACAAGTCGTCTTCCAAGTACTTCAAATTGGAAGCAATTATTGGATGGCTTGGGCTTCTCCAGTATCAGCTAGTGATCCAGCTCCTGTCGAAGGCTCAACACTAATCATTGTTTATGTAGCTTTAGCAGCTGGAAGTGCAGTATGCATACTTGCAAGAGGCTTGCTTCTTGCAACTGTTGCATATAAAGCTGCTACTATTCTATTCCACAAGATGCACTTGTCTATTTTCCGGTCGCCCATGTCTTTCTTTGACTCTACTCCAAGTGGACGAATACTAAATAGAGTAAGGAACCACATTCTATTCTTATTCATACTTATTTTTCTAGAATCTAGATGTAGCAAAATGAGCAGGTCAAACACATTGGCTAATGGGTCAAAACAGGTCATTTTTATTCGGGTTGAAATGGTCCAAACACTTTTTGTCCCAACCTTATATTTTCTATAAATAATGCATGCTTAAATGTGACAAGAAATATTATGCATGCGTAATAACATAACCAACTTTGATTTGATTTCTAATTCAAGTAACTACCTTATTATCGGTTAAGGTAATCATAAGATCGATTTGACCATGTTAATTTGTTTTAAGCTGTTGTTTTTGACTTAGCATCTTTTAATTTATAGGCATCTACAGATCAAAGTGCAGTCGACATGCAAATTCCTTACCAAGTCGGATCATTTGTATTTGCCATCATTCAGCTTCTTGGAATCATTGCAGTTATGTCACAATGTGCTTGGCAAGTGATCATAGTGTTCATTCCTGTTGCGGGAATGTGCATTTGGTTACAACAATATTACTTGCCATCAGCAAGAGAAATGGCACGTTTAGTTGGAGTATGTAAAGGTCCTGTGATACAGAATTTTTCTGAAACAATATCGGGATCTACCACCATTAGAAGCTTTGATCAACAAAGCAGATTTCAAGACACGAATCTGAAACTAAATGACGATTTTGCTAGACCAAAGTTTCATGCTGCTGCTGCTATGGAATGGTTAGGCATACGGTTGGACATGCTGTCATGTTTTACTTTTGTTGTGTTTTTAATTTTCTTGATATCTATCCCGGAGGGAACTATTGATCCTAGTATTGCGGGCTTGGCTGTTACATATGGACTTACTTTAAACACTTTACAAGGATGGGTTGTGTGGACTTTAACCAATCTTGAAAACAAAATAATTTCCGTGGAAAGAATATTTCAGTATTCTTCTATTCCGAGTGAACCTCCACTTGTTATAGAATCAAATAGGCCCGATGATCAGTGGCCGTCACAGGGTGAAGTCGATATACGTCATCTTCAGGTACTTAAATCATACTATTTTCTTCAATAATGATACTGTACTAGTCAAGTAAACACTATTATTGAATCTGGTGAGTTTTTTTGAAAAGGTTCGGTACGCACCACATATGCCACTTGTGTTACGAGGTCTAACGTGCACTTTCAGTGGTGGAAAGAAAACCGGGATTGTAGGAAGAACCGGTAGCGGGAAGTCAACTCTGATACAGACACTCTTCCGCCTTGTGGAGCCTGCAGCTGGACAGATTCTGATAGATGGAGTTAATATATCCACAATCGGACTTCATGATCTTCGTTCAAGATTGAGCATAATTCCTCAAGATCCAACCATGTTTGAAGGAACAATCCGTAGCAACTTAGATCCCCTTGAAGAGTATACAGACGATAAGATTTGGGAGGTAGCTAAATTACATAATAATGATTTCTATGCTTTCAAACATCATATTGTGCTATATGGAGTGTTTGGGGTTGCTTACTTGCTTAATATAATTGCTTGTTTGGTTAATGCTTTTTAAAATAAGCAACTTCAATATGTTTTCTTTAACTTTTAAACAATCAAATATCCCAAACCCGTTCAAATTAAACTTCTTATCTTCTATCTTACAAACGCATTAAGCAGATATAACGCTCCCATAATCTAACAATAATTGTTATTACTTTAGGCACTCGATAAGTGTCAACTTGGAGATGAAGTGCGGAGCAAGGAAGGGAAACTCGACTCACCAGGTCGATCTTGTTCATAGTCTTTATATTTAAGCATTTTCATCTTATATTACAGTGTCTTATTAGTTTTCATTTTACACAAATAGTTACGGAGAATGGAGAAAACTGGAGCATGGGTCAAAGGCAGCTTGTGTGTCTAGGGCGGGTGCTACTCAAAAAAAGCAAAGTCTTGGTACTTGACGAAGCTACTGCATCAGTCGATACTGCAACTGATGGAATGATTCAACAAACACTCAACCGACACTTTAATGACTCTAATGTTATAATGATTGCACATCGGATTACATCTGTGCTTGATAGTGACATGGTTCTGGTTCTAGAACAAGGTACGTTAAGCAACTTTGTCAGCTCTTGTGTATGTTTCCATTAAATTCTTGATCTAAGAAAATTTTGTTCTGTAATCAGGTTTAATTGAGGAATATGATTCTCCAACAAATTTGCTGGAAGATAAATCGTCTTCGTTTGCAAAGCTTGTTGCTGAGTATAGTATGCGATCGAGTTCCAGTTTTGAAAACTTAGCGGCAACATAATAATTTGAGTGCAAAAATTGGTGCTTGATGATCTGATCTTGATTAATGCTCGAAAGTGCATGTAGAATTCGAGTGTTGGCTAGGTTATGTTGGCACGAGGAGCTTGGGGCACTTAATGATCTGATCGTGTTTCCTCGAACACGCATATTTCCACTGTTTTCTAGATTTTGGTTTTGGGCAAGATTAATTAACTAGTTTCATCTTGTAACCTGTTTAATATTTACCAATGTACTTAAAAATTAAAGATAATTTTCAATCGAGTTTTGAAGCTTATAATAAAAGGCTCCTTCTTTCAGTATCATATATATGTCATTTCCTTTTAGGAGAAACTATGAAAATTACAATCAAGACGATTTCTTTGATGTACAAGAACTAACTCATGGTTTGTACAAGGTTGGGGACTTTGCTCAATGTAATGTCGAAAATAACAACCGTTTTACTTTGATGCTTATACAGTTATCTTACTGATGACAAGAATCCTTGAATATATTGAAAAATAAGCATTTTAACTTCTGAATCTGCTTATATTAGATGAAAGTCAATAAAATGAGTAATCGACTAAAAAATCATATATTTTAATGCTTAATGATTTCATCCAAATGTTGAATAAATTTTATGCAAACAAAACTTGATGGCGATATTACATTACTTGTAAAAACCTTCCTGGATTTAGCAATGACATTCACCAATATATTCATTCACCACACAGTTTGACTTACTGAACATGTCAGCTGTGTAAACTGGACTCCAGATTTTGTATGATTTAAGGTAGTGTTACTCGTATAGAACAAAATAAATCTTACTTTCAACAACTTCTTGCTGATACAAATATCCTATTGATAACAAACGATCCTTCAAATCTACCGCAGAAGACTTTGAACTTTATCTGATGATAACGTCTTATTCCTGAAACCTGTTTAGTAGCTTCTATCAATACTATAAACACTATAATATATGGTCTTTCACTGACATGGATATGAAAAAAACTGAGTGAAGTTGATGAGAGTAAAAAGTTTGACTCAAAAGTCAAATATTTTAATGGTTCGCCATTTTGTCCCAATGTAGAAGATTTCTTTGTAAAACAAAACTTGTATATGATATTAAATTACTTATGAAACTTTATTGAATTTTATTATAACATGATCATCTCCAATATCATGTAAAATCCAATCATTTTCATCATGAACACAGTTGACTTTCTGAAGAAGTCAACTGTGTTATCTGAACTCCATGAGTTAACTTATCAAACTTCAAAAATTTAAACTGCTCTTTACTCGGTGCACTTCTAAAGTTAATAACTATACCTTGATTTAACTGTATATAGCTTGTATTTGAGACTTGAATCATCAGTCCCGCCTCCTTGTACTTTGATTTGAAGGCCTGAGTAATGGCAAGGATTGATTATGCCAAGACAAAACCTTTTAGTCTGAAGGTATTTGATAAGCAGATGATTATCAAGTAAAACTGTTTATTGACTACTTTGACCTTTTAAAGTACTCGGCCAGCAGTACCAAATTGGTTCAAACAAGACAAAACCACCTCTTTAAGTTCAAATAAGATGAATTGGTTCACAAATGAATAAAAAGTATTCTGGTTAAAGTAGTTGAGCAAGAATCACTTATATGAATAAAAAGTATTCTGTTTGGAAATTAATCACCTTTATGTGCTGATTGCTTCCCAGTCAGCGGCCTCCTGACTGAAAGAATTTAAAAAAGCACAAGTCATTTGAGTAACACATATACTTATAAGTTATATGAGTAATCTAAAAAAGGAGAAAGTACCACACGATTGACGCTGCCATGCAAAATCAAAGACTGGCTTCTCTAAATGATTGGCTGAAGAATGGTAAGAGGTGTGTTGGAATTAAAGTAATCAAGAAATCATAAGAAGTATGTAACAATCGAAAGCCGAAGGGCTGAACTTGTTGTTTAGATAGTTTATAACCGTATAGTTAGTTATGGCGGTTATTAGTAGTTAAAGTAGTTAGTTAGTTATTGTATTCGGTTGTACCCATTAGTGAACCGACATGATGGTTCGATGTAAGGCTATAAATAGCCATCAAATGTACAGATTATAGTGTGTGGAATTGATAATAATATTGTGTGTTTATCATAAAACAAACCCACCCTCTGTTTAACCGAGTCACTGCACAATCTGATGTGCATACTCAAAACGTGTTCACCATGATTGATCCAAGATCCGTAGGACCTCAATATGGTTCAGAGAATGATGGTTAACGTGGATCGATCATTGCAGTCCAGAAAGTTATCGCCTGGAGAACAAGAAGACCCGTAAAACAGAGCATGAAAGGATCACAAGAAACGATCCCGTTTTCGGGCAGAAACACAAGAAGAATGAAGTCCAGAAAGGTTAGAAACCAGAATGAGAAAGAAGATCATGTTAATTGCAAGATGATACGTTCCAGAAAGGTGTCTTACGCATATGGCGGGAAGAAGACATGGCAAGAAAAAGGTTCATGGAGTTGGTGCAAGGAGACAGCAAAGAAGCCTTGGTATGAAGAAAAGCCCAAAGAAGAAGTGGTTGGAGTAGCAGTGGGACTGCTGATGGAGAAAAAAACCACAGGGCAAGGAAAAGGATGACGCTGGAATAGAGAAGTGCACTGAAAAACATGAACAAGGACGATGATCATGAAAATCATCCATGGAACGATAAAAGGCAAATGAACATGAAAGAAAGGATAAGTAACAAGGCGATCAAATACAAAAGAAGCAAAGAAGGAGCGAGACTGCAATTAGGATGAACAAGAACAAAGTAAAGATTATGATGTCTTGATTAGGGGAGTGAATGTTGGAATTAAAGTAATAAATAAATCATAAGAAGTATGTAACAATCGAAAGCCGAAGGGCTGAACTTGTTTAGATAGTTCCGCTACCTATAATTGTATAGTTAGTTATGGCGGTTATTAGTAGTTAAAGTAGTTAGTTAGTTATTGTATTCGGTTGTACCCATTAGTGAACCGACATGATGGTTCGATGTAAGGCTATAAATAGCCATCAAATGTACAAATTATAGTGTGTGGAATTGATAATAATATTGTGTGTTTATCATAAAACAAACCCACCCTCTGTTTAACCGAGTCACTGCACAATCTGATTTGCATACTCAAAACGTGTTCACCATGATTGATCCAAGATCCGTAGGACCTCAATAAGGTGTAGGCGAAAGATACGTATGTTGATGTTTGTATTACGCTTCTAAAACCATATGACTGAAGCTGCCATGTAAAGCCAACAATACGCAGACGTTTCAACTGAAAAATGCTCTGTGGAAGATGACTTATGCCTGTACCTTCTATATTTAGCTCTTTTAACTGTTTTAAACTTCCAATGTCCTCAGGAATTTTTTTCAACTAGAAGACAATAGGGTAGTTGGAAGTTTTTTAGACATTTCATCTGACAGATGCCGTTTGGAATATCTCGTAAAACTATACACTCTGTTAGGTCTAGCTCCTCTAAACACTGTAATCGTCCAATATCCTCCGGTAATTTCTCAAGATGCCAACAAGATTTAAGTTTCATAGCCTTCAGATGCATCAACATACAAATGCTATCTGGAAGATTTCTGATATTTGTAGATGAAAAAATTAGCTCCTCTAGACATTCTAATTGGTCAAGGTCCCGGGGTACCTCTGGAATACTGCCTTCAAGTGTAAGCTTTCTTAAACTTCGTAAACTACAAATACTTCTTGAAAATTTCTCAAGGTTTGTACAAGCACATAGACCCATTGAAATAAGCATTTCAAGATTTCCGAACGATGAAGCTGGATCTTGTAAAAATGGTTAAAGTCACACCAGCGGTACCATGTAAAGATGGTGAAGTATAACTGGCAGTACCTTGGGTATATTGGCAGTACCTTGAGTATGGTTAAATACATTGGCAGTACCATGTATGGATGGTTAAGGATAGCAGCAGTGAACGCTGCTATTGATGGGTAGAAGATGAGCTGCGACAGACAAGAAGAACAAGCAACATAAAGGCCGCATCTTGTGAGTAGAACAAGCAGCAAAGGTACTCATAAATGGTAACAACACAAGCAGAAACACTTGGGTATGAATCCCTTAAACCTCCTCTATATTCCATTATTAGTAACCATTTACAATACAAGATAAATGAAATGACTTAAACTGCTATAGATAAGTATGATAATCAGCAAGCTATTGAGCTGCTGTTATATGTGAGTTTTGATGTAACAAAATGAAACAGACAAGGCTACTAGCCTCCTCTTTTAAGAGGAGGTGTCGATGAACTTGAAAGCTTAACTATCCCTACTACATAGCAGGGCTTTTATAGGAAACATAAAGAGAGACAGCATCTTTGGTAAAGGGGAGTCCCCAGCTGGTCTCGAAGGCAACCCAAGATGGGTAATAATAAAGTAGCAGACAGCATCTTTATTAAAGAGAAACACCCATCAATTCCAAGACAACAATTGGATGGGTCAAAGTATTATTCATCATCAGGCGTGGGTCTTGTATAGATCCAATGAATGAGCGCTAGTCAACTCCAGTCCCTGCATTTACAAAGATAACAAAGGAGGAACAAAGTTAATGTGTTGAGTTGGGAATGTTTCTGTTATGACAGAAACAGTCCCTGGAAGTTTGGATGTTATTTTTAACATTTCCGAACGATGAAGCTGGATCTTCTTTATAATAACATAAAGAGTAAACTCCAAAATACATCCCTGTGGTTTACCCCATTTTGCACCATACATCTCTCTCGAAAAAGTTGCAACATATACATCACTCCGTTAGTAAAAGTTAACCTATATACATCTCTCGGTTAAAATAAGGACGAACGGTGCAAATTATCTCTCCGTTATCTCCTAACGAGATAGACAATATATACACCGTTAGTCATCTGCGTTAACAGTATTTGCACCGTTAGTCCTTTTATTAAATAACTAAAAATGGAAGGTAAGCTAGGATCGAACCTTGGTTTGTTGGCTAAAAATCAAAGCCCCAACCACTGGACTACACGTCCAGTGGTGAAATAATACCTAAATATGATTCTTTTAGCCTTTTTTCGAACTTATTCGATTTTATATGTTTTCTTACGTTTTTATGCGTTTTTTTACGTTTTATGTACGTTTTTATCCCTTTTAATCCGTTTTTTACGTTTTCGTCCGTTTTTTACATTTTGGTCCGTTAATTTTACATTTTCGTCTGTTTTTTTAGGTTTTCGTCTGTTTTTTTACGTTTTTGTCCGTTTTTTTAAGTCTTCGTCCGTTTTTTATGTTTTTTTTTTTTAAGGTTTTAAGTTTTTTTAAACGTTTCAAACATTTTTTTTTAAAGTTTTTAAACGTAAAAACACAATGGCGACAAAAGTTAATTACATATGTTAAACAGCAAGTTTACTATGGAAAGTGATGACATGTTTCCCTTTTAGGTTAATAGATTTGTTTTTGCGTCTGCAAGTATAAATAGTTTCGTTCTCTAAGTTGTCTAATACTAGTATTACTTATGAAGATGCTTAAATATAAAGCTGGTTTTTCGTTGAGTTTCAAGATGATTATGATTTATAAGCATGAAAATTTGATCATGAACATCTCTTTTTCATTCCATCTTACAAATTACTAAAATTAGTATTTTCGATGAATAAGAAGTAAACCCGATAGTTTGCCAAACAGTTTATAGAAGATTGAGTAATCCGTATACTCGATGAAATGTCCATAATGTACAATTTATAGCACAACAGTGGGAACTACACGATACACTTAACCGGGTTACTCATATCCATTTCGAAAAACTCAAGGTTACTTCATTAGACTAGACGAAGTGGGCTTCAACTCACCATTTGATGAGTAAGTCACGCGCGAATCAACCAAAACACCAAAGCAAAGTCACGGCCATTGTCGGAAACGTGTGTATGTTTTGTTATTAATATTTTTTATTTGGTTTGTGAGTATGTGTGAGGTATTTTAGTGGGTTATATTTGTATAAAGTGAGTATTTTAATGAAAGGCGAGAGGAAGGTGACTAAAACAGATGCATGATGAGAGGGAGTGAGGGGAAGTAAGAGGAGAGAGAAAGCTGAGGTGGCGGTGAGTGGCTCACCCACCACTACTTTCAGCCTTAGTACACTCTTTTGAGTCTGCTGTCATGTGAAAAAGCATCACTATGGGTTTTATTTTATCTGTCTAAACTTGGATTTTTTTTTTAAAGTCATCGTCTTACAAATCCTGATTACAGAAACGTGTTCAATAGCACCCTAACATCTGTGAACATTCTCATATAAGTTTTTTAATAAAAGTTTGTGAAAAACTTGCTGAGTTAGATGAAAGTCAATAGTTTGACTCAAAAGCCATGTTTTATTATGTTCAATGATTTCATCAGAATGGAGAACATATGAATGCAAAGTAAAACTAGATTTTGATCTTGCATAACTAATAAGACTTTCCTAAGTTTATTTTTAACGGAATCATTTTCCAGCCTTTTATCCAAATCTAATCATTTTCATCAAGAAGACAGTATGACTTTATCAAGAAGTCAACTATTTTTTGGTAAACCGCTGTAAAATAACTTATACTACTTCAAATTTTAAAATGATTTAGAGCAGTTACATAGTAATTAAATCATCCAATTAAGGGAGTAGATCATACCTCGACAGTGTATAAGTAGTACTATTTGTTAATAGAAAAATAAAAACAATCGCACTTTGGGAATGTATCCAAGAATCGTATATTGATGTTTATATGACTATCTTCTTTGATATTTCTCTATCGCGAGACCACTTGAGCGGAAAGATGATACAACAGTGAAGTTGACATTGAATTTCAAACAGCAACACCAATTACACTCCAAACTTCTGACTCTTACATTAATATAGAACCGCACCATTGAGCTCATTATGGCATTTGAAGAGAGCATTATCCTTTGGTTCAATCACATGACGAGAAGCAGAGGCTAAGCACATGAAAACAATCATTAATGCATGGAAAAGGTATGCCATGACGAAAGGAGAAGGATCAAAGTTGCACATGTAAATACACAGTAAAAATTAGTTAATTCTTGATTTTTGGTTGAAATATTAACTATATCTCAGCAATTTCACAAAAACAAGAAAAAAAGAAAAAGAAAAAGAAAAAATTAACTGAAATAATTATGATTAATAGAAAAACAGAGGAAGTACCAGTTGAGTTGTTTTCTCCTTTGAGCACGCGATACGAGACTACTGTTTTGTGTGCCTGTAATAGTCACAGTTGCTTCATTCTCGGATATTTGTATCTCTGATGTAAAACCAAATGACCGAAGCTGCTGATCTTCCCCAACAATACGCAGACCTTTTAATTGAAAAATGCCCGTTGGCAGACAACTTATGCCTGAACGTGTCATATCCAACTCTTGTAAACAGTTTAAACGTCCAATTTCCTCAGGTAACTTCATAATCCGTCGACATTCATCGAGATGTAAATATATTAGACTTTTCATCTTACAGATACTGTTCGGTAAATCCTGTAAAACCTTACAGTCTGTAAGGATTAGCTTCTCTAAACATTGTAATCGCCCAAGATCCTCCGGTAACTTCTCAAGAAGCCAACAAGATACAATTTTAATCGATTTCAGTTGATTCAACATACAAATGCTATCTGGAAGGATTTTAATATCTGCTGATGAAAAATTTAGCTCCTCTAGAAATACTAACTGGTCTAGGTCCTTGGGTACTTCTGGAATACTGTCTTCAAGTGTAAGCTTTCTTAAACATTGTAATCCACAAATGCTTCTTGAAAAGATCTCAAGGTTTGTACAAGCACACAGACCCATCAAAATAAGCCTTTCAAGATTTTCAAAGGATGAATTTGGATCTTCTTTATAATAACATTCAAACCGAAACTTTGGAAAACCATTGTCGGGATGCAGTAGGCATACATATGTGGGTTCTGCAATCAGATGTAACTCAGATAAAGAACCAGCCTCAGCTAGTTGAAACCGTTTATCAAACACAAAAGACTCAAACCCCCCACAACAACTTAAGTATAAGAAGACAAGCTTTTTCAGATATCCAACCAGAGCTTTAATTTCTTCCAAATCATAACAATTTTCAAGATTTAAACTTTCGAGATTTGGAGTGAGCCCAAGGTCAAGGATCCTCAACTTTGAATGACTGAGGTCGAGAAGTTTCAGCTTTAGACTTTCAACGGGCATTTGAAGTTCTACCAAATCATTACACCCTTCGAGTATAAGCGTCTCAAGATTCGGAGTATTCCCGAGGTGAATGGTCTTCAGCTGTGAATGACTGAGGTTGAGCTCTTCTAGCTTTAGATTTTCAAATGGCATTTGAAGTTCTACCAAATCATTACACCCTTCGAGAATAAGCCTCTCAAGATTTGGAGAATTCCCAAGGTGAATGGTCTTCAACTGTGAATGACTCAGGTCGAGATATTTGAGCTTTAGATTTTCAAATGGCATTTGAAGTTCTACCAAATCATTACACCCTCTGAGAATAAGCCTCTCAAGATTCAGAGAATTCCCAAGGTGAATGGTCTTCAACTTTGAATGGCTGAGGTAGAGCTCTTCGAGCTTTTGACTTTCAGCAGGCATTTGAAATTCTACTAAATCACAACAGTCTGTGAGTTCTAGCTTCTTTAGATTCGGAGTATTCCCGAGGTGGAGGTTTGTCAACTTTGATTGACGGAGGTAGACCCATTCGAGCTTTGGACTTTCAGCAGGCATTTGAAGTTCTACCAAATCATTACAGCCTTCAAGTATTAGCGTCTTTAGATTCGGAGTATTCCCGAGGTGAAGGTTTGTCAACTTTGAATGACTGAGGTAGACCCATTCGAGCTTTGGACTTTCAGCAGGCATTTGAAGTTCTACCAAATCATTACAGCCTTCAAGTATTAGCGTCTTTAGATTCGGAGTATTCCCGAGGTGAAGGTTTGTCAACTTTGAATGACTGAGGTCGAGAAGTTTCAGCTTTAAATTTTCGGCAGGCATTTGAAGCTCTAGCAAATCCTTACACCAATCAAGTTTTAGTATCTCAAGATTCGGAGTATTCCCAAGGTGATAGGTCCTCATTTTTGAACTGGTCAGGGTCACGAACCTGAGCTTATGAAGAACCTAACATAAGTACAAAAAAATAACATTAGAGCTTATGAAATTAACTCTAATTAATATTGGTGTAGTGACAAACCAATAGATATATAGGATCATAATGAATCATGAAAAACAACAATTTAACCATTATTCTACCTTTTCTTCTCCATCTTCCCAAAGTTGAACAATATTGCTGCGACTTATGTCAAGTTCAACAAGATTTTTTCCTTGAAATGTATTTGGTAAACTCGAAAAAGGAAATCCTGGCCAACTCATATATCGTAAGGAGCTTGGAAGGTATTCGCTAACTTTATCAACTTCACAAAGTTGAACAATAGTGCTCTTAAGATAATAAGAAAAATAATCCTTTACGAGATATATGTGAATAAATCTAAGATCCTTCATTTTTGCTAGACCTTTTATTGCAATTTCAGCACTCAAACCCGTTGACTGTAAGTATAGACATTTCGTTGCTTGGGTACCCTGAAATCGAAAAAATAATGACCATGATTATATTCCAATAAAACCCTTAATTTTTGTCTGAACCGTAAATTTCATAACGCCCAAAATCACTGAAAACATTATCAAATTGAGAGTGAATGATGATATAAAGCAAATTGAATGTTAATTCAATTAGAAAGAGGAATATGAGAACTGTCAGGTGTTTTTTATAGGAAAATTGATAGCAACTTTTATTTTGTCTAACATAATACCTAAAAAGACAATAATATCCATTTATTAAACGATCAAATATAATATATCAAATTAACGGAGTCAGAAATTTTGGACCGAACCCACCGCGGGTGTTTCATTTTACACCAAACCCAAACTTTTCAAATTATTGGACCAAAAATGAAATACCGACAAACCACACGGACCAAAATTTTAGTTAACTCTTAGTTTTATTAAATCATAACTTGATTCTTACCAGATCATTAGCCAATATATCTTCAATTTCCTCATCATTCCACAATCGGCTATGTTTGTTAGGTTCATCGGGGTGCAAACGGCGAACAATATTCCTACCCATTTCTTCTAAATGATCATGCATCCCCAACCTTTCATCAATAGTTATAAGAGATTTCTGCTCAAGAACTCTTAAACCAACTTCAGCATGAAATCCACGGCTTTCAAGCGCTCTAATTGCTTCTTCTTTCCACCAACCTTTTAGTATGCATGCAACATCTAAGAATATTTCTTTGTATTCCTTCTCTAGACCATCAAAGCTTATTTCCAACCTATCCATAGTTGCCGTTAGTGGGATTGTTTTTAGTCTTTCTATGACATCTATCCAATAAGGCTCACTTTGACCACAAAGAAACGAACCCAAAACTTTGATCGTTAAGGGAAGACCATGAGCATATTGTAAAACTTTTCCTGATAACTCTTCGTACCCTTGAATCGGATTCTCTCTTCCAAACGCATACCTACTGAGGAGGCAACCCGCTTCCGCTTTAGATAACAAAGTCACATTATGAATCAAGCTCACTCGGTGGGCTACCAGTACTTGCTCATCTCTTGTTGTAATTATAATTCTACTTCCCGGCTTAAACCAGTTGCAGTCACCGGCTAACGCCTCAAGCTGGTCTTTATGATTAACGTCATCAAGAACCACAAGTACCTTTCTACCGCGCATCCTCTTTTGCATCATACTTTTTCCGCCAGAAACACTGCTTACTTTAATGCTTTGATCCTTTAAAACATCTGAAAGTACTGTTTTTTGCAACTTCTTTAGACCCTCCAAAGAGGCTTTTGAAACTTCCCTGACGTTTTCAATAAAGCTTTCACCTTCGAACTGAATGGATATCTGATCAAAAATAGCTCTTGCCAAAGTTGTCTTCCCTGCACCTCCCATCCCCCATATTCCTAGCATGCGAACATCACCAACACCAAGTTCTAAGGATGAAATTACTTCGTTTACACGGGTCTCCATGCCTATTAAATTTCCATCGATGCTCGAATTGATGAAACGTAACTCTAGTGAAATCTCTTCAACGATTTTCTGTATGAACTTAGCTTCATGCCTGTATGTTAAAGAAAGATTCATTTAGCTTTTGATAATTTCCGAACATTTTCAAATCTATAATAGTGACATAAATCATATATGAAGTAAATGGTGATACAATTATATATGATATGTAATAAATTAGACCCGTTTCCCGAGTGAATGAGTAACAGATGTGTTTGTTAGGTACGGGTAAACTTTGTACCGTTCGAAACTCGTCGGGTCTACCAGTAAAACGCTTTTCTTCACTGCCTCATAAAATGGGTGAACGAACAAGGTTTTTCCATGTTGAGGTTATCCGGGGAAGGTGAACGTTTTTAACTCACATTTACAGAGGAGAGGTAAGTCTAAGTGTTAAAAACAGTGACTTGTTAACATGACTTGGTACTTTGGTAGTGTTAAAAAAAGTTGATTAACATGACTTGGTTGTGTTATAAATGTAAATTCCATTGCAGAGTTTCTAAGAGCATGCATGTGGTATATACAAATGACCACCACTAACGCTTCCTTTTCTACCATTGCCCCGGATTGATTGACGAAACGTGACAGAAGACAAACTGGTTTGTTAAGGAATGGCTCTAAGAAGTTGTTTGCTAAAAACATTATAATTTGCATAGATATGATGAAGAAATTTACCCATTAGCAATGCTTTTCAACTCCCACCCAGCCAAATCAGATGCTTCTTTAAGAGCCTCTCTCCATTTCCTTGCAGCTTCTTCCTCTCTATGTTTTGCAAATGCATCTCCAACTGACCCACTTTGTTTGCGAACTTCAGTGGGCTCCACATCATAGAACACGGGGTATGCAGTGTGCCCAGTCATCATCTTCTGACATTCCATAATCTTGACAAGCTCTTCCAAGCACCAAGATGAAGAAGCATAGTTCTTGGAGAAAATAATAATGTAAAATTTCGAGTCTTCAATGGCCTTAATAAGCTCATCACTGATCATTTTTCCTTGCTTAATATTCTCATCATCCTTGTATGTTTCAATACCTTTTTGTGTAAGAGCAAAATAAAGATGATCAACAAAGTTCTTTCGAGTGTCTTCGCCTCTAAAGCTTAAGAAGACATCATACTTAAAGCATGAAACTGAAGTAGAAGCCATTGGAAGTTTGGTTGAAGCTGTTGACGTGAAAAAGTGTGTGTGTTTTTTTGGGTAAAGTAGTGGAATGATGTTGAGAAACAAAAGCCACTCATATGGTCTTTTGGTCAATTAAAAAAAAGATAAGATTTTGAACTTTCAACCAAATGACCAATACACACACACCATTTATAAAAGGCTTTTGATATTTATGTTTTCACAATTTGATAGTTGCATACTTGCACATGTTTTTTGTTTCTTAATTTTCATATAAATGATGGTTCAAAAGATCATTACTTGTTTCATTAATGATATCATAATCATTACATAAATTTTATGTCAGTCACTTTTCAAATCATATAGAATTTGCTACAAACAATGGTCAAAGAATAGTCGGTAAAGTATATAGTTAATTGGTTTTACTGGCATCTTTAGATCAGAGGCGAGAGATATGTTGTCTTTCCCACTAAACTAAGGAACCAGGAGCCACCTATTGATGAATCTTGAAATCACTGAAGAACTGAACTGAAAATAGTGAAAGCATTAGTTTCACACAAACGCATTATCAAATAAATTGGAGTCAGTTCCCAAAACTGCAGGTACAACGCACTAAAATGTTCAGGAATGCACCTACAACAATTCTTTTGCTTTTTGAAAAGCTGTTAAGAAAAGCACAAGACTTTTCGTCGGAATATTTGCTTACAAGAACATTGAGTGCATGACTGTGTTTTGATCGAAAATCACTGTATGCTAAATGACATCCATTTATTACTATAATCGCCATTGAAAAACTATAAAATCTCTTGAAGAAACACTAAACTTGAATTTTGAAAAGCCTCCACTTTCTTTCCTCTATTTTCCAGTACCAAGCAGCCTCAACACTTCTGAAAGTTTTCAATTGTAGATTGATAGATACTAGTGTGTCAACATGATTAGAACAATCCAAATCAGACTCTTAGTGTCTCAACATGATTAGATACGGATATACCAATCGCAAATTTCAAAGCACGATCAACACTCATTTCTTCTTGGTGGAAGTTTTCTTCGCCTTTTTATTTTTAAATCCTCCTCCACTTTCCTGTCAAAACAACAGGTATTCTTCAATGATTGCTGAAATCAGACTTGCTAAATGACAAAAGCATCATTATTTAGCTCATATCATATTTACACGCAAAAAATAAAAGTTTAAAACAATGTTTAACAACTATAAAGCAAAACAAGGTGAGAAAGTTCGGAGATATAAATGAGCAGAAGACCTTTTTATAGTGAATGTAAGCAGCTTTGCCAGTCATTTCTTGCCCATTTTTACTGACATAAACCTGAAAGTACAAGAAAATTCTATTTATATCATACAACACATAAAGAGATGCCATCAAAAAGTAGGATGAGGAAATTCGTATAACAAAATACGACCCAAAACTGACACGGAAATAAACGGTTTTGGCTCTGGTCTAATCAGTTTTTCGAGGTGTGTGTTTTAAACAGGTTGACCCGCCAACCCGTTTGAGTTTTTTTTTTAATTTAGATAATTTATGCTTATAATGGATTAAATTAGTTAAACAAGTCAATCTACCATCCAGTTTTGAAAAACGGGTTGGCGGTGTTCTGAAATGCCTATAATGGATTAAATTAGTTAGTTCAATTATGCGTAAACGGGTTAGGATTGACATAGTTGAACTAACTGCTTAAACATTCGTTCTCTGGTTAAGGTGTTCTGAAATGCCAATCCAAACCCACACCTGACCCATATTTGGTTCTAACAGTTTTTTTATTTGAAATGACTACAATAACAAAACAAGAACTTTCCAACTTACCCTCTTCCCATCGCCATTAGTGAACCAATGCCCCGTCCCTTGACCATCTGCTTGAACCCTTCTTTTGCCAGCATCTTTTGTGATCCCTTTCGTAGTATTAACCTTAGGATTCATGAAACCTTGTGACGTTCCTTGAGTTTTTGATTTTCTTGAATTTTTCCTTGATGAGCTTGTCTCGGCTTTATTACTTCTAGCAGCTTGTTTAGTTTTGTCACCATTGCTGAATTGGCCCCTAGAAACACAAGAAAGACAGCATAAGAAATTATATCCGACTTTATAGAGTGATTTGCATACAACCATCTTTTATGAAATTAAACAAGTAGGGTTGGATCAGTTGAAAAACCCCTTGCCTCTCAACCGAGAGGTCAAGGGTTCGATCCTCACTCCCTACAAAAGGCCGGAGGTCCTTTTCTACCTTTGGTAGAACCGGAAGCAGCCTCTCTACCTTAGGTAGGGGTAAGGCTGTCTACGTCTCAACCTCCCCCATACACCGTCGAAGACGGTATTGGGACCCATAACCCGTGGAAGACGGTATTGGGAGTTACTTTACTTTACTTTTTTACATCTTTTATGAAATTAATCATGCGAAAAACTATCAGTAATATAGCAGAATTAACTTACATGTAATCGATATTTGATGTACTGGGCTGCTCAGAACCTCTATTTTCTGCGTTTAATGGGAAAAAATTGCACAAACGAACTCGAACTAGCTCTTGAATCCTCAAATCATTATGGAAAAAATACTGATGTGCTGGCGGGCGAGGATCATCTAAATCTATTACACTGTCCATAACATGACTATTATGGTTACTCTTTCCAACATTACTCTGAGCTTTATTCTTATCTTTTAGAGAACTAAAATATTCCTCGCAGACCTCATCCAGTGCTGGTGTCGGGATATGGAAACTCTTCTCGTGTTTAAAATCTTCCCATAAATCTTTTCTGGTGGAAGTATTGATTGACTCGTTTACTTTTCTCTGCTGATTTAAACCTAGACAATGCTCCTTTTTCAAATAAGATTCCGACTTACTGCTGGTCTTGTTAGTAGCAACTTTGGTGATTGAAGGGATATCAGAATCAGAGTCGGAATCAATCAGCTGGAACATTCTAAGAGGACTCACAGTCAACTTTGGGAAGGGTTGTTTGCTGCAGCTTGTGATTACTGATTCTGGAGCACTTGTGACATTTGCGACATTTTGCTTTCTTTTTCTTGATTCTTTGGTCAAAACACCAAGTCCAGTAAGCGGGAGTTTGGAACTGTTACAAACTGAATGGTGTTGTGTCGAAAGATTCTCATCTGCAGTTCAATAATTATAAATTTATAACCAGTAAATAAGTTTATGATAAACTATACACGTGATAGTAATTAGCATAATGGTTTAAGACACATCTGACTCTAAATTACTTCAGGGAATCATAAAATATAACTCGCATTCTCACCCACATATGAAAAACACAAAAACTATAAAGATTTATTATTCATAATCAGTACACAACTACTTTGTTACCCAAAAAAAAATTAAAAAAAAAAACAAAAAAAGATAATCAGTACACAAGGTAAAAGCACAAGTCGAAGATAGGTGCAGCAGAAGAAACTTCTCATTGAACATATGTAAATTTCATAAGTCATAAGAAAACACAAATATCATTTATTTTATGCAAAGCGGATCAGTGTGGTGATCCCAACATGTTTGCGACATTTCTTGGGCAAAATTGCTGAATATTCAAGCGTTTATGATTAAAAAATTGCTAAATACAGTATGTGTTACAAACTGGGACGATGGATTTCAGAATATATCACATGTTGATAAGCAGAATCCCATTTTGATATTCCAAGTATCAGAATTTATTTGTAACGTTTACATTTTTTTTGTTTATGTTAAGACAACAGTAACGGTGTACAATAATAGCGTTTTCCAATGGCACCAATTCCCAAAATAAGACAGACTTGCTACATCATTATAAGATTAACTATGTTGTCAACTGTTTGTATGTTACTACTAAGTTCTACCACCCACAAGGTATATTAAACTATTAGACATTGCCCTATGCCAGTTAGGATATCACGAGATGTGTAGACCTTGGGTGTGTGAGTGTGGGCCGCAGATGAAGTAGCTGTCTAGACCTCGGGTGCAGGAGGTGTTTGGGCTGAGGAAGGGCCATCTGTAGATGGGCCGTTAGAATGGACCGAATCAGAATTGGAAGAGTGGGCCGAGGAGGTGGCAGGAGATACAGGTTCAGGTGGAGATGGATTGGGAAGAGGGTGGGAAAGTTTTGTTTTGGGAGTCTAGACTTGTGGGAACATCTGAAAAAGATCCTTCATGAAAATAAGCACAACCAAACTATTCAGCTTGACAACAAGTTACTAAACCTTGATTGTGGTGACGTGTCCATAACCAAGTACTTCCAGATAACTAGCCTAGCAGCTCGTTTTACAAATATAGGATCAAAGGTTCTTGATGAAAATCATGCTACCATTAAGTTTTTTAAGTGTTTGGACAGAGTCTAAATGATTGTGATGTATGATTATCTAATTCTAATTCTGACTAGTTTTTTAAGAGCAAACTAGTCAGTGTCAAAGTTGCTTAATCAAACTAATTATCTAATTCTGATTATTGGTTGATTTGCTTATTGAAACTAGTCAGTGTCAAAGTTGCTTAACCAAACACTAGCACAATTGAAGAAGAAATAGTTGATTTGCTTATTGAAACTGATAAATTGGTCATAGCTTAAAACAACTTGCATCATTCACTAAATCAAATAACCATGTTTGGATAAGCAATCCGAATTCCTAAAAATCAAACCGCCGCAATAATCATATTAACAAACAAATTCAATAAAATTATCCCAAACAAACATTAATCACTTTAACAAATCAATCACCAAAATAAAATTTTACTTTTACCTTTAGCATTATCCTCCGGTGACGAAAAATCCTCAATATCATCATCATCATCATCATCATCAACAACAACCGGACCCAAACCCAAACCCGAACCCAAATCCACTGTACTCTTACACTTTCCGAAACCCAAAATCCCCTTATCCTCCGCACTACACCCACACCGTAACCGCTTCAGTCTCGGCCTTACCTCCTCATTATTGTCATCATCATCTGTATCAGCAACAGTTAGTGTCTCAATCTCAAAATCATCATCATCAGCAGCAGCATCAGCTACTGGAATATCTCCATTCGATGTATTATTCGGTTGCTTGGTAAGTTCATTTGGGGGTGTGGATGTGATTTGGGGTTCGGGTGTATCATCGAAATCGAAGTCGAAACCCAATGAGAATGAAGGTGCTTCAAAATCACCCATTCTAATTCTAATTATTACTATTACTAATGTGAATTCAAAGTGTTTAGGGTTTGATTATATGATGGATTTGATTTATTGATTCGTGTTTTGTAAGTTTTGCTCAAGTTTTTGGGGATTTCAAAATGTGTTTTGCCGGGTTTTGTTTTTGTTGAAATGAATTTCATTTTTATGGCGCCTATCTCTGTACGAATCTTTTCAAATAATTTTTTTTTTTTTTTTTTTTTTTTTTTTTTTTTTTTTTTTTTTTTTTTTTTTAATTTTTATGTAGAGGAATGAAAAAGTTACTTGGGACTAAAGAATATTTTTCTCGCTAGTTTTTTATTTGTGCTTTTGTTAAGGTCAAACGATTATTGCACGTAGCGGCGATGGTTTATAGTAATGTTAATTTGTGGATATAATTTTGTTGTAGCAAAATCTACAAATGAGTAATCTATTATCTACTTTGTTTTAATATGACTAACCTATTTTTAAATTGGGTTAATGGCATGTTATAGCTACGAACTTTCCCAAATGTTCACATGTCAGTTATGAACTTTTTAAAATACAACAATACCCATCAAACTTTCAAATTTTGTTTTATCAGTGTAAAAAACTCATCTCGTTGCGGTATTTTTTTAAAGTTCGTATCTGATAATGAAACAAAATTTGAAAGTTTGATGGGTATTGTGGTATTTTTTTTAAAGTTCGTATCTGATAATGAAACAAAATTTGAAAGTTTGATGGGTATTGTTGTATTTTAAAAAGTTCATAACTGACATGTGAACATTTGGGAAAGTTCGTAGCTATAACGTGCCATTAACCCTTTTAAATTATATGAGATTACTAGTAAAGTTTCAAATTTCAAATATTATGCACATCCATTATAAACGCCAGTTTAAAAAATTGCACCATTAGTCCTTAATACATAATCCCAGTTAAAAAAATTGCACCGTTGGTCTTCAATACATAAACTAAGTTAGTCCCACCACCACCACTTACCACCACCACTCACCATCGCCACCCACTGCCACCCCACCACCACCTAGGGGTGAGCATCGGTCTAAGATCGGACTGGACCGAGCCAAAAAACCTAGACCAAGAACCGGACCGAATGTGTCCGGTCCGGTCCAGTCCAATAAGGCATAATGGTCGGGTTTTACGTAAGACCGGACCGAGACCGAGACCGAGACCGAAATAAGGAAAAAATCCGGACCGAGACCGGACCGCTGGTCCTTCGGTTTGGTCGGTCCGGTTGGTCCTCTCGGTCTCGGTCATTTTGGGTCTGCGATGCTCAGCACTACCACCAGTTACCACCACTAACCACCGCACCCACTGCCACCACCACCAATCACCACAACCACTTACCACCGCCACCCACTGCCACCACCACTCACCACTCACCACCCTCAATTGGTGGTAGTGGTGGTGGTGATTGGTGGTGGTGAGTGGTAGTGGTGATTAGTGGTGGTAAGTGGTGGTGAGTGGTGGTGGTGATTAGTGGTGGTAGCGGTAAGTGGTGGTGGTGGGACTAACTGAGGTTATGTATTGAGCACCAACGATGCAATTTTTTTAACTGAGATTATGTATTGAGGACCAACGGCGCAATTTATTTTAGCTATAGTTTATAGTGGATGGGCATAATATTTGGAATTTGAAAGTTCACTCATAATCTTATATAATTAAAGACAAAAATACACCGTTGGTCCCTAAACTTTCCCAAAAACATCGCCTGGGCCCCAAACTTGGGAAAATCGTCGCCGTGAGTCCAAAAGTTGGGTTTTTGAGGCCGATTGCGTCCCTTGACCCGTAATGGCGAGGTCAACGCACGTTTTGTGTTATATTTTCAAGGGCATAATAGTCCAACCACATTTCTAACTATAATCTAACCCAAGCCAAAACCCGACACTCAACTTGAGGGACCAACTGTGTAATAATATATTTTTTAACTATGCAACTTGACTGTATCTTCTCTGATACGCCTATTAATGTTTGCGCGGGAACCAATAAACCCACAACCAACCGTTGACACTTGAGTAAGACCCGATCATCTATCACACACATTGTCACATACAACCTCTACTGAAAACCACCCTCAACAAGCTACCCATATTTGTTCCAAAACAAAAACCAAAAAAACTCTAACAATGGCAGACAAGGACCTTAGTATGATAGCAGTGACAGATAAGATGGTAGAGTATGTGAAGGCCAAATATGGGGATACTTGGTTACAAAGAGATGAAATGTCTGATGAGATGTTTGAAGATTTATGCAGATTTGCCAAAGAAGCCGAAGTGATGAAAGGTTAGTTCGTTTATATGTATTTGTGTGATTGACATATTAAGCTTAGCAGTCAATTTTGTCCCTAAATAACCCTATTTTATTTGCAAGAAATACAAGCAATAGCATATTCTGCAAAAAAAAGGGATTTTAGCAAACTAAAAGTCTCTGACGATATGATTGACTATGTCATGGCTACTTATGGGAATAAGTGGGATATAGAAGATGAAATTGCTGATTTGATACTTGAAGACTTGTGGAAAAAATATGGGAATAAGGAGGTTGCGAAAGGTTAGACTTAATGATTGAAAAGTAGGATAGTAGTAATGGCTAAACTCTGATGTCTTTCTGTTTTTGCTATCTTTCCAGATACCAACTATAAAGGAAAAGAGGTTGATGTTATCATTATTTCTGACACATCTGATGATGAATTTGGGTTGTTGTCTTCAAAGAATACTACTTCCACATCAATGGTTAGAAAAGGGAAAGTCTTCCACTTTGAAAGCTTCCACTCCCCAAGCTTCCAAGGCTTCCACTCCCAATGCTTCCAATGCACAACCTGTTAGCACCCTTGTTCATAAAAGTCCAAAACCCAGGGAAATGGTTACAAATGTTGTACTTGGTCTTGTTGCGGCTGTGGGAAGCTCCAGCAGAAAGAGGAAATAGTGGTATGTGCCTCCCCCTAAGGAGCTCAAGTCTCCCCCCATGAATATCAAGTCTCCCATCAAAAAGTTCACCTGTTATTTTTAGTTTTTTATGTAATGAAGATGTTAATTTTTTGGATGATGATGCCTACTCAAAACGATGGTTATTAAGATGTATATTTTGATGTATATGTTATAACTAGTTGGTGATGTATGTATATTTTGGTTTTGCTGTTCCCATTTTATCAGTTTGCATTTGCATATGTAGTTTAGGGGGCTATTTGGAATAACAAATTTTGACTTATAAAGTCAACATATACCATAAAATTATAAACCAAAGTGTATTGTTATAATCTTTTAAAACATCCTTTGTTTGCATTTGTAGTTTTGCTTTTGTTGTTTACAATTTTCAGTTTGCAATTGCATATGCAGTTGGTGATATCAAATACGTACATTTTATTGGCATCATTTATCCTATGTTATCCGCTTGTTTTATGTTATTTTATATGAGAATCGATACTTAATCGCTTACTTTTATAATTCTCAGTTATAAACAAGCATTTGGTGAAAGTTAGCTATTTTGGACTTAAATTGGAGCAAAATGGATCAAGTTGGAAAAGTCTACTAAACTGAAGGAAGATACGCCGTATCATTCTAGACAGATACGCCGTACATAAAGACTTAGACGAATATGAAGACCATTGTCTGACTTTGAAGCATGCGCCGTATGAATTTATCTCATACGTCGTATATGAAACCTTGGTCAACGAGAAGATCTGACTTGTTTTACTCCAGATACGCCGTATGACATTCCAGATATGCGGCGTATCAATCTCAAGACTTCACCAAGATAATCCAATATACTGAAGAACATGCGCCGCATGAAGACTGAAGGTACGCCGTATCTTATGGCGGTGTACGAATATTCCAGAATATTATAATCTTGGACCCCACGCGAAGTTACCTAGATACGCCGTATCAACTTAGTTGATACGCCGTATCGACCCTGCTGACAGAAAGTATAAATACCCCATTCGACAGCCACATTCGGTGACAAAAAAAACCCTAAGGAGAAGAATACAGACGAATTGGCAGCATAAGACACAACCTAAAAGCAGAATTCAGAGTAGTAAGAAGGTCCTGCTAGTACTTTAATTCATAGGAAAACTCGTTTATTTGTAGTAACAATCTGTTAATGGTTGAGTTAGTGTCTTTTTCACTATTTGATCGGACTTAATAGTTTCCAGCTGTTATAAAGAGTATTTGATGTTTATTTGGTTTCTTTATGCATGTGCTTTGATTACATATTAGGATTTATCGCGCCTTGTCAACGTAGGCTCACGCAATTACTTCATTAACATCATTTGCATAGTTAATGTAAGCCTGTAAAAGGGATAAATAATACATAAACCTAATAATCATTAAGTGTTTACACGCCTGTAACTAAGACTCAACTGAGAGAGAATAGATTTTAGCACTCATCTTATACAGCTAAGTAATTAAACGTGTGACAAGTTTTCCTACTATCGGCTTGATCTCTTATCTGTGTCTGTTTTCTATCTGTGTACGTGTTGGCCATTCGCTTATTCGTTCTCTAGTTTTATTTACTGTTTACTTAATCTACACAATCGTGCCAGTCTCTCAGGCTTAAAACCCCCTTGCGTGTGGTGTTCAAGTGGAATGGTGTGACATTGTTTGGTTTTCAAACTGTACTCCCAAACACTCCTTCATAATGTGGATGGCAATTCAAGGGAGATTGACTACTCAAGAAAGGTTGCAGAAGTGGTACCCTGAAAAGGTAATGGCTTGTCCTTTGTGTGATATCTGCTTAGACTCTCTCAATCACTTGTTTTTTTAATGTAATTACGCTGGAAAGATATGGAAGACTCTGAAAGAAAAAGCTGATAAAAAATCTTTGCCTGACAAATGGGATGACATCATATGCAGAATGACTAGTATGACGCATAATAAGTCCATTAAAAGTGTCTTGATTAGAATCACTTTGGCTGCCTGTGTTTACTTCATATGGAATGAAAGGAACAAAAGGTTATTCTCTAATGAAAAGAATGATAACAAGGAGTTAACTGTGAATGTGATTAACCATGTGAGACTGAAGTTATCAAGTTTAACAGTGAGAAAGTCTGCACAAATTGTGGAGGTTGGCAAGAAATGGGATGTTGTAATGAATGAAAAGTAGGAAAGGAAAAGTTTGGATAGCTGATGTACAAATGCTCAAGTTAACTCAGCAGTCTGATTGCATAAAGGGGTACTTGGGTCTGCATTAATGAGATCCAAGGTATTTGAGATTGAAGAGCAGATGGCTAATACCATGATGATGAAATCCACAATTGTGGAAAGTAAACATCATAATGTAGTTTCCTGCTGGGATTGGAGTTAAGCATTGGATGGCCTGACAGTAACCATAAAAACAGGGCAAACTGCTTCTTTCTAAATAAGGTATAATACAACAGACATCAAGGTTCAAAGAAAGTCTGCAACAAATGTATGGTTTAAGACCAAATTACTATAGTATCTTCCAATTAAAGATACTTAGTATATTGTAGCTCACTACAGTTGAAGGACTTGTATCTTGGGTCATTTAACCCATCACCATGTACTACAATGTGTTGAGTTACAATTGGCCTTTGTTAGGCATTGTAACTTTAACATTGGACTACATTTGTGAAGGGGCTAGATAACCCATAAAGTAGGTTACCAACTGTGAAGGGTAAGTGAGTGGGAGGGCAGTGTATGAAGCATGGAATAATGAGGAGTGAAAGATGATCCTACTTGGTCCATGCTATACTGATGCGTGGTTTACTACCATAGGAGGTAAGGGTGTTTCTGTTAGTAATTAATAAATATTATAATAGTTCAATGCTGCTGTTAGTGTAGTATTGGTTCCTGCTGGCAGGTATATTGTTCCTGCTGGTATGATTTCTGCTGTTAGCAGAGTTTTGTTTCTGCTGTTAGTTTTATTTCTGCGGGTAATAGTAAAAGTCAAACCCGTATGTTTAGAATGTCTTGTAGAAAAAGAGATATGCTTTAGTTATATTAGGAAGTGATCTTGCATATCTCATGACACGTTTTGTAATGAATGCCGAATTAGGGTTTCTTGTAGTATAAAAGAAACTCACGGCTATGCACATTGTAAGTCTTAGACAGACATCTTAATAGTAATATAGATCCATAGAGGATCAAGAGTTTTATTGTTATTCTTCTTTGTACTCTTGTGTTCATATTCCGCGTGAACATAAGTTTGTTAGAGTCTTTCATATAGTTTGTTTGTGATTACATAAGCATTCTATTCTTTGTTAATTAAGCTCAAAGATCTATCTAAGGTCTGGACCTACAAGTGGTATCAGAGCCAGGTTAATTAACAAAGAATATTTGAAATATGATGGTGAAAATTCTTTCAAACAGGGGAGGATGATCTAAAATTCTTGTGAGATCGATTGCTCTAGGTTTGTTAGATCTATTTCAAGAAGTAAGTCTGAAATTCAAGGGAAGAAAATTTAGAAAATTCAGAGTTTCAAGAATGATATTGGAGTATTAGCTGTTAAGAGTTTCTTTCAAACAAAAAGAATGATGTTGGAGTGCTTCAAGATCGAAGATTAGTGTTTGAAAGAATTCCCTCCATCAAAGAAGGTTAATGTTTAATTCAAGAAACTTTATGGTTTACAAAGAATCATAAGTTTAGGGGAGGATTGTTGGGAATTAAACCAACAGTTAATACTGTCAGGCATAAAGTTACAACTGCTGCAGATTAACACTAGCAGTACTAACTGCTAGCACAAGAAGTTAGTACTGCTTATAAGATGAAGACTAAAGATGAAAGACGTGTGAAGATAAATATGGAATAGATCTTATGTATATCTTATTATGATATAATTATACGGTAGATACTTATCTTGTAAAGGACTCCTTAAGTCTATAAAAGGAGATCCTAGGTTATACAAAATGTGTGTGTCAACTCTCATATACGTATCTTTGTGAAAAGCTTCAAGGTTGTAAACCCTAGTGATATTCCAAGGTCACTCGTATTGATAAAAATATTAAAGCTATTTGGTTGTTTGTTTACATTGTGTTCATACTGTTTCATTAATCACATCACAACACACAAATCTTCTAAGTGCTTTGTAGCAAATTCCGCGTGCTACTTTGCATATACTCAAAGTATCTTCGACACAAGGCGTGTGTCTAGATCCTCTCAATTGGTATCAGAGATAGGTTTCTGATACTTTGAATTAGAAGATCCAGAATAACTTTTTCTCTTTCAACAAGGAAGATAATGGACATGGAAAACACACAGACCAACATGGCTGCTAAGTTGCCTATGCTGAAGCAAAACGATTTTGATTGGAGCTTCATGGCAGTGGAAGAGACAGAGTCATCTTCAAAGGCTATGGTGGAAATTGATGGTCTAGGCTATGACTGGAGTTTCATGGCAGATGAAGAGGAAGCACCTGTTGAGCTGGCACTTATGGCTTTCTCAGACTCAGAGGTACATGAGGTTAAAAAGTGTTCTAATTCTTGTCCTGCTTTGAAAGATTATGAGTCTCTTAAGAAACAGTATGATAGTCTTAGAGTAGAGTTTAATGATGTAAACTTTAGTCTGTCAAATCGTAAAAGAGGACTAGCTGTTTTAGAAGAACAACTTGTGTTTTATAGACAAAATGAGTCAAACTTCTCTGACGAGATAGGTGTTTTAAAAAGGGATTTTCAACTAAAAGATGATAAAATGAGTGGACTTGTATATGAACTGGAAAAGCTTAAAAAGGAAAAAGAAAACATCCAGTTAAGTGTAGATACTCTTGAACATACTTCAAAAGGAGTTAAGAAAATCATAGAGACTCAAGTGGTAAACAAAGCTAAGTCTAGTTTAGGTTATAAGTCAGTTGCACCCCCCATTAGAGGAATGTTTGTCCCACCAGGAATTGATTTAGCTCATACAGGTTTAGAAGAGTTTAAGGACATTGATTTTCCTAGTTATGGTCCTAAAAACACAGAGTGTTCTACTAAGTTTGTTAAAGCTGAGGATACTTTTAAGAGTGCAAGTGAAACCTCACTTACTGAGGACAAGTTGTCCTCTGGTAGATGTTCAGATGCTCCAACCATTGAGGATTGGACATCTGATGATGATGAGAGTAATGAGATTTTGTCTAAGACCAATAAGACTGTGTCTAAGGATAGGTCTGAATCTAAAGTTGATGTGAAACATGTTCCTAAAGTGGTAAAGAATGAGAATATAAAACCAGTTAGGAATAATGTAAGATATGCTGAGATGTATAGGTCTAAAAGTAAATCTTCAGTTCCTAGGGGTAACCAAAGGAACTGGAATGGTTCTAAATCTCATCAATTAGGTGATGAATTTGTGATGCAGAATAAAGTGTGCTTTGTATGTGGTAACTTTGATCATCTGGCTGCATATTGTGATTTAAACCCATGGAAAAAGCAAGTTTATGGGAAATCAAGGGTGTATAGGAATACTACTGCTAGGGTAGCTCAAAACAGTCCCACAAGATTGTCTTACCCTAATGAAAATGTTAAGTTTACACCAAGAGCAGTTAATATGAGGTCTAAAGCAGTTCCAACTGCTAGACCAAATAAGTATGTTAACAAGCAAACTGTTCCTTGTGCCAAACCTTTTTCAAGTCATTACATCAGTGCACAAACAGTTAAAAAGCCCTTTTATAAGAAAACAGCAATGACCAATCATAAATGGGTGCCTAAAGTCAAACCAACAGTTTCTACTGCTAGGCATACAAATGTTTTTAAGGGTCAATGGGGCAATGCTGTTAAGGCCTCAGCATGTTGGAGATGGATACCCACCACATCCAACAGTGCATCAATAACTTTACAGCGACTAGACTACATTGATGCACGAGGCAAACCCAAGTCAGTAATGGCTTGGGTACCCCAAGGAAACTAATTTCCTTTATAGTATGTGCAGGGACATCTATAACAAGATGATAAAGAAGATTTAGGATATGCAGATAGTGGATGCTCTAGGCACATAACTAGGAACATGTCCTACCCCTCAGACTTTACACCTATAGATGGAGGATATGTTAGTACTGCTATGTATAGTTTGTACTGCTAGTACAAATTAGGACTGTTATGTTTAAATTGTTAGTCATATGCTTATAATGTTATGAGACAAGTGTTTTGCACTTTGTTTTTTTGGTTTTGGACTAACAATTACAGGTATGGATGATAAGCACAAAGGAATTACAAGTGCTTTATGTTTTGGACTATCTGATGCTTTGGAAGCTTATGGTGTGTGATCTGTGCACACAACAAATGGTAATTGATTCACCATGTCTAACCCACATAAGAATCAACTAGTCCAGAGAAAACTGTTTCTGGTAAAGACTACCCAAATCCGTTCATGGTTGATAGTTTACCAAAAACTATATGGTACTCATCTCACCATACTTCACAGTAAAGAGTTGACTAGTCCAAAGCAAACTGTTGGGTCATGTAAAACCCAAGAATGCTTCGAACATGATTTGGACACAAATTAACTAAGTGTTAACTTAAACCGAGAACAATTCAAGTCACTGAGAGAACAGCCTCTCAGTGAGTCATCTTCAGGATGCTTAAGGCGAATTCAAGAAGAAGGATTCACTACTCAGGAAGGCGGTACTCCCTGAGTAGGACTTAAGCCAAAGAAGAAGATGATGGATTCAGTGAGTATTGGATAAGAGCTCACTGAACCCCAGTCTCCTCAACCAACAAAGTGATTGAATGACTGAGGAACCAACGCCTGAAGAAAAGGCGGGAACAATAGGGAAAAGATCTGAGAAGATAAGAGTGTAAACCCAACACTCTTCTCTTGTCAGACTCTACCTTCCCTATTGCGGCTAAAAGTCATGGAGTGTCAGCCAACAACTCCCAAAGACTTATTTAGCCCTTTCCTATTGGTTCTTGGAAATGACAATTACTATTTGTAATTGTCAGACACGCAACCTCAACAACTTGTATTATTTTTAATCACTTATACTTAGATTACTTGTGTATAAATAGAGCAGATGTGAGAGAAGTTGTGTGTGCTTTGTATAATTAAAGTCTTGAACTTTTACAAAGGAACTTCTCTCCTACAAAGAGTATACAACTCACTGAGATAGCTCAGTGGGTATATTGTTACCACTCAAGCAAAACTTGAGTTTCGATAGGAGACACCCCATACCCTTGTCTATTCAATCCCAAGTGTTTGTTCCGCAAAACACTTGGGTATAGATTCTTGGAATTATTTCTAATAAGAATTTAAACGTTGAAAAATATTGTTGTTTTTACATTCACGTTTTATAACTGTTAGAATAATCCTTAAACATTGTATTAGTCATTAACACCAATAGATTAACTTTCTAGTTAATTCTAATCGTGTAAAGGGACCAACAAGTGGTATCAGAGCCTCTGGTTTATAAAATCTTTTAAAATAACCAAGAGTGCTCTAGGTTTTTAAAACCAAGATCCTACTATGACTGATATCAATGTACCCCAGCTAGTCGACAAAAAGGGTGGCAGCTACTCAGCTGTTGCACCCAGACTAGAAGCTGGGAAATTTAGCAAATGGAAGAAGCGTATGATTTGCTATCTTACTGGTATGGAACCTTACTACATCACCTGTATCAGGGATGGCCCATTTGTCCCAAAGACTGCCACAGGGCTAAACAAGCCTGAGGCACAATGGACCATTGATGAGAGGAGGGTGGTCAATCAAGACCAACGCCTGAAAAGCATCCTTATATCATGTCTTCCTGACGATATAATGGAATCAGTCATCAACTGTCTTACAGCCAAGCAAACTTGGGATGACTTGGTAAATAGCTTTGAGGGTCCCTCAGATACCAAGGAAAATAGGGTCATGGACCTTAAACTTGAGTATAATACTTTCAGGTCAAAAGACTCTGAAAGTCTCTCACAAACCTACACCAGATACAAAACTTTGATAAATGAATTATCAAATGATGGTGTTGTACTGACCAAACATGAGACAAATGTTGGCTTTGTTAACAGTCTCCCTGAGAAGTGGCTCAACTTCTCACAAGGCCTGAGGAATGCTAACCACATTCAGACCCTTGAGCTCCCTGAAATTTATGGGAAGTTTGTCTATGAAGACAACTTGATCTCAAGGAGATATCCTGACTCAAAAGCTTTTGAGTCCAAAAAGGCCTTAACCTCCACACCCATATCAACTGCTTTCTATTCTAATGGTGTTGTGCAGGATACTCAAGAGGATTCTGAAGAAGAAATTGATGAAAGAACTGATGAGGAGTACCTAAATGATCTTAACTTGGAATTCCAAGAAAGGGCACTCCTTGCTAGTTCAAAACGTTTCATCAAAAGGAATCAGTCCAACCTTATAAAATCAAAAGCAAATGAGACCACTGAATGTTTTAAATGTGGTAAAAAGGGTCATTTTGCTAGGGACTGTTATTCTAAAACTATCTCAGAACCCTCTTACAAATTTTCAGGAACTAGCAAGTTTCAACCTAAAATGTTTCAGTCCACCCAACAGTTCCAAAACAAGGGTCAAAAGGATTTTGAAACAAAATATAGGAATATCAAAGCTAAACTTGCACTTCTTGAAACTAACCCCATATTGTCTCAGGCTACTCAAACATCTAAACCTATTCAAACAAAGAACAAGGTTTTAATAGCTGAAGCATATGATTGGGATGATGAAGAGGTTTCCTCAGATGAGGAAATAAGAGTTAGTGCACTGATGGCACTTTCAGAAGAGGATCAGATGGCTGTGGGAAAAGGTCATGCTAGAAATGGAGAATGGGTCAACATCACCATGAAAAAGGTAACAACTTTACTTTCTATGGATAATGATTCTGATTGGCAATCTTACATGAATTATATTTGTGTTGATTTAAAGTTTGTTGAAGAACAAAGGCTTAACTTGCTTTCAAAATATAACAATATTGTGTCAGAATTGAACAAATGTAGAGATGAACTGCTTGTACTTAAACAAGCCAAACTAGAAACAATAACTCTACAAATTCAAAACACTGAAATTTTGAAGCAAAACCAAGTCCTTCAAACTGAACTTAACAAAGAAAAGGCCATTATTCAAAGCTGGACCAAGAAGAACCCTAAGGTTTTTGACACTGTGGGATTAATCTCTCAGAAAACCATTGGTTTTGACCCTCTTATGGTTGATCCAATTGTGTGTCAAAATGAATTAAACTTTGTTCCAGCTGGCATATCTTTTGAGCAAGAAATGCTTCCCAAGTCAAATGACTGGATTGTCAGGGACAACCCAGTCAGTAAGTTACCAAACTTTGAGACTGGAAAGATCTTGCTTCCTGAAAGTCAGGCCTTGAAAAATATGCTAGGACTCACTGAAAAACTCAGTAAGCTTGAACTCACTGAACCACTCACTGAGTCCTTGGATGAGTCTGAATCAGAATCATACCCTCCACTTCCTCCACTGAATACCCTTCAGGGTGCTACACCTAACCTAGGCCTCCCACCTATGGTCTTCTCACCACACTCTCCTAAGGAGAGATCAGGAAGGGGAACAACCATCCTGAAGAGAGCAAACCTTGATGTCTCAGTAAATACTGATGACTCATCAACTTCAGTCCCTTCTGAAGAAACAACCCTAAGCCCTGACTCAAAAATTGATCAGTTGGCTGAAATGGTCAGGAAGCTAGGAGAGAAGATTGAATCTTTTGAGAAATCTTCTCAATCCAAGAAGGAACAAAAACCAACTTCCTCAAAGACCAAACCCAAACCCACCAAACCCCTGAAAAGATGTGAGCTATGCAACTATACAAATCATCTCACTGATGATTGCTATAGAGTCCTTTATTGCATGATTTGCAAAAAGGAAGATCACAGGACCTCTGATCATAAACAATGCTCAGTCATGTCAAACTTTTCAGGACTCAAGGCTCAGTGCCTGAACTACCCTTCTGATTCTAAGCAGAAACAGAAGCAAAAGGCCAAGCCTTGTCCTCCCTGCCCTTTGTGTGGATTCAATGACCACCACCCTGATGATTGTCAATATGACAAACATTGTGAATCTAGTGGAAGTTCCACTCAGAAATCCTCAGGAAAAGAGAAGGTCATTCAGTCAAGAAGAGGATTACAATCCTCTCAGACTACTGAGGCTACCCCTAAAACCAAATGCAAAACATGTGGTAGCTCAGTCCACTCAACCACTGACCATGAATCAATTAATACTTTCATAAAGACCTACAATACCAAACCCTCCATGAAATGGAGTCCTAGAAAGAACTGACCTAGTTTACTATTTGTGCAGAAACATGCTAGGGATCCTGTTTGGCATCTAGATAGTGGATGTTCAAGGAGCATGACTGGTGTGAAGGAGTGTCTGCACAAATATGTGGAAGAACCAGGACCCAAAGTGATATTTGCTGATAATTCATCATGTCTCACTGAAGGTTATGGTTCAGTTAACTGCAATGGTATTGTCTTTACTAGGATAGCATATGTAAATGGTCTTAAGTACAATCTGATCAGTGTCAGTCAACTATGTGATGCGAAGTACATAGTTCAATTCGATGATAAGCAAGGAACCATCTTCAATGCAAATAAGGAAATTGTCCTCATTGCACCAAGGAGACAAGATGTTTATGTATTAGACATGTCAAGTCTAACTCAGGATGGAACATGTCTCTTTGCTAAGGCCACTGATGCACTCAACTGGCTTTGGCATAAGAGACTAACCCACCTGAACTTTAAGAACATTAACAATCTTGTAAAACAAAACAAGGTCCTTGGCTTACCATCACTTGTGTTTTCTAAGGATAAACCATGCTCAGCTTGTGAAAAAGGTAAACATCACAGAGCATCCTTTAAAACCAAAACCAACTTTTCCATCAGGAACTGCCTACATCTTCTCCATATGGATCTATTTGGACCTGTCAGTCCAAGGTCTATTAACCATGAGAAGTATACTCTGGTCATTCTGGATGAATACTCAAGATACACCTGGGTATTCTTCCTGATCAAAAAGAGTCAGGCAGCTGAAACAATCATGTCCTTTGTCAGGAACATTGAAAATCAAAATGACATTAAGGTCAAGCAAATTAGAACTGACAATGGGACTGAGTTCAAAAATAATGAACTTGAATGTTTCTGTGATGAGAGAGGTATTTCTCAAAACTTTTCCTCTCCATACACACCTGAACAAAATGGTGTTGCTGAAAGGAAAAACAGAACACTCATTGAAGCTGCTAGGACAATGTTATGTGGATCAGTCCTCTCCAACCATTTCTGGACTGATGCAGTCAAAACCGCCTGTTACACACAAAACAGATCCATAATTGTCAAGAGACATGGGAAAACCCCATATGAGTTATTCAAAGGAAGAATCCCTGACATCAGCTACCTTCATGTCTTTGGGTGTCCTGTGTTTATTCATAATCACAAGGATCACCTAGGGAAATTTGATGCAAAAGCTGATGATGGATACTTCCTGGGATACTCACTTGTCTCAAAAGCCTTCAAAGTGTTCAACACAAGGAGACAGCAGACTGAGGAAACATTTCATGTTACCTTTGATGAGAGTACTGATGCAATCAGGTTCTCAACTGCCTCAGTAGAAGAGATAGGAATTGATAATTCTCCAAGATATCCTCCTGATGAATATCTGTCTGAGAACAATCCTTCTACTCAGTATCAAGATGATGCTAACCTCTCCTACTACATTATCCCTCACAACCTACCAAACCCAACCATCACTGAGTTTGTTGAAGCACATACAAGTACTGATGATATCCTTCAGTCTGAACAAAATACTCAGGACCCAAACAATCTCAGTGATGACTCAACCCACTTAGACACACAAGGAAATGAAAATCTTGTGTCTAATCCTGATCATACCCATCAGGCTTCTACAAGTTCTAACCCACTCCCAAGACCTCAGGATAGTTGGACCAGATCTCAGGATATAGAACTTGTCAATATCATTGGTGAGCCTACTGAAGGCATGCTTACAAGAAGCATGGCTGCTGAACTAAGAGCAGCCTCATCCAATGAATGCCTATTTGTGGACTTCATTTCCACAATTGAACCCAAAAGTGTTAAAGAAGCACTTAAACATCCAAGTTGGGTTCAGGCCATGCATGATGAACTAGAACAATTTGACAGAAACAAGGTAATGACCTTGGTCAAATGTCCTGAGAATGTCTCAATCATTGGCATGAAATGGGTATTCAAAAACAAAACTGATGAAAATGGCATAGTCATTAAAAACAAAGCCAGACTTGTAGCCAAAGGCTATAATCAACAAGAAGGCATTGACTATGAAGAAACATTTGCACCAGTAGCAAGGATGGAAGCCATCAGGATCTTCCTTGCTTTTGCTACATACATGAACTTCAAGGTGTACCAAATGGATGTTAAAAGTGCATTCTTGAATGGTTCACTGAAAGAAGAAGTTTATGTTGAGCAACCTCCTGGATTTGAAAGCCATGAGTCTCCTGATCATGTCTACAAGCTTAACAAAGCCCTTTATGGACTGAAGCAAGCTCCCAGGGCATGGTATGAGACTCTCTCAGCCTTCTTAATCCAAAACAAATTTGTCAGAGGCAAGATAGACAACACATTGTTCATCTATAAGACAAATAATGATGTCATACTAGTACAAGTGTATGTTGATGACATCATCTTTGGCTCAACAAGTTTCAAACTTTGCAAACAATTTGAAAAACTAATGGCAAAGAAGTTTGAAATGAGCATGATGGGAGAACTGACATACTTTCTTGGTCTTCAGATCAAGCAGACTGATAGAGGAACCACTATCAGTCAAGAGAAGTATGTAAAGAATCTATTGAAGAAGTATGATCTCAGTGACTGTGCCTCAGTCAAAACTCCCATGGCTCCCCCAAACAACCTTGGTCCTGATCTAACTGGTAAACCAGTTAATCAAACTCTCTTTAGAGGAATGATAGGATCACTGATGTATCTACTTGCATCAAGGCCTGATATCCAATTCTCAGTATGCTTATGTGCCAGATATCAATCTAACCCAAGAGAATCTCATGTCACTGCTGTGAAAAGGATATTCAGGTACCTGAAGGGCACTCCAAACCTTGGATTATACTATCCAAAGTGCTCAGGACTTGATCTCAAAGGATACTCAGACTCTGACTATGCTGGATGCAACATGGATAGAAAAAGCACCTCAGGCTCTTGCCAAATTTTTGGTGGGAAATTAGTCTGTTGGAGTGCTAAGAAGCAACAATCAGTTGCCTTATCCTCAGCTGAGGCTGAATATGTTGCTGCAGCTAGTTGTTGTGCAACTGTACTCTGGATGAAAAGTCAACTCAGTGACTATGGAATTCAGTACAAGATGGTACCCATCTTTTGTGATAACACAAGTGCAATTGCAATCTCTAACAACCCTGTTCTTCATCAGAGAACAAAACACATTGATATCAGATATCACTTCATCAGGGACCATGTCATGAATGGTGACATTGAATTACACTTCATTCCTACTGAATATCAGTTAGCTGATATCTTCACCAAACCTTTGGATGAACCAACTTTCACAAGACTGAAAGCTGAATTAGGAATGTTGGATATAGAGAATCAGTCCACTGACTAATTTTATTTCCAACTAAAGTGTAAATTCTTGAAATCTCAGGTCCCTGACTCAATGTGTTCATCAGTGAACTATATTCACTCAATCCATCTCCTCAGAAACTAAACCCAAGTTCCTGAATCCTTGTCTCAGGAATCATTCCTTATTCCTAAGTCATCAGTGACTAATCTCAGGTCCCTGAAAACCAATCACTGAATGAAAAGTCATTCAGGACCCTGAAAAGGACATTAAATACTAACTTAAATGCTCTAAGTATCTAGTTAGTAAATGTCCGAGGTTGGTAACTGAACACATATTTAATTCAAGAATATTTGTTCTTTTTTAGCCTTTCTGGCTTCCACCTATGGGCCACCACATTCCCACTTGGCATTAAATGCCTCTCCAATCACATTTCAAATATGTGATGACTCATCTCTGCAAGTTGCACTTTTGCAGAACTGCTCAACTGTTCACCTCGACTGTTGCGCCAAACCAGGAAAGTGGAGTGTTGGCATTAAATGCGGATCCCAAAGCTTATTATTCAAACCAATTTCCAAATAATTTTTTTGAATAAATAAAGATTTGCTCAAATGACCAAAACACCCCCATCTCCTCTTTCCTATAAATACCCCAACCAGAAGAATACATACACACATTTTTATAGAATTTTAAGCAAAACTCTGCCATTTTTTATTCTCAAAAACAAATTGTGTGTGCATTCTTAAGCTTTAGAACCCCTTTAACCTTAGTCAAACCCAGACTTACCCATAAATGGCTTCTTCTAAAGCTGTGAAATATGCCCCCAACGTGGATTTCACAATGGAGGGTGTAGACCTAACCAAAAATAATGTGGTGGGAAATTTCTCATATCCACAAATCTACCCAGCCTACAAGAACGTTATGAAATATCTTCGTAATTGTTTTCTTGCAAAGGCTTTCACCCATACCCCCTCAGTCATCTACCATGACTATTTGAGGGAATTCTGGTGTACGGCTGTGGCAACCAGCCCCAAAGACACCAAAGAGTCAATCATCACCTTCACGGTGATGAATGGGAGTAGAACCCTCTCCTTTGACTACTCAGCATTCATCAAAGCCACAGGCCTTGACTTTGCTGAAGCCTTTTCTCCCAACCCTACTGATCAGGACATAAAGAATGAACTGATCTTTCTTGCACCCCATGACCCCAGACGTCCAGGAATGTCTGTGGGAGGCTTACTGGAAAAGGCTCCAGTAGTCAAAACATGGTTCCACCCTATTTGGAGGATACTGATGACATTTGTCATTCAGGTCCTGGGTGGAAATAAATCCTCTACGGAACAGTTGAACTCATCACAACAATTGATGTTGTTCAGTCTCCTTGAGGGTACAAAAATAGACATCGGAGGAATAATCTTCCGAGACCTCGTTGCTAAGCTCTCAGGAAAACATAGGCAAAGGCACATGTCCTATCCTAGATTTGTTTCCTGTGTGCTTCAGGACCTACTCGGTTCTGACTATGTGAGGACTGATGCAGAAGGTACGAAGCCTGAGGTACTGCACAAGTCAAACTTCACTAGTAGCATCAGTGAGGTTACACATATTGCCCTGACTGAATACATGCAATCAGTCATTCAGGGTAATGACGCTATCTCTCCAGTTCCTTCACCGACCAAAAAGGTGAAGAAGACAAAGAAGGGTCAGTCCAGCCAGGTGGTTAAACCCAAGCCACTCGCCACTGAGACTGATCCTTAAAACCAACTCAACCTTAAAAAGAGGTTGAAAAAGGCCGAGACCTCTGAGACACCCATTTCTGAGACCCTCTTGACCTCAAAACAAAGGCCAACGGAAGTCACTGAGCAATCATCCTCAGTAACCTCGGGCACACCCACTCCACATGGTCCAACTGACATAAACAAGTCAGTGGGATCAGGAAGCATTCCCCCCTCACATCCCGATGAAGGTACTGATAAATCACAATCAGTGCCCAAGGGAGGAAAGGGTCCTGAACCCTCGGTAGGGCAGCACCACCCTACTGGGAAGAGGACCCACACCCCCTCACATCCCGGTGAAGGAGCTGTCAAAAAACAATCAGTTCCCAAGGGAGGAAAGGGTTCTAAATCCTCGGTAAGGCAGCACTACCTTACTGAGAAGGGGACCCACAAACATTCACATCCCGTTAACGTTCCTGAGAAATCACCCTCAGGATCTCAGGGAGAAAAGGACCCTAAATCCCCTGAAGGACAGCACAATCCTGATGGGAAGGGGGTCCACAAATCTTCACAATCAGTACCTAGTGATACTACTGGAAAGCACCCATCAGTAGTTGAAGGTGCTAAGGGGGACAAAGACTCAGAGGGAAAGAAACAACCCGCTGATATGGAACCCATCAACCCCTCAGGCGGATCCAGTCTTTCAGGAACTGCCCCCAAAAGCCAGGCTGGTGTTACCCCAGTTATTATGGCTAGTCAGGCTGAGAAAACCCACTCAGTTATTATGACAACGGGGTCAGGACCTGACCAAACCGAAGGCAAATCTTTTTATAAAGAGGAGCCGGTTGATTTTTTGGGTATTGAGTCCATGGGGGACTTTCAGGCTTTTATGGAGTCTGATGAAGAGCTCAGGGAAGAGAGTGAAGAAGAATTTTTTGAGGCAGGAGAGGATATGGAAACTGATGTACAACCTGATCAACCTGAACCATCACATCAGTCCTCTCCAAACCAAAGTGAAGAGTCAGGCTCTCAATCTTCTGATTCATCTACTGACATTCTCCAGAAGTATGATAACTCTCTTCCCCTCACTGAAAGAAAGTTGGTCAAATTCCTACTGAAGACCAACAATGCTCTTTTCACTGGTCTCACTGATGAGATGTTTGATCAACACACTGAAGCAGCTGTTCACTATGCCAACCTGAAGGCAGATGTTGAAAGTTTTCATGAAGATGTGATCGAAATCCAATCAGACACCAAACATTCCCTGACAGCTATTGATCTTCATTTCTAGAAGTTCAATCTTTCTCTTGAAGGCATCACCAAAAGCCTTGGTACTATTCAGTCAGCTGTTAAGGATGACCCCATACTCACTGAAAAGATCCTTCAAGCTGCTGAGACTTATCAGAAGCAGTCAGCTGAAATCCATGATCTCCTCAGCTTACTGAAGGATTCTAAACTTCAGGGTCTTACTACCTCCTTGGACTCAATCAGGACTTCCATGGTTCTTCAGGAAAAACATCTTGGTACTTGGGCACAATCTTCAACATCCTTGGCATGGTCTCTTGGGTCAAGGATGTCAGGCATCGAAGCTTCTCAGGCTTCTCTGGCAGATCAGATCTCAAGTCTTCAAAAAGACACCTCAGACATCAAATCAATGATGACTGAGATCTATCAGGCCTTCAAAGGTCCTACTGCTCCAGTGACTCCAACTCTTGCTATCACCATGGCTCAAGCAACAGTTGAGGGGGAGAAAGACACTGGAGTCTCAAGCCAAAGCCAACAACCTCCTTCTCACACTGAGGGGGAGATTCCTTCTCACACTGAGGGGGAGATTCCTTCTCACACTGAGGAAGCCTCTTCCTCCCATCAAGATAAAGGCAAAGGCATTCTCACTGAGCCTGAGCCTCAACCAGCACCTATCACGGTTGCAAAGGATCCTGAATCACCACTCAGGATCCCATATGAAATTGATGGAGTTCTTTACCACTTCTCAGCTGATGAACTCAGTACTTATCTTCAGGAAGAGGAGGCAAAGAAGAAGTTGAAGGAAGAGGAGAAGGCAAGCAAGTCTGCCTGAAAGAGGGTTGTTCTTCATTGATGAGTTTGGTGACAAAGCCTTCCAGAGGTGGAGTGATATAGATCTATCAGGGATCAAAGCAATGCTAGGCTTTCTAATGATGGCCTCTCCACTCAAGAGTCCTGAGAATGTGAGGTTTTGTCATGACCTGAAAAGAAAAATCAATGAACATCCTGACCAACATGAGCTGCAGTCGAAGAAGCCCAAGCTTGAAGCCCTTGGAATCAAGTTGAACTGATGACCTGCCTGAATACCCACCACTATCCCTTTTTGTACTTAGTTTTGTTAGGACTTGTAAATGATATTAATAAGATGATGTTTTTATTATTTCAATGTCCTTATTTACATTCTAGTACATTCAGTATGAGTAGAAGTCTTTAGCTCACTCATATCTGATCAAAACACTTAGGAATAATTTATATCCAAATAGGGGGAGATTGTTGGGTCATGTAAAACCCAAGAATGCTTCGAACATGATTTGGACACAAATTAACTAAGTGTTAACTTAAACCGAGAACAATTCAAGTCACTGAGAGAACAGCCTCTCAGTGAGTCATCTTCAGGATGCTTAAGGCGAATTCAAGAAGAAGGATTCACTACTCAGGAAGGCGGTACTCCCTGAGTAGGACTTAAGCCAAAGAAGAAGATGATGGATTCAGTGAGTATTGGATAAGAGCTCACTGAACCCCAGTCTCCTCAACCAACAAAGTGATTGAATGACTGAGGAACCAACGCCTGAAGAAAAGGCGGGAACAATAGGGAAAAGATCTGAGAAGATAAGAGTGTAAACCCAACACTCTTCTCTTGTCAGACTCTACCTTCCCTATTGCGGCTAAAAGTCATGGAGTGTCAGCCAACAACTCCCAAAGACTTATTTAGCCCTTTCCTATTGGTTCTTGGAAATGACAATTACTATTTGTAATTGTCAGACACGCAACCTCAACAACTTGTATTATTTTTAATCACTTATACTTAGATTACTTGTGTATAAATAGAGCAGATGTGAGAGAAGTTGTGTGTGCTTTGTATAATTAAAGTCTTGAACTTTTACAAAGGAACTTCTCTCCTACAAAGAGTATACAACTCACTGAGATAGCTCAGTGGGTATATTGTTACCACTCAAGCAAAACTTGAGTTTCGATAGGAGACACCCCATACCCTTGTCTATTCAATCCCAAGTGTTTGTTCCGCAAAACACTTGGGTATAGATTCTTGGAATTATTTCTAATAAGAATTTAAACGTTGAAAAATATTGTTGTTTTTACATTCACGTTTTATAACTGTTAGAATAATCCTTAAACATTGTATTAGTCATTAACACCAATAGATTAACTTTCTAGTTAATTCTAATCGTGTAAAGGGACCAACACAAACGGCTATTGGTAAAGACATATCAAATCCGTTGATAGCTGATAGTGTAACACCCCAACCCGACAAGGGCAAAGATGTCACAAATACATGGTTTCATATCAGATACAAGCATTCAAGAAATAAAATAGCGGAAGCCTTAACATAAAATTCAAAGGAAAATAAGTCAACACGACTTATATCAAGTGCAAGACAGAAATAATGGAGTACAAAACAGAATCCAAATGCCCAAACAATGGCATAACAGAAATAATATCCAAATGGTCACACTAGAATGACAAGGTCTAAACTTCACACAAGTTGCTCTCATCCCAAGCTAAAACCCAGCTCCTAGCTTAAATGTACCTGCCGCAGGAAAAGAAATGCGGCTGAGCTACGAGAGCTCAGTGAACAGATATAACGGAAACAAAGCAGTAGTAACGGGATAATAAAGTAAAAGAAATAATACCAGGAGTAACAAGAGTCAGGAAAAGGAAATACAAGAGTTATGCAGACATACCAGGAAACAGGAATGGTTACAATGGTAGGTGCAAATGAAACCAGAACCCACCACCAGCCCAAGTTGAAATCAAGTCAAGTCCAGTATCAAGTCATAGGGTAACATAACCAGAAATCCACCACAAACCCAAGTCAAATCAAGTCAGGTCAAATGTCAGGTCAAGTATCAGGTCATAAGGTTACAAGGTTTCAGGGAAACAGAAATCCTCTACGAGCCCAAAACATATCAAATCACATCACATATATCAGGGTGTATGGAGGGGTGACCTCAGCATACCAGGAACAGGGTGAGAGGATACCTCCAGGGGTTGGAGTAGCTAGCTCCCAGGGGTGTGAAAGACGTGTATCGCACACACTCGTCAGTCACCAGGATATAACAGGTAATATAACAAATCAGGACATGTCTAGGATGCATCCATGCGCCCCCGCAGGCCACAAGGTCTTCTCTACATAACAAATCAAATCAGGTCGGGGACGGGACAGGACATCACTCTCCTGCCCTAGAGTCATGCCACCGGTGCATCAATGACATGGACATGAAACCCTCATGCCTAGTGGGTGGCTCGTAGTCTCAAACTGTGGGTCAAGGTCAGGTATCAAGTCTCGGGTGTCAAGTCTCAGGTATCAAAAGTCAGGTATCATATCAGAGTTCATATCAGGGTTCAAGACAGGAGATAAATGCAGGGGTTCATTATCAGGAGGTCAATATCAGGAAGTCAAATACTAGAAGGTTCATAATAGTTTATTATAAGAAAAATCCTTTTCACATGGTTTTAATAAAATGATCGTTAGAACAGTTTCATAATAAAAGTCTTTTAAGGAAATATTCAAAACCCTCTTCATATATATATAACTAAAAAGTGGATGTAAAATCCTATGAACCTTCAAATACCCCAGGGTCTTAATTATTCAGGTTATCAGGGTTCAATAAGTCATGTCAAGTGTCATAGCAGGGTTCAAGTCAAATGGTTCATATCAAGTGTATCAAGGTTCAAGTTCAGGTTCATGACAAGGTTCAAGACAAAGGTTAAAGCAAAGGTCTATGGTTCACAATACAAGGGGAAACATAACAATGAAACAGGAATCAGAAATGAGACGAAGGCTCTTTACAAGAAGAGCAGAATATCTGTACCTTATTCGAATAGCAAGCACAAACACAATAATAGCTGACAGGGATCAAGATCACTCCCTCCTCGAACCTAAAGGAGTAGAAGACAGAAATACGAAAGGGGTTCAGTTATCTTCCCATTATAAGTAACTTTCTATTTTTAGTAACTTTCTATTTTTAGCAGGTTTCCATAATTAGTAAGTTTTCATACTTAGCAAGATTCAAGTAATATTATTCAAGTCAAGTCTTTAATTAGCTTATTCTGGAAGTAACATTCATTTTAACAAGTTACACAAGTTCAGAGTTAATTATGACAAGTTTTCATAGTTCAGGGTTATAAGTGTAAATTTACCAAAGTTAAAGGTCCACATTAAAGTTATCATCATTTTACCATTCAAACACTTATACTTTCCAGAATTACACATTTAGCCTTCAAGTTTCATAATTTACGATTTACACCCTTTTAATTAATTAATTACAAATTAAACCTTATACTTATATAATTTACAAATTAACCTTCACAAGATTCATATTACACATCAAGTCCTTTTATTCCTTCAAATTACAGAAGATAACCCTCAATATTATTATGTTACAAACAGCCCTTAAACTTTCGGTAATTTACACATTTGGTCCTTATACTTTTTAAATTACAATTTCGAATTATATAATTTACTATAATTACATATTAAACCCTTAATTTACCAATTTTACACCATGAGTACTTATTTTAGCATGTTATACGAACACACCCTTAAACATTCACAATTTTCACATCAAGTCCCTCTAGTTATCAAAGTTACATATTTAGCCCCTTTAATTTACAATTTCAAACCTTAATTATTAACAATTACATATTAAGCCATTAAATTATCAAAATTACACATAACCCCCTGAATATAATTTATTACTCAATTCAGCACCAAGTTTCCAGAAATTACATATTTAGTCCCTCATTTTTATTTATTTTCAATTCGACTTATAATTTACAAATTAAATCATTATCTTGCCAAAATTACAAATAAGACCCTCATGTTATAATTTTTACATATTCTCCCAGGTCCATAGAATGTTACAAAAATATCCCACAAGTTTTAATAATTACAAAACACACCCTTAACTAATTATTTCCCAATCGGTTTGCATAAAATCTTAACAAAATCAAACCCTAGCAACCCCAATCATTAAGCAATCATTGCATCATCATTATATCACTTTTATTTCCCAGATTTCATCACTAAAAACCCTAGGTCGACTGGTTTTATTATTTTCCATGTTTTTCCCCTTTTTGTTCTAAAATCCGATTTAACAACAATTCCATAAATCATGAATTCGACTCAAACAAATCAAGAAACCATTTTTCTCATGTTATATGATCATCATAGAAGCCACGAAAAATAATAACCTGGCCCAGAAAATTCGCATACAAGATTTTTAGATTTAATTCGATTTTAGGGTTTATAAACCCATTATTTTCTATTCGGCCAAAATACAATGCATGGTTCGATTTAAGTATTTTTCCCATGTTATATGTGATTAAAGGAGTGCTATAAAATTACCAGGAAATTTATAGATCAAAGGATTACACGCTATGGATTATTGTTGCTCGGTTGCACTTTTTCGACCCAATTAAATCACCACAGCCAAACGATCGACCCTAGAACCTTGTGGCTATTTTTCCCACCTTCTTGGCACTATGAAGAACTCCAGAAAATTACCTCCTTGCCTCAAAAAATTCGGATGTGATGTGGGTGATTTTTGAGAGAGGCGGCTTATTTGTTTTTAGGGTTAAAATGGGAGAATAAAATTAGGGAATGATATAGATGTGATTGACCGGTCTTTGGGGAGGGGATTAGGCCAAATAACCGGCCCTCAAGGCCCAAGATCAATTTACCATCTTTAATTAATTTTTCCTTAATTACTTTTATGTTTTAAAGGTTTTTAATTAATAATTATTATGCATTTAAATTTTCGGTATACACAAGGGTATTTTGGTCATCTCACAACTTGTATAAATATTAATCGAAGTCGTCAAAATTATTTTGTATCATATCTTGTTCGTTTCCAGAAGTTTGGGATCGATTCGGAACTTTAATTAAGCTTTAATTAAATTTTAAAGTTTTCAGGGCATTTTGGTAATTTTTGCATGTTTTAGATTTTCGGGTTTTACAACTCTTCCCCTCTAACAGAAAAATTTCGTCCTCGAAATTTGCAAGGACATAGAAATGAAAGAGAACGGAAAACAAAACAAGGACATACCAGACGCCTTATCTGCCTGGTCACGAGAAAGCGAGAAAACACGACCGGTAGAAGGAGTAGGAGAAGGAGGGCCAAGTATATTTCTCAAGTGGTTCCGAATTCCGCCTCGGACAATCTTTCAACTTATGCTCCCTCGAACCACACCTAAAACAAGCTCCAGAAGTCGTACGACAAAACCCCGTATGATTCTTCCCACACTGAGGACAACTAGCTGACCCCTGACTGTCGCTGCGCCCCCGACGATCGCCATCCTGCCTAGAAGCTGACCTTGAATCCCGACCTCGCTGATCATGACCACGGTCCGCCCGATCTCGTGATTCCAAACCCCTACTAGATTGCCCCTTCCGCTCGAAATTCTGGTCCCGATGACTCTTATAATCCCTACTCTGGTCCAGCTGACTCTGTCCCCTGGAATGTAATCTATTACCGTCCCTATCCCGCTTATTAGAATCCCTGTCCGCATGTAACAACTCGATGTTACGCGTGGCGTCCTGAACTCCAGCCACATCCTCAAACGGAGTGTTAACAATCCGGTCTAACACCCACCTCTTTAAAGCCCATTTGAAATGACGAGCCTGCCGCATAGCATCACCAGTGACCTCTGGCCCAACGAAACTGGCCAGACGCAGAAACCGTTGCATAAACTCTCCTGACGACTCCTGATCACCCTGACGAATCGACCCGTATTCCCTTTCATACCTTAGCTGCTCCGACATAGGAATATACTGTCTATAAAACACCTCGATGAAATCCGCCCACGAACAAGTCTCAGCAAAATCATCCCCTTTCGCCTGAACAAGAGCAGCCCACCAATTTTGGGCATCACCTTCAAATTTGAATGTGGCCAACCGAGTTTTAAACTCGTCAGCACATCCTAGAACACGAAACAACTTCTCGATGTGTGTGATCCAGTCCTCCGCTTCATGGGGGGTAGCAGCGGACCTAAAAGAAAGAGGCTTAAGCTTGTTGAACCTCTCGATCCACACGTGGATACCAGCTGGGGGAGCAGCGGGTGGAGCAGTGGGTGGAGTAGTGGGTGGAGCACCGCCACCACCACCACCAGAAGAACTTGCCCCATTCCTGATATTATTGGTGACTTCAGTCACCACTCGAGGAATAGCAGCAGCCACAGCAGCGGCTATCATAGCCTCAAAATCAGGGCCATCATCCCCATTAGTGTATTGAGTAAAGCGCGTATTCACCATCTGAACGATCACAAAAAGATTAGCAACTCAGGTAGAATATGACAGAGCAGATCAAGAATATATGACAGAGCAAAACAGGAAAAGAGAATGCGCGAAAGGAAACCTAATGTCTACCCAATCCTCACAGGTCAAATGGCCTAAGCCTAAGGGTTTCGGAAACCTGTCTCTGATACCATAAATTGTAACACCCCAACCCGACAAGGGCAAAGATGTCACAAATACATGGTTTCATATCAGATACAAGCATTCAAGAAATAAAATAGCGGAAGCCTTAACATTAAAATTCAAAGGAAAATAAGTCAACACGACTTATATCAAGTGCAAGACAGAAATAACGAAGTACAAAACAGAATCCAAATGCCCAAACAATGGCATAACAGAAATAATATCCAAATGGTCACACTAGAATGACAAGGTCTAAACTTCACACAAGTTGCTCTCATCCCAAGCTAAAACCCAGCTCCTAGCTTAAATGTACCTGCCGCAGGAAAAGAAATGCGGCTGAGCTACGAGAGCTCAGTGAACAGATATAACGGAAACAAAGCAGTAGTAACGGGATAATAAAGTAAAAGAAATAATACCAGGAGTAACAAGAGTCAGGAAAAGGAAATACAAGAGTTATGCAGACATACCAGGAAACAGGAATGGTTACAATGGTAGGTGCAAATGAAACCAGAACCCACCACCAGCCCAAGTCGAAATCAAGTCAAGTCCAGTATCAAGTCATAGGGTAACATAACCAGAAATCCACCACAAACCCAAGTCAAATCAAGTCAGGTCAAATGTCAGGTCAAGTATCAGGTCATAAGGTTACAAGGTCTCAGGGAAACAGAAATCCTCTACGAGCCCAAAACATATCAAATCACATCACATATATCAGGGTGTATGGAGGGGTGACCTCAGCATACCAGGAACAGGGTGAGGGGATACCTCCAGGGGTTGGAGTAGCTAGCTCCCAGGGGTGTGAAAGACGTGTATCGCATACACTCGTCAGTCACCAGGATATAACAGGTAATATAACAAATCAGGACATGTCTAGGATGCATCCATGCGCCCCCGCAGGCCACAAGGTCTTCTCTACATAACAAATCAAATCAGGTCGGGGACGGGACAGGACATCACTCTCCTGCCCTAGAGTCATGCCACCGGTGCATCAATGACATGGAAATGAAACCCTCATGCCTAGTGGGTGGCTCGTAGTCTCAAACTGTGGGTCAAGGTCAGGTATCAAGTCTCGGGTGTCAAGTCTCAGGTATCAAAAGTCAGGTATCATATCAGAGTTCATATCAGGATTCATATCAGGGTTCAAGACAGGAGATAAATGCAGGGGTTCATTATCAGGAGGTCAATATCGGGAAGTCAAATACTAGAAGGTTCATAATAGTTTATTATAAGAAAAATCCTTTTCACATGGTTTTAATAAAATGATCGTTAGAACAGTTTCATAATAAAAGTCTTTTAAGGAAATATTCAAAACCCTCTTCATATATATATAACTAAAAAGTGGATGTAAAATCCTATGAACCTTCAAATACCCCAGGGTCTTAATTATTCAGGTTATCAGGGTTCAATAAGTCATGTCAAGTGTCATAGCAGGGTTCAAGTCAAATGGTTCATATCAAGTGTATCAAGGTTCAAGTTCAGGTTCATGACAAGGTTCAAGACAAAGGTTAAAGCAAAGGTCTATGGTTCACAATACAAGGGGAAACATAACAATGAAACAGGAATCAGAAATGAGACGAAGGCTCTTTACAAGAAGAGCAGAATATCTGTACCTTATTCGAATAGCAAGCACAAACACAATAATAGCTGACAGGGATCAAGATCACTCCCTCCTCGAACCTAAAGGAGTAGAAGACAGAAATACGAAAGGGGTTCAGTTATCTTCCCATTATAAGTAACTTTCTATTTTTAGTAACTTTCTATTTTTAGCAGGTTTCCATAATTAGTAAGTTTCCATACTTAGCAAGATTCAAGTAATATTATTCAAGTCAAGTCTTTAATTAGCTTATTCTGGAAGTAACATTCATTTTAACAAGTTAAACAAGTTCAGAGTTAATTATGACAAGTTTTCATAGTTCAGGGTTATAAGTGTAAATTTACCAAAGTTAAAGGTCCACATTAAAGTTATCATCATTTTACCATTCAAACACTTATACTTTCCAGAATTACACATTTAGCCTTCAAGTTTCATAATTTACGATTTACACCCTTTTAATTAATTAATTACAAATTAAACCTTATACTTATATAATTTACAAATTAACCTTCACAAGATTCATATTACACATCAAGTCCTTTTATTCCTTCAAATTACAGAAGATAACCCTCAATATTATTATGTTACAAACAGCCCTTAAACTTTCGGTAATTTACACATTTGGTCCTTATACTTTTTAAATTACAATTTCGAATTATATAATTTACTATAATTACATATTAAACCCTTAATTTACCAATTTTACACCATGAGTACTTATTTTAGCATGTTATACGAACACACCCTTAAACATTCACAATTTTCACATCAAGTCCCTCTAGTTATCAAAGTTACATATTTAGCCCCTTTAATTTACAATTTCAAACCTTAATTATTAACAATTACATATTAAGCCATTAAATTATCAAAATTACACATAACCCCCTGAATATAATTTATTACTCAATTCAGCACCAAGTTTCCAGAAATTACATATTTAGTCCCTCATTTTTATTTATTTTCAATTCGACTTATAATTTACAAATTAAATCATTATCTTGCCAAAATTACAAATAAGACCCTCATGTTATAATTTTTACATATTCTCCCAGGTCCATAGAATGTTACAAAAATATCCCACAAGTTTTAATAATTACAAAACACACCCTTAACTAATTATTTCCCAATCGGTTTGCATAAAATCTTAACAAAATCAAACCCTAGCAACCCCAATCATTAAGCAATCATTGAATCATCATTATATCACTTTTATTTCCTAGATTTCATCACTAAAAACCCTAGGTCGATTGGTTTTATTATTTTCCATGTTTTTCCCCTTTTTTGTTCTAAAATCCGATTTAACAACAATTCCATAAATCACGAATTCGACTCAAAAAAATCAAGACACCATTTTTCTCATGTTATATGATCATCATAGAAGCCACGAAAAATAATAACCTGGCCCAGAAAATTCGCATACAAGATTTTTAGATTTAATTCGATTTTAGGCTTTATAAACCCATTATTTTCTATTCGGCCAAAATACAATGCATGGTTCGATTTAAGTATTTTTCCCATGTTATATGTGATTAAAGGAGTGCTAGAAAATTACCAGGAAATTTATAGATCAAAGGATTACACGCTATGGATTATTGTTGCTCGGTTGCACTTTTTCGACCCAATTAAATCACCACAGCCAAACGATCGACCCTAGAACCTTGTGGCTATTTTTCCCACCTTCTTGGCACTATGAAGAACTCCATAAAATTACCTCCTTGCCTCAGAAAATTCGGATGTGATGTGGGTGATTTTTGAGAGAGGCGGCTTATTTGTTTTTAGGGTTAAAATGGGAGAATAAAATTAGGGAATGATATAGATGTGATTGACCGGTCTTTGGGGAGGGGATTAGGCCAAATAACCGGCCCTCAAGGCCCAAGATCAATTTACCATCTTTAATTAATTTTTCCTTAATTACTTTTATGTTTTAAAGGTTTTTAATTAATAATAATTATGTATTTAAATTTTCGGTATACACAAGGGTATTTTGGTCATCTCACAACTTGTATAAATATTAATCGAAGTCGTCAAAATTATTTTGTATCATATCTTGTTCGTTTCCAGAAGTTTGGGATCGATTCGGAACTTTAATTAAGCTTTAATTAAATTTTAAAGTTTTCAGGGCATTTTGGTAATTTTTGCATGTTTTAGATTTTTGGGTTTTACAGATAGTTTGCTATAAACTAAAAGTGAACAAAACTATTTTCAAGTTCACACACAGTTTATACTGTCTCTTAAAATGTTTTTGATGAATCATTTGTACTGATGGTTAACACTCGGTTTATACTGAGTTTATGCTCTATGATTCACCTCTCTCAGAAGGTTACACATCTGTAAGTGATAAGAGCAGGTCTGAAACTAAACAAATGAATTGATGGAAACTTGTACAAATTGTCATATTGGAGGCTGAGCTCATGCATCATACGTTCAAGTTCAAGTGATGGTGCAAAATTCTTTCAAACAGGGGAGGAATTCAAGTTTGCTCAGTTGCTGATGATTATGTGATTCAGGGGAGGATATCAGTTCAATCAAAATTCAAAGATTATTGAAGGTTATTGAAGATAATTGCTGGAGTACTTACTTTTTGGTTTCTTCAAAGCTTCAAAGCTTAAAAGTGAAGAAAATTCTGAAGTGATTCAAGATTGAAGATAAGTGTTTGAAAGAATTCCCCCATCATCAAAGTTGAAGTTTAATTCAAGAAACTCAATGATTTGCAGATAAATCATAAGTTTAGGGGAGGATTGTTGGGAATTAAACCAACAGTTAGTACTGCCAGGCTTGTAGTTTCAACTGGTGCACATTAACACTAGCAGTACTAACTGCCAGTACAAATAATTTGTACTGCTTATGTTCTGAAAACGTGTAATAGGATAAGTATAGAAATGATTTAGTGAATATCTTGTAGTTATAGAGTTATACGAATATTATGGAGATTATACTTATCTTGTACAGGACTCCTTGTGCTATAAAAGGAGGTCCTAGATTAGGGTTTCGTAGATCAGTCATAAGTCATACGTAAAAGCTTCAAGGTTGTAAAACCCTAGTGATAGTCAAAAGATCACTCGTATTATTAATATTGAAGCTCTTTGTTTGTTTAAATCTTCATTGTTCATACTTTACTGTTCTATCACTTACATCACTATACACAATATCTTCTAAGTGCTTTGTAGTAAATTCCGCGTGCTACTTAGCATATACTCAAAGTATCTCTAACACAAGGCGTGTGTTTAGATCCATTTATGATGTGCAGCTTATTATTTGTGATGACATGTTTTAGCATTGTTTCTTCATGAAGATTGTTTTGTAATATCAAATAGGGGAAGATTGTTGGGAATTACAGATTTGAATATTACAAAACCCACAAGCAAGAATGAAGAAAGAAGAAACAATGAGGACCTAATATGTAATAGTTAGCTTTATTAGCAAGCTAGGGTTTCTTGTAACCTCCCTCTATTATATAAAGAGGGTAGGCGTCTAGGTTACAGGCACTCAATTAATAGATAGTCTCTCCAATGAGAGTCTAGAAACGCATAGAGCGTGTAGTGTAGTAGTAGTAGTAGTTTATTTATGTTTAATAAAGAAAACCTTGTTAGTAATGTTGATTGTGTTCTTATTCCGCTGTGCATATCAATATTACTGATCCTAGATGGGCTTGATCTTGGTTTTACAATTGGTATCAGAGCCAGGTTGGCTCGTGATATCTAGGGTTTATTCAAGGTTTTATGTCGTTAAAGTGAAGCAGATTCGAAGGAAGAAGAGCAGATCTGGAAAAAGGTTTTTGTTGACAGCGGCAGATCTTGAAAATCTTTGAGGTAATCGTTATTTTTTTAAGGATATCGATTCTTCTATTTTTGTGATGGCTAAAGTATCCTCGTACTGATTGAATAATTGGTAGGTCAATGAATTAATTGGTCGGTGATAATTAATTGGTTTGACTGTCGCTTATGGTTTACGAGTATCAATTAAAGGGTTTTGTCGATTAGTAGTGAATGATGGAGATAGTCAAGTGGGTTTATTTTTGTCGCTTGCTACTAAATATTATTGATCGTCTGATTTAATTGGTTGAAGACAATTCGTGGGTCGGCAGTCAACTAAAGTTCTTTATTCTTAATTCAACAAGTGTGATTGGACGCATGAAAGGTTTGTCAGTGGAACAGTGTATGTTTGTCGTATGTGAATTAAATTGGCACGAAAGGTACTGGAATTCATACGTGAGGTACAAATCCTTTTATGTGTTTGTCGTGTGGAATTTGGATAAATAGCTTTAATTGGTATTTAATTGGTCGAATTTTATGAAGATGGGGTCAGTAATGATTAATTCTGGTTGCTGGTCATTAATACTGTTCTCAATATTAATTCTGAGTGCTTTGGTGAATTAATACTGGTCAGTTAATTCTGGTCAGTGTGATTAATACTGCTCTCACTCTCAGTTAATTCTGCTCTCATAAGTTTGTACTGCTATTTTGATTCTGCTGCTTTCACTCATTCCTGCTGCTTTTACTCGTTACTGCTGCTTGTTAATAAAAAAAACAAAAAACAAAATAATAATAATAATAATAATAATAATAATAATAATAATAATAATAATAATAATAATAATAATAATAATAATAATAATAATAATAATAATAATAATAATAATAATAATATAAGTACTGATCGGTTCCTGTTGGTTGCTTCGGTTTCTGCTGGTTAGTTCCTACTGATAATGGTTCCTGCTGGTGGATTCAGTTTGTGCTGCTTTCGATATATTTGATATAGTATTCTAGGTCCACAAACGCCCTTGGATCTTGATCAATGATGATGTGTATAGTTCGTTTTGGAGATTCAGTTCATGATATAATTCTTGATTGGCACAGTTACACGCTCTTTACAAATATTTTGGGGGGCATATGATACCATACAATTCATGATATGATTATTGAGGAAAAAGAATAATCATAAGCATTGAGTGGTTTCTGGTTGATCCGTCTGAGCTCACTGAGACTATCGGCCATTGCATGTGATCGCCATGCATATATTGACTACAAGAATTATCCAAAGACATTTTATTACATCATGTCTTTTTCGCACTGAAGGAAGAAATGATCTATGCTACTGAGTTCATGATTCAAGCAGATGGTTAGTATATTTTTAAGGGGAAGCTTATTGTTCAAAAATACTTAACCATCTACATGCATCACTTGAGGGGAAGCGTTTACGAGATGCACAAGACCCCTATTTGGATGATTACAAAAAGGGGAAGAAGATTTATGATGTGCAGCTTATTATTTGTGATGACATGTTTTAGCATTGTTTCTTCATGAAGATTGTTTTGTAATATCAAATAGGGGAAGATTGTTGGGAATTACAGATTTGAAGATTACAAAACCCACAAGCAAGAATGAAGAAAGAAGAAACAATGAGGACCTAATATGTAATAGTTAGCTTTATTAGTAAGCTAGGGTTTCTTGTAACCTCCCTCTATTATATAAAGAGGGTAGGCGTCTAGGTTACAGGCACTCAATTAATAGATAGTCTCTCCAATGAGAGTCTAGAAACGCATAGAGCGTGTAGTGTAGTAGTAGTAGTAGTAGTTTATTTATGTTTAATAAAGAAAACCTTGTTAGTAATGTTGATTGTGTTCTTATGCCGCTGTGCATATCAATATTACTGATCCTAGATGGGCTTGATCTTGGTTTTACAATTGTAGGTCCAGACCTTAGATAGATCTTTGAGCTTAATTAACAAAGAATAGAATGCTTATGTAATCACAAACAAACTATACGAAAGACTCTAACAAACTTATGTTCACGCGGAATATGAACACAAGAGTACAAAGAAGAATAACAATAAAACTCTTGATCCTCTATGGATCTATATTACTATTAAGATGTCTGTCTAAGACTTACAGTGTTCATGGCCGTGGGTTTCCTTTATACTACAAGAAACCCTAATTCGGCATTCATTACAAAACATGTCATGAGATATGCAAGATCACTTCCTAATATAACTAAAGCATATCTCTTTTTCTACACGACATTCTAAACATACGGGTTTGACTATTTCTATTACCCGCAGAAACAATACTAACAGCAGAAACAAAACTCTGCTAACAGCAGAAACCTTACCAGCAGGAACTACATACCTGCCAGCAGGAACCACTACTGCATTAACAGCAGCATTGAACAATTATTCTATTTATTAATTCCTAACAATCCTCCCCTAAACTTGAATTTGACTAGGTTAATTTCAAGTTTCTAGATAGATCTTTCTTCTAAAGCCTTGAGGATTGCAAGTTGGATGTTGTGCAGATACACTGAACTTGAACCAGCAATTATACGTTGGCAAAGAACTTGATAATATTGAGCATCCACAGCAACAGCAGCAACATGAGTAGATTTGATGAGCCTTTACCAAGTAGCTACTCACTCTTGGGCTAGCTAGTCCTTTAGTGGAATCATGACATCACCCTGGTGAACTAGTAACCAGTCCAACACTTAGAACATGAATCATTGGTGTGTTGAAATACCCTAATGATTTTTGGCAAATCATCACAGCCATAAACGGATTTGACATGTCTTTACCTGTAGCCGTTTGCTCAGGACTAGTCAATTCTTTGGTTCCCAGAAAGGGACTTATCCATGGTGAATTGAAAACCATTTTCACTCTCAGCACATGAAGCATGAGTGAGTGAAATACCCTATAGTTTTGAGCAAACTATTACAGCTATCAACGAAAGTAAGTAGTCTTTACCAAAAACCGTTTGCTTTTGGACTAGCCAACTCTTTGATGGAATACAATCATCATCATGGTGAGTTGATTACCATTTATGGATTTCCACAGCCTTTACCACAAGCCATAACCTTGTGGGCTAGTCAACTCTTGTATCAGTAAGACATGGTGAGTTGAGAACCATCTGTTACGTGGTAATTAACCAACACCAAAACCTATAAACAGTCTACTCCAATATACAAGTCAGCAAACAAAGCATATATAGATTTTTTTTTATGCAAACAGAGCCACCTCCACTTTCAGTGATACTCATAAGAGAAATTGAAAAGGCTGTGTCAGCTATAAGAAGAATCCAGGTGCCTGGGAACCCTCAACCTCGTCCAAATCCACCCAAACAAGTGCTAGGACTGCCAAATCAATACTTGTGGAAGGCAATCCAAGAGAGAGGAGTCCATATGTTCATGCCTAACATCAAGGATAAAGGGACGAGGAGCTTGGAGTAGGTAGTTTTTGTGTTAAGCTTGTTATGTAATGGGACTTTTGCCTATGTACTCTGCATCTTTGGATGTAATTTTCAGTAATAACAGAAAGTTCAATTCCCCTGTTTTGTTTGAGATCAATCTTGATACTTGCCAATTAGACCAGCAGGAATGTGAACTTACATTTGCAAAATAAAGTTAATGTACAAAATAAACAACATCTGCAAAACAAAGTTAGTGAACACAAATCAAACTAGAAGAAATGTTAGTTAACACAAAATATACAACAATAAGCCTCCCCTCAATCCCAGCAATTAGGGATTGATCATCCCAATGTGGACAACTAAGTAATTAAACCTAGGGCCATCAAAAGCTTTAGATAACAAATCAGCCATATTTTCATTTGTGTGGATTTTAAGCACTTTGATAAGATGTTTTTCATTAGCATCTCTTATGAAATGGTGCCTAATTTCTATGTGTTTTGTTCTTTGGTGAAAAACTGGGTTTCTTACAATAAAAGAAAATACAACAACATTAGATACATGGGAGACCCAAGCCATGACTGACTTGAGCCTGCCTTGTGGATCAGTGAATATTAAACCATGTAGATTGACGAGATCCACCATTGTTCTTGGATCCCTGTCTAGAACAACCTGCTGAGGACTTAACAGCAGTATCCCATCTTTCACCCCCCATATTCATTGAGTCACAAGGAACAGGCCTAGAATAATACTGAAAGTAAGAGCTTATAGGTCTGATGAAAGGTCTAGTGACATTCCTTTTCCAAACAACATGAAAAGGTTTACCAGTAGAAACTGGCTTATTAGGAGCAACAGGCTTACCAGCAGCAACTGGCTTATTAGCAGAAACAGGCTTACCAGCAGCAACTGGCTTACCAGCAGAAACTGGCTTACCAGATCTCACATGTGCTGCTTTAGGAACAAATGAAGGAATATTATGTACATTATTCCACATATGTTTAGCTTTCTGTTGATCATTGCAAACACCCATCCTTTTCTCATAATAATCACAATCTTTAATAAGATGGAATTTACTACCACACACAAAACATGATTTTTTTCTAACAGACTTGTTCTTAACATGACTTCTCTTATTACACACAAACTTATCACAACCAAAACTAGAAGTAGAATTGTTTTTAACAAAATGAAAAGAAATGTCTTCAAAAGAAGCTGTCTTTGAAATGGATTCATCATCAGCTACTCTTGAGGAGAAGTCATCAGACTTGGGTGTGAGAGACTTGTCACTTGAATCACATGAGGCAAAGTCATTGGTCTTGGGTTCTGAGGACTTGTCACTGTTAGAACAAGAGACAAAGTCATTAGATTTACAATCAAGTTCAGGCAAGTCATTGGACTTTTTGCCATAGGTCATATGTGATTCATCAAAGTCTGTGTGGGTAGATGTAGGCTTAAATACTCCTGTTATAGGTGGAGAAACAACATTCATTCCTCCTTCTTTAACATATTTGACAGGAGTTTGGTAATTATCAGGTTCAGGGGTAGGGTAAAAAATGCTTGGCTCATTAGGGTCATACACTTCATCTGGCCCAATATAATCTCCATACCCCAACCATCTCTTAGACCTTACAGACTGAGAGCTATTATTCAACTTAGCTAGGAGTTTAGATGATTCTTGCCATTTATTACACCTGGCCACTTCACTATCTAACTTAGCCTGCAAGTCCTGTTTCTCTAAATTCACCTTAGCATTTTCACTTTCAGAATATTTTAACAAATTAGTAGTATTTTCCAAATCTCTTTGCAAAACCCTAATCTTTTCTTCATATGCCAACTGATTAGTTTGGTACCAAGCCTTTTGTTTTTCTAAAGTTTTAAGTGTACTTTTATAAGCTTGAACCTGAACATAATATTCTTTATATTGGGACTCTACATCATCAAATTCTTTTTTTAAGTTCAGCATAGCTATTATGACAACCCAAAGGACAATTTTGTACTTGAGATGAGATACCCATCAACGCACATTCCACAGACACATCTGCCTTATCATCTTCATTGTCAGGTCTTGCCCGCAACTGATTTAGTTGGCTCAAAATCTTCTGAAACCAGTCATAACCTTTTTGCAAGCCTTCTGATTCAGGAATCTGGAACTCCTGAACTTCCTGCTTTAGCATAGACTTTCTCATCTTCCTAGACTCATCATTACCTCCAAATCTGGCTTTAATAGCTAACCAGATGTCTTTAGCATCATCAAGATGATGAAAGTCAGTCATATGGTCTTCTGGGAGTGATTGAAGCAGCAGAGTTCTGGCTTTTGTTTCTCTTTGAACAACAACTTGTTCTTCTGCAGAGACAGGAGGAAGAATTATGATGTTGCCTTTGGAATCTCTTCCGAGCTTCTTCTTGCTGTTCCCGTTCAGGATGATGTCCCAGAGGTGGTGATCACTATTTGAGATCCAGTACTCCATCTTCATTCTCCATATCTTATACTCATCCTTCTTGAGGTAAGGAAATTTTGCATTGCTATTTGTGACAGAGGTTGTGACAACTTGTTGGACAGTATGAGTTGAAGATTTATCATTGTTGACCGCAGAATCACCTTCTGAACTAGTTGTCATTGGTTAAGGGTTTGTAAAATTGTTTTAGAGATTTGGTTAACGAAGGTTCTTCTTTGACAGAGACTCTCTCGTGGCTCTGATACCACTTGTAGGTCCAGACCTTAGATAGATCTTTGAGCTTAATTAACAAAGAATAGAATGCTTATGTAATCACAAATAAACTATATGAAAGACTCTAACAAACTTATGTTCACGCGGAATATGAACACAAGAGTACAAAGAAGAATAACAATAAAACTCTTGATCCTCTATGGATCTATATTACTATTAAGATGTCTGTCTAAGACTTACAGTGTTCATGGCCGTGGGTTTCTTTTATACTACAAGAAACCCTAATTCGACTTTCATTACAAAATGTGTCATGAGATATGCAAGATCACTTATATTTAAATTATTAAAAATATGTGAAATATTAAAATGTTTTAAATATTAACCATTGATTTCATTTTAAATGGATGGTAGGGATGAGTCCCTTGGTATGTAAGATAAGTTTAGTATATAAAATAACTCTTGAAATTTGCTATCATTAATTTTCTAATAATTCGAGCTTCCCATGCTAGTCAAATATATTGTGAGGCTTGCAAAATCTACATTCTCATGATCTGATCTTTGAAAGGGACTTAAAGACTCCATCTTGAATCTAGTTGTATTAAATGCTTATCGTACACTTTAACATAATAAATGGATATTGATGATCATAGAAACAACTGATCAGAATGAAAGTTGAGCTCAATTATCGTACATATTCTTTTGAAACATTCTTCAACATATGTGTCATTGCCGACTCGGTCAGCGGCGACGCTCATGATGATGTACATAATTGTTCCGACATTATCACAAGAAAATATCAATAACGAGCAAAAGGAAATGTAATTTTTCGATTAACGGTGTCATTCAATGTTAGTTCGATTGTCGATTGACTTCATTTACAAATGTAGGATACTTTTGTATGGACTTTGCGATAACATTGGTTTTTCATATTGTTTTATAGGTAGTTATGGTATTAGGTTTAGTTGATCATATTGGTTATAATGATAGAAGTCAGCTAGTTGTTTGTCTATCGTACGTTCGTCTAGCTAGGCGATATGTCGGGATCGTGTTGAAATCAAAATCATCAAAAGAAGATACACTTCGTAATATTCATAGAAGTGATGACGTAAGAACTAAGAATCATCTCGCACATCATCATCGTCTCTAATGAAAGAGTCGGGAATGACGAGTATAAACGAGATGAGGATGTCATCTATGCGGACGAGGACGATGGCCGGTAGAAAACAAGCTTTCATAAATTCTTATGGTCTTATATAAAGTAAAAGAAAATAAATAAACATTATATTAATTATTTCTAGGAGTACATACTTTGTTAATTACTTTTTTCAATTACCATTGTTATCTAAAAATCTCCGCAATTTAATTAGCATGCATGCATGGGAGTTTGAGTCACTAGAAAATGGGGGCAAAGACCCTTTTTTTTTTTTTTTTTTTTTTTTTTTTTTTTTTTTTTTTAAATAGCTAACTATCTTATAATATTTATACAATAAATCAAGACTTAAACAAGACTTGAATTCACAATCATTTTATTTAGAAACATTCTCACACATGGGATTGTATTGATAACATAAGCGATTTGGTAGGGTCAAAGGTGTAAAGTGATGGGTCCATTTTCTTTTCTATATTGTCTTGCAAAAAGTTAACATCAAAGATAGTCAGCAAAAAACATTTATAAGTATCCGTATTGATCTATAGGTTTATCTAAAGGTACAATGTAATTATCATAGTACTGTAACTTTACATATATACGTTGAACTTTGAGTACGTAAAAGCAATATATATTACTTTGCAACCCAAAAGGTATAGATTAGTGATTACTTTCAACGAAATAACCTCTTTTTGATTTATCTGAAACAACTGATCATTGTCGAAAGTTTGGTCTTTAGAGAAAAGTCATAACGGGATCAAATTGAATCCTGAATTAAAGTTACCCGTCAAAATAACCTGTTTGTGAATATATATTACTTTCCACTCGATATATATTGTTGTATTCCGGCCATATTATAATGAATACATATGGGTGGTGGACTTCAATGATAAGATTTAATTATTGTATCAAACTTGACAAAAATGTGATGATTATACATTCGAGAATGTGAAATTCTTAACCTAACTTTAAACTTTAAATAGTTGAGAAATTGATATATTTTTTTATTAGAGCTTTGATATAGGGACCTAACTAAATGGACCTAAAAGGTGATCTAATGCATAAATGACTTGTACAGTTATGCAACTATACAAGTCATTTATGCATTAAGTCATCTTTTAGGCCCATTTACCATTTTTGTTTTTGTGGTGGATTATCTAATGAAGGAAAGGTTAGCATGGGTATCTGGGAAACGATTCTTTGGACCAATCTTGTTGTTGGAGGTAATTACTAATTTTTTTTAATCTTATTTTTATCTATTATGTTACCTTAGGTTCATCAGTTAGTTTATATGTGTTTATTTGTGTTACCATAGGTTAGGAGTTATCATAGGTTCATCAGATATTAAGGGTTTATCAGTTTGGTTCATCAGTTGTGTTATGTTAGGCTCATCAGTTATCTTAGGCTCATCAGTTATCATAGGTTCATTAGTTATCATATGTTCATCAGTTAGGTTCATCAGTTGGGTTCATCAGTTGTTGTTCAGCATCTTTTTGTCCTGTGTTATCTTAGGCTCATCAGTTATCATAGGTTCATCAGTTATCATATGTTCGTTAGTTATCATATGTTCATCAGTTACCATAGGTTCATCAATTATTGTCCTGTGTTATCTTAGGCTCATCAGTTATCATAGGTTTCATCAGTTATCATAGGCATCAATTATTGTCCTGTGTTAAAAATACCCAGCGTGATATTTGCCAATTTTTTCTCTATTATGGTACCATAGGTTCATCAATTTTTTTTAATCTAACTTTATCTTAAAAATGCAGGTGATATTTGTCAATTCACTTCTCAAAAACCCAAAATACCCAGCATTTGAGTACTGGAAAACAGAAACAATGCAAGAATTGGAGGAGATGATGTTTGGTAAATGTCGAAAACCAAGGACTTGTAAAGCAGCTAAAACAGAAGAGGAAGAGGAAGAATTAGAGGAAGAAGAAGAAGAAGAAAAGAAGGATGATGATGATGAAGAAGAAGGGATTGAGAAAGATGATGCTGATGAAGAGGAGAAAGATGATGATGATGAATAAGAGATTGAGAAAGATGATGCTGATGAAGAGGAGACTGAGAAAGATGATGAGGAAGAAGAAGTGATTGAGAAAGATGATGATGATGAAGAGGAGAATGAGAAAGATGTTGTTTATGATGAAACAACTGATATTCGTAAGAATTTAATATTTATTAAACTATGATTATATTAGGTTCATCAATTAACACGGGTGTTTACCTACTCGTTAAGAACAAAGCTCCAAAATAAAGCTAAATTAACGAATGACTAAAGTGTATTTTTGTAGGCTCTTTATAAAGAAATAGCCCAAATTGTATTTGTTAATGAGCCGAACTTAACTTGGAGTCCAACAACTTGTTAACACAACACACCCCCTCCTTGGCCCACTATTTTTTGGCTGACAACAGGCTTATTAAACATTCAAAAATAAAAAATGATTTGCAAGTGAAGAGTTATTCATCAACAAATCTGTGTTTATAAATGGCTTTGAAAAACAATATACTATATATATATATATATATAAATAAATAAAAAAGGTAGTCGGAAGGATCGAATTCGAGAACTCCAACAATGGTGTCATCAGCCAATTCCAACCTTTTCCAAACCACAGTCGTGTTAAAGTTTTCCTTTTTCTTTATATATCAACATTTTTTATATACTTTCTGCACATGCAACGACGTCTGCTTCGACAAATGTATATGTGTATAATGATAATAATACTTGATCAGGTATAGTACCTCCGGACCCAGCAGGCTGGTCCGGACATCCCCATAACTTGAACCGCGGCAGAGTCAGTTCACACTATAGAACGTAGTCTTGCCAAACCAAGACAAGCACATGCCTCGGACTCCCCGGACCGGGGCAGAGCTCATACTCTGCCGCGGCAAATACGCAAGTGGACTCCCCCACTTGATCTGACAGATAAGGCACAAGTGAACTTTACTCTGACAGCACAAGTGGACTCTGCTCTGAAACATGTCCGCCGAGACGGCGCAAGTTGACCCTGACACTAACCGATAAGGCACAGGTCAACTCAGCTACAGTAAATACGGGTAGTATAAATACCCCAACTCATTTATTACTGCTCACCTAACTGCATTTACTACACATAGTCCGCACTTAAATTATCTCTCTCAACCAATATACTTACTCTCACACCCGAGGTTAACCGCGGAACCCCCCTTCCGCGGTAAGACTAACGGTGCTACTTTTCTCTTAGCAGTTCATACAAGGTACTCAGTGCAAGATCTACTCTCCAAGAGCTAGTCTAACCTAGGTCTGAGAGTGTGCCAAAGATTTGTACTAACAAATTGGCGCCATCCGTGGGACCAGTTACATAAACTGCGTTTCAAAAGGAAGAAAAATCTACCATGAGCAACCAAGGAAACAATCCTTCTCCTTCCCTGGAACCTTCCACCGTGCGTAACACTCGCGACATGGGAAAAGAGAAGGAGCGGGAACACCATGCGGAACCCCTCCCAGATGAAGCAATCAGGGAGTTTTGCAATCAGCACTACGACCGATTGCTGCCACTAATGTCCGAGAAGGTCCGTGCAGAAAAGCTGAATCAAGTAAGAACTCGCCTTGATTTCGAGGATGAGTCGCGGGAAAACCCTTCCCCGCAAGAACCGTCCAAAAACTCTCAGTCAAGGTCCCTATGGGAAAGAAAGAGCGAGAAGAGGCGGAAAACCAGTCCTAGTTACAGATCGGGACCCTCTGAAAGCTCTCACTCTCGAAGCATTTTCTCTAGACTTGGCAAAGAGCCTAGGGGCGGCGACAAAGAAATGGAATACCCCCGATCTACCGTTTTTACCCGTTTGGGAGAAAGAAAGGGGGATGTTAAGTCGCGCCTAGGAGAAAAGAAGGCGGACATATTCTCTAGGCTCAGAACAAAAAGCAGTGCTAGAAGAAAGCGCAGAAATGAAGCACAGCGTTATAGACAAGGTGGGCGTCCCCATGAGGAGCGAGGCCTAGAAAGCAGCAGGAAAAGGTCACCCAGCCCAACCCTCAGCCGTGTCCCTCGTTCCAGGGAACATGGAACCGGGAGTAGGTCCACATACTCCGGCCCTGAGCGACCTCGGAAGAGGACACCTGTAGAAAGTGAGGACAGTGCGGGGGAGTACTGGGAGGCAAGGTCTGAAACAAGCAAAGGGGAAAAAGATGATCTTTATCATCCCTACGACGTTGAAGACACTAATCCCTTCACATTGAGGATTAGGGGTTTCAAATTCCCAAAAAGAACCAGAATGCCTAACAATGTCAAGACTTACGACGGGACCGGGGATCCGGAGGACCACATGAAAAGCTTCTGCACCGCAGCCAAAGTAGAGCGGTGGGCCATGCCCACATGGTGTCATATGTTCACCTCCACCCTCATGGGGCATGCTCGAATGTGGTTTGACGACTTGCCCGCGGAAAGCATTGACAACTTTGAGGATCTCAAGAAATACTTCCTGTCCTACTTTCTCCAACAAAAGAAGTATACTAAAGATCCGGTGGAGCTCCATCACATCAAACAAAGAGAAGGGGAAACAACAACGGCATTTGTTGACCGTTTCAAGGCAGAAAGCATGCAAGTAAAGGGTGCCCCGGAATGCATGAGAGTCTCAGGGTTCATGCACGAAATTAACAACCCAGAGTTAATCAGGAGACTTAATGATAAAATTCCAAAGACCATGGACGAGATGTGGAAGATTACCACTGCTTTCGTCCGAGGGGAGACTGCCGCGGCAAATCTATCTAGGAAAAAACAGGACCGTTCTTCGTGGAAGTCCGGCGAAGGAGGATCCCGGGCAACCAATAGCCAGCCTTTTGACAGAAAGACGGAATTCAAACAACGCTCCAGGGCAGACCGGAAGCGGAGCGATAGATTTACACCCCTCACAAAAACACCAAAAGAGATTCTCGCAATGGATTCAGTCAAGTTCACGGCCCCACCGCCAATGTCAAGTCCGGCCGAGTCCAGAAACAAGGACAAATACTGTGACTTTCACAGAGAAAGAGGCCACCACACGGACGAATGTTTCCAATTGAGAAAACAAATTGAAGAAGCGGTCAGAACAGGGCAGCTGGCACATCTAGTGAAAGAGATTAAGAATGGGAGCCAAAAGGCGGGACCCCCAAGAGCGGCAAGAAAGAAACAGCGGCTAAAGATAAAGCCCCGGCCATATTCATGATACAGGCCTTGCCGCGGAATGTGAAGCAAAAAACAACCTCTAGTGCCTACCCCAACATGGAGATATCCTTCCCTCCTATAAGGGAGGATGACTGGGACGATCATCCGCTGGTGATAAAGGCAGAAGTAGGCGGACACCATGTGCACCGGATGTATGTGGACAATGGAAGCGCCTCGGAGGTTTTGTACGAACACTGTTTCAATCACTTGAGCCCGGAAATTAAGAAAAGAATGATCCCTGCTACGACCCCCCTGCTCGGATTCAGTGGAGAGTTGTCATGGCCTTTGGGACAGATTCTATTGGAGGTAACCTTAGGAGATGAAGAGAACTCCTCAAGTGCGTGGATGAATTTCATGATTGTCATATCACCCTCCCAATACAATGGCATAATAGGCCGACCGGGGATAAGACAGCTTAAACTCATTCCCTCCACGGCCCACGGCATGATTAAATTCCCCACCCAAGGAGGGGTAGTCACAATACATAGTGACAAAATCACGCCCAGGGAATGCCAGATGGTAGCAGAACCCTCATCACAACACAGTTTCGAAGAAGTACCGGCCAAGGAAGGCGTAAAGGTTGCGATACATCCTAAGTTCGCGGACCAAACAGTCACCCTGGGGGGAAGCCTGACGAACCAAGGAAAGAAAGACCTATGTGATTTGTTGAAGAATAACTTGGACATTTTTGCTTGGCAACCGTCGGATATGACGGGCGTGCCGCGGAACACAGCAGAACATAGGCTTAATATCCGGGAAGGGTACGCGCCAGTAAGGCAAAAGAAGCGCGGGCAAGCTCCTGAAAGAAACAAGGCCATCAACGAAGACGTGACAAAGTTGGTAGAGGCGGACATAATGCGAGAAGTCCATTATCACGACTGGGTGTCAAATCCGGTCTTGGTCAAGAAAATCGACGAAACTTGGAGAATGTGTGTCGACTTCAAAGACTTGAACAAGGCGTGCCCAAAAGACTGCTACCCTCTACCGGAGATTGACTACAAAGTTGAATCTCTCTGCGGCTACACCTTCAAATGCTTCTTGGACGCATACAAAGGGTATCACCAAATACAAATGGCCGCGAAAGACGAGGAAAAAACCGCCTTTCACACAAACCAAGGAATATTTTGTTATAAAAAGATGCCTTTCGGATTGAAGAATGCCGGAGCCACCTATCAACGACTGGTGGATAAGGCTTTCAAAAAACAGATCGGGAGGAATCTAGAAGTATATGTGGACGACTTGGTCATTAAAAGCTATTCAGAGACGGAGATGTTGAGAGACGTAGAAGAAACCTTCCAAACGTTGAGGAAAATTAACATGAAGTTAAACCCAAAAAAGTGCACCTTTGGGGCAGAGGAAGGAATGTTCTTAGGCCATCTGATCAACAAAAATGGAATTGGGGCGTGCCCGGATCAATCCGCGGTGGTTGCTCAGTTACCCTCCCCCCGCACACTCAAGGAAGTGCAGAGCCTGAATGGGAAATTAGCAAGTCTCAACCGTTTCCTATCAAAATCAGCAGAAAAATCCCTGCCGTTCTTCAAGACATTAAAGAAATGCATAAGAAAAGTGACTTTCATTGGACACCAGAAGCAGAGCAAGCGTTCAAGGAAATGAAGAACCACATAGCCAACCTTCCCACCCTGACGGCTCCGCGACCACGGGAGGAACTGCTAATGTACCTATCCGCGGCACAGAAAGCCATCAGTGCAGTCTTGCTGGTGGAGAGAGGTCCAATCCAGCAACCCATCTACTTCATCAGCCGCACATTGCAACCTTCGGAAGTAAATTATGCCCCAATGGAAAAGTTGGTTCTGGCACTGATCCACGCGGCCAGGAGATTGAAGAGATATTTCCAGGCACATCCAGTAATTGTTGTCACGGATTAGCCCATCAAACAAATGCTCGCAAAAACAGAAAAAACTGGGAGATTGGCTAAGTGGGCTATTGAGCTGGGAGAACATGACATCAGCTTCAGGCCGTGGACCTCGATAAGGGGACAGGTGCTAGCTGACTTCATTGCGGAAATCCCAGAAGAAAAGACTCCGGCCTCCGTTGAAACCACGGCAGAATATCCATATGTTGAACCCTGGAGTTTGTACACTGACGAATCATCCTGCCAAGAAGGATCCGGAGCAGGCCTGATACTCACAAACCCTGAAGGTGCGGAATTTACTTACGCGCTAAGGTTTGAGTTTGATGCATCTAACAATGAAGCGGAGTATGAAGCACTAATAGCAGGTTTAAGGATAGCTGAGCAAATGGGAGTCAAGCACCTGTCCGCGAATGTTGATTCCCGGCTAGTCGCAAACCAGATTAATGGGGCCTACGAAGCCAAGGAAGCAAGTATGGCATCGTACTTGGCGAAAGCCAAAGCCTTGATACAAGGTTTCCGCACATTCTCCATCAGGCAGGTGCCGCGCAGCCAGAACAAACAAGCAGATGCTCTAAGCAAGATAGCCTCCACCAGTTTCGCTCATTTGTTAAAGCAAGTTCTTGTCGAAACACTGAAGGTGAAATCAATAGAAGAGAAGGAAGTAATGGTTGTGGTAGAGGAGGAAGAGGAGACTTGGATGACCCCCCTCATAGCCTACATAAAGGACGAAGTACTTCCAGCAGATCAGAAAGAGGCTAGAAAATTGAAAATCAAGGCACGACAATACTCCGTTATTGATGGGGTATTATTCCGCAAGTCCTTTCTAGAGCCATGGTTGCGATGCGTAGGTCCGGCACAGGCAAGCTACGTCATCCGAGAGATCCATGAGGGCTCATGCAGCATGCACTCAGGACCGCGGTCTATTGTGGCCAAGGCAATCAGATCCGGATACTACTGGCCCACAATGCATAGGGACGCAAGGGAAATCATAAACAAATGTCAAGACTGCCAGGTACACCAGCCGGTTCCCAGGAACCCCCAGCAAAAGTTAAATCCCATCACCTCCCCCTGGTCGTTCTACAAATGGGGGATAGACATATGCGGCCCATTCACAGAAGCACCAGGAAGGATCAAATACCTGATAGTCGCAATAGATTACTTTACAAAATGGATAGAAGCCAAGGCTCTTACGAAAATCACCGGCAATCAGGTCAAAAAGTTTGTGTGGGATAACATTGTATGCAGGTTCGGGATCCCGGGGGAAATAGTCGCGGACAATGCCAAACAATTCCGGGACAATCCCTTCAAGGATTGGTGTGAAAAGCTCAACATCAAACAACGATTTGCATCGGTCAAGCACCCTCAGGAAAATGAACTGGTAGAAAGAGCAAATCGAAGCTTGGGTGAAGGAATCAAAGCAAGGATCGATCAAGGAAGCCGGGACTGGCTGAAGGAAGTTCCGCACGTGCTATGGGCACACAGAACTATGATCAAATCCAACAATGGGGATACCCCGTTCTCCCTGACATATGGGACGGAGGCTGTCATCCCCGTCGAAATCGGAATGCCATCTTTAAGGTGCGCCCTGTTTGATCCAATAGCAAATGACGAAGACCTGCAGCTAAATTTGGATTTAGTTGAAGGACGAAGAGAGGTCGCGGCAATCCAAGAGGCCAAAAGCAAAACTCAAATGGAGAAGTATCACAACGCCAAAGTCCGCGGCACAAACTTCAGGCCGGGAGATTTCGTCTACCGCAGCAATAATGCAAGCCTTGTGGAAGACACCGGTAAGCTAGGCCCCAAATGGGAAGGCCCATATGAAGTCGTGGAAGCTTTGGGGAAAGGAGCTTATAAGCTCAGAGGTCAAGATGGTCGGGATATACCCCGGACTTGGAACATTCGGAACCTCAAGAAATGCTATTTGTAATTAAGTGTAAGAACTCCTATCTTTTGTATGCAATAGCGGGAGTCCATGTTTACAAGCTAAGTTATCTACTATGTATTAATCTTATAATCAATGATATGTGGGGTCTGATCAACTCCACAACTTTTCCCAAAAATTTACTTTGTCATTTTTTATGTTCACATTTGCATGCATGTATGACCCGGACTACGAATTTCGGACGCGTAAGCGGCCTCACAAGCCCGGCATGAGGACATTGCACCTCAAATTATCTAAGGCATATAAGTGGTATTGCAAACTCATTGACCATATTACACTATCCCCGGAAATCTTAAGTACAGATACACAGAGATAGTAAACTAAGTCCGGCCTTATGAGCCCCGGCAAAAACAAACAAATAATGAAAAAACAACCAAGTGTTAATACACATGAAAATTGGTCAAGTTATATTCATTATCCCAACGATTACAAGATACGCGGATGCATTCATCCGGATTACATTCCCAAAAAGATAAGGATTAAAAAGCTTCACAATGACGCGGCAGGGCAGATATAGTCAAAATATCCCCCGAACAACAGCCGCACACACCTAATTCTGAGGGTTCTCAGGGTTCTGGGAGTCAAGCATGGAGGAGTCAAACATGTCATCATGTGTAACACCATCTCCAGCCAAAGAAACTTCCGCAGCAGCACTGGAGGAAGGCTGGGGACCAAGGGGGTTAGGAAGCACGACGGCAAGACCCTTGTCAGAATAATCAAACTCCACCCCATACCTCTTGTTCTTGAACTCTTTATAAGTCGCAATGGCTCGGGGGCGGCGAGTAACAAACCGGAGCACAGACTCCGGTAAAACAGTCTCTTCTGCAACCGGAGCTTTGAAGGTAAGCTCCTCGGTCTTGGGATGACAATGCTCCTCCAAAACCAATTTCGCCATTAAGTACTCAAGTGGGGCATCCCGACACTCCTCCAAAGAATCCAACAAGGGGAAAGGCACTTTAGCCAACCGGACCACAGACTCATCATAACGTTGCTTGGCCTCCGGGTCATAGGCCTCTATCTGATCAAGTTTAATGCCTTGCGACCCATGTACAATCCCGGCCTCCAGCCCCTGGCGTATACCGTCCTTAATAGCCGCGGAAATACAACCACCAAGTCTGAGCTTCAAATCCTCGGACTCTTTAAATTTTTCAATGACATACCTGAATCTGTGGCCGATAACCCAGCGGCGGCCTTCAACAGCCCTCAAAGTCTGAGGAAAGAGCTCCGTGTCAAACTCTTCGTTGATAGCGACCAGCCTTCTATCCATCTCCGCAAGATGATTTTCAAAAGTGGCATGGGCAGAGCTCATACTCTCCTCAACAATTTTCTCTGTCTCAGTCTTAAATTGCTGCTCAAGCGTGTCGCAAAGGACTTCCAGGCCGGACACTTTTTCAGTCAGCACCTCCTTCTCACCACGAAGCTCTATAACTTCCGTAGCTAACCCCGCATTCTTCTCAATCAAGGTCTCAACCGCTGGAGATAACCTTTTAACTTCAGCCCGGAGCTCATCCAGCTCCTTATCCTTGTCTTCCACGGCCGATTGCAAAGTACATACTTGGCCGCGGAGTTCAGAAGACCCGGCAATTTCACCTTCCAGCTCAGCAATCCTGGTCTCCAAACCAGACACCTTCTGACTCAACTCCTCATTCTTGCCGCGGAGATCCATAACCCCGGCATTCTCACCCTCCAACTCGGACAACTTAGCCCTCAAATCAGCAACCATCTTCTTCTTCCCCTCCAGCTGCTTCCTCAACCTACCATTTTGGTACAGAGTGTTTTCTAACCTCAGTCGCACCTCAGAATTAACACAGATCTGACGGGTAGACAGCCGATTGAACTCATTCATCAGATCTTCATTGGACATGTCCCTCATATCAGATGCGAAGACCGGAGTTGCAACATTGTCAACAATACTGCGGCAGACCCAAGGATCGTCCATCTTGAAGCCGTTAGTAGACAACCATTTGGGGACATAAGTGGAAGAAGTGTCCGCGGTCTCAACAGATACGGACTTCTCAAATTCATCAGAACCGCTCGCATCCTCTTCCTCATTGATCGCATGACTGGACGAAGCAATCAAACCCTCAGCATGTCCGGACGGTTTATCCTGATCAGATACCTCAAGACTTGGCATTTTGGACTCCACATTCTCAGACTCATTAACATCCGTATGAGGAGTCTCAGAATTCCCCTCAGACCGCTCTTGAGTAGGTGTGTGGGAAGAAGAAGAGAGAAAAGTTGCATTCTTCATAATCCCCTCATCCGTCTGAGGACCGGAGCGGTTCAAGCCTGACCCCGACTCATCTTCAAGATCAACAGTAACAGGACCTTCCGCGGAAGGATCGCCTGAAAAACACAAACGTGTAAGTACGGATATATATATAAAAAAAAGAAGAGAACAACACACAAGGATATTGTAAGCAGCTCATACCAGATCCAGCAGCAGCCCCCTTGCGGACCAATTTCTTCTTCTTTTTTGGTGGCTCGGGCACATCAATAACCACCCTCTTCTTTCCGGCTTTCTTACCCTCCTTAGCCGCAGCAATCTCATCCTGCACAGTATGTTGAACCACCTTCACCACACCCTCGCGCGGTTGAAGCACACGCGTAGCAGTCTCAGCCCTTAAGGACTTCTCATCTTTTTCCAAGGTGCGTTCCCCGACCTTCACCTTGAATACGTCAGGCTGTTGGATATAAGAAAACAAGTCCATCTCTGCAAAGCAAAGCAAATAAAATTAGACGCGGAAGAACACAAATAGAAAACGGAGATAAAAGCAAGTCTATTCAACCCACCCGTTTCATCCGGCCGTAGAAAAGTCGGACGGGCACTATCGTCATCCCAAGTTTGGCTCAAACCTATGACATTCAGAAACTCCTCCGAATATTTCTTAAACGGAGCCCTATTAGTATCAAGGAGCCGCAACAACACTAGATCCACACCCACATCAGAAGGAGGAGGGTCGCGGTCTACAGACGTTCCCTCATACCATGGAATATCCAAGGGGAAGATGGTCTTTTTAACAAAAAAGAAATGGTCCTTCCAGTTCTTAACCGAATCTAGGGCGCTAGTATAACAGACGGGGACAACTAAAGATTTTGGGCCTTTCCTCTTCTCTAACGTCATCCAACCATTGTTAACACCCGCATAATAGAATTTCCTAAACAAATCTATAGTAGGTACACCACCATGGACGCGGAAAAGTATCTCAAAGTGACTAACCCTACAAGCCGCTAACACTGATAGCTGCGATAAATGAATCTGGAAATACTCCAGTACACGGAGCAAAAACAATGAAAGGGGAATCCTAAAGTTACCGAACTCAAAAAACCTAGTATACACACCTATCATTCCTTCTGGAGCATCCTTAATAGTATCCCTAGGTCCGGGCGCTATAGGTAAAAGATGACCTGGGATCTTATACTTATCACAAAATTTGTTTACATCTTCCTGAGTAAGTTTGGAGGTTACCGTACTTATATGCACCATTCTAAATGCTAAATGAAGAACAAGTATGAAAGAGGTCTAACCTGAAAAAACTAAAGTCCGGAAATAAAGGAAGGAAGAAGATCAAAGGCGGGAGGAATTCTTGTTTTTAAGAGAGAAGGAAAAGTTTTAACTGTGTGTAAAAAGCTTAAAAGTGGTGTAAATCTTAGTATTTATAGCCACACACGCACGTGTTATCACTTCAATCGAAAGGCCACAAAACTGACACGTCCCCGGATACTTATTGGACGGTCACAGATCTAGCCAGATGAACTGCCAAGATGATCGCAGAAAATGAACGGTCAGCCGCCGCAAACGTCCCATCAGTCAGCAATTGCGTGGGTAAAAACGTTTCGCTATTCCCCATGACAGCCTGTCACCACCAACCACGTGGAAAGTGGAATGTCCAGTCAGCAACATGGGACACATCCTAAAACCAACCGCGAAGACTACAACAGCCTCCACACAGCCGCGACCTCTAAAGGCCGCGGAACGCAACTATAAAGTCTAGAACACTTGCTCTTCAACAAAACAAGTATACTAGACTGGGGGGACTTGATCAGGTATAGTACCTCCGGACCCAGCAGGCTGGTCCAGACATCCCCATAACTTGAACCGCGGCAGAGTCAGTTCACACTATAGAATGTAGTCTTGCCAAACCAAGACAAGCACATGCCTCGGACTCCCCAGACCGGGGCAGAGCTCATACTCTGCCGCGGCAAATACGCAAGTGGACTCCCCCACTTGATCTGACAGATAAGGCACAAGTGAACTTTACTCTGACAGCACAAGTGGACTCTGCTCTGACACACGTCCGCAGAGACGGCGCAAGTTGACCCTGACACTAACCGATAAGGCACAGGTCAACTCAGCTACAGTAAATACGGGTAGTATAAATACCCCAACTCATTTATTACTGCTCACCTAACTGCATTTACTACACATAGTCCGCACTTAAATTATCTCTCTCTACCAATATACTTACTCTCACACCCGAGGTTAACCACGGAACCCCCCTTCCGCGGTAAGACTAACGGTGCTACTTTTCTCTTAGCAGTTCATACAAGGTACTCAGTGCAAGATCTACTCTCCAAGAGCTAGTCTAACCTAGGTTTGGGAGTGTGCCAAAGATTTGTACTAACAATACTCGTACGTAGTTCATCCTGCTAGCTTCTTTGAGATATAAAAAAAACCACTTTGCACACACGAACATGCATGTTGCATATATTTGTAGGGAAACGGTTACACTTTATTGATAAAATCTAACTTACAATAAATAAAATTAACAATATATAACTAACAGAAAATTAAATACAAACAGAATGTAAGCAAATAAACGATAATTAAATAAAACAATAAACTAATAAAAAGACTTACTAGATCACCAACGGAGATCAGCAACGAAGCACTACAAAGCCGAGGCACGTGTTTGACACGCTTCCCTTAAAACAGATTCGCCGTCTGTTTCCCAGGGTACAACAGCCAAAACAGTAAGTTGTACTGTCGGACTTAACTAAACTGCCAGGAATTTCATCTTAAGAGATGCGTATTCCTTATGTTGGAAATCAATAATACTTATTGATTTGATGTGTGTAAACTTGTGAAATTAGGGTCTCTATTTATACACAATAGACTTCCTCTAAGTTTACCCATCCCACCGATGTGGGATTGAAAATAAACTATTTTTCCTCTTTAGTCATGGTACCGAATGACTAACTTTGAGACCCGATATCTCATTCACATCAACTCTATTTTGGACACATAAAGGCTTATTGCGAAGCTCTCTTCGAGGAGAATGCAAACCTACAAACTATTAATTATATATATGACACATACATATAAATAATTGTGTCCAAAGTTGGTCAAAAGTCACTTTTGCCAACCAATTTTCCAACAATATTTACTTATTTCAACATTTCACATGTTACAATCGAGACATGCATATATGGCTTTTTATCTATGTACACTATTTGCTTTGGCCAACTACACCTAAATATCTAAACAAGGTACAAAAATTATCCATTTTTTCACCCTAAAGACATGATAACAAATATCCATCCCCCCCTGATCATAATCGATCGTTAACCGGAAATTTAGGTGAACAATTGAACTTTGAATTAAAAAATGTTGGTTCAAAGACTTTTAATGTAAATCAAATCAATTTAGGACCAATCAACAAAATGCAAATTCGAAATACCTTATTTTTTCATACATATGGTTCAAATTTCTTCCTGATAAAGTTCGACTTTGGTTCACACTTCATGTTCGTTCTTTTCCATTGGCTTTTTGCGACATGGCCCGTGGGTCAATTTATGCATGATCTTGTGTTGATAGCGCTAAACTATTAAGTACACTATATATATGGTGTTGGTTTATTAGTGTGTCGTGGTGCACCCAAACCAGGGTAAAGATAATCAATCAAGGGTACCGGATATTCACTTGAAGTCGTGGTATCACATTCCAATAGAAACTATTCGACCCTATGCCTGGGTTGCACGAATATCTCTATGGGATAAAACCAAGTGAAGTTCTTGTTCTAGGCACAAAGCAAGAACCGATCGTATTTTAGTGTTTAGGGTTTTGTATCGTGTGTTTCATGCCATGGGATGATCTCTATTTATAATAGAGTCTACTCAAAACCCTAGCCCATGGAATTATGTATAATTAACGGCCCATTAATTATCCATAATAGTTTCCATAAATGTAGGAGTCGGTGGTTATACAATCAGCAGAGTCTGATGCCTAATCAGCAGAGTCTGATGCCTAATCAGCAGAGTCCATCAGTTCAGCAGCAGAGTTATTGTACCATCAGCAGGAACAATAACACTATCAGCAGAATTGATACACTATCAGCAGAGTTGTTCTGCATCAGTAGCAATAAAGCTATCAGCAGAAACAGATAATGCTATCAGCAGGAATGACAATGCTATCGGCAGGAACAGATAATGCTATCAGCAGAATCAACTGCATCAGCAGCATTGTCATTTATACTTAGCAGTACCTTGACTAAGCTAACAGTACCTTGATCAAACTAACAGTACCTTGAACAAGCAGTACCTTGAACAAGCAGTACTTTGAACAAGCAGTACTTTGAACAAGCAGTACTTTGAACATAACCACAATTGAGTCAAGGGATTCAGTGACTAAATGGGTGTACACTCCGTACCTCCAAACCCATTAACAAGTATGAATTAATCCTTCAAGTGCACTAAATTTTCCAACAATCCTCCCCAAATTTAGTTCACTTCCTTTGCATGAAAAATAAACACAAAACAAAATATATGCATAAATGAAAATATCTTGAAGATTGAATTCTCATCTTAGTACCTTACAAGTTCAAATATTCGAGAATCAGGGTGTTCTAAGAATTGAACCCTTCAACCCATTTGAATACCTGAATATAAAATACACATACATTTTCAAACACTAAAATACTCCTGACACTATACAAGCCATGTGTCCATATCCAATTAATAAATGTTGTAAAAGCTAAAAGTCCTAAAGCTTCCTGAAGCGGCAAAACTTCAACATTTACACAGGTGGTTCATCTTTTAATCATGCCCCTGCAAAGCACTTTTTCAAAGAAAAATAACCATTAAGAAGTGAAAACTTCATCCTCCTTTCCAGCAGGTTCTGAGCACAACCTTGGGATGTAAATGAAACAGTGCTCCAGTCCACTAAATTTTTAGCTTGCCACATTGAACTCAACTCCAAAGTTTCCTCAGGAGGGAGTTGGGTGTCTTTGCATTCAGTGACTAAGTTGGACTTAAACCCATCCCTTTAGCAGACTTAAAAACCAAGTCTCTAGCCAAACCCTTCGTCAAGTGATCAGCTAAGTTCTGTTGAGATCTAACAAACTCTATAGATACCACCCCATTCATGATAAGCTCACGAATCATGCTATGCTTGACACCTAAGTGTCTAGACTTCCCATTGTACATCTGGCTATAAGCCTTTGCCAATGTAGCAGCACTATCACAACGGATAGAAATAGGTGCTATAGGTTTAGGCCATAATGGAATCTCAAGAAGCAAGTTTCTCAACCATTCAGCTTCTTTACCAGCAGCAGCTAAGGCCACAAATTCAGATTCCATGGTAGAACTGGTAATGCAAGTTTGCTTCTTGGATGCCCAAGAAATTGCACCTCCACCAAGTAGGAATACCCAGCCACTAGTAGACGAATTGTCCTCAGTGTTACTGATCCAACTTGCATCAGTGTACCCTTCTAGTACAGAAGGATAACCAGTATATGAGAGACTATAATTCATAGTTTTCTTCAAATACTTCAGTACCCTCTGAATTGCTTGCCAATGATGAGCACTAGGATTACTAGTATACCTGCTCAGTTTACCTACAGCAAATGCAATGTCAGGTCTTGTACAAGTCATGGCATACATCAAGCAGCCAATTACCCTTGAATACTCAAGTTGAGATACAACCTTGCCTTTATTGGGCATTAGCTTCTCACTTGTATCCATAGGAGTACTCACTGGAGTACAATCAAAGTAATTAAATTTCCTCAACACCTTCTCAATGTAATGAGACTGAGAGATGGAAATCTTGTTACCTTCATGTTTAATCCTAATACCAAGGATAACATCTGCCTCCCCCATATCCTTCATGGAGAAACTTGATGACAAAAATTCTTTTGTTAGGTCCACTTGATTTTGGTCAGTGCCAAAGATCAACATGTCATCAACATATAGACAAATGATGACTCCTTTACCAGATTCATCAAATTTGCTATACACACATTTGTCAGACTGGTTAAGTGAATAACCACTAGACAAAACCACTTCATCAAACTTTTGATGCCATTGCTTAGGTGCCTGCTTTAATCCATATAAGGACTTAATCAGTTTGCACACCTTCTTTTCATTGCCAGGCATGATGAAGCCCTGAGGTTGGTTCATATAAACCTCCTCATCCAATTCACCATTCAAGAAAGCTGTCTTCACATCCATCTGATGAATAATCAGATTGTGAATTGATGCCAAGGCAATCAGCAATCTTATGGTACTGATACGAGCCACAAGGGCATAAGTATCAAAGTAGTCAATTCCTTCCTTTTGTTTAAAGCCTTGAATGACTAACCTTGCCTTGAACTTTTCAACAGTTCCATCTACCTTCATTTTCTTCTTGAAAATCCATTTGCAGCCTAGAGGCTTGCAACCAGGTGGTAGATCAGCCAACACCCAAGTGTTGTTGCCCATGATGGAGTCCATCTCATCATTTATTGCTTCTTTCCAGAAAGCAACATCTTGGGACTTCATTGCTTCATCAAATGTTTTGGGATCATCCTCAACATTAAAGCAATAGGAGTATTGGTCAGAGACCTCATCCCTAGTTCCTTCAATCAGGTACAATTGAAATTCAGGTCCAAATGATTTTGGAGTCCTCACCCTTGTGCTTCTTCTGAGCTCAGGTTCAGGTTGTAGTTCCACAACCTCATCAGGGACCTCATCAGAGGTTTCTGATACACCAACATCATTGGTTCCATTAGGAGTCCTCTGATTTGGTCTAGGGACTGATGAGAATCTATTCTCATCAAATATTGCATCCCTTGATTCTATCATTGTGTTAATAGAGACTGACTCATTAGGTTCAATAACATAGAACCTATATGCCTTGGAATGCTCAGCATATCCAACAAAGATGCATTCAATGCCTCTTTCACCCAAAGTTTTAAGCTTCGGATCAGGGAGTCTCACAACAGCCCTACAACCCCATATCTTGAGGTAATTCAAGTTGGGTTTCCTTTTCGTCCAGAGTTCATAAGGGGTAGTCTTGTTCCTTTTGTTAGGAACCCTATTTAGCAAATAGCAAGCTGTTAGCATAGCTTCACCCCAGAACCCTTGACTCAGCCCTGAATAGGACAACATGGAATTAACCATCTCCTTCAGCACTCGGTTTTTCCTTTCAGAAATTCCATTTTGCTGAGGAGTATAAGGGGCAGTCGTTTCATGGATTATACCAATAGACTGGAAATACCGAGTATCCATGTACTCACCTCCCCTATCAGTCCTTAATCTTTTGATTAGTGACTCTTGTTGCAATTCAACTTCAGATTTAAATACTTTAAATTTATCTAATGCTTCATCCTTAGTATGTAATAAATAAACATAACAATACCTAGAAGCATCATCAATAAAAGTAACAAAGTATTTCTTATTCCCCAAAGAGGGAGTAGCATGCAAATCACATAAATCACTATGTATTAATTCCAACACATTAGTTTCACGTTTTACATCTTTAAATGGTTTCTTAGTTATCTTGTTCATCATACAAGTTTTACACTTTTCAGTGTCCATGTCAAATGCTGGGATTAACCCATCCTTAGACATATCTTGCATTCTTTTAAAGTGTACATGGCCAAGTCTAGCATGCCAAAGGGTTGAATCATATTGTTTAGATGACAACATACAAACAGAATCAATCACATCATGAACAATATTCAGTCTAAACATGTGATTACATAAATATCCAAATCCAATAAATACACCATTTTTAGACAAGACAAATTTATCAGATTCAATAACTTGTTTGTAACCACAATTATTCAAAATACCACTAGAAACCAAGTTTTTCCTAATATCAGGAACATGTAAAACATTCAACAAAGTAATAATCTTTCCAGAACTAAACTTCAACTCAACACTTCCTCTTCCATGCACCAGGGCAGTTGACTCATTTCCCATATGAAGAATAGAACCATCATTCACTGACTCGTAGGTCTTGAACCAGCTTCTATCTTTACACACATGGATTGTTGCTCCAGAGTCGACCCACCAAGCCACATCATCATCCTGCACAAAGAACAATTCAGATATATATGTAACATAATAAATCCAAAAAGACTTATTAAATATATTCTGACCTTTCAGGGAATTGGAGTTACCATTCCCAAATCCACTTGTGCCTGAACCATTGGCTTTATTGCCAATTTTACCACCTTTGCAGTCCTTCCTGAAGTGTCCAGTTTTACCACACTTCCAACAAGTAGCCTTTGACTTCTTGTTAGGATCAGGTTTGGTATTATCTTGATGTTTACGCTTGCCCTTGTTGTCATTGTTCCTGGAGGAGTTGTTATGCTCCACCATATTGACAACTGATGGACCAGCAGCAGTGCTGCTCTTTGGCTTGTCACTTTCATGCACCTTGAGTGATTCCTCAATGCGCAAATGACTGCCCAACTCAGTAAGAGTTAACTCCTCCTTCTTATGTTTAAGCATGTGCTTGAAATCTTTCCAAGAAGGAGGTAGCTTATCGATGATACAAGAGACTTGAATAGCCTCATCCATGTTCATCTTGTGTTGAGTGAAACGACCAAGTATACTAAGAAGTTCATTGTATTGGTCCATGACCGGTCTAGAATCGACCATTTTGTAATTGTTAAAATTACTTACAAGAAACTTCTTACTTGATGCATCTTCAGCCATATATTTGGCTTCCAGAGAATCCCATAGTTCTTGAGAAGATTCCACATTCTGATAAATATCAAATAAAGTATCAGACATACCATTGAGGATTAAACCTCTGCAGACATAGTCATCGTTCTCCCACTTGCTTCTGGCCCTCATCTGTTCCATCGTAGCATCATCCCCATAATCAGCAGGAATAGGAGTGGTCAGAACATCAGCCATCGTAGCATCATCCCCATAATTGAACTTTGAATTAAAAAATGTTGGTTCAAAGACTTTTAATGTAAATCAAATCAATTTAGGACCAATCAACAAAATGCAAATTCGAAATACCTTATTTTTTCATACATATGGTTCAAATTTCTTCCTGATAAAGTTCGACTTTGGTTCACACTTCATGTTCGTTCTTTTCCATTGGCTTTTTGCGACATGGCCCGTGGGTCAATTTATGCATGATCTTGTGTTGATAGCGCTAAACTATTAAGTACACTATATATATGGTGTTGGTTTATTAGTGTGTCGTGGTGCACCCAAACCAGGGTAAAGATAATCAATCAAGGGTACTGGATATTCACTTGAAGTCGTGGTATCACATTCCAATAGAAACTATTCGACCCTATGCCTGGGTTGCACGAATATCTCTATGGGATAAAACCAAGTGAAGTTCTTGTTCTAGGCACAAAGCAAGAACGATCGTATTTTAGTGTTTAGGGTTTTGTATCGTGTGTTTCATGCCATGGGATGATCTCTACTTATAATAGAGTCTACTCAAAACCCTAGCCCATGGAATTATGTATAATTAACGGCCCATTAATTATCCATAATAGTTTCCATAAATGTAGGAGTCGGTGGTTATACAATCAGCAGAGTCTGATGCCTGATCAGCAGAGTCTGATGCCTGATCAGCAGAGTCTGATGCCTGATCAGCAGAGTCCATCAGTTCAACAGCAGAGTTATTGTACCATCAGCAGGAACAATAACACTATCAGCAGAATTGATACACTATCAGCAGAGTTGTTCTGCATCAGTAGCAATAAAGCTATCAGCAGAAACAGATAATGCTATCAGCAGGAATGACAATGCTATCGGCAGGAACAGATAATGCTATCAGCAGAATCAACTGCATCAGCAGCATTGTCATTTATACTTAGCAGTACCTTGACTAAGCTAACAGTACCTTGATCAAACTAACAGTACCTTGAACAAGCAGTACTTTGAACAAGCAGTACTTTGAACAAGCAGTACTTAGAACATAACCACAATTGAGTCAAGGGATTCAGTGACTAAATGGGTGTACACTCCGTACCTCCAAACCCATTAACAAGTATGAATTAATCCTTCAAGTGCACTAAATTTTCCAACATATGGTCCCATGCAAAACTCGTGGATGGATTAATAAGTACTACGTAAAGATGGTAAATATATCTTTGTCTTATTTTCGTTAATGCATTCGTATATTTCCTAATGTTTAAAGGAAACTCTGATTAGATGGTAAATCTAATGTTGCTCTTACAAAATTATAACTAAATGGACATTTGCAAGTTATGTAGAAACTAGAGCTCATGCCAAAAAGGCAAAATAGAAACATGTTTTTTCTTTCTACTTTTGGTTTATGCTTTATATAAAGTTGTCAAGTCCTTTTTAGACACGTACATTTGGATTTGCTAGAAGTGTGAATCCTAAAAGAATTAGTAATTAATATAGATACAATTTGATTTATAGAGTGCAAAATGGTCTGATTGAAGAACTGTGCCTTTTTTTTCTTAAAGGAAAAGAAGAACATGTGTTTTTATATGTGCAATAAAAGTATTAATTTCTTAATGCCATGCACGCTCTAAAATTTCTAGAATGTTGACTGTTCATTTTATATAATTTCAATTTGGTTAAATATTTAGCAGCATAAATACTCTAGCAAAAAACAAACATATATTTTTACATACGTAACGATGTGATCGAGTTCATTCACGTGCTATAAAGCTTGAAATTCACATTTTTTGGCATGCTATATGTTTACCAATTTAACGACATATGATATTCTTTTTGCATGTGTCGTGTCACTTATAAATTTTCAACCTAAGAATATCTTTCTCTTTGTTACTCTAGCTAAATGAGGATATTGTTAAAAAAAATGCAACCATTTTATAGATGAAGATAATGATGATTGATCAATCATGTATCATGATATTACGATTTTCTCACTCACCAACCTCACAGAATATTTTAAAAAATAATAATAAAATAAAATAAAATAGACAAATGATTCAACATAAAACTTAATTTATTGATTATACAAATGTATTAAGTTTTTTAGAATATTACTAATGTTACTTAATTACATTTTATTAATGTTAGTAAATCATTGACATCACATGCCTTAGAGTGTTCGGTGCAGGATGTTATATACACGTTACAGAGCCAATTTCTATTACGGTTATAGTTGCATCGCAGTTTGTGTTATAAGTTTTGCGCCAATAGTATAATGAGGGCTATATGTGTTTTCTAGTGTAAATTAAATATAACTTGTGGGTTCCGTGTATCTACAACTTGGGTTATATCGGGGTGTGTTTTCTAGTTTTGTGCTATAAGATATTATAGGTTATAAGTTGACGTGACAGACGGAGTACATGCGAATAACCCACACTGCACGTAGCACTTTTAATCTATTTATTTAATATGTTAATAGATCACATACAACAATCATATTCAATACAGATTAAGTATTATATATTGCTTTTATATACTCAAAAAGTATGCATCTCTTTCAGTATAGTTAAAGTTAATACCAAACTTTTTTTACATATCAAGGGACTAATCTTCACCCTTCATCTTTATTTGATCTAATAGATGAGATTAATCCCAACAATTAAAAAAAAACTCATTTTCATCATTTTTTTTCCAAATATTAATATCTTTCAAACCGTTAATCGTTAAGCGAAAAAAATACCATTACAACGAGCATTTAATTATATTTCCATCAGATAGGCACTTCGATATACTTCGACAAAATTATTTTTTTCGTGTTTTCACGTTTTTTTTTTTTTTTTTTTTTTTTTTTACTTTTTTTCGTTTTTTTCGTTACTGAAATTTGCATGAAAATATCATATGTGATTTAACACTAATATCGCATGTGATTTTTCATGCAAGTTTAAATAATGGAAAAAAAAAAAGCGAAAAAATGAGAAAAAAAACGTGAAAAAAAAAACGAAAAAACGAAAAAATGAGAAAAAAAAAGGTGAAAAAAATGATTTTTTTTTTTTGGTCGAAAGTATATCAAAGTGCCCGTTTATAGGAAGATAATTAAATGCTCGTCACGATGGTGTAATTATTTTCGATTAACGGTTTAAGAGATATTTAAATTATTAAAAATATGTGAAATATTAAAATGCTTTTAATATTAACCATTGATTTTATTTTAAATGGATGGTATGGATGAGTCCCTTGGTATGTAAGATAAGTTTGATATATAAAATAACTCTCCTCTTTAAAATTTGCTATCATTAATTTTCTAATAATTGTGAGGCTTGCAAAATCTACATTCTCATCTTTGAAAGGGGCTTAAAGACTCCATCTTGAATATAGTTGTATTAAATGCTTATCGTACACTTGAACGTAATAAATGGATATTGATGATCATAGAAACAACTGGTCAAAATGAAAGTTGAGCTCAATTATCGTACATATTCTTTTGAAACATTCTTCAAACATATGTGTCATTGCCGACTCGGTCAGCGGCGACGCTCATGATGTACATAATAGTTCCGACATTATCACAAGAAAATATCAATAACGAGCAAAAAGAAATGTAATTTTTCGATTAACGATGTCATTCAATGTTAGTTCGATTGTCGATTGACTTCATTTACAAACGTATGATACTTTTGTATGGACTTTGCGATAACATTGGTTTTTCATATTGTTTTATAGGTAGTTATGGTATTAGGTTTAGTTGATCATATTGGTTATAATGATAGAAGTCAACTAGTTGTTTGTCTATCGTACATTCGTCTAGCTAGGCGATATGCCGGGATCGTGTTGAAATCAAAATCATCAAAAGAAGATACACTTCATAATATTTATAGAAGTGATGACGTAAGAACTAAGAATCATCTCGCACATCATCATCGTCTCTAATGAAAGAGTCGGGAATGGCGAGTATAAACGAGATGAGGATGTCACCTATGCGGACGAGGACGATGGCCGGTAGAAAACAAGCTTTCATAAATTCTTATGGTCTTATATAAAGTAAAAGAAAATAAATAAACATTATATTAATTATTTCTAGGAGTACATACTTTGTTAATTACTTTTTTCAAATACCATTGTTATCTAAAAAATCTCCGCAATTTAATTAGCATGCATGCATGGGAGTTTGAGTCACTAGAAAATGGTGGCAAAGTTTTTTTTTTTTTTTTTTTTTTAATAGCTAACTATCTTATAATATTTATACAATAAATCAATACCTAAACAAGACTTGAATTCACAATCATTTTATTTTAAAACATTCTCACACATAGGATTGTATTGATACATAAGTGATTTGGTAGGGTCAAAGGTGTAAAGTGATGTCTAGTAACATTAGTTTCCAGTCTTGCTAGTTTTTTTTAATTATATCTGTCGTTCAAAAAAAATATTGTAAAGTGATAGGTCCATTTTCTTTTCTATATTGTCTTGCAAAAAGTTAACATCAAAGACAGTCGGCAAAAAGCATTTATAAGTATTCGTATTGATCTATAGGTTTATCTAAAGGTACAATGTAATTATCATAGTACTGTAACTTTACATTATATACGTTGAACTTTGAGTACGTAAAGCAATATATATTACTTTGCAACCCAAAAGGTATAGATTAGTGATTACTTTCAACGAAATAACCTCTTTTTGATTTATCTGAAACAACTGTTCATTGTCGAAAGTTTGGTCTTTAGAGAAAAGTCATAAGGGGTTCAAATTGAATCCCGAATTAAAGTTACCCGTCAAAATAACTTGTTTGTGAATACATATTACTTTCCACTCGATATAAATTGTTGTATTCCGGCCATATTATAATGAATACATATGGCTGGTGGACTTCAATGATAAGATTTAATTATTGTATGAAACTTGACAAAATGTGATGATTATACATTCGAGAATGTGAAATTCTTAACCTAACTTTAAACTTTAAATAGTTGAGAAATGGATATATTTTTTATTAGAGCTTTGATATAGAGACGTAATTAAATGGACCTAAAATGTGACTTAATGTATAAATGACTTGTACAGTTATGCAACTGTACAAGACATTTATGCATTAAGTCATCTTTTAGGCTCCTTTAGTTAGGCCCATCTACCATTTTCGTTTTTATTAATCTTCATGACTCATGAGTATTACGAGTAACAATTTTACTAATTATATCACATGGTTTTGTTTACATAAAAAAGAATGACATGTTTTTCATAATTCAATAATAACATGTTCTATGTGGAGATAAGGTTATTATTTCAAGAGTGACTTACACCGTTCGTCCCTGTGGTTTGCCCAAAATAACACTGCAAGTCCCTTGGTTTTCATTCATGAGTCCTCATGATGAAGTTTGGTAACACAATTGATGAGGCGAAAAGTGTACCGCTTTTAAGGGGTCATTTAAGCCCGAAATCGTATTTATTTGATCAAATATTGCCCTAAATCGTTCCTTTTGTCATTTTAGGTACTTTTGAGGAGAAATCTGGAAAAGGAGGCATTTTGGACGTTTTTGGAGCATTAAAGTGAAGAAAACGACAAAGTCTCAAGAATCGGCTAAAAGTTACTCTTGACGGCGTCACAATTAACATGGGACGGCGTCATACCTTGGCAAGAAAAGTTGGATGTGAAATTTACTCATGACGGGCCAGTGAGTTAGCATGTGAATTCTGACGGCGTCACGCTTTAACTAAATCAAGGGCGTCACGGCTTAAATCATAAGGGGACGGCGTCACGTTCAGGGTTAGACGGCGTCAAGCCTTGATAGGCCAGAATGGATTTTTGAAGAGCTAAAGAGGGACGGCGTCAAGAAGGTCACCCGGGAACCCTAAAAGCGGCGAGGTGACGGCGTCACAATGCATAAGGTGACGCCGTCAGATCCAAAAATCTATATATAGTTTTCTAATCTTTTATCATTAAGGAGAGCTTAGTGTGTGGAATTTTGGGATAAAACCCTAAGACGATTTTAGCTACTTTTTCAGGGCTTTTTGCCTTGAGATCTTCCATGTTTCATTGAAAGATAAGTTATCAATTAATCATTCAATATGTCTATGTGTTGTTTGATTCTATCTTATGCTTGTCTTTTGTTTAACATGTTAGGCTAATTTTATCTTGTGTTTGCTTAGATCTAATGAAACCTAGCTATTGATTATTGGTTGTTAGTGTGTTGTTAGTTGTATTGGATGATTGTTTATCTATGTTAGGCTTAAGAAAACTGGCTAACTTCCTATTCGGTAACTTGCTTGAACGTCTTAAGAAACATGAACCAAACGCGTACTAAAGGTTTTTTATGGTTGTATTTAATGCACAAGCGAATTCTAGTGATCCCATGTTAGGAGCTTCCTAGCCGGCTCGACATAGGAGTGAAGTAGGAGCTTGTAGAGTTGGGGAAGTAAGTACGCCACCCCACGAATGGTATTAAGGAATACACCCGTCATCCACGCGACTAATACACACTAATTAACCGGTAAAAGATAGTTAGGGAGTAAGGAAATCTAAGTAAACACATTTCTCTACACATAAGTTTCTCACCACATTTCATTTTTGTTATTTTATTTTATTTGCATTCGTAGTAAATTGGGTTAGTTGACTAGCAACTAATTCCGCCCACTCCTTCAAAACCGAGATTTTACTTGCTTTCATAAAAATATAAAAAACATAAAAAGAATCTTCCTCAACCCTTAGACCTAATTAGAGTAGCCTTTCATACCTAACGAACACTATTCCCTGTGGAGAACGATCAATCCCCCGTACTTACCACTACACTATACTACATCGGTCAGGTACACTGCCTGGTGGGGTTGTAAGCCTCTTGAGATCCCTCGAGAGGTAAAACCTGTTGTAAGGTTGCAAAACCACGCAATCAAGTTTTTGGCGCCGCTGCCGGGGAATAGTTATTGTTTAGGTTGAATTTTTATTTTATAGGTCTACTCACTAGATTCCTTTCTAGTGAGATTTTATTTTTATTTTTAGGTTTTCTTTAGTCTATCTTTTTCTTTGTGTGTTTGTTCGTAATTTCCATTGACTCTTCCGTTCACCATTATGGAGTACGCGAATCCACCATACCACCAACCACAAAGGCCATTCTACCCTATTGACATCTCGAATTTCAAACAATATCGAGATGAACCCATATATGATGCATGGACTCGTTTTAGAAATTTACTCTGAAAATTCCCTCATCATAGTTTCGCTTTAGCATCCCTAACCCGAACCTTTTACTATCGTGTTGGCCAAAATGACCAAATGCGCATTGAGGATTTTGCCAATGGGGACTTTAGGGAATTAAGTGCTGAAGAAGCATGGGATGCCATAGAAGATTGTGCCCAATATTATTATAGGGTAGACAACCCAACAAACGTTAGTACAAGTCAATTGAATATAAATTTTCTGGATCATGAAACAAGTTTGCTTGGGGATGAATACATTAGTGTTGAGATACCTAAGTGGTTGTCATGTAATGCCATGGTACAAAACGAACACATAGGTGACCTTGATGTGATGAAGGATCTAGCCGAGCATGATCACATTGATCAAAAAGACCTAGGTTTTATGATCGATGACGATGAATCTCAAGAAACAGATGATGAATCTTTTGGGCAATTTGAATATAGCAGTCATAATATTGAGGATGATCCTTATGATTCGGATATAGAAGTTAAGATGCCTAGAGAAGCACTTGAGATACTTGGGAAAATGTTAGGGTTAGATCCTACTAAAACACATGATGAGGATATAGGTGATCTTGACACAAGGAATGATGAGGTAAGTAACATAAGCTCACCAAGTACCCCACAAGTCCTACCATCATTTGAGGCACACACACCGCCCGTGACTTACCCGAAAGAAGTAGAAGAGACTATAGGAACCCCAATAGAGGTAGAACCCTTGGACCAAACACAACTAGAAGAAATAGGTTTGAATACTTGTAGTCATAACCTTTCTTTTAGTTCTATGGAAGTTCCTAGTTTTGATGAACCGGAGCCTAAACCAAAACCGTTACCTAATCTTACATCCTTAGATGTGAACTTAGGAATTGAATTAGGTCCCGATCCACCCATCAAACCATGTAGTCCGGGTAATGTTAAGATAAAGGTAGTAGACTCTAGGCCATGTGGAGTGGAAGCTAATATAGGAGTGAACTGTGACCTTACATACTTACATCACCCATTCATGATTGATCACAAGAAACATTATGGGTTTAAACCGGGTTTATTAGGTCAAGATGGATTCCCAACTAGGAATCTCTCAAAGTTGATAGAAGATGATCCCTTTTTAGGAGGAAACTCAAAATCACCCATTGACCAAAGTGAACTAGGCAAGGTTATGATGAAAGGAGCACACCCCTTTGAGCATATAATTCATCCACCACTCTTTTTTCACGTGGCATACTCCTACCAAGTTGGTGTGTATCGCTACTATCACCCACACTTAATCTTAAGTGTAGGGAAAACCTCCCCTATTTCCGTTAAATAAGGGTAGAGTCAGGCTCGTGACTCAAACAAAAACAAGCGCTCTTGGGAGGCAGCCCATGCTTTATTTGCTTTGTGTGTTTATTTATTTGTTTGTTTGATTTTATTTGCTTCCGTATGTATGTTTAATTTTTATTATTATTGATTCATGTTCAAAACTAAATTGTGAAAATGCTTTATGTTGTTTTTAACTTCGTCTTAACTACATATAAAGGTATTTTGCAAAAGATAAGTGTAAGGGAAATCTAAATCGGTTTATTAGAACACAAATGAACATGAATCGTAATAATAATAAATTAACATACATATTCGTATTTGTTTGAGTCAAATGCTTGTATCGAGTCATAATGATGTTTTGCAGGATTTCCAGGAAGTAAGGTAAAGGTTTTTCCAGAAATTTTCCGGAAACTAAAAATGAAAATTTTTGTCAGGTCATTTCTGACGGCGTCAGGGGTTATAACCTGACGGCGTCAGATTTAATTTCCAGAAATTTTTGAAAGTTTTGTTTTCATAAAAAGTTTTTATTAAATCTCCAACTTATAATCTCCAGGAATCTGCAAAATTATCATTCCACAAGCATTATATCCTTATATATAGATTTTATCCCGCCGATGTTATGCAGGTTTTCGTGTTTGTTTTCTCAGGTTTAACAGGTTATTTTGGACAAGGAGATGTTTATGGAATCAAGCTTATGGCGATGCATTAGTTATGGAGCTTCAACATTACCTTGGAAGAAGATTTAACCGTGTAATTTCACTATCCAACGAGCGAATCAGGGGAGTATTTGATTTCATTCTTTTACTTTTTGCTTTTACATCTTATTATTTGAACATTGGGGACAATGTTCATCTTAAGTGTAAGGGGAGGGTAAAAGTACGATTTTAGAGAATACAATTGCGCTTGATTTTTGTTTGTTTAATAATAGATGTGTAATAAAACTGAGAGAAATACTTGATTAGGGTAATTTTAGTGCCAAATTTAAAATTTTTTACAACATATAGGAGTGAAACTTTGATCTTAATGAGCGTCTCATGGATAGGAGTTATATGACTAGCACAAAAACCGTACCACTAAAAAATTTTCCACCCCCAAATATGTGAGGTTCGCCCCTAGAATTGGTAGGAAAAGCATTTATGCTATGATGTGTGTACCGGTAGCACTTAGATTCTAGAACTTGCGTTAGGACCATCCCGAGGCCACAAGTGAGACTACATTCGTGTAGTTAGATTTACTACATGATAAGAGGCATTAGGATTAACCCATTGTTTTACACATGTGTTTTTGTTATAATTATTTTGGCTACATTGGTCAAGTAATTCTCCCACACCCTTTGCGTTGTACTCATTTTTAGTACACGATCCCCTAGTACACCCCTCAGAGCCTATCTTTTCGTTTCGACCTTTAAGCATTTTACTTAAAGGAAGAATTTGTTACACCCCACTTAAATGTACACCCAAATCGCCTTAATGTATAAATGACCTTTACAGTTATGCAACTGTACAAGACATTTATGCATTAAGTCATCTTTTAGGCTCCTTTAGTTAGGCCCATCTACCATTTTCGTTTTTATTAATCTTCATGACTCATGAGTATTAACAATTTTACTAATTATATCACATGGTTTTGTTTACATAAAAAAGAATGACATGTTTTTCATAATTCAATAATAACATGTTCTATGTGGAGATAAGGTTATTATTTCAAGAGTGACTTACACCGTTCGTCCCTGTGGTTTGCCCAAAATAACACTGCAAGTCCCTTGGTTTTCATTCATGAGTCCTCATGATGAAGTTTGGTAACACAATCAATCCCTATCTCTAACGATCGTTAGCTTTCTCCGTTAACTCCCCACACGTGCCTTCCATGTGAGGGTATAATCGTCGTTTCACCCAATCTTTTTCTAATTCTTTATTATCGAAAGGTTAAGTCCATAAATTACCAATGATGTTACTTCGTTTTTACGCGTTTTCGTTCGTTTTTACAAGTTTTCGTCCGTTTTTGTACGTTTTGTCCTTTTTACACGTTTTCGTCCGTTTTTACACATTTTCGTCTGGTTTTTGCACGTTTTTGTTTTCGTCTATTTTTGCATGTTTTCGTTTTCTTCCGTTTTTGCATGTTTTCGTCCGTTTTTACACGTTTTCGTCCGTTTTTGCACGTTTTCGGCCCTTTTTGCACGTTCCCGTTCGTTTTTTCACGTTTTCGTCTGTTTTTGTTCGTTTTTGCATGTTTTCAATCGCTTTTGCATGTTTTTGTGCGTTTTTGCATGTTCCCGTCCGATTTTTCACGTTTTCATCCGTTTTTGCACGTTCCCTTCCTCCGACGTCTTCTTCTGTCCGTTTTTGTACGTTTTGTCCTTTTTTACACGTTTTCGTCCGTTTTTACACATTTTTTCATGTTTTCGTTTTCTTTCATTTTTGCATGTTTTCGTCCGTTTTTACACGCTTTCGTTCGTTTTTGCACGTTTTCGTCCGTTTTTGCACGTTCCCGTCCATTTTTTCATGTTTTCGTCTGTTTTCGTCCGTTTTTGCACGTTCCCTTCCTCCGACGTCTTCTTCCTCGGTATCCGTTAGATCATCTTCAAAGTTTAAGAGCATTGGTTTTATTAGATCACGGTTGGCTAGTTGTTTCAATAATTCTTTGAGGGCTGACATGTGGCCCTCTATGATGGCTCGCGTGTCCGGGGGGACAGGGCCTCCTCCTCCGGAAGGACCTCCCCCTCCCCCCCGGGAGCCTTCACCTTCCCCTGCGCGTCTGAAGGGAGGGGTGACTAGGTTGGGACCGCTCATTCTAAACTTCTGGTATATTTAACTTGGGTTCCCACGGATGGCGCCAATTTGTTGAGGTAAAATCATACCCCTAGTTCGTTAGGTCCGCTGCTGGAACTTATGTGAACCTGAAATACGAGACAACACACGTTAGTCTCGCCTTGGGTTTTATCCCAAGATCCAGCTCCGTAATACCTGGAGCGGCGTACTTGAAGGACATATCCCGTGAAACCTGGGGGTGGCGGCACTGTGTGCCTCTTGGTCCTTCCCAAGACTCTTTCTATTATTATTATTATTATTATTATTATTATTATTATTATTATTATTATTATTATTATTATTATTATTATTATTATTATTATTATTATTATATTTATGAGATCCGGACCGGATGGCTTGAATGAGGTCCGTCCGGCGTATGTCATCCGGCATGGGTCACACTAAATAGAAAAAAATAGGAAAGGAAAAAGTAAATGAAAGTATTGATTGATATGTTCTTGAGATAAAGAAAAAGAAAAAGAAATTAATCATAAATTATGTTCTTAAATTGGAGAAAAATGATATAACTTGTTCAAATTACATATATACCATTTATTGTTACTGCTAAATCTTTTAAAACTGACATTTTAGTCTTTACACGACATATTTTAAAGTTTTATTTTCCCTTCCTCCAAAAAATGGGAGGAAGATTTTTTAAGAAAAATTCCTCTCATCTTCCTCTTCACTTCATTTTCCTCTTTAAAAAAAATAATAATAATAAAATAAAAATCCTTTTTCTTTCCTCTCAAATTTTAACTCAAGAACACAGTGTGAGTTTTTCGAAATGCATATGAGCAACCCGGTTAAGTGTATCGTGTAGTTCCCACAGTTGTGCTATAAATTGTACATTATGGGCATTTCATCGAGTATACGCATTGATCAATCTTGTATAAACTCTTTGAGTTTGCATACTATCATGTTAAAGTTAAACTCAGTAAGGTTTCATAAGTTAAAGTACTCCGTATTATTTTATTATAAACACGTTTTAAAACTGTATACTAAAAATAGGCGAGAAATGAATAAAAGGACAGAGTAGAAGGACCTATTATGTCATACCTCCAGTTTACTAACTGGGGTGAATTAAACTTTGAAGGTAAAATCACTGTACATAGTCAATTCATTTGGTGTCTTAAACTAGGTCAGTTATGATTCGGGTCATACTTTGGTTGTAGCTTGTAAGCAGGGGCGGACCCGGAACTGTACATTAGGTGTATAAATTGTTTGTACGCATATAAGAAAAAATAAACATAATAAAATGTACTCCCTTCGTCTCAAAATTATTGTCAAGAGAGAGAACTCACAAGGTTTAATAAAAATGAGACTAACATAAATCTCAACCACTCAAAGACAATATTCCCCTAATATATTCTCTAGTTTTTAGTTAAAAAAGAAAGTGGACAATTATTTTGAGACATCCTAAAAATGAAATGTGGACTATAATTTTGAGACGGAGGGAGTACGATTTTATTAAATTTGATAAACAAATTAAAAAGACATGTATTTGTGTGACACAGAATTTCAAGACCATGTTCATTTTTAAAAGATTAAGATTTTTAACAAAAATTTACACCAGGCGATAAACATCGATGGGTTCCCGAGAACCCCTAGGTTCGCCCCCTGCTTGTAAGCGAGTCAAGAAGATGACCCGAGAGAAAAAATGAAGTTAGTATTTTATTTAAGTTTTGGTTTTTCACACTTTGGCCACAAGTACTAAAAGGGGTAAGAAATGAAGAAAAGAAAAGAGTTAAAGGACCACTTATGTCATATACACGTAGCTAACAAGAATGGTGCTCTAGATGGTAATGAGAATGAGGAGGAGGAGGAGGTATTTCGGGTTTCGGAAAGTGTAAGAGTAAAGTGGATTTGGGTTCGGGTTCGGGTTTGGGTTCGGTTGTTGTTGTTGAGATCGAGGATTTTTCGTCGCCGGAGGATAATAATGCTAAAGGCAATATATACTATTCATTTTGGTGATTGATTTTTGTAAGTTTATTACTTTGGGGATGTTTGGGATTGTTTTATCAGAGTTGTTTGTTTTCAGGGATTGCTTATCCAAACTGCATAGTATATGATTTCGTGAGTGAATTACTAGCAAATATACAAGTTTTGATAACCAGTTTTTCCTAGGTAACTTATAGTGTTACTTTGGTAATGCTGATTATCAATGAACTTTGAAGCAAATTAGTTTATGTTGAAGCAAATTAGTAACAGTTTTTGGTATTTAACTTTAAGTTGTGCTAGTGTTACTTTGGTAATTCTGATCATCAATGAAGATTAATGGTAAAGTACTTGGAATCAGACCGAAGAGCCGAACCGGTCTGACCGAAACCAAACCGACCATATTCGGTTTGGTTTTTGGTTCTATATATTTATGATTTTTGGTTTTGGTTCGGTTCGATCCAAAACCGAGAAAAACACACCTAAACCATATAAACCGAACCAAACGGACCGACACAAAACCGGTTTCGGTTCCACAAAATTGGGTTTCGGTTCAGCTCGGTTTTGACCCAATGCTCAGCCCTTCAGTCAGTATAAATAAGCAAGTTTGAAATAGTTTGTCTAAAAATGATATCATGATCAGTTAACATCCGTCCAAACACTAAAATTAACTGATTATTTGCCGTTTCAAAACGATATTAAGAGCAATCCTAGAATGCTTTTTTCAGTAGGTTCAATTTGATTTCATAAAGAGAAAAACAAAGTTTGTGATTCTGTATTTCTTATCGGGGGCATCCAATTACATTATCTTGAACTTTAATAATAACGATAAATTGGACGTTAATCTGTAATGTTGTGGGTGGTAGACTGGTAGGACTTACGAGTAACCGTTGATAACTTCATTGTGTAATATATTTAGTTAATTTTATGATAATGTAGCAGGTCTGGTGTATTTAGAGAATTAGTGCAGTTGGAAACCCCTTCGGACGGTTACTAATGTCTTAACATGAACAAGAAAGCTGTAATCGTTACCAATGATTTTTCATATCTGAATAACGAAGTGGGATTGTGTTTATTAACAGTGGATATCTTATGTAATCCATCATCTCACTTTGTAACTCATTACTGTATTTAGCACAGACTTAAACACTTAAATATGCAGGAATTTGTGATTGTTTTTAATCCAAGAAAGATCACAAAGATATCCACGTTGATTAACTTTGCATAAAAGGGATCGTATGTATGCTAGTTTTATGATTTATAAGATTCCATAGAGTAATTTGCAGTCAGACGTATCTTAAACCAGTGTGCTAATTACTGTTGCATGCGCTTGTTTATCATTCCCATTTTCACTGGTTGTTATTATTGCTAAATGCAGAGGAGACTCTTCCAATACGACACTATTCAGTCAGTAACAGTTCTAAATTCCCGCTTACTGGACTAGGCGTTTTGACCAGAGAATCAGGAAAAAGAAAGCAAAATCTCTCAAATGTCTCGAACGCGCCAGAATCTGTAATCACAAGCTGCAGCAAACAACTATTTCCAAAGTTGACTGTCAGTCCTCTTAGAAAGTTTCAGCTGAGCGATTCCGACTCTGATTCTGATATTCCTTCTACCAGTAAAGTTACTACTAACAAGACCTGCAGCAAGTCGGAATCTAATTTGGATAGGGGAAAAAGTGTTGGTTTACATCAGCTGAGAAAATTAAGTGAATCACTCGATACTTCAGCCAGAAAAGATTTATGGGAAGATTTTAGACACGAGAAGAGGTTCCATATCCCGACACCTGCACTAGATGAGGTCTGTGAGGAATATTTTAGCTCCATGAAAGAAAAAGGTAAAGTTCAGAGTAATATTGGAAAAAGTAACCATAATGATTTGGGTGACCCTCGCCCACCAGCTCATCAGTATTTTTTCCATAATGATTTGAGGGTTCAAGAGCTTGTGCGAACTCGTTTGTGCAACTTTTTCCCTTTAAGCACAGCAAATAGAGTGTCTAATCAGCCCGGTACATCAAATATTTATTACATGTAAGTTAGTTCTGCTATATTATTGATAGCTTTTAAGGGGTTATATGCGAATAACTCTTTTCAAATATAATTTTTTGTTGTATTTCTTGTGTTTTTAGGGGTCAATTTAGCAGTAGTGACAAAACTAAACAGGCTGCTAGAAGTAATAAAGCTGAGACAAGCTCAACAAGGAAAAAATTAAGAAAATCTAAGACTCGAGAAACATCACAAGGTTTCATGAATCCTAAAGTCAATACTGCGAAAGGGATCACAAAAGATGCTGGCAAAAGAAGGGTTCAAGCAGATGGTCAAGGGACGGGGCATTGGTTCACTAATGGCGATGGGAAGAGGGTAAGTTGGAAAGTTCTTGTTCTGTTATTGTAGCCATTTCATATCAATAAACTGTTAGAACCAAATACGGGTCGGGTTTTGGTTCGGATTGGCATGTCAAAACACCTTGACCCGAGCATGACATGTTTATGTAGTTAGGTCAGATATTTCAATTCTAACCCATTTACATATAACCCAAACACCGCCTGTTCAACCTGCTTTTCTAAACTGGTCGACTTGTTTAACCCATTTAAGTAATTTAACCCACAACAAAGATAATTTGTCTGAATTAAAAAAGTCCCAAGTGGGTTGGCTAACCTGTTAACATACACGGCCCGGAAACTGGTTAGACCAGACCCGAACCGGTTTATTTCTGTGTTGGTTTTGGGTCGTGTTTCGTGTTAGGAATTGGTACCCCTACTTTTTGACGGCATCTCTTTTTGTGTGGTATGATATAAATACAAGTTTCTTGTACTTTTAGGTTTATGTAAGTAAAAATGGGCAAAGAAATGACTGGCAAAGCTGCTTACATTCACTATAAAAGGTACTTCTACTCAACTATATCTCCCAACTTCTTTACCTTGTTTTGCTTTATATTAATAAACTTTATGTTCAAAAATCTTTTGTGTGTGAATATGATCGGAGCTCAATTATGTTGCTTTTGTCCTTTAGCAAATCTGATTTTCTTTTAACATTGAAGAATATCTGCTGTTTTGACAGGAGAGTGGAGGAGGATTTAAAAATAAAAAGGCGAAGAAAACTTCCACCAAGAAGAAATGAGTGTTGATCTTGTGGCTGAAATGTGAGATTGGTATATACTCATGTTGAGACACTAAGAAACTGATTGGGATGTTCAAAGGCAGTTCGCTAATGGAAAACATAGAATATAGCAGAAGCTTTCCAAAATTCAAGTTGTAGTCCAGACCTTTTTTTTACTAATAAACATATTTTAGACCTGAGTTTAGTTTTAGAATTTGAAGCTTTTTAAGAACTCTTATATATAGTTATAATTGGATATCACTTTGGTAGAATGGAGTTTGAGCCTAAAATTTGTTAGTTTTGAAGCTCGATTTATGCAAATCAGCAGTGTATTTGATGATTAAACATAAAAGGTAACATTTGCTATTTTTGCAACAAAATGGAGCTTGATTTCATCTGTTTATGACTTTGGATCAAAACTGGGTGAAGAAGATGACCCGTGAGAATATAGTTCATTACAAAGTTATCTTTGTCAAAATTGTTAAAAGTTATACTTGCAGGCTCTAAAGTTGTGTGTGAAACATTTTTAAAATTTCAGGGCTCGTCAGTTTTGTAAATTTATATCATAAAAATGCAAGATTAGAACAAGAATTTATGATGTCAATTGTAATATTTGATTTTACTCGTTCAAAGATCCATCAATCAATCCACTAAGATTAGTCAAAATGTCTATTTATTCATTATTAGAACAGGTAATTTTAGAACAGGGATAATAATATATGTTAAAGTCAAAGTAAAGAACGAGTGGTTGATGTGAGAAATGAATCTTATCTTTCTTGACCAAATAATAGCCTTATGTTATTGAGTCTTTGTCTTCTCAATATACACTTAATCATCTTATCCAAGTTTCTTTTCAACTAGTTAAGATAATTCTCTTAAACAACAGATCCTTAGATAATAACTACAGCAGAATGGCGTCTACTTCATCTTCTTCCATTCAAAAGAGCTTCAAGTATGATGTTTTTTTAAGTTTCAGAGGCGAAGACACCCGTAAGAACTTTGTTGATCATCTTTATTACGCTCTTAAGCAGAAAGGCGTTGTCACTTACAAGGACGACGAGAATATCGAGAAAGGGAAAAGGATCAATGAGCAACTCATCAAGTCTATTGAAGACTCGAGATGCTATATTATTGTTTTCTCTAAGAACTATGCTTCTTCATCTTGGTGCTTGGATGAGCTGGTTAAAATTATGGAATGCCAGAAGATGACCGAGCATACTGCTTACCCAATCTTCTATGATGTGCAGCCCACTGAAATCCGGAAACAAATTGGGGCAGTAAAAGATGCCTTTACCGAAAACGAAAAGAAGGAGGCTGCTGGAAAATGGAGAAAGGCTATGGAAGAAGCAGCAGGTCTGGCTGGCTCGGTATTGGAGGATATGTTTGATGGGTAATTCCTTCCTTAATTTATCTGCAATATAATTTCATTAGTTTCTTTTTGGGGTGAGTTATGTGATAGATATAAATCGGAAATTAAGTATTCTTTTCATCTGAGAATTTCAAAACAGCTAATTGTATATATCTTTAACATACAGGCATGAAGCTAAATTCATACAAAAATTTGTTCAAGACATTTCACGAGATTTGCATTCCGTTGACTTCATTTTAGATGAAGAGTTGGTAGGCATGGGGACACGGATAAGGGAAGTGGTTTCATCTTTAGAAATTAATGTTGATGATGTTCGCATGCTAGGGATATGGGGGATGGGTGGTGCGGGGAAGACAACTTTAGCCAAGGCTGTTTTTGATCAAATATCCTTTCAGTTTGAAGGTAAAAGCTTTGTTGAAAATGTAAGGGAAGAATCAAAACCATCTTTGTCTGGTTTAAAGTCATTGCAGAAACAAGTACTTTCAGATATTTCCAATGATCAAGGCGTCACCGTAAGTGGTGTTCTTGACGGGAAAAACAAGATGAAAAAAGCGATGGGTGGTAGAAAAGTACTTGTTGTTCTTGATGACGTCAATCATAAAGACCAGCTTGAGGAGTTAGCCGGTAACTGTAATTGGTTTAAGCCGGGAAGTAGAATTATTATTACAACAAGAGATAAGCAAGTACTCGCAGCCCACGGAGTAGGATTGATTCATGATGTGACTTTGTTATCTCAGGCGGAAGCGGATTGCCTCTTTAGTAGGCGTGCGTTTGGAAGAGAGAATCCGATTCAAGGGTATGAAGAGTTATCAGGAAAATTTTTACAATATGCTGGTGGTCTTCCCTTAACGATCAAAGTTATGGGTTCACATCTTCGTGATCTAGATGAGTCTGAATGGAAAAATGCCATAAAAAGATTAGAAACAATTCCACTTAAGGATACTATGGAAGTATTGGAAATAAGCTATAATGGTCTGGAGGAGGATTGCAGACAAATATTTTTGGATGTTGCATGCATACTAAAAGGTTGGTACAAAGAAGATGCAATTAGAGTGCTTGAAAGCCGTGGATTTTTTGGTATATATGGTTTAAGAGTTCTTCTGCAGAAATCTCTTATAACTTATGATGGAGCTGGGCGATTGGGGATGCATGACCATTTAGAAGAGATGGGAAGGAATATTGTCCGTCGGTCACACCGCGATGAACCTCAAAGACATAGCCGATTGTGGGTTAATAAGGAAATTGAGTATATATTGACTAATGACCTGGTAAGAATCAAGTTAGTATGATTTAATAAAACTGAGAGTTAGCAACATTTTTGGTCCCTTTCGGGTATTTCATTTTTGGTCCAATAGTTTGAGAAGTCTCGTGTTTGGTCTAAAAAGAATTGAATTGAATTATCATTCAATACGCGTTATTTAATCTTCATTTACTCTCATGTTTTCAGTGATTTTGGGCGTTTTGAATTAATGGGGTTTTTTTTTCTTTTCGATTTCAGGGTACCGAAGCAACAAAATGTCTATACTTCCAGTCATGGGAATTCAGTGCTGAATTTGCAGTACAAGGTCTAGCAAAAATGAAGGATCTTAGATTTATTTTCATAGATATCTTAACGTATTATTATTTTAGGAGCAAGAGCAATATTGTTCAATTTGATAAAGTTAGCGAATACCTTCCAAATTCCTTACGATTTATGAGATGGTATGGTTTTCCTTTTTCAAGTTTACCGAATACATTTCATGGAAAAAATCTTGTTGAACTTGACATAGGTCAGAGCGATATTGTTCAACTTTGGGAAGATGGAGAAGAAAAGGTAGAATAATGGTTAATATATTGTTTTACACGATTCATTATGATCCTATATATCTATTGGTTTGTCATTGCACCAATATTAATTGTTTTTTGTACTTATGTTAGGTTCTTCATAAGCTCAAGTTCCTCAATATTAGTTATTCAAAGTTGAGGACCTTTGACTTTAGGTTGGCTCCAAATCTTGAGAGTTTGACTATTATCAGTTGTCATGATTTTGAAGAGCTTTATATGCCTGCTCATTATCTAAAACTCAAATATCTCAACCTCTCTTATTCAAAGTTGACAACCCTTCACCTCGGGAATACTCCGAGTCTTGAGACGCTTTTACTCGAAGGCTGTAATGATTTTGGTAGAAGTACTTCAAATGCGTGTTGAAAGTCCAAAGCTCGAATGCCTCTACCTCACAAATTCAAAGTTGAAGACCCTTTACCTCGGGAATACTCCAAATCTTGAGATTCTAGATCTCGAAGGCTGTAAAGATTTGGTAGAACTTCAAATGCGTGGTGAGAGATTAAAACTTCAACGTATCGACTTCAGTGATACAAAGTTGAAGACCCTTGACCTTGGGCTGACTCCGAATCTTGAATGGTTAAAGCTTGAAAATTGTAATAATTTGGTAGAAATTAATGCTCCCATTGGATGTGGGAGGTTTAAGTCTTTTGAGTTTGATAAATGTTCTAAACTTAAGGCTTTATCTGAGTTACGTCTAATTGCAGAACCCACAGATGTTTGCCCATTGCACTCCGACAATGATTCTCCAAAGTTTCGGTTTGAATGTTATTATAAAGAAGATCCAGCTTCATCGTTTGGAAATCTTGAAAGGCTAATTTCTATAGGTCTGTGTGCTTGTATCAATCTTGAGAGCTTTTCAAGAAGTATTTGTAGTTTACAATGTTTAAGAAAGCTTAAACTTGAAGGCAGTATTTCAGAAGCACCCAAGGACCTTGATCGGTTAGAATGTCTAGAGGAGCTAACTTTTTCATCTACAGAGATTAAACATCTTCCAGATAGCATTTGTAAGTTGAAACATCTCAAATCTTTCAAAATCAAATCTTGTTGGCTTCTTGAGAAGTTACCGGAGGATATTGGCAGATTAGAATCTTTAGAGAAGCTAATCTTAACCAGCTGTCAGCTTTTACTAGATATTCCAAACAGCATTTGTAAGATGAAATCTATAAACAAGTTACATCTCCGCGGTTGTATTCGAGTTGTTGAATTGCCTGAGGATATTGGATGCTTAGAAGGTTTGAAAGAGTTAAACATAGAAGGTACAGGCATAAGCCATCTTCCGCAGAGCATTTTCCAGTTGAGAGGTCTGCGTATTGTTGGGTCGATGCGGCTTATTGATACATATGGTTTATTACTCAAGAGACGAAGAACCTGTGATGATGATGATGATTATAATTGTCATTTTACCTTTCGGTATTAGTACTTTTTTAATGTATACACTGTTAGATCAAGCTATAATCCTAACTTGGATGCTGTACTAGTACTTATTACTTTAGATCAATAAAGAATTTGAACTTTATTTTGATTCATGGAGCTCAGTAAACACAGTTGACTTGTTCAGAAAGTCAAACTGTGTTTTCGATGAAAATGGTGGGACTATGATAAAAGGTTGGTGATGATCATGATAAAAATAAACTTAAGAAAGTGTTATAAGTGATGTAAGATCATAAACTAGTTTTATATACATAAATAAGCTCTACATTTGGTTGAAATCATTAATCATGCAAATATTTGACTTTTGAGTCAAACTACTGGCTTTCATCATATTTTCACTGAGGTTTTCATATATGAGTTTGGATATGATATTGTCATGTTAAAAGTGATTTCAGTTAAGGTTTCATTATTGATTTAATTATCATACACAAGTTTTTTGGGCAAAACCGAAGATAAAATCATTTTTTATAAGCTAAAATTGGTACTTAAATCTCGTTTAGTTACTGTATCCTAATCAATCTATTGTTCAATTCAATTGCTTTACTGCCACAAGAACTTCGAAAACCCACAAAATGTGAATTGATTTGGGTAGAAAGCGGGTCGGAACAGTAAAAAAGTGGATACTTTGTTTAAAATTTTGGTTTTTCACACTTTGGCCACATGGTTTTTAATGAAAGGTTTATTTATTTGCACTTTGGCCACAAGGCTTATTAAAGTAATGTTAAAGTTTGATATATATAACTCTCCAGATGCAATATCTTCTCGTGTGTTGTGAACTCCCTGGATAGGATCGAATCGGGTTCGAGTAGCTGATGGGAAGGTTGTTGTTAATGATGATGATGATTTGATGTAGTTTTGAGGGTGTTTGGGATTGCTTATCCAAACATGTTTATTTGGTTTTGTGAGTGAAGAAAGTTCAGTTAAGCATTTTGTGAGTGAAGAATAGTTTTAGTAAGCAAATTAACATTTTTTATAAGCAATTTTAAAAGGACTACTTATGTGTGCTAGTGTTTAGTGATTCTGATATAATTTGCCCTCAAATAATCGCAATCTGTTAGCCTCCATTATCCAAACACTAGAATTCTTGGTTATTTGTTGTTTAAAACCATAATAATCAGATATCAACAGCAGTCCCAAACACAGGCACAATGCACAAAGAACACACAAATAACTACAAGTATATTAACAGGTACTTTCTCTGTTTTTTGTAAACCATTATGATTTAGCGCCGAATGAATCAAGATGCTTAATGATACAAAATTGCTGAATGATTGTTGTTCTGATTGAAAACTATTGTTTGATAGTTGTTTTTAAGAGAGAATGATCCTAGTTTATTAAAGTTAATGTTGTATTTTTATATGATTTAGTACTGCAGATATCTCGTTTTCTCACATGTTTTACGCACATTTAGATATAACATACATACATATAATATAAGTAGTACAAAATAAAAGTTGTTCGACATTTATAAATGTAAATAAAAATTCCGTCGGCATCCAATTTTATGCGTCTAACGAAATGCATATAAATCGAGTTCGGCACTTGATTTCTATACTTATATATAAGGATCATTTTTTTATAGTATGCACTAATCAAAGTATCGTATCATTTCATGTTGTTTGACCAATGCTTTCCTATAATAATGTTGGAGGTTAGTAAACCAAATAAATTGCTAGACATTTTAAAGTGCAGCTAAAAGAATAAAACATATTTGCATATATAAATTTCATGCTGAATGGGAGACCATATCTTTTGAGCTGGCCCACTCAGAAGGCATTTGAGCCATTCAGTGTCATCACTTTTCATATCAAACAATGTCCCTTCTGACCGACTAGGTGACTCACGCTGTATCATCCCATTAAATAGTTATCAAACACCCCCACTTAAATGTGTATGTTTTAATTGATCTTACAATGATTGATGTTTCTGTACCTGACATGTGTTTTATAAACGTGAAGCAATCACCAATCAGTAATTCAGCACACAAGGTGATTTACGATTTAACCTACATGCTAATTTGTGTATGTGAATAGACGGAACTCACCCTGTGTAAAGTCATCAGTAATTTTTCCAACTTGAATTGGTTGCCAGTAGTGTTTTATCATGTTTAATGAAGCTATTTTATATGTTCAGTAGTTCCATTACAGAATAATGTTGGAAAATTCAAATTGGGACAGAAGGTTAAATACTGGAACATGGGATTTTTTAATCAAATAAGATGACACTGCTATTTTTTTTCCATGTGACAGCAGTTAAAAAGGGTATAAGAATTCACCTAAAGGTTCAAAATCATTAGAACTTTTACTAGCTGCTTCATATTACTTTGGTAGTGTTACCTTCGTGTTAGCCATAGTTAGGCGTAATTATGTTACTCTTTCATATAAACCCATGTAAACGTCACTCTCGTCACATGCTCATTCTCAGCGATACATATACAAATAAATCATAATCTCATGCTATACCCTGCTTCCAATATTGAAGACAAATATGACCTATCATGGAGTATCATTTTTAGCAAAATGCAGCCTAGACAGATTAGTTGTAGTTGACCGTACTCCAATTCTTTCTTCTTTTATAGTAGTTATAGCTATTTACAAATATGGGTTGGGTAAAGTTGTATGTTTGGGCAAAATAGCGAATATAACATTTGTTAGTTGAATCAAGTTAGGCTTCATGTTTTCCAACATATATTTATATTTGGTTCGTCAAGACTTCAAGAATCTGAAATGATGACCAAACATTAATCAATTGCCACCTGGAAATTCATTTGATCCTACTATTTCTCCCCCTAAACAAATATTTATATATTTATATTCGGTTTTGTCCTACTAATTCTCCCCCTAAATACCCCCAAAATACTTAATCAATTGCCACCTGGAAATTCATTTGATCCTACGGTTTGGAGCTATTACTGATGCTAAACATTCACTACCAAAAAAAAATGGGTGGGATATCTCATCCCTCATTCATTTGTTATGGCTCCTAACAAAAAACACACAACCTTTTCTCTCTAGATCCTCTTCTCCACCCTATTCGAAAATCAAAAACACCGAACATCAATATCAATATCCATACAAATTAAATCAATTTTAGAACAATAGATCTTTTTGCTGCAACATTCAATCCCGTTTCAAGCTTTTATATTTCCGATTTCTTCTAGATATTGAACGAAGAAGATTACTACTGATGGCGAGCAGGTCATTTTTTTAATTAGTATTTCTTCCAAATCAAGGTATACTATCAATTTCATAATTTTGTGACTTCCGTTAATTTATATAATCAAGACCATTCCTTTTCATTATCAAATATCAGTTTCATTGATTCTTTGATTTGCACTTTTTTTTCATAATTTTTTACTTTCGTTAATTTATATAATCAATTTCATAATTGCATATATATCCAAAACATGCATAAAAATCATTGTACTATGTTCATCAAAAACTTGTACAAAGGATATATATGCAATTATTCACTTTGGGAAGGATATATATGCAATTCTGCCTACCTTTTCATTATCAAATATCAGTTTCATTGATTCTTTGATTTGCACTTTTTTTGATTGATTAGTTGATGGATGTATTTATCCAATTTAATTCTGATGACATTGTTTTAAAAAATAATTATTGTTCTTGATTGTCTTTAGGATGGAGATGATGAAGCAGCATAAGCTGTTTACTCCAGGTATTTTGTATACCAATCATTGTTGTAAAGGTTAGTGATTGTTATCGTTGATGTTAACTATGATGTTATTTCAAATAAATATGATGTTCTTTGCATATTTTTTTGATCTTTGGTTGCATCACAGGCATGCCATCGTTTATGTTATTTCAAATAATTAAACTTGTGTGCATTTTTTATGGAGATTTTAAAAAATGTTATTTAAAATAATTAAACATTTGTGAAGTTTATTTAGGAAACTTTGAAAAATAAGTTGGTAATGAAGGAAATTTTGAAAAATAATTTGATAACATTTAAAATTATACATTTCAATCACAAGAAACGTATCAACTTAACTATTATCCTGATTTTTAGCCAAAACTTTTAAATTTCGAATCTTTAATTGACTGGAATTTCGCAATTTGCTTAATTTAACCTAATTCCTACCACTATATATTTCAGTGCATCCTAAACATCTCCTCATTCATCTCTTATAACTTCTTCTTAAAAAAAAGCAAAAGGTATTTGAAATGCCTAATCATAATCAATAATTTTTAATTTTGTTTACTGTGTTTTTTTTTGATGATTAGTATTGTTTATATGATTTCATATTTGAAATATGTATTACTGTTGTGTCTTTGTAGGCAAAACAAATGGATCAAGTTATTACTACTTTGAGTGACCTTGATCCTATGCTTGATGATGCCAAAATTTTGGTGAGGGTGGTACGTATATGGAAGTCTCATCCTATCACCAAGCCGAATGAAATTTGGGGTTTAGAAGTTCTATTCCAAGATGAACAGGTTATTAACATCATCCTGTTTTTTATTGTTTACATATCATTTATTAATCTTGGAATGTTTTTACCACTGGAAATAGAATAGTCTTCAAAACCGGAAACTTATTAATCTATCCCATTGGCCAGATCTGTTTGTATGTTCTATTTTGTTTTTACACAGACATGTTATTTGCTCTTTGGTTACATCACATAAATGTTTTTCCATTGATTGTTTCCAGCCTGAACATTCATCTGTTTATAGTGGTTTGATGTCTAATGGTTTTTTGCTTTGATGTGGATGCTACTTAGATCAATTCAAACCAATAACCATTCTTTGACCTATTTGTGAGTAAGCAACTAAAGTTAAGTAGAGTTTAAAAAGTCAACTGTAGTTCGATGCATTAGAAGAAGAAAGTTAAACCCTCACAAGATACACATACTTCTAAGTAATAGTTTACATTGTAATAAGTTATACTGTATAGTAGGAACAAATTTATTTTTTAAATTTGTTCTTGAAATAAATTAGTAATGTAATATTGATTAAAGCCAACCTGTTTACATGAAGCTATGTTTATGTCGTTTCCTACGTATCTAATATTTAGATTTTACATTTAAGACATTATAATAATCAATTATTGTTTTATTTATACATTTTTTCATCATATTGAAGGGTAACCGTATTCAAGCTTCTATTAAGAAGGCAGATATGAATAAGTTTCAAGCTATTCTTGATGAAGGGTCCTGCTACAAAGTGGGAAGCTTTGGGGTGGGTGAGAACGGAGGGAAGTTCCCGTTGCTGAGTCACCGTTACAAAATCGGTTTCTATAAGAATACCTCTGTCACAAGAGTTGCTCCGTTTGACCACAATACCCGTGGTTTTAGATTTGAACCATTTCAAAACTTTACGAGAAGGCGCTTCTCAGAAACAGACATTGTTGGTAATATTTATTGTTTTGTGTTTATTTTTAATTCATACGTTAGCAGTATTTCATGATGATAATTTGCTTAAATCAATCTTCATACTAAAAAACATTTGCATTCTTATGTCAACGTAGATGTCATTGGGACTATAACATCCATATCTGAACCAATACCCTATGAAAGTTATGGTACTCAAAAATATAGAAGGACTGTCACCTTGGAAGATGTTGAGTAAGAAATATTCTTTTGGTATATATTAAATGATCCAGTTATGTGTATTAAAATGTTTGAAAATAATACAGTGGTGTATCTCTGGATTGCTGTTTCTTTGACGGATGGGTCGATCGGTTCAACAGTTTGGCCCAGCAATTGGATAAAATGCGAAATGTTGTAATGATTCTTCAGATTGCAAAAGTGAAATACTTTAATGGTAAAATATTAGATAATCAATGTTGATGTTTATTTTTAATAGCTTTATGGTTTTACAATGCAATAACGATGATATTCTACTGCTGCAGATAAGCCGTCTGTTAGCAATGGGGTGTTTGCAATGAAGCTTTATCTAAATGAAAACATACCAGAGATTAATACATTCAGAAAGATGTAAGTACTTCAATTATAAAACGAATGTTTCAAAATAATATAACATGAATTTTATTTTTATCATTCTGAGAAGAATATTGTTTTAAATGTGTTTTCCAATCGTTCGAAGTCAGTCAAACCTGCATACTAAGTGATCTTTTTTGTGAGTAGCTTATGAGTTTATCATTCAGTTACAGTATCTTATTTGAAACGAGGAAGATCATCAAGATCTGTAGATGTTAGTATGTTGATGCCCTATCACACTGCTCCAATACTTAAAAAAGATGACTCAATATAGAATTTTAAGTGTTTCCTGTGTAGCATCTTTAGATTTGTTATAGAAGCTTGTCATAATCTTAGAGTTTGCTTGATAGAACTTCAATTGTTTAAGCGATGGTTCTGTATAATTGTCTAGACAACTTTAATGTTTTTTATTTTCCAAAGTGCTGAAGAAAATAATATCATGAATCACTATGTTCTGTTGTATAGGTACCAAGAAATGGATGGATATGTTGAGAAGAATATTGTTTTAAATGTTTTTTCGCCATCCAAAAAAGAATTGACTTCTGATGAGTTTTTTGAGAATGCGGTTAGGAAAATGGTGGGGGTCTATTCGTGATTCTGAATACGTAAGTTATCTGTGATTATTATAATATTTTTTTTATGAATATAAAGTTTGTGTACTAATATATTAATCATGTTATACAGCAATGTGAAGCGATTGTGTACGCAAAGATACACAAGGTACATAAGGAACATGGTTGGTGGTATCTCGCCTGCAAGAAATGTGGATGTGTCGCCAAAGAACCTGAAGAATATGGTCAATCATCGTCATCCAAAAAGAAAAACAAGAATAAGGTGTGGTGGTGCAAAAAGGACAAAGAGATTACTAATGTGGGACCAAGGTAACGTTTGTTATTATTATGCTAAATTCCCATAAGATACATTTGATTCATTTTTTTGAATAACATACTTACGGTCCTGTTATTGTATGTTGAAATTTAGGTACAAAGTAATAGTGCGTGTCATTGACGACACTGGCTCAGCATCTCTTTTGCTGTATGAAGATATTATCACTAAGCTGATTGACATCCCATGTTATAAGCTCAAGGCGAAGTATGGAGATCAGGCTGATGATATCTTTCCTGATGAATTGGCTCCTATCGTTGGAAGAAAATTGTTGTTTCGCTTCCTTTATTCGTCATATAATATAAACAACAACAACCATGTTTATCAAGTCAAGATGATCTCAGAGGATGAAGATATGATAAAGACCTTTAAACATGGATTTATCAATGAGGTTCTTTTATAAACCCTTACAAATATACTATATCCTATTAATTTAGCAAACCTTAATACTGTACAATACATGCTCACATGGTTTATCACAGGAAATTGAAGTTGAAATGCAGACTCCCGTTACCCCCACTATTACCGCAAGCAAATTCAATGCTATCGATAACATTCCATTCAACATGGAACACACTCCGGAAGTTATCAAGGGAATGGAAAAGGCTGATGATGCAAGTACCGGCTCTGGAAAAGCAAAGCGTGATGTGATTGATTTGGATGATTGTGTGCAGAAGGATACCTTTGCAAAGAAATTGAAGAATGATGATATGGTTGAAGTAGGCAATTGCAAGGATAACTGATGATCATTTTTCTTCACAGATCAACATCACAAACATGCTTCATTATCATTTTTTTCTTTGGTTTATGTTTTGTTAAAGACTGTTGTTGCAGTTTTATTTATGCTTTTTATTGTTTTGAGACAGTTTGTTTGTTTTTTGTGATTTTATCACAGACACACTTTCATGCTATGGTTTAATTCAATTTGATGTTGATCTATATATATGGTTGTTTTTTATTTATATATTGAATGCAGTTTGTATTTAGGATGTTTAATCTTACATTGTTAAATTAATTGCCTTTTAATACCAATTGGTTATATCAAAAAATTTCTAATTGATTATTAACTTTTTTTTCATACAGTCCGCCAATCGCTATGTTTTATAAAAAACTTACAATGGGTATACTCAAAATCAGCAAGAAGAGTACTCAATATTTTTGTGACATATATTCAAAATCAAATAACAAGATATCATTTGGCATATAATTTATTACTCATTAATATAAAAATATTTTGAAAATACATTACAAAAATATATTCACCAATAAAGTCTATATAAACTCCTACTAATATTTAACATTATTACACGTTTTTTGAATACCTTTTTAGAGATGGCAAACAAAGGATCACCAAAGGTATAAATTTTGTTTGGCATCTATTGAACCTTGCAGAAATCCAACGAATATGGCATTCATTTTGCATCAACTAATAATGATGTGGTTAAAAATGATATATCCGTTATTGATATATCATCTGATGATGAAATGGTATGATTAGCGAATGTATATTTTTGATTACAAAATATGTCGCTTATACTTACAAGGTTGTTGTGTTTTTTTGATCATTTGCAGCCTGTTCAAAAAACAAATAAACGTATAAGATTAAAAATGGAAATGTTGTAAAAAACAATGTGATCGATCTGAGTTCGTCAGATGATGACAAAGTTGCAAATGTTGCGGATACAAAAACATTTGAAGATCAACCTCATAAGAATGCTTAAATGCTGAAATGCATCTTTTCTTTACACAAAGCAATAAAAATAAACCTGGATTATCAAACGGAAAACTACTTTCATACCATTTGATACATTAATCACAACCATAAGTTGTTCCAGATTAAACCACTACCATAAAATATTCATTATCCTCCACCCACATAAGTTGTTCCAGATTAAACCACTACCATAACTTTGTCCTAATACATGTTCATAACATATTAAATTTCAAAATAGACAACCCTAACCAAAAGGATTGAACATGTGACATTATAAACACAGATTGTCCAGAAAATCATAAGTTGTTTATCAAAACACGACAAACATAAAAACCAACGGAAACAGAGCAACTTGGTGTATCAGCAGATGTGGAACACTGGGATTTGTTCACCAAGATCAACGTCATTAATAAAATGCATCAACCGGAACCTCATTACTTTCTCGTATGCAAAAAGCAGTCCCTTGCAAACTGTTTCCACATCCCATACACTGCAATGTGGGTGGTCCTCCCCGGTCTTTGACTGTGTGGAACCATCGTCAGTACCATCGTCTTTTCATAATCTTGGTGCTTCATCACAGCATGACGATACCTGTCCATATGGTGTGACTCACAGAAATTTGCCGGTATTGTCTGCACCATGATCTTCAAGTTGTTATTTCTTAATAGATAATTATATGCGAATCATTATGCAGTACAATAATTAAAAATTAAATTGTAGATACCAGTCTTTGTTTGTCCACGGTTGATGCGTACGGCCTATAGAACGTATCATCAGCTTCTTGGTAGTGTTCTCTGTGCCAGTCCCATTGGCAGATATGTTTCATTCAATCATCATCTGCAAGTGCACAAAAGTCATTTAAATTTACACATACCTTACTTAACGCCAAATAAAATGTGTATATGCCGTTGTATTACTAAGTATGTATATATCACATAATTCAAACTAAAAGCATAATAGTCGTATAACTTACTAAGTTCATCATATTCCAATGGTAGCTGAACTCTTCTCAAACGGTTTGCACCATGAAAAAGGACATCCGTGTGTGCCGTGCCATCACCGTCGAATGCCATTAAGAACAACCGATCAAAAGGATTTTTGGCAAACACTATTGTCATTCCCATTTGAAGCTTAAGATTTTCAACCACAGTATTCCATGAACCATTCTCTATTTCATAAGCATAGCATCGGTTTTCATCTGTCCCTACATTAACACGCTCCACACGCACATCAAACATGTCCCCATTAGCCAAAACAACCAGTTCTGCGTTTTACGCTACTCCTTCCAAGAAAGATGCATCAATTGTCTACAAATAAAGTGATAGTCAATAATGAGGTTTTGTGAACAAAACAAGAATTTTATTGGATACGCATTGCCTCATTTCATGTAAATTAAAATGAGTTAATATGGATTACCTGTGCTATATTTGGGTAAGTGTGATGACGTGTCATATACCTCGACATCCTTCTCGTCACTCCTTCATAACCACCATATTCTATTCCTTTAGCATTATATCCCGTCACATAAAAGGAGTCCTCTCCCTCCTCGACGAAATGCAACACCCTAACTCCATCATCAAAGTGTCTCAAAACAAACTGGTTCCATTTAGCACCATGAACCTCTATTGTGCCATTCCTTCTTAAAGTTAACGCTACCTTGAATCTATAGCCTTGGTGGCCAGTCAAATACAGATGGTGATTCCCATTGTATCCTTCTCGGAGGTATACAGATGGTAGTATCTTTAAACATGTTGCAAAAAAATTACTTTTACCAAGTATACTAAAAATTACTTTTACCAAGTATACTAACATTAGCTTTGTCCTACATAATAAATTGAAACACTGAAATACCTGTGAATATTTATACGTCTTCGGGTTTATCGGTGTCACAAACTCCATAGTCGTTATAATCCTACCAAAGTAATTCTATACGTGTCAAAATACACATAAAACTAACAACATAATCTACTATTTGTAGTATATTGAAATACACTGTGTATTCTTTGTTTTTAGAAACTCTTGAACATATATACCCTAATGATCAACATGAAATTTCATAATTCATAATATTGCTTTAACAGGCCAATGTAAACTAATTATCTACTTTGAAACGAATATTGAATTTCATGTTTTCCACATTTTATTTCAAAATCAATAAGTAACTACAAATTGGTGTTCTAACCTAATTATAAAGAATAAGTAACTCATAGGCTCCAAACATTGTAAAAAATAAATCATAATTTCACAAGATCGTTCTAACTGGAGATGCAATTACTCATTCTTCTTAATAATGTAATCAGTAATTAACTACGCAAGGGGATCCTTAGATATATGATCATCTAAACAAAGAATACAGAGAGCTTTTCTAAATCATTAACAACAACAACAATAATTTTAATTATCCTATCTCTCAAAACAAAAATACCTAACATAATCAATTACATAATTATTCTTAATAAGGCTAAGCACAATAACAAGATTCATCCGAACATTAAAAAAAAAGTCTAACTTAACTATACACTTATATAAAATATAATGAAAAGCATAAAACGATTCATGTTTATAAGTTTATTAACAAGCAAAATATGCAAGTAAGATCAAAACATCTTAAACAAACTGATAATATCAAGATTATAACTTTTACCGGAGATTTTTTCATCAACAAATCTTTTGATCGTAGAATATTTTGTGTTTCCAATGCTGTAATTATGTTTCACTGGAAGTTAAACAAGTGTCTAATACTGATATGAAAAGACAATAGTGAATATTGTATCTCTAAGTCTAGAGTTATAATAGTAATCATGAAGCTACACCAAGTTGCATGGAATTATGAAAACTATTCATATTTCAGTAACAATTAAGTCAAGTTGATAATGAAAAATGGGCTTGAACAATTAATAAACATCATCATTTTTGAATTATGAAAGTGGGCTTAAACAATTTGTTAACAAGCATAGGATGGTTGGGCTTAAACATATGGGTGTTCATTAATTTGTGTCCTCATTCTTTTTATTTAACTTTCCTATCAAAAATTATGTAACCAAAATTATTTCCTTAACCTAAACTAAAACCCGTAATTCAAGTTATCTTTTAAACATGTCCATTTGAAATTTATTTTGATGAGATTCTTAGCATAAGAGATTTTTGAATTTAAAAAAAAAAAAATCAAATCTTTAGTGATATTGGTATCAATTTAAATTATAAAACATATCAACTCCTAAAATATATGAATCAAATGTATACATCTATCACATTATATATATATCATTGTCCATACATCCCAAAAGAATAATAGTCACAATTTCCTTTGATCTAAAATGTCGACACCTGCAAAACAATTCGAAACACCTCCATCCAGTTCTTTGAACACAGAAACACACAAGAATGACGTACCAAACATTTAGTTTGAAGTTCCACCAAAACAAATAGCTACACATCATTCTAAGCATGGTAACGAAAAGGAAAATAAGAAGGATGAAACTCTACAAAAGCCTGAAGGTATTGTATATATATAATATTTATAAGACAAAACTATCATATGTTTATTTGTTTTGTTAGATTTATAAAAGAGAATTGTTTTTAATATATGATACAGACAGGTATGTTTGCTACAATGGTACTTGGCATAAGATTAAGAAGAAGCATGTTTGTAATTTCGATTGGAATAGAATGATGGATTCCGTCAAAAAGGCAGATGAAATGATCAAACAACTACGTGCATCAGGACACAAGATAACAGATGACTATATGGTTGATCACAACGTTAGTGACGATGAATAATAAGTTTTGGACATGTTTGGTGATGATGTAATTCTCATGATCACAATCTTTTGCTCTTTTCGTTTAATGTTGGTTTGTTTTTCATACGTTTGAAGTACTCTTTTCGGTTAGGTTTGTAATAAGTTGGCTTTTGCAAATTTTGCAAGCCATGTATATCATTACTATGTTACTATCAAATTAAGTTTTTATTAACATGACATATTTGTTTGTTTCTTTATTTATTTGTAATCATGTTTATAATAATCCATGTTAAAGCATACTTTTGTAATCATGGTTGTATTTACAACGGTCCACATGGATAGCCTTACTATCAAGTAAATGGAAAACGAGAATATATTATACAAAAATGTGTAGTTCCTTTATCGGATGCAATAGGATAAATAACTTTTTTGTCTTATAAAGTAGTTTACAAATGTACATTGTTATTCTAAAAACAACATCCCAAATAATTATTACATGCTAATCTCATATAATAAATATTTTGTTTTGGTTATCACAATGTTCCATTGTTTCTAACCTAATTATATCTAAATGAGGCCCAATGGTTAAAATGGATCATTATATAAATTGTGTAAAGTCCCAACTCATAATTTATAAGTTTTCCAATTTCCATTGTTTTCAATTTACCAAATCGTTATGTGTTTAACAATTTTTTCATCTATACTCATTCATCAAAAGAACAACATTCAAAAATAAACCACCCACCAATTTATTTTAAACTTAAATATCATATCTCACTCTATTTTAAAACCAAATTATCATCTTAAGTTGACTATAATCTCATACTAAAATAAACATAACAAACATTCAACTTTTGAATGATATTCTTCAATCTACATTTTAAAATTTTGAATAGCATATCATTTCCTAAAATTGCTAACTATCGAGAGTCTATAAATACCATCAAGCATCATCATATCTAATGATAACCTATTTCTCCGTTCAATACTTGATGGATCAACCTAAATCACCTAAGGTTACATACTTTGTTTTTGTATATTGTGTAAATCTTTCATTTTATTGCATTAAATGTATAACATATACAATATGTATTGTAACATGTTTATGACATTTTTAGGTTTTCAATGCTGAAGAACATCGAAACGAACCAACTCGTGAATCCATGAATAACAATTTCATTATCCTATTTGATGATGATTTGGTATGTGTGACCTCTTATAAGAGTATTATTAGCTATGTTCTTCCTTCTAATTTATTTATATAACATGCAGGATTTCTCCATCTCCAAGAAACGCGAAAGAAAATAAAAAAAGATAGTAAAATGAACAACAACATTATTAATATTCTATCTTGTGATGATGAGAAGGATAATTTGTTATCTAATATCAAAAAGTGTAAAGAGCACACAAAAAAGGATGAAATTTGGTATAAAAATACTGTATCCATTTTACATGTTTTCATTTTATTAAACACTTAACAAATTCTCACTCTAATTCTACTTATTACTAATTCGTTTTTTCTTCATGAATAATACAAATTAGGATTTGGATGATGACATGATAGTTTGTTTTAAGCGTTCAAAAAACTCTAAGCCAACTTGCTTTTCAAAAAAAAGAACTTATCGTCTTATTGATGAACCAAGTGATGAAGAAAATGATGATGCTATAAGTATGACACAAAATTTTGTCAACTTAATTGATGAAGAGGCAAAAGACGATTTACAACTTAGTGGTGAAAACATTGATGAAGAAACTAATGATCAAATTCATTTAGAAGATTCGATTGTTGATGACTCTTCACAGCATGAAGCTACTGATGAATTTGACAGTTTCATCGATGATGCAAATCTTGATGATGAAACTACTTATAACAGTTCTGACAGCGAAGTTTGAGAATATAGATTGATAGGTTATTCACATGTTATGAATAATCCATATAAGCAATGTTTCGTTCCACGTTTTTTCAATTATTCGAATAAAATTATCATGATGTAGTTCAATCGCTTACACGTATGCAATCGTCAAAGAATTTATCCTATTGAATATCAACGATGTCAAAAATAATGTGTTTTACAGTCAAGGTGTATAGTGTTAATGTATCTTGTGACTTAGGATGTATATATAACCTTATTGATGTTTATATCTCAATGGTAATTATAATGTACATTATCAATACTAAAACAACAATGAACTTTCATCAGGCTAAATCGTACGAAGAACATAAAGCAACAACTAATCACAATTCTTGATAACAAGTAATCATTATAATGCATGATAATTTTTTCATTGACAATTTAACATTCAATGGTTATTTGCAATAAATAGTTTAGTACTTCTATAAGCAAACCCAAACACCCATACTACAATAATGCCAATCTTATAATGTTAGATTATATTTAAACAAATTATGCTCATAATATGGATTAAAAATATCAAATCAATCAATATTTTCAAAAAGTATAATCATCCTAAACAAATACAGGATATTTTGCAACAAACTATAACCATTTTTAGGAAATGATTACCATCCTATAATCAAAATGTAACAACTTTCAACACCTCAAGGATAAATCTGTACACATTTAATGATTTAAATTGAAAAATTAACCTTACAACTTCCTTAAATAATATTATGTCGATTCAGTGTACTTGTGCACTATAAAATTTGCTATTATTCATCATTTCACAAGTCACAATTCACAAACAAATTATAATTACCAGCTTCTACTCATCATGTTTCCTTTAACGAAGATTCCAAATCGCCATGCTGAAAATGATCAAGATGAAGAAAACCTACCCAAGTAAGTTTAACAGTTGTATGTCTGTTCTTTGCTTTTATTCTACCATAGTTTTACATTGTAAATATTACTTTCACATAGCAGGAAGAAACGAATTGTGTCAGTAAAGGAAGACTCTAAGAAAGAATCTGTTGGGTCAACAGGTTAGTTTATGGTTGTTTAAAACTTTTTAGTTATCATCAGCAATTTCTAAAAACATGTGAATATATATATAATAATAATCTATTTAGTCATTTACAGTTAAAAAAATCTATTTTTGCTTTTGCTAATCTTATAAATTGCTTAATGTTTGTTAGAAGGAATCAATGCTGAATCAAAAGATGATGCAACAAGCTCTCTCTTGCATCCTGCCGAGTTGTATTTTTCTCTACAAGCTAAAGCGAGACAGAAGAAATGGGAAGCCTATGTAAAGCGCAATATCAAACAAAGGTTAAAGACTAAAGCAAATAAGCTCAAGACTACAATCAATAGAAGATTAAAAAAAACAGGAACTTGAGGAACCAGAAGATTTCACCGACGAAGAGTCTTTGGAAGCAATGGACTATGAAAATGTTCATTTAGCATTTGATCCAGACAAATCACCTAAGTTTAATTGTTAATTTTTTTTTTTCTGATGTCTTATTTTGTTTATGTCATTTTATATGCATTTGAATTTCATGTTTCTTTTCTTAACTATAGACAGACATGCCATTTAGTTTTAAGCTTTCAAATAACGCTAAGCCAACTTGATTTTATAATTTATAAACTTATCGTCTTATTGATGAACCAAGTGATGAAGCTATAAATATGACACACAATTTTGTCAACTTAATTGATGAAGAGACAAAAGACGATTTACAACACAGTGGTGAAAACATTGATGACTAAACTGATGATCAAATTCATTTAGAAGAAACGATTGATGATGAATCTTCACGGGATGAAGCTACTGATGAATTCGACAGTTTCAATGAGGATGAAAATCTTGATGATGAAACTACCGATAACAGTTCTGATAGCGAAGTTTGAGAATATATATTGATAGCTTATTCACATGTTATGAATAATGCATATAAGCAATGTTTTGTTCCACCTTTTTCCAATTATTCCAATAAAATTATCATGATGTAGTTCGATCGCTTACACGTATGCAAGCGTCAAAGAATTTACCCTATCGAATATCAACAATGTCATAAATAATGTCTTTTACAATCAAGTTGTATAGTTTTAATGTATCTTGCGAGTTATTATCTATATATAACCTTATTAATGTTTATATCTCAATAGTAATTATAATGTACATTATGACTACTAGAACAACAATGAACATTCATCAGGCAAAAGCGTACAAACAACATAAAGCAACAACTAATAACGATACTTGAAAACAAGTAATCATTATAATGCATGATAATTTTTTCATTGAAAATTTAACATTAATTGTTTATTTTATAACAATGTATATAAACTAACTGTCTTAAATTGTATCACATATAAATGAGTTGTTGGGCCTTTACATTAGGTTACATTGATTTGGTATACATTGGGCCTCATTTAATTGTTATTAGGTTACAAAAGTGTTTTTGAATCTCATTATCAATGCTGACTTCTTTGTCTAAAACATACATAATTTTCGGAATCAATCATTCAAATATGGAATGATTTTAAAATTTAGATTTCGTTTCTTTGCAGCTATTGTACGTAACAATTTTCATAATTGTATCGCACAACTGGATATCAATTTCATATATCATTAGATGAATATCCAAAGGAACATCAATGAATCAATTCACTGGAAGCTACAATTTTGATAAGGGTTATATAAACTCTATGGAAAGAGTTGTTGGTATGCAAGATGATCAAAGCTCAAACAATATTTCTTCATCTGATTTTACATGTTCGAATGACTCGCATGTGTTAGCCGATCAAATACTGAACAGTTGTTCATGTAAGTTTTTATTTTTTGGTGTTGTTGTTTTTACATCTATACAAATATTATTTTACGTTATAATATTTTTTTGGTTTGTATAAAATTTCAACAATGTTTAATTATTTACACGATTTGTTGTTGATGTATAATCAGTAAACTCATTACAAGATCATCCAGATATCTGCAACAAGAGAAAGTCTGTTATGGTTGACAAAACCCTAAATGATGATGTTTTATCTTTCAACGATTTGCCATACAATAATGTTCTTCACTATGACCCTATATATATGCCGACAACTCTTACACCTATTGGTACGTTATGATCATATATATATATATATGGATAGTATGATTTTATTACTATTACATGTTTATCTTATGCATTTTTTGTAAGTTAGACTCACAATTAAATCTTTATGATTGACATTTTTTTATCCCTATACTTTTTTTATAGGTGCGCCGAATAATTATCAATGGCAGAAACATAAATTTCTGTGTAACCAAAACACTTATCAATCTAAAGCAGTTTATCATGATAGAGGAATATTGTCTACTATTAGTCAAGATTTTGAAAATAATTATAATGTAGACATGTCAATAAATCCCGTCCAACGTTCGAGATATTCAAGTGTTGTTGATGTATTACCTAATATGCAGTCTCAACGACCTCCTCTACATGACATGACTACGAGTAATGTTATATCAACAATTCCTTTATCAAATATTTATTTCTATGTTCTTTACACCTTATTTGACAATATTTGTTTATGTAATAGGTACGCATTCAAACATGAATCAAACTTTGCAAACTTCTCAATCAGGGAATATGAAATCCATTTTCACAAATCCTACACCACTTAAGAGAGGACTTGGACGTCCACGCAAGCCAGATGTAGCAACCGTCGTTTTTACCACAACTTACGTCTGGCCGAACTACAAAGTTTGCTATACAAAAAAACCTCGTGTTCTTAATGATGTTACAAATACGGTAGGAAATACAAACCGACCTGGACGTCCCCGTAAGAATCCTTTAGTTAGTCAGGTCTCACCAAACCTTAATGAAGGAGCATCAAATGAAACTGTACAAAAAGTAGCTAAACGACCAGGAAGACCTCCCAAAGTAGTTTGCGAAACCGGTATGAAGTTTTGTATTATCAAGTATCAATATACCTTTTAGTTGTAATCATCCTAAATTTAAAACACATGATCCTTAGCAAGTACCAATATACCTTTTGTTAACAGACAATTCTACCACCAGTGATGGTTTGCCGAACCTTTCAAAAGGTGCATCGTCACCGGTTGCTACAAGAAATGTAGCTAAACGACGCGGAAGGCCTCCCAATACGGGTAGATGCTTTGAGTACATTATCTATAAACTATTTTTATTTAATACTTCTGTAGTTAACAATCATTTTATTTTGTTTTAAAATGCAAAACAATAGATAGCTGTACCAGTACAGCTGTTTCGCCGAACCTTTCAGAAGGTGCTTCTCCAGATGTTACAATAGGAAATGTACCTAAACGACGCGGAAGGCCTCCCAAAGCAGGTACATGCTTTGAGTACACTATCTATAAAGTATTTTATATTTAATCCTTCTGTAGTTAGCAAACATTTTTTTTTCAAGTCGAAACAATAGATAACTGTACCAGTAGAGCTGTTTCGCCAAACCTTTCAGAAGGTGCTTCTCCAGATGTTACAATTGGAAATGTACCTAAACGACGCGGAAGGCCTCCCAAAGCAGGTACATGATTTCAGCACAAACACCTTTATAAACTATATATATTTAATCCTTTTGAAGTTACAGATCCTTTTTTTTTGTCCTCGAAAAAATAGATAATCGTACAAGTAGTATTATAAACCAACCCGTCCCCAACATATCTTCCAGCAATGTTATTGGATCTCTAACTCCTAATATGTTCACACCTGAAATACATGCAAACATCCCATGCCAAGATATCAATTCTACAAGTAAGTTGTGTCATATGTTTTTTATCTATAAATTTTGCATCGTAACACATTATAAGTTCACCAATGATTAGACGTGGTATACAGGCAACGTGTCGAAAAGAACTCGTAGATCAAGATTAGGCAACAACAGTCCAGTTCAGTTTCAAATTGGTGAGCATAGTTAGTTTCGCTCATATCCTATTCATGTTATATGAAAATTTCATGCACAAAAATATTGTTAAGTATAATTATATATATCTCCAACAGGTAGTCCAGCTATTGTCTCACCAAGTCCGTCTACAAATAATAATGTTGATTCAACAAGACAACGTAACAGCAAAGACAAAGGCAAGTCAATAGCACATACAACGGAAGTTGATTTATCAGAGGATGTTTCTGAGGATGAACATGGATATATTGAACGTATTTCAGGCATATCTAAAGGTATAATTATTTTTTACATATTTATTAATCGTTAAGTCTTTTTACTATTGATAGGTTTAAGTCGGTGTATATATTTTTGTATCCTAATAAACTATATATATTTAATCCTTTTGAAGTTAACGAGCCTTTTTTTTGTCCTCGAAAAAATAGATAATCGTACAAGTAGTAATATAAACCAACCCGTCCCCAACATATCTTCCAGCAATGTTGGTGGATCTCTAACTCCTAATATGTTCACACCTGAAATACATGCAAACATCCCATGCCAAGATATCAATTCTACAAGTAAGTTGTGTCATATGTTTTTTATCTATAAATTTTGCATCGTAACACATTATAAGTTCACCAATCATTAAACGTGGTATACAGGTAACATGTCGAAAAGAACTCGCAGGTCAAGATTAGGCAATAACAGTCCAGTTCAGTTTCACATTGGTGAGCATAATTAGTGGCGCTCATATCGTATTCATGTTATATGAAAATTTCATGCACAAAAATATTGTTAAGTATAACTATATATATCTGCAACAGGTAGTCCAGGTACTGTCTCACCAAGTCCGTCTACAAATAATAATGTTGATTCAACAAGACAACGTAACAGCAAAGACAAAGGCAAGTCAATAGCACATACAACGGAAGGTGATTTATCAGAGGATGTTTCTGAGGATGAACATGGATATATTGAACGTATTTCAGGCATATCTAAAGGTATAATTATTGTTTACATATTTATTAATCGTTAAGTTCTTTTTTACTATTGATAGGTTTAAGTCTCTCTATATATTTTTGTATCCTAATAAACAATACATTTTATATATTTTTTTAGACTACCTCGACCATGGTGATCAGGATGTTCAATGCAACAAATGTGGAGCAATGTTGTGGCTTGCCGAAAGTAAAAGTGGAGCTCATAACTCTGCTTCCACTGATTCATTTTCTCTCTGTTGTGGTCGAGGTAAAGTGGTATTACCTGTTGCATTGAAGAATCCTCCTGAATTGTTAACGAAACTCATGAATGGGGAACACCGAAAAAGCAAGTCATATCTTGAGAACATACGCCGCTATAACTCGATGTTTGCTTTTACATCCATGGATGGTAACATTGACCATACAGTTAACAATGGTCGCGCACCATATTGTTTTAGAATACAAGGGCAAAACTACCATTTAATTGGAGATTTGTTACCCAAAGCTGGCGATACACCAAAGTTTTCTCAGCTTTATATTTATGATCCACAGAACGAAATTCAAAACCGCATTAATGCTGTCAGGTAACTATAATATATGTCGTTTCCTGTTATTACTTTTTTTTAGCCGTTTAATTTCCATGTCATAGAATTATAGATTAAATACACTAACTATAATGTTTTTTCCAATTCATGACAGTTCCAATGAGAGTGGATCATCTTCTTCTAATAAAAAAAATAGACCGTCAACTAACTAAAGACCTTAAAACAATGCTTGATCGTGATAACCCTCTGGTAAAGAAGTTTTGAATGGCTGGTCAGTAAATTGCTCATGGAGTGGAAAATGTTAAGATCAGGTTGATAGGAAGGCGTGAAAAAGATGGGAGGCTATATAACCTTCCTACAGCAAATGAAGTGGCTGCACTTATTGTTGGTGACTTTGATAACAATCATAACGAAAGAGACATTATTGTGAAAAAAATAGTGGGAAGAAGAAAAATATTAGTGGGTTACATGTTTCATACCTTCCATTACAGTACCCGTTGTTGTTCCCTTACGCAGAAGATGGTTATAGAACTGACATATACCATCAAGGTATTACTGATGCCACCCCAGACAAGGATAAAAAATATGTCACAATGCGTGAATGGTTTGCTTACCGTGTGCAAGATAGGCCAAATGTTTTTTCAACTTTTTTAAACGGTAGGCGATTATTTCAGCAGTTTTTGGTTGATGGTTACACTATGGTTGAAGCGGAGAGGCTGTTATATGTAAAAAATCAGAACAGTGAATTAAGATGTGAAACTTATTCTCGATTAGCTAAATCTGCTGAATCATCCAACCAACAAAACAAGAAACGTGGAAAAAAAGTGATTTTACCCTCACCCTTCACAGGTAGCCAAAACTTATTCTTGATTAGCTAAAGCTGCTGAATCATCCAACCAACAAAACAAGAAACGTGGAAAAAAAGTGATTTTACTCTCATCCTTCACAGGTAGCCCGAGATATGTGATTTTACCCTCATCCTTCAGCAGTTTTTGGTGGATGGTTACACTATGGTTGAAGCGGAGAGGCTGTTATATGTAAAAAATCAGAACAGTGAATTAAGATGTGAAACTTATTCTCGATTAGCTAAAGCTGCTGAATCATCCAACCAACAAAACAAGAAATGTGGAAAAAAAGTGATTTTACCCTCATCCTTCACAGGTAGCCCGAGATATATGATGCAGAATTACTTGGACGCTATGGCAATGTGCAACTTTTATGGATACCCTGATCTATTTATAACCTTTACATGTAATCCAAAGTGGCATGAGATTACAAGGTTTTTACGTAAGAAGGGTCTAAAATAAGAGGATCGTCCCGACATTACCACAAGAGTTTTTAAGATCAAATTGGATCAGTTGATAAAAGAAATTAAGGAGAAACGTATTTTTGGTCATGTTCGTGCAGGTACATTTCAAGCTTTACTTAAGTTTTGTTTCCAAATCTAAGTTTTATACAACTTGCATTATATTAATACCAATATGTTCATCTTTTTTTAATTATTATTACAGAGGTTTACACAATTGAATTTCAAAAACGTGGACTGCCTCACTGTCACTTATGTGTATGGTTGGAATCAGATGACAAGTTGAGATTCCCTGCAGATATAGATAGATGTATATCTGCTGAAATACCAAATATAGATGAAGACTCCGAACTACACCAATTGGTTAAAGAATTTATGATGCACGGTCCTTGTGGTCCTGATCATAGAAGTTGCCCTTGCATGGTTGAAAATAAGTGTTCGAAGAAGTTTCCAAAGGCATTTAATGAGTCTACTTTCATCGACGAAAGCGGATATGCTATATATAAAAGGACTGATGATGGAAGAACTATTAAAAAACAAGGCGCAGATCTTCACTGTGGTTTTGTCGTTCCCTACAATCCAACTTTATTGAAAAGGGAGTTTTTAAAAGTACTATGGTTAAATAAAAAACTCGTGAAATTACTGAGGGCACTCCCAACAATAACTCAGCTTTAAACTTTAATACACTGTCATGTCAGCTTTAACACACTCATCTTTAACTCAGCTTTAACACACCCAACAATAACTCAGCTTTAACACACCTTAACTCACCTTTATATCAAATATTTTCAAATTCAACCCCTAAATTATAAATTACTTCATTTTTTAAAAACATAGCATTCATTAAAAAAAATAACATTACATACTTAATAAAAAAAAATTACAACGAAATAAAAAAAAAAACTTAAAATGATAACGAAATAAATAATTATTCATCGTCTTCGGAATATTCTTCTTGTTGATGTTGAAGGTGCTTCTGCCAAATATGCTCCATAAGGTCTCATTGGAGTTGAGTATGCGTTTCTCTGTCGCGTATTTCTTGTTTTAGCAAAATAATAATAATAATAATAATAATAATAATAATAATAATAATAATAACAACAACAACAACAATAAAAGCTATCTTACCTTAAGCAATCAATTTTCTACATATCTCCTCGACGATCTCTCATATTTTGGAACCGATTCATTACATCTTCATCTTTTACTACTACATTTTTATTAACGTATCGAAAAACGATTGCCATTTGTTCTTTTTTCGTAACATCACTAGACTCGTCAACTAACAATGCAAATACGTCATCACCAATTTCTTTAAAAATGGTTTCAAGTACTTCTTCTTCAAAGCAAGTAGCAATTTGTTTTTGAATTTTTGGAGACAATAATTGACAATTCTTTGGAGCCCTACAACAAAAAAACTTTGCCATCAAAAAAAGTATTGCAATAAAAAAATCCACATTCACATATTAAATCCACAAAAAGCTATTAATTTGCCATATAAGACTTTGCCATCAAAAAGCCTTTCGAATGGCTACTGGAAACTGCCGTATTCGCACAATCGCACCTGTGGCTGTAGTCAGTAACAAATGTATAAACAAAGAGCATTTGGGCTTAGTGGGCTGGGGGCAATTTGATTTGTGAGTGGAGGGCCTTTAATAGAAAAGCCCAAAAATATATATATATATTATTTTTTTACACTAGACTCTCATCTTTATGGGCCAAGTGTGGAGGGCACTGCCACCCCAAAGACATGAACATGTAATAGTTTGATCAGTTACATCCACAAAGCGTTATCTACTCACTATAAGATCTATACAACAACAAGGGACGGGCCGAAAGGGGTTCTCCGGATGTTTGTGAACCATATGATTTTTTTTGCGCAATGTAAATTTCTGTCAGCTATAACAATTCTTTTCAGAAGCGCATCTAATCTCAATTTATTGTGTTAGAAATCTTTACTCATTTTTAGTAAAATGCACCTCATGACTTTGAGCTTTTAATCCCTCACAACATTGCATTGCCTGCAAAAATATTATTAGAACGTTCTTAATTTTTAAAATTTCAATTATCTCAAAGTTATTTTAGTTTAGATATATATAAACATGTAGATATATCAATACGAATACTTATAAAGTTGTAACTTATACAGTAAATGATTTTTGACGACTAGAGTTAACTTCTAGTAAGACGAACTAAAATGGTGTACCAATCACTTTAAACACTTGGCCCCATTTCCAATATTTCGTACTAACCATGCTAGTCAAATTATGAGGCTTGCAAAATGGGATATGTTATCCCCACACCCCCCCCCCCAAAAAAATACCAACCGCACACTCCCTAATTTTTGCCTTCTTTTTTTTTTTTTTTTTTTTTTTTTTTTTTTTAATTTTATTTTTTATATATAATTTTGTTTATATAAAAAAAAACTATAAACCTGAAAGTGCGGAACAGAAAATATAAAGTTTAATAAGTCAAACGCTTAAAACTGTCAAAAATACGGAACAGAAACTGACAAAAAACTGTAAACAAAAGAGGGACAAAGGGAATAAAGGACAAAACACCCCCTGATTTGACATCATAGGGGGTGTTTGTATAGTAGAGCCCTTGCAAAATTTACGTTCTCATCCTTGAGAGTGACTTGAAGCTAGACTTAGTCAATTGAATATATCTTTATTATAGTACGAAATTAGTTGTTCACGTTTTCTTTTAAAGTATCAAATTAAATTTCTATTACTAGAAACACAAATATGAAAATTTGATGTCGAGTTTTATTCATTACTTTTTCTTCAAATTATTATTTCAAAAATCTTGCGTGCTGTTTGGTTGACCCAATTTTGAGGGGTTTAGGCGGCTTTCATTTTAGATATCCTCTAGTTTCGTGTGTTTGGTATGTAAAAATGAGATATTTTAAATATAGTGAGTCCCATAAAAAGGGGTATGTCTATGAGTGATGATTTATAAAAGGGTTATTCTATACAAACACCCCTCATCTCCTATAAGACTTTGCCATCAAAAAGCCTTTCGAATGGCTACTGGAACTGCCGTGTTGCCGTATTCGCACAATCGCACATGTGGCTGTAGTCGGTAACAAATGTATAAACAAAGAGCATTTGGGCTTAGTGGGCTGGGGGCAATTTGATTTGTGAGTGGAGGGCCTTTAATAGAAAAGCCCAATTTTTATTTATTTATTTATTTATTTTTACGCTAGACTCTCATCTTTATGGGCCAAGTGTATGGTTTGATCAGTTACATCCACAAAGCGTTATGTACTCGCTATAAGATCTATACAACAACAAGGGACGGGCCGAAAGGGTTTCTCCGGATGTTTGTGAACCATATGATTTTTTTGCGCAATGTAAAATTCTGTCAGCTATAACAATTCTTTTCAGAAGCGCATCTAATCTCAATTTATTGTGTTAGAAATCTTTACTCATTTTAGTAAAATGCACCATGACTTTGAGCTTTTAATCCCTCACAACATTGCATTGCATGCAAAAATATTATTAGAACGTTCTTAATATTTAAATTTTCAATGATCTCAAAGTTATTTTAGTTTAGATATATATAAACATGTAGATATATCAATACGAATACTTATAAAGTTGTAACTTACACAGTAAATGATTTTTGACGACTAGAGTTAACTTCTAGTAAGACGAACTAAAATGGTGTACCAATCACTTTAAACACTTGGCCCCATTTCCAATATTTCATACTGACCATGCTAGTTAAATTATGAGGCTTGCAAAATTTACGTTCTCATCCTTGAGAGTGACTTGAAGCTAGACTTAGTCAATTGAATATATCTTTATTATAGTATGAAATTAGTTATTTACGTTTTCTTTTGAAGTATCAAATTAAATTTTTGTTACTAGAAACACAAATATGAAAATTTGATGTCGAGTTTTATTCATTACTTTTTCTTCAAATTATTATTTCAAAAATCTTAGGTGCTGCTTGGCTGACCCAATTTTGAGGGGTTTGGGCGGTTTTCATTTTAGATATCCTCTAGTTTCGTGTTTGGTATGTAAAAATGAGATATTTTAAATATAGTGAGTCCCATAAAAAGGGGTCTGTCTATGAGTGATGATTTATAAAAGGGTTATTCTATACAAACACCCCTCATCTCTTATACACACACTGTGCATCACCAGTGTATTTTTTTGTACTTTTTGTACTATAGGGGTGTTCCTTGGTCCCACACTTATCTTTTAGAGTAAATTACAAAGATGGTCCCTGTAGTTTGCGTTGACTTTTACTCTTGATCCTTTGACTTCTTTTTTTGGCACAAACGGTCACTAACTCTGAAACCCTTCACACTAAAAGTCCCTTGACCAAACGACGTCAATTTTGACTGTTAAACACCCTTCATGTGGCTTGCACATGAGGATAGTATTGTCTTTTCATCCTAATCCTCTACATACAAAACATAAAATGACAAAACAATTTGCTTTTTTTATTTATGTCCCACCATGGTTATCTTTACCATTTTTTTTGGGCTAAATCTTCAAATACCCCACAAGTACAAGGGTGTTCACCCTAAATGCCCAAAAAAAAAATTCCACCAAATACCTCATGGGAGAGGGTCGCCCAAATATCTTGGGCGGATCTCCTAAAATTGTGACATGTGTCCCTAAGGGTGTCCCTACCAAGTACTAACATGATACCACTTACAACAGGTACTTTCTTGGACGACTGGGGATCACATTTCTTAGGCGACCGGTCTTTTTTGTCTTTTAGTCAAAAAGTTGTTAATTATATTTCTTGGACGACCCCTTGACTTTTGTTTGTACACGTTTGGTCCTTCCTCAAAAATATATAACACTATATGCCATGTTTCAAATTTATCAGTTCATGTTTCATCTTAAGCTTTATTATTCTAAGGCATGTGCTTACCCATGTCCTCATTACCTCTTCCATTACCAGATTCCCTCTCTCTCTCACCCCCACCCCTCGCCGCCTTCTTCTCCGGCCAAAACCCCGCCGCCGTCCGGCAACCACCATCGCCGGAAAATTTTCCGGCGAGACCTTTTCTTTGCCGATTCGATAGATCGGTGTACCTAGAACCTTTTTGGAGCTCGTGAACTCTCGACTGTGGGCCAGTGGGCCCGAATTGAAAATATGACTATACTTGGAGCTTGATCTTGAGTCTACTTAGAGACGAGGGGCTACATCATTCTGGTAATTCAGGTTCAGTCTCCAAGACTTTGCTTAAAGAGCGGCTGCAAATGTTCTATACCGCGTTTGAAGAGATCTACAAGAGTCAAACTGGATGGTGAATACCAAATAGTCAGCTTTGTTAGTATGAGACGTGTTGCATTATGCATAAATTTATCTTTGTGAAGGAAATGTTTTACTGTCAATCTTAAAAGAACACTTGTTGTAAAAATGGTAACTTGTTAGGGACTATGTTAAACAGAAAAGTGACAATTCTTTTGTTGATGCATTTGTGTCTCATTTAACGTTCTAGTAATGCAATCAAGCTGATCTTTTTATTTGATCACAAAATGTAAACCATCTTGGCCAGAGTATCTTTCTTTTTTAAATATCAGTTTTGATTAGCTAGCTAGTACTGTAGTATATGTGAAGCATTGGAAAGATTCTTTGAGTTGTTTTTGCAAGTTCTGGAAATTGACAATGATATCTTTGACTTGGTTCATATGATTTTCTCTAAAGAAAGAGGTAATCATGCTTATATGATTAATTAAAAAATTCTTGCAAATTTAATGTGATACATACGGTTTTTGTAGGGCGTCGGTGGGTGGGTGGTTGGTGGTGGTGGTGGGTGTCAGTGGTGGCGGAGGTGGTGTGACCGGAGATGGTAGTTGTTGAATGTTATAAAATGTTTTTGTATTTTAAGAAAATAAGATATGTGACCAAAATAAAATAGCAAGCAAACAAAGCAAACAAGGAGGACTAAAAATATAGTTAAACAAATTTTTCACAAAAAGATAAAAAAAACAAGTCGCTCAAGAATAAATAATAGTGAGACCCAGTCGCCCAAGAAATATGTACTATTATATAATATAAAAGGACTATACTTTTTGACTAAAAGACAAAAAATACCAGTCGCCCAAGAATGTGGTCCCTAGTCGCTCAAGAAAGTACCTGTATAAAGTAGTATTGTGTTAGTACTTGGTGGGGACATATATAAAGACACATGTCACAATTTTAGGAGATCCGCCCAAAATATTTAGGTGACCCACTCCCATGAGGTCTTTGGAAATTTTTTTTTTTTTTTTTAAGACATTTAAGTTGAGCACCCTTGTACTTGTGAGGTATTTAGAAAATTATCCCTTTTTTTTTCTATCTCCTCAACAAATATTTTACCAGAACTATGTTCAACATACATTATTATATACACAATCACAACCATTTAACAAACACCAACACCATCAGTCCACAACCAACCTCCATCGCCACCGAAATCATCTCCCGTCACCTCCACTCATCCCCGAAATCATATTCAGTAACAACCATTAAAACATAAAACCCAAAAAGAAAAATCAAATGTTTAGTCAACACCATCACCACCTCTAATGAATAAACATTACAAGGGTTGGTTTAGCCAAGCAAGATCCGAACCCAAAGCATCATAGATCTAAATGGGTTTTTCTTTCAAACACTTGCATGCTCTAATCAAACTCAATATCTTAAAGAAAAATTCTCATAAAAAGATCTCAGGTTTTTCATAACAAAATCTTGATGAAAAATATAATAATAGGGTGAGGCCACACTATGGTACCATATAATGCCAACAAAACTTAGTAAATCACCATCTGTGGAATATGTTTTAAAAAATACAAAATGCAAAAAAAAAAAAAAAAAAAAAAAAAAAAAAAAAAAAAAAAAGTAAGTGAATTACCATATAATGCCAACAACTTTGGCACCACATCTTTCATTCTCGTAATGTGAATTACTATTTTGTTTTATCTTTTTTTGTATTTTTCTTCTTTTTTTTTTAGGTTAAAAAAACAATGTTTAGTATTATTCTATATATTAAATCATGGGTATATTATTATTTTAATGCTACAGTGAAAAACAGTGCTTTGAACAGTGTTTTTCACTGTAGCGTGAACAGTAACTTTTTTTTTTTTTTTTTTTTTTTGAGAAAAAATAATTTCGGAAAAAATAAAATTTTGAAAAAAAAAAAAAACTTTTTGAAAAAATATTTTCATTGAAAAAAAAAAAAAAAAAGTTTATCAAAATTTTTCTTAAAAAATTATTTTTTCTAATAAATTTTTTTGTAATAGAAAAAAATAAATAAATAAATAAATAAATGTTTTGGTGATAAACAGTAACTTTTTGCTACAGTAATTTTTTTTTTTTTTTTGGAAAAATAATTTCGAAAAAATAAAATTTTGGAAAAAAAAAATATTTCCATTGAAAAAAAAAAAATTATGAAAAAATATTTTTAAAAAACTTTAAAATTAATTAATTTCGGAAAAAAATTAATTTAAAAAAAATAAAAAAAAAATCTTTTAACAATATTTAACTTTTTTTTCCTTTTTTTTTTCCGGAAAAAATAATTTCGAAAAAATAAAATTTTGAAAAAAAAAAAATAAAAAAAGTTTTTGAAAAAATATTTTCAAAAAAAAAATTTTCCAAAAAAAAAACTTATAAAAAAAAATTTCGAAAAAAATTTATAGAAAACAAAATACAAAAAAATATATATATATTTTTTAAAATTTTCAAGAACCTAACATGTAATGATTATATGAATTCAATGACCAACCACATCATACAACAAAAAACAACTATCTAAGCACCCCGCCGCAAAACATAATTAAAAATAGAAATAACAAAAAAATTAAAAAATAAAATAAAATAAAATAAAAAAATCTACTAAATATATCACAAAATAATTGTGAAGCTACAAAACGTAAAACAAACATCATACAACAACAAAAAAACTATCTGAATAACCCGCTGCAACGCGCGGGCTTCCCTGCTCGTTTACTTAATAAATCACTAAATTAACCTAAACAAAGAAGTTATCAAGTATCTTTAATAAAAATTTGAGGAATTCCTGCTCCACAAAAGTAAGCGAATCTTACGACTTTTATATATTCTCACAAATAGGGAATGGAGTAGGTTTTATGATTCCAATGGATTTAATGGGTTTTAAGATGGTGGAGGCCTGGAGGCAACCGACCGCCGGACGACCACCGGAACCAGCTGCCGTCGCCCCTTCACAACCACCAGCCTTCACCTTCTAGATCTGTTGTGTTTGTATATGTGTGACGATGATGGTGCTTTGTATGGTTTTATTTTTTTTTTTTTTCCTTAGGTTTTATTTGATGGCTTTAATTAAGTGGTAGTGAGTGGTTCATCTTCTAGATCTGTGTATGGTGGTTTGAAGAAAGATAGAGAGGTGTTTGTGTTTTTAAGAGAGATGAAAATGATTGTTAGTGTGTGTTTGGTTTGTCTTAGTGAGTTGTACTCTATGTTATTTGTATTGTAATTTTCTCTTTACTAATTGAAAGTGGTGTGTCAAGAAGAAAAAGAAAATTGAAAAGACAATTTTACCCTCATGTGCTTTACACATACGAAGAACTTTTAACAGTCAGAATTAGTGACGGTTTGCGCAATAAAAAAAGTCAAAGAACCAAAGATGAAAGTCAATGCAAACCACAAGGATCATCTTTGTAATTTACTCTATCTTTTATCTTCCCCACACTAATCTTCTATCTTCATCACTTTCAATCTTTCTGAATCTTCCCATTGTTCTTCATTCCCATCATGTTTTCATATCAAGCTCATCATCATCGTCTTAATATTATTTTGATCAACGAAATTTTAAGTCTTGTTACTCCTCAACTTCTCCATCTACTCGTTTATTTTTCTGGTTAAGTGTTTTTTTTATCGATTTTTCTGAGTAAGTTTTGATTTCTTTTTTAATTCAACTTTTGGGTTGTTTGTGAAGACTTTTCAACAAATAAATTTTGGTTTTAAATAATGTTTGGTAAATTTTTGTTTGTTAATGAGGATTTATTTGTTCTTCTTGAGCTTTTGAGGATTTGTTGATTTTGAGAAGATGATGTTCGAGTAAAGTAAATATAGGTCAGGTAAAGGGACAATAATGTAATTCACTAGTATTTCAACATAAATCCTTTTTCTAAAAACTGTGAACCAAACAAGAAATGTTTAAAATGTGGGGTTTTAGATTCTCTATTATTTAAAACCTCACGGAGTTAAGAAACCCACGATTTAAAATTTTTGAACCAAACGCACCTTTAGTTTGTTTTAGTTATGTACTTTTTTATCGGCAGACAATTATTGTAAGATGAAAATCATGACGTATTAGTGATTATAAACAGTTAAAAACTCAAAGAATAAATCCCTCCAACATAATTGGATCAATGATTATAAATGCTCAATCATTCAATCCACGTGTGTGTATGAAAAAAGGTACATGCATAGCAAGTCAAGTCACACTGTCAATTTTGTTTGCCTTTGCATTAATCGCAAAATAGGCTTGGTAAACATATAACATTTGAATGTGTATTCTGACCTTCAAAAATAATTATACATTTGTTATAAACATCTAAAACAATGATTTCTTTAGCTTTGGTAAAAATTGTTGCAAGCACAAAATTTTTAATTGCCACCGTATTAATCAATGGAGAGGGCGTCTCAAAAACTAAGGTCTCGAGGAATGGTGGACTCTATGTGCTATTACTTATGACTTATTGTAACACCCCGTGCCCGCTTAGACCAAAAATTAAAACTTTACGCGCAAAAAGCGTGAACTAAAACTGACCTTCTGTTACTCTTTTAAAAGCTGACAAAAATCCATAAACATTCAGACCTTGAGTCTATTTTTAAATGAAACTAGACTCAATTACCTTCAAAACGATAGGTGGCACGACCTAAGACGACTTACGGATCAAAAGATATGATTTTTCAAAGTTTACTAAAATCTGTCCAAATTTCGGTTCAAACCGAAATTTCACCACTTATCACAATAAACAACCCATACTACCATATTTCCACACCAAACTCACCCAAAGCCATTAAAATCTAGTACTAAATCATTTACATAATAAATCAGCCCGTTTGCTACCCAAAATGGGTAGAAACACACTTAACCTAAACACCCCTTTAACTGCATAACCCTTTTATACATTTCTTTGACCCATTTTGACCCATTTACACAACAAACTACTCACACCACTTTCTTTTCCCACCACACTTGAACATTATCACTACTTTAACATACAAGACATTTTTCATAGACACTTGACCCGTTTACCACCCAAAATGGGTACTTTTACAGTTTTGCGAAACACCCCCTTAACTTTGACTCTAAACACATATAACATACTTTTAATGCCAAATGACTACCAAATCGTTTGGACGACCTTAACATACAATTTACCATACGACTACACTTTACCAACTAATAAAAGACCAACGGGGGTACAAACTTTACACATGAGTTCGGTATTCTACCTAAGCTTCTAAACACATATTACCTTCATCTTGCTAATCCAATTCCTTAATCCATATGTCCAAGCCTTCCTTACAAACATGTCAACCTACAAAATGGTTAGAAAACTAAACCATAAGCACAAAGGCTTAGTAAGTAAAACGTTCATAACATACAATTATACTTCATTCCACATAAATAACATATACATAAACACTTACTTTCCGGGCTTACTACCCAAGTCTCATCTAACACATAACATCAACATATTTCATAACAATCAACTCATCACATAAGCTAAAATCATGTCATCACATAAGCATAATCCAAGTCCATATTACTTGCCATACAACATACATAACACATATATGCTAGAAATCCATATAACACATGTCACCATCATTTTACTTACCTTAGCTCCAAGCTAAGCAATATCAAAGACATCATCATCATCATCACTATCATCCATCATCATTATCAATCTTCATAATTAACCCAAAACCTAACAACATAACAATCAATACCTAAATTAAGGGTTAACATAACCCATGAAATATACTTAATTTCCAATTCATATCATCATATGATCATATATGATCATATGATACTTAACCCATCAATCTATTAACTTTGACCCACTTTAACTCATCTCTTAATCACCATAACACTTTAATTATCTTAAAACACCATTTACCCATCTTTCCCAGGTTAGGGTTCATAAACCCTAACTTCTCAATTCACTAATTAACTTAAGATATGAGATTACTTACTTGTGTAGAAGCATAATTAAGGCTTGCCTCTTGAATTGGGACCTTAAACTCATCAAATTGGTTATCACAACTTTTTTCTTTTCCCTCTCTTTTCTATCTAAACCGACTTCACAGGCTCTTGAATGATATGGAATGTCTAGATAATCCTGGACATTTCTTATCTAAAAACAACTTTGGGTTAATGGTAAGAATGGCCCCTTAAGTCCCATTCCTTCTATTTTGGCCACAACACACTTTATAACATATTTAACACTTGGCAACCTAAGCCCCTTTTGTTATACATCATATTTTATATAACTAGTTTAGTCATAGTTTGACTATTAAGTTTGACCACAACGCAACATTCGTTGACTGGCCAATCACGTAAGGCCTTTATCCTTTTCATCTAGGCTGGGGTCCAAGTATCCGGGAAACGGGTGTTTCAATTCTACCCTCTTATTTAGATTTCGCCCCCGAAATCTCTCGTCTAATGTTATCTAAAACCAATTCACAACATATACATGTTCTTATTCTCATGCTTTCTAAGATTTCTTGCAACGATCTATGTGATCTTGCAATTCTAAGCTTCTATATCATAATCGTAGCTCATAATCTACTAAAAACACATTTCTCATTACAAATCTTTCTAAAATTTCCCACAATTGACGAATAGTCGTATGGAAAATTTACTATTTGACTTTATATAAGTCAACTTTTGCACTATTACCACGTCATATGCCCAGGCACTAACATGACAAAAAATTATATACGGGCCAATTTCGCATTTTACATAGTACCAACACGTAATCTACGTCAAAACCCGGTAACTTAATTCAAAAAAATATACAAAGTACCATATAAATGACACTTTCAAAATCTTTCTCACGCATTACTTAAGCAATCTTTCTTATCAATTTAATGCACAAATCATTCTAGGCGTTTATCTTAAGGTTTCACACATCACCTTAACGCCGCTATAAGTTTTATTTATATCTATCTTTTCTTATGACATGTAACCGGTTTTAGTTTTCACTTTCTTATATCACTATCCGTACTCATGTCATATCGGCTACACATAAGTCCACTCATTTATAACTCTTTATTTATATAAAAAGGCGTCCCAATCTATGTAAGTAAGGAATTATAAACTTATGGTTCGGCGATTTACAATTCTTCATTTAAATGAAAAGGCGTCCCAATCCATTTAAATCAAGAAACCATAAACCATCCTACTTATACGCTTCCGACATAACATTCGTACTTACTTTACTTTTATCTTTTCTAGCCTTGGATCCAATCTCACTAACTTTCCATCCATGCCATAAAGGCAAGCTATAATCTATGCCATAAAGGCAAGCTGGGCTATCCCGAAGGATACCATACTATAACACATGGCTATCCCGAAGGATACCATACTATAACACATGGCTATCCCGAAGGATACCATACTATAACACATGGCCATCCCGAAGGATTACATACTATAATACATGGCCATCCCGAAGGATACCATACTATAACACATGGCTATCCCAAAGGATACCATACTATAGCATTGGATCCAAGCTATATCTACCTTATCATCTTTACTCATTTTATCTTTCATGTACTTTTATCATTAAGTACAAACTATCATTTTCTCAATTCTCATTGCCTTAAGCAATTTCAACTTTTACTATCACATTTACTATCATCTCGACAAGTTTCTATATAACACTTGTCGATTTATCATATTTGCATTATCACAATGCAACTTATCATTCATCCGTCAACCCCAAGTTGACTCATACATTCACTATATGCCATCTTTATTTTAGACAAGTTCTATATAATGCTTGTCCATTACAATTTACACATTTTCTATGTGTTCTTACAACGCACATTTACTATAACCCGTCAACCCTTTGTTGACCATATACTCAACTTTTACTATCACTTCTTTTAGTCTATTCAACTTTTACGCATATAAACCTTACACAGGTTTATTCTATATTATTCTCATTAATCTCATCAAACACATTCCAATATATTAACATGATTATATACATGTTTTACAATTCTTTCTAGCGCACTTCATATTACTTATGACTTCTAGCGCAATCTATATTTCAATCATCACTTCCACTCATCACGCTTAACCATATATTACTAACACATTTTACTTATCATGTTTTATATGAAACATGATCTCATCACGTCTTAACTATACACTTTAACTTTCTCATTTAGTTTTTCTTATAAGAAAGCATCTAATCTTTATTATATCATTCGTGTCTTTCAAGTCTCACATACTATGCATTCTAATGCATCTATCTCAACTCATACACTTCTATGCATCATGCTCTCAAGCACACCACATAAAACTTAGACATATAATAAACTACCATAGACTTAACATCTCATAAACAATAACACTTAACATTTAACACTTATCCAAAAAGTGTTAAAACATCTATAATCATAATCAAATCATGTGGTCTATGGCTCATATATCACATTGGACAATCAATTATGTCTAAGCATCAACATTCTAATTAGCCACGAGTACTAATCTACCTTATAACTAAGGCATCATAAACTTTAATTCACTTACTAACCCATCTCTAATACCACTTGGCATTCTTACTCGCATTCATTACCATAACTCTATCATACATTCACATAATCGCAATACATTCACTGGCACAAACCGAGGTGCTCGGCTAACTAACTATTCAAACACTTCAAGTCCTCTACGGACTTCTATCACATACACAATAACACATAAAACACGTTCATCACTTATCAATTTAAGCTTATCTATCACGGAACATAATCCATCTCATACTTAATAACTACTTCCCGCATCACTAGCACTTACGTTCAAAGCTTCTACGAGTGGTTTAAGACTAGGAAACCTATAGTGGAAACCTAATTCACTTAAACTGAAGCTCTGATACCAAGTTGTAACACCCCGTGCCCGCTTAGACCAAAAATTAAAACTTTACGCGCAAAAAGCGTGAACTAAAACTGGCCTTCTGTTACTCTTTTACAAGCTGAAAAAAATCCATAAACATTCAGACCTTGAGTCTTTTTTTAAATGAAACTAGACTCAATTACCTTCAAAACTATGGTGGCACGACCCAAGACGACTTACGGATCAAAAGATATGATTTTTCAAAGTTTACCAAAATCTGTCCAAATTTCGGTTCAAACCGAAATTTCACCACTTATCACAATAAACAACCCATACTACCTTATTTCCACACCAAACTCACCCAAAGCCATTGAAATCTCATACTAAATCGTTTACATAATAAATCAACCCGTTTTCTACCCAAAATGGGTAGAAACACACTTAACCCAAACAACCCTTTAACTGCATAACCCTTTTATACATCTCTTTGACCCATTTACACAACAAACTACTCACACCACTTTCTTTTCCCACCACACTTGACCATTATCATTACTTTAACATACAAGACATGTTCTATAGACACTTGACCCGTTTACCACCCAAAATGGGTACTTTTACACTTTTGCCAAACACCACCTTAACTTTGACTCTAAACACATATAACATACTTTAACATGCCAAATGACTACCAAATCGTGTGGACGACCTTAACATACAATTTACCATACGACTACACTTTACCAACTAATAAAAGACCAACGGGGGTACAAACTTTACACATGAGCTCGGTATTGTACCTAAGCTCCTAAACACATATTACCTTCATCTTGCTAATCCAATTCCTTAATCCATATGTCCAAGCCTTCCTTACAAACATGTCAACCTACAAAATGGTTAGACAACTAAACCATAAGCACAAAGGCTTAGTAAGTAAAACGATCATAACATACAATTATACTTCATTCGACATAAATAACATATACATAAACACTTACTTTCCGGGCTTACTACCCAAGTCTCATCTAACACATAACATCAACATATTCCATAACAATCAACTCATCATATAAGCTAAAATCATTGCATCACATAAGCATAATCCAAGTCCATATCACTTACCATACAACATACATAACACATATATGCTAGAAATCCATATAACACATGTCACCATCATTTTACTTACCTTAGCTCCAAGCTAAGCAATATCAAAGACATCATCATCATCATCATCATCACTATCATCCATCATCATCATCAATCTTCATAATTAACCCAAAACCTAACAACATAACAATCAATACCTAAATTAAGGGTTAACATAACCCATGAAATATACTTAATTTCCAATTCATATCATCATATGATCATATATGATCATATGATACTTAACCCGTCCATCTTTTAACTTTGACCCACTTTAACTCATCTCTTAATCACCATAATACTTTAACTATCTTAAAACACCATTTACCCATCTTTCCTAGGTTAGGGTTCATAAACCCTAACTTCTCAATTCACTAATTAACTTAAGATATGGGATTACTTATTTGTGTAGAAGCATAATTAAGGCTTGCCTCTTGAATTAGGACCTTAAACTCATCAAATTGGTTATCACAACTTCTTTCTTTTCCCTCTCTTTTCTGTCTAAACCGACTTCATAGGCTCTTGAATGATATGGAATGTCTAGATAATCCTGGACATTTCTTATCTAAAAACAAGTTTGGATTAATGGCAAGAATGGCCCCTCAAGTCCCATTCCTTCTATTTTGGCCACAACACACTTTATAACATATTTAACACTTGGCAACCTAAGCCCCTTTAGTTATACATCATATTTTATATAACTACTTTAGTCATACTTTGACTATTAAGTTTGACCATAACGCAACATTCGTTGACTGGCCAATCACGTAAGGCCTTTATCCATTTCATCTAGGCTGGGGTCCAAGTATCCGGGAAACGGGTCTTTCACTTATAATGCTCGGTTTTATAGAGTATGCTTCAAATGTTACACCCCAAAACCGAAAAGTTATAGAATATTATATATTTGACTCGCTTAAGTTTGAAAGTATAACAGTAGAATCGTATAAGCGTTTCTTTTTTAGGGACGATGTAGCTTTGATTATGGAGTTGTGTAGCTTGTAGCTATGGATGGACGTAAATACTTGATACTAATTTAATGAACATGTTTACCGTGATAGAGCTTATGTTGGAATATGTGAATTATAAAAATACTATAAACACATAAACATCATAGTACACGCAGCGGAAAGATCTACAATAACATGTAAATTAATTAACTAAAAATTAAACAGAAAGCGTACCTTTTTGATTCCTAGCAAGAACAAGGAATCGGATCTACAAGAACAAGATAAACCCTAATTAGGGTTTAGGGTGGATCGAAAGGAACAAAACACACAAGCTAAAGGAAGCTTGTTACTCGTTCTTATACACACGTAATACTAGCGTTCCAATGGGAAAAGCTAGGTTCAAAAATCACAAACAAACCAAACACTTTGAAAGCTATACTTTGATCGGCAATTCCTAGTGGAATTAAAAGAGGCCGATCGGTTCTAGCTTAAAGGGGAAGAGAAGGAGAAGAATGGCTTGTTTAGGGATTCAAGATTAGGGAAACAATGAAACACAATGGGATGTATTTATAGTTTTCTTTTGGCTTGCTCCCTACTCTACCCAAACCGACTCCCTAACCCTAAGGGGAGGGATCGGCCGAACTTCATCCCAAAATAGGGATTCTAGATCCTTCTCTTCCTATCTTTAACATTTAGTCCTTTAACGACCGTTATCTCTAACTCCGTTAAGTACTAACTGTCGTTAAGTATTTGTTTTGTGAAATGAATAAATAAAATATAAAATATATTTAATTTATTCAAACCATTGGAACTCTTACGTATTGTGTGCAATCCCGAGTCTCGGGTTCGAAACCGGACATACTTATATTAATAATTATACATAAACTCTAACAGCTCCCACTTGGATAACTATTAATATAGTAATGACATGGGCTAGCCTAGCTTAACAGATCCCAATGCCCCCAGCTCGATCCGAGTATGGTTTTCCTGGAAAAAACCACGTGATGATATAATTGATGCGTGCGTGCGTATGCTCTAATTTATACCCACGGTATGTCGTTGTGGTTTTAGTAGTATTCAAGTTTTAAATTTATATTTAGCCGACTTATCAATAACACACACACTTTAACGAGCAGTGTACCCGGTCAGTATGTATATAATGGTAAGTAGAGTGTCGATCACTAAGAGTGGAACGTATTATCTAGTTATTCTAATCAGTATTTTAATATCTAAAGTTAGCTATACAACCTAATCTAACGCAAGGGGGTTCAGCCTGAGAGACTGGCACGGTTTGGTTGCAATTAAATAAACTAAACTAATAGGCACGAATCAGCGAATAGCACACACGTACACAGATAAATACTCGAGACAATAAGAAGACCTGTCCTGATAGATAAGTAGCTTGTCACTTGTTTTATTGCTAGTTTTATATGAAGTGTATAGTTCGATGCAACGCACCGAGATTAAGTCCTTTCTCGTTGGTTCTAATCTTATCGGCGAGTAAACCCTTAATGATTACTTATGACTATCCTATTTATCTTTCTTCCTACTTTTCTACAGACGATAGAATGCATAGGCGATCTAATAAATAGGCGAGGGCAGAGGCATGGCGACCCGATCAATGCTCAGCTAGACACAGAGGTTATCAATGCACTAATAAAAGTCACCAAAGACATCAACATATAAACTTTAATTAATGGGAAAGCAGTTTTAAGGGAGTGCAATCTTTTCGTTGTCACATTACACAAGCCATCAATCCTGATGAATTAAAGTTTACTAACACAATAAAACAAAACTACTTAATGAATTAAATACATGCAGGACCTTCTTACAGCTCTCGTATCTTCGTTCAAGGTGTGTCTTGTGCTGCTATCTCGACTGAATTCGTCCTAGGGTTTCTGTACTTCGGTCTTCTAAAACTGTCGAACTAGGGCTCTCGTCTGACTTTGGGGTATTTATAGTTTCTGTCTGAAGGTAAGATGCGGCGCATCTAATAAGTTGATGCGGCGCATTGACTTAACTTCGCGTGGGGTCCAAGATTAATATATTCAGGAATATTCGTACACCGCCAGAAGATGCGGCGTAACTCCATTTATAGATGCGGCGCATGTCCTCTTGTATCTTGGATCGTATCTTGTGAAATCTTGATAGTGATGCGCCGTATGTAATAAGCAAGATGCGGCGTATCTGGAGCAGAATGTCTTGATCTTGTACATTTCAGTAGACTCATATCTTCTTGCTTGTTTTGCTCCATAATTAGTCCAAAATCGCCAAGTTTCACATAATGCTTGTTTTTAACTAAGAATTACAAAAGTAAAAGATTAAGTATCAATTCTCACAGATAATATAATAAAACAAGTCAAATAAATAGGATAAATGATGGTAATAAAATGTACTTATTTGAGTTCATCAAATATCCCCCCACTTGAACTTTACTTGTCTCCAAGTAAACCTTAGAATTAATCTCATGAAAATATATCCTAAAAGATATTAGGATTTATTTTTATATTTAAGCATGTATTCATTTTTGTCATAATCACACAACCAAACACTTAACGAATTAGAAGTAAAATAAAATAATTCGATAAAAGCAAATCTAATCGTTTAACTGTCCAGTCGTGACGAATATTCTATCATAGGCTTGGCAAGTATACACATCTCCTCCACTAAAGCCAAGGAATAACAAGTCTAAAGCGGTAAAAAGGGTTTGTGAGGTTTAAGGGTTAATCATTCTTCTTAATCTCTATCGATCTCAAATTCCAGAAAAGGCGACAAAATCACAAATACATGATCGAATCCACGAACACGATACTTGCAATTGCTCAAATCCTTAACTCGAATAGGCTAAAGATAGGACCAAGTAATCTTCACCAATAATATTATATCAAAAAGGGCGACAAAATCATAAATACATAGCCGAATCCACGACTACGATACTTAAGATTGCTCAAATCCCTAATCTCAATAAATCAAAGGTTTGGATAAAGAATAATATAGGGTATGGATAATATTTGGGATACAAATTGGTGTAAAATGAAAAATAAACAAAACAAATAAATTAAAATCCTAAGTGTGGTTAATCACTATCCCAACCATCCCATGAATAAGACTCATATCACTGAATAACTCACGCTTTAACACTTGAAACACACGCTTTAGGTAGACACGAATTATACTCAACAAGATCTCAATCAAAGAATAACCTTTAGTTGGCGTTCCCATAACGTTCAACTCCCATTCAATCCATAGATATAATATACAACAACTAGTGGTGATATCGACCACTTAATATAAAACTTTACATAAGTTGGTTAAAACAAACATCCAACTCTTCTTTTTTCTTTTTCTTTTCTTATTTTTTCGATTTTTTTTTTTTTTTTTTTTTTTTTAAACTTAAACATAGATGTGTAAAATTTCACCACATCACTATAATGATAACTCTGGATAATTTTTCCATACTTTTCATAACTTCAGAAATAACAGTAATAGTGAAAGTAGTAAACACACGAAAAATAAACTCAAAGATATACAATATTTACTTTCACTCCAATTGCATTGTGCAATTTCCCGACCTAACCAAAGATAATGAATTACGCACGCGAACACAGGTAATGTAAGGAAACACACTTTGCCTAAAGCAATTAACCAACCACGGATTTTAATCTACATGGTAGGCTAAGGTGTAAGGGTGTAACGAAACATTTTAACAAAGGTGTAAGAAACGAAAGGAATGGCTCTGAGTGTTTTTCTAGGGGTATCTTACTCTAAAAATGAGAGTAACAAAATGGTTTATACGGGGGTTAACTAACCAGTGTAGTTAGCTAATAACACATAACATATAAAGGCTATTTGGGTGTAATCCTAGAATTTTTACCAATTTAGACAAGTCATTCCAATTATATAAAATAATACTTATTATGGTGGTCTCGAATAGTATACAAGCCATGTTCTAAAGTTTACAAGTCACCGGCACACTCATAGATTTGTGAATTTTGAAAAATCACAATTTTTGAAAATAACGTCATGTGTGCAGCTATGCAACTTAGACTTTAAACAAAAACATGCTAAAAATTTTAAATTTTGATATATTAAGCACATTTTAAGCATATTTTGAAAAAGTTTAGGACAAGTAAGTGTTCTAATTCTCCAATCCCCCCACTTAAGTTAAACAAAGTCCTCGTTGTTTGTATCAAAGGTTAAAAACTGGAAAATAAAAGAATTAGAACAGAAAAACTCCCCTGAGATTTGCTCGGTATGATCCTCCATTATTAGTATAAGAGCAAAAATCATCTTTCTTGTGGATGAGAACGTTTAAACTTCATAATTGATGTATCCACAGGAAATGCAGGAATCTATAATACCACCAAGACTTTAAACACACCTAAATTAAGAAGGTTCAAACTTGCATAATACATTAGTAGTTAGAAAAAAATAAAACATAAAAATTAAAATGAAAATCATCAGGTCAGTCGATGCGCCGTATCTTATGGAAGAAGATACGCCGTATCGAGCCTGGAATAATTACGAATCAGAATAGAAGATGCGTCGCATCCTTAACCAGGGATGCGCCGCATTAAAATAAACTGACAAAAAGTTTTAAAGTCGAAAATAAAAATGCAGAAAAATAAAGTAAGATATGACCAGTGCAGGAGATGCGTCGCATCTTGGGATTGAGATGCGCCGTATCCTCTGCGGGCCTGACTGACTCGACACAGAACAGAATAGTAAAAATTTTCTCCGGGTTGTCTCCCGGTCAGCACTTGTCTTTATTCCAGAGTCTTCAAGTTAGACTCACGTTCAGCTCTTTATTTTGATACTTCAGTTGGTATACACATCAAGTGTGTGTGTATTGGGCCATTGCTCTATAACTTCATCAGGTCAGTCGATATGCCGTATCTTATAGAGGAAGATACGCCGTATCGAGCCTGGAACAATTACGAAATAAGATAAAATAAAGGATAGGATGCGTCGCATCTGTTTTACTAGATGCGGCGCATGTATTTACCAAACAGACTGTTAACAGTCTGTTGTAATATGGCTCATTCCACCGTTTATCTCTCACGTCCTCTCGTACTCTCATGCTGAACTTAATGCCAGTCTTCAACAGATATAACAAGAAACATAAACTGGAGCATTAGATATACAGATGTTAGTAATAATGAGTACAGTCCCAAAAGAATATAAGTAATGTACGAAGAAACGTGTCCGTAATGAAAATGCAAAGAGTGGTCAAACTGTAGGCTGGTCGGCAGTCACGTCATCAGATTGGGCTCCTGAAGTACTAGTTCCGTCAGTCCTGCAGCGAACCCTCCGCTCGTATGTGGTCATCCCTCTGACATAAGCACCATCTGGGAGGTGGTGGCTGACCCCATGAAGAGCCATCACCCTACTGACACCGTCGACTAACCAGCTCGTATCTCTCCTCACTCCAGCAAGCTCAACTCTCTGTGCCTCGAGAGCCTCTCTCAATGACCTAACCTCTATCTCCACTCTCTCGACTCTCTGTCCTATAGTCCGGGGAGCTGGTGGTGCTGGTGCATGTACTTCCTCCTGAGCAGGAGCAGCAGCTGGGGCTGCCTGAGCATCCCCCTGCTCCGGCTCAGCAGGCCTAGATGGTCCTAATGGTGCCCAGAAGTATCCACCCATCATCTCCTCGCATATCCCAAACCTAGTCGCAAGATAGTCTGCATCCATACCAGGTAATCTAGCTACATCAATCGGGAGATCAGCGGGAATCTCATCACCTAATACCCCAAAGTGCCTAGCAAGTCGAGAGACAAAGTGACCCCAGTCATTTGGCTCCTACCATCTCTCCCTGGAGCAACTCTGATGCGTGGTTTTGCAACCTTACAACAGGTTTTACCTCTCAAGGGATCTCAAGAGGCTTACAACCCCACCAGGCAGTGTACCTGACCGATGTAGTATAGTGTAGTGGTAAGTACGGGGGATTGATCGTTCTCCACAGGGAATAGTGTTCGTTAGGTATGAAAAACTACTTTAATAGGTCTAAGGGTGAGAGAAGATTCTTTTTATGTTTTTATAATTTTTATGAAAGCAAGTAAAATCTCGGGTTTGAAAGAGTGGGCGGAATTAGTTGCTAGTCAACTAACCCAAATTACTACGAATGCAAATAAAATAAAATAACAAAAATGAAAATGTTGGTGGAAACTTATATGGAGAGAAATGTGTTTACTTAGATTTCCTTACTCCCTAGCTATCTTTTACCGGTTGATTAGTGTGTATTAGTTGCGTGGATGACGGGTGTATTCCTTAATACCATTCGTGGGGTGGCGTACGTACTTCCCCAACTCTACAAGCTCCTACTTCACTCCTATGTCGAGCCGGCTAGGAAGCTCCTAACATGGGATCACTAGAATTCGCTTGTGCATTAAATACAACCATAAAAACCTTTAGTACGCATTGGTTCATGTTTCTTAAGACGTTCAAGCAAGTTACCGATAGGAAGTTAGCCAGTTTTCTTAAGCCTAACATAGATGAACAATCATCCAATACAACTAACAACACACTAATAACCAATAATCAATAGCTAGGTTTCATTAGATCTAAGCAAACACAAGATAAATCTAGCCTAACATGTTAAACAAAAGACAAGAATAAGATAAAATCAAACAACACATAGACATATTGAATGATTAATTGATAACTTATCTTCAATGTAACATGGAAGATCTCAAGGCAAAAAGCCTTGAAAGAGCTGCCAAATTCGTCTTAGGGTTTTCACACACAAAATTCCTCAATAAGTTCCACACTAATGACAAAGAATTGCAAAACTATATATAGATTTTTGGATCTGACGGCGTCACGTTATGGATTGTGACGCCGTCACCTCGCCGCTTTTAGGGTTCTCGGATGACCTTCTTGACGCCGTCCCTCTTTAGCTCTCCAAAATCCGTTCTGGCTTATCAAGGCTTGACGCCGTCAAACTATGAACGTGACGCCGTCCCTCTTGAAATTATACCGTGACGCCCTTGATCAGGTTAAAGCGTGACGCCGTCAGAATTCACATGCAATTTTCACTGGCTTATCATGAGTAAATTTCACGTCCACCTTTTCTTGCCAAGCCATGACGCCGTCCAGGGTAAATCCTGACGCCGTCAAAGGTAACTTTTAGCCGATTTTTGAGACTTTGTCGTTTTCTTCACTTTAATGCTCCAAAAACGTCCAAAATGCTTCCTTTTCCAGATTTCTTCTCAAAAGTACCTAAAATGACAAAAGGAACGATTTAGGGCAATATTTGATCAAATAAATTCGATTTAGGGCTTAAATGACCCCTTAAAAGCGGTACACTTTTCGCTTCATCAAATACCCTTACACTTGAGATTTGCTTGTCCTCAAGCAAATGCGCTTTTATTCTAATCAAAATACAAGTTAGGGGTCATTTAATGCTAACATAAAAGTAATTACAACAAATATTCGTTCCACTCTAATCATAATAAGCACGGAGATTACCAACTAGCACCTCACAAGTAGTGTTTAGATACTCACATCTCTCAAGTGTCATCAAAATAAATCTCATAAATGAAAACGGATAATATCTCTCACTACCTGTCATAGCAAATAGATTACCATAGGCTTGGGAAAGGATCGAAAACCTCCTCCACCAGGCGTAAGCACCAAAGATAAACTATCAAAGAGGACTTTTAAACGGGTTATAACGTTAGGTGTAGGGAAAAGGAAAACACGGTTTTGTTGGACAAAGGATATTTTACTGGTGGCGAGTTAAAGATCTTGATCAATTACATGTACTATACAATGTTGCTAAGCCAAGACTCGACTCGATTTAAGCTAATGAAAGAAAATAACAAAAACATAAACATAAAATGAAACGGGATGGTAGTCCGTATGTTTTTTCTACTTTTCTTTTTCTCATTTTTTTTTGTATTTTTCTTGATTTTTCGATTTTTTTTTTTTTTTTTTTTTTTTTTTTTTTTGGCATACACTCTTGCCCTACCATCCAAAATAATACATCATAGGGGCATTGCATCCCCCTTACACTTGAATTTTTACATAACTTTACAAATAACTATTCTAATGACTCGAATTAAGATAATCGAAAAACTTGGAGTACTTTTTAAAATATTTAGCACACATGGGGGTAATAAATGATGTTCTTCCCCATTACTCCATTATACTAGTACTTTACCCATGAGTCCCAATCGTCCCAAAACAATATGTACAAAGATATGACTCGACTTAGCAACCATGTAATCAACTAGATAATTAACTTGGGTTTAAACAAATGTTGTCACAATAATGCACTAAAAATGAGTGCACACAAGGTAGGCTAAGGCGATTTGGGTGTACATTTAAGTGGGGTGTAAACAAATTCTTCCTTTAAGTAAAATGCTTAAAGGTCGAAACGAAAAGATAGGCTCTGAGGGGTGTACTAGGGTTATCGTGTACTAAAAATGAGTACAACGCAAAGGGTGTGGGAGAATTACTTGACCAATGTAGCCAAAGTAATTATAACAAAAACACAGGTGTAAAACAATGGGTTAATCCTAATGCCTCTTATCATGTAGTAAATCTAACTACACGAATGTAGTCTCACTTGTGGCCTCGGAATGGTCCTAACGCAAGTTCTAGAATCTAAGTGCTACCGGTACACACATCATAGCATAAATGCTTTTCCTACCAATTCTAAGGGCGAACCTCACATATTTGGGGGTGGAAAATTTTTTTAGTGGTACGGTTTTGTGCTAGTCATATAACTCCTATCCGTGAGACGCTCATTAAGATCAAAGTTTCACTCCTATATGTTGTAAAAAATTTTAAATTTGGCACTAAAATTACCCTAACAAGTATTTCTCTCAGTTTTATTACACATCCATTATTAAACAAACAAAAATCAAGCGCAATTGTATTCTCTAAAATCGTACTTTTACCCCCCCCCCCCTTACACTTAAGATGAACATTGTCCCCAATGTTCAAATAACAAGATGTAAAAGCATAAAGTAAAAGAATGAAATCAAATACTCCCCTGATTCGCTCGGTGGATAATGAAATTACACGGTTAGATCTTCTTCCAAGAGAATGTTGAAGCTCCATGACTAATGCATTGCCATAAACTTGATTCAAAAACATTTCCTTGTCCAAAATAACCTGTTAAACCTGAGAAAACAAACACGAAAACCTGCATAACATCGGCGGGATAAATCTATATATAAGGATATAATGCTTGTGGAATGATAATTTTTGCAGATTCCTGGAGATTATAAGTTGGAGATTTAATAAAAACTTTTTATGAAAACAAAACTTTCAAAAATTTCTGAAAATTAAATCTGACGCCGTCAGGTTATATACCCTGACGCCGTCAGAAATGACCTGACAAAAATTCTCATTTTAAGTTTCCGGAAAATTTCTGGAAAAACCTTTACCTTACTTCCTGGAAATCCTGCAAAACATCATTATGACTCGATACAAGCATTTGACTCAAACAAATACTAATATGTATGTTAATTTATTATCATTATGATTCATGTTCATTTGTGTTCTAATAAACCGATTTAGATTTCCCTTACACTTATCTTTTGCAAAATACCTTTATATGTAGTTAAGACGAAGTTAAAAACAAAATAAAGCATTTTCACAAATTACTTTTGAACATGAATCAATAATAATAAAAATTAAACACACATACGGAAACAAATAAAATCAAACAAACAAATAAATAAACACACAAAGCAAATAAAGCTTGGGTTGCCTCCCAAGAAGCGCTTTTCTTTATTAACGAGTCTTGTAGCTAGACTCAAAGTCCGGGGCTCTACGTTTTTCCGTTTTGCTTCTCAATTGCCCCTCTAATCATCCTAACAACCTCCATATTAACTTTGTATTTAGGTCCTAGGTTCAAGCAATCTTTATAATAAAGGCTTCTCTTATTCCAAACATAGTCCATACCTTTTTCTTTATCCTCATCATTGATGTCCTCCATCGCACCAATGTTGTCCTTGTCAAATCGAGGCACAAAACGAAATTCATTTACCCGATACGGCATCCTATATGTGATCCTATCTATGTGATTGGAAAACTGAACCGTGCCTCTCAAACGATCATACCTTAAATTGGATGCATCAATAAATGGCTTACCTAACACCACGCGAGATAGGCGGCAGTCAACAACACTTGCCAAATCTTCTAAGATCATGAAGTTGGTGACAAAGGTAAAATTCCCAACAAGGATATGCATATCCTTGATCCTTCCAACGAAGTTGCAAACTCCGCCTGGGCACTTGGGGTCTATCCTAGGCTCAAGTGGTGTGTTTATGATCTGGCTATAAAGGCCTGAGGACATCACATTGATTGGGGAATCACAGTCAATGTAAGCATACTCAACGTATTGGTACCCAATCATACATGGTATCTTCACATTCCCGGGATCACCCCTCTTAATCTTTGGGTCAATTCTAACAAAAGGTGGTCGAGGGTTATCAACTAGGTTGTTATAGTAAGCAATCTCCTCCTTAGTGGGGTATTCATTGAAATAATCATTCAACCTAGGATCTACCTTCACTTCATCAATTTTCTCAATCAACTTCTCAACCGTAAGATTATTACGTTCTAAGTAATTATCTGAGTATATGGCGGTCTCTAAGTTGTTCAAGGCATAATCAAGCTCTATATCAATCATTCTACTGAGCTCTCTGAGTTCACTAATCTCATTCTCAAGTTGGCTACGCAACAAAGCTACTTCGCCAGGTGTAAGGGGTGGATTCGCGTTTTCCATAATGGCAAACTGAATAGTCAATGAAAATCTTATACGAACAAAAGCACGAAGAAAATAGATAGACTAAAGAAAACCTAGAAAAATAAAATAAAAATCTCACTAGAAAGGAATCTAGTGAGTAGACCTATAAAATAAAAATTCAACCTAAACAATAACTATTCCCCGGCAACGGCGCCAAAAACTTGATGCGTGGTTTTGCAACCTTACAACAGGTTTTACCTCTCGAGGGATCTCAAGAGGCTTACAACCCCACCAGGCAGTGTACCTGACCGATGTAGTATAGTGTAGTGGTAAGTACGGGGGATTGATCGTTCTCCACAGGGAATAGTGTTCGTTAGGTATGAAAAACTACTCTAGTAGGTCTAAGGGTGAGAGAAGATTCTTTTTATGTTTTTATAATTTTTATGAAAGCAAGTAAAATCTCGGGTTTGAAAGAGTGGGCGGAATTAGTTGCTAGTCAACTAACCCAAATTACTACGAATGCAAATAAAATAAAATAACAAAAATGAAAATGTTGGTGGAAACTTATGTGGAGAGAAATGTGTTTACTTAGATTTCCTTACTCCCTAGCTATCTTTTACCGGTTGATTAGTGTGTATTAGTTGCGTGGATGACGGGTGTATTCCTTAATACCATTCGTGGGGTGGCGTACGTACTTCCCCAACTCTACAAGCTCCTACTTCACTCCTATGTCGAGCCGGCTAGGAAGCTCCTAACATGGGATCACTAGAATTCGCTTGTGCATTAAATACAACCATAAAAACCTTTAGTACGCATTGGTTCATGTTTCTTAAGACGTTCAAGCAAGTTACCGATAGGAAGTTAGCCAGTTTTCTTAAGCCTAACATAGATGAACAATCATCCAATACAACTAACAACACACTAATAACCAATAATTAATAGCTAGGTTTCATTAGATCTAAGCAAACACAAGATAAATCTAGCCTAACATGTTAAACAAAAGACAAGAATAAGATAAAATCAAACAACACATAGACATATTGAATGATTAATTGATAACTTATCTTCAATGTAACATGGAAGATCTCAAGGCAAAAAGCCTTGAAAGAGCTGCCAAATTCGTCTTAGGGTTTTCACACACAAAATTCCTCAATAAGTTCCACACTAATGACAAAGAATTGCAAAACTATATATAGATTTTTGGATCTGACGGCGTCACGTTATGGATTGTGACGCCGTCACCTCGCCGCTTTTAGGGTTCTCGGATGACCTTCTTGACGCCGTCCCTCTTTAGCTCTCCAAAATCCGTTCTGGCTTATCAAGGCTTGACGCCGTCAAACTATGAACGTGACGCCGTCCCTATTGAAATTATACCGTGACGCCCTTGATCAGGTTAAAGCGTGACGCCGTCAGAATTCACATGCAATTTTCACTGGCTTATCATGAGTAAATTTCACGTCCACCTTTTCTTGCCAAGCCATGACGCCGTCCAGGGTAAATCCTGACGCCGTCAAAGGTAACTTTTAGCCGATTTTTGAGACTTTGTCGTTTTCTTCACTTTAATGCTCCAAAAACGTCCAAAATGCTTCCTTTTCCAGATTTCTTCTCAAAAGTACCTAAAATGACAAAAGGAACGATTTAGGGCAATATTTGATCAAATAAATACGATTTAGGGCTTAAATGACCCCTTAAAAGCGGTACACTTTTCGCTTCATCACTCTCCCTGGAGCAACTCTGTGTAAATAATGTGCTAAGAAGTGAGGGTTGTTCACCACAGCTCCCTCGTCCATGCTCCGCAAGAGAAAAAGATCCAAAGTAGTCACCTTCTCAGGGGATTGTCCCCTCCCGGCAATAGTCAGGGCTATCAGACGATGACAAAGCCTCCTCAATGGCTCCCTAATCAGTGTGTATGAAGGAGTGGTGGTGGTTGAATCACCCCCAGATGAAATCTCAACCCAATAATCTCCTAACTCCCCACGATCTGAAACAACCCTTAAACTGTCAGCCCAATAATCAGCAAAACCTGGGGATGCCATTTCTGCTGTAGTGTGCAACCCGAGAGCTAGTATGAACTGCCCCATAGACATCCTTCGCTCAAAACCACCCAGTCTGAATACCAAAGTATCAAATGTGTCAAGACCCAGATCAGTCTCCCTGTAGTGTATTGTACAGAAAAACTCCAACATCAAAACCTTTATCAACGGTTCCTCAATCCTAAACAACCTTTCCCAGGCGTAAGACCTGAATAAAACCTGCCCTTCCCCATCATTGTGTATCATCTCCAACCTAGTTCGTAACCTCTCAGCAGCGTTACCCTCATCAATATTCCCGATGCTGTCAAAATCCAAAACTGGAACACTGAACACCTTCCTCTGATAAAACTTTCTAAGTCTAGTCATGTAATCATCAACGGCACCCTGTGTCAGTCCCATTGTTTCAAAACGAAGCCATGGGTGCCTACGGGCGGCAACTGGGAGAGCCATTCTGAAAGATTCAAAATAGAGAATATTAGTGTTCTGTTAGTAAGGAGATGCGGCGCATTACAAAAGGCAACACGGCGCACTGGTCATGCGTCGTATCTAGGTTAAGTAATACGGCGTATATAGAGTTTTATTATATTGGAAATGGGTTGATACGCCGCATCAATTAACCTAGATGCGCCGCATCTGTAAGCATATCAATATAAAATAAGGGATAAGGCACGTTTTCCAAGAATCCGGACCCGTGACGTAAACTCCCACTTAACAACACAGTTCCATTTACCCATTATAAAAGTCCTAAAAACTCATCACACCACCACTAATCCATTTTCCCACTAAAATTCAAAATCGAATTCAAAACCCAAATTTTCATTCAAATCAAACTAGGCCAGAAATCCAATGATTTATGCAAATTAACTACGGGGGAAATTATCTAATGCAAGTCCTAATCATAACTCTATATCATTTAAGCCCTAATCGAATTAATCACATAAACCCTAATTTTTATATTAAACAAGATTAAATCGAAATAGAATAATTACCTTAATTGTATGATTAGGAGTAGGATAAGAGATCGGATTAGAGGGTTGATTTGAGAAAAATGCTCGGATTTAGAGTATAATTTTACTGCGTGTATGTTCTTAACTATGTGAGGATTTGGGGTAAAAAATTTAGATCCGGCGCATTCCCGTCGTATTTATAGGGCAAAACGATGCGCCGTATTGAAAAATTGGAATGCGCCGTATCTATTTAATTTCGTTGACTGGTCAATGAGTCCTAGTTGGTCAGAGATACGGCGCTTGGGATATTTAGATCCGCCGTATCGCTATGTTAGTGAACGAAATTTAAATAAGGAACGTACCTTGGCCTCCGCAACACAATTCCTTATACATCAAATTGGGGTTAAACGGCATACCATATGATATAAATGAATTCAAAATAAGAGCAATAGGCATAAACGTTTTATTAATAATTGTAATCTTATTGTTTAGTGGATAAGGATTTATTCCGAGGTTAGGAACAAATATCGTTTTTAAGCATACAAAATTAAGATTACAATTTGAATCAGATGTATAATATGGATAATAAAATTGAGATTATATTGTAGAGAACTTTCCTTTGGGCTAGTTGAATTATCGTAGAGGTTACCTGGAATTCTATTTCAAGAATTTAAGACGTTCAATGTTACCAGTACTGAGTTTTCCTCCACGCTTGTCGTCTTATTACAGCCTTACAATCATCAACGGTTTGATTACTCCAGCTAGCATCTCATGGTCGGGCTCAGAATGTAATCTTCCATAGTGATGCTTAAGCCATCATTTATCCTGAAAGTAAACAACTTGTGCACGAGAGTAGCGGACCGATCAAAGTAAATATCAAAAATCAACTATATTTATCAAATTATATTCGTCGTATTAACAAAAGTTAATGCGCCGTATTTTCGTTACGTTTCAAAATACAAGATTTTTGATTCAGTAAGATGTGCCGTATCGATAAAAATCGATGCGTCGTATCTGTTTAATAATTCGAAAACTGTTTTTAATTAAAATAATAGATACGCCGTATCTGTAAAAACAGATGCGTCGTATGGCGTTAACGTTTAGAAAAATTTTTATTAAAAACAGATACGCCGTATCTTGGGGAAAGATGCGTCGTATCGAATTAATTAAACGCGTTGTATTTTATAAAAATTAAACGCAATACGCCGTATCTATGAAAATAGATGCGCCGTATCGTTTGAATAAGCTCAGTACAACGATAGCAGTATGCAGAAAAATACGAAAAATAAAAACAAAAATAAACACAAACAAAAATAAACAAAAATAAAAGAAAACAAATAACACACAAAACAGAAAATATGCAAAATAATACAATGAATGCAAATTAAATAATATACAACAGAGTTAGCGGTTAGATAAAAAAAAATTAAAAACCTAATTAAAATACTAATCAAATTAACAGATAATAACAATTCACTCCCCGGCAGCGGCGCCAAAAACTTGATGCGTGCGTGCGTATGCTCTAATTTATACCCACGGTATGTCGTTGTGGTTTTAGCAGTATTCAAGTTTTAAATTTATATTTAGCCGACTTATCAATAACACACACACTTTAACGAGCAGTGTACCCGGTCAGTATGTATATAATGGTAAGTAGAGTGTCGATCACTAAGAGTGGAACGTATTATCTAGTTATTCTAATCAGTATTTTAATATCTAAAGTTAGCTATACAACCTAATCTAACGCAAGGGGGTTCAGCCAGAGAGACTGGCACGGTTTGGTTGCAATTAAATAAACTAAACTAATAGGCACGAATCAGCGAATAGCACACACGTACACAGATAAATACTCGAGACAATAAGAAGACCTGTCCTGATAGATAAGTAGCTTGTCACTTGTTTTATTGCTAGTTTTATATGAAGTGTATAGTTCGATGCAACGCACCGAGATTAAGTCCTTTCTCGTTGGTTCTAATCTTATCGGTGAGTAAACCCTTAATGATTACTTATGACTATCCTATTTATCTTTCTTCCTACTTTTCTACAGACGATAGAATGCATAGGCGATCTAATAAATAGGCGAGGGCAGAGGCATGGCGACCCGATCAATGCTCAGCTAGACACAGAGGTTATCAATGCACTAATAAAAGTCACCAAAGACATCAAAATATAAACTTTAATTAATGGGAAAGCAGTTTTAAGGGAGTGCAATCTTTCCGTTGTCACATTACACAAGCCATCAATCCTGATGAATTAAAGTTTACTAACACAATAAAACAAAACTACTTAATGAATTAAATACATGCAGGACCTTCTTACAGCTCTCGTATCTTCGTTCAAGGTGTGTCTTGTGCTGCTATCTCGACTGAATTCGTCCTAGGGTTTCTGTACTTCGGTCTTCTAAAACTGTCGAACTAGGGCTCTCGTCTGACTTTGGGGTATTTATAGTTTCTGTCTGAGGGTAAGATGCGGCGCATCTAATAAGTAGATGCGGCGCATTGACTTAACTTCGCGTGGGGTCCAAGATTAATATATTCAGGAATATTCGTACACCGCCAGAAGATGCGGCGTAACTCCATTTATAGATGCGGCGCATGTCCTCTTGTATCTTGGATCGTATCTTGTGAAATCTTGATAGTAATGCGCCGTATGTAATAAGCAAGATGCGGCGTATCTGGAGCAGAATGTCTTGATCTTGTACATTTCAGTAGACTCATATCTTCTTGCTTGTTTTGCTCAATAATTAGTCCAAAATCGCCAAGTTTCACATAATGCTTGTTTTTAACTGAGAATTACAAAAGTAAACGATTAAGTATCAATTCTCACAGATAATATAATAAAACAAGTCTAATAAATAGGATAAATGATGGTAATAAAATGTACTTATTTGAGTTCATCAATAATCATCATACTTATCCTTTTGTTTCTAATACCGCGTTAATATGGATATGGATCTTGGTCATTCCATAATTAACAATTAGTTTCTCGTTTATACATAATTGATCAAGATTACCAAAACATCTGAACGTCTTCTAGATAGACTTTGGGCGTGCGCACGCAAACATCTTGTCAATCCTACGAGTGGCCAAGCAGTATTAAACTTCAACACAAAGTTGAAGGAACAAATCCTTTATTGACTACGAGCATAACCCTCGAACTTCGCATCATTTCCGAAAATAGCCCTTATAACTACCTTTTACGGATAGCGTTAGACTACCTTACAGAAAATGAGCTACATCCTCGGCAGTTACCTGGTATCTCAAGTCTGAGGATAAATATTCATGATATACTTAATGACGATGATCCATAAAGTATAATCATGTGGTTGGGATAAGTCATATATTCAATTTATCCAATATTGAATATCATGTGACATTGGTGTCTCAACCTTACAGTACATTCTACCAATCCTCACATTTGTCTTAGTTCAATAATATTCCCATATTATTAATTGACAATGGACTATTTAGAATAAATTAATTATTCACGGATTTAAACATGCAAATATAGGACACAAATATTAATAATGAGAATAAACGTTATCCGCACTTTATTTCATTAAAATAATAATTGTTTACATGTCCCTTATCCAAATACTAATCTAACATATTTACATGAAACTATCTGGCATACGAAGACCAATACCCTGAGCATGTCGAGTAAACGTTTCCTTAGGTAATGCCTTCGTGAAAGGATCAGCCAGATTGTCATCTGTGTGAACTTTGAGTACATTGATCTCACCCAGTTCGACTTGTTCTCGAACATAGTGGTATTTTCTACGAAAATGTCTGGCGCCCTTCATAACTCCAGGTTCATTGGCGAATGTGATTGCAGCAGAGTTTTCGTAATACACATTTATAGGTAATTCATTTGACGGCATCACTCCAAGATCCGAAATGAATTTCCTTATCCAAACAGCTTCTTGTGCAGCTTCCGATGCAGCAATATACTCAGCTTCTGTAGCAGACATGGCCGTTGTACTCTGCTTTTTGCTCTTCCAATCTACAGCTCCTCCATTTATGACAAAAACGTAACCCGTCTGAGACTTCGTATCAACTTTATCAGTTTGAAAGGAAACATCGCAGAAACCTGTAACATTCAGTTCTGCGTCTGGATTTCCCCCGAAAACAAGAAACATTTCTTTAGTATTCCTTAAATACTTAAGAATGTTCTTAACAGCATGCCAGTGATCTTTCCCTGGATTTTTCTGATAACGACTGGTTAAATTTTGTGTGAATGCCACATCTGGCCTTGTACATCTAACTGCATACATGATAGATCCTACTGCCAAAGCATACGGAACTTTCTTCATGTATGCCACCTCTTCAGGTGTAGAAGCACACATTTCGCTACTTAAGCCATGTTCTACTTGCATGGGCAAATATCCCTTCTTGGAATTTTGCATTTTGAATCTCTTTAATATTTTATCCATGTAAGCACTTTGGCTTAAACCGATTAACCGCTTAGATCCGTCTCTATAGATCTTGATTCCAAGGATATACGCTGCTTCTCCTAAATCCTTCATAGAAAAACATTCACATAGATAAGCCTTAACTTCATTAAGACTAGGTATGTGATTTCCCATGATTAATATGTCATCGACATATAGGACAAGAAAAGTAGTGTTACTCCCACTAACTTTGTGGTATACACATGGCTCATCGAAATTTTGAGTAAATCCAAACTTCTTGATTTCCTCATCAAATTTCTTATTCCATTGCCTGGATGCTTGCTTCAATCCATAAATGGATCTTTGAAGCTTGCATACACGCTCAAGAAATTGTGGATTCACAAACCCCTCAGGTTGCGCCATATAGATGTCTTCATCTAGGCGACCATTTAGAAAGGCGGTTTTGACATCCATCTGCCAAATCACATAGTCATAGTAGGCAGCTATGGCTATAAGAATCCTAATAGCTCTAATGTCGGCCACAGGAGAAAATGTCTCCTCATAGTCAACACCGTATGTTTGGGTAAAGCCTTTAGCCACCAAACGAGCTTTGTAGGTGTGTACATTGCCATCCATGTCCACCTTCTTTTTGAAGAGCCACTTACTCCCAACTACCTTAGCATTGGGAGGAAGGTCTACTTCAATCCAGACTTTGTTGTCTTTCATGGATTGCATTTCCCCATCCATAGCAAGTTTCCATTTATCCTTCTCAGGACTATTAATGGCAGCACTATAACTAGTTGGCTCATCAAGATCCCCTAGTATAGTTTCCTCATCCTCTACTTTTAAACATAGACGATCAGGAGCTTTTGTAGATCTTGAAGATCTACGGATGGGTACCACTTCAACTTCAGGTGGAGGTCCTAAACTTTCAGGTTCCACAGGAACTGTGTTAGTGCCTTCAGAAGGTGACGTATCTTCATGATCACTTTCAAGATCATAAACTCTCCCACTGAATTCTTGAGATATCAAATTATCCTCAAGAAATTCGCCATACCTAGCCACGATGACCTTATTTTCTGGTGGGAAGTAAAAGTAGTAACCCTTTGTTTCCTTAGGGTATCCTACGAAGATACACTTAACAGATCTTTGTTGGAGTTTATCATGTGAGTCACGTTTAACAAACGTCTCACAACCCCAGACCTTTAAGTAAGAAAAGTTGGGAGCTTTTCCAGTCCATAATTCATATGGAGTCTTATCAACCTTCTTAGTTGGAATCCTATTCAACACGTGAACAACTGTTTCAAGAGCATAATCCCAAAAGGATAAGGGAAGAGTTGTACGATTAAACATAGATCGTACGATATCTAACAAGGTACGATTTCTCCTTTCAGATACACCATTTTGTTGTGGAGTATAAGGAGAAGTGAGTTGTTGGACAATGCCACACTCAGTTAGATAATCTTTGAACTCTTGGCTTAAATACTCACCACCATGATCGGATCGAAGGGCCTTAATCTTCTTTCCGAGTTATAGTTCTACTTCATTTTTAAAGACCTTGAATGTCTCAAAGACTTCATGTTTATGTTTAAGTAAATAAACATAACCATAACGACTATAGTCATCCGTGAAGGTCAAGAAGTAGCTAGCACCGCGCTTAGACACATGTCTAAGTGGACCACACACATCTGTGTGTATTAATCCAAGTAGATCTGAAGCCTTTTCCATATTGCTATGGAAAGGTTTCTTCGTCATCTTACCAGATATGCAAGACTCGCATTTATCAACTGAATCATCATTGATATTTTTCAAAAGCCCATCGTGTTGCAGCTTTTTCATGCGTTTCTTGCCTATATGAGCAAGACGACTGTGCCATAAATAAGACGAATCCAAGTTAGACTTGATTCTCTTATTTTCGATGCTATACATAGAATTATTTCCGTTGGATGCATGATTTTCCATATCAATTTCAAACACACCATTTAATGGAATTGCATTAAAGTAAAAAACAGAATTTAGAGAAACCGAATTTCCATTATTAATAAAAGTATGCTCAAAACCAATATCCAACAATAAAGAAACTGAAACAACACCTCTAACAATAGATGGTGCGTAATGACAATTGTTCGATACTAAAATTAAACCCGAAGGTAAAACAAGATCAAAAGTCCCTATGGCTTTCACTGCTGCACGTATCCCGTTGCCGACATACAAGTAGCATTCCCCATAGTTCAGCTTCTTAGCTCCTCTAAGCCCCTGCGATGTATTACAAATGTGAGTACCACATCCTGTATCATATATCCAGGCATTTTGCTTACTAGGAAAGGAAAATAATTCAACCATAAAAATACCTGAAGTGCTGGCGCCCTGCCCAGCCTTGGCATTTTTATTCTTGCGACACTCCTCAAGCAGCAATGGACAGTCCCTCTTCCAGTGTCCAGGAGTGTTACAGTGGTGACAAGCAGCCGTATCCTTTTTAGGATAATCCTTCTTAGGAGGAGGATTCTGCTTCTTGGGCTTCTGCTGATGGATCACGACCTGTTTTCCTTTGTCAGCTTTCCCTTTGCCCTTCTTGTTCACATTGTGCGGTTTACCTGGCTTAGCAACCCTACCACCTCTAATTTCCATCACAGCAGGTGTAGGAGCTTTCTTAGCGAGTCCTTTCTCATGTTCTATGAGCATTGCATGCAAGTCAGTAAATGTCTTCCCCTTGCAATGCATGTTGAAGTTGCGCACGAAGTCACCATACAATTCCTCATTGAGGGATTTATTGATGAGGCCAACTTTAACATCTTCCACATACCCGCATCCAAGCGCATCCAATTGGTCAAGATAACCTTTCATTTCAAGCACATGGGTACTTACGGGTTTGGTTGCTTCCTGCTTGCACTTGGCTATAGAGTCAAGTACGTCATACAACTCAGCCATTGGAGGTTTCTCAAACATACGTTTAAGTTCCTCAATCATTTGCATCGGACCATGATTCTCAAACTGTTTTACCAGCTGAGGATCCATCCCCGATAGCATGAGACAAGCCGCATCATTGTGCTTGTCATAGGCTTCGTTATACTCTCTAAGTACATTATTAGGAGAGTTAGCAGGGGGAGCAACCGGAAGAGGCTCACTAAGACATTCATAATGTTTGGCTATCCTAAGAACAAGCCTTAGATTACGATACCAATCGTTGAAATTTTTAGTCCCAGTAAATTTCTCCTTTTCAATCATCATTTTGAAAGCGGAGGTAATGTTTGGCGTGTTTCCGGGTTGGGCCATTTCTACAGAAAAAGTTCAAAATTAGTATTTTTGATAATTAAACTTTTCAAGAAAATTAAACACCCATTGGTTAAATAACCATTTAATTTTCACTGAAAACTAGGATCCTAATTGACGCCGTTTCATTACATCAGCTTTGGCTGCTAGCAATGAAAGTGCTCAATAAGGTACGGGATCACCCAATTGCCAATATCCAATTGCAATTCCTAGAAATCTTGGGACTTACATTATATTGCCAACAACAGTTGCAAAATGTAAGCATGTTTCATCCCCAAATCTTTATGCCTTGGCGCCGTTCCATTACATCAGCTTTGGCTGCTAGTAATGAAAGTGCCCAATTAAGTTAACCAACTTAAGAAACATGTAAATTGACGTCGTTTCATCACATCAGCTTTGGCTGCTAGCAATGAAAGTACTCAATTTACCCTTAGACAACCACCCTTTGAACATCACATTCAGCTTTGGCTGCTAGTGATGTAGGATGAAACCTTAGGTGTTCCTTTTTGTAGTTGGGTGGCATATTACTTAAATTTAAGGGTATTAAATTTTTGATGTGTGTAATCAAAAAATATGTACAAAGATGTCATGCATTTATCTTTGTATCATATGTTTTCTACAAAAAATTGTTTACTCATTCGCAGCTTAAATCAACAAAATTTAATTGATGGCATTGAGAAACTTACAACATTGCCTTAAGATGCTTCGTACTTTTTCATGGTGTACTTGGTAAGTCTATTATTGACGCACAGACGAGCGGAGGGGCAAACGTCCGCCGAAGCTAATTAAAAACGCGCCCCTTTCGGATGACAATTTAATGTCAAGCCTCCTTATACCCACTTTATAGTTTGTCAATAATAGGTCCGCCGCTTCGACAACTTTTGTACAGTCGCATCAAATCAATTAAAACTTTAAGATTTAAAGCTTAAAACATTTATGTAGTAAATTATTAATTGCTAGTCTCGCCTGGGAGCAAATTACCGTGCGAAGCGAACCACTGTCGGCACATAAGACTTGGCAATTAAATGGTTTACTACAAAGGTTTCATAGTTATTAGGTTCATTTATTTTTTATTTAAAAAATTACCCTCTTTGTTGTTACAATCCATCATAATTAAACACAAAGAACAAGTAATTAAAAAAAAATAAACACTTAATAACACGTATATGATCATTAACAATATCATATAGCCACATGCAAACTTTTTTGATAAATCCTATTAATTTTCTATGTGAATTTTTAATGTATCTAATCAATAAAACTCCCATTGGTTTTCGAGCTCATTGTGCCCAATGGACCACAGACGCCAAATAACTTGGCCGCGTAAGTTTTAATTAACTAGATACCACATTGCACATAACCAATTTTAATTAATATATTAGGGTCTTCCCTAATTTAAGGTTTATCTTAAAACATGTAGCAATTTAAACACAAAACATTCCATGACAAAATATGCAAGATTTTTTCATGGATTCCATATAGCACTTAAAATCATGTATCACATATTTACAAGCCTATATAGTACGCAATCTTTAATTAATGACATCACATAAGGTATTCATTAATTAATCCCTAAAAATTGCATGCAATCTTAGGGTTTCTACAAGATTTTTATCAACAACCTAAAACCCTAAAAAATTATTATGGGTGTCGAACCATATTAGGGTTTACTAAAAATCAAAACCCTAGAAAATTAATTGCATGTATCTCAACAAGATTTAATTTTTAAGGTTTTTAGTAATTAATTACATGTTAAAAACGCGGCTCATGATGCCACTGTTGGAATATGTGAATCATAAAAATACTATAAACACATAAACATCATAGTACACGCAGCGGAAAGATCTACAATAACATGTAAATTAATTAACTAAAAAATTAAATAGAAAGCGTACCTTTTTTATTCCTAGCAAGAACAAGGAATCGGATCTACAAGAACAAGATAAACCCTAATTAGGGTTTAGGGTGGATCGAATGGAACAAAACACACAAGCTAAAGAAAGCTTGTTACTCGTTCTTGTACACACGTAATGCTAGCGTTCCAATGGGAAAAGCTAGGTTCAAAAATCACAAACAAACCAAACACTTTGAAAGCTATACTTTGATCGGCAATTCCTAGTGGAATTAAAAGAGGCCGATCGGTTCTAGCTTAGAGGGGAAGAGAAGGAGAAGAATGGCTTGTTTAGGGATTCAAGATTAGGGAAACAATGAAACACAATGGGATGTATTTATAGTTTTCCTTTGGCTTGCTCCCTACTCCACCCAAACCGACTCCCTAACCCTAAGGGGAGGGATCAGCCGAACTTCATCCCAAAATAGGGATTCTAGATCCTTCTCTTCCTATCTTTCACATTTAGTCCTTTAACGACCGTTATCTCTAACTCCGTTAAGTACTAACTGTCGTTAAGTATTTGTTTTGTGAAATGAATAAATAAAATATAAAATATATTTAATTTATTCAAACAATTGGAACTCTTACGTATTGTGTGCAATCCCGAGTCTCGGGTTCGAAACCGGACATACTTATATTAATAATTATACATAAACTCTAACAGCTTATTGTTAATTTATAGTTTCTGAAATTATATATGTGTTTGTAAAGATAAGCTTTACTTGTTAGTTTGGAACGAGCATGTGATTTAACATGTTGCTATGCGTTATTTATATTTTAGTGGATTGCAAATGTGCTACATGAGATGGTAGACTAAGTGAGAAAAATTATAAAAAATTAAAGTGTCAATATTTGTTAGATAGTATTTGGCAGAGACTTGTATGTTAATGTAAGCCAATGTGCAAGTTAATTACTAGAGTAATGTGTATGTTTTATGAGGAATATGACGCTATGTGTGAAAAGCTTGATGTGATAAGAAATCTCTTGTGTGAAGTTTATATATATGTAAATAGCCGAGGTTGTAAAGCATGAGATTAAAATGAGAATATCCATAGCATAAAGAATGACCAAATGTGATACTTTTATGATGTGTATGCTGTAAAATAGAAACCTTTCGGGGTAAATGATAGCACTCTTCTGGGTAATGAATAGCACTCTTCGGGGTAAGTGAAGTAGAACCCTTGGGATAAGTTCGAAGTAAGTTATACGTTATAATGAATCATTCGGGATAATATGTTATGAACAAATCATGATAAATGAAAAGTGTAGCTCAAAGAGGTTTTTTTTTTTTTTTTTTTTTTTTTTTTTTTTTTTTTTTTTTTTAATATGAAAATAGAATGTGATTTATGAAAGTGCTATATGAGATGATAGCTAAGTCAAAATGTGGCACCCCTTTTGGGATAATGGATAATACCTTTAGGGGTATGATTAAACTCGCGGATGAAGTATACTATATGAATTAAACATGTGTCCAACAAGAATGTTAGTGATGTTTTGAAAGTTAAAATAAGTGTTGAGTATGTCAATGTTCTAATGAGTCGTTTGTAAACCCTTGAATCAAGAACCGTTATATAATTATCTAAATAAGTGATGATTGGTGATTATGTTATTATTAAATTGTCACCATTTACTTACTAAGTGTAAAGCTTATTCTTTAGTTGTTATATGTTTTGTAGGTTTTCAAGGAATGCTAAGATAAGGATAATCGTCTTTGTTTGTTTTTAGTCGATGAGTAAATCTTGAGAACCGTGCTTAGATTAAGTTCTTACCCCATTTTGTGTAAAGGTTTATCACTACAACATTTACCCTATTCCCCATCGACATTTCGGCACTTTCCCAAGCGACATGTCGCTGGGGATTCTTTTCCCCAGTGATTTGTCGCTGGGGAATCTTCGCTGGGGATTGTATCCCCAGCGATAATCCCCGGCGACGATGTGGGTCCTACTCATTTTTCAGTCAAAGAAGTAGTGCCACGGTGGCAATTGTATCCCCAGCGACATGTCGCTGGGGAATATTCGGGTTATGCTAAAGTAATTAGCACTAAACGTTGACAAGTCAACGAAAAACACATTTTCCCCAGCGACTTGTCGCTGGGGAAACTATGTTTATCATTGACAAGTCAACGAATAAGCATAGTATCCCCGGCGACAAGTCGCTGGGGAAACTGTGTTTTTTCGTTGACTTGTCAACGTTTAGTGGAAGTATCCCCGGCGACAAGTCGCTGGGGAAAATCTGCAAAATTTTTTTTGTGCAACATGCACAGCAGGCATTTCTCAGATTTTTCCCGGAAAAAATCTAACAAATATCAAACCTGTACCAAAACCTGTATAGACTCACCACAACTTGTACCAAAACACAAATACTATATAACGGATCAACGCAATACAAATACATCACAACTTTTACCAAAACCGAAAGATAATAAAGCTAAATCGTCCAAAATCCGAATAAGTCTACAAAACGTTGATTCCTAGTCATAAACATGGCTTACAAGTATATATTCAACATGATAGATAGGGAAACAAGTGTTTAAATGTCGCCAAGATGAACCTAAAGTACTGATGTAGCATACTAATAATATATAACACAACTACCTCTCGTCGTCGTCGTCGTCATTCTGATCCTCGCCATCCTCATGATCGCCACTCTCCTCGTCATCACCACACCCGCCACTCCCGCTAGCACCACCTGACTCAAACTCCTTAAACATATCCGAGTATTTGTCGTCGCTTCTGAAAATACTCATCATAAAGTTTACCTTTCTCTGCATGCTCTTGAACGACTTGTCGGGGGCGGGCATACTTGGCCTGGATGTGGCCCGTGATGACACTACCCGACCCACACCAGGAATGTGCCCACGAAGCTTACCCCCTCTTGCCAACGCATTGATCTCATCCTCCGTGTACTCACCCGTAGCCTCAAGCCTTTTCATCTCCTCCTATGTAGTGACAAAAACACAAGATAGTAAATATATTAGTCGGGTTGCTACATTATTTCTCGATAATTCATTAAAGTGTGTTTTGAAACAAAACTTACATATATGCGGCGGTCCTCATCGTTAGGGAATACCCCGTCAACAGTATGTGTTCGCCAGAAGGTGTCAATGAGTGAAGGGTACTCCTTCGTGTCTGAGGCCTGCCTCTGTACATACACACGCATATAAGATGAAACTAATTAAAAACGAAAAATCACAACACACCAAAGCGTATAATCAGATATATATGTATATATGCATGTAAAATAATTATAATGTTTATTACCATCTCATCTCGAAGGCGAGCCAGCGACCGGGATCCCTGTCGAGATATGACCAAGCTCTTTTGCCGGTTTAGCCGATTTTGAGCAGCTCGAGCAAGGTTCTTGGGATTATTCCAAAACTGAATGTACTTATCCCACTCAGCCGCTGTAATCTCCTCGGGACGTGCCCGCCTGATCGCCTCCACATCGTAAGTCCCAGTGGTGGGGTCTGCCTTCCAATGCTTGGCCTTGAAAGAAGCCTTATTGGTATTGTAGGCTTTTTGCAAATGATTATTAATGCCTTCATAGATCTCTGTCCAGCGGGAGGATTCCATGTGCGGCCTGAGGTTAAACATGGTCTGCAATCATATACAACAAAACGAAAACAGAGTTAGAGATATAATTTATATATTTATTTAAATTTGTTTATTTATTTATATGATATAAATAAATAAAAGAATTTAGATAAATATACACAATTAAATAAATGAACACGATAATGAAATAAACATAAAAGGATAACTGACCCCAATATCTGAAATGATTGCCGCCTTCCGCTCCTTCGGGACCTTCTCCCAAGAAGGGTAGTACAACGGCACACTCCTTCGGGACCTTCTCCCAAGAGGGTTTAGGGTTTGTTTGTCACCCACATCAAACTGGATCGAGACGGGGCCATCCGCATCCACGATTTCCTTTAGCAAAAGGTTTCGGGTCTTGTCGCGGGTATTCAGCCTGCCCGCTCCCCTGCCGCCCAAATTGGGCTTTCGTTTACCTTTGCCTGCAAAATCAAGTTAGTGATAAAGTCATAAAAATTCAAGGCAAGCAAGTTCAATATATGTATCAAATTTATGCTTGTATTACAATAATCCAGAAATTCTTACCTCGATTAATGAAGCAACCCCCGCAACCGGTGGGTACGCGGTCTGGAGGGGGACGATCCTCACCGCCACCGTCACCGCCGTGGGACCGTGCAACATCTGCTGACGACATCTGTACAAGTACAATTAGCATAACATATAGAAATTCATGAACAAAATAATATAAGCATGCACACATCCAAATACATACATATCCAAATAAATATACACATTTAAACAATCCACAACAATTTCATTCATTCATTCAAATATATAAGTGTATTTTGCAAGTTACAACTCAAGATCAATCTTCTTCTTCACTAGAATAAACTTTCTCAACACCATCATCATCAACATTGATGAGGTCTTCAACATCAGAATCTGCTAAATCATGAGGAAGGGCGTCTTCATCATCAATAATATCATCGTCTTCGTCAGGAACATCAATGATATCTAGCGGTGCGTCAACCACAGTTGATTGACCATCTATATGCAAGGTCGCATTATCCAAGTCATTCAAACTAGTAGAAAGTGGGAGATCAGATGAGTTGTCGAAATGTATAATATCAGGATCGTCCTCTACCACGATGACACCCCCGTCGGAAAACTTTTTATGATTAACATGTTCGACGACTTTCCGGTGGGGTTTGGTCGTATCTTCAAGGTAGAAGACTTGTTTGACTTGTGTTACGAGAATGTATTGGTCATCTTTAAATGCCTCACGAATGCAGTCGACGATTTGTGTCATGTTGTTTCTAAAGACAAGTTTTTTGACTTTATGTCCTTTGTTGCTAGTGTCGAACCACTTAACTCGGAACAACGCAACTTTGAACAACAAATACTTAAACTCGAGGATTTCTTGAAGCTGACCATAATACATTTCTCCGTCAGGGCCAGGCGAACAAATGCCGTTGTTTTGAGTTGTGCGACGTTCATCGCGGCTGTGCACGACATACCTCACACCGTTGACTACGCAAGAGTTTACTGAGATTGGAGTCCATGATGGTCCATTAGCCAAAGCGAATAACTCGCTGGTTTCGCTAACCTCTGGGTCTTGGTCATTGTCTACGTGACGTTGACGGATCTATGAAGAAGATAGGATTAGATAGAGAACACAAAATATGATATTGTTATTTTTATAGTTAAGTACACAAAATAAGTCTTAAGTTTACCTGCGACCCAAACCAGTCGGGGAATTCTTCTTTCATGTCTTTGTTAGGAAATAAACTGAAAAACGTTCATGGTATTAGAATAAGTCGTCGAAATGGTAAGTTAAGAAAAAGAAGTTTGAAAATAAAAAAACGCGTACCTCTTGAACTGGGACCGGTACGTGTCGATCTCAGGACTGTTGTGAAGTACATGCCATTTCACTTTTTTCAACTTTTGGGCATCAAACCAAATAAATGACCGTAAACCAATCGGTTTACATCCCGATCGAAACACCTGAAACCGACATGTTGGGGGAGGGGGGTCCACATTACGGTCGAGACGATTAAATTTCGTGGTAACATCCTGAAAATAATGAGAACTGAAAGTCAATGCTTCTTCAGCAACATAACCCTCCGCAATCGAACCTTCCGGCTTAGCTTTATTTCGAACATAACCTTTTAGCTTCTTCATGTATCTTTCAAATGGATACATCCACCGGGGGCGAATAGGCCCGCCTTCAAGAGCCTCTATAGGTAAATGGATAACCAAGTGAACCATAATGTCAAAGAGAGCAGGAGGGTATATGAGCTCAAGCTCGCACAAAATATCGACCACCTTTATCTGATCTTTCAACATGTCATCCTCCATCAAAGTTGCAGAGCAGATTTGCTTAAAGAAGGAACATAGCTCGATTATTGGTTTTGCAATCTTATCGGGCAAGTAATTTTGAAGTCCGTAAGGAAGTAAACGTTGCATCATTATATGACAGTCATGAGACTTCAGGCCCTTTATATTGGTATCATTATCGGTCACTTTGTGCTTGAAGCATGATCCGAACCCATCTGGTAGTTTAACTCCTTTGATGTACTGACAAAACTTTTTTCGGTTCTCTGGTGTGAAAGAATACGCAGCCTGAGGCTTCAAGCACTTCCCGTTTTTGGTTTGGCCGAGCCACAAGCCACTTCGAATGCCCAACATTTGCAAGTCTTGTCTTGCCTTGGCGGTGTCTTTAGATTTATCATTCATTAACAAAGTGTTCAAGATGGCCTCCAACACATTTGTTTCGATATGCATGATGTCTAAATTGTGTCTTAGTGAAAGAAAAGACCAATACTCAAGCTCGTAAAAAATAGACCGTTTAGTCCAGTTAAGCTCGACATGAACATTGCGTTTTATCTTCACACCCCCATAACTCGGATGTTTACCCTTCACACGCGTTGGCAATCTATCAAGTTGAGCCAGGATTACATCCCGGCCAAATTCTTCAGGAGGATTTGTGTTATCGGTTTGGCCATTGAATTCAAGTGAACGCCTCCATTTATGGGGCTTCTTTAAGAATCTTCTGTGGCCAACATAAGCTGTTTTGCCTAACACACGAACAGATGGAGTGTCTTTATTACATGTAGGGCATGCCTTGTAACCTTGCCCACTCCACCCAGACAAACTACTTCGAGCAGGAAAATCATTGATGGTCCATAAAACCATCGCTCTCATATTGAACTTCTGGCCTGAAGCAACGTCTATAGTCTCGACACCTTTCCGGTCCCATAAATCCTTCAGGTCCTCAATCAAAGGCCTCAAGTAAACATCAATGTCCTTACCCGGGGATTTAGGGCCAGGAATTAACAACGTCAGCATAAAAGAACTCTCTTTCATACATAACCACGGAGGCAGATTGTATGTTGTCAATATCACCGGCCACATGCTGTAGGCCTGACTAAGGTTGCCAAACGGATTGAAACCATCAGCAGCCAACCCTAGTCGAACATTTCTTGGTTCTTTTGCAAAATCTGGATACTTGGTGTCAAATTTCTTCCATGCTCCACCATCAACCGGGTGTTGCATCTTACCGGGCTCCGTACACTTTCCAGTAGCATGCCAAATCATATCCTTTGCAGTGTGACTAGACTTGTACAAACGTTGTAGTCTAGGAATGATCGGAAAGTAACGCAACACCTTCTTAGGAACTTTCTTCCCCGGCGTGTTACTGTCTTTCCATCTACTCGTATTACACACCGGACAAAAATCCAAATCTTTGTTATTGTCTCCCCGAAATAAGCAGCAATCGTGTTCACAAGCATGTATCGACTCGTACCCTAACCCAATCATTTTAAATGTCTTCTTTATTGCATAGTATGATGGTGGGAGCTTGAATCCTTTACTCATGGGAAATACATTTTGTAAAAACTCTAACATTTCATTGAATATAGAATCAGTCAATCTACCTTTAGCCTTAAAATAGGTAAACTTTGCCATAAAGTCTAATCGAGTCACATAGTCACAACCGGGGTACAGCTCCTCGTTGGCACTGGCATATAACTCTTCAAACTCGTTACGTGTAGCTTGAGTCGGTTCGTTACTTGTCTCACCAATATCTCCTTGAGTTGGTTCATTGTGTTCATTATTCGGAGGAATATAGCTAAGATCATTAATTAACGCTGTCATGTCACTCATCAGAGGTTGTCTTGTGTTATCTATTACTGGCGGTGGCATAGGTGGAGCTGGTTCACCGTGTTCCACCCATATTTTATAACGTGGGTGTAACACCCCCAAATTTTAAACATAGCAGCGGAAGATTTATTTGGGTGTTACTGTGAGGATCGAATACAAAATCATAGAAAAACAGCCTGAGACGGCATTTTTAATTTACATAGGTCCATAATACAAATTCAGTTACAAAGTGTTACATCAGAGTGCTAAGGTTTCTCCAAAGAAACATCAATTTAACTGAATTTCAACTTTATTTTACACCATTTATTTAAGATAGGGTGCGCCTGCTCCATGCCTTGCCTTGCTCCTTTTTAGTTCCCTGAGATACATGCTTAAAAGTCAACATAATGTTGAGTGAAATCATGGAGTTTGTAATTTAAATATCAGTTCGATTCACAAGTAAGATTGTATTGGAGATACAATCAGTTTAAAAATTGATATCGCAGTTCATATATTGCCCTAAGTCTCATGACACGCAAACGTTAACAAAGTACCGCATAAACGGAGGTGTCCACCAAATTAATGATGAAAGTTTTGCCCTCGTGTAATAGGTGATTTTGCCAATATTTATTTCTCTCAAATATAATGCATCGCGACTAATACGACTAGCAAAAAGCATTCCGTCACAGTATTAGTGGGATAGGTCGTCAACCTCTAATAGATCTATTCATTATATTCGCGTTCACCGCAGTGATTAATGGCTCATGATAAAGGGTCTTATGGCAATATGGTGTACTTAGGCATATATCAAGTCAGGTAGCATACAGAAAAATACTTGTGATCAGTTTATAGCATGTATCCCCCTCACGGAGTTTAAAAAGTATAAAGAGTTTAAAAAGTGAGGCCATGACTCACCTTAAGCGTTACTGGTGATGATGAAAATAAACTCAGAGGTGATTATAACAACTTCGATATAGAACCTGGTAAATATATAAATAACTGAGAATCTGACTAATTTCTAGTGGTGTGTGTGTATGAATGGCGGGTGATGATTAACTAATGATATACAACGATCTAATCGTTGAGAGTGAAGGTGTTATTATATATGAGTATGGTGCTCGGGTTCTCGTAAGATCATATTTTCAAAGAATAAATGAGTTGATATGAAATGTTAACATGAAATATTTCTATCGCTATTAACTAATATGCAATTAGAATGCGACTATGCATATGAAGTAAAGATATGGTGCAAAAATGAAAAAGAAGATAAGAATGACAAGTTATAACAGTTGGTTCTTGTGCTTTCCAGATTTTACATTTTCTACCCTAACCGTGGTTTGCGTTACGTCGTTAGTCCTTGTCCAGTCCATAGTCCAATAATTGTCCAGATGTCCATATAAGGCTTGAAGTTCAATGGTATGTCAAATTAAGTCCTCTACAACTGTTTTCACAGCTTCAGTCCCTTAGTTTCCAGGTTTGGCAGTTTTAGTCCTTTTTGGTTAAGTCGCGTTACATTTTTAGTCCTTTTTGCATAAAAATGACGGGAAAAATATTCTGAAAATTCTTATAACTTTATTAAGTTTATTTTAACTTATTTCAAGTGCTTATTCCAGGAACGAGCTTATTTTTATATTAATGGGCCGATTAACGAATCTATTTAAGGCCCGTTAATAAATTTAGAGGCGAGGGCGTGAAAATAGTTTTGGGCTTAGACTTGGGCTATTTTTAGGATTCTAAAAATATATTATATGGGCCTGTTGGACCTTCCTATCGTAAAGTCTTGTTGGGCTTTGATTTGGCCCAACCGAAGGTTATATTAAATTTCTGACATTTGGAATTTAGATGCTAGCGTGGTCGTATGGCATGCTCCAATTCGAATGGGTAGTAGGGTTTGTAAGGTCGAAGTTTATACACGAAAACTATAGTTTGCTAGATGTGCTATCGAGTGGTACTAAAATATCTAGATGTTGTGTTCTTATATTCGAAAATATATTTACGTTTTACAGCCACGTCACATAGTTTTGAGTCCAAAATATGTCAAATACTTTCTAAGTCTTTTACACCTATTCGAGTAGCATTTCAAAATGATTTATTTTAAGTGTCGAGATAAAATTATGAGTGGGATCTTAGAATACGAAAAATGTTGTTTCTCAGGTGTATTGTCGAGTGGAGTAAATATATATAGGTGTTATGTTCATGGATTCGAATTAAAAGGTTCGTGTTCTTGGTGGTTTGGGTCGATTAGTCTACAAAATCCCTTAAATATTTTCCAAGTATTCCTCCCATATATTGTATACGTGTGATGTTTTGAAATAAATTAAGCGTGATATGGGTGGTTCGAACAAGCTAAAGTCTAACATGTTTTCTCTATCTTTTGTTAACCGGTTGGGCTCAAGTGTCTTAGTTTAAGTTCGAGTAAAATAATGCATGTAACTTAATGTAGTGTTGATATGTACGATCTATTGAAAAACATAATAATGCATGGCGTAATGTATTAAACGTGTACTAGCAAGATGTGAAATGTGGTTCTTAAACTTTACTTGGTACATGCAACGTGAGTTTATAACTGTGTGGTGTGTACAAATAAAAATAGATATGTTCGAATGTACATGAGATATGCATGTGTGAGTGAGTACGTGAGATGTGTATTATAACGGATGCGAGGAGACTTACTACACCTTTTGAAAAGGTGGTGGAGGCTTAGCAGTAACCGGTTGGAACACGAAAAGGAGACAACCCTCTTGCTTCGAACTCCTTTACTCAAAACTAGTAGAGTTCTCTGTCGTGAAAGGGGAAGATTTGGGTGAAGGTATAATGATAGTGAAATGGGTGTGAAGGAAGTTGTGTGATTCGAATGAAACACAAGAAGGGACAGTGAGTTCGAATAGTTTTTATATGACTTGACTTTACTGAGTTAGTTTCCAAGGTTCTCGACAGAAAGTAGCTTATGCTTTTTAAGGAATGTGGTGATTTTGATAGAAAATGATGGGAGATAGAAGAGATCGAATGAAGTAGTTTATATAAGCAAAATATCTCACTTTTGCATTGACTTATTGACCAAATGATTGAAAGTACTGTGTCTATGGGACACTTGTGTGTCCTTGCTGCCCAAATGTGTGTGTGAAGGAGTTTTGGTAGATGAGAGTTTGGCTTTTAGTTCTTGTATGTTTCTTGTATTTGGTTTCTACAATATGTTAGCACAAGTTTTATATTTGCTAGATACAAGTTATGTACGGAGGTTTAGTTCCTTGTTTGAAGCATTAACATAAGTTAGAAATATGGTTGAGAGGTCATAAGATCAAGTGGGATGCGAAGGAATATTGTGTCGAATTTTATAAGTAGATGTATGGGTCGAAAATGGGGTAATGAAATGGGTTCTGTTTCCGTGTTACTACTTGTTATTCTCGGCTGGGTTTTTGTGTCATAGTAGTTAGTTAAGCGGTGCATTTGAATGTGTAACAATAAACGAAAGTCATGTTCGATATTAATAATAAGGTCGGGTTTTTGGAAGTGGAGTAGCGATCGGGTGTTAAAAGCCAAGGAAGGAAAATGAAATGAAATAAGTATTGTGGTGATTGGGCTGTGAAGTTTGAGTTGGATTTGTGTGGGATTCGATGGGCTATTTGGAGCATGTGGGCCGAACAATTAAGGGTCCGATTGGTCTTAGTTTAGGGTAGAATTAGAATTAGTGTTGTAATTAGATTTTGGTTAAATATTATTGGTGATATTAATTCTTGTCAAGTGTAGTGTATTATCTAGGTGCGTATGATCACTTGTCGTCGATTGTGAAGATGTGTTGTTGCGTCGGAGATATTATCTCGAGTTTCGGTGTGTTCAATATGTAGATATATATATCGCATCGGAATATTAATAACTAATAATAGAAAGTTTAAATTTCTAGCAAAAATGGGCTTTAGTAACAGTAATACGAGATTATCATTAATCATTAAGATTGATTACAAGGGTTTTTCACAGGATCTTACAGTACTCCTCCCTCATTCGAATTCCGTCCCGGAATTCAAGTCTAAAATGGCTACTAAGAGTGGTTTACGGGAATAGATGTGGATATTTTTCACGAATTTGGTCTTTACGTTCCCATGTGTACGTTGGTCCTCTCTTAGAGTCCCATTTTACTTTCACAATAGGAATACGGCTTTGCTTGAGTTGCTTAACCTCTCTATCCATTATCTCTACGGGTTCCTCTGTGAATACAAGTTTGTCGTCCAGTTTAATCTCTTTCAGCGGAATGACGAGATTCTCGTCCGATAGGCATTTCTTAAGTTGAGATACGTGGAATGTAGGGTGTACCCTACTGAGTTCTTCTGGGAGTTCTAACTTATAGGCAACTGGGCCAATCCTCTCGAGGATTTTAAATGGTCCAATGTATCTTGGGTTGAGTTTTTCACGCTTTCCGAAGCGTATCATCCCCTTCCAGGGTGAAACTTTTAGCATAACTCTATCTCCGACTTCAAACTCCATGGGTTTCCTCCTCACGTCTGCGTAACTCTTTTGTCTGTCACGAGCGGCTTGGAGACGATGTTTGATTTTGAATATTTTCTCTGTTGTGTCGTGGATTAGTTCTGGTCCGGTAAGCTGCATGTCACCAACTTCCGTCCAGCAGATGGGTGATCTGCACTTTCTTCCGTAAAGTGCTTCAAAAGGTGCAGCCTTCAGGCTAGCTTGGTAACTATTGTTGTATGAGAATTCAACCAATGGTAAGTGTTTGTCCCAACCTTTTCCGAAGTCAATCACACATGCTCTAAGCATATCTTCTAAGGTTTGGATTGTCCTTTCACTTTGTCCATCAGTTTGAGGATGATAGGCGGTGCTCATGTCCAATTGAGTACCGAGGGCTTTCTGCAGGGATTGCCAAAATGCTGAAGTGAATCGAATGTCTCTGTCTGAAATGATAGAGATCGGAACTCCATGTCGGATTATGATTTCTTTGAAGTATAACTGAGCGAGTGTGTCCAACTCGTCAGTTTCTTTGATAGGCAGAAAATGAGCTGATTTGGTCAAATGGTCGATGATAACCCAAATGGTGTCATATCCGATCGACGTTCTTGGTAACTTGGTAATAAAATCCATGGTGATTCGTTCCCATTTCCAAACTGGTATCTCAGGTTGTACAAGTAGTCCAGATGGTTTCTGACTTTCGGCTTTGACCCTTGAACAAGTCAAACATTTCCCAACATATGTTGCAATGTCGGCTTTCATGTTTGGCCACCAGTAAAGTTGTCTGAGGTCTTGGTACATTTTGGTGGATCCGGGATGAATGGAATATTTAGACTTGTGAGATTCATGCATGATAAAATCTCGAATACCTCCATAGAGAGGAATCCAGCATCTTTTCTTGAAGCATAACATTCCATCGGCTCTTCGTATGAATCCGTTCTCACTTTCTAGCATGCCCTTAATTTTCTCGTGATCTCGATTTTCTTCCTGAAGAGCTTCCGATTGGGCTATGAGAATTTGAGATGGGAGTGGTGAATAAATTGTCATTTCTAACGATCGAACTCTAAGAGGTTTGATCCTCTCTTTTCTGCTCAATGCGTCAGCCACGACATTCGCTTTACCGGGATGGTAGCGAATTTCACAATCGTAGTCGTTGAGTAGTTCCAACCATCGGCGCTGTCTCATGTTCAGCTCCTTCTGATCTAGTATGTGTTGAAGACTTTTGTGATCGGTGAATACCGTACACTTTGTACCATATAGGTAATGTCTCCACATTTTAAGAGCGAATACTACTGCTCCTAATTCCAGATCATGAGTGGTATAGTTTTCCTCATTCTTCTTGAGTTGTCGAGAAGCGTAAGCGATGACTTTGTTTCTTTGCATTAGTACCGCACCTAAACCATGATGTGATGCATCACAGTATACTACAAAGTCATCGTTTCCGTCTGGTAGCGCTAGAATTGGTGCTTCACAGAGTTTTTGTTTTAGGAGCTGAAATGCTGACTCTTGTTTCTCTTCCCAGATATACTTCTTGTTTTTCTGAGTGAGTTCTGTCAAAGGTTTTGCGATTTTGGAAAAACCTTCTATAAACCTTCGATAGTAACCAGCGAGTCCTAAAAATTGTCGAATTTCAGTGGGAGTGGTGGGCGAAGCCCAACCTTTGACTGCTTCGATCTTGGCGGGATCAACGTGAATACCTTGACTGTTGATGATGTGACCTAAGAATTGAACGGTGGAGATCCAAAAATCACATTTGGAGAATTTCGCATACAGTTTTTCTTGTTTGAGTACACCCAAAATGGTTCTCAAATATTCCGCATGCTCTTGTTTGTTACGTGAGTAGATCAAAATGTCGTCGATGAATACGATTACGAACTTGTCCAGATATGGCTTACATACGCGGTTCATTAGATCCATGAACACTGCGGGTGCGTTGGTAAGACCAAATGGCATTACGCGGAATTCGTAATGTCCGTATCGTGTTCGGAAGGCTGTTTTGGGAACATCTTCTTCTCTGACTCTTAGTTGGTGGTATCCTGATCTTAGATCGATTTTTGAGTAAACACTCGATCCTTGCAGTTGGTCAAATAGATCGTCAATTCTTGGTAATGGGTATCGATTTTTCACTGTGAGTTTGTTCAACTCTCTATAATCGATGCACATTCGGAATGTTCCGTCTTTCTTTTTGACAAACAGGACTGGTGCTCCCCAAGGCGATGAGCTGGGTTGGATGAATCCTTTATCTGACAGTTCTTTCAACTGCTCAGATAATTCCTTCATTTCAGAAGGTGTTAGTCGATATGGTGCTTTTGCAACGGGTGCTGCTCCAGGCACTAAATCGATTCGAAATTCTACTTGCCGGATGGGTGGAATACCTGGCAAGTCTTCAGGGAATACTTCTACAAACTCATTTACAACTGGCACTTCTTCCAGTCATTTTTCTTTCTCTTTCGATTTATCTTCCGTTACTTGGACTAAAAATGCGTGACATCCTTTGTTTATGTATTTCACCGTTTTGATGTACGAGATGATATTGAGTTGGGTTTTGTAGTGGTCACAACGAACGGTAAGCGTTTCATTGTCCAAGGGAATTTGGATAACTTTTTCATCGCAGATGATTCAAGCACGATGTTTGGATAACCAATCCATACCCACAATTGCGTCAAAGCTTCCAAGTTGGATGGGCATGAGATCGATTGGAAATGATTTGTTTTGGAGGGTTAAGGTGCAGTTTTTGAGTACGGTGTTGGTGTTTAACAATTTTCCATCGGCTATCTCAATTTCATACGAGGTATCTAATTCTACAGGCGCTATATCAAGTAATAGAGCAAATGAAGTAGATACAAAGCTTCTATCGGCTCCAGAATCAAATAATATTTTAGCACTATGTTGATTCAGTAAGAAAGTACCCATAGTGACGTTGGGGTTCTGTGACACGTTTCCATCTCCGAGTACGTAAGCTCTTCCTCGGGCAACCTGATTGACGTTCTTGGGGCAGTAACTTTTATAATGACCCGCTTCACCACAACCGTGGCACTTTACTGCTACTGGTTGCGCATTCGCTCTCGTGGCTCTGCAATCTCGGGTCACATGACCTATTTTCCTACAGTTACCGCAGATGGCTGTACAGGGTCCTGTATGATGCATCTTGCACTTGTTACACTGGGGTTTTGTCCCAGCATACATTTTTCCTTCGGCAGGTGTAGCCACATAAGCCCTAGCGGCTTCTTGTCTGCGGTTTTGTTGTTGATGTCTATCATTCCTGCTTTGCTGGTAGTCTCTATTGCGGTTGCTTCGATCATTGTTGCGGTAGCTCCTGCTGTGATTGTAATAACTGTTGCTGTTCCGGTTGTTGCCGTCATGGTTATCATAGTTTCTCTTTTGCCCACTGACTGTGGAGTTAGAACCTCGTTTAAGCACTCGACTCATCATTCGCTGAGCAAATACGAATGCGGCTTCGAGAGTTTGTGGGTGTGATGCGGTGACGTCTCCCTCAATGCTTGAAGGTAGTCCTTCCACATATTTCTCCAGTGTCTTTTCCAAGTCAGGTACCATGTGTGGACACATAAGAGATAACTCTTGAAATTTTCGGTTGTACGCACTGACATCATTGTTTTTCACCTCTAGCTGGTGAAATTCATCTTCAAGCTTTCTGATCTCGGTACGGGGACAGTACTTTTTCAGCATTTTATTCTTCAGTTCGGTCCATGAGATTTGAAATGCTGCTTCAGTACCCATTATTTTGACAGTAGCATTCCACCAAGATAATGCATTTCCCCTTAAAGTTCCAGTGGCAAAAGTGACCTTGTTATTTTCTGCACAGTTGCTTCTCATGAATACCGTTTCCATGCATTCAAACCACTGTGCTAGTTCCGTCACTCCTTCTACGCCTCTGTAGGTGGTTGGTTGACAACTCACGAATTCTTTGTAAGTGCATTTACGTGGTGTAGATGCCTCACTTTCATTTGTTGCTCCCATAGTATTGCTTGAGCGGTTTGCTGCATCGGCCTCGCGTGCTGCGGCGATGCCTTCATCAATCATTCTTCGAACCTCCTCAAGCGTCAGTGTTACGGTTTGGTTGGTAGTTTCGTTGTCGCTATGTGCCATTTTCTATTAATGTCACAAGAATACAGATTTAGAATTTGGATAGAATAGCTGAGTATATGCACAATGTAATCATGGTGTGAAATGGTGGTTAAATTGAATATCTCTCCATAATTACTATGCCTCTTCATTTTATTCATTTACGGATATGAGATTGTTAAGGAACAATCAATTTAATCATACAAACTGAAGTTCATCAATTTCTTCAACATATCACCATATTATATGTGTTCAGGTTTTTACAATATTTACACAATCAGAGAATCATAATAATAACAGGTAACATCACGACATGTCTGGATACAATTACAATACATACGAACAACCATAATGCATAAGTTAACAGATATATAGTACATTACTACCAACGTTACAACATTAATAACTTGATCAGTTGAGTTATACAACAAAACGATACAAGAGTCTTTATTAATTGCCACATGCGGCAGACTACAATGTCTCAAACTATACAACATGCTAACTATGTCTACTGATCAGGTCTATCCGTATGCCTCGTGAGCTCTGAGATCTGGTCTCAGAGTCTCTGTATCTCAGTCTGATGCTCCATCTGTATCTCTCCCATGACTCTCTCTAGTGCGTCGGCTCTACGCTGTGCCAGGTGAGCCTCCCAAGCTAAGTCCTGTCCCTCTCTGCGTATGGATATCGCGTGGGAACGGGTATCTGCCAAGTCTGTCTGCATCTGTCTCAAGCACTGCTGTAACACTGCTCTGTTGGAAGCCAACCTATGCAGAGTATCACTGATAGTCCCTGGGGAATCCAACGGTACATGGTCTATCATCCGAAGAAGTGAATCGACCTGCTCTCCGTGACTCTCGAGTCGTGTCACTACTGTAGATGGTATAAGGGTGTGGGTGACTACTGGTCTAAATCCTTCCCAAGCATCATGGGTCTGAGCTGGGGGAGTGAAACCAGGAGGATAAGGCAGTGATGGTGAGGATGGGTGTATCTGCTCTGATATGCGAGGTCTACTCGATGAAGGAATATCCTCTGCAGGAATCGGATCCCGCTGTCGAGGTGGTAGTGGATATGTCTGGGTATGTATGTCAAGCACATGGTCAGGTAGTGGGGATGGTGCAATATGATGGGGCTCGGGTAAGTCATCAGCAGGAAGCCATTGCTGACTCTCTAGGTATACGTCATCAGGAGGTGGTATATAGAAAGGAGAGTAGGTGTCATAGACAAAATGCGGTGGTAACGTAGGTGCTGTCAAAGCTGGCACATGGGGGTCATCTAATAAAGGTATGGCGGCGGCTCCACCCTCTACAAAGGGCTCAATCGCGTCAGGCACAATCTCTGGTGCTACAGTATCGGGAAGTACGGGGGACGTGACTGATGCTAGTGATCCCTCGGAGTCCGGCTCCGATGATACACTAAAGTGGGTGATAAACGACATAGTACTGTAATAATCCATGTATAGTAACAATAAGTAATTACTAACATCAAGTGGTGTAAGATAAGCATGAAATGATCTAGTTGTGTGCAGTTACTATCAAGTATGTAGAAACTTCCATCAGGTAATTCTAATGTATAACGTACCAATCGCGGCAGCAAGCAGGCATGGAGAGTTTAAGGTAACATGGTGTATAATTAATTTGTTTGAAAAATGTAGTTATAGTCCAACGTTTGAAAACATTTGGTTCTCTATAACCTAAGCTCTGATGCCAATCTGTAACACCCCAAATTTTAAACATAGCAGCGGAAGATTTATTTGGGTGTTACTGTGAGGATCGAATACAAAATCATAGAAAAACAGCCTGAGACGGCATTTTTAATTTACATAGGTCCATAATACAAATTCAGTTACAAAGTGTTACATCAGAGTGCTAAGGTTTCTCCAAAGAAACATCAATTTAACTGAATTACAACTTTATTTTACACCATTTATTTAAGATAGGGTGCGCCTGCTCCATGCCTTGCCTTGCTCCTTTTTAGTTCCCTGAGATACATGCTTAAAAGTCAACATAATGTTGAGTGAAATCATGGAGTTTGTAATTTAAATATCAGTTCGATTCACAAGTAAGATTGTATTGGAGATACAATCAGTTTAAAAATTGATATCGCAGTTCATATATTGCCCTAAGTCTCATGACACGCAAACGTTAACAAAGTACCGCATAAACGGAGGTGTCCACCAAATTAATGATGAAAGTTTTGCCCTCGTGTAATAGGTGATTTTGCCAATTCCTATTTCTCTCAAATATAATGCATCGCGACTAATACGACTAGCAAAAAGCATTCCGTCACAGTATTAGTGGGATAGGTCGTCAACCTCTAATAGATCTATTCATTATACTCAAAAGGGTACATGCAGAGCATGTCACTTTGCCAAATTAATTTGAATGTGTATAAGTGTATTACTACGTATAAACTTCATTATTGATATGATGTTAAAATTGTAATAAACACCAAAAATGATGGTTTCATGAGGTTAAAAGCGTGCCTAAAATTGTTAAGAACACAAGCTTTTTAATTAATTGCAACTGTATTTGTTAAATGGCGTGGGCACAACTCGATCCTAAAACATTGAGGTCTCGAGGAACGTACAATGGACTTTGTGCTGTTACTACTAGAGCACTTAAAACTCGAGTTAGCTCTAAAACTTGGAACTTGACTCGGCTTGATTACTAGTTTAGTACAATAACAAATAATAATATCAATCGATCAAGATTTGTACTCGCTAACTTGATTGCATTTTTTATAGTTCGAATCAATTAGTTACTAGCAATGGAGTTTTGTAAATTTACGTACACGTAAAGGTGAATACATGTAAAATGATACACACTCAATATACTCGTGGACTGTACAAGTCAAGTATTTAGACGAGTCAATTTCATATATTTTTTGAACTGATCCCAAGTAACTATGAAATTAACTACTCGGTAATTGGTATATGGTACGAAGTGTACCAGGTCATAACTAGATGTGAAGATGATTGGTCAAACTTTCAATGCCACGTAGGACACATGTTCAATCCAACGTGGTAGTCTTTATTCCATCTTGGCATTCTTTACATCCCTATATAAACTCATAACCTAACTCACATTTTTCATATTATAAACAAAGAATAAAATGGGAAATTGTATAAAGAAGCAGCCAGCCATTCACCCCTCTGCCGATGATTTCCGATCACCGAAAGCTTCAGCCGAGGAAAACTTTATTTCCTACCCTGAGATGATAGAAAACAGGAGATGGTGAAAAAAAGGTGAAGACAGAGATAAAAATTAAGATATCGAAAAAACAACTGGAAGAATTATCAGGCAGGACAGATGTCCAAGGGTTAACGGTAGAACAAGTGCTTGCTCGGTTGATGAACGTTAGTGATCGATTTGAATCTCATCAACTATCTTGGAGGCCTGCTCTACAAAGCATCCCGGAGTAAGCATAGCTATAGGTGATTCGTTTTGGGTAAACTTTCTCACCCAAAAGTACGTGAGTTTTGTTTTAAGTTTATGTAATTTTAGCTAGAGTTGTACATATGTTTTTCATATTTTCTTTTGTAGTGAATAAGTAAAGAATTAGAATTTAGCTGGTTTTGGGTAAACTTTCTTTTTTTTTTTGGGTAAAGGGTCTTCCACCCGGTAAAAGGTAAACTTTCTTTTGTACATATGGAACTTTTGATTTACCATTGTTTGTTCTTTTTTCTTGCGGCTATGCTCTAACTTAGCGGTCGAGCACACATATGGCTTTCCGTTATCTACTATGTGCGGTACGCCCCTGCATGTAAATGCACACGCACCATGTCCACCATGCATGACATCTGTAAGTTGTCACTTGAACCCAGCCGAATATTTCAATAAAACTTAACCTAGTTAATTAATTTTAGTTTTGAACCCACTAGTACTATAGAAGTATAGAGTAAAAACGTTAGTATATGTAGAGTGTCAGGTGTGATAACACACAATAACACCCACTTTTCAGTGCCACATCAGCATCTCTACTTTTAACATCAACACCAAAAAACACCCCTTTATCATAAGGGTGCAAGGTGCGGTCTACAGGAAAGAGTAAATGATTCTCCTTTTTGTTATTTCTTTGCGGGGACACCATACCATTTCTAGCGGCAAAACCCATAGCATTTCTCAAGCGGGAGTCAAATCCCGAAAGTGAAAAGTGACTTTTAAGAGAGATAAAAGAGTTTTTTAATAGAGAAAAATTATTTTATTGGTTGGTTGTATGGGGTATGTGTGTTTTAAGGGTATTTTTAAATTATAAAAGGTTGAAAAAAATAATAGAAGAGAGAGAATGTGATGCAATGGTTGACGAAAAGTTTTACGAAAAAATAAGTAAGTGTTTTTTGATGATGTGGAGCTGATGTGGCGAGGGAAAACCCTCAACCACACCCTCTGCACTAATATGCAATAGCAGGTTAACACTCACTATTTTGGAACCCACCATTGTTTGTATTTTTTTTTTATTTTTTTTTCAAACAAACTTAATTTTTCATACGTTAAATAAAAATACAAAAAAGATTTAAAAAAAAGTACAAAACTAAAATTTAAAAATAAAAATTAATCAATTGATTGTTGCTAGCCCATGTTCTCACAAAAAATGGATAGCCCGGCCCACTTAAAAAAATAATAATAAAAATAAAAAAACCACAAAACGTTATTTTCTCAAAACCCCACACGCACATACTGCAAAACACACACTGCAAACATATACAATTTAAATTGGAAAAAAAAGAAAAAAAAAGAAAAAAGCAAACAACGCACGTTGAAAGAGCAACGCCGGCAATACGGTATGGTAACGTCGGCAATGCCGGTGCCACGTCGGCCCAACGCGCGTTGGTGCGTTACCATACCTAATGCTCTTAATAAACTTGACCTATTTTAGTTTTAGATTTGAACCCGGTTGGCCACTAGTACTATATAAAAACGCTACGACCTTTACTTACGAAATATAAAAACGCTACGACCTTTACTTACGAATTCTCGACAACATCTTGCTCCAACGTTAATGGTTTGATTCGAGTATCGAAGATGCAAAGAGTTAAAAATGTTGGAGTTATGTGAATCTCGTTCGTACTAACCCTACTTTAATTTGGTTTGGGCGATTTCTTTATCAAGTTTCTAAATGAATCATTTTCAATACCATAGGCATTTGACCAAGCGTTATGTAAGTGACCAAACATTTTAGAAGTTGTGGGTTTAAGTCTTTTAAGATATAAGTCGTGGGATATATGGTGTCGTTTGTAAAAATTTGTGAATTAGAAAAATAATCGATGAAATCCTATTATCTTAACACCGGAAACCCATCAGGTGGGCCCAATGTAAGAGTTCTGTCAATTTGGTCAACAATTTGTAATTAATGTATCTTTCTATTATATTTGGTTGTCTTTCTTGAAATATTTTTAAGTTGTTTCAAGGAAACCACACGAAGCCCACAAGGAGCTAGCAAATGAAATGGTCCCTCTTGAATTTAAGAAACACATAAAATCTTCTGAACATTTTAATATAATATCATACTTCTAAAAATCTTGTTTATTATTCAATACTAGTAATACATTTTTATTGCCCCCCGTGATCTCCATGTTGAATAAATGTTTATCACTATTTCAACATAACCACGACACGTTATTTGTGTAAAACAATGACGATGAATAAAAAATTGTTAACATTTTTTATTTCTGGACAGTTTTAGATTGTATATAAACAAACGTAATCTCTACCGTGCTAAAATATCTTTTATATAACAAAGAAACTTTAAAGTGAAAAAATAAGGTTGGGAATTGTAATTGGATGAATGGTAGTGCATCATTTTGCATATGTGACAAAATTGAGCAATTTTGTTTGTCAATAAAAGTCAAAACTAAAATGTCAGTTGGTCAAACTTTTTAATTTTTGTCTAATTTACAAAATGTGCTAAAAAATATATTTGACATTTTTGATTAAAAAACTTAAAAGAAAAGAAGAAGTAATTTATAAGACTTTAGTTGTTAAATTTTGAATAAATTATATAGATTTAAGTATAATTATTAATTTCAAGCCTTTCTAAAAAAATAAAAAATAAATTTCAAGTTTTTTAATAACTTTATACCCCCTTATACATTAAATTGTATAAAAAAAAGTACAACAATATGTTGTTGTTATTTATAGATATTATTATCCATATATATTAAACTAATGTATTTGCACGGAGTTATAAATATAAAAAAGAAAACACAGGTTACTATGACACGTAAATAAATACACGAGATTATAAGTATACAAACGACTAATGATATTTCTCTTTATGAGATTAAGGGCATGTTTGGCAAAACTAGCTGTAAGCTGTAAACTGTAGGTTGTAAGCTGTAAGCTGCAAAGCTGTTAACATGAGCTACAAACTATATCTTTTTTTTTAATAAGTGTTTGGTAAGTTAGCTGTTAAATGTAATTATAAGATGTAAATGACATAAAAGGACATATCTATAATTGTAAACAAATGTTTGGAGGGTATATCAGTAATTTAAAGTTTTAACAGCTCCAAGATGTTTAAAAAGCTTCATGAATTAGCTTTTCATTTAGGAGCTATTTGTTTGAAATAAAAGCTTGAATTTAATGTATCCAAACGGAGCTACTTAGTTTAGATGAGATTATTTTGTAACAAAAAGCTAACAGCTCCCCCAAAAAGCCCCTGCCAAACAGGCCCTAAGTAAAAATATCCAGAAAAATATTATTTTTTAACTATCCGCATTCAATAACAACTCATGTTACTTCTCTTTATAAATTTAACCCGCGCGTACATAGGTTTAGAAATTAAATACGACTAAAACTTTTATTATTAACCTAAACATAATTTCAATTAAACAAAGTCAAATTATTCGTGTAACAAAAATCTATGCAAAATATATAATGAAAAAATTATGTAAAATCATGCATGTGCACGGGTATTATAACTATATAATTATAAAAGTTTTTTTTAATACAATTCTAGCATAATCTTAGACATTATTATACCAAAGATTATGAGTTTAGATTATGAATTGCCACAATATTTAACTTCAAAACAAAGTTATTATGAAAAGCCCAAGAATTTTGTTTATTTATTTATTACTCCGTATATTTTATCACAAACTGCAGTAGGGGTGTCAAATGGGTCGACCCGACCCGACCTGAATCGGATAAAGCCATATAGGGTCGGGTTGATTCGGGTCCAACATATCTTATCGGGTTGACCCGATAAACCCGATAAGATACAATGACTTATTAACAAATCTTTTTGCATGAGCTTACTGCTGCTTTTTTTACACGAGCTTACTCCTTGAAATGTATTGTATTCTTTTTGTTAGTTGGATTACAAAGCCTTCTTTTTTATTTTATTTTATTTTATTTATTTATTTATTTTTTTATTTGGACCTTGAATGTAAAGTTGAAATTTACTATTTTATTTATTTTTTATTTTTTATTTTTTTACTTCCAACGTCTATCCATACTAGATAGTAAAAAAAACACTAAACTTATTATTGTTATGATCTGTTGTTGCTACCGTATTAGCTTATTGTCTTTTTAAGGTTAGTGCCATGCATATTGTGATGTAATATGATTTGTTACTATTTGTTTTGGGATTGAACTTGGCTACTGGAATTGCAATATGCAATTTTCTAATGCAGTAATAAGCATAAGGTTAGTGCCACACATAGAAATATCAATCACTTTTTCAAAACCCGATAGACCCGACCCGATAACCCGATGGACACCCCTAACTGCAGTATAGGGTAAGTCCCTGTATGCCATATAGGTATTTACCCTATACGCCGTTATACGACTTATAGAGACTTACCCTATACGGTGTATAAGCATTCTGATGTATCTTAATTTTTCAAAAACCATACTATATTTGTTCGCAATTACTCCACATTCATATGTATATAAAAAAATTATATGCACAACTTAACATTATTATAAAAAATTATTATACAGGGACCACCTATTTCAAAAATTCAGCAATCTTTACTCTCCTCTTTTCTCTCATAACCGTTTTTTTCCCGCCATTTACACCATTTCTAAAATCATCTAAAAGCTTCATTTCCTTATCATTTTCTCAACGAATTCCAAATCTGAAACCATCAATCGTTTCGTCTAATCATTGCGCACACGTTGATTAGCTTTAATTTGATTTTTGTTGAGTTTTTAGAAATCCCCCAATTTGATGATTTTTGGCGCCAAAATCACTATTTCAATTTTATGACAGATTAAGCCCTGTTATTAAGAGAATAGTGATTGTACTGATACCTAAGTGAATAATTATGTCTATTAAATCTAATAAACGTAGATCTTCCAAACGGAAAACTAAAGTCCCAGTTAGATTTGAGAATACTGTTTGTGATTTAGGAGAATACTGTTTATGATTTAGGCAAGAATAAGAATGGTAGTAAATTAACTGTGGAGGTGAATGAGGGAAACAATGATGAGGTTGATGAAGTGGAAAGAGGGAAGATGAGTGAAGATAATGAAATTGGAGTGGTGAATGATGATGATTTTCCCCATCTTAGTGACAATTGTGGTTTGGATCAGGGCAAAGGTACAGAGGAGGGTTGCATGGCTGAGGCTGTTAAGGAAGCTATAGGTATTGATTAGAAACACCAAGGAGCAGCAATGAGAAAAGTGTGACTGTAGAGGTAGGTACTACTCAGGTACACAAATCCTTTGCTAGCACTGTTATGAGTGGTAATAGTGAATTGAATGACAAATTAGAATTAGTGCCTTTAGCTATGAAAGATGGTAGAGAAGTTGTTATTATTGAAGATGAGATTGTTCTAGAAGGATGTAGAAAATGGAGGAATACCTTATGTGGTCACTTTGTAGGTTACAAAATGCCTTATGCAGAGATTAGGTACAACCTGAGGAGAATGTGGGGGAAATTTGGGCTAATTGATATTGTTTCTCAGGGGGAATGGTACTTATTCAAGTTTAAGGATGACCTAGGAATTGACCAAATACTAGAAAGTGGACCATGGATAGTTAATAATAAGCCATTGTTTGTTAAAAAATGGGATAGTAGTGTGAACCTTGGGAAGAATGAACTGAAAACTTTACCTTTATGGATAAAGCTGTATAATATACCTTTGATTGCATGGACTACCAAAGGCATAAGTGCTATTGCTAGTAGTCTTGGTAAACCTCTGCTAATGGATAAGACAACTACAAAAATGTGTCATGAAGGGACAGGTAGAGTGGGGTATGCTAGAGTTTTAATTGAGGTAAATGCTAACAAATAGTTTAGGAAGAATGTTGAAGTTTGCTATAGAAGTGGTGACATGAAGGAGGAATGTTTAAGGGTTGTGGATGTGGAATATACATGGAGACCTTCAGTCTGTAGCAAATGTGCTGTTTTTGGACACTCAGAAGTTACTTGTGGGAAAAATAAGGGGGTGAATGCTGACATTGCTAATGGGAAACAGATTGATAAGGGTGCAGGGAAAAACAGGGAGAGTATGCTTAAGCAAAACAGAACCAATGAGGATAATGGGCAGAAGAAAGGCAACCAATAGGACAATATGCAGAGTAAGGTGCAGAATGGGAATGGAAATAGAAAAAGGAAGACCTAGACTTGAATTCAGACCAGTGGATAAAAGTAAAGCAGTTAGTGACAAGATTGGTACTAGTTTGGGAGGTAAAACTGATGGAAACAACAGTAAGGAGGACCTAGCTACTAGTTCTAAAGGAAATGTAACACCTAGCCCAAGGAAAAGTTGGAGTATTAGCAAAGAACATATGGAAACACTGAAGAGAAGTGCTAACAAATACTCAGTCCTTGAGATATTGGAGGAGCCTATTGAAAAGACTGGTTTGACTCAGGATGCAAAAATTATTGTTGATAAATTTGTTGATTACCAAAGGAAACCTAGCAAGGATGAATTTAAGGAATGGAACAAAGAAATGCTAGAATACTACACAGTCAAATGGGAGGAGAAGTGGAATGGGGCAAATCAAGAAATTGAAGATATGTATGAGGAAACAAATGGAATAGCACAGAATATGGCTGATGATGTACTAAATGGGTTGGCAAATGATTTGCTAGCCAAAGAAAACTAATAGTGAATATGGATTTGAAGGCTGAAATGAAAATTGCAGCTTGGAATGTTAGAGGAATATGTAATAAAGAGATGAAAAAGGAAGTGAGGAAATTTATCAGTAAGGAAAAGCTTAGTGTCTGTGCTACCTTGGAAACACACTTTAAGCCAACACAATTAGCTAAGGCCTGTGAGTTTGTGTTTGGAAGATGGCCTTACATAAGCAACATTCAAGACAGTACAAGGGGTTGCAGAATTATTCTTGGATGGAACCCTGATGATGTTCATGTGATGCTAATCCACTCAAGCAGCCAATCTATGCTATGTATAATTGAAATAACTAATAGCAGAACTAAATTCTTTTGTTGTTTTGTATATGCAGCAAACACAGGTAGAGAAAGGAGAGAATTATGGAGGAATTTAAACATATATAAAAGCTTGATTAATGATGATCCATGGGTTCTAATGGGGGATTGGAATGTAAGCCTAAACATTGATGACCACTCAGAAGGAGGATCAAGCATAACACCTGACATGATTGAGTTTCAGGAGTGTTTGGATTCAATTGAAGTTGAAGATCTGAACTGCTCAGGCACACACTTCACTTGGATTCAAAGTAGACTCAATCCAAGCAAAGGCATCCTCATGAAGTTTGATAGAGTTCTGAGTAACCTCAATTTTTTGGACAAATTTACTAATTCAAATGTTGTGTTCTTACCGCATCTCACCTCTGATCATTGCCCTGCTATCTTGGTTTTACCTGAAATAATGAAGAAGAAAAGGAGAGATTTTAGATTTGTGAATTATATTGCAGATAAGCCTGAGTTTAAGGAGATTGTTAAGGAGGAATGGGATATTGATATTGAAGGGTGCAGAATGTATAAGCTTGTTAAGAAACTGAAAGCTTTAAAGTATCATATGAAACAGCTTAACTGGAAGCATGGAAACCTTCATGAGAATGTGAAACAATGGAGAGAAAAGCTACAAGCAATTCAGTTAGAAGTGGACAATGACCCTCATAATGTTAGCCTAAAAGAAACTGAAGCAATTATCCTTAAAGAGTATAAGTGTGCAGTGCAAGATGAAGAAAAGCTCTTGTTTCAACAAGCTAAAATTGAGTGGTTAAGTGATGGAGATAGGAATAGCAAATTCTTTCATGTTGTGGTTAAAGGGAGAATTCATAGAAACAAAATTGAGACCATATGTAATGAACAAAGTGATAGGGTGGAAGGAAATGCAGTTGCAGAGCAGTTTGTGAAACACTTTGAGAACTTTATTGGTAAAGCTAGCCCTGTACAAGATTTAACCCCTAATACTCTCAACATTACAACTAAAGTGACTTAAGAGGATGCAAACAAGATGGTTACCCCTGTTAGTGACAAGGATATTAAAGAAGCTCTTTTTTATATTTGTGATAACAAGGCACCTGGTCCAGATGGTTACACTGCTAAATTCTACAAAAAGTCATGGGAGATAGTTGGGAAAGATGTGTATGAAGCTGTGAAGGAATTCTTCAAAAAGGGTAAACTGCTTGGGGAGGTCAATGCCACTCTGATTACTTTGGTCCCTAAGATTACTACTCCTATGAAAGTTTCTGAATATAGACCTATAGCATGTTGCAATGTCATCTACAAAATCACAAGTAAAATCATCACTAATAGGATCAAGAATGCACTGTGTAAAATAATTAGCCCAAATCAGAGTGCCTTTGTCCCAAACAGGCAAATAACAGACAATATCCTCCTCACACAAGAACTCCTAAGAGGATACAACTGGAAAACTGGGGCTAAAAGAATGGCAATGAAGATTGATATACAGAAGGCTTATGATAATGTTAATTGGGACTTCCTTAAAAAAGTGTTAGGCATGTTTGAATTCCCTCCTCAGATGATTCAGTGGATAATGACGTGTGTGAGAACTTCTGCTTTCACTATATGCATTAATGGGGAGAGGCATGGTTATTTCAAGGGGGAAAAGGTCTTAGGCAAGGTGACCCAATGTCACCTTACATATTCACTCTAGTAATGGAGATATTCACACAGCGTCTACAAAAACATATTGATAGCAACAAAGGCTTCAAATACCACTAGGGGTGTAAACAGTTGAAAATCTCTCACCTTTGCTTTGCAGATGACCTATTAGTTCTATGTCATGGAGATCTTAAGTCTGCAAGTGTGATAAAAGATGTATTGGAAGAGTTCAGTGGTATCTTAGGTCTAAAACCAAACTTTGGTAAAAGTACTGTGTTCTTTGGGAATGTAGATGAGCAAACAAAACATGATATCCTATCCATTCTTCCTTTTAAAGTAGGTAAGCTTCCTATTTCTTACTTAGGTGTCCCACTCATCACCAAGAAAATTGGGTTTAATGACTGCAAAAGCCTTATTGACAAAGTCAGATGCAAAGTCAACAATTGGAAAAATAGGATGTTATCATATGCTGGGAGGTTAGAGTTAATTGCCTCAGTCTTAGCATCTATGCAAGTTTATTGGGCTTCAGTTTTTCTACTCCCAAAAGCTATTGTGAAAGAGATTGATAAGCTGCTTAAAGGGTTCCTCTAGTGTCAGTGAAGTTTATCTAAAGGGAAGGCAAAAGTAGCATGGAAACAAATTTGTAAGCCTAAAATAGAAGGTGGGTTGGGAATTAAAGACTTGGGTGAATGGAATGAGGTTCTAATGGTGAAACACTTATGGAATTTAGCTAGCAACAAGGAATATTTGTGGGTGAAATGGATTAATGTGATTAGGCTGAAAGGGAGTACAATTTGGGAGGCACAATGTGACAGTAACACTAGCAGTGGGTGGAAAAACTTGTTATCTCTAAGAGACAAAGCTAAAGATTACATGATTCAGGATTGTAATAACAGAACTTCATGGGTTAACAACAATGGAGATAAAAGTAACTTTTCTATCAACAAAGCTTGGAAGGATTGGAGGGTGAGTAATGCAACTGTTCCCTGGTGTGATGTGGAATGGTTCTCACAGTGTACACCCAAACACTCCTTTATTGTGTGGTTAGCTATTTTGGGCAGATTATCTACTCAGGATAGACTCTTAAAATAGTACCCAGAAAAACAAGCATCATGTCCACTGTGTAACTTGTGCCCTGATTCACATGAGCATCTGTTTTTTGAATGCCCTTTCTCTACTGAGATTTGGAAAGATATGAAAAAAATGATCAATTAGGAAAACTAGGATGGAAATTGGGAAAGCATCAAGCACAATATGATCAATATGCCCTGTAATAAATCAATCATGAGTACATTGAGAAGACTTGTATTTTCAGTATGCATATACTTCATTTGGAATGAAAGAAACAAAAGAGTGTTCAATGATGAAAAGAAAAGTTATCAAGAAGTCCTCAAAGCCATTATCAACAATGTGAGATTTAAACTGGCTAGTCTAACAGTGAAGAGGTCTCAAATGGTTGTGAAAGTCTATAATCAATGGCAAGTACCTATGAACATAAAGAGAGGCAGTGAAACAATAATGGAAGGATGGAATGAAGATCAATCAAGCTGAATGGGTTGTGATCTGCTGAATAAAGGGGTGTTTGGAACAAGCCTGTTTTGAGTAGATGTTGAGGTCTTATGGTAATGCTATAATGGAATCAATGGTTCCTAGATTTTTATGATCTCTGGGAATGGAAATGGAATAGTATCATCAGTTGATTTGCTAAACATGTTGGAAATTCAAATTTCTCTGTTCAACACTGCCTGCTTAAGGGGTGTTTGGGATAAGCCTTATATCATAAACAGAGATTGTGCAGGCCACTACAGTGAGTTCAATACCTTGTACCTTCGAGTTTCTCTGGTGTGACTGTACCTTGCTAGTACCCATATACTCCTTGTTTGGCCTTGGGAGGAAACTGGTGAGTATATGGTGAAAAGAAGGAGGTCTAATTTGGAAAAATGTACCATAATGAAGGGTTGTGCACTGTGAAGGGTAAGTGGTCTGGGAGGGTGGTGCATGATGAGTGGAATAGAGAGGTGTGCAAAATGAACATTCTTGGTCCTCTCAATACACCACCACAGAAGGTAATGGTTGGTCATCATGGGGGGTCAGTGTTCCCAAGTAACTGAAGCCTTTCTTGAGAAGGAAATGTAGGTTACTTTGGCAGAGCCCCTCTATGGATGGGTTATGGGTTCCTAGTGAAGCCACACACCATCACTTTCTTAACCATTGTGGGTGCTGGTTGAATGGTTTTGATGGAGAGGTGATGTGGAAATGTAACTAGATGGTAGGTGCATATTAAGGTGAATGAAAAGAGAAAATGGCATGGTTTATGTTATAGTGCAGTTTGGCTCTAAGGGATAATAACTCTGTTATGACAGAGATATGTTCTAGTGGTATAAGATATCGGATGACTGTGGTATGATATTGGATAAGAATAGCAAGCTTTGTATGCTCTTTGTATTGTTACTGGATGAAGCATGTTTCATTCCAGAGTGTATGAGATGTCTTGTAATTTGTGAGAGTTTTGATATTAATATAAATTCACCTTTTGCACAAAAAAAACATTATTATACAATGTCGCCGCTACGTGCGATAATCGCATAATCTTAACAAAAGCACAAATAAAAAACTAGTATGAGAAAAATATTCTTTAGTCCCAAGTAACTTTTTCATTCCTCGACATCCAAACATATCCAATTTTTAATCCAAATTTACTTTTGAAAAAACATTACGTATTACACAGGCGCCATGCCGCCCCAAATTCTTTTCAACTAAAACAAAACCCACCAAACAAACATTTTCGATCATCTCCAAACCACACCCGCACCCCCAAATGAAGAAACCATACACCCGAACACATCGAATCGGGTTTCGGTAGCTGTTGATGATGATGAATTTGAAATTGAGACACTATCTGTTGCTGATACAGATGATGAGAATGAGGAGATGTTATGGCCGAGATTGAAGCGGTTAAGGCGCGGGTGTAGCTCGGGTTTGGGTAAGAGTACGGGTTCGGGTAGAGTGGTTTGTTAGTTATGATATGATACGATGATTGTTTATTAGAGTTGGTTTGTTAGTTATGATATGATAATAATGCTAAAGGTAAAAGTGATTGATATTTCTATGTGTGATTGTTTATTAGAGTTGGTTTGTTAGTTATGATATGATACGATGATTAGGGGATGTTTGGGATTGTTTTATTGATCTTGTTTATTGCGGTATTGAGGGTGTCTGGGATTGCTTATCCAAACTGCTTATATGATTTCATAAGCAAATCAACAGTTTTTCGTAGGTACCCTTTAGTTGTGCTAGTGTTTACGTTGGTAATGTTGATTATCATTGAAGTTTAATGGTAAAGTAATCCGAATCAGATAGTATGAATCAGAAACTTTGAAATACTTTGTCTAAAAATGAAATCGATCAGTTAACATCCGTCTAAACACTAAAATTAACTGATAATTTGCGGTTTCAAAACATAATTATCAGATATTACGAGCAGTCACTAATGCCTTTTTTAGTAGGTTCAAATGTATTTCATAAAGAGAAAACCAAAGTTTTTGATTCTGTATTCTTATCCGGATGAGTTTGGCAGCCAATTACATTATTTTGAACTCTAATAGTAACGAAAAGCTGGACTTAGTTTCTGTATGTTGCGGGTGGATGGACTTACGAGTAACCTTTGATAACTTCATTGCGTCTTTTATGTAATACTAGGCGAGCACCCGTGCATAGCAACGGAATTCGTAGTGGCAGATAATTAACGATTTGTGCTATTGTGGAGATTGTTTTGTGTAGCGTTCAAAATAGAACGTGAACCGATCAGAATGTAATTGCAAACGGTTGTACTAATTATCAAATCATTCGTACATTACTAAGTTTGAAGTCAACTTTATTACATTACTACATATAAGTTTCAAGTCAACTTTATTACATTACTACATATAAGTTTCAAGTCAACTTTACTACATTACTACATACTCAATCGTGTATTAGGAAACCATTTAATTTATAAGTCATAGTTTTCTTTTGAGTTTGACTTACCGAATATAAGTTACAATTCCGCATTTCACTTGAGTTTGACTTGCCTAATACGTAGTATAAGTTACTTTGCAAGTCTTTATTTTAAGTTGGCATTCCATATTCACTATGTTTTTTACATTTCTCACATTTGACCATTTACAAGTCTTTATTTTGAGTTTGACTTACCTAAAGTGTTGGCAGTGGGGACTATAGAGGATTAAGAATAATGCCTCATTTTTTATTTTAGTCATTTTTAACTTTAGTCATTATTTAAGTTTGCATATTAAAAATTGTTTTATCTTTTTATTACTAATCTCTCTTTATGTGCACATATCACACACACGTCTTTTGATTTGTGGTATGAATATCCCACACACATTTCATAAAGAAAATGACCAAGCACCACCACACACACATCTCTTTAACACATATATCTCTGTTCAAAAAAGAACCGCAACATCCAAACAACAGTTGCAGTTAACTCAGATCGTCCCTTGGTTTATTCTTTTGAAAAAGGCTTCAAGATCTCATAAAGAGGTCTCGGGTAAGGTGATGTTTGGTTTTCGTTTTGCATGTTCAAGATCTGTGATGATTGTGTTTAAATCTTTATAAAGATTTTGATAATAATACCAAACATGAATCTGATATCTCTTTGTTCTTGTTTATAAACACTTCCGCTGTTAGATGTCAATTAATTCAAACTCCTTATATTATTTATTAGTCAAAAAAAAAAAAAAAAAAATTCAAACACCCCAACGGTCGGATTTTACCCCCAACGTTCCATTTTTTCTTTTGTCTTCTTCCCATGCCGCATCGTCTTGATCTTGCTTCCGAATCATGAGCCGCTGGCGGCAAGGGGGTTGGCGGCGGTGTTTGTCGGCGGCCTCCCCCAAGCCGCTGGCGGCATGCCTTCCGTTGCCAACACCCTTAGGCCCTTGTTTAATCATTTACAATGCTAGACGAAGAAAACCGCGAATTAAAATGCTTTCGAGAATAAAAAATTGACGATTCCGTATACCTAACTACACTTTCCCCAAAGACAATACATAGCTTATAAAAACAAAACAAAACAAAACACAAACTTAACCACAACCAAAACCATTTACAGTCCCCAAAACATACAAAATGGGCAGGGCACCCAGGAACACAGGGCTTTTCTTTCGACCCTTTATAGTTCCATTCACTTTATGTATTTCATACAATTTTTGTAACTTATCATTTTATCACTGAGATTGTTTCAACTCATTCAACATATACTTCCTTTATCCTCAAAAAATACCAGGTGCAAGTTATTCTTAAAATACCTTTTTTTATAAGTATGCCCCATATCTGATTCTACATACAGACGCAAGCAATCTACCATCTGATACAGAGAAAAGAAACCGCCAATTTTTATATTGATGAAGATGCGTCTCTGATGAAATTTGAAGGCAATATATAAAGAAAAGGAAATTAACCATTTATTTATACCTTGAGAATATCTATAAAGCCACACTGACATCAAAAGAGATAAGCGTTTTATGATGGGGGATACCTAGCTACACCAAATATTCTGCACATAATGAAGTGAACATATATCAGATATTCAGACCCTAAAGAATGCAAGTATGTTGCACACAGTATAAGAGGTGGCTAAATGTGCAGGTCATGCAGATTGGGTAAGGGATCAAATCAGGTAATTTTGGAAATAACGGGATGATCCTATAACAATTTTTATCCAAAATATTTTATTCTATATAAACATTTAATGTGCCAATATGATTACAATGTCGAATTAATTTCAACTTCAATCAAGTTTCTCAAAAATAATGTTTTAGAAGGTTTTATGCATTAGAAATGAAGTTTGACAACTTCAACCAACTTGTAAGCTACTTTGATCAGTTCAACTCTTTGACATGTTTCCTTATTAGCTAATTAATCTGATTTGACGTTTGACCCATCAGAGATAAAACATAATGATCAAATCTTAAGTAAATGTGAAGAAATTGCCACCGTGGGTGTAATATTGATAAATTGAATCAAAAGCACAAAAGCCTAACAAAAGCTAACCTGGAAGTTACACTGACTGTTCACCTTATTCGCATGCGGTTGAGAAAATCAGACAACCTGTGGACATTTTAGATATCGATAAGGTAAAACAGAAAAGAATATGTGATGTTGACAAAAAGGAAAAGGTAAACTTTGTAGAACCTAATATCTTTAGCAATCACAGTCTGTCCATCTTCAGCCCCAAGATGACGCAAAACCGTTTCTTCTAGACGACCATCACGGTACGCATGCTGTTAATATAATGGAGAAGAGATACCCATATGTGATACTTGCATAACCAATCTCAACAGCAAAGACAATATAGCAAAAAACTGAGATCCTTTTACTTTATAACTTTCATTGAATTATAAGTGGCTACTATTGAGAAGGGTGAGTGAAGAATGTGGCAGTTCAAAAAATACATGTCTGGTGTGTCAAATACAAAGCCTGAACAAGTCCCCTGCTTTCCATAAAAGATACAAATGAAAAATTAAACTTTGAAAAATCTTGATAGACATGTTGACTCCTTACTAATATTAATAAACAATGAGAGAATATATCGTAACTATGTGTATGGACACAGCACAGATATGCAGAAATTGAAATGTGGCAGGAAGATTCTCAAATTAACTGACATTTATAATGAAAATAAACGAGGAGAATATCCTAACAGTATAAATGCATATAACTGCACGACCACACATTTACAGATCACGGAAATTAAATCAGGTGGGAGTTCTAAAAGTGAAAAGAGATTACCATACTATAAGAGGGGTTAGTTAGTTTTACTAACATGAATCAAGTCATCTATCTCCTGATAATTTTTTTATTTACATATTTCATCATTACTAATGTTTCCATCACGTATACCATTTTTGGTTTTTAGTAATAGAAATCCACACAACAAAACGGATACACTCAAAAGACTAAACTATTCTTGTCTGTGTACAACCATAAACATGTTAATATGTTATATGTCGCTTTCGCTGCCAGATAAAGAGATGAAGTACTCAATAGATGAAAACTTACTTCAGATGAGTAAGTATAGGCTTAAAATAGTGCAAGAACAAATGTGGGCCTAATGAATAGTAAATTACATGGTAAAGATGTTGATGCAAATTAAATCACATTTTAGGATTTGGATCAAAAGTTTTTGAGAGGACATGATGTTATGAGACGTTATAACACCCATGTTAACCCCTAACTCATAGCAATTAGCAAGTACTTATCTATAAAGCTGAGTGATATGTTAAATTATGCAACTATTTAAAGCTATAGTACCAATACTAATATGTTTCATAACAACCATATAGCACAAAGTAGAAAAAAAAATACTGCAGATCAACATGTCACCTTGTAAAAACAACTGGTTCCAAGAACACCCAAAAGCAAAGAAACCAGATCCAATTGAATCAAAACCAAGAACACCCAAAAGCAAAGAAACCAGATCCGGTTGAATCAAAACCAAAACCACCAGCCTAAGACCGAAACCAAAACCACCAGCCTAAACAACCTAAACGAAAACCACCTGCCAAAACCACCTAAACCAAAACCGGTCATATCGATATATTCAAAGAAACCGGTGGTGGTGGTGGCGGCGGATTCCGATGAGGGTGGCGGCAGTAGTAGCGGACAATCAGCCAGATCTATAGATCCAACAAACTGGTAGTGATGGCCATTTTTCATGGTGTTGGCGAGGGATGTAGTTATTAGTGGAGGTGGTAGCGACGGATTATGCAAGCGGCGGTCGGTGGTTTAGAGAGAGAGAGAGTTGTGTGTATTTTAGGTTTGAAAGAGTGAGAAGGGTTAAAGTGCAGAGTGTTTTAATTCAGACATTCCATATTGACGATTTCCAAGGGCATTACGGGGATTGACCAAAAATTCAACATTTCAGTTTTTCACTTTTCCACTTTGACCATTCTTCCATTATAGATAGTTAAGATATTTAGTTACATTTTATTATAATGTAGCAAGTCTGGTGTATTTAGGGAATTGGTGCCGTTGGGCACCCCTTTGGACGGTTACTGATGTCTTAACAAGAAAGCTGTAATCATTACCAATTATTTTTCATATCTGAATAACGAAATGGGATTGTGTTTATTAACAGGGGATATTTATGTAATCCATCATCCCACTTTGTAACTCATTACTGTATTTAGCACAGACATAAACGATTAAATATGCAGCAATTTGTGATTCTTTTTAATCCAAGAAAGATCACAAAGATATCCACCTTGATTAACTTTGCGTACAGGGATGGTATTTGTGCTAGTTTTATGATTTATAAGATTCCATAAACTAATTTCCAGTCAGACATATCTTAAACCAGTGTGCTAATTACTGTCACGTGCGCTTGTTTATCATTCCCATATTCACTGGTTGTTATTACTGCTAAATGCAGATGAGACTCTTCCAACACAACACTATTCAGTCAGTAACAGAAAGCAAAATCTCTCAAATGTCTCAAATGCGCCAGAATCTGTAGTCACAAGCTGCAGCAAACAACTGTTTCCAAAGTTGACTGTCAGTCCTCTTAGAAAGTTTCAGCTGATCGATTCCGACTCTGATTCTGATATTCCTTCTACCAGTAAAGTTGCTACTAACAAGACCTGCAGCAAGTCAGAATCTAATTTGGATAGGGGAAAAAGTGTAGGTTTACATCAGCCGAGAAAATTAAGTAAATCACTCGATACTTCAGCCAGAAAAGATTTATGGGAAGATTTTAGACACGAGAAGAGGTTCCATATCCCGACACCTGCACTAGATGAGGTCTGTGAGGAATATTTTAGTTCCATGAAAGAAAAAGGTAAAGTTCAGAGTAATATTGGAAAAAGTAACCATAATAGTCATGTTATGGACAGTGTAATAGATTTGGGTGACCCTCGCCCACCAGCTCATCAGTATTTTTTCCATAATGATTTGAGGGTCCAAGAGCTTGTGCGAACTCGTTTGTGCAACTTTTTCCCGTTAAACACAGCAAATAGAGAGTCTAATCAGCCCAGTACATCAAATATCGATTACATGTAAGTTAGTTCTGCTATATTATTGATAGCTTTTAAGGGGTTATATGCAAATAACTCTTTTCAAATATAATTTTTTGTTGTATTTCTTGTGTTTTTAGGGGTCAGTTTAGCAGTAATGACAAAACTAAACAGGCTTCTAGAAGTAATAAAGCTGAGACAAGCTCAACACGGAAAAATTTAAGAAAATCAAAGACTCAAGAAACATCACAACTTCACAAGGTTTCATGAATCCTAAAGCCAATACTGCGAAAGGGATCACAAAAGATGCTGGCAAAAGAAGGGTTCAAGCAGATGGTCAAGGGACGGGGCATTGGTTCACTAATGGCGATGGGAAGGGGGTAAGTTGGAAAATTCTTGTTCTGTTATTGTAGCCATTTCATATCAAGAAACTGTTAGAACCAAATACGGGGCGGGTTTTGGTTTGGATTGGCATGTCAAAACACCTTGACCCGAGCATGACATGTTTATGTAGTTAGGTCAGTTATTTCAATTCTAACCCGTTTACATTTAACCCAAACACCTCCTGTTCAACCTATTTTTCTAAACTGGTCGACTTGTTTAACCCATTTAAGTAATTTAACCCACTACAAAGATAATTTATCTGAATTAAAAAAGTCCCAAGTGGGTTGGCTAACCTGTTTAACACACACGGCCCAGAAACTGGTTAGACCAGACCCGAACCGGTTTATTTCTGTGTTGGTTTTGGGTCGTGTTTCGTGTTAGGAATTGGTACCCCTACTTTTTGACGGCATCTCTTTTTGTGTGGTATGATATAAATACAAATTTCTTGTACTTTTAGGTTTATGTAAGTAAAAATGGGCAAGAAATGACTGGCAAAGCTGCTTACATTCACTATAAAAAGGTACTTCTGCTCAATTATGTTTATCTCCCAACTTCTTTACCTTTTTTTGCTTTATATTAAATAACTCTATGTTTAAAAATCTTTTGTGTGTAAATATGATCTGAGCTCAATTATGTTGCTTTTGTCCTTTAGCAAATCTGATTTCTATTAACATTGAAGAATATCTACTATTTTGACAGGATAGTGGAGGATTTAAAAATAAAAAGGCGAAGAAAACTTCCACCAAGAAGAAATGAGTGTTGCTCGTGTGGCTGAAATATGAGATTGGTATATACTCATGTTGAGATACTAAGAAACTGATTGGGATGTTCAAAGGCAGTTCGATAATGGAAAACAGAGAATACAGCAGAAGCTTTCCAAAATTCAAGTTGTAGTCAAGACCTTTTTTTACTGATAAATATATTTTAGACCTGAGTTTAGTTTTAGAATTTGAAGCTTTTTAAGAACTCTTATAGTTATAAACTTATAATTGGATATCACTTTGGTAGAATGGAGTTTGAGCCTAAAATTTGTTAGTTTTGAAGCTTGATTTATGCAAAATCAGCAGTGTATTTGATGATTAAACATAAAAGGTAACTGATGAGTGTCTAAATACTCATCATTTCTGTCACATTTTATCTGCAAAAACATTTAAAAACATGCAGATATGCTTCATAATACAGAAAATATCATAAAATGTGTTTTTATATGATTCAGGAACAAAAAGATTGAAAACAAGTGAAAAACGAACAAAGTTTGCATAATTGTCATTTTCAGTCCCTGAAGTTTCACAAATTGGCAGAATTAGTCCCTGAAGGTTTAAAATGAAAGAAAAGTAAACTTTAGTCCTTGGGATATCAAACATGTTCACTTTTAGTCCCTGGATGAAAGTTTTCTAAAAATGGCAACTTTTACCCCTCAAGTTTCAAAATTGGCAAATTTAGTCCTCGGGTATTTAATAAGTATAATTTATCAAATAAAACCCTTGTACTATTCACATGTTACAATTTAGCCCTTTTGATAACTTTGGTGAAATTACAGTTTCAACCCTTCAAGAATTCAGAAATTACAAAATTGGTCCTTGTGCTTAAATATCTACAAACCAAACCGGACCTTTATAATAATAAACCCCAACCCAATATTTAAATAACCCAACCCAACCCTTTCCTAACCCAAGCCCAATCCACAAAGCCCAAACCCGACCCTTTTTATTAATAAAACCCGAAGGTTTGACCTTCGGTCAAATCCTTCTTCTATACCACTCAACCGCCAAAACCACCCACCAATACCACCACCATTTCCACCGCCTCTCTGACAAACCCACCCCCTCCTCTGCTACACTCCACCTTACCTAACAAACCAAAAGGCATTTAATGCCTCTTCCCCATCACCTCGACCAGTAATAGTGGATTTTCCCACTATCTCGTTTTGGCGCCAAAAGTGGTTTAAGTGGCTGAGATGATTTCAAGACCATCCAAAGGCTGGGATTTGTTCAGAGAATAAAGACAAAGGAAACCCTAATAGTTTAGTATAAATAGAACCGTTTGTAAGCCTTAAATGGCAAGTAGATAAAGTAGCATAAATCGTATTTCAATTTCAGTAGTGATAATTTGTAATTCCAAGTTTTAACAATCAATACAAGTTAAATTTAGTGTGTTTGTTGTTAATCTTTGTATAATTTCCAGTAGTTAATGATAATTCCAAGTTTCTTAAATTCCATGTGTACTGAGAATTCGAACCTAGTTAAGTGATAATTGAAATAACTTCTCAGTTGTTTCTATAAGCTTATACAAGCTTATCATAGCTTGTTGTAAGTTTATTTTAGTTTAATCCTGTTCTAATTCAAGAAATGAAGAAAAGTCAACAAAAGTCAACATAAGCTCATAATAAGCTATTCAGAAGAGATAAGCTATCTAGGAAGGCTTTTCTGGGTTTTCTAGCTTGTGTGAACAAGCTAGAAGTGTTCTTGGTCCTAGTTCCTTTGTCCTATTACCATTTCAGTTGTAAGCTTAATTTACCAATTTTTGCTTGATTTTTCAATTTACTGTTACACTGCTTATTGTAGCCTATTTTCAGTGTTTTTCTGCTTAATACTAGTTATTAAATATATCTCATCAGTTGTATCAATAGTTTAATAGCCTTTGTTTCATCTTACTTAAAAAACTATAAAAAGCCATAAATAGCTTAATCTAGTAACTACTTAGTAATAAGCTCTTTTCAGTTTTTAATTATTAATTAGTCCATAAATAAGTTAGTTAAACTTAGTTCAGTAAGATTCTTAGCTTAAAATCAGATTTTCCTTTGAAAATCCAAAACAGAACACCTTTAAGGGGTGTTTGGTTTTAGCAGTCAACTGGGTCAAACCCATAGTTACTGTACATTGGCCATAATCCCAACTTTGTACTAGCTTAATTTAGCCATAATAAGCTATTTCTAAATCTCAGTAAGCAATTTAGATAGATATACTAGATTTGAGTACTCTGTGGGAATTTTAGAAACTCAAAAGTCCAAATAAGCCATTTTAAGCTATAAGCTCTTTTTGGCCTTTTTCTTGGCTCAGCTGAGGTCTTTTGGATTCATTTAGAGTAAGCACAAAAGTTGGTTTAAGGTCATTTGGATTTGTGCCTTCTGCACAACTTCTGCACACAGCAGACTCAATGTATATTGAGTGGCCATAGCTGCTTTTCTCAGCTTGTTTTTAGCTTATTCCTTTAAGCTGAAACCCTGCTTTTTGGTTTATAAGTATTTCACCTAGCTAGCTTTTAGTTTCTGTGCTTGGATTCCATTTCCTAGCTTATCAGATAGCTTAAAAATAGGCCTGCAATTCCACCCATTTCACTAATTCTGCTGATTCAGTTTTTGATTCCTAGGTCAGCTGAACTAGGGCTTAATTGGAGTTCAATTGGCCTGTTTGAGATGGGGATTTTTGGTTTTTAGGATAGCCAGTAGTGCTAGCTAGCTTTTGCCCTATATTATTCAACTTATCTGCTTATTTGAACTGCTTAAATTGCTCTGCTAGTTGGCTATTTTCCCATATTTTCTGCATAAGTATAGCCAACTGTTCTAGTGCTTTTCTTGCTTATTTCATTGTGCTTATTTGTGTTTTTAAGTTGTTTTAAGCTTCTAATAGTATATTAAACTTGTTCTGAGCCTTTGGTAAAGTTTTGAGCTTATTAGCTTATTTTTAGCTTATTTGCCCAACTGCTTATCTGCCCAACTGCTTATCAGGGTTTAGTAGACTTTTGATTTTAATTTTCCTAGCTTTTAAATAATATTTTAGACTTATCCTGAATTTTTCAGATTTTTCCTAAGTCATTTAATATTTTTAATCTTTTTAATTAGTTTCTATTAGTAATTAAATCATAATAAATAAAATATTAATCAGAAAAATATAATTCTAATTTTCATAATTTTCTTTTATTAATTAGATTCTAGAAAAAATATAATCATATCTGTAGACCTTAAGAAAAATAAAATACAAAATAAGTGATAGTTTCTATTTAATAGATTTTATCTTTTTAATTTTTTAATTAAGCACTTTTTATTTTTATAATTTTCTTAGCTTCTTTTCACTTAATAATATTTATAGAAAAAGTTTTAGATTTTTCTTTGTTCATTTAGTATTTATTATAAATTTAAATAGTTTAAAAAGTAATTAAATAATAAATAATTAATAATAATTAAATATAAAGTATAAAAAATGTAATTTTAGTTTTAAATTAAGTTTAAAGTAATTTTACACTTTTAGGTTTTAATTTTATAGAATTCACTTTTTAGTCCCGTTTTTAGATTTACCGTTACGCGTTTTCAGTTTATTTAAATCGCGTTTAATTTTGTATATTTATCTCTCATTTGTTAATTAGATATAAAAAAGCAAAATCCAAAATATCTAATTCATCAGTCACTCTAATCCAAAACTTTCCACAGTTTGCCCATTCATACCTCGTTGGGAAACGATCCGGGTAATCACTTACCTGGTTTCACACTACACACGAACGTGAGTTTTTGCAAGTATCCTTTTTCACAAAGGGGTGATTTGTATTTATTCAAGTGTATCCGTCGTTGCATAATATTTATATACGTTTTAGTACGGATCAGTAACATTTGCTATTTTTGTAACAAAATAGAGCTTGAGTCAAAGTATTGACTTTCATCTATATTAGTTAAGCTGTATTAATGAACACATCTGAGGGTTGTTAATGATATTGAACATGTAGCTTACAATTTGACTCAAATTAGAGGATCTTCAACCATTGGATTAAAATCAAAGGTCAAGATTAAAAGTGAAACCACATCATTTTGACCTTTGATTTTAATCCAATGGTTGAGGATCTAACTTGAGTCAAGTTACTTGAGAGGATCCTCTCCAAATTTGGTTACCTATCATCTCGATTTTTTTAGAAAATTGGGCTTCAAATTATCTGTTTATGGACTCAGATCTTATCTTGGTCAAAACCGGGTCAACAAGAGATGACCCATACCATGAATTGTTACTCGTAATATATCTTTTGCAGGTCTATTTTTCACACATTAAACCATGGAATTATTAGAGCATAGGGTACGGTAGCTGATGGCTTGAGCCATTGCCAAAAACAAAAGCCTATGGCGCGAGATACCATACCGTTGGGCTGGTACGGTCTGGCGCCGTGGCCACCAGCTTACGCGGTTGGTAATTCTTTTTTGTTGTTATATAAGTACATTATTTGCTCTTGTTAATGTTTTTCTTGCATCGTTAGTCCCTATTTTATTGTCATTTTATGTACTTTTTTTTTATTTAATGTACTATTTTAATTTTATTTAATATGTTATTAATGAAATTTAATTTTAGTTAAAAAAAAAAAAAAAAAAAAAAAAAAAAAAAAAAAAAAAAAAAAAAAACACTACGGCACCAGAAAAGTGGTGTGTTAGCTAGGGAGGGGTGTTTTGGTGCCATAGGGAAATCTGGTGCCATGGAAAAACGGTGCTGAGGTGGTACAATTTTTTTCACGGCACCAACTGTACCCAATGCTCTTAAAATAGTTGAAATTTGCATAAGCAGTCCTTCAACTTGTTTTTCAGACAAAAGGATATATATTTTGATATTGAAGTTAGATAATAGTTTAGGTAAATAGGTATAAGGTATTTCTTTAATCATCATAGAATTTTGGACCTTGGAGTTTCCATGAAATTTCTTTTGTCAATACAAAATTTTGACCCGACTAGCTAGTAATTTTCCAAGATATTTCTTTATTGCAAAAGAAAAGGAATTCTGTGAGAGAAATTTATTGGTGTAGGGAAATGAAATTGAATGTTAAGAAATAATGGTCCCTATTAAAAAAACAAGGAACTTTCATACATGACTTATTGGTGTAGGGGAATAGGGAAGTTAATATATGGTCCGCATCAAAGTTTAGAAATAGTCCTCGAGCCTAGATGTGTGTAATTTAATTTGTGTGTGTGTTGTAATTAAACTTCAGTTGAAAACCATTTAATTTTGCATGATTAAAGATTAAGGGTGCGTTTGGTATGTTGTCATGAATCACAGTGGGTATGGGTTGGGATATAAGGTGGGGTCGACAAGTATGAAAGTTTCATACCTTGCCCTTTTGAGTACTATGGAGTATGGAAGATATGTATCTTTCAATCCCATATTTGAAAGATACACATCTTAACCAAACACTTGCGGTCATATCCGATATGATTCCATCATTCTATTCCCCCTACCAAACGCACCCTAAAGATTGTTATACAATGGTTTGAAATGTTATTCATATCAATTTTCCCCGTAGAAACAAGTAAATGCCTTTTTTGTCATATGTTATGCAATGAGTAATAGTGTTAAAACAAGTCATCACACCATATTTGTGTTCAAAATGGAGCTTCTGTGTAAAACTTTTCTGAATATATTATAACTGATAATCTAAATGGAGCTTAATTTTAATTGTTTATGAATTCGGATAAAAAAAAGGGAAAACGGGTCAAGAAGATGATCAGTGAAAAAATAGTTCATTACAATGTTTGTTTATTTCCAAATTGTTATACTTGCATGCTTTTAACTTGTAGAAATTTTTTTTTAACCATTTTTTAGGGCTCGTCATTTTAGGAAATATATAACATAAAAAATGTAAGATTAGAAGAAGACCGTATCAGTATAATATTTGATCTTGCTCGTTCAAAGATTAATCAATCTAGTGAGATTAGTTAACATGTCTATTTTTTTAATTATTAGAACAAGTAATTTTATGGTAGTAAAGATCATATTGGTTTGGGAAAATAATAAAATGCATGTTGAAGTCAAAGTAAAAAAACGAGTGATTGACGTGAGTTTAGCTACAGTCATGACCAAAGGAATCTTAATCATGATCTTTTCACATAGTCTTTCTTTTTCTTTGTAATTTCCTTTTAGCAAAAGGAGTCGATTGTTGTCCCCACCACATTGCAATGTTTTCAAAGGAACATATCTTGTTCACATTGCTATATGCTACAGTTGTAACCAATTCTTTGTAATTTCCTTTAGCAAAAGGAATCTTATCTTTCTTGACCAAATAATAGCCTTATGTTATTGAGTCTTTGTCTTCTCAATATACAGTTAATCATCTTACCCCAGTTTCTTTGCAAATAATTCTCTTAAACAACAGATCCTTAGATAACAACTAGAATGGCGTCTACTTCATCTTCTTCCATTCAAAAGAGCTTCAAGTATGATGTTTTTTTGAGTTTTAGAGGTGGTGACACCCGTAACAATTTCGTTGGCCATCTTTATCACGCTCTGAAGCAGAAAGGCATTGAAACATACAAGGACGATAAGAAAATCGAGCAAGGAAAACCCATCAAGGACCAACTCATGAAATCCATTGAGGACTCAAGGTTTTACATCATTGTTTTCTCCAAGACTTATGCATCTTCATCTTGGTGCCTAGATGAGCTTGTTAAGATTATGGAATGTAAGAAGACGACCGAGCAGAATGTTTATCCTGTCTTTTTTGATGTGGAGCCCACTGAAGTCCGCAAACAAAGTGGGGCAGTTAAAGAAGCCTTTGCCGAACACGAAAAGAAGGAAGCTGCTGGAAAATGGAGAGAGGCTATGAAAGAAGCATCCGATCTGGCTGGGTGGGAGTTGAAAGGGTAATTCAATTTTTATCATGATATCTACATTTATATAAATGTTAATCCTTTTGTGTTATCAATCTTAACTGTTTGTGTGCGCTTTGAGGAAGCTAATAATATAATCTTTAATGGTACAGGGATGAATCTGAATTGATCCAAATAATTGTTGATGTTATTTTCAAAAAGAAATATTCCACTCTTTCGAACGCTGATGGAAAGTTAGTGGGTATGGAGACCCGAATCAGTGATGTTCTTTCATCTTTAGAGATTGGTACTGAAGATGTTCGAATGATCGGAATCAAGGGGATGGGAGGTGGGGGGAAGACAACTTTAGCCAGAGCTGTTTATGATCAAATTTCTAAACATTTCGAAGGAAAAAGCTTTGTTGAAAATGTAAGGGAAGTTTCAAAGTCGTCTTTGTCCGGTTTAAAGAAGCTTCAAAAGCGGATACTAAAAGATGTGTTAAATGAAAAAGACATCACTTTTAGTAGTGTTCATGACGGGAAAAACATGTTGAAAGACATGATGAGTCGTAGAAAGACACTTGTTGTTTTAGATGATGTGGATTGCATAGAACAGCTTGAGGCGTTAGCAGGCGAGCCTAACTGGTTTAAAAAGGGAAGCAGAATTATCATTACCACAAGAGATGAGCAAGTGTTGTTAGCCCACCAAGTGAACTTCGTCCATGACGTCAATCTGTTATCGTCTACGGAAGCGATTTGCCTTTTCAGTAAGTATGCATTTCAAACCGAGATTCCAACTCGAGGGTACAAAGAGCTATCAGGACAAGTTGTACAATATGCTCATGGTCTTCCCTTAACGATCAAAGTTTTGGGTTCATTTCTTTGTGGTCAAAGTGAACCTTACTGGGTAGATGCTATAGAAAGACTAAAAAAAATTCCATTAAAGGCAACTATGGAAAGATTGAAAATAAGCTTTGATGGTCTAGAGGAGGATTACAAGGAAATATTTTTAGATGTTGCATGCATACTAAAAGGTTGGGGCAAAGAAGATGCAATTAGAGCGCTTGAAAGCCGTGGATTTCATGGTGAAGTTGGTTTAAGAGTTCTTGAGCAGAAATCTCTTATCACTATTTCAAAGAATTGGGATGGAATATTGGGGATGCATGATCATTTAGAAGAAATGGGTAGGAATATTGTTCGTCGGTCACACCCCGATGAACCTCAAAGACATAGCCGATTGTGGGATAATGAGGAAATTAAGGATATATTGAATAATGACCTAGTAAGAATTAAATCATACAGTAATAAAACTGAGAGTTCACTACATTTTTTATCCTTGTGGCTTACTGAATATTTCATTTTTAGTCCAATAGTTTAAAATATATGTCTAAAATGAAACTCTCGTTATGGGTTCGGTCCAAAATTTCTAACTTCGTTAATTTAACTATGTTTGACCATTTAATAAAAGGATATTATTGTCTTTTTAAGTATTATATTAGACAAAATAATAAGATGCTGCACAAATCCACTTTCTCTCTCTAATAATTACTCAAAAATTCATTAATTCGAATTCGCTTTATATCATCTTCATTCACTCTAAATTTGATCATGATTTTAGTGATTTAGGGTTCCCACAAAAATTAATGGGTTTTTATTTTTTCGATTTCAGGGTACCCAAGAAACAAAATGTCTATACTTCCGGTCACTAGGTTTCAGTGCTGAAATTGCAGTAAAAGGTCTAGCAAAAATGAAGGATCTTAGATTTATTCACATATCTCTCCTAGAGTATTATTCTGAGAGCAAGATTGTTCAATTTGATAAAGTTAGCGAATACCTTCCAAATTCCTAACGATTTATGAGTTGCAGTGGATTTCCTTTTTCAAGTTTACCGAATACATTTCAAGGAAAATATCTTGTTGAACTTGAATTGTATAAGAGCAATATTGTTCAACTTTGGGAAGATGGAGAAGAAAAGGTAGAATAATGGTTAATTTGTTGTTTTTCATGATTCATTATGATCCTATATATCTATTGGTTTGTCATTGCACCAATATTAATTGTTTTTTCTACTTATGTTAGGTTCTTCCTAAGCTCAGGTTCTTCACTATCGAGTATTCAAAGTTGAGGACCTTTGACCTTAAGGTGGCCCCAAATCTTGAGCAGTTGACTATTTTGAATTGCGGGGATTTCGTAGAGCTTCATATGCCTGTTGAAAGTCCAAAGCTCGAAGAGGTCAACATCAGTTATTCAAACTTGAAGACCCTTTACCTCGGGAGTACTCCGAATCTTAAGAGGCTTACACTGGAAGAGAGTGATGATTTGGTAGAACTTCAAATGCCTGCTGAAAGTCCAAAGCTCGAATATCTTCACATCAGTCATTCAAAGTTCACAAACCTTCACCTCGGGAATACTCCGAATCTTGAGACGCTTATACTCGTAGAGTGTAATGATTTGGTAGAACTTCAAATGCCTGCTCAAAGTTTAAAGCTCGCACATCTTGACCTCAGTCATTCTAAGTTGACAAACCTTCACCTCGGGAATACTCCAAATCTTGAGAAGCTTATACTCGTAGAGTGTAATGATTTGGTAGAACTTCAAATGCCTGTTGAAAGTCCAAAGCTCGAATATCTCGACTTCAGTGATACAAAGTTGAAGACCCTTGACCTTGGGCTGACTCCAAATCTTGAATGGTTAAAGCTTGAAAATTGTTATGATTTGGTAGAAATTAATGCTCCCATTGGATGTGGGAGGTTTAAGTCTTTTGAGTTTGATAAATGTTCTGAAGATGAGGCTCTTTTTGATACATGTTCTGAAGATGAGGCTTTATCTGAGTTACGTCTGACTGCAGAACCCACAGATGTTTGCCCATTGCACTCCAACAATGATTCTCCAAAGTTTCTGTTTGAATGTTATTATAAAGAAGATCCAGCTTCATCGTTTGGAAATCTTGAAAGGCTAATTTCTATAGGTCTGTGTGCTTGTATCAATCTTGAGAGTTTTTCAAGAAGTATTTGTAGTTTACAATGTTTAAGAAAACTTGAACTTGAAGGCAGTATTTCAAAAGCACCCAAGGACCTTGATCGGTTAGAATGTCTAGAGGAGCTGACTTTTTCATTTACACAGATTAAAAATCTTCCAGATAGCATTTGTATGTTGAAACATCTGAAATCTCTCGAACTTTGTTCATGTTTACTTCTTGAGAAGTTACCCGATGATCTTGGCCGGTTAGAATCTTTAGAGACGCTAATCTTAACATACTGTAAGCTTTTACAATATATTCCAAACAGCATTTGTAAGATGAAATGTATAAACAACTTATGTCTCCGCGGTTGTATTCGAGTTGTTGAATTGCCTGAGGATATTGGATGCTTAGAAGGTTTGAAAGAGTTAAACATAGAAGGTACAGGCATAAGCCATCTTCCGCAGAGCATTTTCCAGTTGAGAGGTCTGCGTATTGTTGGGTCGATGCGGCTTATTGATACATATGGTTTATTACTCAAGAGACGAAGAACCTGTGATGATGATGATGAAATAGTCTGCTACATATAACCATTAATAACACATGCCAAAGGAGCCAATACATAAAGAGCTATTTTAACAGGTACTTTATTTTGGAAATATTCATTGATTCAGCAATTTATGTGTTTTACTATGATTCTAACAATTTAACCATTTTCTGCTATTAGGAGGTCTGATCAGCAGGAAGCATTCGTCAATCAGCACATAACAGTTAGCCAAGTGAACTCTGATCGGGTAAGTCATTAAGCAATTTATCAACTCGAATGGATTCAGTAGGGTATGGTTTATCATACAGATTTTACCTTTTTTTAATACTTTGTTTCAACTTGATCTTTCAAGGTCCGGTGAGCAGGAAGCAATTGCCGCTCAGCTCAGAAGGTGATCTAAAGCTCGTATATCTCCGCATCTAGTCTCATGTGCATTGAAATCAATCAAGTGATTTTGGCTCAATCCATTTCGGTCATTGATAGTTTTCTCTGGTACACTCCCAAAGTATGATTGTTTGTAAAGAAGTGTTTCAAAGTATGATTGTCATTTTACCTTTCGGTATTAGTACTTTTTTAATGTATACACTGTTAGACCAAGCTATAATCCTAACTTGGATGCTGTACTAGTACTTATTACTTTAGATCAATAAAGAATTTGAACTTTATTTTGATTCATGGAGCTCAGTAAACACAGTTGACTTGTTCAGAAAGTCAAACTGTGTTTTCGATGAAAATGGTGGGTGGGCCTTTGATAAAAGGTTGGTGATGATCATGATAAAAATAAACTTAAGAAAGTGTTATAAGTGATGTAAGATCATAAACTAGTTTTATATACAAAATAAGCTCTACATTTGGTTGAAATCATTAATCATGCAAATATTTGACTTTTGAGTCAAACTACTGGCTTTCATCATATTTTCACTGAGGTTTTCATATATGAGTTTGGATATGATATTGTCATGTTAAAAATAATTTCAGTTAAGGTTTCATTATTGATTTAATTATCATACACAAGTGTTTTGGGCAAAACCGAAGATAAAATCATTTTTATAAGCTAAAATTGGTACTTAAATCTCGTTTAGTTACTGTATCCAAATCAATTTATTGTTCAATTCAATTGGTTTACTGCCACAAGAACTTCGAAAACCCTCAAAATGTGAATTGATTTGGGTAGAAAGCGGGTCGGAACAGTAAAAAAGTGGACACTTTGTTTAAAATTTTGGTTTTTCACACTTTGGCCACATGGTTTTTAATGAAAGGTTTATTTATTTGCACTTTGGCCACAAGGCTTATTAAAGTAATGTTAAAAGTTTGATATATATATATGTAACTCTCCAGATGCAATCTTGGATCTTCTCGTGTGTTGTGAACTCCCTGGATAGGATCGAATCGGGTTCGAGTAGCTGATGGGAAGGTTGTTGTTAATGATGATGATGATTTGATGTAGTTTTGAGGGTGTTTGGGATTGCTTAACCAAACATGTTTATTTGGTTTTGTGAGTGAAGAAAGTTCAGTTAAGCATTTTGTGAGTGAAGAATAGTTTTAGTAAGCAAATTAACATTTTTTATAAGCAATTTTAAAAGGACTATTTATGTGTGCTACTGTTTAGTGATTCTGATATAATTAGTAGTGCAGATATCTCATTTTCTCACATTTTTTACGCACATTTAAAAAGTGTGTAGGATTGTATATACGTTATTAGATATAACATACATACATATAATATAAGTAGTACAAAATAAAAGTTGTTCGACATTTATAAATGTAAATAAAAATTCCGTCGGCATCCAATTTTATGCGTCTAACGAAATGCATATAAATCGAGTTCGGCACTTGATTTCTATACTTATATATAAGGATCATTTTTTTTATAGTATGCACTAATCAAAGTATCGTATCATTTCATGTTGTTTGACCAATGCTTTCCTATAAAAATGTTGGAGGTTAATAAACCAAATAAATTGCTAGACATTTTAAAGTGCAGCTAAAAGAATAAAACATATTTGCGTATATAAATTTCATGCTAAATGGGAGACCATATCTTTTGAGCTGGCCCACTCAGAAGGCATTTGAGCCGTTCAGTGTCATCACTTTTCATATAAAAAAATGTCCCTTCCGACCGACTAGGTGACTCACGTTGTATCATCCCATTAAATAGTTATCAAACACCCCCACTTAAATGTGTATGTTTTAATTGATCTTACAATGATTGATGTTTCTGTACCTGACATGTGTTTTATAAAACGTGAAGCAATCACCAATCAGCAATTCAGCACACAAGGTGATTTACGATTTAACCTACATGCTAATTTGTGTATGTGAATAGACGGAACTCACCCTGTGTAAAGTCATCAGTAATTTTTCCAACTTGAATTGGTTGCCAGTAGTGTTTTATCATGTTTAATGAAGCTATTTTATATATTCAGTAGTTCCATTACAGAATAATGTTGGAAAATTCAAATTGGGACAGAAGGTTAAATACTAGAACATGGGATTTTTTTTAATCAAATAAGATGACACTGCTATTTTTTTTTTCCATGTGACAGCAGTTAAAAAGGGTATAAGAATTCACCTAAAGGTTCAAAATCATTAGAACTTTTACTAGCTGCTTCATATTACTTTGGTAGTGTTACCTTCGTGTTAGCCATAGTTAGGCGTAATTATGTTACTCTTTCATATAAACCCATGTAAACGTCACTCTCGTCACATGCTCATTCTCAGCGATACATATACAAATAAATCATAATCTCGTGCTATACCCTGCTTCCAATATTGAAGACAAATATGACCTATCATGGAGTATCATTTTTAGCAAAATGCAGTCTAGACAGATTAGTTGTAGTTGACCGTACTCCAATTCTTTCTTCTTTTATAGTAGTTATAGCTATTTACAAATATGGGTTGGGTAAAGTTGTATGTTTGGGCAAAATAGCGAATATAACATTTGTTAGTTGAATCAAGTTAGGCTTCATGTTTTCCAACATATATTTATATTCCGTTCGTCAAGACTTCAAGAATCTGAAATGATGACCATAAAAGCAATATTTAAATTCCCATTTTTTTTCTTATAAAATGATTTTATCATTGTAACATGCTTTTTTGGTCTTGCTATTTGCTTTATCATGCTCTATTCATATGCCATACTGAACTCGATTCTTAATCTCCAGCATAATAGGTTTTGTCTCGACTTAATCAATGTTTGCCATCACACAGGTCTGTAAATAAAAGTACAAGGAGGCGGGACTACTGATTCAAGTCTCCTATACAAGTTGTATACAGTTAAATCAAGGTATAGTTATTAACTTTAGAAGTGTACTGAGTAAAGTTAAACTACTTTTTATAAGCAGTTTAAATTTTTGAAGTTAGAAAAGTTAACTCATGGAGTTCAGATAACACAGTTGACTTCTTCAGAAAGTCAACTGTGTTCATGATGAAAATGATTGGATTTTACATGATATTGGAGATAATCATGTTATAATAAAATTCAACAAAGTTTTGTAAGTGATTTAAAATCATATACAAGTTTTGATTTGCATAAATATCATCTACATTGGGAGAAATGGTGAACCATTAAAATATTTGACTTTTGAGTCAAACTATTGACTTTCATCAAATTCACTGAGTTTTTGTTATCCAAGTCAATAACAGAAGCTACCTAAAATGTTCCAGGAATAAGACATTATCATCAGAGAATGATTTTGTAAAGTCCATGTTTGGACAGAGTTTGAAGCTGGGAACACGAGATGAACTAATCAAATAAAACAACATTACTGTGGAATGCTATGAAGAAAATGATCAACCTAGCACAATGGAATAATGATTTGGAGAGCACTCTAAACAACATGATCAGTATGCCATGTAATAACTCAATTGTGAGTATATTGAGAAGATTAGTATTTGCAGCCTGCATTTACTTCATTTGGAATGAAAGGAACAAGAGAGTGTTCAGTGATGAGAAGAAAAGTTGCCAAGACATCATCAAAGAAATTGTCAACAATATCAGGATGAGATTGGCAAGTCTGACAGTAAAAAAGTCTTCAATGATTGTTAAAGTCTATAGCCAGTGGCAAGTACCTATGAACATCAGGAAAGACAATGAAACAGTAATGGAAGATTGGAAAGAAGATCATTCAAGATAATATCTGCTGGATAAGGGGTGTTTGGCACAAGCCTGCTCTGAGCAGAGGATCTTTAATGAAGAATGTGATCACTGAATGAGTAATGGTGGTATAACCAAGAGCTTCTGTATTGCATTTGAAGTCTAAAACCTTCTCTGATCATTATTTCCTGATTACTTCTATCAGAATCAGAGATTATGCAGATCACTACAGTGAATGTCAACACCTTGTACCTTGGAGTTTCTCTGGTGTGACTGTACCTTCTTAGTACTCATATGCTCACCTGTTTGGCCTTGGGAGGAAGCTTGTGAGTATATGGTGAAAAGAAGGAGGTCTAATTTGGAGAAATGTACCATAAAGTAGGGTTGTGCACTGTGAAGGGTAAGTGATCTAGGAGGGTGGTGTATGATGAGAGGAATATAGAGGTGTGAAAGATGAACCTTATTGGTCTTCTCAATGCATCACCACAGGAGGATATGATGGTCATCATGGAGCACTACTACAAAAAACGCTAAAAAGATCGGTCGAAAACCATCATAAAGATCGGTTTTGAACCGCTCTATACAAGAGTGATCTTTATGAGAGAAACACATATAGATCGGTTATGAACCGATCTTTATGAGAGAACACATATAGATCAGTTAATAGCTAATAACCGATCTATATGTGCATTTTCAGAAGGAAAAAAAAAAATTATTGAAACCATAAACTACCAGTATTTGCATTAATGTTCATAGTGGATGAATTTTCATCATAAAAACTTATAAACTTCCATCGCTATCATTAGTAAAGTTCAAACATAGTATCATTTGTTATCACAAATCAAATACATGAATTCAAGACATCAGCACAAGTATCATTTGGTATCCTCCTTCCAAAGCCATTACAATCTTTCCACTGCTAAACTCCATCAACTGCACAAAACATCAGCACAAGATATACTATTAAAACGAGGTTGGCCACGACCCGCCGCGTTGCGGCGGGGCAATGACCTAAGCAAAGATTGTATTATCGTATATAAGCCAAATGTAAGCTCAATTGCTTTTAGGTGTAGATCATAAACGTATTTAAATGTAAGTTTTAATTAATGAAAATAGTCATTTGTAGACCAAAATGTAATCATGCAACTTCTGAGTAACTTAGTTGCAATATCATTAAACTTTGACAGGCAAAAATCGTAGGTAAAAGTCTAAGGAATGGAAAAAGTGGGCTACTAAAAATTGGCAAAGGGATAATACAGTTGAACATGTCAATAACAACAGTTAAGTCATATAATTAAAACTAAATAGAACTAATATACTGTAACAGCGAAGCAAGCAAACAACTACAACTGAACATCAATAGCAAAGCAATAATAAACATACCAACAATAATCAAGTAGGCACACTAACAAAAGAGAAAGATACCAGCTTCTTCTGCTGCGAGTGACAGTGTTTCCAGTTGCATAAACCTAAAAAGAATTGAGTCACATTACTTTCAATTAGAGAGTACCACGAAACAATTAACCATCAACAACAAAATAAAGTAACCCAATAACGGAAAAAAAGAAGTTCTAATGAAAGATATCATAGCAACATAAATTATGTTTGTAACATAAATTAAGAAGACTTGACTTATAAAAATACTTTTTTTCTATATCAGCATACGTAACACTCTTGGAACTTTGGTATTTTGATCGATAAAAGTCGATGGCCATAACTAAAAGCTAAAAGCAAAAGGCATATACTAAATAAAGTAAATGGAAAAAAGGTAATTGAGATTCAAACCTGGGAATCTTCTACTGATGGCTTTTTCTTCTGCTATTGTTCTTCTGCTAACAACTATTCTGCTGCTATTGTCGAATGTTTTGTTTCTGCAATTATTCTGCTGCTGTTGTCGCACTTTCTAGATGAGTAAGGATGGGTGTATATTACTATATAATATAAACGATGATTGACAGGTGTAAAGCTAAAACCTGCACATACAGAAAAGTTCAAATGGGCCAGACTCTGCATATAAACATGGGCTGGGCCAAGAAAACGGGCGGTGGCAACTGTAGAATGAACGACGTCGTATTAAATGACTTATAATATATATAGTAATTAGTTCTAACAAGTATTAACTTAATTAAAAGAGCAGGCTATTCCTTGGATGCTAACCTTTTTCAGCAATACAGCATAACCATTTGGTGTGATACAGCAGCCTCCAAGAGGATCACCAATAGCTGTGATACATCAAATATACAATTGGTAGATGTTAAACTGCTGATTTAAGAGCTCTAGTGGAATATATTCTTTTATGTCCATTGATAGTTAGTAGCGCTGACCTGCATCGAATCCAGCTGATATTAGAATTATGTCTGGTTTGAATTCTTATGCCACTGGGATCAATATATGATCCCAAGCAGCGACATAATCTGCATCGCCACATTGTCCACTCTCCCACGGAACATTTATGTTATACCCCAAACCTGCATCGCCACAAAGACGTGTGTAATACTTATTGTGTCACATGAGTTGTCTCCATTATGTCTTATCATGAGGTATCTTATAATTTTTGGCAACTTGAGTCTAGGACCTTGCAATGTCAAACTCTGCATATGAATATGCTTACCTCAGAGTTTAAAGGTGCCTCGTATGGGTCATCAATGCCTGTAAAACCTGTGAAGATAATTGAGTAAGTTTAACCTGTTAATTTAAGTCGATAAATGGACAAGATGGAAAGCGCAAAGAACACCCAATCAGCCATGAAAAATGTATAATAGTCTTTCATCCATATATAAAAAGAATTATTGCAACTGAAAATTAACAATTTTACAGAAAACTTATACTCCACAAGATCAAGCCATATGTGGCCATGAGACAGGGTAAGGTTTAATGAAGTTTTTGCCTATTGAGGTTACTAAGGAGGGTGAGGACTCCTGTAAACAACTGACATACCAAATGTCAATTATATCACTAGTAAAACTATATAAAAAAGATCATTCATGAGAAGATAATAAACACCTTAAACTCCTAAACCAAACATCACAAAACGCAAAATACAACCATAAATAAACACATAAAAGCATACTCCACATTTCCGCGATGCTACCAATTCACACATTTACACATATATACTACACATTTATAACTAACTGCATTTTATACCAATCATAAATAATAAAAAAGTTTTTAAAAAAGACAAGTATGACACTTACATCAGTAGCAGCAATTAACGGTGGTGGTGGTGGGTCGGACAGCAGCAACGGCGGCAGTGGTGGTGGGTCGGACAGAAGCAACGGTGGTGAGTTGAGTACTACACAAAAGACAAACAAAAATTAAACAAAATCATAAACACAAACATAACAAACAAGTAAACCACAAACACAAACATAAAGAGAGGAAGAAAGAAAGAAAAGAAGAGTGATGGTGTGGGAGGTTGGCGGTGTGGCAGTGGTGCTGTGGTCGACGGTGTGGCGGTGATAGTGTGGGATGTGGTTGGTTTTTGTAGTGAATGATATGTAATGAGATAAATGTGTTAGTCAATGTGTATAGATCTGGTTTTGGTGAAATAAATGGCGGGGTTATTCAACTTTTGGTGAAAATAAATGGGGGGATTTATCAAAATAAATCCGGCTAAAATATTTTGGTGAATTTTGAGTATATATAGATCGGTTTTTTCGTTAATAACCGATCTATTAAATTTTGAAACTATATAGATCGGTTATTAACCAAAAAACCGATCTATTTATTATATTTTCCCCTTTTTTCCCTTACATAGATCAGTTTTTAACATAACCGATCTATATGAAGTGATCTATATAACCTTTTGTGTAGTAGTGGAGGGTGAGTGTTTCCAAGTATCTGAAGCCTTTCTTAGAGAAGGAAATGTAGGATACTTTGGAAGAGCCCCCCCATGGATGGGTTATGGGTTCCTAGTGAAGCCACACACTTATCTGTCTATGCCATTGTGGGTGTTGCTGGTTGAATGGTTTAGATGGAAAGTGATGTGGAAATGTAGCTAGATGGTGGTGCTTTAATGGTGAATAAAGAGTAAACTGGCATGGTTCCTGTTATAGTGCAGTTTAGCTCTGAAATGGTGAATACTCTGTTTTGTCAGAGTTGTTTGAACTTTTGGTATACGATATCAGACATGTATGTATCTGATATTGGACATAGAATAGCATTGAGTGTCTGCTTCTTTGAATGTTTACTGGTTGAAGCATGTTTCAATCCAGTGTATCAATTGTGTAACTTGTGTAAAAGTTTGATATTAATATAAATTCACCATTTGCACCAAAAAAAAACATTACTTTGGAATGTTTAAATCACTTTGGTCTCAAAGGCATGGATGTGGCTGTCGGGCTTTGCTTACCTAGCTATAATGATGTTGTGATATTCCATATATGTAAATGTGCACGCCCTCATTTCTCTTTTTGCACCATATCTTAGCCTCTTAGGTTCCGTTTGGTTAGCCATTTCCTTGTTTTCTCGGCACTTTGCTGTTGATTTGTCAGTTTTTTTTTTTTTTTTTTTTTTTTTTTTTTTTTTTTTTTTTTTCATACGTTTTGGTATCTCCTAGCTAGTTTTAATAAATCTATTTCTTTGTTGTTAAAGAAAAGGACATTACTTCTTTCTGTATGGTACCACGTGAAACTTGCATGCCTTCATGTTTAGCGTGTATGGATGTTTACCGCAGATGGACTATATCGCTATAGTGAAGAAAAGCTTATTCAAAAGTTGGACTACTTTTTTGAACAGATTTGATCCTTATGTAGGATATTTGTTAATTCCATATAAATGACTTTATAAGAAAGTGATACTCTGTTCTTAGTGAAAATGGTGAGAGTTAGACTTAATGTTTGTGATAATCATGTTTTTTAAATTCATAAATAAAGGGATTGAAAACAGTGGATTGATCTTATCAAAATCAAAGCCATTTGACTTTTTGAGTCAAAGTATTGACTTTCATATATTATAGTTGACCTACATTAATGAACATATTCTGAGAGTTGTTAATGATATTGAACATGTAGCTTACAATTTGGTTAGCTATCATCTCGATTTTGTTAGAAAATTGGGCTGTAATGAGGTGCAAAGACTCCGAATCTTGAGGTGCAAAGACTCAAAGGCTGTAATGATTTGGTAGAATTTCAAATGCCTGCTGAAAGTCCTAAGCTCAAATTTCTCGAACTCAGTCATTCAAAGTTGAAAAACCTTCGCCTCGGTAATACTACGAATCTTGAGGTGCTAAGACTCAAAGGCTGTAATGATTTGGTAGATTTTCAAATGCCTTCTGAAAGTCCTAAGCTCGAATTTCTCGACCTCAGTCATTCAAAGTTGAAAAACCTTCGCCTCGGGAATACTCCGAATCTTGAGATTCTAGTACTCAGAGGCTGTCATGATTTGGTAGAACTTCAAATGCAAAGTCCAAAGCTCGAAGAGGTCAACATCAGTCATTCAAAGTTGAAGACCCTTTACCTCGGGAGTACTCTGAATCTTAAGAGGCTTACACTGGAAGAGAGTGATGATTTGGTAGAACTTCAAATGCCTGCTGAAAGTCCAAAGCTCGAAGAGGTCAACATCAGTCATTCAAAGTTGAAGACCCTTTACCTCGGGAGTACTCCGAATCTTAAGAGGCTTACACTGGAAGAGAGTGATGATTTGGTAGAATTTCAAATGCCAGTTGAAAGTCTAAAGCTCAAAGAGCTCAACCTTAGTCATTCAAAGTTGAGGACCCTTGACCTTGGGCTCACTCCAAATCTCAAACGGTTAATTCTTGAAAACTGTTATGATTTGGTAGAAACTAAGGCTCCCGTTGGATGTCTGAGAAATCTTGCCTTCTTAGACTTAAGTGGTTGTGGGAGTTTTAAGTCTTTTTTGTTTGACAAACAGCTTGATTCACATGACGTTGGTTCTTTATCTGAGTTACATCTGATTGCAGAGCCCACAAATGTTTGCTCATTGCACTCCGACAATAAATTTCCAAAGTTAAAGTACTTCATGTTATTATAAAGAAGATCCAGCTTCATCGTTCAGAAATCTTGAAATGCTTATTTCGATGGGTCTATGTGCTTGTACAAACCTTGAGAAATTTTCAGGAAGTATTTGTAGTTTACGAGGTTTAAGAAAGCTTACACTTGAAGGCAGTATTCCAGAGGTACCCCAGGACCTTGACCAGTTAGAATGTCTAGAGGAGCTAATTTTTTCATCTACAAATATGAGAAATCTTCGAGATAGCGTTTGTAAGTTGAAACATCTCAAATCTCTCGAACTTAAATCATGTTTGCATCTTGAGAAGTTACCAGATGATCTTGGCCGAATAAAATCTTTAGAGACGCTAATCATAACGGATTGTAACCATTTACGAGATATTCCAAACAGCATTTGTAAGATGAAATGTATAAACAGTTTTGATCTCCGCGGTTGTATTCGAGTTGTTGAACTGCCTGAGGATATTGGATGCTTAGAAGGTTTGAAAGAGTTAAACATAGAAGGTACAGGCATAACCCGTCTTCCAGATAGCCTTTGTAAGTTGAAACATCTCAAATCTTTTAAAATCAAATCTTGTTGGCATCTTGAGAAATTACCGGAGGATCTTGGCCGATTACAGTGTTTAGAGGAACTAGACCTAACAGAATGTATAGTTTTACGAGATATTCCATACTGCATCTGTCAGATGAAAAGTCTGAAATATTTCCATCTCCCCTACTGTTTTCTAGTTGAAAAGCTGCCTGAGGAAATTGGAAGTTTAATACAGTTAGAAGAGCTAAATATAGAAGGTACGGGCATAAGTCATCTTCCACAGAGCATTTTTCAGTTGAAACGTCTGCGTATCAATGGCTTTACATGGCAGCTTCAGTCGTATGGTTTTAGAACAGTATTCCCAACATCAACATACGTATCTTTCGCCTACACCTCTTACCATTCTTCAGCCAATCATCCAGAGAAGACAGTTTGACTTTGCATGGCAGCTTCAATCGTATATGTATTACTCGTACTACTTGTGCTTTTTTAAATTCTTTCAGTCAGGAGGCCGCTGACTGGGAAGCAATCAGCACACAATGGTGATTAATTTCCGAGCAGAATACTTTTTATTCATATAACTGATTCTTCCTCGACTACTTTAACCAGAATACTTTTTATTCATTTGTGAACCGATTCATCTTATTTGAACTTAAAGAGGTGGTTTTGTCTTGTTTGAACTTTGAACTTGCATTTTTCATTTATCTTTCTGAAAACTTTTCAAATACATTCATGTAAGAACAATAATTTGGTACTGCAGGTGGAGTACTTTAAAAGGTCAAAGTAGTCAATAAACAGTTTTACTTGATAATCTTCTGCTTATCAAATACCTTCAGACTAAAAGGTTTTGTCTTGGCTTAATCAATCCTTGCCATTACTCAGGCCTTCAAATCAAAGTACAAGGAGGAGGGACTGATGATTCAAGTCTCCAATACAAGCTATATACAGTTAAATCAAGGTATAGTTATTAACTTTAGAAGTGTACCGAGTAAAGTAACAAATATGAGTTCAGATAACACAGTTGACTTCTTCAGAAAGTCAACTGTGTTCATGATTTGAGTTTACTTGATGTTGGAGATAATCGTGTTATAATCATATTCAGTGAAGTTTTTTAAGTGATTTAGTATTATATACAAGTTTTGTTTACATAAAAATCTTCTTCATTATATTGGGACAAAATGGTGAACCATTAAAATATTTGACTTTTGAGTCAAATTATTGACTTTCTTCAAATTCAAAATGTTCCAGGAATAAGACGTTATCATCAGAGGCTAGGAACACGAGATGAACGTGAACTTATCAAATAAAACGACATCACTTTGGAATGTTTAATTCAGTTTCGTCTCAAAGGCATGGATGTGGTTGTCGGGCTTTGCTTACCTAGCTACAATGATGTTGTGATATTCCATATATGGAGAACATGTGATGGTGTGTTGCGTGAATTTTCTGTCCGTGATGCATGGAATACTATTCAAGATCGTGGCGAGGAAGTTGACTGGTATCATCTTGTGTGGTCGAAATATGGTATTCCAAGACACGCTGCACATTTATGGCTAGTCATGCGAAATCGCCTCAAAACTCAAGATCGTCTAAAACAATGGGACGTTGGAAATGATGTTGATTTAAGCTTGATACGATGTCCATTATGTAAAATCCAACCTGACACGCGTGTACATTTGTTCTTCGAATGTCCCTATTCATCTGAAGTATGGAAGCAAGTGATAAAAGTTGCGGATCTCCCGACTATTTCGCCAATGTGGGATGACATTATGGGCTGGTTGTTACCTCTGTCCATTCAAAATAATGTGACAAGTATTGTTGGACGATTAATCGTGGCTGCTACGTCATATTATGTGTGGCAAGATTACGAGCATCATAGTGGACATGATAAGGTTAAAACTTGCATCTAGTTTTTATTTTAAGACAGTTGTTTTTATTTTAAGAGTGGTTCATCCCACTCTTTCATGTACGGTTCTCATTTTATTATTTTTTATATATTTACCGGGTATAAACCTTTTACCTCAAAAGTTCACACTAATCAATCCAACATTTGTGCATCAACAATACGTAAAGCATTTAAATCACGACATTTAGAACCGGTATGAATAATCGTTCATTAAAAACACTCCTCCTAAGTTTAATAAACGGAAATTCAGCGTCAGGATAGTTTAATAACCTCAAGCTGATTAGAGTTATCTAACAGCTCAAACAAACCTTACTCACTAAACGGACGATAAACACATGAAAATTCCTTCAATTTTTAGTAAAAACAGTCATACCTGAATCAATTAATTGACGCCACACGCGGAGTTTGAGGTGCGTGATATTAGGACACATGGATGTGATAAGAATCATATCATTATCGTTAATGCTAATAAATCATGTTACGGAAACGGGTTGAGTGACTGAGTTGAATCATGTGAAAATAATGACCCGGTTAAAAAGTGGATACTTTGTTTTAAGTTTTGTTTCTTCATACTTTGGCCACAAGGTTTTAAATAAAAAGGTTTATTTATTTGCATTTTGGCCACAAGGCTTATAAAAGTAATGTCAAATATAACAGATGCAACCAATGGACCTTGATTTAACTGTATACAACTTGTATAGCACACAATGATGACCATAAAAGCAATATTTAAATTGCCATTTTTTTTCTTATAAAATGATTTTATCATTGTAACATGCTTTTTTGGTCTTGCTATTTGCTTTATCATGCTCTATTCATATGCCATACTGAACTCGATTCTTAATCTCCAGCATAATAGGTTTTGTCTCGACTTAATCAATGTTTGCCATCACACAGGTCTATAAATAAAAGTACAAAGAGGCGGGACTACTGATTCAAGTCTCCTATACAAGTTGTATACAGTTAAATCAAGGTATAGTTATTAACTTTAGAAGTGTACTGAGTAAAGTTAAACTACTTTTTATAAGCAGTTTAAATTTTTGAAGTTAGAAAAGTTAACTCATGGAGTTCAGATAACACAGTTGACTTCTTCAGAAAGTCAACTGTGTTCATGATGAAAATGATTGGATTTTACATGATATTGGAGATAATCATGTTATAATAAAATTCAAAAAAGTTTTGTAAGTGATTTAAAATCATATACAAGTTTTGATTTGCATAAATATCATCTACATTGGGAAAAATGGTGAATCATTAAAATATTTGACTTTTGAGTCAAACTATTGACTTTCATCAAATTCACTGAGTTTTTGCTATCCAAGTCAATAACAGAACCATTAAAATATTTGACTTTTGAACCTCAACTGAACAGTTATCATCTCCAACGCCCTATCCCACATTCCACTACAGCAAATCAACTTGAAACTTTTCAAATTCGCTAATCAACGGTATGAATAATCGTTTAATAAACTTTTCAAAAGCGGGTGAAAATGATGACCCGGTTAAAAAGTGGATACTTTGTTTTAAGTTTTGTTTCTTCACACTTTGGCCCCAAGGTTTTTACCAAAAGGGTTTTGGCTATTAAATAGCCATACACTTTCTCAAATGTACCGATATGGTACGTCTACTAATTTTTGTTCCAATATGATACGTATACTTTTGATTTCGTGCTAATATGGTACGTCCGTACGTGAGTAACTTTTGACCGGCAAAACATGTTAAAGAGTATTTTTGAGCAAAAATGGTCGCTTGTGATTTGTTTCTTTTGCAAAATAGGTCCCTTGCAATGTTTTCAAAATAAGTCTTTGTGCATTTTTAGGGTGCGTTTAGCTGGTGAATTTTTTTACTTTTTAAAAAAGTGAAGATATTTTTCCTTTATATGTTTTCATACGTTTTTGTAGGTTTTATACATTTTCATCCGTTTTCATCCGTTTCCATCCGTTTTTATTCGTTTTCATCCGTTTTTATACGTTTCCATCCATTTTCATTCATTTTCAACCATTTTTATTGATTCTAACAATTTAACCATTTTCTGCTATTAGGGGTCTGATCAGCAGGAAGCATTCGTCAATCAGCACATAACAGTTAGCCAAGTGAACTCTGATCGGGTAATTCATTAAGCAATTTCTCAACTCGAATGGATTCAGTTGGGTATGGTTTATCATACAGATTTTACGTTTTTTTAATACTTTGTTTCAACTTGATCTTTCAAGGTCCGGTGAGCAGGAAGCAATTGCCGCTCAGCTCAGAAGGTGATCTAAAGCTCATTTCTCTCCACATCTGATCTCATGTGCATTGAAATCAAAGTGATTTTGGCTTAATCCATTTCGGTCATTGATAGTTTTCTCTGGTACACTCCCAAAGTATGATTGTTTGTAAAGAAGTGTTTCAAAGTATGATTGTCATTTTACCTTTCGGTATTAGTACTTTTTTAATGTATACACTTTTAGATCAAGCTATAATCCTAACTTGGATGCTGTACTAGCACTTATTACTTTAGATCAATAAAGAATTTGAACTTTATTTTGGTTCATGGAGCTCAGTAAACACAGTTTATTTGACATGATTCAAATGATGAAAGCTACCAACTATGGTCAAGTTTATTTGACATGATTCAAACCAACCATATAATTTCTAATTTTACAATCACTTATTTTAACCAAAGCATAACGACCTTTTAACTACCTTAATATCTTAAGCTTAATGGTCATATGTTTTATACTTTTATCTTTATTGTCGTTTATGTCATTTTTCTCATCTTCATGTTTTCTTTTTAACAAACGCCTCTTGTTAAATTTATTATCGTAAGAAACAATGGTCGAATACCTATTAACTCCATAATACCATCCGCATTCGTCACAAAAAACATATAATTAAAAGTATTAGTCGCCAGAAAATTTAATTACATGTATCCGCCGCCGCAACACGTGAGTACCCTACTAGTAAATAGTAATACTCGTATTACATCGTACAACTTCTTTAACTCATAAAAAAACCACTTTGTACACACGAACATGCGTGATATATATTTTCTTATTTCAATATTTCACATGTTATAATTGTAATCATGCATATATGGCTTTTGTCTCATTGTATTTTAAGTATATATATGATCTATGTACACCATTTACTTTGGCCAAGTACACTTAAATAGGTTACAAAAATTGTTCATGTTTTCGCCCTAAAGACATAAAAACAAACATCCCTATAGATCATATCGATCGTTAACCGGAAATTCATGTGAACAATTGAATTTTGAATTAAAAAATGTTGGTTCAAAGACTTTTATTAGTGTAAATCAAATTATATTTGGACCAATCAGCTAATTCAAGTTAGACATACCTTATTTTTTCATACATATATATGGTTCAAATATCTTCCTTATAAAGTTCAACTTTGGTTCACATTTCATAGTCGTTCTTTTTCATTGGCTTTTTGCGACGTGGGTCAATTTATGCATGCATGATATTGTAACGATAAGGCTAAACTATTAAGGACACTATATGGTCCCATGCAAAACTCGTGGATGGATTAACATGTACTATGTAAAGATGGTAAATATATCTTTGTCATATTTTCGTTAATGCATTCATATATTTCCTAATGTTTAGAGTAATGCTATTTAGACCTAAACCACAAGCCTAAAAACATGACTAATGCATAAATCACTTGTACAATTGTTTTATGTACTTTCTCTCTCCAAATTTTCACAAATCATTTTTTGAAATTAACCAATCAAATCATTAGGTACATTTGTACGATGATTAGTAGGCACAACAATCATTTTTGTGCAAAAAGGCAAAATAGAAACATGTTTTTTCTTTCTACTTTTGGTTTATGCTTTATATAAAGTTGTCAAGTCCTTTTTAGACACGTACATTTGGATTTGCTAGAAGTGTGAATCCTAAAAGAATTAGTAATATAGATACAATTTGATTTATAGAGTGCAAAATGGTCTGATTGAAGAACTGTGCCTTTTTTCTTAAAGGAAAAGAAGAACATGTGTTTTTATATGTGCAATAAAAGTATTACTAATAAAATAAAATAAAATAGACAAATGATTATGATTCAACATAAAACTTAATTTATTGATCATACAAATGTATTAAGTTTTTTAGAATATTACTAATGTTACTTAATTACATTTTATTAATGTTAGTAAATCATTGACATCACATGCCTTAGAGTGTTCGGTGCAGGATGTTATATACACGTTACAGAGCCAATTTCTATTACGGTTATAGTTGCATCGCAGTTTGTGTTATAAGTTTTGCGCCAAGAGTATAACAAGGGCTATATGTGTTTTTTAGTGTAAATTAAATATAACTTGTGGGTTCCGTGTATCTACAACTTGGGTTATATCGGGGTGTGTTTTTCTAGTTTTGTGCTATAGGATATTATAGGTTATAAGTTGACGTGACAGACGAAGTACGTGCGAATAACCCGCACTGCACGTGTCACTTTTTATCTATTTAATATGTTAATAGATCACATACAACAATCATATTCAATACAGATTAAGTATTATATATTGCTTTTATATACTCAAAAAGTATTCATCTCTTTCAGTATACTTAAAGTTAACACCAAACCTTTTTTACATACCAAAGGACTAATCTTCACCCTTCATCTTTATTTGATCTAATGGATAAGATTAATCCAACAATTTAAAACACCCATTTTCATCATATTTTTTTTTTCAAATATTAATATCTTTCAAACCATTAATCGTTAAGCGAAAAAAAAAATGTCGTTACGACGAGCATTTAATTATATTTTTATAAATAGGCACTCCAATATACTTTCGACAAAATTTTTTTTTTCGTGTTTTCACTTCTTTTTTTTTTTATGTTTTTTTCTGTTACTGAAATTTGCATGAAAATATCATATGTGATTTAACACTAATATCACATGTGATATTACATATTATATGTGATTTAACACTAATATCACATGTGATTTTTCATGCAAATTTCAATAATAGAAAAAAACGAAAAAATGAGAAAAAAACAAAACGTGAAAAAAAGATTTTTTTTTTTTTTTTTTTTTTTGTCGAAAGTATATCAAAGTGCCCGTATATAGGAAGATAATTAAATGCTCGTTGCTATGGTGTAATTATTTTCGATTAACGATTAACGGTGACAATACCTAGTGGTATTAAAAAGAGGTCGATCGTTTGAGCTTAGAGGGAGAGAAGAGAAAGAAGTTTGGCCTTAGTTAGGGATTCAAGATTTTGAGAAAAACCAAACACAATGGGATTGTATTTATAGGCTATCCCTAACTTGTTCCCTACTCTACCCAAACCGACTACCCCCCTCCATGGGTTGGGTCGGCCGGATTTTAGAACCCAAAGTGGTTCTAGATCCTTCTCTTCCTACTTTGCATAATTAGTCCTTTAACGGTCGTTATCCCTAACTCCGTTAAGTACTAACTGTTGTTAAGTGTTTGTTTTGTGAAATGAATAAATATAAATATAAAATATATTTAATTTATTCAAACCATTGGAACTCTCACGTATTGTGTGCAATCCCGAGTCTCGGGTTCGAAACCGGACATACATATATTAAAAGTTATACAAAACTCTAACAGCTCCCACTTGGATAACTATTAATATAGTAATGACATGGGCTAGTCTAGCTTAACAGATCCCAATGCCCCCAGCTAGATCCAAGTATGGTTTTTCTGGAAAAACCACGTGATGAATTTAATCATCATACTTATCCTTTTGTTTCTAATACCGCGTTAATATGGATATGGATCTTGGTCATTCCATAATTAACAATAGTTTCTCGTTTATACATAATTGAACAAGATTACCAAAACATCTGAACGTCTTCCAGATAGACTTTGGGCGTGCGCACGCAAACATCTTGTCAATCCTACGAGTGGCCAAGCAGTATTAAACTTCAACACAAAGTTGAAGGAACAAATCCTTTATTGACTACGAGCATAACCCTCGAACTTCGCATCACTTCCGAAAATAGCCCTTATAACTACCTTTTACGGATAGCGTTAGACTACCTTACAGAAAATGAGCTACATCCTCGGCAGTTACCTGGTATCTCAAGTCTGAGGATAAATATTCATGATATACTTAATGACTATGATCCATAAAGTATAATCATGTGGTTGGGATAAGTCCTATATTCAATTTATCCAATATTGAATATCATGTGACATTGGTGTCTCAACTTTACAGTACATTCTACCAATCCTCACATTTGTCTTAGTTCAATAATATTCCCATATTATTAATTGACAACGGACTATTTAGAATAAATTAATTTTATTCACGGATTTAAACATGCAAATATAGGACACAAATATTAATAATGAGAATAAACGTTATCCGCACTTTATTTCATTAAAATAATAATTGTTTACACGTCCCTATCCAAATATACTAAATCAACAGATTTACATGAAACTATCTGGCATACGAAGACCAATACCCTGAGCATGTCGAGTAAACGTTTCCTTGGGTAATGCCTTTGTGAAAGGATCAGCCATATTATCATCTGTGTGAACTTTGAGTACATTGATTTCACCCAGTTCGACTTGTTCTCAAACATAGTGATATTTTCTATGAAAATGTCTGGCGCCTTTCATAACTCCAGGTTCAGTGGCGAATGTGATTGCAGCAGAGTTGTCACAATACACATTTATAGGTAATTTGTTTGACGGCATCACTCCAAGATCCGAAATAAATTTCCTTATCCAAACAACTTCTTGTGCAGCTTCCGATGCAGCAATATACTCAGCTTCTGTAGCAGACATGGCCGTGGTACTCTGCTTCTTACTCTTCCAGTCTACAGCTCCTCCATTTATGACAAGAACGTAACCCGTCTGAGACTTCGTATCATCTTTATCAGTCTCAAAGGACGCATCGCAGAAACCTGTAACATTCAGTTCTGCATCTGGATTTCCCCCGAAAACTAGAAACATATCTTTAGTATTCCTTAAATACTTAAGAATGTTCTTAACAGCATGCCAGTGATCTTTCCCTGGATTTTGCTGATAACGACTGTTTAAATTTTGTGCGAATGCCACATCTGGCCTTGTACATCTAACTGCATACATGATAGATCCTACTGCTGAAGCATACGGAACTTTCTTCATGTATGCCACCTCTTCAGGTGTAGAAGCACACATTTCGCTACTTAAGCCATGTTCTACTTGCATGGGCAAATATCCCTTCTTGGAATTTTGCATATTGAATCTCTTCAATATTTTATCCATGTAAGCACTTTGGCTTAAACCGATCAACCGCTTAGATCTGTCTCTATAGATCTTGATTCCAAGGATGTAAGCTGCTTCTCCTAAATCCTTCATGGAAAAACATTCACATAGATAAGCCTTAACTTCATTAAGACTAGGTATATGATTTCCCATGATTAATATGTCATCGACATATAGGACAAGAAAAGTAGTGTTACTCCCACTAACTTTGTGGTATACACATGGCTCATCGAAATTTTGAGTAAATTCAAACTTCTTGATTTCCTCATCAAATTTCTTATTCCATTTCCTGGATGCTTGCTTCAATCCATAAATGGATCTTTGAAGCTTGCATACACGCTCAGGAAATTGTGGATTCACAAACCCCTCAGGTTGCGCCATATAGATATCTTCATCTAGGCGACCATTCAGGAAGGCGGTTTTGACATCCATCTGCCAAATCTCATAGTCATAGTAGGCAGCTATGGCTATAAGAATCCTAATAGCTCTAATGTCGGCCACAGGAGAAAATGTCTCCTCATAGTCAACACCGTATGTTTGGGTAAAGCCTTTAGCCACCAAACGAGCTTTGTAGGTGTGTACATTGCCATCCATGTCTGTCTTCTTTTTGAAGAGCCACTTACTCCCAACTACCTTAGCATTGGGAGGAAGGTCTACTTCAATCCAGACTTTATTGTCTTTCATGGATTGCATTTCCCCATCCATAGCAATCTGCCATTTCTCCTTTTCAGGACTATTAATGGCAGCCCTATAACTAGTTGGCTCATCGAGATCCACTAGTATAGAATCCTCATCCTCTATGTTTAAACATAGACGATCAGGAGCTTTTATAGATCTTGAAGATCTACGGACGGGTACCACTTCAACTTCAGGTGGAGGACCTAAACTTTCAGGTTCCACAGGAAGTGCGTTAGTGTTCTCAGAAGGCGACGTATCTTCATGATCACTTTCGAGATCATATACTCTCCCACTGAATTCTTGAGACAAGAAACTCTCCTCAAGGAATTCACCATACTTAGCCACAATGACTTTATTTTCTGGTGGGAAGTAAAAGTAGTAACCCCTTGTTTCCTTAGGGTATCCTACGAAGATACACTTAACAGATCTTTGTTGGAGTTTATCAGGTGAGTCACGTTTAACAAACGCCTCACAACCCCAGACCTTTAAGTAAGAAAAGTTGGGAGCTTTTCCAGTCCATAATTCGTATGGAGTCTTATCAACCTTCTTAGTTGGAATCCTATTCAACACGTGAACAGCTGTTTCAAGAGCATAGTCCCAAAAGGATAAGGAGAGAGTTTTCAGATTAAACATAGATCGTACCATATCTAACAATGTACGATTTCTCCTTTCAGATACACCATTTTGTTGTGGAGTATAAGGAGAAGTGAGTTGTTGGACAATGCCACACTCAGCAATATAATCTTTAAACTCTTGGCTTAAATACTTGATGAGTGTGTAAATACTCATCATTTTACACCCATAAAAGACACAAAAATGGCCAAATATACCAATATATATTGCAGATATCCTTGGTTTGTGTTTTATGTGTTTCAGGTACCAAAGGATTGAAAACGGAACGAAAACGAGCATTTTTGGATCGACTTGGCAACAATTGTGCATTTGATCAAGTGAAGACAAAAGTCAAAGTCAACCTCCAAAAATACCAAAATGACACAAACGGTCCTTGGAAATACTTTTCAAATTTGGCAGCCTTGGTCCCGGAATTTTCAGAAATGGCAAAGTTAGTCCTTAAACCTTAAACCTAATCCAAATCTAATCCTAAACCTTAAACTAACCTAACCCTTTAATCCAAATAATAAACCCAGCCACAACCATTTCCAGCCCACTCTTGTTTTAACTAATACCAACTTTGACCTGGTCAAACCCATCACCCTCAAAACTAATACCCGCCAGACCATACCACCTCCCACCTCACCTTATCCCTGACAAACCCACACCCTATTCTGCTATCTTTACCTATACACTCCAACCCCCCTCCTCACATGCTAACCCACTTGCCACGTGCTCTGAAAAGCTCTGTAAACCCATTACCCATTTTCCCGCCAAAAACCCATTGGACGACTGGGATTGATTGAGCCCAATTGGAGGGCTGGGATATGATGAGAGAGACCAAGGAAGCTATTTGGAAGATATAAATACCTCACCACTCACTCAGAAGAAGGGGGTAGTTAATTAAGTAGTTTTTAGTTTAAGTCATTTTGTATTTTCCATGTTCAATCAGTAGAATTTTAAGTTTCTTGTATCAATTTAAGTTCATTTCAAGCTCAATTGTCTTTAATTATTTCACATTGTACTAATTTCTGGTTTTAATGAAACTTCAAGTTTTTACATTTTCATGTTGATTTTAGTTAAGTAAATTGGTTAGTGAAAAAGTTTCATTCCTGTTTGTATAAGCTTATATAAGCTTATAAAAGCTTTTGTAAGCTTATAATAGTTTAAAATAAGTTTGATTCCATAAATATCAAAAAAGTCAAAGAAAGTCAAGTCATGGTCAGATAAGCACTTGGGTGGGAATAAGCTGTTCTGGATAAGCTGAGGGGTGTTTAGCTTGTTATTGATAAGCTGGGCTTGTCTCTGATCATTTTTCTCTATTCTCAAAGCATGGTGCAGTTGTAAGCTTTTTCCAATATTTTGCACTATTTTCTTAAGTTACTGCTCCTTAGCTTAATTTTAGCTTATTGTGGTAATTATCTGCTTATTACTAGTTTAGAATTGCCTTTTATCTGTTTTATCAGTTTAAGATAGCCTTTGTATTATTTTTCTTCAAAATCCTCAAAAAAGTCAAAATTAGTCAATATGAGTGTAGCTTATTCAAGAGCTTATTCCCATTTGAAAGCTGATAAGTAATGTTCCATTAAGTTAGTTTATACTTAGTAAGTTAGTTTCATGGCTTAGTTAGGTCCTTAGCAGTCAAAAACTCCAAACAGTCACCTTTAAGGGTTGTTTGGCTTACGGGTCAAAATGGGTCGTTTTGATCCCTCACTGTTCATTTGCATGTTCCCAGAGTTTAATCTTGCCTAAATAAGCTTATAGGAGGAGTTGGTAGCAGCTGTTAGCTTGTTTTTTGAGATTTCTAGGTCTTGAATACACTTGGTCTTATTGGAGCACTCTAACTATTCAAATAAGCCATTTATAAGCCAAGGCTTTGTAAGCCCTCATTTTTGCCTCATTTGGTGTCCAACTAATCTGAATTCAATAGTTATAAATAGCCCTTAAGCCTTGTTTACAATATAGCAAAAATCAGCCTAGTTAACTTGAGTTTTTGATTTTCCAATTTGCAGCCTCTTTTGTTGATTTTTAATTTCTTCAATATAAGTTGTTATAAGCTATAATTTGGTACAGTTAGATTTGGCTGGCTTATCTAGCTATTGCCATTTTTTAAGATTTTTTATATTTTTTTAAGTGCTTTTTCATGCCTTGAAAAGGGCACTTTTTGCCCTGTGTCACACTAGATCAGCAGACCCATTTTGCTTTTTTAAGTTTTAAAGTGCTTATTTGCTTTTTTTCTTGGCTTTTTCTATTCCTTCATTGTATTTAGGTCATAAATAGCTTATTTCAATAATCATTTAGCTTAAAATTAGCCCTATAGCTTATTTCCTTCAAACTAGTCCTAAGTTAGCTTATAAGTGACTGTCTGCTTATTATAGCTTGTTTCTGGCTTATTCAGTGAGTATTAAAAATATTCTCTTTTCAAAAGTTAAATATTTTTTATAAGTTTCAAAAAGAAAAATAAAAATAAAATAAAATAAAATAATTTAATCAAGTCTCTTATAAGCGGCCACCTTAATCTGCTTTTTTCTGTGCTTATTTCAAGTTTTCATAAATATTGTCTTTTATAAAAAGTGCTTATAATTAAGTACTTTATCAGTTTCAAAAAGCAAAAATCCAAAATCTCTTCATTTTCACTATTCACGACACGTTTCCACGAATCGAGAACACAAATTCCATTCAAACCTTCGTTGGGGATAACGACCCGGGTTACACATACTTCACTTGTGTTTCCTTGGAAATAAATTACACATTGATTCCCGCGAATCAAATTTTGGCGCTGTTGCCGGGGAAGACTTGAAATGAATTTTTAATTATCGTTTGTCGATGCGTGTTTTGAAGATCCTTCTTTCGAGAAGTTCTCGTTTTTTCTCGTAAATATTTTCTTATAAAAATCCAAAAAGATTTTCTTTTCAAATTTATTTTTCCTTTTTCTTTTGTGTTTTTCTATGTTTCTAAATTATAAAAATCCAAAAATATTCTTCGTTATCCTCTTTTATGTTTAATTCTTTATCTCTCACCCTCTGTCCGTTTAATTCTATTTTCTTCTTATCCCTCTTTAATGTTTAATTCTTATGTCGTCATCCGGCTATCACTGCTTTCATTGTAAAGGTCCAGTGGGTGATGATCTTCGTTGTTCCAAGTATTCGTGTGAGCGGTGTGGAAATAATGCACTAGATGGATCTTGTTATTGGTGTGAATTATCCATCAAATCAAATCCTAATTCCGTAGATAATTCTCAAGGTTTTTCTGACTACCCTCTGTTGGAGTTTGTGGATAAATATTAATAGTCGTATGTCTAGTATCGAACCCGAGACCTCGGGATTGCACACATTACAAATGAGTATTAAGGAATAATAATAAATGTATTTTATATTTATTATTAACACAAGAACTTAACGACCGTTAGTGTTTTCCGTTAAATGACTAACGACCGTTAAACGCAAATAAGGAAAGAAGTGTTTGTATACAATTAGGAAACAAGGAAAAGATCTAGAACCCTCCTTGGGCTTGGATCGGCCAAACTTAAAGGATGGGGCAACCCATTGCCTTTACTTGTTCCCAAAGTATTCTAATTACTATATAAACAAACCTAGGGTAATTGTTTTGGCTAATCTTTTGTGCACACAATTATCCCTAAGTTTTCTCTTGGTTTTTCCTTGTGGTTGCCGATCGTATACCCTCTCCTAAAGGGTTATAGGATCGAATTTTTGTTAATAAAAAATAATCTTGTGTTTTACTTGCATAACCTTAATACGGTTTAATTTGTGTGTACAAGAACGAGGTAATTACTCACTATAGTAATTATCAAGGGATCGATTAACAAAACGGTAAGGGGTTAATCATTGATCCATATAAACCCTTATTAGGGTTCTTCACATTATTCAAGACAATTGCTTTTGATTCTTGTTCGGGCTAGAATCAATAAGGTACGTTCTTATTATGTTTATGTTAATCCTTTACGTGTTATAATTGTTCCTTCGCTTCCGCTATATGTGTACTTTGTGATTATGGAGTTTTATGATTGTCATGGTTACTAAATTCCAACAGTGGTATCACGAGCTTGCTATAACATGTAATTGATTACATAAAACACATAAAAATCGGATCTTTAATGTTTTAGATACATGTTAAGATTGTTTTAAGATCTAGGGCTTGATATTTTTTTTGAAACCCTTAATTTTGGGGGGGGGGGGATCGATCTCTCCTTTTCCAAATTAGGGTTTGTGGATTCAATATTAATTGGATTAGTAACCCTAGGTTGTTAACAAGATTTATGTGTTAATTGAACGTATCTTGTGACCTAATTATTAAATTGTTTAGATATACATGTTTTGTTTCTAGGGTTTGTGGTTTAATTTTTTTTAATTAATTGGATAAGAAACCCTAGGTTTGCAACGTGTTTATGTGAACTATGTGGTAATTGTTATGCATGAATCCATGACGAAACATGCATGTTAGTCATGGATTGGATTAAATTGTTTAATTGTTAGAACTTGTTTTACACATGTTGAGATAAATCTAAAAAAATTAGGGAAGACCTAATATATTAAATTAATGAATCGGTTATGTGCAACGTGGTATATTATTATTAAAAACTCACGCGGCCAATTGTTGGCGACTGTGGTCCATTGGGTACAATGAGCTCGAAAACCAATGGGAGTTTTATTGATTCTATACATAATAATTCACATATAGATTATTAATAGGATTTGTTTAAAAGGTTGCATGTGGCTAGATGTTTCACTAACAATTAATTGTTTTTCTTATTAGTTGATTGTTTGTTTTCTTTTAAATTACTTGTTTATTGTTTTTTTTATTATATGTGATATGTTAAAAGTAAGCAATAAAAAGGTAATTTTCAAAGAAAAATTAAATTGGACTAATAATGATGAAATATAAAGTGATAAAGTATCGATCTTGCGGTGTCTTATGTGCCGACAGCGGTTCGCTTCGCACGGTAATTTGCTCCCAGGCGAGACTAGCAAGATCTAAACTTTGTTACTTAATTTTTTTAAGATTAAGATCATGAACTTTTGCTTGATTGATGTTTTTGTACAATAGTGTGTGAAAGGCGGACCAAAGTTGACAAACTGTGTGGTGGGTTTATCTGGAGAGGGGTTTTTTAAGAGATCCGCTCCTACCGGCTCTCCGGGCCCGCTTGTGCGTCAACTGCGACTTACCTATATCACTATTTACGTACACTATCATCTTAAGGGTGATTTACCTCAATTCCACGCGCCACTTTTGTGGCAAATATCCGAATAACATGTAAGAGTAGGATATCTGGGCGATAATTGTTGGTACTTCTTTAATTGGTGAACCCAATACCTCAAGTACATAGTTTTTGGTTTACTCTTAACTAATTGGTTAATAAAAATTGTTTTGTAAACTAATGATACAAAGATGAGTGCATGCGTCTTTGTACATGTTTTTGTCACACCAAAAACTAAATACCCTAAAATTTAAGTTACATGCCATCTAACTATAAGGAACACTTGAAGTTAATTTTGGGTATGCGTGAGACCCGGACCAAAACTAATGACAAGGTAAATTTTCGAGTGTGCGTGAGACCACACATGGATGAATTTACAGTTTCTAAGCTAGACGACTTAATTAAGCTGATGCGTGGGACCTAGAGCTTAAGGCATGAGATGGGATGAAACATGCTTACATTGAAAATTGATGAATCAATTTGATGTAAATCCCATAATGATCTAGGAATTGGAAAATTGTTTGCCAATTATTGTTCGACAGATTACCTAGTTGAATACTATCATTACTAGCAGATCAACTGATGTAATGGTACTATGTCAATTAGGATCCTAGCTTTAAGAAAATACTATGGTTAATATGAATATTTACCAATGGGTATTTTATTTTCTTAAAGAGTAATTATCGAAAATACTAAATTGAATTTTGTAAATTCTTTTAATTGTATTAATGCAACGATAAACCGTAAACATGGGTTATTCTTTATTAGTAAATTGATCTACACCCGTAGGGGTTTTGGTTAGAGTCAATTTCATTAAAAGAATAAACCTAGTCTCCTTTCATATGATAAGCGTGAGACTAAATCCCAATCCTTTTCATGAATGAGAAAGGTATGATGGGAAAATTAGAATTGTCTAAATTCTAAATACATAACTCATAACAAGTTTTAATCGTTAAGGCTATTGCGAATTTATGAGTTATTAAATTAGAGACTAGACTAATTACCGCATAATGGTAAAAGACAAGCTAGTATATCTGTTTGTTTTGTTTTAACCATTTGAAGGTACTACATACAATTGTTGGAATTGTAGACCTACTATGGAAGAAATTGCATGCCAATTTTCAAGTTAATAGTAAGCAATGTGATGAATCACATTTGATGTAAATGTGGATAGTCCATCAATTACATAGTAGAATACAATCTTTTTAAACCTAAGTAATTGTTACGAATAGGTTTTGTCAAAGATGTAGGAAAGTAACAAGGACACTCTTTCCTTTCACTGGTTTATGAAACACTTATTATGGTGTCGAATTCAGTGGGAGTTTTGTGTTCTCATTACTGAATAAGGGGTTATTGTAAGTTCTCTAATTCAGTGGGAGTTACAAGATTTATTGTCTTGATTGTAACTCAGATTATCTTTTGAATGCCTCAAGATAATTACTTTCCAAATATAGATACTAATATTTTCAAGGATAGTCATGTGCGTTTCCTTGATTGATTGAGTAACTCTATATCTACTAGTTATGCTAATGACGCAAATCATATTGATCACATTAAACAAACGCGTGTAGTGTTGTTTATGTGGTACATGATGTTGTACCATGCACAAGTGGGAGAAATCTTTATTGTGTGCAAGGTATAACATATAAAGAATATGATTTTGTAGATTCTCTTAACTGCAAGGTAAGAGATTCTTGTTCTAATATGATTGTACATATCTAGTCTTAAAAACACTTGGAGTTAATTTTGGGTATGCGTGAGACCTGGACCAAAATTAATGACAAGGTAAATTTCCAAGTGTGCGTGAGACCACACATGGAAAATTTTACAGTTTCTAAATTAGATACTTATTAGAACTTGTGTCAATGTGATAACAAGATTACTTCAACTTTAATATTTATGTATTATTGGAATGACATAAATGCATGAAGTAATATAATACTACTTCAATAATTATGTATTCTTTGAATGACATAAATAAATGAAGTAATAAGTTAACTTGAAAATACTATTGAAACCAAATGATGGTGTTCATGATTGCTTTAGTTATAAATATTTATACTTTATTGTAAAGTTATAAATATGAAGTCTTTAAGACTTAGTATAATCTAAAGTAAGACGTTAACTTGTTATGTCTTCTTTATTAAAGACATATACAAGAAGTCATTGAGTTGATCAATGATTTATAACGTGTAGTGAGATTATAACGGTTTATGTCTTCTTGTTGAGACATGAACATGAAGTGACTTATTTAATAAGTACTTGAGTTATAATGCATGCAAGAGGCTTGAAATTCTATTTCACCATTAAGATGACTTAGTTGGGAAATAGGTAAGCCAAAAGGAATACAAAGTTATCTTTTATATTGTTAGATTATCTCACAATATGAATTCTAATGAAATACCACATATTTGTGGTGTGTTCAGTTAGGAAAATCAAACTTTATTAGTATTGTTTGGTTAAAGATAACTATAACTTCTTTTCTTCCAAAAGTTATCAAGGTTAGGAAATTGAGTATGGATTGAATATACTCAAATTAGACTCCTAGAAGATTTATAAGACATTATTTATTATGGAATGTGATGAATCACATTAAGTCTTAAAATGAAGTTCTGAATTTGTTAAACTTCTGATGAAGCTGGATTTTAACAAACGAATGTCAGGAACTATCAAAGTGTATTTGTAATGTCCCAAATAAGAACAAATTGGTGTTGCTTAACTTGCTAATTATTTATAGATAGTCTATAAATTACAAAAGGCAAGTGGGAGTTTTATCTTGTAGAGATAAAGTTACAAGATACATAATCTTCTAAAATACACTAGCAAATATCATAATGAGATTAGACATGTAAATGTTGGATCTCATATGATGGAATTCTCATTCATAGATCCACTTGGATATCTCAGATATTTGATTAATATGCTAAGGATTATGAGTTACAGGATTATGGTAAGCCTGTTAATCATTATGATAAGTTTTCAAATATTGAATTTGGAAAATTACTCATGCTATGAATGTTAAAGATGCTGTCCATCCAGATAATCAATTTTGGAAATTTGGTTTATCTTGAATTCTAAAGTTAGACTAGAGAATGAAATGAGTTTCTGTTAAAGATAGAAAACCCTAGTGGTTTAAATCTTTATGTAGAAATCATATGGACAATATTGTACACATATTTAATGTATGTCTTGTGACAAGATTATTAATCATACTTAAGTAATTAACTATGATTGAATACTCTTTCATAAGCACATTAAACATATAAAGATAATAATTGTCATATCTATTTTCATTTATATGAAGGATGACAATGGAATATCAAAACTCTTTCTTGAGTGATTACTTGAGCGAGGACGGTAAGTAATCGAAAGGATTTTTGAATTCATAATTATCTTGGAAGTGTACAAAGTGTAATAATCCATGAATGGATTAATGCATGCATCTATGAAATATTCTTATGATTAATTATTAAATCCATTGTTTGATTTATAATTGAAATAAGACAATTTCTAAGTATTCCTAAGAGCTAGTGGGAGTATTATGTTTAATTTCTTAAATAATGTATGTTGTATAACATATGGGAAGTAACATTCAATGTAAGTTAAAATGTTAAGTCTTAACTTGGAATGAAACTTTACTTGAAGAATTTAAGAAGTAAAACATACAACCTTGAGATATATGTTTATTATTATAAACATATGTGGTAATTAAATCTAATAAGACATAACATATCATTTAGATAGTCTAAATGAAAATATATCTTTTGATAAGTTAGAACATGAATAAAATCTATGATTGATTCTAGGATTTTCATGTGTATCATTGTTGTATCATGTTTGAATGTAAAATGATTTGACAACATTTGATATCTAATAAAAGATATTTGATAAATTGTGTAATGAATATTCTAATCGAATATGTTTGGACTTAGAATAATGATCCTCATCCTGGAATTGCTCCTAAATTCTAAGTATAAACAATATGGCAAGTTGTTGCGTAATTGTTATAGCCAACAAATCTTGAAAGATTTTAAGGCATCAAAATTACACAATTGATATTAAGTTTACGGAATAGTTAAAAGGCATATTGTAGTTTTATACAATAGTGCTTGTTTAATTGAGATGACACTCAATACTAGTCATGGTAGGATTTTATCCTTGAAAATGGCCATGTAAACTAGTTATGCTTAACTAAGAAGCATAAGTTGCATTATACATTAAAAGGTAAGAATACTTTAAACTTTAAAATGTTTGAAAGTCTGATTGTCATAAATTGATGGTTGAGGATATCACATCATTTATGAAGTATTGTGTGGCTATATCAGGATAGTTGGATACACACATAAAAGAATTTTGTTAATTAAATTCTTGAAATAAGTGTTCTCAAAATTATTATAGATCAAAGTTAGTTGAAATTTATGCCTTGTCAACAAGTATGATAGACATGACTTGAGGCATAATTCATTAACTAAAGTAATGTCATGCATTGATCTATTTAGTGTTTGGATAAAGGACATTAAGCAATTATTATTTATAATGAATTAAAGTACTTAGTGCGTTTGTTTTCATTAATAATAAATTGTGTCCTATATTTGCATGTTTAAATCCATGAATAACTTATGTTATTCTAAATTTGTCCATTGTCGGTTAATGATATGGGAATATCATTAAATTAAGACAAATGTGAATGTTGGTGAGAATATACTTGAAAGTATATTGATGCGTAGTCATACCAAATTCACATGATATCTATGAATAGAATATAGGACTTATCCCAACTAAGCATGAGATTACTTATGGATCTTGTCATCAAGTAATTCATGAAATAGTTATCCTCAGACTTGAGATACCAGATAAGAGTCATGGATGTAGTGCATTTTTGTAAAGCAATCTACCGCTTACCGTAACTGGGAGTCATACGGATTGTTTTCAGAAATGTTGCAAAGTCTATGGGTTATTCTTGTAGTCAAGAGAGAATTTGTTCCTTCAAATTTGTTTTGAAGTTTAATACTACTGGGCCCCTCGTAGGGTTGACAAGGTGTTTGCGTGCGCACGCCCAAAGTCTATCTGGAATATGTTTAGATGTTTTGGTAATCTTGCTCAATCATAAACAACGAGAAACAGAATTGTTAATTAAAGAATGACTGAGATCCATATCTTTAATTAACGTGGTATTAGAAACAAAAGGATAATAATAATGATGAATCATTAAAGGTTTTCCAGGAAACCTAGCTCGAGTCGAACTAGGGGCATTGGAGTGTTGCAAGACGCTAACCAATGTCATTACGCTATTAATAGATATCTAAGTGGGAGCTGTTGGAGTTTGTGGATAAATATTAATAGTCGTATGTCTAGTATCGAACCCGAGACCTCGGGATTGTACACATTACAAATGAGTATTAAGGAATAATAATAAATGTATTTTATATTTATTATTAACACAAGAACTTAACGACCGTTAGTGTTTTCCGTTAAATGACTAACGACCGTTAAACGCAAATAAGGAAAGAAGTGTTTGTATACAATTAGGAAACAAGGAAAAGATCTAGAACCCTCCTTGGGCTTGGATCGGCCGAACTTAAAGGATGGGGCAACCCATTGCCTTTACTTGTTCCCAAAGTATTCTAATTACTATATAAACAAACCTAGGGTAATTGTTTTGGCTAATCTTTTGTGCACACAATTATCCCTAAGTTTTTCTCTTGGTTTTTCCTTGTGGTTGCCGATCGTATACCCTCTCCTAAAGGGTTATAGGATCGAATTTTTGTTAATCAAAAATAATCTTGTGTTTTACTTGCATAACCTTAATACGGTTTAATTTGTGTGTACAAGAACGAGGTAATTACTCACTATAGTAATTATCAAGGGATCGATTAACAAAATGGTAAGGGGTTAATCATTGATCCATATAAACCCTTATTAGGGTTCTTCACATTATTCAAGACAATTGCTTTTGATTCTTGTTCGGGCTAGAATCAATAAGGTACGTTCTTATTATGTTTATGTTAATCCTTTACGTGTTATAATTGTTCCTACGCTTCCGCTATATGTGTACTTTGTGATTATGGAGTTTCATGATTGTCATGGTTACTAAATTATAACACCCTCCACATTCCCAGCCATCTCCAATCAATCAGCAAAATTGCTTTAATTGTGGAGATCCGTCGGGAGATGATTCACTTTGTGAACGATGTTTTTGCAAGAAATGTGGGTTTACTCATGAACTTGGTGTATGTTGCACTTCTGAAATCGGAGATACATTTACTTATCCAAATTTTCAAAACGATTTCAGCCCTCCTCAGAATTTATTTGGGCAAGAACCGTGTTATCAAAGCTTCAATGATACATCATTTCAAAATTTCCCAAATAATCTTTGTGCTAATTGTGGAGGTTGTCCTCATCCGGAATTTGATTGTCGAACGGGAGACATGCTTGTCTATGAGCACGACCCTTATAACAATCAGACACATTCCGATTTTGACCAACCTTCACAACACACTCAGCACCTTCTTCAAATCGAGTTAACTAGAGCTGAATTGATCACTAAAGTGATTATTTCTCAAAATTAACTCAACATGGACTTTCAAACTGAAATAGACGGTCTTAAGGAGATGATTTTTAGAAAACAAGCTCCTCCCATTGACTTATCTTACTCACAAGATCGTCATGGAAAATCTATGGAAGATTTACTCGCCGAAGAACGAGCAGCACAAAAGCGTTTCTTGTTTAATCAGGCTTGCATGCTCGATGACGAAGATGAGGACTACGAGGAGAGTGCTATTCTTATGAATAATACCATTTTTCAACTCCCTCAGTCTATTGCAACCACATCCACATCACCTACTTTGGACTCCGAGGACTCTCTCATTATGGGGGATGAACATCTTAGCGCTATTCCTGAAAAGGAATCGGACGAATTTATAAAGTCTAGTGTTGAGAACCTTATCCCAATCCCAAGTGCGTCCGAGGATCTTTCCAATAATATGTGTGATATGCCTTTTGAGGATAATTCTCCTTCTTTTGAGACTTTAAAAGATCATTCTGAGATTTCCTCCAATTATAACAATGATGGTACTTCAAGTGATGACGATTCTTTATCTTGTGAAGACATCGATTATGTTGAGGCATCACCTCCCCATTCTGAGCTCACTAGCTTAGAGGAAGTGAAGGATTTTGTCCCCAAAGATGGAGAGATTGACACAGATGTTCTGAAAATCAAGGACGATACACTCCGTAAAAAATTATTAAATGTCAATCTTCTCATTTCCAAGATCGAATCATTAAATCCAACTCCATCCACTGACTCAGTGCTTAAAAGTCCCCCTCATTTCTCGTTGAGGATAGTGATTTTTTCTCGAGTGGCAGTCCCACTTCTCATCCCGATCTTTCTATCTCGACTTACGAGCCATTTTGCTTTGATATCAATCATACGGAAGAGACAAGTCGTGGCAGTACCACTACTCATGCTTATATCTCTCCTCCTGAGTATGATTCGTTTTCCTTTGATCATGATCCTGAGAAGTTCTCCGGTGAACTCTCTCATGACATATCTCCTCCGGAATATGATCATTTCTATTTTGATCTTGAGGATGATATTGGCTTGGAGGGAGGTGTACTCTATCATAAGAGTTTGCTTATTGATGATACTACCCTCACCCTTCCTCCTGAGATGTCTACATTTGAGGATGAAGAATGGATCTTGATTGTTATCAAAATCTTTCTTTCTTTTCTCAAATATCTTGTGACTTCTCTTCTTCTTCACTCATTCGGGAGTGAGGACAAAGTTTTTGACCCCGGCATCTCAATTTATCATTCTTTTGAGCCGGATGTATCTCATCGGTGTGGAACTTTCAAGAACTTCAATGTTTATCCAAACATTTCGAATGAAAGTCCGATGGAGATTTTCTTTTCCACATGCTTCCCCAAGAACAAATGAATTCGGGGTCGAGTCAAGCTAGTGACTCGGTTAACAAAAACATTAGCATTTCATGGGTGACAACCCATGTTTCTGACTTTTTTCTATTTTCTGACACTAAGTGTGGGGGGATTCCTCTGCTGTGCTTTGTTTTGTGTGTTGTTTGCTCTTGTTTGCAGGTTTCCCTTAGATCGTGATGATTGATGCGCCTGTTTTCAATCCAGCCGCCCAATATCCGATCTTGTTGCTAACGATTATCTAGGGATATCTTTTTAATCCTGTTTGTGAAAAATGAGATTTATTTCACACACTTTGCTATTAGTATTACCTTTTTACGTTCTAAGTGTCGGCATAATAGCCGGTACTTTGAATATTGAGGGCAATATTCAATTCTAAGTGTGGGGAGGGGGGGGGGGAAATTCTCATGATTTTTGTCACATTTGTACCTTCTAGTGCCCTAGTACCCCCGTTTTGGCCTTTTTTTTTTTTTTTTTTTTTTTTTTTTTTTTTTTTTTTTTTTTTTCGTTTTTAGATAAGATATTGTAATAAATAAAAGGGTTTAGTCTTGATTAGGTTAGAACAAAGGGAATCCTGACTCTGCCAGAGTGTTGATCTGGCTGCTTCCTTAACGATTAGACTAAGGTTTTACGATATGTGCAAATGAAAATGCTAAGCGTAGAATAGTTGGTTTTCTTTAGAGCTTATATAAGTAATCTATGGCTTTTCCTCCCAGGAGATAACTAATCTGATATAATAAGTGCTTATTTTCAAACATTTGAACACACAAAATCATTTTTCTATACGATTTTGAAAAATACTAGTTCAAAGTTTATTTAACTTCGGAACAAGCATATGTCATAGTTGCAAAAGTTAAGTAATAAATGTATGTGCTAAAAAGCTACGGTTCAAGATCGGTCCTTGGATCCTTATTTCCGAAAGGCGTTTAGGTCTTGGCTACCCTCTTACACCGGCCCTTGGACCTCTAATTCAGGAATGTGTGAGGTCTTGGTCTAACACCCTTGGATCCTCATTTCAGGAATGTTTAGAGTCTTGGAACTCTCCGTTGTAACGGCCCTTGGATCCTTTATTCCGGAAGGTGTAAGGTCTTGGTTCCCGTGAAACTCCGTTAGTTTATGTTGCACAAGTAAAAAAAAAAAAAAAATGAAAAATGATGAAAAAAATGTAAAGAAAAAAATAAAATAAAATGGAATGATATTGCAAAATGCAATAAGTTTTGATGTGTTGAATAAAGTTTTTGAAACTTGCTTGTTGTAAATTTTAAATCTATCTTTCAGCTAGTATTAGTCAAAATCTTATAAAAACGTGGGTTTTTGTAGGGTATTCACAATGCAAGAAACACTTGTTTGAGGCCTTGATATGGATCGAATAGAAAGAAACTAGATGTTGGGAATTATATTTTGAGTTGATATTGACAAAATGTGAAAGATGAAGGACTAAAGAAGATAAAGGATGAAGCTTCAAAAGAAAGAAAAGATTACAGCAAATCTTTTATTATTCTAGGAATATCCTTTGTAAACCCTAGGTATCTCTATTATATAAAGAGATACAGGGAATTAGTTTTAAGAGTGTGTGTCAAGATGTAAACACCAAGAAAGGTGTAAGTTGTGTCTAGGCGTTAAGTCTTAGTGTAAACGCCTAGGTTTTGTGTTTGTAGTGGAGATGATGATGAAGAAACCTTTGTTCAATAATAATGATGTTCTTATTATATTCCGCTGTGCAACGTTGTTAATCATTATTATTGTGTAATCCCTAGATGAGGTCTAAACAACCTTGAGCTAAACGATCTTCATAAGTGGCATCAGAGACAGGTTGCTCGTGATCTAGGATTGTACAAGGTTTGTTTTTCGATGCAAGTAGTTTGAAGAAGTTATCGAATGTATAGTGTTCTGGAAGAAAGGATCTTTGCTGCGTTCAAGTGTATACCCTAAAATCATCATGACAGTTTCAGTTATCAAGTTGCAAGCAAACCCTAAGTATGTTTGTGTGGTCGTTTTTACTGTTTGATTACTGGGATGAATCTGAGGCGGAGGAGATGTTGTGGTTGACTGGTGCTAATGTTAATATGCATGATCATTGTAACGTAAGTCTTCCCATAGTTAGTACTGTTCGCGATCAAGTTTGTACTGCCGAGCTTCACTTAGTACTGCTCGCTACAGGGAGTTAGTTCTGCTTTCGAAATCAGGTTAGTACTGCTGGCATGTTTCTCATTGGTATTGCTTGTTCACATATTCGTAACTTTGTACTGCTATCATTCGAGAACAAGATTTGTACTGCTCGTTTATCTCATGTTTGTACTGCTGTTGGAGTTTACTTAGTACTGCTAGGAAGAAATCGGTACTGTTCGAGTGGTTCATGGATTGCCATACACAACCAAAGAGTTTTTGTTATCATTGGACGGTGAATGCATGATACTAATTTCTATTGTCAAATTTATAATGGGTCAACACGTGAAGAGGCATGGAAGAAAACATGGAAGAAAGTATACTATACGTAAAGAGGCATGATCATATTGTCGACTTTATAATCTAATTGGTTGGTGCTTTATTTGACATCTATCATGGGTCGGTTAATAGGCTACAAAAGATGGCTTCTAATTATTGTTTAAATTATATCCATGTATGTACGCTAGAGATAATGGGTCGGTTGTTTTAAAACTTCTATTATTTTGGGTTATCGAAAGTATTTGCATGGTGATTATTTATTCGATGGAAGATATGGGCTACATAATTTGATATCCGGATTTCATGTAGTGTAGACAAGGAAGTTGTTGATTCATCGACTCAGTGGTAATATGGCATGAGATACACGAAGTGAGGGGAATTATATATTATTGATTTGGAACATGTTGGTTCCAACACACACAGATGGATTTTTGGATTTGATTTTTGATTTCGGTTCTTAAAGGTTCTAAAGGCTCGTTCTTATTTATTTTCTTATTGGCAAAGTGGATTAGTTATTGCTTATTTGACGGTGAAGTGGAATTTTTCAAGGTTGTGTTTTATTATACCTTTTAGAAGGAGGTAACTTGTTCGTTCGTTCAAGAGACTACGAATTGACAAACACTTGAAGGAGTTACGTTATTGTGCTCAGTGATTATTGTCAAGTGATTGCGATCTCCTTATACGTTAAGTATACGTTCGAAGTCATATTTAGTACAAGATATAGGACACAAGGTTGGTTTATTCTACTTCAGCATCGAATTGGTAATGGTTAGTTTTCTTCTTCAATACATACAGTCTACAGAATTGAAGATTCAAGGAATGGTTAACATATGGGTTTCAGGAGAAGCTTAATGTAACACCCGACCCGAAAAGGATAGAGATGTCACAATAATGGTGACATATCAGAAACATACACAAGCATACATCTTCAATAATACAAAAGAATACAAAGGTTACGAAGAATTTCAAGGAAATACAAAATTACAAAGGAATAAATACTAAGTCTGAAAATATAAATTCTTCTAGTCATCTCTATAACAAAATATCTATCACAGTGTAGTCTTCTAAGTCCAATGGTCTCTTCACTCATACCCAAACCCGTCGTCCTGCTTATAACCTGCCGCACACGAAAAGAAAACGTGCGGCTGAGCTTATAAAGCCCAGTGAACAGATATAACGGAAACAAAGCAGTAGTAAAGAATAGTGAACAGTAAATGAAATACGAATCAATCCGAATTATGGCATAAGAAAAGGTAACAGTAATGAGAAGTACAAGGGTATAAAGTGTGGGAAACAGTAATCCTCTACGAGCCCAGTATCAGTAATCAGAAACAGTAATCAGTATAATCATGTAGCCGTATAGAGGGGAGACCTCTCAGTAATCAGTAAATATGAGGGGAGTCCTCAACCAGTAAATGGAGTAGCTAGCTCCCAGTATGTGAAAGACGTGTATCGCACACACCATCAGTCACCAGTAATAACAGTAATCAGTAATCAGTAATCAGTACAGTACAGTAACAGTTCTAGGATGCATCCATACGCCCCTGGTGGCCATAAACCTCCCAACACGCCAAATAAAATACAGTAAAGGGACGGAACAGGTCATCACTCTCCTGCCCTAGAGTCATGCCATCGGTGCATCAATGACATGGTCATGAAACCCTCATGACTAGTTATGGCTCGTAGTATCAAACTGTGGGTCAGTGGTCAAGTATCAGTATTCAGTATTCAGTTTAGTTTCATAGGTCAATATCCATTTCAGTATATCAGAAAGTTCGTATCAGATGGTTCAGTATCAGAAGATTCAGTATCAGTAGGTTCAGTATCAGTAGGTTCAGTATCAGTAGGTTCAGTATCAGTAGGTTCAGTATCAGTGGGCTTAGTACCAGAAAGATTCAATATCAGAAAGGTCAATATCAGAAAGTTTAGGTTCATAGAAAAGATCTTAATTCAAAGGTTTCATAATAAGCTTATATTTAAAATAATCTTTCAGTGACTTTCATAATGATGTTTAATAAAACCCTTTTTATAAAGATAGTCCTTAAAAGAGATTTTCATAAAATCTTTAGTGCAGTTTCAATTTAAAATTGGTATGACATTGTATTCAAAAGCTTTTCTCAAAAATATTTTCATATCATCAAGGAAAGTTCCAATTCCAGTTTTAATGTCAAAATGAATCTTCAGGGTATTCAGGGGTTGCATGATTCAGGTCATAAGAAGAAGATCGGATCATGTCAGGTATCAAAGGAATTAAAACAGGGTTCAGTTTATCAAAGGAACTCAGAAATCAAGTATCATGTCAGGAAGGTTCAAGTAAAGGGAATCATAGCAGTGACATTAATACAGAGACCGACAGATCAGAAAATAAAAGAGATCATGAGAAACCTGTGAGAAGGTTCAGAATATCTGTACCTTATACCGCAAATGCAAACATATCTAAAGATCGGAAACAACTCCATCTCCAGCGAATCTACACGCATACATGGTCGTCTTAATATTAATATCATCTCCAAATCAGATTTCTCATTTTGGTCGGCTTTCCACTTTTAGTTTTCTTCTATTTTGGGCAGGTTTCCTCGAATTAGTAACTTTTCATATTTAGTAAGTTTTCCTGATTTAGCCATATTAATCATTTATCATTAAGGTTACTTTTAGTCCCGTTGAGGTATTTAAAATGAAAAGATACACAAATTAAGGCTTATTATGATAAGGTATGTAAGTTTAGGGTTGTAAAGTGTCTAAAAGATGTAGTATGGGGTGATATAAGATAATAATGGAAAATAGGCTACAATACTTTATGATGTACTGTCTACACTTGTGTGTTGCATTGTCTAACCTATCCAACAGTCCAAACAATTTACCTTATTGCCATGTGTTTTGTGATTCGACAGTAGGACACAAAATAATGATGGCCATGAAATATGATTCGAAAGAAGACACAGCAAGAAGAAATAACCCATGCATAAGCTTTGTTTTTCCTCGTATGAAACATATATAGAAAACGAATTGCACACAAAACAGCCCTTCAAGACCACTTTTGCTCACACGACAACGACTAACATGAGTTGTTTCCGAAACCATGCCCGACGTGTAAGACACACGACACAACACAAAACATATATCCCTCGACACAAAAATGAACTCACGACCCCTCTTTTGTTTATTTTGGACGCGTTATGAAACTAAAAGAAGTACACATGTGATACCCTTTTCCCAGCCCATCGACACGCATGAAATCACAATCTTTGTTTGACACACACTCACCACACCCGACACACACAAGACTCTTTATTCCATGTGTATTTTCCCCAGGTTCTTATGTTATACTCAGCCCATGATAATTACTCACATACTCGACACGTAAACACACTTTTACACGTTATAAAAAATTCCAGACCATGCATCTTTATACCGGTATTTACCACCAGTTTTGACCTAGGTTTTAAGTCTTCATGATAGGTATTTTTATATATTATTTCATGTGAAACAAGGCTTTGATTTACATGCAAACAATTCTGAATTAACAGACCCTACAACCCTCTATTCGACATATATATGGTTCCTGTTTTATCATGCATTAAATTTCAGTTTTCTCATTATCTGTATGTGTTTGCAAAAGTATGTTTTTGTACAAGATTAATGAATCTCAAAATCAGCTGTAACAGCATGTATCGACATATATATTTTATCTTATCAATGACCAGCATCTTTTAATTTGTGTGACTTTCAATGTTTCATTTTTACTCTTTTTAAATCGATTTGATTCAACCTATAGGTTCTATATGATTTTCCTTTGCACATGACGAGAAGATCAAAGATAAGAATGGGTACCTCCTGGTCAAATAGATGGATAGAGGAGAACAAGAAGACCCAAGGGTTAACCCTTGTGTCGAATCACAGCTACACCAAAATCAAAACACCAATCTTGTTGACACCTTTGCACTCCTCCTCGAACTACTATACACTCGACTGAAGGGAGATCTGAACTGCCGCCACCAAAGAGTCCATTCTGCTTGCTTTTGACTCGAACAGGAAGGAACAAAATAAATAGCAGCCGCCAATATTTGTGTGGTTTGTGTTTTTATGGTTTTATGTTTTTAGAGGGATATGTATGTAATATAAAAAAAAGATATGTGTGCATGTGTGGCATAATAAGCAGACGTGTGATGGGTATTTAAAAAAAGAAGGATGCTAAATTGGTGGGATGTGATTGATAGGAAATAAAACTTGTGCAAGAGTTGGTATCAATAATGTGTGAAGTTCTTTTCTCAATTTAGGTAAATTGCAAATTTGTGTGATATATTTTGGGAACCCATTCAATGCAATATACTCTTAAATAATTGTTACACGATTTTACTTAAGTATGAAAATTTCGGTTAGGGTACTAGTGGCGTGTGATGATATTTAATTATGCACTCCTCGTTTAACATAAGTCTTTATTTTTCTTCGTTCCATTATTAACGGTTAAATGCCTAGATAATGTTCGGAATGAAATGTCTTAATGCGTTAAACATCTTTTATGAATTCGAGATCAAAGGGTATTCTGTGTATTTTACGTGTTCAGAAATTTCGGGTTTGACAACTCTTCCCCTCTAAAAGAAAAAATTTCGTCCTCGAAATTTGAAGTCGCAAAGTTAAACGGATTCGTAGTAAGTCGCAAAAGATCGTCGCAACATTCTCACGCCCGAGGAGATTGTTCCAAAAAGGATCTTCAGAATAAATGGTTTCTCATGACTCGATCAAAACAAAGTGAGTTCATATTCTTCAGAAGGAGACAGATAGGTTGATTCAGATCAAAAGCACCATACAATATGAAATGGATGATAGGTGCACCTTCTGCAATGCTCATATGGAATACAACAGAACTTTAAATCAGATTAACTGTATTATCAGTAGAGAGCTCTACAAAGAGTTCAAGATTTATAACTGAGGTCAACAGAATGCAGAACGAGAGTCCAAACTCATCCAGATATCTAGTAAATGGAAACAGAGTATACGCATAGGTAGAATGAACCTAATGTCTCACTAATCACGGATAAACCAACGGAGATCAGATTCTAAACTTCTTAGGTACTCCCCCAAGATATCCTATGGCCACAATGAGTGCACGTTATATGGTGTAAGTATTATCACGTTGATCAGGCGTCATAATACTAGCACCACATAATATGCCTTCATGATGATCATACTTTATCTCGAGTCGTGAGTATAACAACCTATCTTAATCCACCTAGTACTTCTACAGTCTCAGAGCCAAAATATCAAAGACATAAATAAGAGGGCAAACCAAAACTATTCGCAAGGGTATCGGAATCTCAGATTGCCAAGCAGAGTAAGGCACGCCGTCACAAGTATCAGATTTTCCACAGTTTGCCAAACTTCCTCAGAACAAAGCCATCATCGAACATACGAAAATAAGCACGGGGCTGAAATGCTTCTAGGAACTTAAATCATTAGCGGATATTATCACGATGTAACAAAGTTCAAGGGGGGTCAACGGAAATGGAAACTAATTGCCAATAACTTTGGTCTTCACAGAATCAATTCTTCCAAACATAACAAATCTGTTTCAGAAATCCGTTTATTCAAAACATCAAATCTCTTCGAGTCCGGTTAATCTGTCTTCGTTTGTCCATTAGTCGGGAAGTGAAACCAAAATCGGAAACTTGTGTCTGGTTCGTCGAGCCTCCTGCAGTTCTTCTTGGAGGGTGATGGAGTGTTGTGGATTTCTGGCACGATCTTTAAATCTCTTCATCATCCAGTCTGCTTCCGCTCTCAATTCATCTTAGTACAACCAAGATGAACAGGGAAGTAAGACTGTACGTCTTCATCAGCTCCAGGTTCGTCGTCTTTCTTCTGCATCGCCAACATTTCTGTCTTGTAAGGAATGTCTTCACTCTTCAGGGTAGTCACCGCTGTTGTCAACTCTAGGTCAGGTAGTGAGGTAATACTTCTGATGCGTTTCTAGTTGTCTTGATGCATACGCAAAACCTTCTGAGTCTCTTTCTGAAATGTCTCAAAATTTGTTCCGTCTGAAGGTATGGAAACAAATTTCTATTCCAGCTTTCCAAAATTCCGTTCTCGATCGGGCTAAGTTGTTTCTCTCTGGTCACGAAATTTATCAAGGGTAACGCAAGTTGTAAACGTCTTCAGAATTCTGATGCAAGGTTCAAAAGATTTCAGTTTACCATTTTGTTATCGGTCTTGACCATTTGGTGATAGTTTCAAATTTTGCGGGATTTAAAAGGGATATTCTCAATCAAGAAAAAAAAACCGTTGACTCAACAGACATCAATCTCTCATAATGCACAAGTGATCGTCAATTTCTTACAAAGTGCAAAAATGATTTTCATGTTCTTCTTCGTCTCTGAATGTACTATTAAGTCATACAACGACCATTTGCCCAAGTACTCACGAGAACACATTCATTCATGAAATTTACAGAATAGTCAGAGCTTTAGCTAATACTATTAGCGTCACAAATCTTTATATCAGTCGTTACAAATGTGGACAGAGATCTCAAGAATAACTTCAATTCATATTTCCATCTGAAGGAAACTTCGCGCTTTGAAATTGAATAGATACAAAGTCGTTTCAGGGTGGAGAAATAAGGGTTCCAAATAGCAATACGGTTCAGCTTCCAGAATCAATACATGTCTCCTGTCATCATTCTTCTCTATCGCGAACAAAGCTGAAATACTCCTAGAAAATACGCTTAAGCAAACTTACTTCTCACTCCGGTAGAAAATTTGGTAGTTCAATCAGAAATCGTGTTCAGAAAATTCAGGGTGCCAAGTATTTCTCAAGATAAGGTTCATTCATTGTTGTACGAAATGGGTTCAAGGAAAACTTCATAATCGCGAACATAACACACGAGTCTTCAGAGTAATAATGATAGTCCAGAGTTTAACAATCGGTAATCATGGTAGGGAGTTCAAAATTGCTTCAAACGTCAAAGGTGAGACATAGGAGGATAGTTGTCAAACAACCAATCCTTTATCAGAATAACATTAGAGTTAACAGTCCAAAGAAAGACAGATCAACAAGGCAAATCTTATCGTTCAAGATGAGAGGAAAATACTCTTATACTCGTGGTTAAACACCACAAAACTTCTCATAGGAATAGAGACGGGTAAGACGAAATCAAATAGCGTCAGAAGATTCATAGATGCTTATCCAAAAGCAAGAGACAATTAACAGAAGGAATCAAATGCTTATCAAAAGCAGAAGACAAATAACAGAAGGTGTCAAGTACGTCATTGCCAAGGAGATTTTCAGAATGCCCGAAGAGGCATCAAAATGATTAACAGAAAGATCAGGGGTCAGAGTCGGATTCTGCAGGCAAGGATCAAATAGTGTCAGGCCATATAATGCAGTTCTCAATGCCTTCCAGCTTTATTTAATTCTCAAATTTTGGGTAGTGCAAAGCATAAGCTTTCAATTTCTAAAAGTGATCATAACAAACTTAAATCAAAAGCAGGGCACGAATCAGAGTGATGCGGAAGCAAAACACTTAAACAAACGCCTTATAGTCTACCCATTCCTCACCGGTCAGAACTTAAGTTCCTATAGGGAAATCCTAAAGCAGATTCTTACAGGTTATCTTATGAGCGCCTACAGTGGAAACTTAGTGGTCTAACTTACACAGGTCAAGGGTAAATGTATTACGAGTCGCAGCCTGTCTCTCTGATACCATAAATTGTAACACCCCGACCCGACAAGGGTAGAGATGTCACAATAATGGTGACATATCAGAAACATACACAAGCATACATCTTCAATAATACAAAAGAATACAAAGGTTACGAAGAATTTCAAGGAAATACAAAATTACAAAGGAATAAATACTAAGTCTGAAAATATAAATTCTTCTAGTCATCTCTATAACAAAATATCTATCACAGTGTAGTCTTCTAAGTCCAATGGTCTCTTCACTCATACCCAAACCCGTCGTCCTGCTTATAACCTGCCGCACACGAAAAGAAAACGTGCGGCTGAGCTTATAAAGCCCAGTGAACAGATATAACGGAAACAAAGCAGTAGTAAAGAATAGTGAACAGTAAATGAAATACGAATCAATCCGAATTATGGCATAAGAAAAGGTAACAGTAATGAGAAGTACAAGGGTATAAAGTGTGGGAAACAGTAATCCTCTACGAGCCCAGTATCAGTAATTAGAAACAGTAATCAGTATAATCATGTAGCCGTATAGAGGGGAGACCTCTCAGTAATCAGTAAATATGAGGGGAGTCCTCAACCAGTAAATGGAGTAGCTAGCTCCCAGTATGTGAAAGACGTGTATCGCACACACCATCAGTCACCAGTAATAACAGTAATCAGTAATCAGTAATCAGTACAGTACAGTAACAGTTCTAGGATGCATCCATACGCCCCTGGTGGCCATAAACCTCCCAACACGCCAAATAAAATACAGTAAAGGGACGGAACAGGTCATCACTCTCCTGCCCTAGAGTCATGCCATCGGTGCATCAATGACATGGTCATGAAACCCTCATGACTAGTTATGGCTCGTAGTATCAAACTGTGGGTCAGTGGTCAAGTATCAGTATTCAGTATTCAGTTTAGTTTCATAGGTCAATATCCATTTCAGTATATCAGAAAGTTCATATCAGATGGTTCAGTATCAGAAGGTTCAGTATCAGTAGGTTCAGTATCAGTAGGTTCAGTATCAGTAGGTTCAGTATCAGTAGGTTCAGTATCAGTGGGCTTAGTACCAGAAAGATTCAATATCAGAAAGGTCAATATCAGAAAGTTTAGGTTCATAGAAAAGATCTTAATTCAAAGGTTTCATAATAAGCTTATATTTAAAATAATCTTTCAGTGACTTTCATAATGATGTTTAATAAAACCCTTTTTATAAAGATAGTCCTTAAAAGAGATTTTCATAAAATCTTTAGTGCAGTTTCAATTTAAAATTGGTATGACATTGTATTCAAAAGCTTTTCTCAAAAATATTTTCATATCATCAAGGAAAGTTCCAATTCCAGTTTTAATGTCAAAATGAATCTTCAGGGTATTCAGGGGTTGCATGATTCAGGTCATAAGAAGAAGATCGGATCATGTCAGGTATCAAAGGAATTAAAACAGGGTTCAGTTTATCAAAGGAACTCAGAAATCAAGTATCATGTCAGGAAGGTTCAAGTAAAGGGAATCATAGCAGTGACATTAATACAGAGACCGACAGATCAAAAAATAAAAGAGATCATGAGAAACCTGTGAGAAGGTTCAGAATATCTGTACCTTATACCGCAAATGCAAACATATCTAAAGATCGGAAACAACTCCATCTCCAGCGAATCTACACGCATACATGGTCGTCTTAATATTAATATCATCTCCAAATCAGATTTCTCATTTTAGTCGGCTTTCCACTTTTAGTTTTCTTCTATTTTGGGCAGGTTTCCCCGAATTAGTAACTTTTCATATTTAGTAAGTTTTCCTGATTTAGCCATATTAATCATTTATCATTAAGGTTACTTTTAGTCCCGTTGAGGTATTTAAAATGAAAAGATACACAAATTAAGGCTTATTATGATAAGGTATGTAAGTTTAGGGTTGTAAAGTGTCTAAAAGATATAGTATGGGGTGATATAAGATAATAATGGAAAATAGGCTACAATACTTTATGATGTACTGTCTACACTTGTGTGTTGCATTGTCTAACCTATCCAACAGTCCAAACAATTTACCTTATTGCCATGTGTTTTGTGATTCGACAGTAGGACACAAAATAATGATGGCCATGAAATATGATTCGAAGGAAGACACAGCAAGAAGAAATAACCCATGCATAAGCTTTGTTTTTCCTCGTATGAAACATATATAGAAAACGAATTGCACACAAAACAGCCCTTCAAGACCACTTTTGCTCACACGACAACGACTAACATGAGTTGTTTCCGAAACCATGCCCGACGTGTAAGACACACGACACAACACAAAACATATATCCCTCGACACAAAAATGAACTCACGACCCCTCTTTTGTTTATTTTGGACGCGTTATGAAACTAAAAGAAGTACACATGTGATACCCTTTTCCCAGCCCATCGACACGCATGAAATCACAATCTTTGTTTGACACACACTCACCACACCCGACACACACAAGACTCTTTATTCCATGTGTATTTTCCCCAGGTTCTTATGTTATACTCAGCCCATGATAATTACTCACATACTCGACACGTAAACACACTTTTACACGTTATAAAAATTCCAGACCATGCATCTTTATACCGGTATTTACCACCAGTTTTGACCTAGGTTTTAAGTCTTCATGATAGGTATTTTTATATATTATTTCATGTGAAACAAGGCTTTGATTTACATGCAAACAATTCTGAATTAACAGACCCTACAACCCTCTATTCGACATATATATGGTTCCTGTTTTATCATGCATTAAATTTCAGTTTTCTCATTATCTGTATGTGTTTGCAAAAGTATGTTTTTGTACAAGATTAATGAATCTCAAAATCAGCTGTAACAGCATGTATCGACATATATATTTTATCTTATCAATGACCAGCATCTTTTAATTTGTGTGACTTTCAATGTTTCATTTTTACTCTTTTTAAATCGATTTGATTCAACCTATAGGTTCTATATGATTTTCCTTTGCACATGACGAGAAGATCAAAGATAAGAATGGGTACCTCCTGGTCAAATAGATGGATAGAGGAGAACAAGAAGACCCAAGGGTTAACCCTTGTGTCGAATCGCAGCTACACCAAAATCAAAACACCAATCTTGTTGACACCTTTGCACTCCTCCTCGAACTACTATACGCTCGACTGAAGGGAGATCTGAACTGCCGCCACCAAAGAGTCCATTCTGCTTGCTTTTGACTCGAACAGGAAGGAACAAAATAAATAGCAGCCGCCAATATTTGTGTGGTTTGTGTTTTTAGGGTTTTATGTTTTTAGAGGGATATGTATGTAATATAAAAAAAAGATATGTGTGCATGTGTGGCATAATAAGCAGACGTGTGATGGGTATTTAAAAAAAGAAGGATGCTAAATTGGTGGGATGTGATTGATAGGAAAGAAAACTTGTGCAAGAGTTGGTATCAATAATGTGTGAAGTTCTTTTCTCAATTTAGGTAAATTGCAAATTTGTGTGATATATTTTGGGGACCCATTCAATGCAATATACTCTTAAATAATTGTTACACGATTTTACTTAAGTATGAAAATTTCGGTTAGGGTACTAGTGGCGTGTGATGATATTTAATTATGCACTCCTCGTTTAACATAAGTCTTTATTTTTCTTCGTTCCATTATTAACGGTTAAATGCCTAGATAATGTTCGGAATGAAATGTCTTAATGCGTTAAACTTCTTTTATGAATTCGAGATCAAAGGGTATTCTGTGTATTTTACGTGTTCAGAAATTTCGGGTTTTACACTTAATGTTTAAATGTTTAACCATTTATATGCTACATCGAGGTGAAGGTTTTTACTACTGCTCATTGGTATTACTACTGCTGGTTTTGATTTCTACTGTTTCAAGTTCAGTTTTAGTGCGGAAAACTTAATGGTGGGTAATTTGAGACATTGGAAAGATGGATTGGACGTGTAATATTGATTCGCGGTTGTAAAGATCAAGGTTGCTTACTTTTTGTTCCCTATTTGATGATGACAAAAAGGGGAAGAAGAATATTGTGAAGATTGCAGCTTGAAGATCCTTGATGATATGCATGGCTTAAGGGGAAGACGACATCTTTCATACGTGGTTTTGTCATTATCAACTAGGGGAAGATTGTTGGGAATTATATTTTGAGTTGATATTGACAAAATGTGAAAGATGAAGGACTAAAGAAGACAAAGGATGAAGCTTCAAAAGAAAGAAAAGATTACAGCAAATCTTTTATTATTCTAGGAATATCCTTTGTAAACCCTAGGTATCTCTATTATATAAAGAGATACAGGGAATTAGTTTTAAGAGTGTGTGTCAAGATGTAAACACCAAGAAAGGTATAAGTTGTGTCTAGGCGTTAAGTCTTAGTGTAAACGCCTAGGTTTTGTGTTTGTAGTGGAGATGATGATGAAGAAACCTTTGTTCAATAATAATGATGTTCTTATTATATTCCGCTGTGCAACGTTGTTAATCATTATTATTGTGTAATCCCTAGATGAGGTCTAAACAACCTTGAGCTAAACGATCTTCACAAGAGATGTTAGAAGAGATTTGGAGTGGTATGGCATGACTTTAGGGGAAGACAAAGATTGTTTCATTCATGGTGAGATTTAATTATCTCAATTTCTCTACTTCGTCTAGGGAAGTTCGTACAAGAATGTCTTTGTTTTGTCATCATCAAATAGGGGAAGATTGTTGGGTTTTATTGATTTGATGATACAAAACAAGAAGAATGAAACTTGAAGGACTTAATGTGACAAGAAGGGAAACTTATTTTTAATCCTGTTTGCCTGATATTTTGCAAACTTGCATTCCCTTGCAAAGTGTCCAAGCTTTTGACAATTGAAACATTCAATCTTGGATTTGTCAAAAGTTATACCCTGTTTGGCTTTGAAATCAATTCCCCTTCCTGTCTTGTTCATGAACTTCTTGATCCTTGCAGTGATCATGGCTACTTGCCATCTTATGTCAATCTCCTCTAAAGCATCTTCTTCAATCTGCAACAAGTCTTCTTGATAGGTAACAGGTAAAGTGGCTTGTTGTGCAAAGAAGGAACATACAACATCATCAGAATTGTCTACGGTTATCAATTAACTTTAGAGTCAATGGAAGCCAAAATATTAACACATGAAAATAATGAAATGGCTTGGGCAGAAAAATATGAGCAACAAGATTACCAATTAAAATTAAGTGAATGGAAGTTAGGATGTAAGGTGTCTGAATTAGAAAAGATTACTAAGGAAAGAGATGCTTTGTTAGAAAAACTTGGTAGTATTAAACAGGCTGGTCTATCACATGTTCAATTTGTTGAAAAACAAAGAAGAATAAATAGTAGAACTGGACTAGGTTATGGTGAGGATAGTAGTTCAGATGAGACCCCACCTAGTGATAAGGAAGAGACTCCACCTAGTGATAAGGAAGAGATCTCACCTAGTGATGATGAAATTACTAGCTCAGAAGAAAACACATCTAGGAATGAGGAACCAATTAGTGAAACACCTCCTGAGTTTAAGAAATATAAGGGGTACCACTCAGTTCCTCCACCCACTGGTAGGTTTCAACCACTTAGGACAAATGTTTCTCGTTATGGTGTAGACAACCTAGAGTTTAGGAAGAAGCTTACTAATCAATCTAGTTCTGAGAAACCCAAGGATGATTTTCAAAGGGGTAATGATCAAAAGTTTCCTACAGCCTTTCAAAAACAAGCAGTACCTCCAAAATCTTTTCAAAGTACTGCTAGACATTCAGCAGTACCTCCAAGAGAAACTTTTCAAAATACTGCTAACTATAGGAAACCTTTTAATCATAGAAGAGGATTTGGGAATATGGAGAGAAAATTATGTTATGTATGCTATAGTCCTGATCATTTGATTAAGCACTGTGACTTACACTCAGAATATTTAAGTTAGTTCCCAAAGAATAGACCTGCCACCCATAAGCCAAGGGAGACTAGACCAGTTTGGAATCACTCAAATAGGGTTAACCATAGTAATTTCTCTAAAGACTATAGGTACCCTCACCAGAAAAGATTGTTTTCCAAACCACCAGTACCTTCACACACTGATAAGTCTCAAGAAGTACCTTCTCAAAGGACTGATAAATTTTCACCCAATCATGGTACTGCTAACACTTTTTCATATAGAAGACCTAAGAGATTCAATTCATATAAAAGGTCTTACACCTCAAGTAGAGTACCTAGATCAGAGAAACCTAAGGTCAAACGAAATTGGGTTAAGAAAGAAAGTACTGATGGGGAACAAGCAGTACTTTCATCAGATAAGGGTGAAACAGGGAGTGTTGTTGATAATACAACACAGGACATGGGTCCAATGCAAATAATCATTGACCATGCCTTTAAAACCAGTGGAGATTACATACTGAAGGAATTCAACTATGTCACTCCACAAGGGGAACACAAGTCAGTAATGGCTTGGGTTCCTAAAAGAAACTAACCCTTTTCTTTTACTGTGCAGGGCAACCCAGAGGAGGAGCTTAAAGATCATATTATTGTTGATAGTGGTTGCTCTGGCAGCATGACAGGGGACAAGGAAATCCTGTCAGATTTTAAGGCATATTATGGAGGAAGAGTTGCATTTGGTAATGATCCTGATGGAGGGAGAATCACTGGCAAAGGAAATCCTGTCAGATTTTAAGGCATATTATGGAGGAAGAGTTGCATTTGGTAATGATCCTGATGGAGGGAGAATCACTGGCAAAGGAATCAAGGCTGGATGTATTGATTTTGAGAATGTTAGATATGTGAAGGAGCTCAAGTTCAATCTTTTGTCAGTTTCTCAGATTTGTGACAAGAAGTACCCAATTTTGTTCACTGAAACAGAATGTCTCATTCTCTCTCCTGAGTTTAAGTTTGTTGATGATCACTTGGTAACATTGAGAGTACCAAGAACTAATGATGTGTACAGTTTAGACTTAAAGAGTCTCAATTCTGCTGGAAGAGCAACATGTTTAGTAGCCAAGGCATCATTGGAAGAAGCACATCTATGGCATAGAAGACTAGGTCATGTAAATTTCAAGAACATCAACAAGCTAGTCAAAGGAAATTTAGTTAGAGGTTTACCTTCCAAAACATTCAAGACTGATCATTCATGTTTGGCTTGCAAGAAGGGTAAACAACATAAAGCTTCATGTAAAAAGCTTGGGGACAGAGATATTAGAGAACCTTTGGAGTTGCTACACATGGATCTGTTTGGACCAGTTTCAGTAGAGAGTTTAAACAAGAAGAAGTACTGCTTGGTTGTGACAGATGATTGTAGCAGATTTAGTTGGGTCTTTTTCTTGGGATTCAAAGATGAAACCTTTGATGCTATCCATGACCTGATAGTAGCCCTTGAAAATCAATTAAGACTCAAAGTAAGAGGTATTAGATGTGATAATGGAACAGAATTCAAGAACAAGCATATGGATGAATTCTGTGCCAAGAAAGGGATCAAGAGAGAGTTTAGCATTGCTAGAACACCACAGCAGAATGGTGTTGCAGAAAGAAAGAACAGGACTTTGATAGAAGCAGCTAGAACAATGCTTGCAGATTCCCAATTACCTATTCTCTTTTGGGCTGAAGCCATAAGTACTGCTTGCTATGTATTAAATAGAGTTTCAGTAACTAAACCTCAGATGAAGACACCTTATGAGTTACTAATGGGAAAGAAACCAAACATTCGTTTTCTAAAACCTTTTGGCTGTTCTCTGACTATTCTAAATACCATTGATTCTCTGGGAAAATTTGATGGTAAGTCAGATGAAGGATATCTATTGGGTTATTGTACAAATAGCAAAGGTTTTAGAGTCTATAACAGAAGTACCAAAAAGGTTCAAGATTGTCTTCATGTTGAATTTTTGGAAGATAAAGAAACTCAGAAAGGTAAAGGTCCTGATTGGATGTTTGATCTTGATCTCAAGTTTACTCCATCTATGAATTATGTGCCTGTTAGAGAAGAGAATCAGGCTAATCACAAAGAAGATGATTCACAATACATTGTTCATGGAGTCAATGTTAGACCAGAAGATGTTCCTGACAAAGAACCTGAAGTCACTGATACGGAACAAAGTACTGCTCAACCAACCATCACAGTATCTGATGAAGATCAAGCCATACAAGATGAACTTAATAGGATGCTTTTTCAAGAAACTATAGCAAAATCCTATGAAGATGAACAAAGGAGGGCTTATGAAGCTGCAAAGAAAAAGGGTAAATTTCAAGATACTGCCCACAGTACTTTTGATCAAAGTACTGATGACCCTTTTGACAGTACTTCTGGTGTGTTAGAACCATCAAATTGGAACAATACTGATGATTCCAATGTTGATGATGATGATTTGGATAATGCTAACATTCCTGGATTAGAAGAAATTGATGATGAGCTTAATCAAGAAGGTATTTTCTCAACTACCAATGAAGGGATTGATTTTACTAATTTGGAATCTGATCTTCCAGTTCCACCAACTCCTACATTGAGAGTTCATAAAGCTCATCCTCAAAGCAACATTATTGGATCACCCTCTTCAGGAGTGGTTACAAGAAACAAAGTTAAAGGTCTTTCTAAGCAACATACTGCTTTACTTAGCTTTGTTTACAAACAAAACAGGATGAATCACAAGGATCAACAAACATGCCTGTTTGCTTGTTTTCTATCTAAAGATGAACCCAAGAAGGTAGCTCAAGCTTTAGCTGATGAAAGTTGGGTTGAAGCCATGCAAGAGGAGCTTCTACAATTCAAGCTTCAAGAAGTCTGGGTATTATGTGATCTACCAGATGGCAAAAGAGTCATTGGTACAAGATGGGTTTTCAGAATCAAAAGAGATGAAAGAGGGAATGTTATCAAAAATAAAGCTAGATTGGTTGCACAAGGATATCGCCAAGAAGAAGGAGTGGATTATGATGAAGTGTTTGCTCCTGTTGCAAGGATAGAGGCAATAAGGTTATTTCTTGCCTTTGCATCATACATGGGATTTCCTGTCTACCAAATGGATGTAAAAAGTGCTTTCCTTTATGGCACAATTTCTGAGGAAGTTTATGTTAAACAACCTCCTGGTTTTGAAGATCCTGCACATCCAAACAAAGTCTACAAGGTGATCAAGGCACTGTATGGCCTTCATCAAGCTCCCAGAGCTTGGTATGAGAGACTCTCAAATTTTCTATTACAACATGGTTACAGGAGAGGAGCAATTGATAAGACTTTGTTTATCAAAAGGGATAAGAAAGACATTATGTTAGTTCAAGTCTATGTGGATGATATTATCTTTGGAGCCACAAAGAAGTCTATGGTGAAAGAATTTGAAGAACTTATGCAGCAGGAGTTTCAAATGAGTTCTATGGGAGAATTAACTTTCTTTTTGGGGCTTCAAGTTAGACAAACAAGAGATGGAATCTTCATTAACCAAGAAAAGTATGTTGCAGACATACTTAAAAGATTTGACCTTCCAAATCTCAGGCCTGCCACCACACCCATTGATAACAATAAACCATTGGGCAAGGATGAAGATGGACAAGTTGTGGATGTCAAGCTTTACAGATCTATGATTGGTTGTCTTATGTACTTAACTGCATCAAGACCTGACATCATGTTTGTTGTCTGCTTGTGTGCAAGATATCAGGTTACACCCAAGATTTCACATATGTATGCAGTCAAGAGGATTTTTCGATATCTCAAGCATCAACCAAAGTTAGGATTATGGTATCCTAAGGAGTCACCTTTTCACTTGGAAGCTTTTTTAGATAGTGATTATGCCGGAGATAACTATGATAGAAGATCAACCACAGGAGGATGTCAATATCTTGGAAGAAGATTAGTCTCCTGGCAATGTAAGAAGCAAACAATTGCTGCAACCTCCTCTACTGAAGCAGAATATGTTGCTGCTGCAAGCTGTTGTGGACAAGTTTTGTGGATGCAAAATCAACTATTGGATTATGGATTCAACTTCAAAAACACTCCTATCAATATTGATAATGAGAGTACCATCTGTATTGTGAAGAATCCAGTTTATCACTCCAAGACCAAGCATATTCAGATTAGGCATCACTTCATTCGGGATCGTTATGAGCACAGGCTTATAAATGTGGTTAAGGTTCACACAGATGATAATGTAGCTGATCTACTCACAAAGGGATTTGATGTTTCAAGATTCAACCACTTAGTTGTGAGCATTGGGATGATTAACTACTAGGCTATATTTGAGGGGAGGCTTTAGTATTAGTTAGTATACTTTCTTTCACTTCTTAATGAAAGTATTGGTTTTTAGTAGTTTAGTTTAGCACCTATGTTGTATTTAAGGGGAGGCAACATAGTTATTAGTTAGAACTTATGCATGCGTTAATTATAAGTTCTTGGTTTCGTTTGGAATATGGGTTGTGGATAAGAAGATGGAACGTACTGCTTTGTTACTTAAAGTACTGGCTCAGCAACGTACTGCTTCAACGTACTGCTTACGTGGACGTACTGTTCCAACGGTCAAAAAATGTGGGGCTACGGTTAATTAATTCATTACGGCGGAGATAATAAGTCCATCAAAACGGTAACTTTATTATTTTGAGTTTGATTTGTTTCAATCCTATTTAAAGAAACTCTCACCTATTCCCCGCCTTTTAACTTAATCCGAGATCCCTCATTCACTCTTTCACCACAATTTTTTTAACGAAACACACATTCAAAACGTATCCTTCTCTACGATTCATCATGGCTAATCGATTCACAGTTAGCAAACACAACATGATCGCTAATTTAGACAAGACAGGGGACAATATTGATTTTTATGCGATCATCGATTTCTTGACTGGGTCTTCCATCAACTACTCTATTTTAGTTGATCCTGACGTTATTGGTCCATGGATACAAGAATTTTGGGCTACTGCAACGGTTGAAGATGATTCTTTAATTAGGGCTGCGGTTGCTGGACGAACTATTCGGATTTCTGAAGCCACAGTTAGGGATGCTTTGATGTTTAATGATGAAGGAGGGGCTGTTCATTTTGACAAACAAGTGCTTTGGGAAACTTTAAGCGATATAGGCTATGAGGGAGATCTTACGAAACTTACTTTTCAGAATCCTTTGTTTTGTTCTCATTGGAAGTACCTAATTCATGTCTTACTTCACTGCTTAAGTCCCAAGAGTACTTCTTTTGATCAATTTGGTCAAAATATTGCATCTGCTTTAGTGGGTTTGGCTACTGATCAACGATTCAACTTTTCAAGACTAATTCTTGATGGTATGCTTTCACACATTACTAATGGTAAACCATTCTTAATGTATCCAAGGTTTGTTCAGTTATTCTTGAACAATCAACTTGAGGATGTCCCTAAACCTCAAAGTTTTTTACCTACTGTCAAACTTCCACCAAAGGTGTTTACTTTTATATCTAAGAAGAGTATCAAGTTTTCTGGAACAAACACACCTTTGACTGCTCATATATTGGAAGTTGCACAAGTAGTTAGAGATGCAGAGCAAGAGCAAGAGCAAGAAGAAAACTCTGAATCAGCAAGTCAAGAGTCTCCAGTTTCAAGAGAAGATAGTGTTCCTCAACCTACTGCTTCTCAACCTACTGCTTCTCCACATACTGCTACTAGGGAAGATGCTGCTCCTATGTCCATTCCTATCCATGAGGAGTCAGACCAAGGTATGAATCAACCACCATTTCCTACTGATAATACTTCCACAAATATGTCTCAGCAATTTGAAGAAGAAGAGGCAGAAATGGATAATTATGCCTTGACAAGGGAGTTAAGGAGGCTGAAAAAGGAGAGTGAGGCTCAAGCTGCTCAGATAGTCAAATTAAAGACTAAGTTTCAAAGATTGAAGAAGTTTGTTTGGCCACTAGTTCAACACCACCGATTATGGGTAAAGTCTCAGAAGAGGAGTGGTCAAAACCCTAAGAAGGCTTCTCAGTCAAAGAAGAAAAAGTCAAAGAAGCAGTCTTCATTCCAATTGGGGAGGAATTTAGAGAATTTGAATGAAGATGCTGGATTTAATCAAGATGCTGGATTTATTGATGATACTCAGATGACACCACCTGAAAATATTCCTCAAGAAACTGCTGAGAGGAAGAGTGATGAAACAGAGCAAATCAATATTGAAGAAGCTGCTGTTGAAGTAAGAAGTGGTGATACTGAAGAAGTAAATTTGGAAGGAGCTGATGTTGAAAGTACTGCTCTTCAAGGTACTATGAGGCAATTTATAATTACACCTAGAACTTTGGATTTTGAGGAAGATATTGGTCCTTCAAGTCAAGTTCAAGAGGAAGTTGGCCCTTCTAAACCAGCTCAGGAAGAAGATGTTATAGCTCATACTAACAGTGATGATGAAACAATTGCTGACATTATGATTAATATGTCAAGTCAAAGAGGCATCAGTATTCATGAGGTTGAACAAAAACATCATATTTCTTCTCAACCTACCCAGGAGTTAGATCCAAAAGATAAAGGTAAAGGGATCATGGTAGAAAAGAAGAAGAAGAAGCTGACATTGGCACAGTTAAGAGAAATTCAGATTGCCAAAGGTGAGGAAGCAGCTAGATTATTGCAAGCTAAGATAGATGCTGAAGAATCTAGGAAGCTTATTGTTCAAACACAAAGGCCAATTAGTAAAGCTAGAGAAAGGAATGATATGATGGCTTATCTGAAAGGTCAAGGATATACAGGTTTGGTGAAATTGACATATACAGAGATGAAGGATCTGTATGATGCTGTTAGGGAAGCTATAGAAAAGGATCTTGCAAGCATTATTTCGTTTGAAGATAAGGAGCTTGAAGATAGAAGAAAGGAAATAGCTGTTACAAGGAGCTCAAAGAGGAAAAGAACAACTGATGAACAGCCATCAAAGAAGTTCAAGGATGCATTTGAATTAAGAACAGACACAGTTGATGAGCTAAGGAATTATCTTAGAGTTGTTGACTTTGAACATCCAAAATTAAAAGAAGATGCTGATAAGAAGTCCAAGATATCTACTTTTTCAGTTGTAGAATCACAAGAAGGAGATTATCTGATCTTTCATATACAAGATGGAAGTTTTAGAGTATTCAATTCATTATGGGATATACTACATCTGATTGACAGAGATGATATGCTTCAGTTATATCTCCTAGTGCAAACTTACTTTGAGCATATTCCACCACAAGGAGTAGGTTTGATATTGCTAGGAGATCTCACAACCATCTGGGAAACAGAAGAAACAAAGGATAGTACTTTGTGGGAAAATCAAGAAAACTAGGAGATTAACAGATGGAGATTCTTTGAATCAGTTGGAATACAAGTTTTGGAGTTAGAGGATGGCACTATGATTCATATGCTAGCAGAACAGAGATATCCACTCACAAGAGATCTGATGATCAGGATGCTAGAGCATGGCATGGAAGTGGAACAAGAGAATGAAGTAGCATTGATGGTCATAAAATTGTTCATCAAGTGGACAACTGAATCTGAAGATTAATGCATAACTACTGGTATGATTTAATTATTATATAAATCTTTTGAAAAATAAGTACTTTCTTTAAAGTACTGCTAGTCAAACAGTACTTTCTCAAAGTACTGCTTGCAGCATGAAACTAGTAAAGTCTTTTGATAAAATCAGTAAGTTTTGATAAATGCAAAAACATTTTGAAGCACAAAGATTAAACAGCAACAAATGGTTTTGAAAGCAACAACATGGTGTTAGTACTTGTACTACACAACAAATGGTAATCAACTCACCATGTTTAATAAACAAGAAAGAGTTTGACTCATCATGAGGGTACGACTCTGATGTGATTATCAAATCCGTTTTTAGTTGACAATTTACTAAAAATTGTATGGTTTTCAACTCACCATATCTATGTTAGTGAAGAGTTGGCTAGCCCACAAGATAATGGCTTTGTGGTAAAGGCTGTGGAAAACCATTATATGGTAATTAGTTCACCATGGTAGTGATTGTACTAAAAGAACTAGCTAGTCCAAAAGCAAACGGCTATTTGGTAAAGACTACTCAAATCCGTTGATAGCTGATGATTTGCTAAAAATCATATGGTTATCAATGTACCATGGTTTCTTAAACCTAAACATTGGCTACTCCAGAGTTAATGGCTTTGGTAAAGAGACATCAAAATCCATTAAGTTTTCAATGATTCACCTCTCACAGGAGTTAACACACCTGGAAGTGATGAGAATAGTATGAAACTTTTAAGATCTGATGTACCTATTGCCAATATGATGCTGAGTTGCTGAAAAGATAAGTTGCTGAAAAGAATTGTTGCTGATGAAGATTGAAGATACTGATTGCATTGATGATAACAAAACAACAACGAGACAGATTTCAAAGATACAACCTTTCCTTGAAGATAAAGTGTTGAAGTTAAAGAAATACAAAGGAACTTGAAATCAAGCAAGTAGAATTCAAGTTAGGGGAGGATTGTTGGGCTATAAAGTTAAAGTACTGCTAAATAAGTCAAAGTACTGCTGCTCGTTGAAGGACTGTTATGCAAATATGTTTAAGGACTAATGTGTAATTCTAGAATGTTCGTATTAGATTAGAGTTATAATTAGAATTACTTGTCGTTCAAGTATTGTAAACCGACTAGGGTTTTCCTTGTGCCTATAAAAGGATCCCTAGGTTGGCATTAGAGATACGATTTTAGAGAGACAAGTTCATACGAATATTAGAAGCTTATTAGAGTATTAGTGATTAGAGTTTGTTAGTGAATCTGTGTAAAGAGCAGGTTCAAGGTTTTAATAATATTCGAAGTTGTTTATTAATTCTTCTTAGCTTTGTTGAAGTAGATTCCGCATACTTAGCAAAGTATATCAGTGTTTCATCATTAACAGTTTTGAATTTATTCAAGGTTGTTAAACTGTAGACAAGCTACAAGTTAGTTTGGTCAGAGTATATCGATCCAACACTAGAGAGAGAGAGATGGGAACTTCTAGTGAGAGAAACACTATGTGTATTAGCTTGAAATAATGAGAGTTCCAACCCTTCCCTTGCAAGGGAAGGGGTATTTATACATACTACTTAATATGCCCCTAGCAGGCTGTGGAGAGAGCTGACAGAGGGTAAAGACCCGACCCACTCCACAATACTAATTAATAACTAATCTACTAATAATAATACTGATAATCCTACGAGCTATGATGTGCTAATAAGTACTCGGGGTGACCGAGTCTTCAGCTGGATATTCATATTCCTAACAATCTCCCCCTAAGGGAGGTCACCCCAGAAGTACTGTTCTGAATTTCAGCACTTCTTCCTTAGATCTTGACTTCATAGCTCGTAACCATTGATTCTTCAACTTCATAGATAGTTGTGCAAACATCCGTGATCTTCAGATGACTTCTCTTTTGTCTTGGATGAACTTTGAGTAATCTTTGAAAGTATCATCCCACTTGAGTCTCCAAGTCATCTTTCAGTAGTAGGTCTCCATGTGATGAAATATACTTAGAGCCGACATGCTCACACTAATCAGGGTCATGATCTTCAGCATCAGAGTTAGCAGAAGCTGTGTTGAAGGTCTTTTGGTTGATCATGACTTTGTTGAATTATAGTGATGATGTAGTGTGAACATGTGGTAATGGATTGGCATCTTTTCTGCAACCAGCTACAACAGCAACCAGCTACAACATTCCTCAGCTACAATCGCCAGAAGTTCCTGCATACGACAGTTAGCAACAAATTGACCGGTACTTACAAGTTCGGACTTTGAGATGGTTAACAGCATAGTGTGAAAACCCTCTCAAATCCTTACCAAGACCGTTCCTAATCGAAAACCCACAGAGGGTTTTTTTAGGATTCTACCGTAGTAAATCAACGATTAGGTGAGTCGCTGGAGGTCACTCCACGACTGTAGACCATCTGATACTGTCGTGACCACTAAGCGCAATCCTTAAGGAATTACCGAAGTGACCTGCTTTCAGGGCTGTTTGATGTTGACCCTGGCAGGAATTTCCATTCAATCATTGAGAATTACATTTGTAAATTCCCTCATAAATGTTCTGGCAGATTGCTAAGATCTGCGAAGGACTCTTAAGATTACAACTGGTGTCCTTAATGAAGAACACCCAGTGTAGAAATAATTCGTGTCCCTATGAGATCTTATTATGCATCTCGTGGCTCTAGACTCGATAGTGCGATTTGATTTAGTGAGTGGAGGCTGGAGAGAACTGCCACCTTTTCAATATCATCTAACTCGGAGTGAGAGAGACGATAGAAATGTATTAAACTCCGTGACAATTGAAACAAGAATCCTTTGAGGGACCTTGAGTGGCTAGGGAGGGTTGTGCAGCGTATCACTGGGTCCATGATACTTTGTCTTCAATTCCAACAATCAACTAAGTGATTCTGACAGCATATGTATTGACCCGGTTTCTGCCTAAGTTGTAAGGAGGGTTATTTCTTTTCACCCTTTATCTTTACAATTCTTTTTCATTCTTCAACCCCTTCAGTGCTTACCGAGACTTCATAACTAACACCTTGTTGGGTTTATTCCAGTGTTAGCTCCATCTCAGTCGGCACTCTTCCCTTATACACATTTCTCCTTTTTAATCATACCTAAGGACTTCTACACTAACTAGTGGATTGTCCCTGGGTAGATCCCTCCGGCTCTGGCGGGATCGTGGGAACTTGAACCTAACCTAACCATCCTTATAACTCCATGCGTTAATTAAAATGGTCGGTCTTTGGTATTCATCCACGATTGCCAAACCAAATCTTTGAAAAATCTCTCAAAGTGTTCATGATTCTGAAACACATTTTTGCAAACACTTGAGAGTTTTATATTTTTCAAATGCTCCCCCTCAACATGTGCTCGGGTGATAGTTTTATAAATTTGCACATGTTAGGTAGAGCTCGCACTTTTTGAATTGATCCACTTTCAGTGAACATGACCGATTCGAGACATTACCCGGCCTGGTCAAGTCCACAGAAAGTTTCTCGAAATGGTACACTCTACTCAGATACATCTTTTTCGAGACACGCTTACATCACTGGTTAGACCAGCTTGAAATTATTACCCGGCCAAGACGTATCCTTTCGATTGATGACAGTTCAAGTTTCGTCAATTCATTGGTTAATTCTGAGTCACGGTCACATGAGATGCCAAATCCTTTGCTCCCCCTCAATAAGTGCATTGACGTACAACTGAGCACTTATGGGAGAGTTTACTTCCTCATCCAAAACATTTTGCTCCCCCTCAATATGTGCCTTGATATACAAAATGGTTTAGCACATCGGGGAGAGCTTACATTTACTTCCAAATCATCACATTTTATCAGAATTTCATATTTAAATCACATTCTCTCCCCCGATCAAAAATTTCAAACCATTTGAGATTTGTGATCCCAATTGATTTAAATACGTTTAGAAAATTTGGGAGAAAATGTGGTCAGGTTTAAATGTATTCTGATTTAGGAGCATACTATGCTCCCCCTTATACCACGAGAGAGTGTCACTGCTGATGTTGCACAAATTTGGCAAGGTGTCAGAAATTTGAACAAGTACTCTCCCCCTTAATTAATGACCCATTTTCTATTAAAAGAGCTGTAGTCATTCAATTAAGCGACGAGTATTTGTGAAAATTTTAATTCAATTTACCACCTTGTGTAACATCAAGACTCTCTTGAAGAATCAAACAGGATAAAGAGTCTGATGAAAAGAAGATTTCTCTTCTTATATACGAAGTGATGCACTGAAACGTACATCAAGTCGGTGAAACATGGATATAAAGTAATCCATGCCCAGGTGAACATCACCCAGTTGGAGGAACAGCCATCTTTTTGGCGACGTGCTTTCCCAATGTATATCACGGGTTGCAGTATGAAGTAACTGCAAGCCATTAAGACATGTTTTAACTGATTAGTATAACTTCTGCTCGAGCTTCATTTAAAGATCCGTGTCATTGTTGAATGACATTTCTAGATCCGTAAATGTTATCGATAAACAGAAGACATGCCTAGGTAGGACTATTTTTGGTATTTTCTGATTTTTCGATTTTTATGGTTTTTATAGGTTTTATATTTTTGTATTTTCTTTTTGATTTAAGATATATACAACTATGTACAAGGATATAAGAAGACAATCCTTTACTCCTCCTTTTCTTCCTGAAGACACTTGAGGGTTTCAGGTGTCATGCTCTTCATGCCAAGGCGTGGGAGAATAAACTGAAACCTTTCTCTTGGGAGGGCCTTGGTGAAGATGTCAGCTAACTGAAACTCTGTCCTCACGAAGTATAGTTCCACGATTTCTTTTTCAACCTGTTCCCTGATGAAGTGATGCCTGATGTCGATTTGTTTTGACCTGGAGTGCTGAACATTGTTACAACAAAGAGCAATGGCGCTTTTGTTGTCACAATATAGGGGAATTTTGTTGTATGAGAATCCATAGTCCGAAAGTTGTGATCGCATCCAAAGGATTTGTGCACAGCAAGCAGACATGGCAATGTACTCAGCTTCAGTAGATGATATGGAAGTACTCATCTGCTTCTTAGAAGACCAACTAACCAACTTTTCCCCTAAAAACTGAGCTCCTCCTGAAGTACTGCGACGAGTGTCTTGACATCCCGCATGATCAGCATCTGCATAAGCCGTTAACTCCATTGCTGTGTCCTTAGGATACCAGAGACCCATATGAACTGTGCCTTGAAGATATCGGAAGATCCTTTTCACTGCGTCAACATGCTTCTTGGTTGGCCTGGATTGATACCGAGCACACATACACACAGCAAACAGAAGATCTGGTCTGCTAGCAGTGATGTACATCAAAGATCCAATCATGCTTCGATACTTTGTTATATCCACTGGAATCCCTGAAGGATCTTCATCCAGCTTTGTTCTATCAACCATGGGAGTGTCAACAGGTTCACTTGAATAGAATCCAAACTTTTTCAAGATCTCTTTGGCGTATTTGGATTGATTAATGAATATGCCTCCGGGACTTTGAGAAACTTGTAATCCTAAGAAGAATGACATATGTCCCATCATGGACATTTGGAACTTGGAATTCATCTCCTTTGAAAAACTATCACATTCACTAGGATCTGTTGAAGCAAAGATGATATCATCTACATAAATCTGAACAAGTAGTAGATGTTTTCTGGACTTCCTGGTGAATAGTGTGGGATCAACAACACCCTTGGAGAACCCGTTCACAAGAAGGAACTTGGACAATGTATCGTACCATGCCCTTGGTGCCTGCTTCAACCCATAAAGAGCCTTCTTCAAGCGGTAAACATGAGTAGGATGTTCAGCATCCACGAATCCTTCGGGTTGGCTCACATAAACTTCTTCCTTTAAGTCTCCATTCAAGAAAGCCGTTTTGACATCCATCTGGTAGACTATCATATTCCGACTAGCAGCATTTGCAAGGAAGATTCTTATGGCTTCAATTCTAGCAACCGGAGCAAACGATTCTTCAAAATCAATTCACTCTTCTTGTCTGAACCCTTTTGCAACTAGCCGTGCCTTGTTCTTTAACACATCACCATGCTCATCAAGTTTCACTTTGAAGATCCATTTTAAAGCAATGATCATTGCAAGTTCTGGAGGAGGCACTAATTCCCATACTTCAAGTCGATCAAATTCATGGATTTCATCCTGCATAGCCTGGAACCAGCAATCTTTAGTCATTGCTTCTTTGGCATCTTTTGGTTCGACTTTGGACAGTACAGAATTGAAAAAGCACCATAGTGCATCAGTGGCTAGTTGATTACGTGTGGATACTGGACGTGAGGGATTGCCTATGATGTTGTCGATTGGATGATCACTGGTCCATTTTCTGAGATGGTCGTGAGGTTGAGGGTTTTGAATCGATGTAGCAGTGATGTGTTCTTCAAGAAAGGGTGTGTCTGATGAATGTTCAGGAGCAAATATGTTTTCAAAAGGAACCTCATCAGCAGGAGCAAAAGGATTAACTTCCAAAGAATGGTTATCTGCAGATTCTTGTAGTACTGGAGAGGATTGAGTATTTGATGATGAAGGCGATTGACTGGCAGCTGGAGCATTGAGACTGACTGATACTGAAGCTGTTGGGTTTTCTGTCCCTTGCGGAGCTTGAGCCTCTGCCATAGGAAGTACCGCTGGTTCACTTGGGATGGTTTCATTCGATGTCTCAAAGTATTCATCAAACATAGGATCAAATAACTTCTTCAACTCCTCACATGTAGGTGGTACAAAAGAATCCGCAGGCGTGGAATTCTGTACAAGTCCTGAACTAATGGGTCCAGGAGTCAAAAGTTTAAGATCGGGTCCAGAACTACTTTGTCCTGAAGCAAGTTGCTCACTCAGCTCATCGAACGTGACATGAATGGTTTCCATGATTATACGGGTTCTCTTATTATAGATTCTATACCCTTTACTGTCTGGTGCATATCCAACAAAAATACCTACGTCTGCTTTAGCCCTTAACTTTCCCAATAGTAATAAAATGTACTTATTTGAGCTCATCAAATATCCCCCCACTTGAACTTTACTTGTCCCCAAGTAAACCTTAGAATTAATCTTATGAAAATGTATCCTAAAAGATATTAGGATTTATTTTTATATTTAAGCATGTATTCATTTTGTTACAATCACACAACCAAACACTTAACGAATTAGAAGTAAAATAAAATATTTTGATAAAAGAAAATCTAATCGTTTAACTGTCCAGTCGTGACGAATATTCTATCATAAGCTTGGCAAGTATACGCATCTCCTCCACTAAAGCCAAGGAATAACAAGTCTAAAACGGTAAAAAGGGTTTGTTGGTTAAGGGTTAATCATTCTTCTTAATCTCTATCGATCTCAAATTCCAGAAAAGGCGACAAAATCACAAATACATGATCGAATCCACGAACACGATACTTGCAATTGCTCAAATCCTTAACTCGAATAGGCTAAAGATAGGACCAAGTAATCTTCACCAATAATATTATATCAAAAAGGGCGACAAAATCATAAATACATAGCCGAATCCACGACTACGATACTTAAGATTGCTCAAATCCCTAATCTCAATAAATCAAAGGTTTGGATAAAGAATAATATAGGGTATGGATAATATTTGGGATACAAATTGGTGTAAAATGAAAAATAAACAAAACAGATAAATTAAAATCCTAAGTGTGGTAAATTGCTATCCCAACCATCCCATGAATAAGACTCATATCATTGAATAACTCATGCTTTAACACTTGAAACACACGCTTTAGAAAGACACGAATTATACTCAACAAGATCTCAATCAAAGAATAACCTTAGTCGGCGTTCCCATAACGGCCAACTCCCATTTAATCCATAAATATAATATATAACAAATAGTGGTGATATCGACCACTTAATACAAAACTTTACATAAGTTGGTTAAAATAAACTTCCAACTTTTTCTTTCTTTTTCTTTTCTATTTTTTTGATTTTTTTTTTTTTTTTTTTTTTTTTAAACATAAACATAGATGTGTAAAATTTCACCACATCACTATAACGATAACTCTGGATAATTTTTCCATACTTTTCATGACTTCAGAAATAACGGTAATAGTGAAAGTAGTAAACACACGAAAAATAAACTCAAAGATATACAATATTTACTTTCACTCCAATTGCATTGTGCAATTTCCCGACCTAACCAAAGATAATGAATTATGCACGCGAACACAGGTAATGTAAGGAAACACACTTTGCCTAAAGCAATTAACCAACCACGGATTTTAATCTACAGGGTAGGCTAAGGTGTAAGGGTGTAACGAAACATTATAACAAAGGTGTAAGAAACGAAAGGAATGGCTCTGAGTGTTTTTCTAGGGGTATCTTACTCTAAAAGTGAGAGTAACAAAAGGGTTTATACGGAGGTTAACTAACCAGTGTAGTTAGTTTATATCACATAACAATAAAGGCTATTTGGGTGTAATCCTAGAAATTTACCAATTTAGACAAGTCATTCCAATTATGTAAATAATACTTATTATGGTGGTCTCGAATAGTATACAAGCCAAGTTCTAAAGTTTACAAGTCACCGGCACACTCATAGATTTGTGAATTTTGAAAAGTTCACAATTTTTGAAAATAATGTCATGTGTGCAGCTATGTAATTTAGACATTAAACAAAAACATGCTAAAAAATTTTAATTTTGATATATTAAGCGCATTTTAAACATATTTTGAAAAAGTTTAGGACAAGTAAGTGTTCTAATTCTCCAATCCCCCCACTTAAGTTAAACAACGTCCTCGTTGTTTGTGTCAAAGGTTAAAAACTGGAAAATAAAAGAATTAGAACAGAAAAACTCCCCTGAGATTTGCTCGGTATGATCCTCCATTTGTATAAGAGCAAAAATCAACTTCTTGTGGATTAGAACGTTTAAGCTTCATATTTTATGTATCCACAGGAAATGCAGGAATCTATAATACCATCAAGACTTTAACACACCTGAGTTAAGAAAGTTCAAACTTGCATAATACATTAGTAGTTAGTAAAAATAAAACTTAAAAAATTAAAATGAAAATCATCAGGTCAGTCGATACGCCGTATCTTATGGAAGAAGATACGCCGTATCGAGCCTGGAATAAATACGAATCAGAATAAAAGATGCGTCGCATCCTTAACCAGGGATGCGCCGCATTAAAAATACTGACAGAAAGTTTTAAAGTTATAAATAAAAATGCAGAAAAATAAAGTAAGATATGACTAGTGCAGGAGATGCGTCGCATCTAAGGATTGAGATGCGCCGTATCTTCTGCGGGCCTGACTGACTCGACACAGAACATAAAAGTAAAAATTTTCCGGGTGGTCTCCCGGTCAGCACTTGTCTTTATTCCAGAGTCTTCAAGTTTGACTCACGTTCAGCTCTTTATTTTGTTCTTGTTACGTGCCATCCTTCTTCTTTCATCCGAAAGATGTTCCCGTATAGCTCCGCAACATTTTCTTCCGTTCGACTTAATCTAATATATGCTTTGGTCTTCGTCGCAACATATTCCTCATCAGGTCCCAAAGAGTATTTGATGACTTTAATTTTTTCAGAAATAATCATGGATGGCTTATTATAAGGGATCCCAAGTAGTTGACATTTTCTCTTGGTGAATTATTCTTCGTCTTTATCAGCAAACTTAAAATAAGGATCCTTATTCAAATAGTCATCAAGTTCATCAATCAATTCTTCTCGCGACTCATCGTTATTATCATAGGGATCATAATTAACCACGTTAAAGGATTCATAATAGTCTTGAATCTCATCCCACTCATTTTTCAATTCCCATTGCAAGCGTCGACTAAGCTTTGTGTAATCATCAAATTGTCCATGCACCCATTCCCAGAAAGTAGTGTCCGATGTTCCCTTAAGTTCTTTTAAGTAGTTGATTCTACCTTTTTCTTGTAAAGCCTCTGCTTTACGTGGGCAATCTTCAACTTTTTCATACCAATCGTCGTCTTCAAAGTATACATCGTTTCCAACCCGTTTCATTCCAATTATACTTCCCCCATTACAGGTTCCATCATTCTTATAATCACAGGTCGGCCATACACTACTTCCATCCTTGAAACAGAAAGGTGTACAAGTATGATTAATATGCTCAAATTCCCATGGTTTATCCCAAACCCATGGTATTTGGTCATTCCATTCGTAGTACCAGGTGTTTTTGAAATCATCATAAGTTTTGAATCCTGGTAGATCTCCAGTAAGCACATCAGCATCGATTTGAAGAAGGTAATTAAATTCTTTGAATTGTATGCACAAAGGTGTCTCATAATTGAACACATCAATGTCAATGCTGAATAGTTCTTCAATGCCTTCCTCGATTGTTGAATTGTCATCTGGCGTTCCATTGTTGCTCTCTACCTCCTCATCTTCTCCTCTCATCCAATGTATCAGGAGTCAGTCCAAAGTCTCAAAGCGGAGCCATGGATGTCTGTTAGCTGCTTCGGGTAGTGCCATCTGCAATAAATCTTCAAGGTTAGAAAACAGTCTGTAAATATGGTAGATACGGCGCAACTGATAAATCAGTGCGGCGTATTCTGCGAAATATAAGAGATGCGGAGCAAGCACAAAAGAATACGGCGTATGGAGATGCGTCGTATCTAAATTAAGTAATACGGCGTATATGGAATTTTATTGAATTAGAAATAGGTCATTACGCCGCATCAATTAATTAAGATGCGCCGCATCTATCAATCTATCAGCATAAAAAGAGGTCAGGCACGCATTCCAAGAATCCGGACCCGTGACGTAAACTCTCACTTAACATCACAGTTCCTAATACCCATTGTAAAAGTTTTAAAAGTTTATTATACCACCACCAGTCCATTTTCCCACTAAAATTCAAAATAACTTCCCCAAACCCTAGTTTTTGCTCAAATCAATTCGGGTCGAAATTCAATGATCTATTCAAATTCAATATGGGGGAAATCATCTAATGCAAGTCCTAATCAATTCCCTAAAATCTTCCTAGTCCTAACCGAATTATTGCATAAACCCTAATTTTTAAATAAAACAAAATTGAATGAAATAATTACCTTAGATTACGATTAGGATTAGGAGTAGAAGTTTTGATTCGATAAGAAAGCTCGGATTCGAGGGTTGATTTTTGACTGTGTGTGTGATCTTAACTGTGTGTGTTTTTGGGTAAGAAAGTGAGATCCGACGCATCCCTTTCGTATTTATAGGGCAAATAGATGCGCCGTATCTCATAATTAACACGCGCCGTATCTATCTAAAATTGTTGAATGGTCAATAGGTTTTAATTAGTTAGGGATACGGCGCTTAGAATGTTGGATCCGCCGTATTGTTGTTCCAGTAAACAAAATTTAAATAGGGAACGTACCTTGGCCTCCGCAATGCTTTTCCTTATACATAAAATTGGGCAAAACGGTACACCATATGATAAATATAAATTCAAAGTAAGGGTAATAGGCATATACGTTTTATTAATGATTATAATCTCATTGCTTAGTGGATAATGATTTATTCCAAGGTTAGGAGCAAATATCGTTTTAAGTTTACAAAATTGAGATTATATTCGGGAAAGGTTTCGTAGAGAACTCTCTATAAGGCTAGGTAAATTATTGTAGAGGATACCTGGAATTCAATTTCAAGAATTTTAAGATACTTAATGTTACCAGTACTGAATTCTCCTCCACTCTTGTAGTCTTATTACAGCCTTACAATCATCAACGGTTTGATTACTCCAGCTAGCATCTCATGGTCGGGCTCAGAATGTAATCTTCCATAGTGATGCTTAAGCCATCATTTATCCTGAAAGTAAACCAACTTGCGCATGAGAGTAGTGGAATGATCAAAGTGAATATCAAAAATCAACTATATTTATCAAATTAAATTCGTCGTATTAACAAAAGTTAATGCGCCGTATTTTCGTTACGTTTCAAAATACAAGATTTTTGATTCAGAAGATGCGCCGTATCGATAAAAATCGATGCGTCGTATCTGTTTAATAATTTCGAAAACTGTTATTAATTTAAATAATAGATACGCCGTATCTGTAAAAACAGATGCGCCGTATGGCATTAATGTTTAGAAAAATTTCTTATTAAAAACAGAATAAGCCGTATCTTGGGGAAAGATGCGCCGTACTCGACTTTATTAAACGCGTTGTATTTTATAAAAATTAAACGCAATACGCCGTATCTATTAAAATAGATGCGCCGTATCGTTTGAATTAGCTCAGTACAACGATAGCAAAATACAGAAAAACAGAAAAATAAAAACAAACGAAAATAAAAACACACAAAAAACAGAAAATATGCAAATAATACAATGAATGCAATTTAACTATTATACAACAGAGTTAGTGGTTAGAATAAAAATTAAAAAGAAAAACCTAATTAAAATACTAATCAAATTAACAGATAATAACAATTCACTCCCCGGCAGCGGCACCAAAAACTTGGTGTGCCGTGTGCGTATTGCTCTAATTTATACCCACGGTATGTCGTTGTGGTTTTAGCAGTATTCAAGTTTTAAATTTATATTTAGCCGACTTATCAATAACACACACACTTTAACGAGCAGTGTACCCGGTCAGTATGAATATAATGGTAAGTAGAGTGTCGATCACTAAGAGTGGAACGTATTATCTAGTTATTCTAATCAGTATTTTAATATCTTAAGTTAGCTATACAACCTAATCTAACGCAAGGGGGTTTCAGCCTGAGAGACTGGCACGGTTTGGTTATGATTAAATAATAAACTAAACTAATAAGCACGAATCAGCGAGTAGCACACACGTACACAGATAAATACTTGAGACAATAAGAAGACCTGTCCTGATAGTTAAGTAGCTTGTCACTTGTTTTATTGCTAGTTTTATATGAAGTGTATAGTTCGATGCAACGCACCGAGATTAATTCCTTTCTCGTTGGCTCTAATCTTATCGGCGAGTAAACCCTTAATGATTACTTATGACTATCCTACTTATCTTTCTTCCTACTTTTCTACAGACGATAGAATGCATAGGCGAGGACAGAGGCATGGCGACCCGATCAATGCTCAGCTAGACACAGAGGTTATCAATGCACTAATAAAAGTCACCAAAGACATCAACATATAAACTTTAATTAATGGGAAAGCAATTTTAAGGGGAGTTGAAGTGCATGATTAAATCAATGACACAAGCCCATCAATCCTGATCAATTAAAGTGTACTAATACAATAAAACAAAACTACTTAATGAATTGAATACATGCAGGACCTTCTTACAGCTCTTGTATCTTCGTTCAAGGTGTGTCTTGTGCTGCTACTTCGTCTGAATTCGGCTTAGGGTTTTGTGGTCTTCGGTCTTCTTGTTTAGCTAAAAATGTCGAACCCAACCGAACCTTGAAATTCGTCTGACTTTGGGGTATTTATAGTTTCTGTCTGAGGGCTAGATGCGGCGCATAGGATAAGTAGATGCGGCGCATTGACTTAACTTCGCGTGGGGTCCAAGATTAATATATTCAGGAATATTCGTACACCGCCAAAAGATGCGGCGTAACTCCATTCTTGTATGCGGCGCATGTCCTTTGCCGTCTTGGATTATATCTTGTGAAATCTTGATAGTGATGCGCCGTATATAATAAGTAAGATGTGGCGTATATGGAGCAGAATGGTCTTGATCTTGTACATTTCAGTAGACTCTTAACTTCTTGCTTGTTTTGCTCCATAATTAGTCCAAAATCGCCAAGTTTCACATAATACTTGTTTTTACCTGAGAATTACAAAAGTAAACATTAACGTATCAATTCTCACAGATAATATAATAAAACAAGTCAAATAAATAGGATAAATGATGGTAATAAAATGTACTTATTTGAGCTCATCAATACCCCGTTTTGACTTTTTATTTGATGCAAGAAATTTAAACTAAAACAAAAGTAGACAAAATGCTTGATTTCCAAAAATGGTATCATGGAACGGGATTCACACAAAATGGGTGTCTCCAGGGAATTGAAATCGTCATCCTCTTTTTTATACTCCCAACTAAGCTTAGACTCAATGTGCAAACGTTTTTGTAAATTGCTAACACTACTTATACTAATAATCTATGTAAGACGAGACTTAACTTTTCACTCCCATAATTTATTCAAGTTAGGTGACTGTGCTTGATTTTCCAAATTTTGATCACAAAAACTGTTAGGAATATGAATATTCAGCTGAAGACTCGGTCACCCCGAGTAATTATTAGCACATCATAGCTCGTAGGATTATCAGTATTATTATTAGTAGATTAGTTATTAATTAGTATTGTGGAGTGGGTCGGGTCTTTACCCTCTGTCAGCTCTCTCCACAGCCCGCTAGGGGCATATTAAGTAGTATGTATAAATACCCCTTCCCTTGCAAGGGAAGGGTTGGAACTCTCATTATTTCAAGCTAATACACATAGTGTTTCTCTCACTAGAAGTTCCCATCTCTCTCTCTCTAGTTTCTTTCTATTCGATCCATATCAAGGCCTCAAACAAGTGTTTCTTGCATTGTGAATACCCTACAATTGGTATCAAGAGCCATGGTTAGGTCCATGAGAGTTGGTATTCACGGATTTACTTAGTTTTTGGGGTTATTTAGTTCGAATAGAAAAGTAACAAAAATTTCATTTTGTGCCTTGTTTAGTGATTAGAAGTTGTTATACCTTGTACTTTCTTGCTTAGGAACAGTATAAGAGTAGTATTTGGTGCTTGAATTCACAGATTTAAGACTTGTGTGGTGATTTTGGGTGATTCGTGGGTGTTTATTCAAGTGTTCTTCGCTGCGGTTTGTGTGCTTTGGACAAGTTCTTGAACGCGGTTTGTGTCATTTTGAAGACGCGGTTTGTCTTATTACTAGTTTAGGCAAAAGGACAAAAAGCATTGAAAGCGACGTGTTTGGCAGTTTGTGTCTACGCGGTTTGTCTCTGAGGCGTGTATGCGGTTTGTGTCTACGCGGTTTGTCTCTGCAGCGTGTATTCGGTTTGTGTCTACGCGGTTTGTCTCTGAGGCGTGTATGCGGTTTGTGTCTACGCGGTTTGTCTCTGCAGCGTGTATTCGGTTTGTGTCTACGCGGTTTGTCTCTGAGGAGTGTATTCGGTTTGTGTCTACGCGGTTTGTCTCTGAGGAGTGTATGCGGTTTGTGTCTACGCGGTTTGTCTCTGCAGCGTGTATGCGGTTTGTGTCTACGCGGTTTGTCTCTGCGGTGTGTATGCGGTTTGTCTAGACTGTTTGTCTAGACTGTTTGTCTGTGCTGTTTGTCCTCGCGGTTTGTCTCTCAGGCGTGTATGCAGTTTATGTCTTGGTGATTTTAGAAATTCCCGCGAAAGATTCGATTTCTCGGTTAAATCACAAGATCTGTAAAATCCCGTAGTTACTATGGCTACCACATCAAGCACATCATCAGAAGATATTCAAGCAGCAGGATCTGACACTCGTCCACCTATGCTAGATAGGACGGATTATGAGTCTTGGGCACAACGAATAAGACTTTACTGCTTGGGAAAAGATAATGGAGTTAACATTCTTAAGTCAATTGATGAAGGACCTTATCAGATGGGTACCACCAGAGACGTTGTTACAACTGGTGAAGATGGGACTGTAACTTGGGGCATCGACAGACCTAGAAACTACAATGACCTTAATGAAGAAGAAAAGAAGAGGTATGATGCTGACATTAGAGCTTCAAACATTGTCATTCAAGGTCTACCAAAGGATGTATACAAGCTCATCAATTTCAACACTGAAGCCAAAGCTGTGTGGGACAACGTCAAAATGTTGTTGGCAGGGTCAGAACTCACAAAGGAAGATCGTGAGTCACAGCTGTATGATGAGTTCGAGCATTTCAAAATGAACCCAGGAGAGAATATCACAGACTACTATGTGAGATTTCATAAGTTGGTGAATGATATGAGGATAATCAGAATGACTATGCCCAATATCCAACTAAACTCAAAGTTTGTGAACAACATGACTCCTGAATGGGACAGATTTGTTACTGCTGTCAAACTCAACAAAGGTTTAAGGGATACCAACTATGAACAGCTGTATGCCTATCTGCAACAACATGAGAAGCATGCTGTCTACGATCGGGTGCTGAGAGAAAAGCTAAATCCTTCAATTACAAATGATCCACTGGCGTTCATGACAAATGTTCTACCAACAACCCAATCATCATCCAACCCAAGCTATCATCAACTTCACTCACAAGTACCTGCTATGTGAGATCCACTGGCGGTGTACGAATATTCCTGAATCTATTAATCTTGGATCCCACGCGAAGTTAAGTCAATGCGCCGCATCTACTTATCCTATGCGCCGCATCTAGCCCTCAGACAGAAACTATAAATACCCCAAAGTCAGACGAATTTCAAGGTTCGGTTGGGTTCGACATTTTTAGCTAAACAAGAAGACCGAAGACCACAAAACCCTAAGCCGAATTCAGACGAAGTGGCAGCACAAGACACACCTTGAACGAAGATACAAGAGCTGTAAGAAGGTCCTGCATGTATTCAATTCATTAAGTAGTTTTGTTTTATTGTATTAGTACACTTTAATTAATCAGGATTGATGGGCTTGTGTCATTGATTTAATCATGCACTTCAACTCCCCTTAAAATTGCTTTCCCATTAATTAAAGTTTATATGTTGATGTCTTTGGTGACTTTTATTAGTGCATTGATAACCTCTGTGTCTAGCTGAGCATTGATCGGGTCGCCATGCCTCTGTCCTCGCCTATGCATTCTATCGTCTGTAGAAAAGTAGGAAGAAAGATAAATAGGATAGTCATAAGTAATCATTAAGGGTTTACTCGCCGATAAGATTAGAACCAACGAGAAAGGAATTAATCTCGGTGCGTTGCATCGAACTATACACTTCATATAAAACTAGCAATAAAACAAGTGACAAGCTACTTAACTATCAGGACAGGTCTTCTTATTGTCTCAAGTATTTATCTGTGTACGTGTGTGCTAATCGCTGATTCGTGCCTATTAGTTTAGTTTATTATTTAATCATAACCAAACCGTGCCAGTCTCTCAGGCTGAAACCCCCTTGCGTTAGATTAGGTTGTATAGCTAACTTAAGATATTAAAATACTAATTAGAATAACTAGATAATACGTTCCACTCTTAGTGATCGACACTCTACTTACCATTATATTCATACTGACCGGGTACACTGCTCGTTAAAGTGTGTGTGTTATTGATAAGTCGGCTAAATATAAATTTAAAACTTGAATACTGCTAAAACCACAACGACATACTGTGGGTATAAATTAGAGCAATACGCACACGGCACATCAGGTATGCTTGGTATTCTTTTGATCCTTTCATTACTTTATATGATCGGATTGCTAGGGACTAGCAATAGTTTAGTGTGGGGGATTGATGAGTGTGTAAATACTCATCATTTTACACCCATAAAAGACACAAAAATGGCCAAATATACCAATATATATTGCAAATATCCTTGGTTTATGTTTTATTTGTTTCAGGTACCAAAGGATTGAAAACGGAACGAAAACGAGCATTTTTGGATCGACTTGGCAACAATTGTGCATTTGATCAAGTGAAGACAAAAGTCAAAGTCAACCTCCAAAAATACCAAAATGACACAAATGGTCCTTGGAAATACTTTTCAAATTTGGCAGCCTTGGTCCCTGGATTTTCAGAAATGGCAAAGTTAGTCCTTAAACCTTAAACCTAATCCAAATCTAATCCTAAACCTTAAACTAACCTAACCCTTTAATCCAAATAATAAACCCAGCCACAACCATTTCCAGCCCACTCTTGTTTTAACTAATACCAGGTTTGACCTGGTCAAACCCATCACCCTCAAAACTAATACCCGCCAGACCATACCACCTCCCACCTCACCTTATCCCTGACAAACCCACACCCTATTCTGCTATCTTTACCTACACACTCCAACCCCCCTCCTCACATGCTAACCCACTTGCCACGTGCTCTGAAAAGCTCTGTAAACCCATTACCCATTTTCCCGCCAAAAACCCATTGGACGACTGGGATTGATTGAGCCCAATTGGAGGGCTGGGATATGATGAGAGAGACCAAGGAAGCTATTTGGAAGATATAAATACCTCACCACTCACTCAGAAGAAGGGGGTAGTTAATTAAGTAGTTTTTAGTTTAAGTCATTTTGTATTTTCCATGTTCAATCAGTAGAATTTTAAGTTTCTTGTATCAATTTAAGTTCAATTCAAGCTCAATTGTCTTTAATTATTTCACATTGTACTAATTTCTGGTTTTAATGAAACTTCAAGTTTTTACATTTTCCTGTTGATTTTAGTTAAGTTAATTGGATAGTGAAAAAGTTTCATTCCTGTTTGTATAAGCTTATAAAAGCTTTTGTAAGCTTATATAAGCTTATAATAAGCTTATAGGAGGAGTTGGTAGCAGCTGTTAGCTTGTTTTTTGAGATTTCCAGGTCTTGAATACACTTGGTCTTATTGGAGCACTCTAACTGTTCAAATTAGCCATTTATAAGACAAGGCCTTGTAAGCCCTCATTTTTGCCTCATTTGGTGTCCAACTAATCTGAATTCAATAGTTATAAATAGCCCTTAAGCCTTGTTCACAATATAGCAAAAATCAGCCTAGTTAACTTGAGTTTTTGATTTTCCAATTTGCAGCCTCTTTTGTTGATTTTTAATTTCTTCAATATAAGTTGTTATAAGCTATAATTTGGTACAATTAGATTTGGCTGGCTTATCTAGCTATTTCCATTTTTTTGAGATTTTTTTAATATTTTTTTAAGTGCTTTTTCATGCCTTGAAAAGGGCACTTTTTGCCCTGTGTCACACTAGATCACTAGACCCATTTTGCTTTTTTAAGTTTTAAAGTGCTTATTTGCTTCTTTTCTTGGCTTTTTCTGTTCCTTCATTGTATTTAGGTCATAAGTAGCTTATTTCAATAATCATTTAGCTTAAAATTAGCCCTATAGCTTATTTCCTTCAAACTAGTCCTAAGTTAGCTTATAAGTGACTGTCTGCTTATTATAGCTTGTTTCTGGCTTATTCAGTGAGTATTAAAAATATTCTCTTTTCAAAAGTTAAATATTTTTTATAAGTTTCAAAAAGAAAAATAAAAATAAAATAAAATAAAATAAAAAAATTTAATCAAGTCTCTTATAAGCGGCCACCTTAATCTGCTTTTTTCTGTGCTTATTTCAAGTTTTCATAAATATTGTCTTTTATAAAAAGTGCTTATAATTAAGTACTTTATCAGTTTCAAAAAGAAAAAATCCAAAATCTCTTCATTTTCACTATTCACGACACGTTTCCACGAATCGAGAACACAAATTCTATTCAAACCTTCGTTGGGGATAACGACCCGGGTTACACATACTTCACTTGTGTTTCCTTGGAAATAAATTACACATTGATTCCCGCAAATCAATACTCACCACCACGATCGGATCGAAGGACCTTAATCTTCTTTCCGAGTTGTAATTCTACTTCATTCTTAAAAACTTTGAATGTCTCAAAGACTTCATGTTTGTGTTTAAGTAAATAAACACAACCATAACGACTATAGTCATCCGTGAAGGTTAAGAAGTAGGTAGCACCGCGCTTTGACACGTGTCTAAGTGGACCACACACATCCGTGTGTATCAATCCAAGTAGATCCGAAGCCTTTTCCATATTGCTATGAAAAGTTTTCTTTGTCATCTTCCCAGATATGCAAGATTCGCATTTGTCAAACGAATCATCTTTGACATTTTGTAAAAGCCCATCGTGTTGCATCCTTTCCATGCGTTTCTTGCCTATATGAGCAAGACGATAGTGCCATAAATAAGACGAATCCAAGTTAGACTTGATTATCTTATTTCCGATGCTATACACAGAATCATTTCTGTTGGATGCATGATTATTCATATCAATTTCAAACACACCATCTAATGGAATAGCATTAAAATAAAAAACAAAATTTAAAGAAACAGAAATTCCATTATTATTAAAAGTATGCTCAAAACCATTATCCAACAATAAAGAAACTGAAACGACACCTCTAACAATAGATGGTGCGTAATGACAATTGTTCAATACTGAAATTAAACCCGAAGGTAACAGTAAATCAAAATTCCCTATGGCCTCCACTGCTGCACGTATACCGTTGCCGACATACAAGTAGCATTCCCCATAGTTCAGTTTCTTAGCTCCTCTAAGCCCCTGCGATGTATTACAAATGTGAGTACCACATCCTGTATCATATATCCAGGCATTTTGCTTACGAGGAAAGGAAAATAATTCAACCATAAAAATACCTGAAGTGCTGGCGCCCTACCCAGCCTTGGCATTCTTATTCTTGCGACACTCCTCAAGCAGCAATGGACAGTCCCTCTTCTAGTGTCTAGGAGTGTTACAGTGGTGACAAGCAGCCACATCCTTTTTAGGATAATCCTTCTTATGAGGAGGATTCTGCTTCTTGGGCTTCTGCTGATGAATCACGACCTGTTTTCCTTTGTCAGCTTTCCCTTTGCCCTTCTTGTTCACATTACGCGGTTTACCGGGCTTAGCTACCCTACCACTTCTAATTGCCATCACAGCAGGTGTAGGAGCTTTCTTAGCGAGTCCTTTCTCATGTTATATGAGCATTGCATGCAAGTCAGAAAATGTCTTCCCCTTGCAATGCATGTTAAAGTTGCGCACGAAGTCACCATACAATTCCTCATTGAGAGATTTATTGATGAGGCCAACTTTAACATCTTCCACATACCCGCATCCAAGTGCATCCAATTGGTCAAGATAACCTTTCATTTCAAGCACATGGGTACTTACGGGTTTTGTTGCTTCCTGCTTGCACTTTTCTATATTGTCAAGTACGTCATACAACTCAGCCATTGGAGGTTTCTCAAACATACGTCTGAGTTCCTCAATCATTTGCATCGGACCATGATTCTCAAACTGTTTTACCAGTTGAGGATCCATCCCCGATAGCATGAGACAAGCCGCATCATTGTGCTTGTCATAAGCTTCGTTGTACTCTCTAAGTGCATTATTAGAAGAGTTAGCAGGAGGAGCAACCGGAAGAGGCTCACTAAGACAATCATAACGTTTGGCTATCCTAAGAACAAGCCTTAGATTACGATACCAATCGTTAAAATTTTTAGTCCCAGTCAATTTCTCCTTTTCAATCATCATTTTGAAAGCGGAGGTAATGTTTGGAGTGTTTCCGGGTTGGGCCATTTCTACAGAAAAAGTTCAAAAATTAGTATTTTTGATAATAAACTTTTCAAGAAAATTAAACACCCATTGGTTAAATAACCATTTAATTTTCACTGAAAACTAGGATCCAAATTGACGTCGTTTCATTACATCAGCAGCAATGAAAGTACTCAATAAGGTACGGGATCACCCAATTGCCAATTTCCAATTGCAATTCCTAGAAATCATGGGACTTACATTATATTGCCAACATCAGTTGCAAAATGTAAGCATGTTTCATCCCCAAATCTTTATGCCTTGACGCCGTTTCATTACATCAGCTGAGGCTGCTAGTAATGAAAGTGCTCAATTAAGTTAACCAATTTAGAAACGTGTAAATTGACGCCGTTTCATCACATCAGCTGAGGCTGCTAGCAATGAAAGTGCTCAATTTACCCCTTTTGATTACCATTCTTTGAAAACCATTACATCAGCTGAGGCTGCTAGCAATGGTAGAATGTCATCTTAGGTGTTTCTGTATTAATTGGTCGGCATATTACTTAAATTTAAAGGGTATTAAATTTTTTGATGTGTGAAATCAAAAAATATGTACAAAGATGTCATGCATTCATCTTTGTATCATATATTTTCAAAACTTAGTTTACTCATTCGTAAGCTCAAATCATCAAAGTTTTTAATTGAGGCGTTGAGAAACTTACAACATTGCCTTAAGATGCTTCGTACTTTTTCATGGTGTATTTGGTAAGTCTATTATTGACGCACAGGCAAGCGGAGGGGCAAACGTCCGCCGAAGCTAATTAAAAACGCGCCCCTTTAAGGTCACAATTTAATGCGAACCAACCTTATACCCACTTTATAGTTTCTCAATAATAGGTCCGTCGCTTCGACCACTTTTGTACAGTCGCATCAAATCAATTAAAACTTTAAGATTTAAAGCTTAAAACATTTATGTAGTAAATTATTAATTGCTAGTCTCGCCTGGGAGCAAATTACCGTGCGAAGCGAACCACTGTCGGCACATAAGACTTGGCAATTAAATCGTTTACTACAAAGGTTTCATAGTTATTAGGTTCATTTATTTTTTATTGTAAAAATTACCCTCTTTGTTGTTACAATCCATCATAATTAAACACACAAAGAACAAGTAATTAAAAAAAAAAATAAACACTCAATAACACGTATATGATCATTAATCAATATCATATAGCCACATGCAAACCTTTTTGATAAATCCTATTAATAATTCTATGTGAATTTTAATGTATCTAATCAATAAAACTCTCATTGGTTTTCGAGCTCATTGTGCCCAATGGACCACAGACGCCAAATAAATTGGCCGCGTAAGTTTTAATTAACTAGATACCACATTGCACATAACCATTTTTAATTAATATATTAGGGTCTTCCCTAATTTAATATCTATCTTAAAAATCATGTGGCATTTAAACAACAAACATTCCATGACAAAATATGCAAGATTTTATCATGGATCCCATATAGCACTTAAAATCATGTAAGACATATTTACAAGTCTATATAGTACGCATTCTAATTAATGACGTCTCCTATGTACTCATTAATTTTCACATAAAATTCTTTACATGTAATCCTAGGGTTTCTACAATTTATTTATCAACACCTAAAACCCTAAAAACCATAATGGGTGTCGACCCATAATTGGAAAAAATTAGGGTTTACATAAAAAAAATTAAACCCTAGAATTCTAAAACATGTAAAGATCCAATTTTTTATGTGTTTAGTAATTAATTACATGTTTAAAAACGCGGCTCATGATGCCACTGTTGGAATATGTGAATCATACAAATACTATAAACACATAAACATCAAGATCACGCAGCGGAATGGATCTACACTAACATGTAATTTAATTAACTAAAAACTAAATAGAAAGCGTACCTTATTCGATTCCTAGCAAGAACAAGGAATCACGTGCTTCAAGAACAAATATATAAACCCTAGGGGAGGGCTTATATGGATCGGCAACACCACAAACACACAAGCTAAAATAAGCTTGTTACCCGTTCTTGTACACACGCAATGCTAGCGTTCCAATGGGAAAAGCTAGGTTCAAGAATCACAAACAAACCAAACACTTGATAAGCCCTACTTGAATCGACAATACCTAGTGGTATTAAAAAGAGGTCGATCGTTTGAGCTTAGAGGGAGAGAAGAGAAAGAAGTTTGGCCTTAGTTAGGGATTCAAGATTAGAGAAAAACCAAACACAATGGGATTGTATTTATAGGCTATCCCTAACTTGTTCCCTACTCTACCCAAACCGACTACCCCCCTCCATGGGTTGGGTCGGCCGGATTTTAGAACCCAAAGTGGTTCTAGATCCTTCTCTTCCTACTTTGCATAATTAGTCCTTTAACGGCCGTTATTTCTAACTGTGTTAAGTACTAACTGTCATTAAGTGTTTGTTTTGTGAAATGAATAAATATAAATATAAAATATATTTAATTTATTCAAACCATTGGAACTCTCACGTATTGTGTGCAATCCCGAGTCTCGGGTTCGAAACCGGACATACATATATTAAAAGTTATACACAAACTCTAACAAAGGGTTTAATCAGGTTTAACTTATAGTTGAGTTAGGAGGTGCGGAGTGCACACTCGTTCTAGCTAGCTTGATGCCGCCACGAACAAAGAGCGGGGGCCGCGCCCCCTTGCGGGGTCAAGGGCAGCGCCCCTTGCAAGGTCAAGGGGCAGAGCCCCTTGCGGATTTTGGGATTCAGGTATTATCCATTTTTCCCTCCAAACCGTTTTCCCACCAAAAGTCTCACCTTTTCACCAACAGGTATGACTTCTCCCGCCAACCGCTTTTAAACGAATGTAACTAACTTTCGGTTGGGTTATATACACCTGATTTTGATCTCTTCCAGAACATAACAAACACAACAACTTTCTGTGTATTGCTTAGTTCTCTCGTGCCTTAGAAACTAAGTGTGATTATCTGAATTATCCAATTGAGGATTTTGTGATACCCGAGACATATAAGGTCAAAATACTTTAATCTGAAAGTGATCTCTACGCGATTCAAAGAATATATTAGGATTGTTGATTATTACCACCCACACATTCCGCATGTGTATTTATACTAAATACATAGATTTGATAATAAGCAACTAAACCCTAAATCTAATGGATCCAATCCACTACTGGGTTTGGTCCAACTAACATATCTAACACTCCCTCGCAGTTCAATAAAAAAAAACTATATTGTTATTTTACAATACGAGTATTGCTATTTACTACCAGGATATCCGGGCGTTGCGGCGGCGGATATCTGTAATTAAAATTTCTGGCGACTAATACCTTTTGATTATATGTTTTTCGTGACGAATACGGATGACTATTATGGAGTTAATAGGTACTCGACCATTGTTTCTTATGATAATAAATTTAACAAGAGGCGTTTGTTAAAAAAAAATATGAAGATGAGAAAGATGATATAAATGACGATAAAGACAAAAGTATAAAACATATAACCATTAAGCTAAAAATATTAAGGTAGTTAAAAGGTCATTACGCTTTGGTTAAAATAAGTGATTGTAAAGTTAGAAACTATATGGCTGGTTTGTATCATGTTAAATAAACATGACCACATTAGTTAGTAGCTTTCAATATTTGTACCATTTGTTTTATTAGTTGTATTTTCATGTATGTGGTGTTTTATTAGTTACATTAGTTATAAGTGTTTAACAAAAACTTTCATAATAAGTAAGTGTGTCGGCTCAATATATATTAAAAAAAAAAATTACTTTTAAAAAGGTTTCAAAAGTTTTATAAAAGAATGCTGATAAATAAAGCAAAAGGAAAACTTTGACACAACTGTGGTTTGGGAAGGATTGGAATGGCTGATGACACCAAGTTGGAGGTCTCAAGTTCGATCCTTTCAATTAGCTGTTGTTTTATAATTTTTTGTTTTTCACAGCATTATAAACACAAATTTGTCGATGAATAAAACAAAAGGCAATACTTAACACAAATGCCTTTCTAGGAACATGATAAACACAAATACGTTTGAGGTAACAAAGAGGCCTCGAGTACAAACTGTTATATCCATGCCGAATCCGCTAAGTCCGTTATCAGCTTAAAAGAAGTGGGCTTAGTGTGTGTTAACAAAGTTTTTGATTCCAAACTAAAGCAGATATGATTTGTGTTGAGTCATCACTTGATTTTCTCGATCAATTTTTTGCCTTCGAGAATCAGAAAGATGTACACTTCAAGTTTGATTTTGTTTCGTTTAAAATACAAGTTCTTCTACTTCATTTTTATTCTTTATATTTGTTTCAGGTTGGTGAATGAGAATTGAGAACATGTAATGATTAATCATATCTTCATTTTCAGAATTGAAACGTTTGTATTTTTAAGGAAATATACAAAGTGAAGTGTTTAAACATGTCAGTGCTCGGTTTAAGAAGTTCTGACAGTTTCTCAATTAAAACAGCTGATTTGTTCATTCCCTTTGAAGTTATTTGCTTATAAAAAATATATATATATATATATATATATATATATATATATATATATATATATATATATATATATATATATATATATATATAAAAGACAAATGTAAAAAGGTGTGAGTGTGAACCCATATCATCATTTAACAAAAGAGATCACTCTTGGGTTCAAGGGTCAATCAAGGGTTCACAGAAAGGTTAAAAGCGTATTCATGAGGTTCAAAGATCAATCAAGGGTTCACGAAAGGGTTAAGGTCTTATCTAGCGGGTTCATGACACGATAGAAGGTTCAGGTTGCATCAGGGGGGTTATATATAATGTCCAAGGTTACATGTGTTTGATGTATAAATTTTTAAACTATTTTGACCCGCTTTCTACCCAAAACAAATTGATTAGGAGACAGTAGTAATTAAACGAGATTTAAGTACCAAGGTTACACGTGTTGGTTTCTCGCCGATAGTAAATACACATGCCATAACAGTTTCGGACAATACTTGGAACCTCTCCTCATTCTGATAATCTGAATCAACAACAGTTAGCGTCTCAATCTCAAAATCACAATTCGATGTAACCCCAAACCCAGTGGCTGCATTGCATATGTGACCTGTAACAATAATTTATCAACTCATTGACTAACTTTGACACTACATTTATAAACCTGGAGTGCAAATAAATAAACTTTCTATTTTACCGGGTCATGATTTTCACCCGCTTTACACCCAAATCAATCCATATTTTGGGGTTTTCGACTTTCTTGGGGCAGTGTTGCAATTGACCCATAACTTGATTAGGATATAGTAATAATTAAACTAGGTTTAAGTACCAATTTTAGCTTATAAAAATTGATTTGATTTTATCTTCAGTTTTGCCCAAAAAACTTGTGTATGATAACTAAACCACTAATGAAACCTTAACTGAATTCATTTTTAACATGACGATATCATATCCAAACTCATATATGAAAACCTCAGTGAAAATATGATGAAAGCCAGTAGTTTGACTCAAAAGTCAAATATTTGCATGATTAATGATTTCAACCAAATGTAGAGCTTATTTATGTATATAAAACTAGTTTATGATCTTACATCACTTATAACACTTTCTTAAGTTTATTTTTATCAAGATCATCACCAACCTTTTATCATAGTCCCACCATTTTCATCGAAAACACAGTTTGACATTCTGAACAAGTCAACTGTGTTTACTGAGCTCCATGAATCAAAATAAAGTTCAAATTCTTTATTGATCTAAAGTAATAAGTACTAGTACAGCATCCAAGTTAGGATTATATCTTGATCTAACAGTGTATACATTAAAAAAGTACTAATACCGATAGGTAAAATGACAATCATACTTTGAAACACTTCTTTACAAACAATCATACTTTGGGAGTGTACCAGAGAAAACTATCAATGACCGAAATGGATTGAGCCAAAATCACTTGATTGATTTCAATGCACATGAGACTAGATGCGGAGAGATATGAGCTTTAGATCACCTTCTGAGCTGAGCGGCAATTGCTTCCTGCTCACCGGACCTTGAAAGATCAAGTTGAAACAAAGTATTAAAAAAACGTAAAATCTGTATGATAAACCATACCCTACTGAATCCATTCGAGTTGAGAAATTGCTTAATGACTTACCCGATCAGAGTTCACTTGGCTAACTGTTATGTGCTGATTGACGAATGCTTCCTGCTGATCAGACCTCCTAATAGCAGAAAATGGTTAAATTGTCAGAATCATAGTAAAACACATAAATTGCTGAATCAATGAATATTTCCAAAATAAAATACCTGTTAAAATAGCTCTTTATGTATTGGCTCCTTTGGCATGTGTTATTAATGGTTATATGTAGCAGACTATTTCATCATCATCATCATCATCATCATCACAGGTTCTTCGTCTCTTGAGTAATAAACCATATGTATCAATAAGCCGCATCGACCCAACAATACGCAGACCTCTCAACTGGAAAATGCTCTGCGGAAGATGGCTTATGCCTGTACCTTCTATGTTTAACTCTTTCAAACCTTCTAAGCATCCAATATCCTCAGAAAATTCAACAACTCGAATACAACCACGGAGACGTAAGTTGTTTATACATTTCATCTTACAAATGTTGTTTGGAATCTATTGTAAAAGCTTCCGGTCTGTTAAGATTAGCGTCTCTAAAGATTCTAACCGGCCAAGATCATCGGGTAACTTCTGAAGAAGTAAACATGTTAGCCTTAAAGTTTTGTCATATGTGGGAATTGCACTTCTTTCTTTGTACAAGGACTAGTTTAGTCATTCTAGCTAAGTTAGGCCATGTATTCTTAGCATAAATACCTTCCTAGTCAACACTAGGAAGGTTGAGGATTCACAGGTTTTTGAGGTGTGTGTGTTGTCTCACTTTCTCTCTCAAGAAATAACTCACACACCTCCCATTCAATAAACCGGTTCTATATTGTTTAATCTTTAGTTCGTGTTTATGGTGTTTCCTCCACCTCCCGTATGTGAATCTATACCTCTACAATTGGTATCATGAGCTAACCGGGTGGCCATTCGTGGTGTTCTTAAGGTGATAAAGGTGATTTATGTTGTGTTCTATCTCGGTTCTTCTTCATCAGCCGAGGTTAAAGGTTAGTGTGTTCGATTTGTGCTTAATAGAAACCAACTGTTGTGATTTTTTTGTCTTCTTAAAAAGACACAACGAGGGTGGTTTTTGTTTTTCATGGAATCGTTCACATAATCAAGTGGTAAGGTTGTGTTTTTAACGAGTTGTTTTGCGAGTTTGTGATTATTCTTCACTTACATATTGGGTAAAAATCTGCCCTCATATTGGTGTTCTTAGTTTTTGATCGAAATATTTCAAGAACAAAATCTTAGGATGTGTTTTTGGAATAGTTTGGTTATTTTATTGGGAATAATTATTGGTGTGAATTATTTGGTCTAAGTTGGTAGTAGTGGGTGAAGAAAAGTCACATGGGTTGTCAGGATAATATCTTGTAAGATAAGGTCAAGTGGGCAAGTGACACAAAAAGTCAAAGAAGTTGGGAAAAGTGCAGTTCTATCGCAGTTCACAACTTCAGACGAGTTATCGCAATTCAGCGAGTTTATCGCAATTGGCTTTGTCAGCGTTTTATCGCAATTATGTGGATTTGGCATTTTTATCGCAATTCAGGTCTGATAAGCATTATCGCAATTGGAGGCTGATAAGCACTATCGCAGTTGACTTATCGCGATTCAGACTTATCGCAATTCAAAGTTATCTGATTTCAGGTTTTATCGCAGTTGGCATCAGATATCGCAGTTGGCATCAGATATCGCAATTCAAGCTTTGTCCGAGATATTTGCCCAATTGCGATATCGGACAAAGAAGGCATTTCAGATATCGGACAACCTTAAGTATTTTGGCGGGAAAATTTGAGTAAAATTTAATTTTCACAGGAGACTTAACGGTCCATTTTTACGCGAGATTCAAATTCTGGTACAAGAGTGAAAATTTTGGCCCAAAATTCGAATTTTTCGGGGAATTTTTGGCGTAAAAAATTTCTTAAACTCAAATTTTTCCAGCATCATTATAATGTCATTTTATGGCATTTTTCACAACAAAATCACAAATGATATTATCGGACTGCACCTTCAAAATCACCACGTATAGCCAAAAAAATCCTGATCAAGATTCACAATCAAATGACAATGGTTAAATTATTAGCTGTGACTACGGGGATGATTCGTTATTATTTATTTGGGTTTGAAGTAAGGTTTTACGGACGCGTGTACTTATTTCATCTTCTTTCTTTCTACCCTACCGTGAAGATGACTTGTTTGGGCATATATTAATGGTGACGAAGACTTGGATATCTAGTTACTTTTGTGATTCTCTCTCTATTCTCACAAAGTAGCTATCACTTTAAGGAGTTACGTTGTAGTGCTCAGTGTCTCACGTAGTTGAGGATATGCCAAGAGGTATTGTACTAATACTTCTGTTAAGGGTATAGGGTACACCGTTCTTAGTCACATGGATAGTACAAGCTTAAGTCACAAATCTGGCCGATTTTACTTCAGTCTCAAATTCGTCATAGTAGGTTTTCTTCATCAATAGTTACTACATGAAGCCGTTGTTTTTTATTCAGGAGGTTAGATTGGGTTTATCGACATCTTCTCACAGGCTGATTGGGTTTAATGATAAAGTGCTTCCGGTTAATATTTCACGTACACATCATTATGCTAATTCCGATAAATCGTAACCAGCAGGGGAGAGAAATGTGTACATCGAGGTCTCACAACAAGTTCACGTGATCGGGCTTAATGATTTATGTAATGATTTGATTTGTGTCGGAAATTGGTTGATTCTGTGTCTTATCCTCTACTCATCTTATTCTACGTACTTCTACCTTTTCCACCTTCAACAATTTAGGGCAACAAAATCAAGATGATCAGTGGTTCAACTTGTTACTTTGGTGTTATCATTTCATGTGTACGTTATGGGCTGATTTTTCATATGAAAGATAACTGGGATGCATTTGGTGAGATGAAGATGTTGATACCCTGTTCCCCCAAATGGATAATCTTGAAGAAGGTCGAGTCTACAGTCTGTTCTACATTTTCCGCTGCATGTTAAAAGACTAAAGACGAAATGCATTTAATTAACAAAAGACTTCTTCAGATTCAGGGCAATCATCAGAAAGGTTGTCAGTTTGGGGGAGAGCACTAATTAGGGAGAGCACTCAGGGCACGCTGTATTAAACCCTAATTAGATTTGCTCACATGGTTCGTCTGCAAGTAAAGAAATGAAAGTTGAGAAGATTCTGCAAGCTGAACGAAGTAATGACGTTTGAAGACTATTCTCTGTGCTTATGGTTTATATTTTACTTGTAGGGAACATTGTAAGCAATTCCCATATGACTTCACTTTGGGGAGAGATTGTTAGCCTTAAAGTTTTGTCATATGTGGGAATTGCACTTCTTTCTTTGTACAAGGACTAGTTTAGTCATTCTAGCTAAGTTAGGCCATGTATTCTTAGCATAAATACCTTCCTAGTCAACACTAGGAAGGTTGAGGATTCACAGGTTTTTGAGGTGTGTGTGTTGTCTCACTTTCTCTCTCAAGAAATAACACACACACCTCCCATTCAATAAACCGGTTCTATATTGTTTAATCTTTAGTTCGTGTTTATGGTGTTTCCTCCACCTCCCGTATGTGAATCTATACCTCTACAAAACATGACTTAAGTTTGAGAGATTTCAGATGTTTCAACATACAAATGCTATCTGGAAGATTTTTAATCTCTGTAGATGAAAAAATCAGCTCCTCTAGACATTCTAACTGATCAAGGTCCTTGGGTGCTTTTGAAATACTACCTTCAAGTTTAAGCTTTCTTAAACATTGTAAACTACAAATACTTCTTGAAAAGTTCTCAAGATTGATACAAGCAAATAGACCTATAGAAATTAGCCTTTCAAGATTTCCAAACGATGAAGCTGGATCTTCTTTATAATAACATTCAAACTGAAACTTTGGAGAATCATTGTCGGAGTGCAATGGGCAAACATTTGTGGGTTCTGCAATCAGACGTAACTCAGATAAAGCCTCATGTTCAGAACATTTATCAAACTCAAAAGACTTAAACCTCCCACATCCAATGGGAGCATTAATTTCTACCAAATCATAACAATTTTCAAGCTTTAACCATGCAAGATTTGGAGTCAGCCCTAGGTCAAGGGTCTTCAACTTTGTATCACTGAAGTCGATACATTCAAGTTTTAATCTCTCAACACGCATTTGAAGTTCTACCAAATCTTTACAGCCTTCGAGTACTAGAATCTTAAGATTTGGAGTATTCCAATTAAAAAGGAGGACACAATTAAAAAGTCTAAAAAGTATTGTGGTGTTGACACGTGTCCCCCCTCTTTTTTTACCCCAAGGACATAAACGTGATTTCATTCTCTCCTCTTTCCATCTTTCTCCTCTTTCTTCTTTCCTCTTTCTATCTTTCTCTTTCTCATACCGGTCTTCTTTCTATTTCCGTTCAACAATCCTTTTTTCCGTCCGTATATAATCGAAATTTACACAATGATCTCCATTCAATTCATTCATTCATTCAATTTCACATTTTTTTCATTCTTTCATTTGTTCATATTTTTCAAATTTAGGGTTTTTTTGCTCTCAATTCATATTCTTTTATTTGAATCGTTAATTGCTCTTCAAATCATTTTAATTGTTCATATCGGAAGAGAATTAGGGTTTTTAACCGTACGATCGTTTAATCGGAAAAAATTTAGGGTTTTTTTACCGTTGAATCAGTTAATTGGAAGAGAATTAGGGTTTATAATCATTCAATCGGTCAATTGGAAGAGAATTAGGGTTTTAACCGTTCAATCGGTTATTTTGAAGAGAATTAGGGTTTCTAAGCATTCAATCGGTCAATTGGAAGAGAATTAGGGTTTGAACCGTTCAATCGGTTATTTGGAAGAGAATTAGGGTTTTTAACCATTCAAATTTGGGGATTTTCAACGTCAAATCGATTTCTAATGGCTGAAACTGATACTCATGTGTTTAATCAAGGTAATTTCATTTTTTGTTATACATTCATCAGTCAGTTAGTGCATTTTTTTGTTATCTGCTTATTTTTATCATATGTTCATCAATTTATGCTCTTTGTTGTTTTAGTTGATGAACATATTATATATCTGTTGTGCTTATCTTAGTTGTTATATTATGTCAGGTTCATCACTTAGTGCTTATCTTAGCTATGATTTCAATTTATGTTGTTTTTGTTTTAGTTGATGAACATATTAACTATCTGTTGTTTTTATGAATTTTATTTGTGTTTTATTTTTGCTATTATGTTTTTTGGTTCATTAGTCATTGTGCTGTGTTATGTGTTTTTGGTTCATCAGTTATTGTGCTATGATATGTGTTTTTTGGTTCATGAATTATTGTCATGGTGTTATGTGTTTTTGGTTCATCAATTATTGTCCTGTGTTATGTGTTTTAAGTTCATCAATTATTGTCCTGGTGTTATGTGTTTTTGGTTCATCAATTATTGTCCTGTGTTATGTGTTTTAATTTCATCAATTATTGTCATGTGTTATGTGCTTTTGGTTCATCAATTATTGTCATGTGTTATGTGTTTTAGGTTCATCAATAAATGTAATGCTACTATATTAGTGCTGCAAGCATTTGGTTCATCAATTATTGTCATGTGTTAGTAGTATAAGTTTCAACTGCTACTTGTATGTCTTGTGTCATGTGTTTTTGGTTCATCAATTATTGTTCATGTGTTTTTACAGACAATGATTATGAACCTGTTCCATATTCTGTTGGTATTGTTTCTGAGGAGGCGGGTGAGAAGTTATGGATTCCTGATATTCCTGCTGGTGAGAAGCCGGCTTATGGTATGATGTATCATTCTCTGGAGCAGGCTTATGAGTATTACAAAGCCTATGCAAAAAAAGCAGGTTTTGAGGTTCGTTTAGGTCAACAGTATGTTTCTAAGAAGAATAAGGACAAAAATCTGGATTTGAAGTATTTTGTTTGTAGTAAAGAAGGTACAAATCCTCCCCCAAAAGTTGGAGCAAAGTCTAGTTAGTAGTGAAGTATATTGAAGGAAAAGGATATTGGTGTTACGAATTTGTTGAGGCTCATAATCATAGCCTAGTTAGTCAGGAAGATAGCGTTTTTCTGGTTTCTTCTCGTGATGTTTCTTATACTCAGCAAGTTTTTCTATATCAAGCATCGCAAGTGAATCTTGGTCCAGTGAAGGGTTTCAATTTACTTAGGCAGATTTATGGGGACTATGATTTTATTGGGGCAAGTTCGGTTGATTGTAAAAATTATAGGAGAGATGTGCTTGATTTCATTGGTAAGAATGATGCTCAGATGTTAGTTGAGATGTTGATGAACAAGAAGGATTATCTTCCTAATTTTTCATTTGAGTATCAAACTGGTGAGAATAACGCGTTGACGAACCTTTTTTGGGCTGATGAATATGCGAAGAGAAACTATTATGCGTTTGGCGATGTTATGTCATTTGATGCGACGTTCAGAACGAATAAGTAAGTTCATTTTTTATAAGTTCATCAGTAATAAGTTCATCAGTTAATTTAAATGGTTCATCAGTTAATATAAATGGTTCATCAACTGTATGTGACTGACAGGTTATGTTACTGTATGTGACTGTGACAGGTCACTGTATCTTATCTCTTTATCTTATCTAAAAATCCACCTTTTTATCTCTACACCACCTATCTTATCTCTTTATCTCTTTTCTTATCTTTAAATACTGATGAAATGAATGTAAATAGGTCATGTTTCTAGCTTGAATTGTTTCCCCGGAATGGTCGTTGGGTGACTGTGAGTAGCTTTTGAAACTCATCGATCAGCTCAAACACATAAACTTCGCCGCAACAAGATGATGTTCATCGGTATAAAAGTTAATTCACGTTGCCCATCATCTTGTTCTGGCAGTTTGTGTGTTTGAGCTGGTCGATGAGAATCAAAACCTACGCAAACAGTCACCAACGACCATTTCTGGGGAAACATTTGAAGCTAGAAACATTTAAACAAAATTTTTAAACCTTCTGTATTTGATTGTTATAAGCCGATGTGATTGAAATGATATACTTAATGTAAGTGGTTCATCGGTTATATAATAATGTAAATGATTCATCAGTTATATTATAATGGTTCATCGGTTATATAATAATGTTTATCATTTATTTTTTATAGGTACAAAATGGTTTTTGTACCATTCACTGGGATTGACAATCATAATCATTGTGTTACATTTGGAGCCGCCTTTCTGTCATCAGAAACGAAAGAATCTTACATTTGGTTGCTTCAATGTTTTCAAAGCGCGTTTGTTCGAGCACCAAAGGTTATTGTGACTGATCAAGACGGATCAATGAAAGTTGCAATAGAGACAGTTTTCCCGTTATCTCGTCACAGATTATGCATGTGGCATATCATGAAGAAGTTGACTTCAAAGGTATGTTCATCAATTTGTTTTTTTTTTTAATTATTTTTGTTTATTAGTTAATTCTCTTCATCAGTTTGCTTTTGTCCAATCAAATTTTTTCTTTATCAGTTAGTTTTATAAAATAGTGTTCATCAATGAGTTCTGTTCATCATTAAAATTGATCTTGATTTTGTAGGTTGGTCTCATGTTAGCTAAAGATCGTACTTTTAAAAGAAGAATATCGGATATTGTTTGGACTGATAGAATAGAGCCTGAAGAGTTTGAGGATTTGTGGGAGCGTTTGTTAGTTGATTTCGATTTGAAGAGTCACAAATGGCTTTCAGATATGTATAATTTGAGGCATAAATGGATTCGAGCCTATTATAGGGATGAGTTGATGTCGGGTTTGATGCGTACTTCTTCAAGGTCAGAGAGTGAAAACAATGCCTACGGTCGCTTGACTAGTATTGATTTGACTTTATGGGAGTTCTATAATCATTTTGATAGTGTGGTGGGTTGCCAAAGATTTGCTCAACGTAAAAATGATCATGACAGTCGGTATACTATTCCAGATATGCACACCGAACTTGAGATAGAAAAGGAGGCCTCAGAATTATACACTCGGTCCATTTTCTTTGATGTTCAAACTGAGATTTATGCTTCTGTGATTTCATGTATGTCAGTTAGTGTTTCGGATGTTGATTCTGGCAAAAAATATGTTATACAAGATACTGGTGAAGACGAGCAGATTAGTAGGCGACATCGTCAAGTTGAAGGCGCTGTAAATGAAGTTTTTTATGAGGTAACATCTTTTTTATATAATTAGTTTTTTTTCATCAGTTTTTTCATTATTTTATTTCATCAGTTTTTTGTACTCAGCCACTGTATGTAATACTTCCTTTTTTTCAGGTCTTGTGTAAACCAGCTGAAGATTTTTATCAGTGTACGTGCAAACGTTTTGAGTCATATGGACTGTTATGTCGTCATATCTTTTATGTTCTTCGGTTGTCAAAGGTTAAAAAGTTTCCAAATAAATACGTGCTTAGGCATTGGTCAAAAGATTCATTACCACCTGCATCAGTCATTCAAGCCACTGGTGACAGTCCTGATATGATCTTGCGTGAGATATTCAGATCAGTTGAGTATTGTGTGAATCGTTATGCAAATGATCCCGAGCTACTGCAAAAGTTTAGAGATCATCAGGTTCAGTTAATGGCGAAGGCAGATGCTGATGTTCCTATACCTAAAAAGACTAATAAACGAGATAGGCTTGCTTCTATTCTTGGTGTCTCGCAACCGGAAGAGACCATTGTAAATGTTCCAAAGCAGGTTAGTAATGATCATCTTATCTGAGGTTCATCAGTTACTGCATTTTTATTTATCTAGGTTAGTTGATGATCATCTTATCTGAGGTTCATCAGTTATTGCATTTTTATTTATTTGTTTTTTTATCAGATTTTAATCAATTTATGCACTTTAGTTATATTCATATTGTCTTATTTTTATTTATTATGTTACCTTAGGTTCATCTGTTAGTTTATATGTGTTTATTTGTGTTACTATAGGTTATGCTATCACAGGTTAGGAGTTATCATAGGTTCATCAGTTATTATAGGTTCATCAGTTGGGTTCATCAGTTGTTGTTCAGCATCTTTTTGATCATCCAATTCTTTTATTTGTTTTTTTTTATCAGATTTTAATCAATTTATGCACTTTAGTTATATTCTTGTTAGTTGATGAACTAATTAAATTCTATTGTCTTATTTTTATCTATTATGGTACCATAGGTTCATCAATTATTGTCCTGTGTTATCTTAGGCTCATCAGTTATCATAGGTTCATCAGTTATCATATGTTCATCAGTTATTATAGTTTCATCAGTTGGGTTCATCAGTTGTTGTTCAGCATCTTTTTGATCATCCAATTGTTATTGTCTTGTTTTTTTGTCCAAAACAGGTTAGTACTAAGGGTTCGCAAAAAAGGATAAAGAGCAGTGTTGAGCATTCACTTAATCCAAGTGGGAAGCGTAGGAAGAACTGTAGATTCTGCAAATGCAGCATGAAGGATCATAATCAGGCGAAGTGCAATGCTATCAGAGCTCAAATTGATGCTAAGAAGGCTAGTGATAAGGCTGCTATAAAGGAGAGCAAGCAGAAGGCGAGATTGGCCGCTAAGAAGGCGAAGTTGTCTGAGAAGAATACTTGTGTAGTTACTTATTTGTCTGTTTGATAATAAATGTGAAGTTTGTTTGATAAGAATGCGTTTTTTTTTTTTTTTTTTTTTTTTTTTTTTTTTTTTTTGATAATGATCAAAGTAACTTTGAATTGAGATAATTGAATTGAGATAATTGTTTTTGTTCATCAGTTTATTTCTAAAAGTTCTTTTTGCAGGTTTGTCAATTATATTTAAGAGATGTTCATCAGTTTATATTGTAGAAACATAACAAACTGATAGTTGTTTAGAACTGCTTATTTAGCTTAGCTTTGCTTTTTAGGTTTGCTTTTAGGTGTTAGTAGCTTATTTCAGTTAGCACACAAGCTTTTAGAAGCTTGTGTGATATATTCAGTCATACATTTGCCCTTGTTAAGACTTCTTAAGATGTCTACTGTAATAAGCTCTTTCCAGCTTATTCTTTGAGTTTTAAAAATATTGACTTCACAAAAAGTTTTAATTTTTAGCTTATTTATAAGTTCCAAAAAGAAATTTTCAAAAAATAAAAAATAAAAAGGGGAGATAGGGAAGCCCAGGGTGAGCCTAGGCTCGAACCCTGGACCTCAACCCATCTCAACCCTTTAACACACACACCTCAACCATCTGCGCCCTTGGGTCTTTTTCGACAAAGGGTGCAGAGGTTTTTTATTTAACCAATTTTGGCCATTTTAGCTTATTTCACTATTTTGCTTATTAACAGCTTATCCAAATAAGTTGCGGCCTTATTTTTATTTTTCCTAGGATCTTAATAACTTGAAGTATTTTTCTGGAAATTTTTATAATTTTTCACTTTAATTTACTATTTTTTTATATATTTTTTAATCCAAAAGTGTTTTTAATTCATAAAAAAAAATACAAATCTTTTTTCTAAAATTCTTTTTTATCATTTAGGACGTTTAGGAACCAAATTTGCACATCGAGTAGATTTTTGAGTTTTAGGTTATCTTAGCCCGTTTTTAGGCCCGTAAAAGCCCGCTTTTTAGTTTTAAGTGTGTTTTTGATTATTTGTGCTTTGTTTATTCATTTAATATGCTTTTTAATTACTTTTTACTTTATGTTTTATATTTTTAGATATAATCCCAAAATTTCTCACTTAATCAAATCATTCGTTCACGAACGAAATTCACCGTTCCATTCACACTTCATTCAGAACCTCACGACCCGGAAAAAATCAATACTTCCGGTTTTATATTTTGTTTGAAATTCTTTGACCTCTCGGTTTATTCAATCTTGGTTAGAGATAGAATTCACCCTTTGGTCGGGTTTTTCCTACACTTGTCCAACCAACCAAAATCACTTGTCCATACCAACCGACAACTTAGTACTAATTGATTAACCAAAAACACATAACACATGACAATAATTGATGAACAAAAAACACATAACACATGACAATAATTGATGAACCAAAAACACATAACACCAGGATAATAATTGATGAAACAAAAAAATAACTGATGAACCAAAAACACATAACACAACACAATAACTGATGAACCAAAAAACATGACAGATAGTTAATATGTTCATCAACTAAAACAAAAAGAGCATAAATTGAAATCATAGCTAAGATAAGCACTAAGTGATGAACCTGACATAACATAACAGCTAAGATAAGCACAACAGATATATAATATTTTCATTAACTGATGAACAAAAAAAACTAAAATTCATACAAAAAAATTCATCAATTACATTAGATTGTTCTGGAAATCAAAAATCACTTGCCCGTTCTAACCAACAAAAACCGTTACTACTACAAACTATTTAACCATACCAAGCAAGTAAATATTCCAAACATTCATCAATTAGATCATATTACTATTGCAAACTATTTAACCATAACAAACTATTAGATCAGATTGTTTTCACTTCTTTCGAAGAAGAGCACTAGCTTCGTTTTCGAAATACTCAGTGGCACATTCTGCAATATTCTTTGCTGACATATTTTGAAGCATTCTCTTTTCCTTCATACTTAAACTTTGATATTCTTGAACCTCCATCTCCACTACTTTTCTGTTCTGATTGGAGTCGGACGAAAGAATCTTCGTTAGGTACTTCTTTCTCAAGTCTTCTATCTGTTTGTCTTGTTCTTTTCCTTCTCTTACAAACCCAGCATCAAAGAACTTGTTTCCTGAATAAGTTTCCATGTGCCTCATAGCGAAAATTCCACAATCAATGTAATTGTTTTTGGTTTGCCATGACATTTCACATTAGACATTGGGTATTTGTTCAGTGCTTCAACATGTGGATACCCATTTTTTTCAAGAACTTCAAAAAGAGATATCTCTGTAACAAACAAATAAATAAACAATGAGATTCAATTTAACTATATTGATGAACATAAATTTAATATACTTAAAATTCTTACCAAATAAGCCAGTTTTCTCTTATATCTATCTTTGATTGATTGATCATGATCCATGTTGTCAAGAATATGGATTTGAGGTTCTTTCAAGTTGAAACGGACAACATAGTAGTGTTCATCAGCGAGCATCATCGGGAAAAACATCTGATAAACATAGTGTTAAAATTTACAATTATCTATAAGTTCATCAGTTTTTTATCTCATACAAACTAGTAAAATAGAAGTGCTTACTAGGTCAATATCTTTGATAGATTGATAAGCATTAGACAAAAACAAAAGATTGTTCATGTTCTCCTCAAACTTTGAATTGAGAGCCTTCTAGTTTATAGTCATATTCTCCATTTCTGGTGTCTGTGGTTCATCAATATTAGTCAAAGCATATGTAAACTTATTTCAACAATTGAATCATAATTGATAAAGTTTTTTTAACTTACAATAACTGATGTATGGCAATATAGCTTCCTCAATGATCCTGGACTCCTTTTCTCTTCTGTTATCTTAAGTATATATGCCCACATATCAATCACTCCTAAACTGATTTCATTGCCTTCTTTGAAGCTCTCAAAGTGGACTCTTTGACCGTCAACAAAGTATGTATGAAATAACACATCACTGCAATTTCATTTTAAGATAATATTTTAGAAAAAAAAAATACTACAGATTAAGAAATATGATTTTTAAATTGATGAACCTAATACATATTACTTACTCGAGATCTCCTCTTGCAGAGAAAATTGTATTAGCAACCCTTTTTTTCCATCTCATGTACTTTGTTCTTCATCACAACTACTCTCTGTAAATACGGAGATTTTAGAGATTTAGTAGGCTTGACTTTTCTCTTTCTTTTATATTTTCCAAGCCTTCTTCACCTTCTTTAATTTTCTTTGCCATTTCAGGCACTTTAAGCTTTTGAGCGATTGTGTTGAAAGAATTTAGTGGCGTGGAAAAATTTTCATCTACTGTTTCATTCATTCTTAATTTTTCTTCGGGGGATGGGGGTACAAATGATATGGGTGTTATCATCTGTGGCGTATCTTGTGGGGAAGAGTTTTCCCATTTTGCTCCTGAGTTTTTCATTTCTGAAGCGTCCTCTTCAATTTTTTTCCAAACATTGTCATCAATTTCCTCACTCAACAATTCTGACGATGTGTGCAAGAAATGTGTGTTTTTGAGCAAGTCATCCAAGATCTGCTCAGGGGCCTTTCTTCTCTTGATACAAAACAATAGCCTGTAATTGCTCCGTGTTGAATATTGGGAATTCTGGCCTTTGCATCTGTTTTCAGTTAAGGGTTCATCAGTTACTTTTGTATTAAGTGTTTTCATAATACAAATCAATTATAAGTTCATCAATTAGGTACAAAATGGTTTTTGATTTTATTACCTGTTTTTGACGTTCAATCATTTCAATTTCTTTCATAAAGTCTGGATCCATGAACATTTGAGTTAACGTTTTATCTGTCGGTATGTCCGGTTGAGGTTCATCTTTTTCTTTACTTGCTTCCTTAGCCTCGGAGCCATCGTTATCATCAGCATTGAGCTCTCATCTTCACTCTGTGAGCTCTCAAACGTCGTCCTGTTTACCTACCTGTTCATCCAATCCCGAACTTCCAACAATGATTCATTTCGGGGGTATTTTTCCAATCCAGCCCTTAGCATGTCATCAATATCAATTTTCAATTCTTGAAATATGGTTAACATGTTCCTCAGTGAGTGATTGAATTCATGTCATTAATATAATCAAATAAGATCTAAATATTATAATGGTTCACCCGTTATATTATAATGGTTCATCAGTTATATTATAATGAAAAACTCCGGAAGTCATATCTCAGGTTCAAATATTATTAGGTTCGAAGATGGTCAAGTGATAAATCAGAAATTAAGCCTTCTCAGACAATCTAAACTGGAAAAATGTGATTTGTTTATCTGTTTATCTATTTAAAGTTATTTAAAGTTATTATTGCTTTTAGTAAGTTTAAAGATTTTTACCTCAGCTGATTTGAATTGGGAATACACGCCTTGAAACTCTAATATCATTGCTGATAACTGTTGGGTGAGCTTAATACTTGCAGATGACGAGCTCTTTGTTCATCATTTCCATTTTTAGCTGTTTGATCAGTTCCGGTCGTTGGAATATCATCATCTGTTAAATTGTTGAATTAAATTTTAAAACATATATCAACGGCTAATTGATGAACCTAATATAATCATAGTTTAATAAATAATTCATTCTTACGCATATCAGCTGTTGTTTCGTCAGTTTCGGTCATTGGATAATCCATTTCAGTGTTTCCATCATTTCCGGTCATTGGAATAGGACCATCTGTTAAATTGTTCAATTAAATTTTAAAATATATTCCAACAACTAATTGATGAACATAAGAATTTCAAATATCACATAAAAGATTATTACCGATCGGCTATGCATCTACCAATTGATTCTCCTCAATATTATCTATATGGGTATGAACATAATCAGCTACTTGCTCATCAATGTCATCTTCTTCTACATTTGAAGGCTCATTCCTTTGAACAGGTTCAATAACATTAGGAGATTTTGATTTTCTTTTTCTTTTGTATGCGACTTGGCTTTTGAACAGGTTCATCGAATGGAGTTTGTTCGGAGATTTTGAATTTCTTTTCCTTTTCTGTTTGCTTCCTACATGTTTTCCACCTTTTTCAGAAAGTTTTTATAAGTTTTAACAGGTTCATCAATAAGAATGTTTCAATACGTACCTTGTTGATCAGTTTTTTGCCCTGCTTCTTCATTCTCCGCTTCTTGTGGCGTCACTACCAGCGTTTGTTGGATTGGTCCATCAATCGCTAAGTTTAGATACAAGTTTTTTTAGGTAAATGTTTAAAAAAATTATATAATATTACTGATGAACATATAATATAACTGATGAACATATGAAAATCATATGTTCACTTTACATTAAATAATTAAGTAACATAGTTATGATTACAAGTTCAATCTACGAGCTACAGATTCTATAAGGTTCATCAGATTATCATTTTTGTGTACCTTCTATAGGCAGCCAATCTTCTGAAAAAAAGATGCCATTTTTTTTAAGATGCCACATACAAAAGTACTGATGAACGTATAGTAAAATGTATACCTTTAATAGTTATTGTTTTCTGTTTCTTCTTTGGAGTCCTCATATTTTTTATCAGCATGTTATCTTCATCTTCTCCGATCACTGACTCTACATTCAGATCTTCTGTTGTCACTACCTCTATTTCTTGGTTTTGTCCATCAGCCTCTGAATTTAGACACAATAACTGATGAACCAAAAACATAATAGCAAAAAGATATACAATACATCTGATGAACATTTAATAAAATCATACCTTCAATCATCTGTAAACCATGCTCTTCAACTGCTGCAAAAAAAGATGCCAATTATTTTTTTTTTAGATCATCATATAAATACTGTTTTTAAGAAATGCTTACCTTCATCATTCTTCTTATTTCCTTTTAAGAAGTTGTTAATATGGCTTCTTGTCCATTTTGGTTTGATTGAGGGTTCTACAACATTTTATATCTCTTCTTCTTCATCATCATCATTCTCTATCTCCTCTTCATCACCATCATCTTCCTCATTCTCTATCTCTTCTTCTTCCTCATCATCTTTTTCATTCTCTATCTCTTCATCATCATCATCATCATCATCATCATCATCATCATCTTTCTCATTCTCTATCTCTATGTTCTCTCCATCATCATCCTTCGTTTCTTCTTCTTCTTCCTCCAATTCTTCCTCTTCGTCCTCTGTTTCTTCTGCTTTACAAGTCCTTGGTTTTCTGCTTTTGCCAAACATCATCTCTTCCAATTCTTGCATCGCTTCTGTTTTCCAGTATTCAAATGCTAGGGTTTTTGGATTTTTGAGAAGTGAATTGGCAAATATCACCTGCATTTTTAAGATAAAGTTAGATTAAAAAATAATTGATGAACCTATGGTACCATAATAAATAAAAATAACACAGGACAATAATTGATGAACATATGATAACTGATGAACATCTGATAACTGATGAACCTATGATAACTGATGAGCCTAAGATAACACAGGACAATAATTGATGAACCTATGGTACCATAATAGATAAAAATAAGACAATAGAATTTCATTAGTTCATCAACTAACAAGAATATAACTAAAGTGCATAAATTGATTAAAATCTGATAAAAAAATTATAAAAATAAAAGAATTGGATGATCAAAAAGATGTTGAACAACAACTGATGAACCTATAATAATTGATGAACGTATGATAACTGATGAACCTATGATAACTGATGAGCCTAACATAACACAACTGATGAACCCAACTGATGAACCTATAATATCTGATGAACCTATGATAACTCCTAACTTGTGATAACATAACCTATGGTAACACATATAAACATATATAAACTAACTGTTGAACCTAAGGTAACATAATAGATAAAAACAAGACTAAAAAAATTTAGTAATTACCTCCAGTAGCAAGATTGGTCCATAGAATCGTTTCTCGGGTATCCATGTTAACCTTTCAGACATCAGATAATCCACCACATACTGGCACCAATCCATTTCTCTTACCTTCTCAAGATCAATAAGAGATGGGATGACTCCTAGATTCAGAGTCCCTGTTGATACCACATGGGATAAAATAGTACAAAACAATATTAGGAAGTTCATCTTAAAAAGCTTTCCACTATCATTTGTCCTAATTTGATGCCTAATTACTTTCATCAATTGGGTAGCATACAATCTAGGAATACGCTTGAACTGGTTTTTTCCATTCTTTGTAGGTTTCATTCGATCTTTCCTTCAAAATATCTCGCACATCAACTGCAAATGTGCCCATTGGGAACCCGAATGTTTGGTGAACTAATTCAGGGGTTATGTGTATAGTTTCACTAAAGACATTCAGGATTCCTGATTCACCGTCAAACCTAGTAAGCAACCAATACCCCAAACGACCTGGCATTATATTTATTTGAAACTCCAACAACGATGCAAAACCCAAACTTGAAAGTGCTTGTTTTTTATCCTCGGTAAATTTCTGAACAGTCTCATATAATGGACCAGGAAATTTTTTTATTTTAACCGATGGAAATATTTTTTTGTTTGGGTTGGAGAAGACTTAGTCCATGTTTAAGGTCTTTAGAGAGATTAGGTTTGGAAGGTTTGGAAGTAGAAACGGTTGCAGGTTTTTTTTTGTTTTTGAATAACCTGTTTGCCAGCTTTTGACGAACGACCAAATGCATCATCAACAAAGTCATCATCACTTGGGGAATAAGCTTTTAAAGTGATCGGTTGCTTTGCTTTTTTGGCCTCTTTACCTATCCAATAAAACAAACACCAACTGATGAACATACTTTGAATGCAAAATAACTATAAACACTTTTTTCATCTAAAAACTTAAAACAACTGATATAAGGTGGTGTTTGTTTCATCTTATATAGCCGGCTTGTGACTTATAAACTGAAGATTTTCAAAATAAGCCACAATGCCAGCTATATAAGCTGAAACAAACACCAACGCACTAAGTCGCCTATAACTGATGAACATACTTTCAATGCGAAATAACTGATGAACCTAAAGCTTTGAAACACAACTGACGCTAACTGATGAACCAAAACAGTTTGAAAGACAACCGACGTTAACCGACACTAACTGATGAACCAAAACACTTTGAAAGACAACCGACGCTAACTGATGAAATTACTTTCAACGCAAAACATGATTATCAACTTATTCTAATATATCCGCAACCTACTAATTTATTCTAATATAACAAGCAATAACTGATGAACCTACTTACAATTAAAAATAATAAGCAAAACAATAACTGATGAATCAAAAACTAAAACATAACTGATGAACAAATCAAAATCACGGTTTTATACCTTTTAAAGCTGGTCGGTCATGAAATCGTTTGGATCTCCTTTCTACTTCCTTATTGCTTCCAGATTCTAAAAAAAAAAAAATTAAAATCATATTATACAAAAATAAAGTAAAAAATAAACTGATAAAAAAATCATATAATAAGGACAATAATTGATGAACCAAAATAACTATAAACACTTTTTCATCTAAAAACTTAAAACAGCTGATATAAGGTGGTGTTTGTTTCATCTTATATAGCCAGCTTGTGACTTGTAAATCGAAGATTTTTAAAATAAGCCACAATGCCAGCCATATAAGCTAAAACAAACACCAACGCACTAAGTCGCCTATAACTGATGAATATACTTTCAATGCAAAATAACTAATGAACCTAAAAGCTTTGAAACACAACCGATGCTAACTGATGAACCAAAATAGTTTGAAAGACAACCGACGTTAACTGACACAAACAGATGAACCAAAACACTTTGAAAGACAACCGACGCTAACTGATGAAATTACTTTCAATTCAAAATAACTGATGAACCAAAATAACTATAAACACTTTTTTCATCTAAAAACTTAAAACAGCTGATATAAGGTGGTGTTTGTTTCATCTTATATAGCCGGCTTGTGACTTATAAACCGAAGATTTTCAAAATAAGCCACAATGCCAGCCATATAAGCTGAAACAAACACCAACGCACTAAGTCGCCTATAACTGATGAACATACTTTCAATGCTAAATAACTGATGAACCTAAAAGCTTTGAAACACAACCAACGCTAACTGATGAACCAAAACAGTTTGAAAACCAACCGACATTAACTGATGAACCAAAATACTTTGAAAGACAACCGACGCTAACTGATGAAATTACTTTCAACGCAAAACATTATTATCAACTTATTCTAATATATCCGCAATCTACTAATTTATTCTAATATAACAAGCAATAACTGATGAACCTACTTACAATTAAAAATTACAAGCAAAACAATGCCAAAAACTGATGAATCAAAAACTGAAGAACATACTTTCAATGCCAAAAACTGAAACATAACTGATGAACAAATCAAAATCACGGTTTTATACCTTTTAAAGCTGGTCGGTCTTGTAATCGTTTGGATCTCCTTTCTACTTCCACAACATTGCTCCCAGATTCTAAAAAAAATTATAAAAAAAATTAAAAAAAAATTAAAATCATAAATTGATAAAAAAAAATCCTAATTCTTCGTCTAGGTTCTAAAAAATACGCATGCACAAAGTAATAAACAAAATTAAAACATAAATGATAAACTTACCAGCTTGATTCATCTTTTCGAGTATAGAAACCCTAAAATTTTCCCCAAATTTTGATCGGAAATAGAGAGAGAAATAAAGTGAAGCGAGAGTGTCAATGAATGTGAGTTTCAATGGAGGGAAGGGGTATACGATGATTTTTGTTTGTAAAATTACAGTTGTATCCTTCTAATAGAAGGAAGCGTGTTTTTTTTCCCATTTAAATGCAAACTGTTAGATCTAAATATGTTGACTATTCGACTGATCGGATTGTTGAAAACACATTTTAGACTTTTTAATTTGTATCCCCTTTCTAAGGGATCGCACCTCCATATACCAAATCTTTACAGCCTTCGTGTACTAGAATCTTAAGATTTGGAGTATTCCCGAGGTGAAGGGTCTTCAACTTTGAATGACTGATGTTGACCTCTTCGAGCTTTGGACTTTCAGCAGGCATTTGAAGTTCTACCAAATCTTTACAGCCTTGGAGTACTAGAATCTTAAGATTTGGAGTATTCCCGAGGTGAAGGGTCTTCAACTTTGAATGACTGATGTTGACCTCTTCGAGCTTTGGACGTTCAGCAGGCATTTGAAGTTCTACCAAATCAATACAGCCTTCGAGTATTAGCCTATCAAGATTCGGAGTATTCCCGACGTGAATGGTCTTCAACTTTGAATGACTGAGGTCGAGATATCTGAGGTTTAGACTTTCATCAGGCATTTGAAATTCTATCAAATCATTACAGCCTTTGAGTATTAGCTTCTTAAGATTCGGAGTACTCCCGAGGTGAAGGGTCTTCAACTTTGAATGACTGAGGTCGAGATATTCGAGCTTTGGACTTTCAACAGGCATTTGAAGTTCTAACCAAATCATTACAGAGTATGAGTATTAGCTTCTTAAGATTCGGAGTATTCCCGAGGTGAAGGTTTGTCAGCTTTGAAGCAGTGAGGGTGAGAAATTCTACCAAATCATTACAGCCTTTGAGTATTAGCGTCTCAAGATTCGAAGTACTCCCGAGGTGAATGGTCTTCAACTTTGAATTACTGAGTTTTAGCTTCTTAAGATTTGGAGTTTTTCCCGAGGTGAAGGTTTGTCAACTTTGAATCAGTGAGGGTAAGATATTCGAGCTTTGAATGATAATCAGCAGGTATATGAAGCTCTCCGAAATCTTTACAATAGTCAATAGTCAACTGCTCAAGATTTGGTGCCAACCTAAGGTCAAAGGTCCTCAAATTTGAATGCCTGATAGTGAAGAACCTGAGCTTAGGAAGAACCTAACATAAGTAGAAAAAACAATTAATATTGGTGCAATGACAAACCAATAGATATATATGATCATAATGAATCATGAAAAACAACAAATTAACCATTATTCTACCTTTTCTTCTCCATCTTCCCAAAGTTGAACAATTTTGCTGCGACTTATGTCAAGTCCAACAAGATTTGGAGTATTCCCTAGGTGAAGGTTTGTCAGCTTTGAAGCAGTGAGGTGGAGATGTTCGAGCTTTGAATGAGGATCAGCAGGTATATGAAGCTCTTCAAAATCATCACAATTGGAAATAGTCAACCGCTCAAGATTTGGAGCCAACCTAAGGTCAAAAGTCCTCAACTTTGAAAAGCTGATTGTCAGGAACCTGAGCTTATGAAGAACCTAACATAAGTAGAAAAACAATTAATATTGGTGCAATGACAAACCAATATATATATATATGATCATAATGAATCATGAAAAACAACAAATTAACCATTATTCTCCCTTTTCTTCTCCATCTTCCCAAAGTTGAACAATATTGCTGCGACGTATGTCAAGTTCAACAAGATTTTTTCCATGAAATGTATTTGGTAAACTTGAAAAAGGAAAACCCCACCATCTCATAAATCGTAAGGAACTTGGAAGGTATTCGCTAACTTTATCAAATTGAACAATATTGCTCTTAAAAGAATAATCCTTTACGAGATTTATGTGAATAAATCTAAGATCCTTCATTTTTGCTAGACCTTTTACTGCAATTTCAGCACTGAAACCCGGTGAATCAAAGTATAGACATTTTGTTGCTTGGGTTCCCTGAAATCGAAAAAACAAATCCCTTTAATTTTAGTCGGAACCCTAAATTTGAAAATGCCCAAAATCACTTATCAAATTGAGAGTGAATGAAGATGATATAAAGCAAATTGAATGATAATTAGAGAGAGTGAATTTGGAGAAAACTTCTAGTCAGACAAACAACGAGGAAGAGGGTGTTTGTTTAAGCTTATACGAGGGCTTAAGTAGGGATGGCAAAAAAAACCCGAACGGGGAAACCCAAAACCCGAACTAATTGGGCGGGGCGGTGCATGCTAATCAGGTTACGGGGCGGGTTTGGGGATTAAACGGGGATTTTAATCGGGTTTGGGGCGGGGAGCGGGGAATCCTCGCCCCGCCCCGCCCCGCCCGATTAATATATACACATATATAAATATATCTATACCTATACAGTATTTTGTTAGTATTTACGTAATAAAAAAATATTACTCTAATATTGTTAGTTTTTTTATATATGTAAGAATGCAAAATTGTGATTATACAAACTCGTTTAGTATCATATTTTTAAGTTTTAATTTTTGACGGTATAATTTATCATTATTTATGTATAATACTATTGTTGAAAACTTAATAAGGCTTGTTTGTAATTGATTATTAATAGGTTCGTTATTGCTAACGGTCTAAAAATAACAATAAATGTGAAATGGTGCGGCTTTGTTCGAAAATTGCACCCAAAGAGGACATCCCGATAAGATCCCCGATTAATACGGGGCGGGTTTGGGGGACTATCACGCCCCAACAGGGCGCCCCGATTAGATCCCCGATGGGGATCGGGGCGGGTTTGGGGAGAACTTTGGTAATCGGGTTTGGGCATGGGGATGGCCGCCCCGCCCAAAACCCACCCGTTGCCATCCCTAGGCTTAAGAGCTTATGAAAATTGACACCAACTTTTATTTTGTCTAATATAATATTTTAAAAAGACATTATTGACCAGCTTTTATTTTGTCAAATTTTAGACCAAACTCAAAACTTTTTAAACTATTGGACCAAAAATGAAATATTCAGTAAACCACAAGGATAAAAAATGTAGTCAATATGTCCTCAATTTCCTCCTTAACCCACAATCGGCTATGTCTTTGAGGTTCATTGGACCGACGAACAATATTCCTACCCATTTCTTGTAAATGATCATGCATCCCCAATTCCTTATATTCATCACTTCTCGAATAAGTGATTATAAAATATTTCCTTTTAGAAATAGTTATAAGAGATTTCTGCTCAAGAACTCTTAAACCAATTTTAGCATGGAATCCACGGCTTTCAAGCACTCGGATTGCTTCGTCTTCCTTCCAACCTCTGAGTAAGCATGCAACATCCAGAAAAATTTCTTTGTAATCCTCCTCAAGACTATCATAGCTTAATTCCAATTTTTTCAAAGTTTCCTCCAACGGAATTGTTTTTAGTCTTTCTATGGCATCTTTCCATTCAATTTCATCTTTACCACATAGAAATGAACCCAAAACTTTTATAGTCAATGGAAGACCAGCCGCATAATGTACAACTTGCCTCGATAGCTCTTTGTAACCTTCAATTTCAATCTCTCTCCCAAATGCATACCAACGGAACATGAAAATTGCTTCATCATTCGATAACAAATTGACATCATGAATCGAGTTCACTCAGTGTGCACGCAGCACTTGCTCATCTCTGGTTGTTATGATAATTCTACTTCCCGGCTTGAACCAATTACGAACGGTTAACGCCTCAAGTTGTTCTATGTGATCCACATCATCTAGAACAACTAGAACCTTTCTACTGTGCAAGAACTTTTTCATCATATTTTTCCCGTCAGAAACACTACTTACTCTAATGTTATTATCATTTAGAACATCTGAGAGTACTTGCTTCTGCAACTTCTTCAAACCCGACAAAGAGGTTTTTGAAATTTCCCTAACATTTTCTACAAAGCTTTGACCCTCAAACTGAACGGATATATGATCAAAAACAGCTCTGGCCAAGGTTGTCTTCCCAATTCCTCGCATGCCCTTGATCCCTATCATGCGAACATCATCAACACCGGTTTCTAAAGATGAAACAACATCGTTTACACGGGTCTCCATGCCTATTAATTTTCCATCAACATCCGAGTTAATGAAACGCAACTCTAGTGATATCTCTTCAACAATCTTTTGGATAAATTTAGCTTCATGTCTGTATGTAAAATAGGATTCAATAAGCTTGTTAAAAATCCTACTTGAACAATCAATTTCAGATAATAACACATACAATTGTATATGAAGTAATGGTATAAAATCAGCTATCAGTTAGATACTAGATAAATAACAGATAGGCTGCGCATAAGGTAAATTTTTTCCGGGTCAAAACAGGTTGGGTCTACCCGCAAACACTTCCCTTCAACATCTAACTTATAACATACTCGTTTCAATGCATTAAAAACTGCTTTAAAATTATATGTCATTACAGAAAAAATCTTAAGTTTGAGAATAAAAAACTGCTCTAAGGTTATATATGCATTAAAAATACACCATGTTAGGATATAAATAGTTATTTACCCATTTGACCCGTTTGAGATGAAACATGTTTTTTTGAAAGCCATTAATTATGTATATATATATATATAAATAAAACTAGCAAGGAGCTAATAACAACCACCCTAAAACTACAACTACATTGGAACCCACCGGAATCAGTCAATCGTAGTAAAATCAAAGAATATTGCAAAGATATGATGAAGGAATTACCCATCAAAAGTGTTCTTCAACTCCCAGCCAGCCAAATCAGATGCTTCTTTCATAGCATCCCTCCACTTCCTTGCAGCTTCTTCCTCTTTATTAAGTTTTGCAAATGCATCTTTAACTGACCCACTTTGTTTCCTAACTTCAGTAGGTTCCACATCGTAGAACACGGGATAAGCAGTATGCCCAAAACCTTTCCGGCATTCCATAATCTTAACAAGCTCTTCTAAGCACCAAGATGAAGAAGCGTAGTTCTTGGAGAAAACAATAATGTAAAATTTCGAGTCTTCAATGGCCTTAATAAGCTCATCACTGATCATTTTTCCTTGCTTAATATTCTCGTCATCCTTGTACGTTTCAATACCTTTTTGTGTAAGAGCAAGATAAAGATGATCAACAAAGTTCTTTCGAGTGTCTTCGCCTCTAAAGCTTAAGAAGACATCATACTTGAAGCTCTTTTGAATCATTGAACTTGAAGTGGACGCCATTAAAGTTATAACTGAAAAAAGTACAATATTAAGCTGATCACAAAGAAACTTGGATGAAATGAATAACCCTAAAGAGGTTATACTAATAATTAAGGTAGTGTTATCAAAACTTTGTAATGATGTTGCTACGAAGTATCAATGGTGAATGTGAACGTGATCTTTTTGTGTGGAAAAACTTTTTGTCTAAACAAACATAGAAAAAAGACCATTAGAATGCTTTTTTGTCTAGGCTTGTTTTATTTAATCATTCACCATTGTAGTGGTTATAAAGCATTCCTTCCCTAAATATTTTAATAATTAGTTATTTAAAAATTTCCATATACACAATCAATTACCAGACATGTATTATTGCCATCGACATATATAAATGTCATATATGCACAAAACTTTCACTAAGTAGTTAAGAATGGAATATAGCGTGTATATTGATATCAGCTATACTATTAGATAATAAGATGAACTCACCTCAATGACTTTCTATATATCTGTTATCTCAGTATCAGGTCTTCAAAGTTTCAGATGTGGGTAGCTTTTAAACTTGTTTATGATAGTTACATTATACTTATGAAACCATACAACTTTTATTTATTTTAAACATGATAGTATTAGTATCCGAACTTTTTTCATAAAGGATGCAGTTTGACTTTTTAATAAAGTCAACTCATTAAGTTAAGATCAATCACCAAAATAAATCAATAAATAATCTCATATTAACAAACAAATTCAATAAAATTGTCTCCCAAACAAAACAAACATTAATCAGTTTAACAAATCGATCACCAAATAAAAAGAACGAGTCGGGCGGCCCACGCGTTGCGACGGGGTGATTGACATCAGTTTTTTTGCAACCATGTTGGCCAAAACATTTTAGCAATACAGAGTAGTATAAGTACAATATTTATGTGTTATTCTACTTTGTTTCCAATCATAGCACTATATTTTGTTTCAAAAAGTTCCACGCATTGCGCCAGATTTTTTGCATTCCCGGTGCGATCCGTAATTCAAAAGGTGATACACCCGCACGTTGCGGCGGCTTTTTTTTTGCGTTTAATTTTTATGGTAAACATATAAAATAGGATTGGTTTTGCAGAGTGTCACATACTTCGTGAGGTATTTTTAGCCATTTTTTAAGACTTTGTGAAAAAGGACTCCTTCTACAAAGAGGCCACGACTTCAGGGGTATTTTGTGTCATTTTTCCAAACTTTCGAAACAGACTTTTTGAAAAATGACACTTTTTTGTGAAAAAGGACTCCTTCTGCAAAGAGGCCACGACTTCAGGGGTATTTTGTGTCATTTTTCCAAACTTTCGAAACAGACTTTTTGTAAAAGGACTCCTTTTGCAAAGAGTCGTCAACTTCAGGGGTACTTTTTGCCAATTTTCCAAACTTCGAAACGACGTCGTCCGGTTGGTCACTGTAGATATAGCGAGGGACCACTGTAGCACTGGGGCACAGTTGTTTTTTTTGGGCTTATACGACGTCGTTTAGTACGCTTTTTAATAATATTATTAATTACTTTTACCTTTAGCATTATTATCCTTGGGTAAAGAAAAATCCTCCGTATCATCATCATCATGAACAACAACAACCGGACCCAAACCCAAATCCACTGTACTGTTACCCACTTTCTACCCAAATCCAAATCCAAATCCAAATCCTTGTGGTAGTGTCGCAATTAATTAATCAATCAATCTGTTAATGAATTTGGAGGTATGGCATAAGAGGTCCTTTAACTCTTTCCTTTTCTTCATTTCTCACCCCTTTTATTTATTATACACTTTTCCCTCTCTTCTTGTTTATACTTTCAAATGTGGATAGCTTTACAAGAACAAACATGCAAACAACTTCTCTGCCTGTGACAAACCGTGTATTTTTATTTTTTTTTAAACTGCTATAGTTACTGACTCGTAGAACACACGGAACTGGAGTACGGGTCAACACAACTAGCATGTCTTGACCGAGTAGAACACAAGGTCTTAATTCAATTAAATAGTGTGATTATCCTATAAGAGTGTTCATCTTCAATGTTAGGTAAAGAGATCATGAGGTCAAACTCAAGTCATAAAGAACGGTGAAAGATTGATGAGAAATTGCATTCCATATCCTATATTCGACAATTGGTTGCCAAACATGAAGGCGATGTTACATAAAATATGAACTATCTAGCATAACTTATATCCATAATGACAGACTTGAGCCCTTTTTGTTTGGTGTCACATGGAAAAAAACAACGGTCAATTTTACTCATACAGCTAATAACATCCCTTAGATTTTCCAAAATCATTATGTAATAAAATTAGTGAAAAAAGATTGATTAGCTTCACTTGACACTAGTAACTACCTTTATATATGTTCTTAGGTACGATTCAATTAAAAACTCAGTGAAGTTGGTCAAAGTAAATAATCTGACTCAAAAAGTCAACTTTTTGTATGCTTAACGATTTTATCCCAATTTAGAACATAAATATGTAAAGAACGACTTTTTATGATAATAAAATCACATAATAATACTTATTGAACTTAATTTTGATATGATAATAGTCAATCAGGTATAAAATACCACTATTTTCATCAAAAACATGGTTTGACTTTCAGAAAAAGTCAACTCTGTCAGCTGATGTTCCTAAGCTAACTTAACTTATAATCAGGTATGACTGGTTTTTCTAAAAAATACTGGAAGAAGTTGAAGGAACTTTCATGTGTTTATTGTTCGACTAATGATTAGGTATGTTTGAGCTGTTAGATAACTCTAGTCAGCTTGAAGTTTTGTCTTTTAAGAAGTTATTTAACTATCCTGATGCCGAATTTCCGTTATTAAACTTAGGAGGAGTGTTTTATTAAACGATTATTCATACCGTTGATTAGCGGTTTTAAGAATTTGAAAAGCTTGAAGCTGATTTGCTGTAGTGGAAAGTGGGACAGGACATTAGAGATGATTCGAGATGATAACTGAGGTTCGTTTGGGAAATGTTAATGTGACTGGTGTTGGTGTTTTGCCGTTATCTAAATGTCGTGGTTTAAATGCTTTATGTATTGTTGATGCACCAATGTTGGATTGATTAGTGTTGCTGAGAATTGTAAGGGGTTAAAGAAGCTTTGTATTGCTCATTGGAAGCATAGTGTGGACCTTGAGGAGCTGGTTAATGAACTAAAATTTTAAACTAATATAGAATATTTTTAAACTAAATTTCACATTTTCTTTTAAGCATCGACACGTATCATTAATAAGAAAGCTTATGCGTCCAAATTTTATGCATTAGCAGTGTTAAGAGGCTTCTAACTTACTTACCTTGTTACCAAAAATAGTATGCAACTTCAGTATCAAAATAAATATCCTTCTGTCTGAAAAACAAGTTGAAGGACTACATATGCAATGTTCATCTATTTTAATAATTCTATGGTTAAGAGTGTGAAAAACATAACTGAAAAAACATACTGTAGATATTAGCAATTTAGTACTAGTGATCTTGTTGACCCGGTTTTGACCCAAATAAGATCCGAGTCCATAAACAGACAATATGAAGCCCAATTTTCTAACAAAATCGAGATGATAGGTAACCAAATTGTAAGCTACATGTTCAATATCATTAATGTAGGTCAACTATAATAGATGAAAGTCAATACTTTGACTCAAAAAGTGAAATGGCTTTGAGTTTGACAAGATCAACCCACTATTTACAATACCTTTCTTTATGCATTTAAAAAACATTATCATCTCAAACATTAAATCAAACTCCCACCATTTTCACAAAGAACAGACTTTGACTTTCTTAAAAAGTCCTTTATATGGAATTAACAAATACCCTACTTAAGGATCAAATCTGTTAAAAAAAGTAGTCCAACTTTTGAATAAGGTTTTCTTCAATATAGCTTGGCTGTAACAAACATCGATACACCCCGCCAGATTACCGCTAAACATGAATGCAAGTTTCATGTGGTACTACACTGAAAGTAGTAATTTCCTTTTCTTTAACAACAAAGAAATAGATTTATTAAAACTAGCTAGGAGATACCAAAACATAGAAAACGAAAACAAAACCTGACAAATTAACAGCAAAGTGCCAAGAAAACAAGGAAATGGCTAAACAAACGAACTTTCAAAATTTACAGAAAACAAGAAAACAAAACTTGACAAATCAACAGCAAAGTGCTAAGATATGGAGCAAAAACAGAAATGAGGGCGTGCCCATTTACATAGATGGAATATCACAAATTCATTATAGGTAAGCAAAGCCCGGCACCCGTATCCATGCCTTTGAGACCAAACTGATTTAAACATTCCACAGTAATGTCATTTTATTTGATAAGTTCGCGTTCATCTCGTGTTCCCAGCTTCAAACTCTGTCCAAACATGGATTTTACCAAATCATTCTCTGATGATAACGTCTTATTCCTGGAACATTTAAGTAGCTTCTATTGATGATCAAAGTCAATAGTTTGACTCAAAAGTCAAATATTTTAATGGTTCACCACTTTGTCCCAATGTAGAAGAGTTTTATGTAAAACAAAACTTGTATATGATTTTAAATCACTTACAAAACTTTACTGAATATGATTATAACATGATTATCTCCAACATCATGTAAAATCCAATCATTTTCATCATGAAAACAGTTTGACTTTCTGAAGAAGTCAACTGTGTTATCTGAACTCCATGAGTTAACATATCTGTTATTATCTAACTTGAAAAATTTAAACTGCTTATACAAGTAAGTTACTTTGATAAGTACACTTTTGAAGTTAATAGCTATACCTTGATTTAACTGTATACAGCTTGTATAGGAGACTTGAATCAGTAGTCCCGCCTCCTTGCACTTTTATTTACAGACCTGTGTGATGTCAAACATTGATTAAGCAGACAAAACCTATTAAACTGGAGATTAAAAATCGAGCTCAGTATGGCATATGAATAGAGCATGATAAAACAAATAGCAAGACCAAAAAAGAATGTTACAGTGATAAAATCATTTTATAAGGAAAAAAAAATGGCAGTTTAAATATTGCTTTTATGGTCATCATTTCAGATTCTTGAAGTCTTGACGAACCGAATATAAATATACTAGATGCAAGACCCGCCCCGATGGGGCGGCTAGCTTTAGAAATTTGATTAAACGATAAAATTAATAGTATAATATGTATGAAAGTTTAGTTACATCCATGAGACTCAAATGAATAAAATCGACATGCTATTATCAATAAAAAAATAACGTTTAATCAAACATAACTTTCAAAATAACCAAATTACATATACTTTATAATCTATGAAGAAATTCTCTATATACAACGTTTGTCGTAGAGTTGGTGTAGTTGCCGTCTTTGTCACAACACAACACTTTTAGACCTCTCTTGCTTTTTACTCTAGAAACAGCTACATAAAGTTGTCCGTGGGAAAAAACAGGCCGTTCCAAATATAGCCCAACCTTAGACAATGTTTGGCCTTGACTTTTGTTTATAGTCATGGCAAAACAAACGGAAATAGGGAATTGTCTCCTATTAAGTTGAAAAGGCATCTTCTTGTCGGATGGGCTTATAATCATTCTAGGTATAGAGCGAACCTCACCCACTTTACCACCTGATATAATCTTTGCCTCAATGTTATTGATTCCCATTCTCAATACTTGTAACCTGGTGCCGCCGTTACACAATCCACCTCGTTGATCAATGTTGCGCAAACACATAACGGGAGTGCCAATCTTCAAAACTAATTTATGGTGTGGAAGTCTAGACATTTTGATTGAATTCAAGAATTTTGTAGTGTACATAACCTCGCTATGATTAAAATCCACGTCTAAATCTGATACTGTATCCGAACTAAAATATACTTTCTCTCTGCCACTAAGTTGAGAAAGCATTTGGTCATTCACTTTGTCAACTTCTTCGTGTGTTGGTGCAAGAATGGCTCGATCTTGGAAATAAGATGGATCCCAAAGATTATCTTTCCAATTATCGTAAGTTTCTCGTATCACAGCTTGTACATGATCATCAGAATTAGGTATTAGCATTTCTTCTGAGAATTCAACCTCAGCAGTGCCATCTTTAGTGCCACCTATTGTCCCATCGCCAATACTCAAAATCCATTCAGCAAAATCCTTAATTTGTTCTGCATCTCCAGGGTTGCAACCAACACGAAGCCTCATATTCTCGGTAAGTTTAAGAACCGTGCAATTCTTCCATAGATAAGATTGATTTAAGGAAGCATGTACGACATCTTGCCTACTACCGTTTGGAATAACCGGGAGTATTTGCCAAAAATCGCCGCCAAAGACAACAACTTTACCACCAAACACCTTATCAGAAACTGCCGTATAAGTACTTGTTAAAAAAGAGAATTTAAACATTACATATAAACTATAAACAACACTAAAATGGCAATGATTTTTTTTTTTAACCAAACATTTGGCTAATAATAATTTGTGAGTACAAATCCCAAATTGTTGTGAACAATAATTGAGGGAATGAATATTCTTCTATTTTTTATCTATAAAGTCAGAGATACATGGGGTATATATAAGATAAACTGTAGGGTAAAAACCCTAATAATTAACTGGGCCGTGGGCCTCTTATGGGCTATATGGACATCCACTCATAATTATCCATAACACTCCCTCTTGGATGTCCATATTGTTAATACGCTTATGAAATGCTGCCTCATTAAAAACCTTGTCAGGAAAACCCAGTGGGACAAAACCATGACTAAGGGAAAAAGAGTGCAACGCGTATTGTCTCCCTCTGATGATTATATCACTTGAGATCTTTGAGTCGAAGCATCCCAATGTTGTAACTTAGCTTCCTAAATGCTGAGATATGATGTACCTTGGTAAATAGATCCCGCCAAATTGTCGGTTGAACGAACTTCTTTTAAGTTAAGCAACGCATGTTGCATTATCTTCATTCAAAATTGTTGGTGCCTCCTTCTCTGAAAAGTACCGCATTATCTACGTATGTGTTGTATCACACTTCTTAACCAAACACATTCTCGACTTGCTTCATGGATCGCTAGAATTTCTGCATTGTTGGTTGATATTGCTGAGATTGTCTGCTTTATTGAACTCCATGAGATTGTTGTTCTTCTACTTGTAAATACATATCCATTTTGAGATCGACCATTGTGAGAGTCAGACATATATCCTGCATATGCAAAACCAACTAAACTTGTATTCGATGGGTTAGTGAAATATAAACCCATATCCTTTGTACCTTGAAAAATTGACATATTTGCTATACTGTGGTTCAATTTGATCAATTATTATTCTCGAGAATTTTAAATCATGACACGTGCTTTATGCATTATATTTATCCCTCAAGTAATCTCAACATAAAATGAGCTCTATTCATTAACTTTTAGACGCATATCAATTACTATTATATTGCCAGACTTAAATACATTATTGGATTCACCACATGAGAACGCGTCTCCTTATCATTTCCATGCCTTTACGAAAATATTTGTGTGTCGTTAGTCATGCCTTAAATACGAAAGTTTCAATACTTTAATTTCTCTTCCTCATAAATACCAATGCATATCCAATAATTTACACATTCATATGTACGGACTTCAAGTCCTAGTAACCATGTCTCGTCACAAGAGACTTTAATATTTCATTAGCTCTTTGCGTCTTTACGTCTTTTGGCCATTCATTTATACATCTGCACTTCCTGCAGGTATGCTTCCATGATCCTCACCATGATTATAGCGCTATCTTATTTATTAAATAATCATTACCATATCGACGTCGATTCGTTACTTTTCGATTCCGCACTTTACTAGACATTGCATTATATCATTTATTGAGATCTCATAGTTTTTCATGTACCCGGGGTTTTTCAATAACCTTCATGTCTAGTGTCTCGTGACTATTATGGGGTCTTATTACCTCGATTTGACCATCTTCATTTTCTTGCTCCATTTTATCTAATCATTCAAGGATTTTCATTTGGAATCGATTTGTCTATCACGCTGCAGCCGTGCCATAGACTTACTACCATTCATTGATTTTACTGCTGGGACACTCATTGTAATTGGAGCAATAGCAGCGTAATATGATCTAGTCACTTTCTTTAGGTCACTAAACATGTCTGGCATTTACTAGATCTGGAATGTCATTTGTCCCTTGAACTTTAAGTTCATATTCATTAGTATAAGGATCAACATTTATATCATAATTCATTCCAAATTTCTCGCTGCTCATTCTCTCCCCTGAATGAGTTATCAATTTAAACATCCCATTTTGTGTGTTGTGGTGGATTTACTATATATCACACAATTACAAAATCTCACATGGGAAATATGGTTTGTGACCAAAACCATTCTAACGGGGAGGAGTCATTATAAATTGTTGGCAAGATGCGATTCATATGTCATAACATATCCCATAAACTAAAAGTGTTATTCTCACAATATTATTGGCTTTGCAATCAACTGAAGACGTTTGTAACGTTTCAACAAAAGCAATTCGCGTATGAACATGGGCTACTTTTATGTTCAACACTTATTCCAATAATCGCCCAATACTTGGAAGTATTCACCACCATTGTCAATAATATAATTTGGAAAACCGTGCTCGCATTTTATAAGCCGAGCTACTAATCACGCTAACTTTAAGTTGCGTATTTAATGATCATTTTGACGATGCATCGATTTTAAAACTCAAAATGATTCACATGGCGGATGTATAGGCCTACATACATCCCCTTTATGTTATTCCCAAAACTTTATAGAACAAAATCCTTACTTTAATTTGGTGGTTATAAATAAACAATTAACTTCCAATGAGAACAATCAAATTTATCTTGGAAGAAACACATCGTTCTTCTATACATTCGCATCATCACTAAACCGGGATGGTCCTACCGGTAATGCCAATAAATATCTTGGCTCATAAACTTATACTTTATGACCACATGTGCTTCAATTGCACCATTTTATATAAAAATCGAATAATATGAAGAGCCCACATTTCTCCAATCAACTTTTTCATGACTTTCACACAATTTAATAGTATATACACATTAGCCTATAGCATTATCAAATACTATACATATTCTTATGCTAGTAAACGTGCATAATTTGCAAAATACATGCCATTAATTAATACATCAAATGCCTTAGAAGCAAATATTATCACATGAAAACAAGTCACACATATATGGCAGACATCTCATTTTTATTATATTCAATATCTTCATTATTCTTTAGCAAGCTTCACAATAATATCGCTCCTTGCATCTTATCATTTATTCAAGACTCCACATAAACTAATTACAATTAAGTAATGTGTTTAGCTCATTGGCCAAATGCATAAGTACATCTTTTATTGTCAGCTAAACCTGGTCATAATCTATCATATGACAAAAATATATGATAATTTTCACAATATGGCCATAATCCTTGCTTACTCAAGAACTATAATCCTTTTTTCATAAAAGCTCCTTAGTAATGGGAGCACTAATTTGCACAAAAACAACCAAATAAACAATAATCTGATAGCAGTTTTCAATCTAGATAGGCATTGTGTGACATAGAATCGCATGAGATCAATTATTCTTATAGGTATACACTCTAGCATCGCCAAGCAAATTATAATCGTGTCCACTATCTAGTAGTGCCAAAGCCATAAACTGCTAGCATTTGAAGCAAGTGATATGCCGTTTGGCATCAAGTTGTGATTGAATCTCAAATATTGTCTATCTACTAATCAATCTCGTGTGTAAATACATTTCCATAATGTTAAAACACGAACTCCACACCGACATGATGTGTGAATATAAAATATATAGCTTCACTTGCGACGAAAAAATATATATATATATATATATATATTTTAATAAAAACTGTTTAGCATCTTACAGACATAAGGCAAATCGTATATCTATATGGTGAAGACTAAAAGCGTGAAAAGAAGTTTGGGTTGATCCACTGATATTGAATCGGTAATGGAACACACACTAAATATATGTCACGAACATAGATATCAAGTTGAAACATATAATTACCATCAAAATAATAATACTAATCATAATATTGTATCCTAATGATCAACCATGCCTGTAACTTTTTCGATTAATATCTTACAACATCAAACAATCTAAAAGAAAGATAAAAGTAAGAATATACTATTAAAAAGTAAACATTCAATCGACAAACAAATATATAACCAATATATAATCGGCAGTGATTTGTCCCAATCATACATGAGATTTATAGATAGTTATTGTTAACCATGTTTGATATAAGCTTTTCCTGCAAGAAATAAATCTTTTATCGCTGAAAGTATATATATGTATCATCTGTTATATGATACATTATTTTACACTTGAAGTATACAAGCTAGTTGAGCAGATAAAATTATATATTACGACTTATCGATCCCACTTGTATAGCTTAAAATATTCTAATCTTAATTCAGGATATTGGATAATGCTAAGAAGCTTTTCTAGAAGATGATTAAGAAAAGGGGCGAAGACATACCAGTGATAATCGAGACAAAGAAAAAAAAACTTTTAGAGCGTGCATAAAACCATGCATTGTATTAAATCAAGATCAAATATTTTAACTCAAAGTTTAACTAAGCGAGGGGTTGTCAAATTAGAAGCTCGCTATTTTGCTTTACAATAAGCAATCAATAACCTATTACTTTGTAATACCATTGGTCCCGTCACTTAATATCTAATATAAGACTTAATTTATCAGACAAGAAATCATGACTACTAACACATAGTAAACTAAAACCATGGTAACATAGAGAACAAACTAAATAATGTATATACAATTAGTTATCGAACTTAATGCCAAAGGGATAAATTCGACTTAACCTCCTTCTCAATCAAGTCGATATAGTATAATGCTAATATTTATTTATTTTTATTGACAAATAACTTATAAAGATAATTGCATCATAGATTAAATTATTGATATAATTGTAGCAAGCAACTAAACTAAATATGTGATTTAATAACTTCTAGCAAAAACGTAATAAATCTTCTCCATTGCCCAAAGTTTGAAGTATGACAAACAATATAACTGATATAATGATATTATATGGACTCCAAACAATAACAAAATATGTGCTCCAAACAATAACAAATCTAACTAGATAACAAATATAATATAACTGATATTACGATTGAAGTATGACACGTAACTCATATAAGACAAGTATTAACGTTTTTGCGTACTAATAATAAATACATAAACTAGATGACGTTCAACTCATAAGCACACAATAATCATGCAATACTACAACTTAGTAACATCGGTAATCTTCAAACGAAAAAAACAAAGAAAAACACACAATAATTTATATATCAACGCTTTATTTTATTTTGAACAATATTGTCCATAACGATTTGAACAGTAAACCCTGAAAAGTGTTTTTGAACAATCAAATTAAATTAGCTTTTGGAATAAAACTTAGCCATATTTGTCGCCGATTTGTCAAAACATTTGGTAACATGATATTGTAGAATAGAGAATTAATATCTATACGAGTGAACAATAAAATATGAAACGTTATATCCTCACTGAATTGAAAATATTTTCTTCCTTGAATTGAAAAATCATCACGTATTATAAAATCGTAATTGTCATACGCATATTACCACATAGCAAACAATAGTAAAATGTGACATTGAATCAAAGATTAAATAAATTACGAAAAAAGCAGGGTTCGAGATTTACCTTTTGACACGAAAAAAAGATTGAAAATAACCTTCAGAGCGTGCTGATAACGTGTTGTGAACAATAATTGAGGGAATGAATATTCTTCTATTTTTTATCTATAAAGTCAGAGATACATGGGGTATATATAAGATAAACAGTAGAGTAAAAACCCTAATAGCTAACTGGGCCGTGGGCCTCTTATGGGCTATATGGACATCCACTCATAATTATCCATAACACAAATTATTTTCTACATGGTTAAAGATAAAATTGCATAATGAGGGAAAATATGAAGAAATGTATTTGGTTAATTAGCAAGGATGCATAGGGTTGAAAGTTAGACAAATTATAAATCAGTAAGAAACACACCTACTAAATTATATTGTTATTAGACTTTTTTGTAGTTAAGATTTAAAGAAGTTTTTTGATATGATTAGTATAAAAGAATATAAATGTAATATTGTACTGATGTAAAAAAATTGCATAAAAAAGTAAAACGTACCTGTTGATATGTCTCATAAAGTTCTGTCAAAAGCTTCAAAACAAAGTCTGTTAACCATTGGTGCTTCGTCCCATATAATTAATTTTGTCTCGCTAATCAATTCAGCAAGATCACCATCAGCGCTAATAGTACACATTGAATCCTCAACAACATTGATAGGGATTGCAAACCGAGAATGGACTATTCTACCACCATCAAGCAAAAGCACAGCTATACCACTGGATGCTACGTTTAGAACTATTTGACTCTTGGACCTTAAAGCAACTGCCAATGTCTTGTACAGGAAGGTCTTCCATGTACCTCCGTAGCCATATACAAAAAACATACCTCCTTTGTCATTATCGCAAGCATCTACTATAGTATCATATATCCCTTTATGTTCATCTGTCAAACTTCCATATAGTGCTTGATGTTGGAGTATCAATTCTGGAACATTATAATCAAGTTCATCGTAAATCAACCTATTGTATCCATCCATTGTGAACTCTGAATCCGGATACGGCATATTGACAATATTTTTGAGGCTTTTCGAATTGCTGAGTAGCTTGTCCTCAATATATGTTAAACATATATTGTACCTTTGTTTATCCGTTAGTTGTAGTTCTGCACAAAATGATTGAAATATTGTTGAACCAGTTTCAAACATGAAAATACAATTGAAGTTTTTTTATACAATCTTATTACTATTTATGGTGTAAAAAATGAAATTGTAGGATACCTGGATGATTTCTTTTTTGCCTTTCCAAATGTTCCACGTCTTCTGCTAAAAGAGTCCACGACTTCTCCCAAATGACCTCAGGTCTTGACATACTATCCGATAGTATTAACATAATGAAATGATTACGAAGGTAATCCCAATTCCCCACGCACTTGCTTCAATTATGCCTTCGATGTATTCCTTGTCATCCTCTAACAATCCACGCGCGTGACAAGCCTCTTTATATGTACCATATAATACACCATCGAATTTCTTAAAGTCGTCCCATTCTTGTGCACCTCTAACTTTGTTTAAGAGCATAAGTAAATAAAAAAGCTCGCCCCAAGATGGAGGAACGTGATGGATCCGAACTATGCTTTTTCCTTGCTTTCGTCGAGTCCATATTTTGTCTTGACTGTTCCAAACAAAATGTTTTGGGATCTCAACATACAACAACGATTGCGCTAAGGTATCTTCTTTATTGAGATCCATATAAGCCAAAAACTTGGTGGTATTAGCTGAGGCCTGCTCGAGTTGAAAGTCGATACTTTCAGTGGGATCAAATACAACAGAATGCTCGTTTGGAAGGTGAAATGGCAAACGCTCTACTGCAGGAAACCTGTGGTGTATATCAAACTTAAATATCCTCCATGCAGCTTCGCAAGCTGATAAATAACGGCAATCGTAAAAGTCTTTAATCTCATCCGTCTCTTCATCTTCGACAGCTGTAGTAACTCTATCCGGTCCCTTGTTTATGTACTTAAATAAATACTTGATGGATCCAAACTGATTGCACCATTCAACATTGATATGAGCTTGGTACCTTTTCAATGAGTTTTTTATTTAACCATAGTACTTTTAAAATTTATTTAACAAAACATAGTACTTTCAAATTATATTTAACAAAACATAGTAGTTTGTTTGTATAGAGTTAGTTTGTTTGTTTTTCTAAAATACTTAGCTTTATATAAAACCACTATGTTTTGTTAAATAAATTTGAAAGTACTATGTTTTGTTAAATAAATTTTAAAAGTACTATGGTTAAATAAAAAACTCGTAATTTCACTTTCTATGATCATCATTGTCCAATTATGATCAAGTGATTAAGTCTTTAAGTTGTTATAAGCATTTAATACAACTATATTCAACGACCGAGTCTTTAAGTTCCTTTGAAGAATAAACATGTAGATTTTGCAACCGTGACAATTTGACTAGCAATGCATGCATGGGGTAGTAGTCATTAGAAAATGGTGGCAAAGGTTTTTCAAGTGATGGGCCCATTTTCTTTTCTATATTGTTTTACAAAAAGTTAACATGAAACGTAGTCGGCAAAAAGCATCTATATGTATATTTTAATGTCATCAAAATATACATCATTTATATATTTTAGAGTGGTTTGCAGTTTTTGAGACCTTACATCTCTGTCAGAAATTATTGATACCTTACATTCTTCGTTAGTCAAACGTTTACCAACATACATCCCTGAGGACGAACGACGCAAATATTTTTTCGTTAACTGCTAACGGAAGTCTAATGGAGGGTTGTTTTGGTATTTTTACTTATAAGAGGGATGTATTTTGCAGTTTACTCTTTTACTTCTAAGAGCGATGTATTTTGCAGTTTAATTTTGTAATTTACTTTTTTTTTTTAAATTATTATTATTATTATTATTATTATTATTATTAGCGGATATTCTTTATAAAAAAAATTCAGAAAAATAAAATGGAAAAAAAATAATTTCGAAAAAAAAATATTTTACGAAAAAAATTATTTCAGGAAAAAAATTCTAAAAAAATTTTCTAAATTTTTTTTCTGAAATATAAAATGGAAAAAAAAATATTTTTCTAAAAAAAATTTCAGGAATAAAATTTCTAATTTTTTTTTTCGAAAAAAATTTCTAAATTTTTTTTTCAGAAAAATAAAATGGAAAAAAAAAATTCTAAAAAAATTATTTTAGGAAAATAAATTTCTAAAAAAAAAATTTCGAAAAAAGTTTCTAAAAATATTATTTTAGAAAAAATAAATGGAAAAAAAAGTAATTTCGAAAAAAAATAATTTTCTAAAAAAATAATTTAGGAAAAAAATTTATAATTTTTTTTTCACGAAAAAAAGTTTTTAAATAAAATAATTTCAGAAAAAAAATAATTTCGAAAATAATTTTAGAATTTTTTTTCCTGAAATAATATTTTTAGAAAAATATTTTTTTTCCGAAATTATTTTCCATTTTATTTTTCTGAAAAAAAAAAAATTAGAAATTTTTTTCCAAAAAAATGGTTTAGAAATTTTTTTCCTAAATTTTTTTTAGAAAAATATTTTTTCCTGAAATAATTTTTTTAGAAAAATATTTTTTTTTCGAATTTTTTTTTCCATTTTATTTTTCTGAATGTTTTTTAAAGAATATCCCCTAATAATAATAATAATAATAATAATAATAATAATAATAATAATAATAATAATAATAATAATAATAATAATAATAATAATAATAATAATAATAAAAGAAGATATAGTACAAAAGTAAACTGCAAAATACATCCCTCTTAGAAGTAAAAGAGTAAACTGCAAAATACATCCCTCTTATAGGTAAAAAGACCAAAACAACCCTCCATTAGACTCCCGTTAGCAGTTAACGAAAAAATATTTGCGTCGTTCGTCCTCAGGGATGTATGATGGTAAACGTTTGACTAACGAAGGATGTAAAGTGCCAATAGTTTCTGACAGGGATGTAAGGTCTCAAAAGCTGCAAACCACAGGGATGTATTTTGCAGTTTACTCTATATTTTAAGTCTCAAAGTTAACTTCAAACATCAAAAAATTAATGATATATGAAATAATATTCTAACAGTTGTTATCGGTGGGAGTCATAAACTAACTTGAAAGAAAAATAAAAGGAGATCGTTACAATATATCTTTATCGTCATATTTACTTCTTATATACTCCTTCCGTCTCAAAATTATTGTCCATATTTCCTTTTTAGGATGTCTTAAAATAATTGTCCACTTTCCTTATTAAGTAAAAACTAGAGAATCTAGTGGAGGAATATTTTATTTTAGTGGTTGAAAATTAAAGTGCCTCCACTTTTATTAAAATTTATGATTTCTCTATCATGACAACAATTTTGAGACGGAGGGAGTAAATTTTTACACGAGGTTCTCGATAGCCCAGCTACGACGTTGTAGATTAGTGAGCGCTTTCAATGAAATAGCTCTTGAATTTGATACCTGCTGAAAGGATATAAGCTAAGGGCTTATGTTGTAAAGTTGCAATTTTTGTTTTTTCCCTTGTTTGTGTTGTGCAGGTAACAAATAAAGAGATGTCTAAAGTTTGAGGACTAAAGCTATAGATGAGGTAAAGAAAAAGGGTGTTTCAGCTCAAGTCATGAGGCTCATGGTCACGGCTATATAAGCAGAAGTCTCTCCTTATTATTACTAGTTTTTCTCTTAGGGTTTCATTGTGTGCGATTAGACTCAGTTGATTAGTCATTGATAGTTAGTAATTTCATTTGACTAGCTATGAGTAAGGGTTATTGATTTGTGCCTAATTCAATAACAAACATTTGGTCTTATCCCAAGTAGATACTTGTGATACCCAGACAATAAGGTCGAATACTTTACTATGGAAAGTGATAACACGATTCCAAGTGATATACGGTAACCATTTATTGGTACGTAGTTAGGTCATTGATTATCTTCACCCTGTTCTGGGTTCACCAACTATCCAACAAAATATGCATATTTAGAACGGTATTTTTCTTGTTAAAAAAAAGACGGTATGTTTCACAAAATCTTAATCTCCCTCTTTGCCTTATTTTCACCACGATTGTCCACCGGATGTGCATGCCTCTATATCAAGCTATCGGCAACAAGAATTGTAATCATCATACAAGCTACTCGGATCAACTGAAAACATATTTGATACTCCGAGTATAAACTTCGATTATTTGATACTTGGCTTGTAAAGAATGTTCACGAGCTGTACAGAGTGTGTCATTATACTTCTTCATCCTTTCTGTATACGTATACAGTTGCATAATTAAACGATATGTGTGCTCTTCTATGCTACATGGGTTGCAACTTTGGTGAGATGTGTGTGCTCTTCTATGCTACAAGGTTGCAACGTACTTTGGTTCTTAACGCGTGAGGCATCTTTATTTTGGGATGAGATCCCAGAATATGATACTTCCAATTCTTGTAAAGTGGTAACAAGTTGCTGTGAAGGAACAAAGTATATTCTGAATGTTAACGATGATAATCTTCTCTGCTTAACCAAAGAAGGTGCTTGGATGAAAGAATCATATATATGCGAGTCGGGTAATTTGGTTGAGAAGGAATTGGGACCTTCTTTGTATGTATCCGATGAGATTAATAGAACCAGACTTAGCGGTGAAGATGGTTGAGAAGGAATTGGGAGGAGAAGAGCATGTTGACTTTGATGGCCGGCACGAGCATAGGACCATCATTGGCTGTTTTAGGTCGGTCCTAATATCTCATTGCTTAACTAGAAATAAAAGGTCAATCCTGAGCTCCCGTTGTTGTTTTTGTATTTAATAAACCCTATAAGTGTCTCTCCATGTGTTTTATGTTTGTATTAAAATTCGTGTTTTATGTTTGTAGAAGTTGGGAAGAGTTATATAAAGTGTGTTGTGAAACAGTTAGACTAAGACTATTAAGTCTCAAAATGAAACCTTCTGAAGCAGTTTTTAAGGCTCAAGAAGTCTGGAATGTTTCCTTTAATATTGTGGCCAATGGAACAGTAACTGGAAGAGCTTAGAATTGACAGTGGGCTTTTTGAACATCTTAATGGAGTGTTTGGATTAAGGCAGTATAGCAGATGGCTAGTACCAAGAAAATCTATGGGTGATCATTGCTGATATCTCCTTTGAATATGAGGTTGTAGCTGTTTTCTTAGGAGGTAAAAGTATGTGAATTCATATGGTTCTCTTAATGTAGTTTCGTGCTAAAACACTCTGTATGGGGATTTATGCAGTATGTGATTTGTATGATCTGCAAGATATTTGGTTTCTACCAAGTCCCTCTTTTCTGTAACACTTACAGATGAGGTTGACATGTTAGCTCCTCAAATAGATGGCCTTGTATCTTGATATTTAGTCTATCTTATCATGATGTTTTCAGCTGTTTGTGGCATTTGGCCTTGGGAGGGAATGCTTAAGCAGTTGAAACATTGTGTTGAGGATGGGCTATCTTATCATAAAGTAGGTTTCCTATTTGGAAGGGTATGTGAGCTAAGGAGGGGTAATGTATGTAGTATGGAATAGTGAGGAGAGAAAGATGATCCTACTTGGTCCATGCTATACATTACCCACAGGAGGTTAGGTTGGTACTCACTGCAAGGTGTGTGTTCCCAATTGTGTGAAGCCATTGTAGTAGATGGAAATGTAGCACAATTGGTATAGCCCTTGAAGTGGAGAGGTTATGGGTTCCTAGTGAAGCCTTCCATCTTCCCTGTCTTAGCTATTGTGGTGGCAGGTTGAATGGCTTTGATGGGGAGTTGAGAAGGAAATGTAGCTAGATGGTATATTGGTGCATTAAAGGTGAATGAAAAGAGTTGCAGGGTCATTCCAAACTGGGATAGTTTGCCTGCATTTGGATGGATCTCTTGATTGTATTGAAGTTCTGGATATGTTCCTATTTTAGCAGTTTGATAGTTATAGTCCTGTATGTCTATGTTGTTTTGAGAAAGTGTTTAGGCATGTCTAAACTCTTTTCTATCATTGTTGTATTGGTTCTTTGTGATTTAATAATATATGTTCACCTTTTGCAAAAAAAAAAAAAAAATAAAATAAAATAAAAAAAAATAAAAAATAAAATAAATCGTAAATCAAAAAGATCATGCCACTCTCTACCCATCTCTATCTATCTATAACAAGCAAACCAAGCTAGGTTCTTTCAATGATAAATGTAACCTTAGAGTACCCTTAAGAGAACAATATTAGCATATGAATGAAATTTAGAATGCTGTGAAAATACTTAACAACTGAGCTTATAAGGAAAATCTAAGGTATTTTGTTTCAACGAGGGCACATCCTATTTGTATAATACTTGACCACACTGTTCTAGAGTTAAATTAAGGAAGGAATGAAAGGTAAAGAAAAGTAGAGAAAAGTAAGAGAGAGGGGAAGGAAGAAACATATTGTTTAACTTCATGTTCTTTAAGTAGTAAAAAATAAGAAAGAAAAGGAAGTAATACTATCATAGAAATATACAAATATGCCCTTCTATGCATAACTTTCACAAAAAATAAAGGGTAAAGACCATAAAATAACAACTTACTTTCTCCATTTTGCCGAGACGAAACACCAACTTTTTTATAAACATTTAAGCCAACCAAACTTATTTTCTATGTCTTAATATCAACAAAAATATATTTTTGCTTTTCCACGTAATATATATATTTTTTTAAATCCTTGATATTTCCACATGGCCATGCCCGTTTGCCTACATGGCATATTATAATACCCAAAAAAAAACCCGAACCAAACCCGAAAATCTTCCCCCTTTTATAAACCCGTTTCAGTAGTTTACCCCCAAATCAAAACACGAATTTCCCATTTGATAAACCCTAATTTCTAATCCAATTGCAGGATGTCGTCAATTGAGTGCAAATGCGGGCTTCCTCTAATGTCTCTCACCTCTTGGACCCCTTCAAACCCTGCAAGACGTTTCGTTTGTTGCCCTATTCAGAATCAGAAACTCCAAATGCTTTCTCAGGGGTAGAACCACTTCCTTCTTGGTCAAACTGATATGCTTTGCTCATCTGCAGTTTCTTGATTCTTTCAGATCTGCCACGGTTCTTGTGATAAATCCTTACACCACCCACATATGCCTTCTCCATCCACTTGTTCATGTTCTTTTTCTTTTTTGGTGTTTCAGTTGGTGATGAAGTGGCTGCAATATTGGTTCATAGGTCTTGATCTAGGGCCCAGAATTGCTCTGTTAAAACTCTCAGAGATTCCATTCTCAAATGAAGCACATTTTCTATCCAATGCAAAGAATGCTCTACTCCATGAGTTAGGGTTTCTTTCAATAAGCCAATCATAAGCTTCTTGATCAATATGTTTTATTTGCTCCATGTAGAACTCAAATTGTTGTTCTAATGTACTTGATGCAGCAGACCAGAACAGCCTTTGATATTGAACACCAGTAAATTTCTTCTTGAAATTTGCATATAAATGCCTAGTGCATTTTCTATGCTCTGCATGTGGCAACCAATCAGACACAGCATCAAACAAACCCTGATGCATATGAAACATATTGGTAAGACAATGTAGCTAACATGTAGTAGATACATAAAAATGATATACATATAAAGGTTACCTTGTGAGAATCTGAAATGATTGAAATGCCATGACCATCATTCAAATGAAGATCATTATGTAGTAGAGACACAAACCAACCCCAGTTCTCTGCATTTTCTACCCTTACTACAGCCCATGCAATGGGATACATTTGATTGTTTGCATCCCTTCCCATGGCTGTGAGTAATTCACCCCTACATGTATGTTTCAGGAAACAGCCATCAAGTCCTATTACCTTCCTACAACTTGCTAGCCATCCATCTTTTACCCCTTTGAAACAAATATACATCCTTTTAAACAACACATTTCCATTAGAAGATTGTTCAACATCTAATCTACATGTAGACCCAGGCTTGGTTTCTAAAACAGCATTTCTATACTCATATAGTTTACTGTAATGCTCTATTAGACCACCTTCATGCTCATATAATGCCCTCTGTTTTGCCCTTTTACACTGACCTAAACTGACATCTATCTTAAATTTCACTCTAATGTCATCTTTCATTTTTCTATATGGCATATCAGGATCATTTAAGATTTCTTTTGAATACTGGCCTGCAATCCACTTATAGTTTACAAGAGCACCCAAGTTGTAGTTCCTAGAGCATTTATGATCAGGTATGAGGGACTTTATTTGGAATGAGTGCTCATTAGACATCCATGTAGCATACAGTCTAAAATGACAGGAGTTACCACTCTTGAGAGGTGAAATCTTCTTCTTCACTGGTTTCTTTTTGACCTTTTGCTTCTTTCTTTTACTTGTACCCTCCCCACAATCATTTCTAACAACTTCTTCACCTTTTTTCAATAGAGCCTTTTTCTGGTTTCCCATCAACCTATTTTTGTCACCTTTTTTAGCTGCACATCTGCCCTCATCAACATTCCTACCACAGTATACCAAAACAGACCTCCAGTCATTCTTCATATACCATAACTGATAACCATTTGCTACACCATAGTTGGCCAAAGCAAATTTCAGTTGTTGAGAGTCCTCATACCTCATACCTAAGATGAGTTTCATCTGATTCCAAGGTTTATCAGGGTTAAAAATTGGATAAACAACACCTTTGTTAACCTTATAAGCAGGGTCTATTGTGTTCTGCTCAGGATCTTCTTCTGGTTTAGGTAGACTTACAGGGGCTTGTCTATGAACATAAGTCCTAAATAAACCCTTATCACTAGTAAGCTTGTTTAAGAAAGGATCTTTTGTACTAAAATCCTTAATTACTACATCATCAGCCTCATGCTGGAAGTCCACATAATCTACTTCCTCACATTCATCACTAGAATAGCTATCATCACTATCCTCTACATTTTGTTCCTTATCTTCCATTTCAAGTAGGTCTAAAACATCATAATCAACATGTTCAAGATAAACATCCATCTTATTCCCATTCTCATAACCAGCTTTCAACAATTCAGAAACATCATTATCATTCTTAAGCTCTTTTATACCTAACTTCAATGGGGTACCCGTTTTACAATAATACAACCTATAGAAATACTTAGTTGGAAATAACCTCTTCAATATTTCCAAAAGGTTTTCATAGGACATACCTTCGAAAGAAACATCATTAATTTCTTTGATATCACCTTGTGAATATCTCAAAGGTCCACCAGTAAACAAACCGTCATATTTAACATAAATGGTGAAAACCCCCTTCCTTGATTTCTTCTTCTTCGGTTCACCTGAAATTTAGGGTTACATCATAAATTAGGGCTTTACATAATAACAGTTAAAAATACAAATTGATCATTCTATAATGCATACCTTCAGTCATTACGCTAGTTGTTCAAATCAATTTCATGTAATTGGGATTGAATCGTTTTGAGAAAAAAATTAGGGTTTAGTTAAAAAAAAAAGTGTATAGTGGGAAGTGACGGGGTGAAGTATATATTGGGTAAAATAGGGTTGACTTTTTTAGCGGGAAACCAACGTGGATTTTTTTTTAATGACTAGGATAATAAAACTATTAAATAATACAGGTGTAAATTAAATGAGCTACACGTGGAAAATCAGATATATTTTTGTTGATATTAGGACAAATAAAGAGAGTTTGGATGATATTAGGACAAAGAAATTGCGTTTGGTTGGCTTAAATGTTTATAAAAAAGTTGGTGTTTCGTCTCGGCAAAATGGAGAAAGTAAGTTGTTATTTTATGGTCTTTACCCAAAAATAAATAGGATAGATAAAGGACAAATTAGTCATTTCATACACTTTACTTCCTTTTCATCCAAAATTGGGACGTAAGTATCACCTCCAAAAACACACAATGTCCCCACCATTTCATTCCTTACCCCACCTTTTCATTCTTCAAAATATCTTGAGGGAAAAAAAAAAAAAAAAAAATCACTTTCTTTCTGTTGCTTCCACTTTCTCTCATAAAATAAAATGGAGAACATAGTGTATGTCAATGGTCGAGATCAAGGAGCATCAAGTGAAAACTATTTTCTAGGAGACTTCCACATTATTTCAAGGGAGCCATAGCCCATAAGTAATTCAGTTTTGGGCTTCAAGAAACCATAAGTATTTTAACATTATTTTAACCCTCTCCCCGAACGCAGGCCCAAGCCCATTCAATATCCAATTTTCTACTCTCACGTCCAAGTGTATTTTATTTCTTTTCAATCTCAAAAAGAGAAGAAAGTATGAACACCACCGGTCAACGTTTCATGAAAAGCTTACGTGATATAAATATAATAATCTACATCGACATCACAAAATTATAAGTGAGTGGATAAGTGAACTCATTTAGTATGAATTCCATTTAGTTGAGATTCGAGTCCCAAAATGAAACAACACCAGACTATATCATTATTTCATCTCACATGTTACAGGAACAAAGCTTGGTGTCACGTCCTTGTACGGTATCATCTTTAAAATATGTGCGTCCGTACAATTCTATGAAAACCTAAGTGAAATTTAATGAAATTTAAAGTAATTAGTACAACATCCAAGTCGAGGCTACACCTTAATTTAACAGCATATTAAAAAAGTACTACCGAAAAACGCTTTTAAACACTTCTTAAATCTTTACAAGCAATAATACTTTGGGTACCAGAGAATACTATCAATAACCAAAACAGGTTGAGCGAAATTCACTTAATAATCACCAATCAGCAATGATCCTTTTCTTCCATAGTGTGACGGGATGCGGAGTCTAAGCACATGTAAACAATCAACAATGACCGAGGAAAAAAAATCATATAAACAAATTATTTCCAGCTGAAAAAAATAAAAAATAAAAAATAAAAAATAAAAAATAAAAAAAAAAAAAAAAAAGTTTAACAATTTTTATATTAATTTCATCCCTACGTTAGCACACGAAAAACAAACAGGCCATTCATGTTTATAATTAATCAAGTTCCATTAATGAGCATAAACATAATTAACATGATATAGATTACAATGCATGAATAAGAAATGTCGCATTTTGGATCAGCAAAGTCATGTCGGGTTTCAACTAGAGTAAAGCTGGAACTAGGCTTAAATGTCAACAAGAAGAACAACAAAAATTGCACAATGTGATTGACAAAACAGTACAAATAAACGGCTACAATCATTTGTTCCAGACTATTTCACTATGTGCCTAGAAAGAAGTTCGATATAATGTAACGAAGTGTTTCAGCACCAAAGCTTGGGGTCATGTCCTGTACGGTATCATCTTCTGCAATTTTATGATAAAAATACAAACCTTTTAGACTCTATAGTATCATATCAAAATCACAACACATCACCTACGTAGTCAATGGTGACATTGTTTTAGTTATAAGCAACATTTTATGTTAGCTCAGTTTTACCATGTCAAAACTGTTTTCCAAATTTTACATTCTACATTTTGTAGCCCAACCATAGAAAAAGACAATATGACTACTCAATGGCTTTCAAAAACATTAACGGTTCAAGCCCTGATAATTTCTTATCACTGAAATATGTTTGTCGGTTCAATTTCATAAAAATCTCAGTAAAATTTGATGAAAGCCAATAGTTTGACTCAAAAAGTCAAATGCTTTTAAGTTTGATGGTTTCATCCAAATGTAGATCATATGTAGTGAATCAAAACTTTTATATGATCTTACATCACTCATAAAACTTATTTAAAAATTCTGTTCATTTTCATCAAGAAAAGAGTTTGACTTTCTTATAAGTCAACTGTGTTTATTGAACTCCATGAATTAACTTATCTAACTTCAAATTCTACTATGATTTACAGTAATTAATACAAAATCCAAGATGGGGATAGTGTAATCTAACAGTGTAATAAAAAGTACCAATATAGTAATATTGAAAGATAAAAGAAATCATAATTTGAAACACTTATTTAAAAATGATAGTACTTTTGGAAGTGTACCCGAGAAAATCATCAATGACCAAAACGGATGCGCCAAAATCACTTGAAAATAATCAACAATCAACAATGATCCTTTGGTGAAAAAAAAAAACATAAACAATTACATCAAGTTAGAAAAAATAACGTTTGCATGGAACAAATGTCAGGATCGAAAGTAAAAACATATATAAAACAGACACATTTGTTGTTGTCATGTAAGGTGATCAATACAAAAATAGAGACAGAGAATGTACCGGTTAAATTAGTTCTTGATGTTGACCTCTTCGAGCTTTGGACTTTCAGCAGGCATTTGAAGTTCTACCAAATCATCACTCTCTTCCAGTGTAAGCCTCTTAAGATTCGGAGTACTCCCGAGGTAAAGGGTCTCAACTTTGAATGACTGATGTTGACCTCTTCGAGCTTTGGACTTTCAGCAGGCATTTGAAGTTCTACCAAATCATCGCTCTCTTCCAGTGTAAGCCTCTTAAGATTCGGAGTACTCCCGAGGTAAAGGGTCTTCAACCTTGAATGAATGATGTTGACCTCTTCGAGCTTTGGACTTTCAGCAGGCATTAGAAGTTCTACCAAGTCATTACAGTCTTTGAGTACTAGCGTCTCAAGATTCGGAGTACTCCCGAGGTGAAGGGTCTTCAACTTTGAATGACTGATGTTGACCTCTTCGAGCTTTGGACTTTCAGCAGGCATTTGAAGTTCTACCAAGTCATTACAGCCTTTGAGTACTAGCGTCTCAAGATTCGGAGTACTCCCGAGGTGAAGGGTCTTCAACTTTGAATGACTGATGTTGACCTCTTCGAGCTTTGGACTTTCAGCAGGCATTTGAAGTTCTACCAAGTCATTACAGCCTTTGAGTACTAGCGTCTCAAGATTCGGAATACTCCCGAGGTGAAGGGTCTTCAACTTTGAATGACTGATGTTGACTTCTTTGAGCTTTGGACTTTCAGCAGGCATTTGAAGTTCTACCAAATCATCACTCTCTTCCGGTGTAAGCCACTTAAGATTCGGAGTACTCCCGAGGTGAAGGGTCTTCAACTTTGAATGATTGAGGTAGAGATACTGGAGCTTTGGACTTTCAGCAGGCATTTGAAGTTCTACCAAATCAATACTCTCTTCCAGTGTAAGCCTCTCAAGATTCGGAGTACTCCCGAGGTGAAGGGTCTTCAACTTTGAATGACTGAGTATGAAATATTTGAGATTTAGACTATCATCAGGCATTTTAAGCTCTACCAAGTCATTACAGCCTTTGGGTACTAGCTTCTCAAGATTCGGAGTACTCCCGAGGTGAAGGGTCTTCAACTTTGAATGACTGATGTTGACCTCTTCGAGCTTTGGACTTTCAACAGGCATTTGAAGTTCTACCAAATCATCACTCTCTTCCAGTGTAAGCCTCTTAAGATTCGGAGTACTCCCGAGGTGAAGGGTCTTCAACTTTGAATGACTGAGTTTGAAATATTTGAGCTTTAGACTATCATCAGGCATTTTAAGCTCTACCAAGTCATTACAGCCTTTGAGTACTAGCGTCTCAAGATTCGGAGAACTCCCGAGGTGAAGGGTCTTCAACTTTGAATGACTGATGTTGACCTCTTCGAGCTTTGGACTTTCAGCAGGCATTTGAAGTTCTACCAAATCATCACTCTCTTCCAGTGTAAGCCTCTTAAGATTCGGAGTACTCCCGAGGTGAAGGGTCTTCAACTTTGAATGACTGAGTTTGAAATATTTGAGCTTTAGACTATCATAAGGCATTTTAAGCTCTACCAAGTCATTACAGCCTTTGAGTACTAGCGTCTCAAGATTCGGAGTACTCCCGAGGTGAAGGGTCTTCAACTTTGAATGACTGATGTTGACCTCTTCGAGCTTTGGACTTTCAGCAGGCATTTGAAGTTCTACCAAGTCATGACAGCCTTTGAGTACTAGCGTCTTAAGATTTGGAGTACTCCTGAGGTGAAGGGTCTTCAACTTTGAATGACTGATGTTGACCTCTTCGAGCTTTGGACTTTCAGCAGGCATTTGAAGTTCTACCAAGTCATTACAGCCTTTGAGTACTAGCGTCTCAAGATTCGGAGTACTCCCGAGGTGAAGGGTCTTCAACTTTGAATGACTGATGTTGACCTCTTCGAGCTTTGGACTTTCAGCAGGCATTTGAAGTTCTACCAAGTCATTACAGCCTTTGAGTACTAGCGTCTCAAGATTCGGAGTACTCCCGAGGTGAAGGGTCTTCAACTTTGAATGAATGAGTTTGAAATATTTGAGCTTTAGACTATCATCAGGCATTTGAAGTTCTACCAAATCATTACAGCCTATGAGTATTAGCTTCTTAAGGCTTGGACTATTCCTGAGGCGAAGGCTCTTTAACTTTAAACGACCGAGATAGAGATATTCAAGCTTTACCCTTTCAACAGGCATAAGAAGCTCTACTAAATCCCAACAATTGGAAATAGTCAACTGCTCAAGATTTGGGGCCACCTTAAGGTCAAAGGTCCTCAACTTTGAACTCTTGATGGTGAGGAACCTGAGCTTATTAAGAACCAAACATAAGTACAAAAAACAATTAATATGGGTGCAATGACAAACCAATAGATATATAGGATCATAATTAATCGTGAAAAACAACAAATTAACCATTATTCTACCTTTTCTTCTCCATCTTCCCAAAGTTGAACAATTTTGCCCCAACTTATGTCAAGTTCAACAAGATATTTTCCTTGAAATGTATTCGGTAAACTCGAAAAAGGAAAACCCCACCATCTCATAAATCGTAAGTAATTTGGAAGGTATTCGCTAACTTTATCAAATTGAACAACATTGCTCTTAGAATAATAATACTTTTCAAATGCTAAGAGATCTATGTGAATAAATCTAAGATCCTTCATTTTTGCTAGACCTTTTACTGCAATTTCAGCACTGAAACCCGGTGAATGAAAGTATAGACATTTTGTTGCTTGGGTACCCTGAAATCGAAAAAATAAAACCCATTAATTTTTGGAGTTAAAAATTTTGGACCGAACCTGCATCGGATGTTTCATTTTAGACCAAACACGAGACTTCTCAAACTATTGGACCAAAAATGAAATACCCGAAAGGGACCAAAAATGTTGCTAACTCTCAGTTTTATTAAATCATACTAACTTGATTCTTACCAGGTCACTAGTCAATATATACTCAATTTCCTTATTAACCCACAATCGGCTATGTCTTTGAGGTTCATCGGGGTGTGACCGACGGACAATATTCCTTCCCATCTCTTCTAAATGGTCATGCATCCCCAATCGCCCATCTTCATCATAAGTTATAAGAGATTTCTGCAGAAGAACTCTTAAACCATATATACCAAAAAATCCACGGCTTTCAAGCACTCTAATTGCATCTTCTTTGTACCAACCTTTTAGTATGCATGCAACATCCAAAAATATTTGTCTGCAATCGTCCTCCAGACCATTATAGCTTATTTCCAATACTTCCATAGTATCCTTAAGTGGAATTGTTTCTAGTCTTTTTATGGCATTTTTCCATTCAGACTTATCTAGATCACGAAGATGTGAACCCATAACTTTGATCGTTAAGGGAAGACTATCAGCATATTGTAAAATTTTTCCTGATAACTCTTCATACCCTTGAATCGGATTCTCTCTTCCAAACGCACGCCTACTAAAGAGGCAATCCGCTTCCGCCTGAGATAACAAAGTCACATCATGAATCAATCCTACTCCGTGGGCTGCGAGTACTTGCTTATCTCTTGTTGTAATAATAATTCTACTTCCCGGCTTAAACCAATTACAGTTACCGGCTAACGCCTCAAGCTGGTCTTTATGATTGACGTCATCAAGAACAACAAGTACTTTTCTACCACCCATCGCTTGTTTCAACTTGTTTTTCCCGTCAAGAACACCACTTACGGTGACGCCTTGATCATTGGAAATATCTGAAAGTACTTGTTTCTGCAATGACTTTAAACCAGACAAAGATGTTGATTCTTCCCTTACATTTTCAACAAAGCTTTTACCTTCAAACTGAAAGGATATTTGATCAAAAACAGCCTTGGCTAAAGTTGTCTTCCCCGCACCACCCATCCCCCATATCCCTAGCATGCGAACATCATCAACATTAATTTCTAAAGATGAAACCACTTCCCTTATCCGTGTCCCCATGCCTACCAACTCTTCATCTAAAATGAAGTCAACGGAATGCAAATCTCGTGAAATGTCTTGAACAAATTTTTGTATGAATTTAGCTTCATGCCTGTATGTTAAAGATATATACAATTAGCTGTTTTGAAATTCTCAGATGAAAAGAATACTTAATTTCAGATTTATATCTATCACATAACTCACCCCAAAAAGAAACTAATGAAATTATATTGCATATATATTAAGGAAGGAATTACCCATCAAGCATATCCTCCAACACCAAGCCAGCCAGACCTGCTGCTTCTTCCATAGCCTTTCTCCATTTTCCAGCAACCTCCTTTTTTTTGTTTTCGGCAAAGGCATCTTTTACTGCCCCAATTTGTTTCCGGATTTCAGTGGGCTGCACATCATAGAAGATTGGGTAAGCAGTATGCTCGGTCATCTTCTGGCATTCCATAATTTTAACCAGCTCATCCAAGCACCAAGATGAAGAAGCATAGTTCTTAGAGAAAACAATAATATAGCATCTCGAGTCTTCAATAGACTTGATGAGTTGCTCATTGATCCTTTTCCCTTTCTCGATATTCTCGTCGTCCTTGTAAGTGACAACGCCTTTCTGCTTAAGAGCGTAATAAAGATGATCAACAAAGTTCTTACGGGTGTCTTCGCCTCTGAAACTTAAAAAAACATCATACTTGAAGTTCTTTTGAATGGATGAAGATGAAGTAGACGCCATTCTAGTTGTTATCTAAGGATCTGTTGTTTAAGAGAATTATCTTAACTAGTTGAAAAGAAACTTGGGTAAGATGATTAAGTGTATATTGAGAAGACAAAGACTCAATAACATAATGCTATTATTTGGTCAAGAGAGATAAGGTTCCTTTTGCTAAAGGAAATTACAAAGAATTGGTTACAACTGTAGCATATAGCAATGTGAACAAGATTTGTTCGTTTGAAAACATTGCAATGTGGTGGGGACAACAAATGATTCCTTTTGCTAAAGGAAATTACAAAGAAAAAGACTGTGAAAAGATCATGATTAAGATTCCTTTGGTCATGATGTTGCTACGAAGGATCAAAGGTGAATGTGAACGTGATCTTTTTGTGTGGTTTCAAAGTATGATTGTCATTTTACCTTTCAGTATTAGTACTTTTTAAATGTATACACTGTTAGATCCAGGGGCGAAGCTTTATAGGGGCCGGGGGGGGGGGGGGGGGCCCGACCCCCGAAATTTTTTTTGCGATATAGGGGGTATATAGTTTTCGTGTAGAAAAATTTCGGTATATTAGGTTTCGACCCCCCATTTTAATTGTGAAATTTCGGTATATTAGATCCCGACCCCCCACTAAAAGTTGGCAAGCTTCGCCACTAGTTAGATCAAGCTATAATTCTAACTTGGATGTACTTATTACTTTAGATAAATAAAGAATTTGAACTTTATTTTGATTCATGGAGCTCAGTAAACACAGTTGACTTGTTCAGAAAGTCAAACTGTGTTTTCGATGAAAATGGTGGGACTATGATAAAAGGTTGGAGATGATCATGCTAAAAAATAAACTTAAGAAAGTGTTGTTAGTGATGTAATATCATATATAAGATTCTGATTCACATAAATAAGCTCTGCATGTGGATGAAATCATCAAGCATAAACTATTTGACTTTTGAGTGGCTTTCATCAAATTTCACCGAGGTTTTCATAGAATTGTATGGACGCACATATTTTAGTGATAAGAAATTATCAGAGCATGTACTGTTTGTAGTTTTGAAAGGCATTGAGTAGTCATATTGTGTCTTTGTCATGGTTGAGCTACAAACCGTAGAATTTTAAATTTGGAAAACAGTTTAAGATGGTAAAACTGAGCTAACACAAACCGTCGCTTACAACTAAAACCAATACACCATTGACCACGTAAGTGATACTGTTACGATACTAGAGTCTAAAAGGTTTGTACCTTTATCATAAAATTGAGGAAGATGATACCGTACAGGACATGGCACTAAGCTTTGTTCCTAATAACTTAGCTTTTTTTGTTACAGTACAAGGAACTGGTTTCATGCAGCAGAGTTGACTTCTTCAGAAAGTCAACTGCAATTTTGAAATCTTAGAAGAGTGGGAATTGTATGATAAAATCATTTTTAAAAGCTAAAATTGGTACTTAAATCTCCTTTAAATACTGTATTTTGACCAATTTATTGGTCAAATGCTACACTACCCCAAGGAATTCGAAAACCCCCAAAATGTGGTTTTCCACACTGGCCGCAAGGTTTTAAATAAAAGGTTTATTTATCTGCACTTTGGCCACAAGCCTTATTAAAGTAATGTCAAAGTTAGATATATATGACCCTCCAGATGCAATCTTGGATCTTCTCGTGTGTTGTGAACTCCCTGGATAGGATCGAATCAGGTTTGAGTAGCTGATGGGAAGGTTATTGTTAATGATGATGATGATTTGATGTAGTTTTGTGGGTGTTTGAGAGATTAAAACTTAAATGTATCGACTTCAGTGATACAAAGTTGAAGACCCTTGACCTTGGGCTGACTCCAAATCTTGAATGGTTAAAGCTTGAAAATTGTTATGATTTGGTAGAAATTAATGCGCCCATTGGATGTGGGAGGTTTAAGTCTTTTGAGTTTGATAAATGTTCTGAACATGAGGCTTTATCTGAGTTACGTCTGATTGCAGAACCCACAGATGTTTGCCCATTGCACTCCGACAATGATTCTCCAAAGTTTCGGTTTGAATGTTATTATAAAGAAGATACAGCTTCATCGTTTGGAAATCTTGAAAGGCTAATTTCTATAGGTCTGTGTGCTTGTATCAATCTTGAGAGCTTTTCAAGAAGTATTTGTAGTTTACAATGTTTAAGAAAGCTTAAACTTGAAGGCAGTATTTCAAAAGCACCCAAGGACCTTGATCGGTTAGAATGTCTAGAGGAGCTGACTTTTTCATCTACAGAGATTAAAAATCTTCCAGATAGCATTTGTATGTTGAAACATCTGAAATCTCTCAAACTTGAGTCATGCTTACTACTTGAGAAGTTATCTGAGTCATGCTTTTACAATATATTCCAAACAGCATTTGTAAGATGAAATGTATAAACAACTTACGTCTCCACGGTTTTATTCAAAAAACTTTGGAATGAGATGGGGTCTCAAAAAACTTTTTTTCTAAACAAACATAGAAAAAAGACCATAAGAATGCTTTTTTGTCTAGGCTTGTTTCATTTAATCATTCACCATTGTAGTGGTTATAAAGCATTCCTTTCCTAAATATTTTAATAATTAGTTATTTAAAAATTTCCATATACACAATCAATTACCAGACAATGACATGTATTATTGCCATCGACGTATATAAATGTCATATATGCACAAAACTTTCACTAAGTAAGTTAAGAATGGAATATAGCGTGTATATTGATATCAGCTATATATACTATTAGATAATAAGATGAACTCACCTCAATGACTTTCTATATACTCCGTATCTGTTATCTCAGCATCAGGTCTTCAAAGTTTCAGATATGGGTAGCTTCTATATATCTATTATACTTATGAAACCATACAACTTTTATTTATCTTGAACATGATAGTATTAGTATCCGAACTTTTTTCATAAAGGATGCAGTTTGACTTTTTAATAAAGTCAACTCATTAAGTTGAGATCAATCACCAAAATAAATCAATAAATAAATAATCTCATATTAACAAACAAATTAAATAAAAAAATTATCTCCCAAACAAAACAAATCGATCACCAAATAAAAAGAATTAGTTTTACCTTTAGCATTATCTTCCTCCGGTGTACTGTTACCCGCTTTCTACCCAAAGCAAGCCACATTTTGGGGTTTTCGAATTCCTTGTGGTAGTGTCGCAATTAATTAATCAATCAATCCATTACGATTCAGTAATTAAACAATCAGTTTTAGCCTATGACCAATTATTTATTTGACCTTCAGTTATGCCTAACTGCCTAAGGGGCTGTTTCTTTTTTTTTCCTGTTTCTAGTTAGTGTCTGTGTGGATATATGTGTCCTGTTTCTAGTTAGTGTCTGTGTGGATATATGTTGTTTCTTTTTTATGCTTAATTGACCATCTTAATACGAGTTTTTTTTCCCGAACTAGTGTAGGTGGAAAAAATTTATAAAAATTCGAAAAATTTATGAAAATTCGAAAAAATTTATAAAAATTTTTAAAAAATTCGAAAAATTTTAAAAATTCAAAAAATTTATAAAAATTCAAAAAGTTCGAAAATTTTATAAAAAATTATAAAAATTCGAAAAAACTTATTAAAATTTTTAAAAAATTCAAAAAATTTATAAAAATTTATAATTTTTTAAAAATTCAAAAAAATTATAAAAATTCGAAAAAAAATTTAAAAAATTCAAATTTTTTATAAGTTTTTTTTGAATTTTTATAAATTTTTTATAAAATTCTCGAATTTTTATAAATTTTTTATAAAATTTTCGAATTTTTTGATTTTTTATCAATTTTTCGAATTTTTATAAATTTTTTTGAATTTTTATAAATTTTTTGAATTTTTAAAATTTTTCGAATTTTTTTAAAATTTTTATAAAATTTTTCGAATTTTCATAAATTTTTCGAATTTTTATAAATTTTTCAAATTTTTAAATTTTTTTTGAATTTTTATAAATTTTTTCGAAGTTTTCTAAATTTTTCGAATTTATTTTTTCCACCTACACTAGTTCGGGAAAAAACTCGTATTAAGACGTCCTGAATAGAAACAACATCAAATTTTGCCCCCTTTCACATTAAGGATTTTCTTTTGCAATAAGTTAAAAAGAAACACCAAAATTTCCTGTTTCCAGCCAATTTTGTTACCAAACAGGACATTAAACAGAAAGTAAACAGCCCCTAACAAAGATTGAATCCATCTGTTAATGGATTTGGAGGAGTATACGCGTATGACATAAGTGGTCCTTTAACTCTTTCCTTTTCTTCATTTCTCACTCCTTTATTATATACAGTTTTCCTTCTCTTGTTTATACTTTCAAATGTGGATAGCTTTATAATAACATGCTCATATGACTCATACACTTTGATAGAGACATACAATGCTAACATTCAGGAAACTAAAGTTGATTCTAAAATCCACCATTCATCTAGACTTAGCAACTACATGCAAACACCCTGCCTAGTCCCATTTGCATCCCTTACAAATAACACTAGAGGCTCTTATTCAGGGCATCATCAAGAAAGAGATCAAAACTCCTGTTCCATTGGGTCTCAAATGCAAAGAGCTACATTTCGATTATTAGAGAAAGAAAGTGAATTTGGGGAAAACTTTTAGAGAGACAAACAAAGAGGAGGATGAGAATTGTTTTGTGTTTTTTATATGGAAACATAGTCAAACTATGAGAGTTTTGGACCAAACCCACGGGTATTTCATTTTAGACCAAACCCGAAACTTTTCAAACTATTAGACCAAAAATGTAAAATCCGAGTTAAGTCGTAGTTTTATTAAATCATGACTTGACTCATACCAGGTCATTAGTCAATATATACTCAATTTCCTCGTTAACCCACAATCGGCTATGTCTTTTAGGCTCATCGGGGGTGTGACCAACGAACAATATTCCTTCCCATTTCTTTTACATGGTTACGATCCTATCTAGGGAGTTCACAACACATGAGAAAATCCAAGATTGCATCTGGAGGGTCATACATAAGGTCCATTAGTTGCATCTGGGTGTGGGGGTTCATATCTATCTATACTAAATATAAAATATGCATGTTTTTTCTTTAAAACTTAAAAGTGATTAATGTTTAATCTTTCAAATACCCTTTCAAAGTTAAATTCCTACATAAAAATTCAAATAATGTTTCCTTAATGAAATAGTATGCATTAAATTTCCCACTCAAAATTTCAAAAAAAAAATCGTGACGACTTTTTTTAAATATTGTTTCTTAAAATAATGAGGTTTTTTTTTATTTTTTTTTTATTTTTTTTTATTTTTTTATGTAATCCCAACACTAATAATTTTTAAAAATCCATCCACAAACTCTATTATATAAGACACAATATTATAACTTTTTTCTATTATTCTGTTAGTTCAGATTTGATGAAAATAAATAACCACATAACTATAAAAGTTTACCGCTATAAAATCCCGTTGTATTAACATGTATTCGTCTATATATCTAACTTGACACTGTTTTTTATAAAACTTGTGGACAAAGTGCAAATAAATAAACCTCATTTTAGTAAAAACCTTGGGGCCAAAGGGTGAAGAAACAATACTTTAAACAAAGTATCCACTTTTTAACCGGGTCATCATTTTGACCCGCTTTTTACCCATCGCCTTCTTCACACATACTCCCTTCCGACGAATTACACAAACTAGTTTCCGTAACAACTATACATCCTTCATCACATCCATGTGTCCTAATCTCACTCGCCACAAACTCTGCGCGTGTCATCAATTAACTAATTCAGGTATGGCTGCTTACTAAAAATTGAAGGAATTTTCCTGTGTTTATTGTTTGTTTAGTAATTTAGGTATGTTTGAGCTGTTAGCTAAATATCGTGATTCAAACTAAATTTCACATTTTCGTTTAAGCATCGACACGTATCATTAGTATGAATATTCTTATGCGTCCAAATTTTATGCATTAGCAGTGTTAAGAAGCTTCTAACTTACTTACCTTGTTACTAAAAATATTATGTAATTTTATTTATTTAATTATTATTATTATTATTGTTATTATTATTATTATTATTATTATTATTATTATTTTGTATACCAGGTGACAGGTGAATTGAATGGATAGAGATATTTGGCAACTTGGGAAAACAACTTGCAGCCTATCACATGTACCAAACGCCTATAAAAGGCAACGAAGGTTAGTTCATTCAGCATCACATCTCATTCGCTTCCTTTTTCACATAGTGATATTCTCTCCATAGTACTTGTGAGTTAACTTAGAGAGTTTGTGTGATATTTCCTAATCACAAGAGATTAGTCTTGTTAATCCTTGTAATTAGAGAAAAGGTGTAACTCCTAGTTTTCATCATAGTGAAACGTATCTTTCCTTGCCCGTGGTTTTTACCCTATTTGGGATTTTTCACGTTATATCCGTGTGTCATCTTTTATTATATTTCATATTTTAGTTGTGAGTTTGCTTCAGTCCGGTGTCATTTTTCTCAACAGTGGGTAGCTTTTAAAACTTCCATACTTAAAGCTCTTTTGAAAAGATGGAATAGAAGAAGATGCCATCAAATGTATGCTTGTATGATCCTACTAAAAAAGGTGTTATAGGGGGAAATTTTATATGATCGTAATGATAGCAACAAAATTTGTATGAGAGGAACTTTATATTAAGACGACGATGGTCCTAACATTGTGTATTTGTTTGAGATTATCAGGATCAGCATTTGATATAGAAATAACGATTATACAAAATTCTCTACATTAGTTGTATGAACAAAAAAGTACAAGAGACCATATAATTGCTTATGCGTTGATTAGATGTTGTAAATTTGCCCTTGAAAAGAACAAAGGAATTAGGCGGATGACACTAGCCCTTCTTGTTTTTAACGTAATTATTGGTTTCTTCCTAAACTTTAATTGTTCGGTCGTCAAGAGTATTGTTTCATATGATCGTTTTTTAATAAGTAAAATGAAACTTTGATACCCCAACTAAGATTTTATTTTGTCAAATAACAGGTTTCATTTTGATAAGTCCATCCCAGGCCTGTTGAAAATTTAAACAGGTTTTGCTTACTTGATCCGAGGTTAAAAAAAAAAAAAAAAAAAAAAAAAAAAAACCGTAAAAAGGTGTGAGTGTGAACGACCCAGATCATCATTTAACAAAAGAGATGACTCATTGGGTTCAAGGATCAATCAAGATTTTGCAGAGGGGTTAAAAGCTTTTCCACGTGGTTCTTCACGAAAGGGTTATGATCCTATCCAAGGAGCACAACACACGAGAAGGTCCATTGGTTGCATCTGTTATATTTGACATTACTTTTATAAGCCTTGTGGCCAAGATGCAAATAAATAAACCTTTTATTTAAAACCTTCCAAAGTATGAAGAAACAAAACTTGAATAAACCTTTTCATTTTCACCCGCTTTTTACCCATCGCCACACGCATTAAGAACTTTTTTGAAAGGTACTTTCTCCCTTCTCTACAAATGGTACTACTAACCATACCCTCCCTATCATGTGGGGTCCGTCTATTTTAGTCAAAATGTACAAGTTTTAAAGCAGACAGTACAGACGGCGGCAGCATGCCAAAAAGTCAACACCTTCCCTAAGGGGGTCAGGATATATCCTCCCCTCTACAAATTGTCTTATTTTTTATGAAGATTGCAATTATTTCATTGTCGGATGTAAATGATGTTCCTCACTTTATTTTTAAAAGGTTATCTATACTCTTGAATCAAGGTATAGTTCTTACTTTGACCTCTTAATAAAGTCAAAATCTGTTCATTATTACTATAATGAGACTTGACATGAGATATTAGATGCTTGTATGATACAGTAAAATAAATTCAAGAAAAGTTTTGATTTGCATAAGTATCATCTACGATGGGTTGAAATTATTAAAAAGTTGACTTTTGAGTCAAACTATTGAAGAACATATATTATAATGTGTTTACTGGTACTGAGAAAAGCTACTAAACATGTTCCCGGAATACGAAGTTACTTCACTACCAATCCATTTTCTGACAAAATTTGAAGACGGAAACAACGGAAGAAGCTAACATATAAATCGACATTACTTGTTCCATGTAGCACTAGGGGTAAAAATGGTGTAAAGAAACAAGTAAAATGGTATACAACATGTCTTTGAACTTGATTTAATTGGGGATTTTTGTAAAAAATTTCTATGGTTACCGAAAATGGAGAGAACTGGAGTATGGGTCAACGAAAACTACTTTGCCTTGGCCGAATACTACTCAAGAAAAGTCAGATTCAGATTCTTGATGAGACAAGTGCATCAGTTGACACATCAACTGATAACATGATTCACGCAGACTTTTCCAACAAATTACAAATTCTCACTCAACTCGTTCTCTGCGAATTATCTCCGACCTTTCAATTTTCACACGATTCAACTCATTCACTCAACTCGTTTCCGTAACATCATTTATTAGCATTAACGATAATGATATGATCCTTATCATATCCATGTGTCCTAATATCACGCGCCTCAAACTCCGCGTGTGTCGTCAATTAATTGATTCAGGTATGACTGTTTTTACTAAAAATTGAAGGAATTTTCTTGTGTTTATTGTCAGTTTAGTGAATAAGGTTTGTTTGAGCTGTTAGATAACTCTAATCAGCTTGAGGTTTTATTTAACTATCCTGACGATGAATTTCCGTTTATTAAACTTAGGAGGAGTGTTTTTAATGAACGATTTATTCATACCGGTTCTAAATGTCGTAATTTAATGAATCATCATCATAACTCGATTTTAACAATGATTTGTGAATCAAATTTGTAATTTATAGATTCGATTCACCATAAAATGATGCTTACTTGTGAATCAAATCAAAAAACATGAATCACTTTGTTCAAACGAAGATTTCTCAATCTTCTCAAAATAAAAACCCTCTCAATGGAACCGGATTCATATATATATATATATATATATATATATATATATATATATATATATATATATATATATATATATATATAAGCGTATAAAAACATATATAAAAAATCGAAAAATCTTTAAATAAACCAAAACTTTTTAATTATGAACGGCCGTTAGTTTAAAGGATGAACGTTGTAACAGTTGTTGGCCAAAAGGACTAACGTGTAACATCTAACGGAATCCACTTAACGCCGGTTAAAGCCACAAACCAAAATTTGCAAAAAGGTTTGTTTTAGGGACGATCTGTGCAATTTTAAACTATTTGGACGAAGCTTGCAATTTGGCCAAACCTTAGGGACGATTTCTGCAATTTACTCTAAATAAAATGAAACTTTGATACCCCAACTAAGATTTTATTTTGTCAAATAACAGGTTTCATTTTGATAAGTCCATCCCCAGGCCTGTTGAAAATTTAAACAGGTTTTGCTTACTTGATCCGAGGTTCAAAAAAAAAAAAAAAAAAAAAAAAAAAGGTGTGAGTGTGAACGACCCAGATCATCATTGGGTTCAAGGATCAATCAAGGTTTTGCAGAAGGGTTAATAAAAGCTTTTCCACGTGGTTCTTCATGAAAGGGTTATGATCCTATCCAAGGAGTTCACAACACACGAGAAGGTCCATTGGTTGCATCAGTTATATTTGATATTACTTTTATAAGCCTTGTGGCCAAACTGCAAATAAATGAAGTAATAAACCTTTTTATTTAAAACCTTGTGGCCAAAGTATGAAGAAACAAAACTTAGAACAACGTATCCACTTTTTAACCAGGTCATCCTTTTCACCCGATTCAACTCACTCACTCAACTCATTTCCGTAACGACTATACATCATTTATTAGCATTAACGATCATGATATGATCCTTATCACATCCATGTGTCCTAATATCAATCGCCTCAAACTCCGCGTGTGTCGTCAATTAATTGATTCAGGTATGACTGTTTTTACTAAAATTTGAAGGAATTTTCATGCGTTTATTGTCCGTTTAGTGATTAAGGGTTGTTTGAGCTATTATATAACTCTAATCAGCTTGAGGTTTTGTCTGTCAAGAGGTTATTTAACTATCTTGACGCTGAATTTCCGTTTATTAAACTTAGGAGGAGTGTTTTTAATGAACGATTATTCATACCGGTTATAAATGTCGTGATTTAAATGCTTTACGTATTGTTGATGCACGAATGTTGGATTGATTAGTGTGAACCTTTGAGGTAACGGGTTTATACCCGGTAAATATATAAAAAATAATAAAATGAGAACCGCACATGAAAGATCGGATGAACCACTCTTAAAATAAAAACAATTGTCTTAAAATAAAAACTAGATGCAAGTTTTAACCTTATCATGTCAACTATGATGCTCGTAACTTGCTCGGTTTTCCTCTCACTTTCACCATGTATCCTATTATTCCTCTCTTGCCACACATAATATGACGTAGCAGCCACGACTAATCGTCCAACAATACTTGTCACATTATTTTGAATGGACAGGGGTAACAACCAGCCCATAATGTCATCCCACATTGGCCAAATAGTCGGGAGATCCGCAACTTTTATCACTTGCTTCCATACTTCAGATGAATAGGGACATTTGAAGAACAAATGTACACGCGTGTCAGGTTGGATTTTACATAATGGACATCGTATCAAGCTTAAATCAACATCATTTCCAACGTCCCATTGTTTTAGACGATCTTGAGTTTTGAGACGATTTCGCATGACTAGCCATAAATGTGCAGCGTGTCTTGGAATACCATATTTCGACCACACAAGATGATACCAGTCAACTTCCTCGCCACGATCTCGAATAGTATTCCATGCATCACGGACAGAAAATTCACGCAACACACCATCACATGTTCTCCATATATGGAATATCACAACATCATAGTAGCTAGGTAAGCAAAGCCCGACAACCACATCCATGCCTTTGAGACGAAACTGAATTAAACATTCCAAAGTGATGTCGTTTTATTTTATAAGTTCACGTTCATCTCTTATTCCTGGAACATTTTAAGCAGCTTCTATCAATACCAGTAAACGCTATCATATTTGTTCTGTTATTGACTTGGATAGAAAAAACAGTGAATTTGAAGAAAGTCAATAATTTGACTCAAAAGTCAAATATTTTAATGGTTCACCATTTTGTCCCAATGAAGAAGATTTTTATGTAAAACAAAACTTGTATATAATATTAAATCACTTAAAAAACTTTACTGAATATGATTATAACACGATTATCTCCAACATCATGTAAACTCCAATCATGAACACAGTTGACTTTCTGAAGAAGTCAACTGTGTTATCTGAACTCATATTTGTTACTTTACTCGGTACACTTCTAAAGTTAATAACTATACCTTGATTTAACTGTATATAGCTTGTATTGGAGACTTAATCATCAGTCCCTCCTCCTTGTACTTTGATTTGAAGGCCTGAGTAATGGCAAGGATTGATTAAGCCAAGACAAAACCTTTTAGTCTGAAGGTATTTGATAAGCAGAAGATTTATCAAGTAAAACTGTTTATTGACTACTTTGACCTTTTGAAGTACTCGACCTGCAGTACCAAATTATTGTTCTTACATGAATGTATTTGAAAAGTTTTCAAAAAGATAAATGAAAAATGCAAGTTCAAAGTTCAAACAAGACAAAACCACCTTTTTAAGTTCAAATAAGATGAATCGGTTCACAAATGAATAAAAAGTATTCTGGTTAAAGTAGTCGAGGAAGAATCAGTAATATGAATAAAAAGTATTCTGTTCGGAAATTAATCACCTTTGTGTGCTGATTGCTTCCCAGTCAGCGGCCTCCTGACTGAAAGAATTTAAAAAAGCACAAGTCATACGAGTAACACATATACGATTGAAGCTGCCATGCAAAGTCAAACTGTCTTCTCTGGATGATTGGCTGAAGAATGGTAAGAGGTGTAGGCGAAAGATACATATGTTGATGTTGGGAATACTGTTCTAAAACCATACGACTGAAGCTGCCATGTAAAGCCATTGATACGCAGACGTTTCAACTGAAAAATGCTCTGTGGAAGATGACTTATGCCCGTACCTTCTATATTTAGCTCTTCTAACTGTATTAAACTTCCAATTTCCTCAGGCAGCTTTTCAACTAGAAAACAGTAGGGGAGATGGAAATATTTCAGACTTTTCATCTGACAGATGTTGTTTGGAATATCTCGTAAAGCTATACACTCTGTTAAGTCTAGCTCCTCTAAGCACTGTAATTGTCCAAGATCCTCCGGTAATTTCTCAAGATGCCAACAAGATTTAAGTTTGATAGTTTTCAGATGCATCAACATACAAATGTTATCTGGAAGATTTCTGACATTTGTAGATGAAAAACTTAGCTCCTCTAGACATTCTAATTGGTCAAGGTCCCGGGGTACCTCTGGAATACTCCCTTCAAGTGTAAGCTTTCTTAAACCTCGTAAACTACAAATACTTCTTGAAAAATTCTCAAGGTTTGTACAAGCACATAGACCCATCAAAATAAGCCTTTCAAGATTTTCAAACGATGAATTTGGATCTTCTTTATAATAACATTCAAACTGAAACTTTGGAAAACTATTGTTGGGGTGCAGTAGGCATACATCTGTGGGTTCTGCGATCAGATGTAACTCAGATAAAGAACCAGCCTCAGTTGGTTGAGACCATTTGTATTTGTCAAACACAAATGACTTAAACCTCCCACAACAACTTAAGTTTAAGAAGGCAAGCTTTTTCAGATATCCAACCGGAGCATTAATTTCTACCAAATCATAACAATTTTCAAGATTTAACCTTTTGAGATTTGGAGTCAGCCCAAGGTCAAGGGTCCTCAACTTTAAATGACTGAGGTAGAGTTCTTGGAGCTTTAGACTTTCAGCAGGCATTTGAAGTTCCACCAAATCATTACAGCCTTTGAGTCTTAACCTCTCAAGATTCGGAGTGTTCCCGAGGTGAAGGGTCTTCAACTTTGAATGATTGAGGGTGAGATATTCAAGCTTTAGACTATCATCAGGCATTTTAAGCTCTACCAAGTCATTACAGCCTTCGAGTACTAGCGTCTCAAGATTCAGAGTACTCCCGAGGTGAAGGGTCTTCAACTTTGAATGACTGATGTTGACCTCTTCGAGCTTTGGACTATGCATTTGAAGTTCTACCAAATCATGACAGCCTCTGAGTACTAGCGTCTCAAGATTCGGAGTACTCCCGAGATGAAGGGTCTTCAACTTTGAAGTATTGAGGTCGAGATATTGGAGCTTTGGACTTTCAGCAGGCATTTGAAGTTCTACCAAATCATTACAGCCTTCGAGTATTAGCTTCTTAAGGCTTGGAGTATTCCTGCTCTTCAACTTTGAATGACTGAGATAGAGATATTCAAGCTTTACACTTTCAACAGGCATATGAAGCTCTACGAAATCCCCACAATTGAAAATAGTCAACTGCTCAAGATTTGGGGCCACCTTAAGGTCAAAGGTCCTCAACTTTGAAGAGGTGATTCTGAGGAACCTGAGCTTATGAAGAACCTAACATAAGTAGAAAAAACAATTAATATTGGTGCAATGACAAACCAATAGATATATTGCTGAAACAACAAATTAATTCTACCTTTTCTTCTCCATCTTCCCAAAGTTGAACAATATTGCTCTTATCCATTTCAAGTTCAACAAGATATTTTCCTTGAAATGTATTCGGTAAACTCGAAAAAGGAAAACCAAACCATCTCATAAATCGTAAGGAATTTGGAAGGTATTCGCTAACTTTATCAAATTGAACAACATTGCTCTTATAATAATAATACTTTTCGAGATCTATGTGAATAAATCTAAGATCCTTCATTTTTGCTAGACCTTTTACTGCAATTTCAGCACTGAAACCTGGTGAATCAAAGTATAGACATTTTGTTTCTTGGGTACCCTGAAATCGAAAAAATAAAAGCCATTAATTCAAAACGCCCAAAATCACTGAAAACATGATCAAATTGAAAGTAAATGATGATTAAATAACGCGTATTGAATGATAATTCAATTCGATTTAACGAATTTTTGAATGATTATTAGAAGGAGAAAGTGGATTTGGGGAAAACTTTTTAAAAAAATTGGACCGAATCCGCATCGGATGTTTCATTTTAGACTTCTCAGACTATTGGACCAAAAATGAAATACCCGAAAGGGACCAAAAATGTAGTTAACTCTCAGTTTTATTAAATCATAACTTAATTCTTACCAGGTCATTAGTCAATATATCCTCAATTTCCTCATTAACCCACAATCGGCTATGTCTTTGAGGTTCATCTGGGTGTGACCGACGAACAATATTCCTACCCATTTCTTGTAAATGATCATGCATCCCCAATTCCCCATGTTCATCCCATCCCCATTTAATAAAATGTATAAGAGATTTCTGCTCAAGAACTCTTAAACCAACTTCAGCATGAAATCCACGGCTTTCAAGCACTCTAATTGCATCTTCTTTGCGCCAACCTTTTAGAATGCATGCAATATCTAAAAATATTTGCTTATATTCCTCCTCTAGACCGTTATAGCTTAATTCTAGAATGGGTTTATATACACATAGGTTACTAAACTTTCAAGTTTTATTCACTTTTCATATCGATCTTTTTTTTTGTTCAATCAGGTTACCGAACTATCAAAATGTGACATTAAGGTTACTGAACTTTCAAAGTGTGTTCAACCAGGTTACCGAACGACTAAAATGACCAAAATACCCTCATTCTTATTTTTGTTAACTACATAAATGGTCCCTGTGGTTCATCCGGCGTTACGGATTCAGTCCAGTTGTCTTTTTTTTCGATTTTTTTTTAAATTTCGAAAAAAAAAATTAATTTTTTAAAAAAAGTTAATTTCGAAAATAAATTTAATTTCTAAAAAAAAAATCTTAAAAAATTTAATTCGAAATTTTTTTTTAGAATTTTTTTTTCGAAAATTTTTTTCTTTTAGAATTTTTTTTAAATTTTTAAAAAAAATTTAATTCGAAAAAAAATTCTTTCGAAATTTTTTTTTAGAATTTTTTTTTCGAAATTAAATTTATTTTCGAAATTAACTTTTTAATTTTTTTTTTTTCGAAATTTAAAAAAAATGACAACTGGACTGAATCCGTAACGCCGGATGAACCACAGGGACCATTTATGTAGTTAACAAAAATAAGAATGAGGGTATTTTGGTCATTTTAGTCGTTCGGTAACCTGGTTGAACACACTTTGAAAGTTCAGTAACCTTAATGTCACATTTTGATAGTTCGGTAATCTGATTGAACAAAAAAAAAGATCGGTATGAAAAGTGAATAAAACTTGAAAGTTTAGTAACCTATGTATATATAAACCCTTATAGCTTAATTCTAGAATTTGCATAGTTTTCTCCAACGGAATTGTTTTTAGTCTTTGTATAGTATTTTCCCATTCACGCTCATTTTTACCACGGAGTAATGAACCCAAGACCTTTATAGTCAAGGGAAGACCTGATGCATAACGTAAAACTCGTTCCGATAGTTTTTGGTAACCTTCAATCGGAAACTCTATTGGAAATGCATGCATACCGAAGAGGCAAATCGCTTCCGTAGACGATAACAGATTGACATCATGAACGGAGTTCACCCGGTGGGCTGACAGCACTTGCTCATCTCTTGTGGTAATGATAATTCTGCTTCCTGATTTAAACCAGTTAGGCTCGCCTGCTAACGCCTCAAGCTGTTCTATGCAATCCACATCATCTAAAACAACAAGAGTCTTTCTACGACGCATCATGTCTTTCAACATGTTTTTCCCATCATGAACACTACTAAAAGTGATGTCTTGTTTATTTAACACATCTTTTAGTATCCGTTTTTGAAGCTTCTTTAAACCGGACAAAGTAGGTTTTGAAACTTCCCTGACATTTTCAACAAAGCTTTTTCCTTCGAAATGTTTAGAAATTTGATCATAAACAGCTCTGGCTAAAGTTGTCTTCCCCCCACCTCCCATCCCCTTGATTCCGATCATTCGAACATCTTCAGTACCAATCTCTAAAGATGAAAGAACATCACTGATTCGGGTCTCCATACCCACTAACTTTCCATCAGCGTTCGAAAGAGTGGAATATTTCTTTTTGAAAATAACATCAACAATTATTTGGATCAATTCAGATTCATCCCTGTACCATTAAAGATTATATTATTAGCATCCTCAAAGCGCACACAAACAGTTAAGATTGATAACACAAAAGGATTAACATTTATATATAAATGTAGATATCATGATAAAAATTGAATGAAATTGAATTACCCTTTCAACTCCCACCCAGCCAGATCGGATGCTTCTTTCATAGCCTCTCTCCATTTTCCAGCAGCTTCCTTCTTTTCGTGTTCGTCAAAGGCTTCTTTTACTGCCCCACTTTGTTTGCGGACTTCGGTGGGCTCCACATCAAAAAAGACAGGATAAACATTCTGCTCGGTTGTCTTCTTACATTCCATAATCTTGACAAGCTCATCTAGGCACCAAGATGAAGATGCATAAGTCTTGGAGAAAACAATGATGTAAAACCTTGAGTCCTCAATGGATTTCATGAGTTGGTCCTTGATGGGTTTTCCTTGCTCGATTTTCTTATCGTCCTTGTATGTTTCAATGCCATTTCGCTGAAGAGCTTCATAAAGATGGCCAACGAAATTGTTACGGGTGTCACCACCTCTAAAACTCAAAAAAACATCATACTTGAAAGTCTTTTGAATGGAAGAAGATGAAGTAGACGCCATTCTAGTTGTTATCCAAGGATCTGTTGTTTAAGAGAATTATTTGCAAAGAAACTTGGGTAAGATGATTAAATGTATATTGAGAAGACAAAGACTCAATAACATAATGCTATTATTTGGTCAAGAAAGATAAGATTCCTTTTGCTAAAGGAAATTACAAAGAATTGGTTACAACTGTAGCATATAGCAATGTGAACAAGATATGTTCCTTTGAAAACATTGCAATGTGGTGGGGACAACAAATAACTCATTTTGCTAAAGGAAATTACAAAGAAAAAGACTATGTGAACTCACGTCAATCACTCGTTTTTTACTTTGACTTCAACATACATTTTATTATTTTCTCAAACCAATATGAACTTTACTTCCATAAAATTACCTGTTCTAATAATTAAAAAAATAGACATGTTAACTAATCTCACTGGATTGATTGATCTTTGAACGAGCAAAATCAAATATTACACTGATACGGTCTTCTTCTAATCTTACATTTTTTATGTTATATATTTCCTAAAATGACGAGCCCTCAAAAATGGTTAAAAAAAATTCTGCGAGTTGAAAGCCTGCAAGTATAACAATTTGGAAATAAACAAACATTGTAATGAACTATTTTTTCACTCGTCATCTTCTTGACCTGTTTTCCCTTTTTTTATCCGAATTCATAAACAATTGAAATTAAGCTCCATTTTGAACATAAATATGGTGTGATGACTTGTTTTAACACTATCACTTATTGCATAACATTCAAAAAGTAGGGGTACCAATTCCAAACACGAAACACGACCCAAAACCAACACAGAAATAAACCGGTTCGGGTCTGGTCTAACCAGTTTCCGGGCCGTGTGTGTTAAAGGTTGACCAGCCAACCCACTTGGGACTTTTTAATATAGATAAATTATGTTTGTAGTGGGTTAAACGGGTTAAATTACTTGAATGGGTTAAGCAAGTCGACCAGTTTAGAAAAACGGGTTGAACAGGCGGTGTTTGGGTCATATGTAAACGGGTTAGAATTGAAATAGCTAACCTAACTACATAAACATGTCATGCTCGGGTCAAGGTGTTTTGACATGCCAATCTGAACCAAAACCCGACCCGTATTTGGTTCTAACAGTTTCTTGATATGAAATGGCTACAATAACAGAGCTAGAACTTTCCAACTTACCCTCTTCCCATCGCCATTAGTGAACCAATGCCCCGTCCCTTGACCATCTGCTTGAACCCTTCTTTTCCCAGCATCTTTTGTGATCCCTTTCGCAGTATTGACTTTAGGATTCATGAAACCTTGTGATGTTTCTTGAGTCTTTGATCTTCTTGATTTTTTCCTTGTTGAGCTTGTCTCAGCTTTATTACTTCTAGCAGCCTGTTTAGTTTTGTCAGCGCTGCTAAATTGACCCCTAAAAACACAAGAAATACAAAAACAAAAAATTATACTCCGTATTTGAAAAGAGTTATTTGCATATAACCCCTTAAAGCTTCAATAATATAGCAGAACTAACTTACATGTAATCGATATTTGATGTACTGGGCTGATTAGACTCTCTATTTGCTGTGTTTAACGGGAAAAAGTTGCACAAACGAGTTCGCACAAGCTCTTGGACCCTCAAATCATTATGGAAAAAATACTGATGAGCTGGCGGGCGAGGGTCACCCAAATCTATTACGCTGTCCATAACATGACTATTATGGTTACTTTTTCCAATATTACTCTGAACTTTACCTTTTTCTTTCATGGAACTAAAATATTCCTCACAGACCTCATCTAGTGCAGGTGTCGGGATATGGAACCTCTTCTCGTGTCTAAAATCTTCCCATAAATCTTTTCTGGCTGAAGTATCGAGTGATTTACTTAATTTTCTCGGCTGATGTAAACCTACACTTTTTCCCCTATCCAAATTAGATTCTGACTTGCTGCAGGTCTTGTTAGTAGCAACTTTACTGGTAGAAGGAACATCAGAATCAGAGTCGGAATTGATCAGCTGAAACTTTCTAAGAGAACTGACAGATAACTTTGGAAACAGTTGTTTGCTGCAGTTACGGATTCTGGCGCGTTTGAGACATTTGAGAGATTTTGCTTTCTTTTTCCTGATTCTGTGGTCAAAACACCTAGTCCGGTAAGCGGGAATTTGGAACTGTTACTGACTGAATAGTGTTGTGTTGGAAGAGTCTCATCTGCATTTAACAATAATAACAACCAGTGAATATGGGAATGATAAACAAGCGCACATGACAGTAATTAGCACACTGGTTTATGGAATCTTATAAATCATAAAACTAGCACAAAGTTAATCAACGTGGATATCTATGTGATTAAAAAGAATGATAAATTGCTGCATATTGAAGAGTTTATGTCTGTGCTAAATACAGTAATGAGTTACAAAGTGGGATGATGGATTACATAAGATATCCCCTGTTAATAAACACAATCCCATTCGTTATTCAGATATGAAAAATCATTGGTGACCGTCCAAAGGGATTGTAAGTTGTAGCCCAAGTGACCCGACATGCTACACTGTCATAAGATTAACTAAATATATTACACAATAGACACAATGAAGTTATCTCGTAAGTCCATCCACCCACAACTTATAGAGTCGTTACGATTAGAGTTCAAAATAATGTAATTGGCTGCCAAACTCATCCTGATAAGAATACAGAATCACAAACTTTGTTTTTCTCTTTATGAAATAAATTTGAACCTACTAAAAAAGGCATTAGTGACTGCTCGTAATATCTGATAATTACGTTTTGAAACGGAAAATAATCAGTAAATTTTAGTGTTTAGACGGATGTTAACTGATTGATTTCATTTTTAGACAAAGTATTTCAAAGTTGCAGATTCATACTATCTGATTCGGATTACTTTACCATTATACTAACACTAGCACAACTAAAGGGTACCTACGAAAAACTGTTAATTTGCTTATCAAAAGTTCTAAATTTGCTAATTCACTCACGAAATCATATAAGCAGTTTGGATAAGCAATCCCAGACACCCTCAATACCGCAATAAACAGATAACAAACAAGATCAATAAAACAATCCCAAACATCCCCTAATCATTGTATCAATCACTTTTACCATTAGCATTATTATCCTCGGGCGACAAAAAATCCTCGATATCATCATCATCATCATCAACAACCGAACCCAAATCCGCTCTTCTCTTACCCGAACCCGTACTCTTACCCAAACCTGAACTACACCCGCGCCTTAACCGCTTCAATCTCGGCCGTAACAACTCCTCATTCTCATCGTCTGTATCAGCAACAGATAGTGTCTCAATTTCAAATTCATCATCATCAACAGCTATCGAAACCCGATTCGATGTGTTTGGTTGTATGGTTTCTTCATTTGGGGGTTCGGGGAGATGATCGATTAATTGAAAGTGTTTATGGTCTGATTAATGTGATTATATTTTATTTATTGATAGTAAGTTTTTATAAAAAAAATTGGGGTTTTCGAAATGTGGTTTGGCGGGCTTTGTTTTTATTGAAATGAATTGTGTGGCTGAATGGCGCCGGTGTAAATTGGGTTTTTTTTAGAGTAAATTTCACCGTTGGTCCTTAAACTTATGACGGATTTCATACGACATCTAAATACGAAAAATATTGCTTTTTTAGTCCACGATCTCGAAAATATTACGCCGTTGGTCCAATTTTCTAACGATCGTTAGTTTCGCTCGTTATCTCGGTCCTCGCGTGCAGGTCACACGAGGGCAATTTTGTCCGATCACTTTTTGATACTTTCCCAACTACCATCTCACTACTTGTCATATCAATGTTCCTGCTATTATATCTCCCTTTTCCAATACATTTTCACATAATTTCTTTCACAAAAATCATCTCACAACTTCTCTCAAATGCACACAATTAAACCCTAATCTTTTCCCCAAAGTTTGGTTCGTAATTTTGTTATGCTTGTTTCACAAAATGGGTACTCTTAAATGGAAGATACAGGGTACAGACTTTGAGATCAGTGATAAAGATCTGTATGTGAATGCAAAGGAGGATTATAGTAAGTGTCATATGGTTTTTTTTTTTTTTTTTTTTTTTTTTGATATGGTTGACATTTTTATTGATTGGGTTCTAATTATGGTTTGACTTTTTGCAGAAATTCATTCTACTGTGTTTACAATGAGGATACACAATGGTGGTGACTTCATTTTTTTTCTAAGAAGGGTGTACCGTGGGGGTAAGAAAAGTATAGTTGCTATGGTGGATATTGAAACCTTCTTGATTCACGAGTTAGATGATATAGTTCAAGACCAGGGTTGGACAGATAGAAAGATAATGTTTTATAACTTTCTTGAACCTGGTAAGAATCTTGATGTAGGCTTGCATTCTTTATGTAGTGATGACGATATATGTTTTTTAAGTCAGTTTATAGTTGAGCATAAGGTCATTGAAGTGTACATAGAATATCTAGTGGTAAGTCCTTGTCTATTATTCAAAGAAGCCTGTACTCGAAGATTCTTGGATTGATCATCTAGTTGGTTAAGAGTAGGGATGAGCATTTGGACCCGAATCCCGGTACCGTACCGAAACGGTACTTAAGAGTTTCAGCCTCTGACCGCGTCTGAACGAGAAAAGAAAAACAAACGCACTTATTGGGCCAAATGTCTGAGTGCATCTCAGATCAAGAGGCTGTTAAGAGGCTCTTTTTGAAAAACAAACACCACCTTAGACATGAACACAAATTCCCCATTGCATACTCTAATGCCAAATACGTTGACATAAAGCTCATTAACATACAAACTCTTGTAGTAATATCTTATTAAAAAAAAGTGACTTTGAAATAAACTTGATTGTTTATAACATGTGTGATCAATATGTGAAAATCAAAACTTCAGTTTTCTCATGGGTCATCTCTTTACCTGGTTTTGACCAAAGATCTAAACTCCGTTTTTCTTACTAAAATCAACATGCAATGTAACCTTATATATATATATACTACTTATAATAGAGGGATGTATCTCTCTCTTATTTAGTCTGAAAATTCAGACTTACAATATATAATGCATGATTTACAACACTTTATTGCATCCAATTTTCAGACTTACAAGAAATAAAGCATATTGTACAACAAACACCACATTAATGCTATTAAAGTGGTCAATTAATACACAATTTAATTTACCCCTTCACCAAAATATACAACCATTTAACCACAATGTACAATCTAATCAAGCTACTAAGCCAAGCAAATACTAAAAAATAAATCTGAGAAACAAGTTGATTAGCATTAGAATGCATTGACACAACCAAGACCCTCACCAATCACTCTTCAACTCTCATCCTAATCTATTCTAACTCGAAACAAAAAGAAACAAACATAGATCTCAGCCTTCTCTTTTTATACCCACAAATTGTTATTAGAAAAAAGGTATAAGAGAAATCACACCATAGATCCTTGTAGCGGCGGCTACATTCACAAAGTGAAAGTTTATTGTATGAAAAATTACTTAAACTTCGGTGACGAGTTATTCAAATCCGTAGTAGTCAACTAACCAAGTGACCAAGTTTCTAGTTAGTAACATTAGCGATCTAAGTGGCTTAAGTGACTTGTCTGGCAACAAACTGAAAGTTGATCAAAGTGTGGCCGAGAAGCAAATTAAATTGATCGACTATATATATACGATTTGATGTGTGTGAGTTGGTCAGTAAAAAAAGATAATTTGGTAAAAATGTTTGCTAGTAAAGTAAATGTAATTTGTTTTAACATATGTTTGCATTTTAGAATATACTTTAGTAAATCGATAAATCCACAAAGTGATGATCATACCAATCAATAAGCTAGTAACTCCAAAAATATAGAGACGGTTGTATACTTTATAGTTATCTTTATACAGAAAAATTACTAAAAGAATCTTTCAGAAAACAAAAAAATTTAATTCCCCAATAGAGATCCCACACAACGAAATTGTCTCACATATTGTTGTCTCCGTCTCCTATTCTTGGCAACCAAGTTTTTCTCTTTTTCAAGAACCCAATTTTGACTATCTCACCTTAGCTTTTTTAGTTAAAATAATATATGACTATAATATGTGCACGTTAGCTTTTTTTGTAAAAATATATACTTGACCATTATGTTTTGATGCACTAGCTATTAAGCATATCAACTTCTTATATAACGAGTAAACTATATTTACTGAAAAACATATAGCATGTTGTTTATAAAATACATGAACTATGTACACAGATGACATCTAAGGGTATCTTTGGTAGCGAAGTATTTAGGATTGTTTTGAAGCAACTAGCAACTAACGTTAGCGTTTGACATAAAATGTTTGTAGAAAACAAGCAACTAGCGTTCTTAATTTTTCTAAATGCTCCAAATCAAAATGCTACTTCGAATAGCATTTACGAGCAACTAGCGTTTTCACTTACTAATTATAACTATAAAACTATTACCAAACTCTTTATCAAAACAAATAGGTATTGTTCTTGTTACTGCTTTCTGCTACAGCCAACTACTAATGTTTTTTGTTACCGTTATTTTCGTCAAACATAGCATAAGTATATGCATGATTTTCTTTTGTTTCATCAATACTTCTGGTACATATACTAAAACAAATTTGACCAAATTTTTTATTAGAAGTATTTTTAGTATAATTGATATTTTTCAATTATGCATTTTTAGTAGTAAAAGTTAACTTAGGATAACTTAAAATAGAAGTGTGAGAGTTAATATTGAATGTAGAGAGTATACACTTAACCGAAAATAAATGTAAAAAAACTAAGAAATAAAGATGCAAATCAGGAAAGAGTTAGGCTAGGCACAACCATTGGTTTTTGATCGGTCGATCGCCAAGGAGAAAAGAAAGCGACCGAAACATTGAGGGGTCGCTTGGGTTGTGGGTGAAGGGTCGGTCGCTTGTTTGGAGAAGTATTGGTCCATCAATCGACCGATTAAAACACTTCCTCATTCAAGGTTTAACACAAACATATTTAAAAAAAAAAAAAAAAAAAAAAAAAAAAAAAACATTTTCTACTATAAATACCAACCTCAATTATAAACACACACAAACACCTTCAAACATACACACAATGTCTTTCAAAAAAGATTTCTCACAACAATTCCCCTCTCCTAAACGTCGAGATTTTTTTCAACAATTCTCCTCTCCTGAACGTCGAGATTTTTCTCAACAATTCCCCTCTCCTGAACATAATGAAGTTTATCATATTCCACCTGAACAGTTCTTTCTTTTTCAGTCCACCGGTTGCCAACCAAGAAGAAAATTCGTTTGGTTTAACTGACGAACAAGTTAGGCAAATGGACGAAGATATGCAAGTCTTCCTGGAAATGGAAGCACTTGAAAGAGAAGAGGAAGCTGCTCGCTTGGAGCGGCAAGCCAGGGAGGATGAAGAACGTAGGAAGAACTGGGAAGATGGTTGGTTCCCACCTGATTCCTCTTCGTCTGAAGATGCATGGTTGGCCAGACGAAGATGGTTGGCCAGACTCAGATGATAGCTTCTATTAATTTCTAGTTTCGTTTTAATTTCCGTATCGTAGTTTCATTTGTAGTTTCGTTTTAATTTATGTAATGTTTATATTTTTTAATGAATTTTATGTAATTTAAGTTAATGAGTAAAATGTTTTATGAAAATTAAAAAGTAACACCGTAACACTGAGCGGGAATTTTGGCGCCACTAATAGTCCTTGTACAAGTAAAAAGTATTTTTTTAATAGAATTCTTGTAACTTTTTTTTTTTTTTTTTTTTGTTATTTGAATAATTCAGTATTGTAATGTTTTTAATTCAGTATTGTAATGTTTTTATTATTAATGAATTTTAAATTTATTTTAAATGTTTGATTAAAAAAAAAAAAAAAAAAAAAAAAAAAAAGGTCGGTCAACGACTGTGGCAGGTCGGTCGCTTCTGATCGCCGGAGAAAGAAAGCTGACGTGGCAGCCAGTGACCCAGGTCGCTTTGGGTCATGGTTGTGGCCAGCCTTAAACAAATATCTGGCATATAAAGATGTTTTTGTTGGTATCCATGTAGAGATGTTTGGCCTTATTGAAAAGAATTACAGTATATATTTATCGCAAAAATATTTTATCCAATCAGTAAATTAATATGGCCATGCTAACTAAAATTATTCATTTTTTTTTTATACTATAAAAGTTAACTCAATTTTAATCGTTATCACTTATAATCATTTGGTCATCAAGTCATACTTAAACTATAACTCTAACAAACTATTTTTTTATAATAGATAGTGTTTGAAATATGACGCTATTATTTCGAAATAATTACAAAAGAAGTTTCTTATGACCTTCTCAAAAAACCACTATATAAACACAACACATAAACCTCAAAAACCTCATTCACCACTCGTGCTTCATAAACTAAAAATAGATAAGTGAAGTGGTGACATCAAGAACCTCATTAAAAAACATCATCATTCATCACTCATTTCATCTGATCAAACAAAAAATGATGATGAATGACATCCTTAGTGTTCCAAACTTTGGTATGTTTCATAATTCTACAATAAACCCTTTGCTAAATCCAGTTTTCTTACATGGGTGTGTTTCTTTGATCCAGTTCTTGTTTTTGATATTTATGTTAGTCTCATTGGTTGTTAAAAGATTAAGGATTGATCGAAACGATGTTTCGAAACAAAGCTTTGGTTGTTTGTATTACAAACAAGCTTTGTTTTGTTGTGTGACTCTTTCAGTTTTTAATCTTGGTTTGTGTTTTTGGAATAGTTTTTATTGGTATAGGAATGGCTGGAATGATGAGAAGATTGTGACACTCTTGCATGGTGGTCTAGGAACACTTGTTTGGTTATTTGTTTGTGTTTATTTGCATACAATTGTTTCGAATTCGTCGACAGAATCTAGGAAGTATCCGTTTGTTTTAAGGTTTTGGTGGGTGTGTGATATGACCAAGAATCACGTTTGGAGGTGGAGGAAACACCATAAACTCGAACTAAAGATTAAACTTTGAATTTTCGGTTTATTGATTGCCGAGGTGTGTATGTTGTCTAAAGAGAGAAGTAAAGACAACACACACACCTCATGTGTTACAAATGAATCCTCAACCCTCCTAGTATTGGCATAGGAGGGTATTTATTACAAGTTACAAGTTCTAACTTAGCAATATGACTAAACTAGTCCTTGTACTTTAAATGCTATTATAATTCCCACATATGACAAAACTTTAAAGCTAACAATCTCTCCCCAAAGTGAAGTCATATGGGAATTGCTTACAATGTTCCCTGCAAGTAAAATATAAACAGTAAGTACAGAGAATAATCTTCAAACTTCATTACTTCGTTCAGCTTGCAGAATCTTCAATCAGAACAACAAATATATGCATGATTAATGATTTCATCCATATGTAGAGCTTATTTTGTATATAAAACTAGTTTATGATCTTACATCACTTATAACACTTAACTTTATTTTTAACATGATCATCTCCAACTTTTTATCCTAGTCCCGCCATTTTCATCAGTTTGACTTTCTAAGAAGTCAACTGTGTTTATTCAGCTCCATGAATTAAAATAAAGTTCAAATTCTTTATTGGTTCAAAGTAATAAGTACTAGTGACAGCATCCAAGTTGGGATTATAACTTGATCTAACAACAATGTATTCATTAAAATGTACTAATCCTGAAAGGTAAAATGACAATCATACTTTGAAACACTTCTTTACAAACAATCGTACTTTGGGAGTGTACCAGAGAAAACTATCAATGACCAAAATGATCAACGATCAACAATGCCTGGGGGAAAAATCATAAATAAATCATTTCAATGCACATGAGAACAGATGCGGAGAGATATGAGCTTTAGATCACCTTCTGAGCTGAACGGAAATTGTTTCCTGCTCACCAGACCTTGAAAGATTAAGTTGAAACAAAATATTAAAAAACGAAAAAATCTGTATGATAAACCATACCCTTCTGAATCCATTTAAATTGAGAAATTGCTTAACGACTTACCCGGTCAGAGTTCACTCGGCTAACTGTTATGCGCTGATTGACGAATCACGAATGCTTCCTGCTGATCAGACCTCCTAATAGCAGAAAATGGTTAAATTGTTAGGATCATACTAAATAACATAAATTGCAGAAACAATGAATATTTTCATAATCAATTTAAAATTTCAAAATAAAGTACCTGTTAAAATATATTGGCTCCTTTGGCATCTGTTAGTACGGGTTATATGTAGTAGACTGTTTCAAAATTACTAGAGGGGAAAAGACAGTAAATTATGTCATCAACATTAGTTCTTTGTCTCTTGAGTAATAAACCATATGTATCAATAAGCCGTATCGACCCAACAATACGTAGACCTCTCAACATAAAAATGCTCTGTGGAAGACGGGTTACGCCTGTACCTACTATGTCTAACTCTTTCAAACCTTCTAAGCATCCAATATCCTCAGGCAATTCAACAACTCGAATACAACCGCGGAGACGTAAGTTGTTTATACATTTCATCTTACAAATGCTGTTTGGAATATATTGTAAAAGCTTACAGTCTGTTAAGATTAGCGTCTCTAAAGATTCTAACCGGCCAAGATCATCGGGTAACTTCTCAAGAAGTAAACATGACTTAAGTTTGAGAGATTTCAGATGTTTCAACATACAAATGCTATCTGGAAGATTTTTAATCTCTGCAGATGAAAAAGTCAGCTCCTCTAGACATTCTAACCGATCAAGGTCCTTGGGTGCTTTTGAAATACTGCCTTCAAGTTTAAGCTTTCTTAAACATTGTAAACTACAAATACTTCTTGAAAAGCTCTCAAGATTGATACAAGCACACAGACCTATAGAAATTAGCCTTTCAAGATTTCCAAACGATGAAGCTGGATCTTCTTTATAATAACATTCAAACCGAAACTTTGGAGAATCATTGTCGGAGTGCAATGGGCAAACATCTGTGGGTTCTGCAATCAGATGTAACTCAGATAAAGCCTCATGTTCAGAACATTTATCAAACTCAAAAGACTTAAACCTCCCACATCCAATGGGAGCATTAATTTCTACCAAATCATAACAATTTTCAAGCTTTAACCATTCAAGATTTGGAGTACTCCCGAGGTGAAGGGTCTTCAACTTTGAATGACTGGGTTTGAAATATTTGAGCTTTAGACTATCATCAGGTATTTTAAGCTCTACCATGTCATTACAGCCTTTGAGGCTTAGCCTCTTAAGATTCGGAGTACTCCCGAGGTGAAGGGTCTTCAACTTTGAATGACTGAGTTTGAAATATTTGAGCTTTAGACTATCATCAGGTATTTTAAGCTCTACCATGTCATTACAGCCTTTGAGGCTTAGCCTCTCAAGATTCGGAGTACTCCCGAGGTGAAGGGTCTTCAACTTTGAATAACTGAGTTTAAAATATTTGAGCTTTAGACTATCATCAGGTATTTTAAGCTCTACCATGTCATTACAGCCTTTGAGGCTTAGCCTCTCAAGATTCGGAGTACTCCCGAGGTGAAGGGTCTTCAACTTTGAATGACTGAGTTTGAAATATTTGAGCTTTGGACTATCATCAGATATTTTAAGCTCTACCATGTCATTACAGCCTTTGAGGCTTAGCCTCTCAAGATTCGGAGTGCTCCCGAGGTGAAGGGTCTTCAACTTTGAATGACTGAGTTTGAAATATTTGAGCTTTAGATTATCATCAGATATTTTAAGCTCTAGCATGTCATTACAGCCTTTGAGGCTTAGCCTCTCAAGATTCAGAGTACTCCCGAGGTGAAGGGTCTTCAACTTTGTATCTCTGAAGTAGAGATATTCGAGCTTTGGACTTTCAACAGGCATTTGAAGTTCTACCAAATCATTACAGCCTTTGAGTACTAGAATCTTAAGAATTGGAGTATTCCCGAGGTGAAGGGTCTTCAACTTTTTATCTCTGAAGTCGAGATATTCGAGCTTTGGACTTTCAACAGGCATTTGAAGTTCTACCAAATCATTACACCCTTCGAGTATAAGCTTCTCAAGATTTGGAGTATTCCGGAGGTGAAGGTTTGTCAACTTTGAATCACTGAGGTCAAGATGTTCGAGCTTCAAATTTTCAGCAGGCATTTGAAGTTCTACCAAATCATTACAGCCTTTGAGTATTAGCTTCTTAAGGCTTGGAGTATTCCTGAGGCGAAGGCTCTTCAACTTTAAATGACTGAGATTGAGATATTCAAGCTTTACACTTTCAACAGGCATATGAAGCTCTACGAAATCCCCACAATTGGAAATAGTCAACTGCTCAAGATTTGGAGCCAACCTAAGGTCAAAGGTCCTCAACTTTGAATGACTGATAGTGAAGAACCTGAGCTTAGGAAGAACCTAACATAAGTAGAAAAAACAATTAATATTGGTGCAATGACAAACCAATAGATATATAGGATCATAATGAATCATGAAAAACAACAAATTAATTCTACCTTTTCTTCTCCATCTTCCCAAAGTTGAACAATATTGCCCCCACTTATGTCAAGTCCAACAAGATTTTCTCCTTGAAATGTATTCGGTAAACTCGAAAAAGGAAAACCATACCATCTCATAAATCGTAAGGAATTTGGAAGGTATTCGCTAACTTTATCAAATTGAACAATATTATCATAAACCTTTAAGATAACTATGTGAATAAATCTAAGATCCTTCATTTTTGCTAAACCTTTTACTGCAATTTCAGCACTGAAACCCGCCGGTAACCATGACCGTAAGTATAGACATTTTGTAGCTTGGGTACCCTGAAATCGAAAAAATAAAACCCATTAATTTTTGTGGGAACCCTAAATTTCAAAACGCCCAAAATCACTGATCAAATTGAGAGTGAATGAAGATGAAATAACGCGTATTGAATGATAATTCAATTCGAATTAATGAATTTTTCAATGATTATTAGAAGGAGAAAGTGATTTTGGGGAAAAATTTAGAGAGAGACACAAAGAGAATATCCTTTTATTAAACGGTCAAACAAAGTCAAACTAATGGAGTTAAAAATTTTGGACCGAACCCGCATCGGATGTTTCATTTTAGACCAAACACGAGACTTCTCAAACTATTGGACCAAAAATGAAATACCCGAAAGGGACCAAAAATGTTGCTAACTCTCAGTTTTATTAAATCATACAACTTGATTCTTACCAGGTCACTAGTCAATATATACTCAATTTCCTTATTAACCCACAATTGGCTATGTCTTTGAGGTTCATCGGGGTGTGACCGACGGACAATATTCCTACCCATTTCTTCTAAATGATCATGCATCCCCAAGCACAATATTCCTCTCGAATTCTTTGAAATAGTTATAAGAGATTTCTGCTCAAGAACTCTTAAACCAACTTCAGCATGAAATCCACAGCTTTCAAGCACTCTAATTGCATCTTCTTTGGGCCAACCTTTTAGTATGCATGCAACATCTAGGAATATTTCCTTGTAATCCTCCTCTAGATCGATATAGCTTAATTCCAATTTCTCTAGAGTTTCCTTTAACGGAATTGTTTTTAGTCTTTCTATGGCATCTATCCAAAAATGCTCACTTCGACCACATAGAAATGAACCCATAACTTTGATCGTTAAAGGAAGACCATCAGCATATTGTAAAACTTTTCCAACTAACTCTTCGTACCCTTGAATCGGATTCTCTCTTCCAAACGCATACCTACTGAAGAAGCAACCCGCTTCCGCTTTAGATAACAAAGTCACATTATGAATCAAGCTCACTCGTTGGGCAACCAGTACTTGTTCATCTCTTGTTGTAATTATGATTCTACTTCCCGGCTCAAACCAATTACAGTCACCGGCTAACGCCTCAAGCTAGTCTTTATGATCAACGTCATCTAGAACAACAAGTACCTTTCTACCATGCATCCTCTTTTGCATCATACGTTTTCCGCCATAAATACTGCTTACTTCAATGTTTTGACCATTTAAAACATCTGAAAGTACTTGTTTCTGCAACTCCTTTAGACCCACCAAAGAGGCTTTTGAAACTTCTCTGACGTTTTCAATAAAGCTTTCACCTTCGAACTGAATGGATATAATATCAAAAATAGCTCTTGCCAAAGTTGTCTTCCCCGCACCTCCCATCCCCCATATCCCTAGCATGCGAACATCACTAACACCAGGTTCTAAGGATGAAATTACTTCGTTTACACGGGTCTCCATGCCTATTAAATCTCCATCAATGCTCGAATTGATGAAACATAACTCTAGTGAAATCTCTTCAACGATTTTCTGTATGAACTTATCTTCATGCCTATATGTTAAAGAAAGATTCATTTAGCTTGTGATAATTTCCGAACATTTTTAAATCTATAATAGTGACATAAATCATATATGAAGTAAATGGTGATATAATTATATATGATATGTAATAAACAGTGAATGAGTAATAGATGTGTTTGTTAGGTATGGGTAAACTTTGTACTGTTCGAAACTCGTCGAGTCTACCAGAAAAACACGTTTCTTCACTTCCTCATAAAACAGCTGAACGAATGAGGTTTTTCCATGTTGAGGTTACCCGGGGATGGCGAGCATTTTTTACTTAGATGTACGCAGCCTCACCGGGTTAATCCCGGGAGCTTTTCCGACCCTTCCCCGGACACCCCCAAATGTACACACCTAGCGAGGTAGGTTTGAACCATTGACCTATTGTGAGGAAACCAATGGCCTTACCACTAGGCCTAATGGTGGTGGATAAACAATTATTTCAACACATAACAATCTGTAATTTTGAAAAAAAAAAAAAATCACTTGTTCATGGACATAGGCAAACCATACACATGAACTTTTCACTGTACCACCCAAATTTACAGAGGAAAGGTAAGTGTAAGTGTAAAGACGAAAGAGAGAAAAATAATACCACTCACATTTAAACTTGTTAAAAAGTGTGACTTGTTAGCATGACTTGGTACTTTTGGTAGTGTTATAAAAGAGCATGTGGTATATACAAATGACCACCACTAACGCTTCCTTTTATAACATTGCCCAACCACGGATTGTTTGACAAAACGTGACAAATGACGGACCGGTTTGTTAAGGAATGACGAAGATTGACGAAAAATGACACAAACCATCCGCTCTTAGAGGTTGTTTGCTAAAAACATTATTTGCGTAGATATGATGAAGAAATTTACCCATTAGCAATGCTTTTCAACTCCCAGCCAGCCAAATCAGATGCTTCTTTCAAAGCCTCCCTCCATTTCCTTGCAGCTTCTTCCTCTTTATGTTTTGCAAATGCATCTCCAACTGACCCACTTTGTTTGCGAACTTCAGTGGGCTCCACATCATAGAACACGGGATAAGCAGTATGCCCAAAACCTTCTTCATGGACATAGGCAGACCATACACATGAACTTTTCACTGTACCACCCAAATTTACAGGGGAAAGGTAAGTGTAAGTGTAAAGACGAAAGAGAAAAAATTAATACCACTCACATTTAAACTTGTTAAAAAGTGTGAATTGTTAGCATGACTTGGTACTTTTGGTAGTGTTATAAAAGAGCATGTGGTATATACAAATGACCACCACTAACGCTTCCTTTTATAACATTGCCCAACCACGGATTGTTTGACGAAACGTGACAAATGACGGACCGGTTTGTTAAGGAATGACGAAGATTGACGACAAATGGCACAAACCATCCGCTTTTAGAGGTTGTTTGCTAAAAACATTATTTGCGTAGATATGATGAAGAAATTTACCCATTAGCAATGTTTTTCAACTCCCAGCCAGCCAAATCAGATGCTACTTTCATAGCCTCCCTCCATTTCCTTGCAGCTTCTTCCTCTTTATTAAGTTTTGCAAATGCATCTTTAACTGACCCACTTTGTTTCCTAACTTCAGTAGGTTCCACATCATAGAACACGGGATAAGCAGTATGCCCAAAACCTTTCCGGCATTCCATAATCTTAACAAGCTCTTCCAAGCACCAAGATGAAGAAGTGTAGTTCTTGGAGAAAACAATAATGTAAAATTTCGAGTTTTCAATAGCCTTAATAAGCTCATCACTGATCATTTTTCCTTGCTTAATATTCTCGTCATCCTTGTACGTTTCAATACCTTTTTGTGTAAGTTTTGTGTTTGTGGAATGATGATGTTGAGAAACAAAAACCACTCATATGGTCTTTTGGTCAATGTGTGATGAAAAAAAAAAAAAAAAGAAGATAAGATTCACTGTTTGAACTTTCAAACCAAATGGCCAATACACACAGAAGGTGATTGTGTTTGTGTGAAAACAGAATATTGAATTATTTGGAAAATAAAAGCCCATGATCTAATTTTGTGAAAAGATAAAGATGCATCTATGATCGTTATTTTATTCACTTCTTCACATTATGACAGAGTTTGTTAATTTATTAATCTACATTTTTTGTATAAGTTTTGCAATAATAACTTTTATTATTGTAATTGAAAAATTATTCTTGTAATTACTTGTCTAAATGATATAACTACTTAACTTCAAATGAATAACATTTTAAACCATCATATAAAAATCTACTATCGTGCAAAATTAAATTGTTATTCACTTGCATTTTGTGGACTATTTCTAAACATTGATAGAGACCAATAATTTGCAATAAGAAATTTCCTCTTATCTCTAATAGGGACCATTTTTTAACATTCAATTTCATTACCCTACACCAATAATATTGCTTCAAATAAATTTTCTTATCTTTCACAATAATACAGAGATATCAGGGAAAATTCTTATCTAGTTGGTCATAAAGTCTCTAATGAGGAATATCCTCAAAATTCCTAGCCATATCGGCCGACAAAAATATGTAAATATATACGAAAGTTCTTCTACTAGACCTTTGTTGACTAGCATTATTTCTTACTTCAATATTAACTTAAGTATTTTCTACGACAAACACTAATTAATGCCATATAAATTCTTATGATGTTGATAATACCAAGTGTTTTAATATTTTGTAGGATGTAAGGCCGCATGTAGTGGGTGTGAAGGGTCATCTTCCACTTCACCTCTTCAACAGGGGCGGAGCCAGAAAGTTTTCCTCGAGGGGCACACTTTGATAAAATTTAGAAACTACACTATAAATTGGTTCTTAAGGGGGCAAATTACAAAAAAAAAAAAAAAAAAAAAAAAAAAAAAAAAAAAAAAAAAGTCAAATATTTTAGAAATTTTACACTACAATTTTTTTTCGCTATGGGGCACATGGCACTTGGCACATGCCCCCTTCCCCCCCCCCCCCCCCCCCCCCAATCTCCGCCACTGCTCTTCAACATTGAGACCTTTGTGAGCGTGTGTGTCACATGTGAACCAAGGAGAAAAAAAGGAACGAAAGGTGACATGCCTCACCATTCGGACATTGTGCATTTGTGCGTCCTCACGGGGTGTTTTTATTATTAATTATTTGATTTGTGATTGTGTTTTGGGGGTATTTTGTGAGGTGTGCTTAATGGTGGTGAAGAGAGTGGTGACTATTATGGATAAAATGTGAGGGGAGTGGTGATGGGTTGAATGGTAATTGAGGGAGTGGTGACTGGTGACCACTACTTTTAGTCTAAGACTTAAAATAACGGGAGGTGGGGGGCTCACCTTTCATGAATTTGTGACACGTGAGCCCATTATTTGGGTAGTATGTGATGCGTGAGAAAGCTTCAAATAGGAGGAAGTGGTTTTTATTGTTATTTATTTAATTTGTGAGTGTATGTAAGGTATTTTTTTTGGTGTATGTTTGCAAAAAGTGGCTAGTTTAATGAAAGGTGAGGGGTGGTGACCAATACCTATGAAATGTGAGAGGGTGTGATGTGAAGTTGGGGTGAAAGGTGAAGGAGTGGTGACCACTACCTCAAGGGCTGTAAACGAACTGAATGTTCAGTGAACATTTCATGAACCATTCGGTAAAAAGTTTGTTTATGTTCGTTTATTTATTAAATGAACGAACATAAACAATATTTTACGTTCGTTTAGTTAAATGAACGAACATGAACAAAATTCGCGTTCGTTCATTTATGTTCGTGAACGTTCGGTTGTGCGTTCGTTTATGTTCATTTATTTATTTATGTTCGTATATTATATCTTTTAATTGTATAATTTTAAAGTTGGTTTGTTTAAAGAAAACAACACCTATAAAACAATATATTGTGCATAATTTAATAAAGTTTATGTTTGTTTGTCTATGTTCATTTATTTTTTATCGTTTATGTTCATTTAACGTTCGCTTATTGTCTTAATGAACAAACATAAACGAACATAACAACTCATTTTCTTAAAAAACGAACATGAACAAGAAAATTTGTCCGTTTAAGCGTTCGTGTTCGTTTATTTGTTCGGTTAAAATTAAACGAACGAATATGAACAAAGCTTCGTTCGTGTTCATTCGGTTCGTTTACAGCCCTAACTACCTCTAGTCTAATGTAAATTGGAATGATAAAGATTATTACAACGGAACGAGAAAAATGTCTTCGTTTACGATTAAGGACCATTTGGTTCTTAGTATTCAATTCCATTTCATGACACCAATAAATTTGACGCGATAAAATTTCTTGTGATTAACAATAATACAAATTTTACAAAGTTCCTAGCTGGCAATAAAGTATTTTATGATAAAAGAAATATCCTCAAAATTCTTAGCCAAGTTCATCGAAAAAGCTGTTTAAGAAAAAATATATATTTTCCTTGCCTTCTTTTTTATCAATCTAACTTAATGATATTAATTAATCTTAAGATATTACGATTTTACGATACTACAAAGCAAAAACGATCCCGATCTTACCTAGGATATTTGTGAGATAGTATCTTAATAGAATCTTGATATTGACCATAGGATCTTAAGATCTCGATCTATCCGATCTTACTTTTATCGAACTACGGAGTATAAGCTAAAAAACTACAGATTTATGTATTAAGTTTTGTACTAGCAGGGTACTCGCGCATTGCGGCGACGGGTACCCTGAAATAAAATTGTCCGGTGAATCATTTATTTTAGTTTATTATGTTCTTTTTGACAATAAATTTACGGATACCAAGAATTTCATTTAGCTCATGCCCGTTCGGGCTCAAGCCCATTTTGCCCGTTGCCCGTTCGGGCTTGAATATCTGTATAATGTGCTTTTTTATTTGTATAATGTGCTTTATTATTTGTATTAGTGACATTTAATGCAGGGTACCCGCGCGTTGCGGCAGCGGGTACCCTGAAATAAAATATTCTGGTGAATCATGTAATTTAGTTTATTATGTTCTTTTTGACAATAAATTTATGGATATCAAGAATTTCGTATAGCTCGTACCCATTCGGGCTCGAGCCCGTTTGGCCCGCGCCCGTTCGAGCTCAAGCCCATTTGGCCCGTTGCCCGTTCGGGATTGAATATTTGTATAATGTGCTTTATTATTTTTATTAGTGACATTTAATGCAAGAATTGTGTTTAATTTGGTTATACAATATGTTTGATAATTTGTATTTCTTATGTAAGGGGTGTTTTAATAACTGTATTAATTGTATTTATTGACCCAGTTAATTAATTGACTACATTAAATAACATTAATGTGATGTTTTGTTTTTTTAATATGTGCATTAAAGTGGTGTACACTATGCTTCTTGTCTTGTACGTCTAAAAATTATGTGCATTAAAGTGTTGTACACTATGCTTCTTTTCTTGTAAGTCTTAAAATTTGGAGAGAGAGTCATCCCTCTATTATATGTTTTTTTTTTTTGAAAGGTGAATTTCTTTTAAAACTTCGTGTCACGATTCAACAGCGGAAGGTCTAGCTTACGTTGTCTTAACCGGGCCCGCGCTAGAGAGCTCCCTCGAAGTGGAAAGCCTTATCCAAATACCCGATGGGGGGAAAGCCCCCTACTAATCCGCCCGAAAGCACGACGATTAATAGGAGTAAACCCTGCCCCCTCAGACTTGACCTGAGTATACCCAAGCCAAGCCCTCATAGAGGGACTTCCTAGTATCTCAAAGTTGACACTAGTGGGGTTTGAACTTGGGACCTAAAGGTTACCAAGCCAAGATCCTACCACTAGACCAACTCATCATTGATATCCCTCTATTATATGTAGTATAGATAATATGAAAAATAAGATGCTAATTGTACTAAACATTTCATAATTATAATTTTGACATACATTTTTATGATATATGATAATATGTAAATTTACATAATTTTACAACGCCTATTAAGAAAATGACACTATAATGTCAATCGTATTTTAGCATAGCGCAGTTATAGTTTATATGGGCTAAGGCCCGAGTATCACTTGTTAGGATTTATAGCCTATATATGTATTATCCGGTTTAATGAATGGGATACGAAACCTATTACACTTCATTTTAAGATCCTGATCCGATCTTACGATCACGATCTTGCGAAGATAAAAACGATCCTAGGTAGGATCCCGATCTTAAGAACGTTAATAATTATAACAATTAATTAAGTATTAACCATAAAGTTTATCAATGATAGTTAAAACTTCATCTGAATGCATAACATGTTTTATAATTGGAACTTGTTTATGATATAAAATAAATTAAGTAAACCTTCACTGGATTTATTTGTAACATGAATTACCATCACTAACATCTTTGTTTAAATTAAACAAAAATATATTCTAACTTCAAATCCGAATGATTTAAATTCTTCAAAGAAAATAAAAATAGTACTTATGATATTTTACACCACATATTCCTATTGACGACCAATGATATTTCAAATATTTTATACATTCGAATTGGCTCTTATATTTCTCTAGCACGTTACTGGCGGCCCTTGCCACTTGTTCAATTTCGTCTCTTTGCAAATTGCAATTAATATGATATTTTTCTATGTCTAGAGCATTGACCCAAAAGTATGCCGTAGCCCTTGGAGACTAATAGGACGTGTACATAAACCGACTTATTCAATATTGTTATTGATTAATCGGCCCGCCTAGCCTATTTTTACAACACTGATTGTACGTACGTAGTGTTGTTATTTTTTATTTTTTTTATTTTTTTATGGTAAAGGGTTTTATACCCGGTGAATGCATTAAAATGAATAAAAAGTTTAGGTACATGAGAAGGGAGGTAATGAGCCACCCTGAAAGACCTAACAAAAAATCTATATACTTTGAACGGCCTCAAAGCATAACAACCAAGACATTCCTAACAAAACTAGAGGACTAACCACAATACCAATCAATACAAAACCTCTATTTAACTCACCAATCAACCTACCTCCGATAATAGACTTGGTAATCTCCATGTCCTTCTCATTTGCTCCACTCTCACGTTCTTTTTAAACTTTAAGGAAGCTAGTTTGAGCCTCACATGATTAGCGACAATCTTTGACAATTCCTCTGGTGTTCTCGAACCTTTTCCATGCACTCTATTGTTGCGTTCGTGCCATATTTGTATGCATATTTAAGAACTTGTTATAAGTTCACATTTAAGAAGTGTATGTTTTTAATATCCAGGAGACCATGAATATTTGAATTTGAATCATACTATGCTTGGATCGATGGAGAAACGATGACGACTCCTCCCTCCGGGTACTGAAACATCCTTCCCCAAGTACAAGGCAGATGCGATGTCTGGTTGAAGTTGGGATCAAACTCATATCATATTTAAAGCTCTTTTGAAAAGACGGAATAGAAGAAGATGCCATCAAATGTATGCTTGTATGATCCTACTCAAAAAGGTGTTATAGGGAGAAATTTTATATGATCGTAATGATAGCAACGATCGAAATTTGTATGAGATGAACTTTATATGAAGACAACAATGGTCCTAACATTGTGTATTTGTTTGAAATTATCAGGATCAGCATTTGATATAGAAATAACGATTATACAAAATTCTCTACATTAGTTGTATGAACAAAAAAGTAGAAGAACAAAGGAATTAGGCGGATGACACTAGCCCTTCTTGTTTTTAACGTAATTATTGGTTTCTTCCTGTTAGCAATCATTTTAAGTAAAATATAAAGTGATGGTCATTTGATAATAACTTAATGTGTCATGTACAATATTTAGTTAGTTTAAGTGGGCTTATGGCATTAGTTTTATTTGTAAAGTAAGTATATGTGTAGTGCAACATAAGCCCACTCCAAGTCAATTGTAAAAGCCCACCAAAGCCCTCTTTGGTTGGCTGTGTTTCACATTTAACGCCACACACACACTCACAGTTGGAAGATGCCTCATTTTAGATAAGAAAAAGAGTGTGTGTGTGTGAGAGAGAGTAACACCCCAAGCCATTGTATCTTTTCTTTCTCTTTGAAGATAATATACTTTGACTTGAAATTTATACATAAGATCCACATACTACTCTTGTTCTCTTATTGTGTTTGTGAGTGTCATCTAGTAAGCTTGTGTTTGTGTGACATAGTGGAAGCTTCGGTCCTACAAGTGGTATCAAGAGCTAAGCTTCAAGGTAGGATCATCTTTATTTTTGTATGATCATTAAGAGTAAAAAACATCCTTTGTCATTTTTCTTTCACTAGGAAAATTACAACCTATGTTTTTTCTTCTAATCGATCTATACAAGATTCAAGGTTAAGTTTGTTTTGTGTTTATTCGAACTTGGGTACTCAAAGTTTCCAGTTTCTCTACGTGGTAAAGCTTGTGGAAACTTGGATTTGGTTTGTTCTTCATCTTCTAGATCGACAAGAATCAAATAACAATTCTTGTATAAGAATTGTTTTGATTATCTTAAGTGATAAAAGGTGAATTATTGAAGTTAGTAGAAGTTAGTAAAAGTGGCAGAAAGTTTACTGAGAAGCATGGAGAAGTGCATGGGCTTGTAGCTAAAAAACAAAAAGTGGGTGAAAGTTGGTGGAAAACTGCACTTTATCGCAGTTGCATAGCAGCCAAATCTTATCGCACTTGATAATTTTATCGCACTTGGCTGAAAGCTGCGAATTATCGCAATTGGATAATTTTATCGCACTTGAGCACATTGGTTGTTATCGCATTTGAGCACATTTGTCGCATTTGGCGTCTGCTAGGCCTTATCGCATTTCAGCTTTGTTATCGCATTTGAGGTCTGCTAGGTTCTATCGCAATTGAAGCCAGATAACTATCGCAGTTGAAAAGTCAGATACTTATCGCATTTGGGTTATCGCACTTGGTTTATCGCATTTGGCCTCGGACAAATTATCTCAGTTCTGTCCGAGATCTCTGTTGCAGTTGTGTCCGAGAAATCAATAGCAGTTCTGTCCGATATCTGATCCCAATTGCGATATCGGACAACAAAGAGTTTTCAGCAGTTTTCAGACTTGTCAACTTCAGTCCCTGTACTTTCCAGCAGCCTTAGGAAACTTTCAAATTTGGCAGTTTTGGCCCTCGTTCTTCTGTGAAACTTCAAACGATCATAACTTTTGAACCGTAACTCCGTTTTCAGCGAAACACCTGTCAAAACGACCGTGAGACAGAGGAGAAGGACACGTTGAATAAATTTATTCATTCAACCCAAGTTTCGAGGCCTGAAAACGCTTCAAAATGAAGTTATTGAGGTTTTAAGTTTCCAGACCAAAATTTCCACCGTAACAAAGCTTCACAACAACAATAATCAAGTTCAACCTTCAACAACAACGTCTCCTACTTTGTTGCAAAGATCCTAAATCCACTTTATCATACATTATATTTTAAAGATGACTACACAACAAGACATTCATGCCGCAGGTTCAGAAAATCGACCTCCAATGTTGGAAAAAGGTGGTTACCTTCCATGGACGAGTCGTATGCTTCGATATATGAGATCCAAACCTAATGGACAAGGTATACTCTTGGTTAACTCTGTCAAAAAGGGTCCATTCCAGCCTGGTGAGATTGAAGAAACAGCTGGAAACCCTACTGCAGAACCTCCCGTCGATCCAACGTACCGACCCAAAGAGGAATCGGATTACACTGAAGCAGATTGGAAGCAAATTGAAGCTGATCACCTAGCAATGCATCTAATCCAACTCGGTCTACCACAAGAAATATTTTGTGCTGTAGATAGCTGTGAAACTGCCAAAGAAATGTGGGATCGAGTTAGACGTCTTTGTCATGGTACAAAAATTGGCATTCAAGAAATGGAAAACAAGCTTCTGACTGAATGGGAGAAGTTCACAGCAACGCCAGCTGAACAGATTGAATCTTACTACACACGGTTTTGTACTCTAATGAATGAGTTGATCAGAAACAATTTGGCACCTAAACAAATTGTTCAAAACATCAAGTTCATCAACAACCTTCCAGAAGAATGGGGACGATATGTTACTATTGTCAACCAAACTAAGAATCTTCATGATGTGAACTACGATCAACTCTATGACTTTATCAAACAAAACCAAGCAGAGGCAAATGAAGTCAGAAAAGAGAAGCAAGCAAAACAACAAGATCCTCTTGCACTCATAGTCCAATCACCTACACCTGCAACAGTCAGTGCACAACCATCATCATCATCATCATCCACTCAGCAATTCATGCAACAACAGTATATTCCACAATCACCATTCTACCCACAACAACAACATGTAATCCCACAACAACAATACCCACAGCACCCAGATCAAGACGATCAGGATGAGTCAACTGCTGCTTTGACTCAAGCTTTTGCTTACCTATCAAAAGCATTCCAAGGACGTTACTCCACACCCACCAACAACAATCAACGAATCTCATCGAACACTCGTAACAAGCAGATTGCACAGCCGAGTTTCAACATGGGACAGCAAGGACAGATGGTTGGGGGATATGGGAATCAGCAGGGATATGCTCCAAGATTTCAGATGGTTAATCAGAATACAGGGCGGTATGTTGGTAATCAGATGGGTCAGTTCGCAGGTTATCAGATGGGTAATGTTGTTGGTAATCAAAGGGTACAGAATGCGGGGAATCAGTTTGGGAATGTTGCTCAGGGAGCTGGGAATAGAAATCAGGGAAATATGATGAAGTGCTTCAACTGTCAGGGTATTGGTCACATGGCTAGGAACTGTCCAGACAAGCCGAATAAGAGGGATCCAGCGTATTTGCAGAAAGCATTAATGTTGGCAAACAAGGAAACGGCTGGGCTTCAGTTGAGTGCAGAAGAGAATGACTTCATGGCTATTATGGATGCTTCAGAAGATCAAGAGGACATCGATGCAAACTGCATTTTTATGGCAAATCTCCAGGAGGCAAAGTACGACACAGACTCAGAAGCACCTCCTGCTTTTGACACTAATGCGGTTTCTGAGGTACAACCATATGCTACATGTCACAATAATGAAATGTTTGATATGTCACCTCAAAATGAACAGCATCCTGAGACTCCTAATCTCATTTATGATACATACATGGACGAACCAAGTTGTAGTAATACTAATTTGGTAACTCCAGATATGGATCCTAATGAAGAATTCGAGTCACAGCATACTGATAATGATGAGGAAACACGTGCTATGTTTGAATCATTATTGCAAAATTGTAGTGTTGAAATAGAAAAGGTCAAAAAGGTCAATCGCGATGTTAAGGCCGCGAATGAAAAATTGACCACTGAGCTTGAGAGATATAAGGTGAATGCAAGAGCTTATGATTTTCATAACAAAAAACAGTCGGAACTTGAGGTTAGATTAAAAGATTCTGAGTTAAGAGAGAAACGTTTACAAATCAAATTTGACACTCTAGATGTTAATTTGAATAACCAAATTAAATCTCTTAACAAGGAAATTTCTGAACTAACCAACCAGCTTTCAAAACAAAAATCAACTTATTCCAATCTTGAAAAAGAAAAGAAGGAGTTGAATGAAAGGTTTTCAAAACGTGAAAAGGATCTTCTTAAAGAGATCAATGACAAAAAGGAAACCATTGCAAAGTTGGATGATTTGCTTGTAAAAACGGGTCATTCTGCACAAACAGTTAACTTGTTAATAAATGATCCAAACCCGATTTTACATACAATAAAGAAAGTGGCTATCGGTTATGAAAACCCTTGTAATCTCAAGAAAGCTCAGAAAGGACAGAATGTGTTATATGATGGTACACTTACAAATGATGTGCATGATCCTCTAACGGGTCATGATTCTGATGAATCGATTGAGCTTTCCGAAAAGAGTAGAATCAAAATGAAACAAATGAAACCAGAAATTCAACCAATTGATTATAATAAGCTTCATAAAGAGTATGGTCTTCATCTTGTTAAAAAGGAGTCACCTTTGTTTTTTCAAAAACCAGTGGTTTTCATAAAACAAAAAGAAGTTTCAAAACATCTGCCTAACATCGAACAAATGGCATCTAAAAACACTTATGATTCAAGTGCAGCTAGACTATATTTGGTTGATCTTAAGCAGAGAATTGAGAAACTTCAACGTATTGTGGCTTCCAAAATTAACAATAACAAGTTTGAATGGTTTCCGGGTGTTCAGGATGAACTGAAAAAGATTTTTGCAAAGGAAATTAATCCACATGTTGCTGTAATCTATGCGGTTGTTCAAAATGTGGAAAATAATCTTTTAAAAGAGTCTGCAGAATTCGTTAAGGATCACAAATCCTTAGTGAAGGAAGCAAATGAATACTTGGAACGAATAAAGGTTTTGGAACATCAAAATGACTCTATCTCTTTCGAAGCTCTCTCGACCGATATCATGTCTATTATTTTCCAAACATATTCTGTGGAGGATGATGAAACACTTCGAGCTGAGACTTCTCAAATTGTTGAAAAATATGAAAAGTCGCTTTTGAAACTTGAAAAACAAAATTGCACATATTTTAAACAACTTGATACGAAAAAGGAAGAATGCAAGTATGACAAACTGTCGTATGAGCGTTCTTACAAACAGTTGAAAGAACAAATTGATATTTTGAAGTCTCAGCTTGAATGTCAAAAAGGGAAGGGTGAGGAAACTACAGTTATTGCACCATCAACCCCCTTGCCTAATGAGAAACAAAAAGAGAAAGCTGTTGTCAAGAACACTAATGTTATAGCACCTGGCCTTTATAGGATTAGTCCCACTACTGCGTCTGCCTCTACATCTAAAACATATAGGGCGATAGACAAAAGTAAGAAAGATAATCCAAATGAGTCTAGGAATGCTAATACAACATCAAAGGACAACAACAAAAATTCTGATGAGTGTGCCTTACCTTCTACAGGAATAGAAAGCAACTCTAGGAGCAAAAGACAGTCTAGGAGCCATAACAAGAAACCTAGTGTCTCGCCTGTTTCTGAGAGTGCAAGCAAGAAAGTAGAAGAACACCCTAGGAATTTACCGCTTTCCAAGAAGAAACATGTATCATCTAGTTGTAATGATAAGACTCCTGTTTCTAATGCATGTAATGATTCTGATTGTTTAATGCAAAAGAAAACTTTGTCTGTAAATGCTTGTGATGATAATGTTTCTAATGATGTGAAAAAGAATGATATGCCTGAACAGAAAGAGGTTCCTTTAGTGACTAAGGCTAAGTCTAGATATATTCGAAGACTAATTGCAAAAGCTAGGAAAACCACTAGCAGCCTATTGCCTAAGGATCACTCTAAGTTTTGTGCATGGAAACCAACGGGTAGAATGTTTACACTTAAGAATGGCACATTAGAAATAGTTCCCAATGCATCTAAGGAAACCATATCTAAGTGTGAGTCACCTGTTACATCTAACCCCTTGGAACCAAATGTTACACGGTTTCCATATACAAATTCTTCTGTTCTTCTCAGGTCATTGAAATCTGTCTTTGGATCGTCGACTCGGGTTGCTCCAAGCACATGACCGGGAATCTGAAGCTGCTGATCAACTTTGTATGGCAGTTCATGGGGACTGTACGGTTTGGGAATGATCATGTTGCAGCTATTCTGGGTTATGGAGATCTTCGGTTTGGAAATTATCTGATCACTCGGGTTTACTATGTCGAAGGGTTGGGACACAATCTGTTCTCTGTCGGACAGTTTTGTGATGCAGATTTAGAGGTTGCTTTTAGGAGAAACACTTGCTTTGTTAGGAATTTGGTGGGGAATGATCTCTTAATTGGGAATCGTGGCACCAATCTCTATGCAATTGACATAAACCAAATGGCCTCTTCATCACCGATTTGTCTCATGACCAGGGCAGGTGAAACAAAATCCTGGTTATGGCATAGACGCTTGTCCCATCTTAACTTTGACACGATCAACAAGCTTGCCAAAGACAACATAGTCTCCGGTCTTCCTAAATTCAAATACACCAAAGAACACCTATGTCCATCATGTGAGCAGGGAAAGAGCAAAAGAGCAACATTCAAACCTAAACCCGTACCTAGTTCGGTTGATAGGTTGCATTTGTTGCATATGGACTTATGTGGCCCGATGAGAGTTCAAAGCATAAATGGGAAGAAGTATATTCTTGTAATTGTTGACGACTATTTAAGATATACATGGGTAAAGTTTTTGAGATCTAAAGATGAAGCACCAAGCACCATCATCGCCTTTCTGAAGCGGATTCAAGTTCTACTTCAAGCTCCAGTTAGGATAGTAAGAACGGATAATGGCACGGAATTTGTCAATCAGGAGTTAAGAACATTCTTTGAAGAAACTGGTATTACTCACCAGACATCAGCTGTTAGAACTCCGCAGCAGAATGGAGTAGTTGAAAGAAGGAATCGAACCCTTGTAGAAGCTGCTCGCACTATGCTGATCTATTCCAGTGCACCGTTATTCCTATGGGCTGATGCTGTTTCTACTGCTTGTTTTACTCAAAACCGATCCCTAATCCATCCAAGATTCAATAAAACCCCATATGAACTTGTCAACAACAGAAAACCGGATATTTCTTATCTTCATGTATTTGGCGCTTTATGCTATCCAACAAATGACAGGGAAGATCTGGGAAAGTTGAAAGCGAAGGGTGATATTGGAATCTTCATTGGTTATTCGGAAAACTCGAGGGCATTCAGGGTGTATAACAGGAGAACGAAAAAGATAATGGAGACGATGAATGTGAAGTTTGATGAAATTTCACAAATGGCTTATGAGAGACTCGCTCTAGAACCCGCGCTTAACCCGATGACTTCCGGACATATCAGTTCGGGACTCGCACCTCAAGGAGCTCAATCAATTCATTCAGAACAACCCACAACTCAAGAACTGGATAATTTCTTCGAGTTCATGTACGATGAATACTATGGGGGCGCTTCGAAGAATGCATCTGACCAACATTCCGCTGCAACCACTCCACATCAACAACCACCACCACCTCCACCAAATCCAGATGCATCCACAACATTCAAAGCTGACGCACCAACTCCCTCGACATCAACATCATCTACATCTACTCCAGCAACTCCATTCATTGAAATTGTTCTACCAAGAATTGATGAGCAAGAACCAAATAATGTTGTGTTAGACGAAGAAGTCTTTGAAAACACGTTTGGAACGGAATCTGGTGAATCATCTTCCAGATTACATGAACCGTCTAACACACATTCAAACAGTCCAAGGTACCCTTCAACATTACAGTGGACAAAAGACCATCCGATTGAACAGGTTATTGGTGAATCCTCAAGACCAATTCAGACGAGAAAACAACTTCACACCGATTGCGACATGTGCATCTATGTCAACTCAGTCAGTCTCATAGAACCTAAGAACATTCGGGAAGCAATGGCAGATAATGCCTGGATTGAAGCGATGCAGGAAGAACTTCTTCAATTTCAAATCCATGACACCTGGGATTTAGTTCCAAGACCAATTGACAAACTAGTCATTGATCTTAAGTGGTTATGGAAAAACAAAAAGGATGAAGAAATGACTGTAATTCGCAACAAAGCTCGTCTGGTGGCAAAGGGATTCAGATAAGAAGAAGGGATAGATTTTGAAGAGTCATTCGCACCGGTTGCAAGGCTTGAAGCAGTCAGGATTTTCTTAGCTTATGCCGCTCACAAGAACATCACGGTTTATCAGATGGACATCAAGACCGCTTTCTTGAATGGAACTCTGAAAGAAGAAGTGTATGTGAGTCAACCAGACGGTTTCGTTGACAAAGATCATCCGGAATACGTCTACAGGCTAAAGAAGGCACTCTATGGTTTGAAACAAGCCCCACGGGCGTGGTATGACGAGTTATCATCTTTCTTGTTGTCAAATAATTTCACCAAAGGAACAATTGATCCAACCTTGTTTACAAGAAAATACAAAAATGACATTTTGATTGTTCAGATTTATGTGGACGACATAATATTTGGGTCCACTAATCCGCAACATTCAAAACATTTTGAAAATCTCATGAAAAGCAAATTCGAAATGTCCATGATGGGTGAATTAAAATTCTTTTTAGGCTTACAAATTCATCAATCCCCACGTGGTATTTTTCTTAATCAGGCTAAATACACAATTGAGATTTTGAAAAAACATGGAATGGACAATTGTTACTCTGTTAGTACTCCTATGGTCACTTCACCAAAAATTGGCGCTGACCTATATGGGAAACCCATGGATCCAAAGAAATATCGAAGCATGATTGGTTCTCTCATGTACCTAACTGCAAGCCGACCAGATATTCATTTTGTTGTTTGCTTACTTGCACGGTTTCAGGCAAGGCCTACCGAACTTCACCTCCAAGAGGTTAAACGGATCTTTCGATACCTTCGAAGAACCATTAACATGGGTCTTTGGTATCCGAAGGATTCGGAGTTTACACTAATTGCCTTTTCAGATGCCGATCATGCTGGATGCCAAGTTACAGCGAAAAGTACATCAGACGGAGCGCAATTTCTGGGAGAAAAGCTAGTAGGCTGGTCGTCAAGAAAACAAGATTGCACTGCTTTATCAACAGCAGAGGCCGAGTATGTGTCTCTATCTGCGTGTTGTGCTCAAGTCCTTTGGATGAGAACACAACTCACGGATTATGGTTTCTCTTTCAACCGAATACCTTTGTATTGCGATTCAAAAAGTGCCATAGCCATCTCGTGCAACCCAGTGCAACACTCGAAGACCAAGCATATTAGAGTCCGTTATCACTTCATAAAAGAGCACGTTGAAGAGGGTACTGTTGAATTGTTTTTCGTGAAGACAGAATACCAGCTCGCCGATCTATTTACTAAGGCCCTCCCAAAAGAGCGGTTTGAAATCTTAGTTCGTCGAATTGGAATGCGAAGCCTAACTCCCGAAGAGTTAGAAATTCTTCTCGAATCTCATTGATTTACTTCATAAAGCTTTGCATGTAAATATTTCTGTAAATATTTTGGTAAACATTTTTTGTAAATATTTATGTATATATTTTTGGTAAATATATACATACCTTTTAAAAAAAAATCAAAATATAAAAATAGAAAATTTGAAAAAGCCATAAAAAATATAAAACATCAAAAACCAAAAATATTCTTCTCACGACATGTCTCTCGTCTAATCAATATTCTGTACGTACTTAGAAATGTCATTCAACAATGATACGGGTATTTACAGATGCTTGAGCGAGAGTTATTTTTTATGTTTTTTTCTAAAACATGTCGTTCCTCAAATATTCTTCATTACGGCTTTCGTGCATTTCAGTACGAAACCCGCGCTACATTGAATGACTTCTGATTATTTCCGATCAGAACTCGCAATGTTAATGGCGAAAAGCTAAAACCCGTGAGCACTTAATCAAAATTGTTTCAAAAGATTTTTCAAAGTCTTTTTATAAATTTTGTGCTCACAACAACTCCCTCTAAGACCTCTAAATGCTTTTAAACTCAAAAGTTTAACCATTTGCTCTGATTAAGGGGGAGTATAAAAAGAAAAAATGTTCCATTTTTCATGCTAAAATCAGTCCGTCTCTCCACAAAAAGTTTCATTTTAATCAACTGTTTTCAAAAATACCACTTCATGCTATTTTTGAGGGGGAGAGGACGTGATTAAAATGTGATCTAAAAGAAGTTTTATCGTTTGAATCTCAAAACGAGTTCTTCAAAAAGACTCAGCATGAACCCTCGAATTGACGAAACTAAATGTCCGTTCTCGAAAAGACATGTCCTGGACGGGTAATAATTTCAAGCTGGTTTACCAGTGATGCAAGCGTGTCTCGCAAAGGACTTGTCTGAGTAGAATGTACCAATTCGAGAGATGATCTTTGAATATGACCGGGACGGGTAATAATTTCAAGCTAGTCTAACTAGTGATGTAAGCGTGTCTCGCGAAGGTCATGTTCATTGAAAGTCGATCATTTCAAATGTGCGAACTCTACCCAACATGTGCAGTTTATTTCAAAAATGCATGAGCACATGTGAAGGGGGAGTGTTTCAAAAATGTAAAACTCTCGATGTGTTAACAAAATGTGTTTCTCTCATAAACACGTTGAGAGATTTTCACAAGGTTTAATGGCATGTGACAAATAATCTAGGATAATCATGGAGTAATAAGGTGATTATGGTTAGGTTATGTCCAATGATCCGCCAGAACCGGAGGGATCTACCCAAGGACTATCCCAATAGCTTAGCATTAGAAGTCCTTAGGAAAGATTGAAAAAAAGGAGTATAATGAGAAAGGAGAAAGAAGGGGTTGAAGAATGAAAAAGAAAAGTTTTTGTAAGGGTGAAAAGAAATAGCCCTCCATGAAAACTTAGGACAGAAACCGGGTCAATACATCTGCTATCGGTATTCACTAAGGTGATACTGGTATTGAAGACAAGACGTCATGGACCCAGTGACGCATTTGCACCACCCCTCCTATCCACTCAGATATCTCTTAAAAGATATTTGTTTCATTTCTCACGGAGAACACTGCATAATCTATCGAACTCTCACTCCGAGATGTGTTGATATTGAAAAGGTGGCACTCTGCTCCATGCCTCCGACGACTAAAACCAAAACGCACATTATTGAGTCTAGAGACATGAGATTCATCAAAAGATCTCTTAGGAACACTTCCTATGCAATACACTTGTGTTCACCTCAAAGGATACAAGTTGTATGAGTCTTAATGAGATCTAAAAGATCTTGCCTCACGACATGATGGCCGAAGGACGAATTATTGCTAACTGTTTTATGCAGGTACCGACGAAAGTCTATCCACCATCATCATCTACAACGACGACGCAACTGGACAGAAGATGTAGATCAAGGCAAGACAACTCTTTGAAGATCACAGTGCACGAAGGAACATTGAACGAAGAATATTATACATTGACACATGAAGTTCAAGACGTCAAATGCAAAAGACCAATCACGGGAGCATCATTGAAATGACCATCCCTTAGGGGGAGATTGTTAGCAATCATTTTATGTAAAATATAAAGTGATGGTCATTTGATAATAACTTAATGTGTCATGTACAATATTTAGTTAGTTTAAGTGGGCTTATGGCATTAGTTTTATTTGTAAAGTAAGTATATGTGTAGTGCAACATAAGCCCACTCCAAGTCAATTGTAAAAGCCCACCAAAGCCCTCTTTGGTTGGCTGTGTTTCACATTTAACGCCACACACACACTCACAGTTAGTATGCCTCATTTTAGATAAGAAAAAGAGTGTGTGTGTGTGAGAGAGTAACACCCCAAGCCATTGTATCTTTTCTTTCTCTTTGAAGATAATATACTTTGACTTGAAATTTATACATAAGATCCACATACTACTCTTGTTCTCTTATTGTGTTTGTGAGTGTCATCTAGTAAGCTTGTGTTTGTGTGACATAGTGGAAGCTTCGGTCCTACACTTCCTATAGTTTAATTGTTCGGTCGTCAAGAATATTGTTTCGTATGATCGTTTTTTTAATAAGTAAAATGAAACTTTGATTTTATTTTGTCAAATAACAGGTTTCATTTTGATAAGTCCATCCCCAGGCCTGTTGAAATTTTAAACAGGTTTTGCTTACTTGATCCGAGGTTCAAAAAAAAAAAAACCTTAAAAAAGGTGCAAGTGTGAACGACCCAGATCATCATTTAACAAAAGAGATGACTCATTGGGTTCAAGGATCAATCAAGATTTTGCAGAAGGGTTAAAAGCTTTTCCACGTGGTTCTTCACGAAAGGGTTATGATCCTATCCAAGGAGTTCACAACACACGAGAAGGTCCATTGGTTGCATCTGTTATATTTGACATTACTTTTATAAGCCTTGTGGCCAAAATGCAAATAAATAAACCTTTTTATTTAAAACCTTGTGGCCAAAGTATGAAGAAACAAAACTTAAAACAAAGTATCCACTTTTTAACCAGGTCATTATTTTCACTCGATTCAACTCAGTCACTCAACTCGTTTCCGTAACGACTATACATCATTTATTAGCATTAACGATAATGATATGATCCTTATCACATCCATGTGTCCTATATCACGCGCCTCAAACTCCGCGTGTGTCGTCAATTAATTGATTCAGGTATGACTGTTTTTACTAAAAATTGAAGGAATTTTCATGTGTTTATCGTCCGTTTAGTGATTAAGGTTTGTTTGAGCTGTTAGATAACTCTAATCAGCTTGAGGTTTTGTCTGTCAAGAGGTTATTTAACTATCCTGACGCTGAATTTCCGTTTATTAAACTTAGGAGGAGTGTTTTTAATGAACGATTATTCATACCGGTTCTAAATTTCGTGATTTAAATGCTTTACGTATTGTTGATACACGAATGTTGGATTGATTAGTGTGAACCTTTAAGGTAAAGGGTTTACACCCGGTGAATATATATAAAAAATAATAAAATGAGAACCATACATGAAAGAGTGGGATGAACCACTCTTAAAATAAAAACAACTGTCTTAAAATAAAAACTAGATGCAAGTTTTAACCTTATCATGTCCACTATGATGCTCGTAACTTGCTCGGTTTTCCTCTCACCTTCACCATGTATCCTATTATTCCTCTCTTGCCACGCATAATATGACGTAGCAGCCACGACTAATCGTCCAACAATACTTGTCACATTATTTTGAATGGACAGAGGTAACAACCAGCCCATAATGTCATCCCACATTGGCGAAATAGTCGGGAGATCCACAACTTTTATCACTTGCTTCCATACTTCAGATGAATAGGGACATTCGAAGAACAAATGTACACGAGTGTCAGGTTGGATTTTACATAATGGACATCGTATCAAGCTTAAATCAACATCATTTCCAACGTCCCATTGTTTTAGACGATCTTGAGTTTTGAGACGATTTCGCATGACTAGCCATAAATGTGCAGCGTGTCTTGGAATACCATATTTCGACCACACAAGATGATACCAGTCAACTTCCTCGCCACGATCTCGGATAGTATTCCATGCATCACGGACAGAAAATTCAGGCAACACACCATCACATGTTCCCTTATATGGAATATCACAACATCATTGTAGCTAGGTAAGCAAAGCCCGACAACCACATCCATGCCTTTGAGACCAAACTGAATTAAACATTCCAAAGTGATGTCGTTTAATTTTATTTGATAAGTTCACGTTCATCTCGTGTTCCTATCCTCTGATGATAACGTCTTATTCCTGGAAAATTTTAAGCAGCTTCTATCAATACCAGTAAACGCTATCATATTTGTTCTGTTATTGACTTGGATAGAAAAAACAGTGAATTTGAAGAAAGTCAATAATTTGACTCAAAAGTCAAATATTTTAATGGTTCACCATTTTGTCCCAATGAAGAAGATTTTTATGTAAAACAAAACTTGTATATAATATTAAATCAACTAAAAAACTTTACTGAATATGATTATAACACGATTATCTCCAACATCATGTAAACTCCAATCATGAACACAGTTGACTTTCTGAATAAGTCAACTGTGTTATCTGAACTCATATTTGTTACTTTACTCGGTACACTTCTAAAGTTAATAACTATACCTTGATTTAACTGTATATAGCTTGTATTGGAGACTTAATCATCAGTCCCTCCTCCTTGTACTTTGATTTGAAGGCCTGAGTAATGGCAAGGATTGATTAAGCCAAGACAAAACCTTTTAGTCTGAAGGTATTTGATAAGCAGAAGATTTATCAAGTAAAACTGTTTATTGACTACTTTGACCTTTTGAAGTACTCGACCTGCAGTACCAAATTATTGTTCTTACATGAATGTATTTGAAAAGTTTTCAAAAAGATAAATGAAAAATGCAAGTTCAAAGTTCAAACAAGACAAAACCACCTTTTTAAGTTCAAATAAGATGAATCGGTTCACAAATGAATAAAAAGTATTCTGGTTAAAGTAGTCGAGGAAGAATCAGTAATATGAATAAAAAGTATTCTGTTCGGAAATTAATCACCTTTGTGTGCTGATTGCTTCCCAGTCAGCGGCCTCCTGACTGAAAGAATTTAAAAAAGCACAAGTCATACGAGTAACACATATACGATTGAAGCTGCCATGCAAAGTCAAACTGTCTTCTCTGGATGATTGGCTGAAGAATGGTAAGAGGTGTAGGCGAAAGATACGTATGTTGATGTTGGGAATACTGTTCTAAAACCATACGACTGAAGCTGCCATGTAAAGCCATTGATACGCAGACGTTTCAACTGAAAAATGCTCTGTGGAAGATGACTTATGCCCGTACCTTCTATATTTAGCTCTTCTAACTGTATTAAACTTCCAATTTCCTCAGGCAGCTTTTCAACTAGAAAACAGTAGGGGAGATGGAAATATTTCAGACTTTTCATCTGACAGATGTTGTTTGGAATATCTCGTAAAGCTATACACTCTGTTAAGTCTAGCTCCTCTAAGCACTGTAATTGTCCAAGATCCTCCGGTAATTTCTCAAGATGCCAACAAGATTTAAGTTTGATAGTTTTCAGATGCATCAACATACAAATGTTATCTGGAAGATTTCTGACATTTGTAGATGAAAAACTTAGCTCCTCTAGACATTCTAATTGGTCAAGGTCCCGGGGTACCTCTGGAATACTCCCTTCAAGTGTAAGCTTTCTTAAACCTCGTAAACTACAAATACTTCTTGAAAAATTCTCAAGGTTTGTACAAGCACATAGACCCATCAAAATAAGCCTTTCAAGATTTTCAAACGATGAATTTGGATCTTCTTTATAATAACATTCAAACTGAAACTTTGGAAAACTATTGTTGGGGTGCAGTAGGCATACATCTGTGGGTTCTGCGATCAGATGTAACTCAGATAAAGAACCAGCCTCAGTTGGTTGAGACCATTTGTATTTGTCAAACACAAATGACTTAAACCTCCCACAACAACTTAAGTTTAAGAAGGCAAGCTTTTTCAGATATCCAACCGGAGCATTAATTTCTACCAAATCATAACAATTTTCAAGATTTAACCTTTTGAGATTTGGAGTCAGCCCAAGGTCAAGGGTCCTCAACTTTAAATGACTGAGGTAGAGTTCTTGGAGCTTTAGACTTTCAGCAGGCATTTGAAGTTCCACCAAATCATTACAGCCTTTGAGTCTTAACCTCTCAAGATTCGGAGTGTTCCCT